>OV884005.1:18972737-20374829 GCA_930367185.1 Myathropa florea | reverse complement strand
AAAGAAAAAAGATGTTAATTCTGTTGTGAAGTTTAATTATAGAAATATTGTTTTTATTTCTTTTGAGTGCAACCATCAGTGACATACATAGATGATGGTAATGTAAACAAGTGTCCAGGTTGTGAACAAGTGTTGCACATCATGTTGCACAGAAATGTTGCAGGGAGTTAATGGTTGCAGGGAGTTGCAGCTTCATCACCCTTAACAGGCTGTGGTATGTTTTTTTTTTATTGTGTTATTGTTGTCTTTAATTTGTTTGAGTGATGATTTTATTTATATTATTGTAGTTTGTTAATAGATTGATTGTTGTGCGGATGATATATTGTGGTTTATTTAGTTATAAGATCATGTTATGATTGTATAGTTATAAGGCATGATATTTGTTTAATGTTTATTATAAGGGTGGTACAATACAGACTACATACTACGTACCTACATTTCAAAGACTACCCATTATTGTCTGTTTTTGACTGTTTTTTCGCGAGGGGGTTTGTGAATTCGTTCGGCGAGTTCTGTCCGTATGGTCACTACGCGCGTCAGACCATCTGTCCCAGGATGTAACTCTAGGACTCGAGCGAGTAACCATGATGATGGTGGTAAGTTGTCTTCTCTGACCAACACTATGTCTCCAACTTTAATATTGTTGTTTCCTTTAGCTACTTCGGACGATGTTGAAGCTGATGTAAATATGTTGTGCTCCACCGCTTCCAGAATTCTTGCGTAAGTCTTTGTATATATTTCCATTTGTCCAGTTGATGTATATTCCTTTCTCTTAGGTTTCGTTTCGGCAGTGTCCTTAATGGTGCTCCAATGAGAAAATGGCCTGGAGTTAATGTTTGTTAAGTCGTCAGGGTCGGATGACATGGGACATAATGGTCTGGAATTAAAACACGCTTCAATTTGATTGAGCAGTGTATAAATACATAAATACATAATACATAAATACATAAATACATAAATACATAAATACATAAATACATAAACTAAATACATAAATACATAAATACATAAATACATAAATACATAAATACATAAATACATAATACATAAATACATAAATACATAAATACATAAATACATAAATACATAAATACATAAATACATAAATACATAAATACATAAATACATAATACATAAATACATAAATACATAAATACATAAATACATAAATACATAATACATAAATACATAAATACATAAATACATAAATACATAAATACATAAATACATAAATACATAAATACATAAATACATAAATACATAAATACATAAATACATAAATACATAAATACATAAATACATAAATACTAAATACATAAATACATAAATACATAAATACATAAATACATAAATACATATATACATAAATACATAAATACATAAATACATAAATACATAAATACATAAATACATAAATACATAAATACATAAATACATAAATACATAAATACATAAATACATAAATACATAAATACATAAATACATAAATACATAAATACATAAATACATAAATACATAAATACATAAAATACATAAATACATAAATACATAAATACATAAATACATAAATACATAAATACATAAATACATAAATACATAAATACATAAATACATAAATACATAAATACATAAATACATAAATACATAAATACATAAATACATAAATACATAAATACATAAATACATAAATACATAAATACATAAATACATAAATACATAAATACATAAATACATAAATACATAAATACATAAATACATAAATACATAAATACATAAAATACATAAATACATAAATACATAAATACATAAATACATAAATACATAAATACATAAATACATAAATACATAAATACATAAATACATAAATACATAAATACATAAATACATAAATACATAAATACATAAATACATAAATACATAAATACATAAATACATAAATACATAAATACATAAATACATAAATACATAAATACATAAATACATAAATACATAAATACATAAATACATAAATACATTAATACATAAATACATAAATACATAAATACATAAATACATAAATACATAAATACATAAATACATAAATACATAAATACATAAATACATAAATACATAAATACATAAAAACATAAATACATAAATACATAAATACATAAATACATAAATACATAAATACATAAATACATAAATACATAAATACATAAATACATAAATACATAAATACATAAATACATAAATACATAAATACATAAATACATAAATACATAAATACATAAATACATAAATACATAAATACATAAATACATAAATACATAAATACATAAATACATATATACATAAATACATAAATACATAAATACATAAAGTCCCGAAGCGCTCGTTGAATGGGTTACACTGTTACACTGTACACTGACCCTTGTACTAATATGTATGTATTTTGTGACTGGTGACGTCACTCCCTTTGTTGCTGGTACTTTCACACATGAAATAAAACACTTGATCTATCTCGTTATAATTTGACATTTTATTTGGTCTGATAATTTTGTATTGATTGATCGTACCTCGGTTTCGATCACTCGTCACCTCGGTCAGCTGTTAAGCTTTTGTTATATACATAATACATCATTACATTATTGGGAGAGGTCTCTGACCTAATTTACTTTACTCCACTGCAACAATCTACATACTTGACATTATGTTTATAAACATTTTGATATGATATGCCTCTTAAACTTGGTTTTTTCTTTTCTTTTCGTAATATCGAATTTTACATGTATTAGAAAGAGACAGAGCATATGATTATTTCGCGCACTTCGCAAACTTGACAGTTCTCAAAGTGGTTTACGTTAGTTCAAGTGTGTGAAGTGCGGTTTTTTAATTAAAGTTTATAATTTATTTAGAAAACAATTTGATTTGATAAATTAATGATCCGAATTTCTTTCGCTTGTGTGTTACGTGTTGTTTGTGTTGTCTTGCAACATGCTCCCGGGCTCGGGTTGAACTATGGTTCTCTGTGATGTTGTCGTCGGAATATTTGACCATGTGTTGTGCTCTTCATATTGTTGCAAGTTCATGTTGTTTCAGGATTTTCTTCGTGCGCTTTTTTTCTCGTTCGGGGCATGTGTGACATTCAAGTGAGTTATTAGTGTTACAAAGAAAAGAAAAAAGATGTTAATTCTGTTGTGAAGTTTAATTATAGAAATATTGTTTTTATTTCTTTTGAGTGCAACCATCAGTGACATACATAGATGATGGTAATGTAAACAAGTGTCCAGGTTGTGAACAAGTGTTGCACATCATGTTGCACAGAAATGTTGCAGGGAGTTAATGGTTGCAGGGAGTTGCAGCTTCATCACCCTTAACAGGCGTGGTATGTTTTTTTTTTATTGTGTTATTGTTGTCTTTAATTTGTTTGAGTGATGATTTTATTTATATTATTGTAGTTTGTTAATAGATTGATTGTTGTGCGAATGATATATTGTGGTTTATTTAGTTATAAGATTATGTTATGATTGTATAGTTATAAGGCATGATATTTGTTGAATGTTTATTATAAGGGTGGTACAATACAGACTACATACTACGTACCTACATTTCAAAGACTACCCATTATTGTCTGTTTTTGACTGTTTTTTCGCGAGGGGGTTTGTGAATTCGTTCGGCGAGTTCGAGATGGGAAGGGGGATAGTTTCGCGATCGGTCGTTTGAGTTTTGTTGTTTCTGTCCGTATGGTCACTTACGCGCGTCAGACCATCTGTCCCAGGATGTAACTCTAGGACTCGAGCGAGTAACCATGATGATGGTGGTAAGTTGTCTTCTCTGACCAACACTATGTCTCCAACTTTAATATTGTTGTTTTCCTTTAGCTACTTCGGACGATGTTGAAGCTGATGTAAATATGTTGTGCTCCACCGCTTCCAGAATTCTTGCGTAAGTCTTTGTATATATTTCCATTTGTCCAGTTGATGTATATTCCTTTCTCTAGGTTTCGTTTCGGCAGTGTCCTTAATGGTGCTCCAATGAGAAAATGGCCTGGAGTTAATGTTGTTAAGTCGTCAGGGTCGGATGACATGGGACATAATGGTCTGGAATTAAAACACGCTTCAATTTGATTGAGCAGTGTATAAATACATAAATACATAAATACATAAATACATAAATACATAAATACATAAATACATAAATACATAAATACATAAATACATAAATACATAAATACATAAATACATAAATAGATAAATACATAAATACATAAATACATAAATACATAAATACATAAATACATAAATACATAAATACATAAATACATAAATACATAAATACATAAATACATAAATACATAAATACATAAATACATAAATACATAAATACATAATACATAAATACATAAATACATAAATACATAAATACATAAATACATAAATACATAAATACATAAATACATAAATACATAAAAATACATAAATACATAAATACATAAATACATAAATACATAAATACATAAATACATAAATACATAAATACATAAATACATAAATACATAAATACATAAATACATAAATACATAAATACATAAATACATAAATACATAAATACATAAATACATAAATACATAAATACATAAATACATAAATACATAAATACATAAATACATAAATACATAAATACATAAATACATAAATACATAAATACATAAATACATAAATACATAAATACATAAATACATAAATACATAAAATACATAAATACATAAATACATAAATACATATATACATAAATACATAAATACATAAAGTCCCGAAGCGCTCGTTGAATGGGTTACACTGTTACACTGTACACTGACCCTTGTACTAATATGTATGTATTTTGTGACTGGTGACGTCACTCCCTTTGTTGCTGGTACTTTCACACATGAAATAAAACACTTGATCTATCTCGTTATAATTTGACATTTTATTTGGTCTGATAATTTTGTATTGATTGATCGTACCTCGGTTTCGATCACTCGTCACCTCGGTCAGCTGTTAAGCTTTTGTTATATACATAATACATCATTACATTATTGGGAGAGGTCTCTGACCTAATTTACTTTACTCCACTGCAACAATCTACATACTTGACATTATGTTTATAAACATTTTGATATGATATGCCTCTTAAGCTTGGTTTTTTCTTTTCTTTTCGTAATATCGAATTTTACATGTATTAGAAAGAGACGGAGCATATGATTATTTCGCGCACTTCGCAAACTTGACAGTTCTCAAAGTGGTTTATGTTAGTTCAAGTGTGTGAAGTGCGGTTTTTTAATTAAAGTTTATAATTTATTTAGAAAACAATTTGATTTGATAAATTAATGATCCGAATTTCTTTCGCTTGTGTGTTCGTGTTGTTTGTGTTGTCTTGCAACATGCTCTCGGGCTCGGGTTGAAATATGGTTCTCTGTGATGTTGTCGTCGGAATATTTGACCATGTGTTGTGCTCTTCATATTGTTGCAAGTTCATGTTGTTTCAGGATTTTCTTCGTGCGATGTTAATTCTGTTGTGAAGTTTAATTATAGAAATATTGTTTTTATTTCTTTTGAGTGCAACCATCAGTGACATACATAGATGATGGTAATGTAAACAAGTGTCCAGGTTGTGAACAAGTGTTGCACATCATGTTGCACAGAAATGTTGCAGGGAGTTAATGGTTGCAGGGAGTTGCAGCTTCATCACCCTTAACAGGCTGTGGTATGTTTTTTTTTATTGTGTTATTGTTGTCTTTAATTTGTTTGAGTGATGATTTTATTTATATTATTGTAGTTTGTTAATAGATTGATTGTTGTGCGAATGATATATTGTGGTTTATTTAGTTATAAGATTATGTTATGATTGTATAGTTATAAGGCATGATATTTGTTGAATGTTTATTATAAGGGTGGTACAATACAGATTACATACTACATACCTACATTTCAACGACTACCCATTATTGTCTGTTTTTGACTGTTTTTTCGCGAGGGGGGTTTGTGAATTCGTTCGGCGAGTTCGAGATGGGAAGGGGGATAGTTTCGCGATCGGTCGTTTGAGTTTTGTTGTTTCTGTCCGTATGGTCACTACGCGCGTCAGACCATCTGTCCCAGGATGTAACTCTAGGACTCGAGCGAGTAACCATGATGATGGTGGTAAGTTGTCTTCTCTGACCAACACTATGTCTCCAACTTTAATATTGTTGTTTTCATTTAGCTACTTCGGACGATGTTGAAGCTGATGTAAATATGTTGTGCTCCACCGCTTCCAGAATTCTTGCGTAAGTCTTTGTATATATTTCCATTTGTCCAGTTGATGTATATTCCTTTCGCTTAGGTTTCGTTTCGGCAGTGTCCCTAATGGTGCTCCAATGAGAAAATGGCCTGGAGTTAACGTTGTTAAGTCGTCAGGGTCGGATGACATGGGACATAATGGTCTGGAATTAAGACACGCTTCAATTTGATTGAGCAGTGTATAAATACATAAATACATAAATACATAAATACATAAATACATAAATACATAAATACATAAATACATAAATACATAAATACATAAATACATAAATACATAAATACATAAATACATAATACATAAATACATAAATACATAAATACATAAATACATAAATACATAAATACATAAATACATAAATACATAAATACATAAATACATAAATACATAAATACATAAATACATAAATACATAAATACATAAATACATAAATACATAAATACATATAACATAAATACATAAATACATAAATACATAAATACATAAATACATAAATACATAAATACATAAATACATAAATACATAAATACATAAATACATAAATACATAAATACATAAATACATAAATACATAAATACATAAATACATAAATACATAAATACATAAATACATAAATACATAAATACATAAATACATAAATACATAAATACATAAATACATAAATACATAAATACATAAATACATAAATACATAATAACATAAATACATAAATACATAATCAAAATACATAAATACATAAATACATAAATACATAAATACATAAATACATAAATACATAAATACATAAATACATAAATACATAAATACATAAATACATAAATACATAAATACATAAATACATAAATACATAAATACATAAATACATAAATACATAAATACATAAATACATAAATACATAAATACATAAATACATAAATACATAAATACATAAATACATAAATACATATATACATAAATACATAAATACATAAATACATAAATACATAAATACATAAATACATAAATACATAAATACATAAATACATAAATACATACATAAATACATAAATACATAAATACATAAATACATAAATACATAAATACATAAATACATAAATACATAAATACATAAATACATAAATACATAAATACATAAATACATAAATACATAAATACATAAATACAATACATAAATACATAAATACATAAATAAATAAATACATAAATACATAAATACATAAATACATAAATATATAAATACATAAATACATAAATACATAAATACATAAATACATAAATACATAAATACATAAATACATAAATACATAAATATATAAATACATAAATACATAAATACATAAATACATAAATACATAAATACATAAATACATAAATACATAAAAACATAAATACATAAATACATAAATACATAAATACATAAATACATAAATACATAAATACAAATACATAAATACATAAATACATAAATACATAAATACATAAATACATAAATACATAAATACATAAATACATAAATACATAAATACATAAATACATAAATACATAAATACATAAATACATAAATACATAAATACATAAATACATAAATACATAAATACATAAATACATAAATACATAAATACATAAATACATAAATACATAAATACATATATACATAAATACATAAATACATAAATACATAAATACATAAATACATAAATACATAAATACATAAATACATAAATACATAAATACATAAATACATAAATACATAAATACATAAATACTTAAATACATAAATACATAAATACATAAATACATAAATACATAAATACATAAATACATAAATAAATAAATACATAAATACATAAATACATAAATACATAAATACATAAATACATAAATACATAAATACATAAATACATAAATACATGAATACATAGATACATTAATACGTAAATACATAAATACACAAATACATAAATACATAAATACATAAATACATAAATACATAAATACATAAATACATAAATACATAAATACATAAATATATAAGTACATAAATACATAAATACAGAAGTACATAAATACATAAATACATAAATACATAAGTACATAAATACATAAATACATAAATACATAAATACATAAATACATAAATCCATAAATACATAATACATAAATACATAAATACATAAATACATAAATACATAAATACATAAATACATAAATACATAAATACATAAATACATAAATACATAAATACATAAATACGTAAATACATAAATACATAAATACATAAATACATAATACATAAATACATAAATACATAAATACATAAATACATAAATACATAAATACATAAAAACATAAATACATAAATACATAAATACATAAATACATAAATACATAAATACATAAATACATAAATACATAAATACATAAATACATAAATACACAAATACATAAATACATAAATACATAAATACATAAATACATAAATACATAAATACATAAATACATAAATACATAAATACATAAATACATAAATACAATAAATACATAAATACATAAATACATAAATACATAAATACATAAATAATAAATACATAAATACATAAATACATAAATACATAAATACATAAATACATAAATACATAAATACATAAATACATAAATACATAAATACATAAATACATAAATACATAAATACATAAATACATAAATACATAAATACATAAATACATAAATACATAAATACATAAATACATAAATACATAAATACATAAATACATAAATACATAAATACATAAATACATAAATACATAAATACATAAATTCATAAATACACAAATACATAAATACATAAATACATAAATACATAAATACATAAATACATAAATACATAAATACATAATAAATACATAAATACATAAATACATAAATACATAAATACATAAATACATAAATACATAATACATAAATACATAAATACATAAATACATAAAGTCCCGAAGCGCTCGTTGAATGGGTTTACACTGTTACACTGTACACTGACCCTTGTACTAATATGTATGTATTTATGACTGGTGACGTCACTCCCTTTGTTGCTGGTACTTTCACACATGAAATAAAACACTTGATCTATCTCGTTATAATTTGACATTTTATTTGGTCCTGATAATTTTGTATTGATTGATCGTACCTCGGTTTCGATCACTCGTCACCTCGGTCAGCTGTTAAGCTTTTGTTATATACATAATACATCATTACATTAATTGGGAGAGGTCTCTGACCTAATTTACTTTACTCCACTGCAACAATCTACATACTTGACATTATGTTTATAAACATTTTTGATATGATATGCCTCTTAAACTTGGTTTTTTCTTTTCTTTTCGTAATATCGAATTTTACATGTATTAGAAAGAGACAGAGCATATGATTATTTCGCGCACTTCGCAAACTTGACAGTTCTCAAAGTGGTTTATGTTAGTTCAAGTGTGTGAAGTGCGGTTTTTTAATTAAAGTTTATAATTTATTTAGAAAACAATTTGATTTGATAAATTAATGATCCGAATTTTCTTTCGCTTGTGTGTTCGTGTTTTTTGTGTTGTCTTGCAACATGCTCCCGGGCTCGGGTTGAAATATGGTTCTCTGTGATGTTGTCGTCGGAATATTTGACCATGTGATGTGCTCTTCATATTGTTGCAAGTTCATGTTGTTTCAGGATTTTCTTCGTGCGCTTTTTTTCTCGTTCGGGGCATGTGTGACATACAAGTGAGTTATTAGTGTTACAAAGAAAAGAAAAAAGATGTTAATTCTGTTGTGAAGTTTAATTATAGAAATATTGTTTTTATTTCTTTTGAGTGCAACCATCAGTGACATACATAGATGATGGTAATGTAAACAAGTGTCCAGGTTGTGAACAAGTGTTGCACATCATGTTGCACAGAAATCTGCAGGGAGTTAATGGTTGCAGGAAGTTGCAGCTTCATCACCCTTAACAGGCTGTGGGTATGTTTTTTTTTATTGTGTTATTGTTGTCTTTAATTTGTTTGAGTGATGATTTTATTTATATTATTGTAGTTTGTTAATAGATTGATTGTTGTGCGAATGATATATTGTGGTTTATTTAGTTATAAGATTATGTTATGATTGTATAGTTATAAGGCATGATATTTGTTGAATGTTTATTATAAGGGTGGTACAATACAGATTACATACTACATACCTACATTTCAACGACTACCCATTATTGTCTGTTTTTGACTGTTTTTTTCGCGAGGGGGTTTGTGAATTCGTTCGGCGAGTTCGAGATGGGAAGGGGGATAGTTTCGCGATCGGTCGTTTGAGTTTTGTTGTTTCTGTCCGTATGGTCACTACGCGCGTCAGACCATCTGTCCCAGGATGTAACTCTAGGACTCGAGCGAGTAACCATGATGATGGTGGTAAGTTGTGTTCTCTGACCAACACTATGTCTCCCAACTTTAATATTGTTGTTTTCCTTTAGCTACTTCGGACGATGTTGAAGCTGATGTAAATATGTTGTGCTCCACCGCTTCCAGAATTCTTGCGTAAGTCTTTGTATATATTTCCATTTGTCCAGTTGATGTATATTCCTTTCTCTTAGGTTTCGTTTCGGCAGTGTCCTTAATGGTGCTCCAATGAGAAAATGGCCTGGAGTTAACGTTGTTAAGTCGTCAGGGTCGGATGACATGGGACATAATGGTCTGGAATTAAGACACGCTTCAATTTGATTGAGCAGTGTATAAATACATAAATACATAATACATAAATACATAAAATACATAAATACATAAATACATAAATACATAAATACATAAATACATAAATACATAAATACATAAATACATAAATACATAAATACATAAATACATAAATACATAAATACATAAATACATAAATACATAAATACATAAATACATTAATACATAAATACATTAATACATAAATACATAAATACATAAATACATAAATACATAAATACATAAATACATAGATACATAAATACATAAATACATAAATACATAAATACATAAATACATAAATACATAAATACATAAATACATAAATACATAAATACATAAATACATAAATACATAAATACATAAATACATAAATACATAAAAACATAAATACATAAATACATAAATACATAAATACATAAATACATAAATACATAAATACATAAATACATAAATACATAAATACACAAATACATAAATACATAAATACATAAATACATAAATACATAAATACATAAATACATAAATACATAAATACATAAATACATAAATACATAAATACATAAATACATAAATACATAAATACATAAATAAATAAATACATAAATACATAAATACATAAATACATAAATACATAAATACACAAATACATAAATACATAAATACATAAATACATAAACACATAAATACATAAATACATAAATACATAAATACATAAATACATAAATACATAAATACATAAATACATAAATACATAAATACATAAATACATAAATACATAAATACATAAATACATAAATTACATAAATACATAAATACATAAATACATAAATACATAAATACATAAATACATAAATACATAAATACATAAATACATAAATACATAAATGCATAAATACATAAATACATAAATACATAAATACATAAATACATAAATACATAAATACATAAATACATAAATACATAAATACATAAATACATAAATACACAAATACACAAATACATAAATACATAAATACATAAATACATAAATACATAAATACATAAATACATAAATACATAAATACATAAATACATAAATACATAAATACATAAATACATAAATACATAAAGTCCCGAAGCGCTCGTTGAATGGGTTACACTGTTACACTGTACACTGACCCTTGTACTAATATGTATGTATTTTGTGACTGGTGACGTCACTCCCTTTGTTGCTGGTACTTTCACACATGAAATAAAACACTTGATCTATCTCGTTATAATTTGACATTTTATTTGGTCTGATAATTTTGTATTGATTGATCGTACCTCGGTTTCGATCACTCGTCACCTCGGTCAGCTGTTAAGCTTTTGTTATATACATAATACATCATTACATTATTGGGAGAGGTCTCTGACCTAATTTACTTTACTCCACTGCAACAATCTACATACTTGACATTATGTTTATAAACATTTTGATATGATATGCCTCTTAAACTTGGTTTTTTCTTTTCTTTTCGTAATATCGAATTTTACATGTATTAGAAAGAGACAGAGCATATGATTATTTCGCGCACTTCGCAAACTTGACAGTTCTCAAAGTGGTTTATGTTAGTTCAAGTGTGTGAAGTGCGGTTTTTTAATTAAAGTTTATAATTTATTTAGAAAACAATTTGATTTGATAAATTAATGATCCGAATTTCTTTCGCTTGTGTGTTCGTGTTGTTTGTGTTGTCTTGCAACATGCTCCCGGGTTCGGGTTGAAATATGGTTCTCTGTGATGTTGTCGTCGGAATATTTGACCATGTGTTGTGCTCTTCATATTGTTGCAAGTTCATGTTGTTTCAGGATTTTCTTCGTGCGCTTTTTTTCTCGTTCGGGGCATGTGTGACATACAAGTGAGTTATTAGTGTTACAAAGAAAAGAAAAAAGATGTTAATTCTGTTGTGAAGTTTAATTATAGAAATATTGTTTTTATTTCTTTTGAGTGCAACCATCAGTGACATACATAGATGATGGTAATGTAAACAAGTGTCCAGGTTGTGAACAAGTGTTGCACATCATGTTGCACAGAAATGTTGCAGGGAGTTAATGGTTGCAGGGAGTTGCAGCTTCATCACCCTTAACAGGCTGTGGTATGTTTTTTTTTTATTGTGTTATTGTTGTCTTTAATTTGTTTGAGTGATGATTTTATTTATATTATTGTAGTTTGTTAATAGATTGATTGTTGTGCGAATGATATATTGTGGTTTATTTAGTTATAAGATTATGTTATGATTGTATAGTTATAAGGCATGATATTTGTTGAATGTTTATTATAAGGGTGGTACAATACAGATTACATACTACATACCTACATTTCAACGACTACCCATTATTGTCTGTTTTTGACTGTTTTTTCGCGAGGGGGTTTGTGAATTCGTTCGGCGAGTTCGAGATGGGAAGGGGGATAGTTTCGCGATCGGTCGTTTGAGTTTTGTTGTTTCTGTCCGTATGGTCACTACGCGCGTCAGACCATCTGTCCCAGGATGTAACTCTAGGACTCGAGCGAGTAACCATGATGATGGTGGTAAGTTGTCTTCTCTGACCAACACTATGTCTCCAACTTTAATATTGTTGTTTTCCTTTAGCTACTTCGGACGATGTTGAAGCTGATGTAAATATGTTGTGCTCCACCGCTTCCAGAATTCTTGCGTAAGTCTTTGTATATATTTCCATTTGTCCAGTTGATGTATATTCCTTTCTCATAGGTTTCGTTTCGGCAGTGTCCTTAATGGTGCTCCAATGAGAAAATGGCCTGGAGTTAACGTTGTTAAGTCGTCAGGGTCGGATGACATGGGACATAATGGTCTGGAATTAAGACACGCTTCAATTTGATTGAGCAGTGTATAAATACATAAATACATAAATACATAAATACATAAATACATAAATACATAAATATATAAATACATAAATACATAAATACATAAATACATAAATACATAAATACATAAATACATAAATACATAAATACATAAATACATAAATACATAAATACATAAATACATAAATACATAAATACATAAATACATAAATACATAAATACATAAATACATAAATACATAAATACATAAATACATAAATACATAAATACATAAATACATAAATACATAAATACATAAATACATAAATACATAAATACATAAATACATAAATACATATATACATAAATACATAAATACATAAATACATAAATACATAAATACATAAATACATAAATACATAAATACATAAATACATAAATACATAAATACATAAATACATAAATACATAAATACAAAATACATAAATACATAAATACATAAATACATAAATACATAAATACATAAATACATAAATACATAAATACAAAATACATAAATACATAAATACATAAATACATAAATACATAAATACATAAATACATAAATACATAAACACATAAATACATAAATACATAAATACATAAATACATAAATACATAAATACATAAATACATATATACATAAATACATAAATACATAAAGTCCCGAAGCGCTCGTTGAATGGGTTACACTGTTACACTGTACACTGACCCTTGTACTAATATGTATGTATTTTGTGACTGGTGACGTCACTCCCTTTGTTGCTGGTACTTTCACACATGAAATAAAACACTTGATCTATCTCGTTATAATTTGACATTTTATTTGGTCTGATAATTTTGTATTGATTGATCGTACCTCGGTTTCGATCACTCGTCACCTCGGTCAGCTGTTAAGCTTTTGTTATATACATAATACATCATTACATTATTGGGAGAGGTCTCTGACCTAATTTACTTTACTCCACTGCAACAATCTACATACTTGACATTATGTTTATAAACATTTTGATATGATATGCCTCTTAAACTTGGTTTTTTCTTTTCTTTTCGTAATTTCGAATTTTACATGTCAGACCATCTGTCCCAGGATGTAACTCTAGGACTCGAGCGAGTAACCATGATGATGGTGGTAAGTTGTCTTCTCTGACCAACACTATGTCTCCAACTTTAATATTGTTGTTTTCCTTTAGCTACTTCGGACGATGTTGAAGCTGATGTAAATATGTTGTGCTCCACCGCTTCCAGAATTCTTGCGTAAGTCTTTGTATATATTTCCATTTGTCCAGTTGATGTATATTCCTTTCTCTTAGGTTTCGTTTCGGCAGTGTCCTTAATGGTGCTCCAATGAGAAAATGGCCTGGAGTTAACGTTGTTAAGTCGTCAGGGTCGGATGACATGGGACATAATGGTCTGGAATTTAGACACGCTTCAATTTGATTGAGCAGTGTATATTCAATTTGATTGAGCAGTGTATAAATACATAAATACATAAATACATAAATACATAAATACATAAATACATAAATATATAAATACATAAATACATAAATACATAAATACATAAATACATAAATACATAAATACATAAATACATAAATACATAAATACATAAATACATAAATACATAAATACATAAATACATAAATACATAAATACATAAATACATAAATACATAAATACATAAATACATAAATACATAAATACATAAATACATAAATACATAAATACATAAATACATAAATATATTAATACATAAATACATAAATACATAAATACATAAATACATAAATACATAAATACATAAATACATAAATACATAAATACATAAATACATAAATACATAAATACATAAATACATAAATACATAAATACATAAATACATAAATACATAAATACATAAATACATAAATACATAAATACATAAATACATAAATACATAAATACATAAATACATAAATACATAAATACATAAATATATTATACATAAATACATAAATACATAAATACATAAATACATAAATACATAAATACAAAATACATAAATACATAAATACATAAATACATAAATACATAAATACATAAATACATAAATACATAAGTACATAAATACATAAACACATAAATACATAAATACATAAATACATAAATACATAAATACATAAATACATAAATACATATATACATAAATACATAAATACATAAAGTCCCGAAGCGCTCGTTGAATGGGTTACACTGTTACACTGTACACTGACCCTTGTACTAATATGTATGTATTTTGTGACTGGTGACGTCACTCCCTTTGTTGCTGGTACTTTCACACATGAAATAAAACACTTGATCTATCTCGTTATAATTTGACATTTTATTTGGTCTGATAATTTTGTATTGATTGATCGTACCTCGGTTTCGATCACTCGTCACCTCGGTCAGCTGTTAAGCTTTTGTTATATACATAATACATCATTACATTATTGGGAGAGGTCTCTGACCTAATTTACTTTACTCCACTGCAACAATCTACATACTTGACATTATGTTTATAAACATTTTGATATGATATGCCTCTTAAACTTGGTTTTTTCTTTTCTTTTCGTAATATCGAATTTTACATGTATTAGAAAGAGACAGAGCATATGATTATTTCGCGCACTTCGCAAACTTGACAGTTCTCAAAGTTGTTTATGTTAGTTCAAGTGTGTGAAGTGCGGTTTTTTAATTAAAGTTTATAATTTATTTAGAAAACAATTTGATTTGATAAATTAATGATCCGAATTTCTTTCGCTTGTGTGTTCGTGTTGTTTGTGTTGTCTTGCAACATGCTCCCGGGCTCGGGTTGAAATATGGTTCTCTGTGATGTTGTCGTCGGAATATTTGACCATGTGTTGTGCTCTTCATATTGTTGCAAGTTCATGTTGTTTCAGGATTTTCTTCGTGCGCTTTTTTTCTCGTTCGGGGCATGTGTGACATACAAGTGAGTTATTAGTGTTACAAAGAAAAGAAAAAAGATGTTAATTCTGTTGTGAAGTTTAATTATAGAAATATTGTTTTTATTTCTTTTGAGTGCAACCATCAGTGACATACATAGATGATGGTAATGTAAACAAGTGTCCAGGTTGTGAACAAGTGTTGTACATCATGTTGCAGGGAGTTAATGGTTGCAGGGAGTTGCAGCTTCATCACCCTTAACAGGCTGTGGTATGTTTTTTTTATTGTGTTATTGTTGTCTTTAATTTGTTTGAGTGATGATTTTATTTATATTATTGTAGTTTGTTAATAGATTGATTGTTGTGCGAATGATATATTGTGGTTTATTTAGTTATAAGATTATGTTATGATTGTATAGTTATAAGGCATGATATTTGTTGAATGTTTATTATAAGGGTGGTACAATACAGATTACATACTACATACCTACATTTCAACGACTACCCATTATTGTCTGTTTTTGACTGTTTTTTCGCGAGGGGGTTTTTTGAATTCGTTCGGCGAGTTCGAGATGGGAAGGGGGATAGTTTCGCGATCGGTCGTTTGAGTTTTGTTGTTTCTGTCCGTATGGTCACTACGCGCGTCAGACCATCTGTCCCAGGATGTAACTCTAGGACTCGAGCGAGTAACCATGATGATGGTGGTAAGTTGTCTTCTCTGACCAACACTATGTCTCCAACTTTAATATTGTTGTTTTCCTTTAGCTACTTCGGACGATGTTGAAGCTGATGTAAATATGTTGTGCTCCACAGCTTCCAGAATTCTTGCGTAAGTCTTTGTATATATTTCCATTTGTCCAGTTGATGTATATTCCTTTCTCTTAGGTTTCGTTTCGGCAGTGTCCTTAATGGTGCTCCAATGAGAAAATGGCCTGGAGTTAACGTTGTTAAGTCGTCAGGGTCGGATGACATGGGACATAATGGTCTGGAATTAAGACACGCTTCAATTTGATTGAGCAGTGTATAAATACATAAATACATAAATACATAAATACATAAATACATAAATACATAAATACATAAATACATAAATACATAAATACATAAATACATATATACATAAATACATAAATACATAAAGTCCCGAAGCGCTCGTTGAATGGGTTACACTGTTACACTGTACACTGACCCTTGTACTAATATGTATGTATTTTGTGACTGGTGACGTCACTCCCTTTGTTGCTGGTACTTTCACACATGAAATAAAACACTTGATCTATCTCGTTATAATTTGACATTTTATTTGGTCTGATAATTTTGTATTGATTGATCGTACCTCGGTTTCGATCACTCGTCACCTCGGTCAGCTGTTAAGCTTTTGTTATATACATAATACATCATTACATTATTGGGAGAGGTCTCTGACCTAATTTACTTTACTCCACTGCAACAATCTACATACTTGACATTATGTTTATAAACATTTTGATATGATATGCCTCTTAAACTTGGTTTTTTCTTTTCTTTTCGTAATATCGAATTTTACATGTATTAGAAAGAGACAGAGCATATGATTATTTCGCGCACTTCGCAAACTTGACAGTTCTCAAAGTTGTTTATGTTAGTTCAAGTGTGTGAAGTGCGGTTTTTTAATTAAAGTTTATAATTTATTTAGAAAACAATTTGATTTGATAAATTAATGATCCGAATTTCTTTCGCTTGTGTGTTCGTGTTGTTTGTGTTGTCTTGCAACATGCTCCCGGGCTCGGGTTGAAATATGGTTCTCTGTGATGTTGTCGTCGGAATATTTGACCATGTGTTGTGCTCTTCATATTGTTGCAAGTTCATGTTGTTTCAGGATTTTCTTCGTGCGCTTTTTTTCTCGTTCGGGGCATGTGTGACATTCAAGTGAGTTATTAGTGTTACAAAGAAAAGAAAAAAGATGTTAATTCTGTTGTGAAGTTTAATTATAGAAATATTGTTTTATTTCTTTTGAGTGCAACCATCAGTGACATACATAGATGATGGTAATGTAAACAAGTGTCCAGGTTGTGAACAAGTGTTGCACATCATGTTGCACAGAAATGTTGCAGGGAGTTAATGGTTGCAGGGAGTTGCAGCTTCATCACCCTTAACAGGCTGTGGTATGTTTTTTTTTTATTGTGTTATCGTTGTCTTTAATTTGTTTGAGTGATGATTTTATTTATATTATTGTTGTTTGTTAATAGATTGATTGTTGTGCGAATGATATATTGTGGTTTACTTAGTTATAAGATTATGTTATGATTGTATAGTTATAAGGCATGATATTTGTTGAATGTTTATTATAAGGGTGGTACAATACAGACTACATACTACATACCTACATTTCAAAGACTACCCATTATTGTCTGTTTTTGACTGTTTTTTCGCGAGGGGGTTTGTGAATTCGTTCGGCGAGTTCGAGATGGGAAGGGGGATAGTTTCGCGATCGGTCGTTTGAGTTTTGTTGTTTCTGTCCGTATGGTCACTACGCGCGTCAGACCATCTGTCCCAGGATGTAACTCTAGGACTCGAGCGAGTAACCATGATGATGGTGGTAAGTTGTCTTCTCTGACCAACACTATGTCTCCAACTTTAATATTGTTGTTTTCCTTTAGCTACTTCGGACGATGTTGAAGCTGATGTAAATATGTTGTGCTCCACCGCTTCCAGAATTCTTGCGTAAGTCTTTGTATATATTTCCATTTGTCCAGTTGATGTATATTCCTTTCTCTTAGGTTTCGTTTCGGCAGTGTCCTTAATGGTGCTCCAATGAGAAAATGGCCTGGAGTTAACGTTGTTAAGTCGTCAGGGTCGGTTGACATGGGACATAATGGTCTGGAATTACGACACGCTTCAATTTGATTGAGCAGTGTATAAATACATAAATACATAAATACATAAATACATAAATACATAAATACATAAATACATAAATACATAAATACATAAATACATAAATACATAAATACATAAATACATAAATACATAAATACATAAAAACATAAATACATAAATACATAAATACATAAATACATAAATACATAAATACATAAATACATAAATACATAAATATATAAATACATAAATACATAAATACATAAATACATAAATACATAAATACATAAATACATAAATACATAAATACATAAATACATAAATACATAAATACATAAATACATATGTACATAAATACATAAATACATAAATACATAAATACATAAATACATAAATACATAAATACATAAATGCATAAATACATAAATACATAAATACATAAATACATAAATACATAAATACAAAATACATAAATACATAAATACATAAATACATAAATACATAAATACATAAATACATAAATACATAAATACATAAATACATAAATACATAAATACATAAATACATAAATACATAAATACATAAATACATAAATACATAAATACATAAATACATAAATACATAAATACATAAATACATAAATACATAAATACATAAATACATAAATACATAAATACATAAATACATAAATACATAAATACATAAATACATAAATACATAAATACATAAATACATAAATACATAAATACATAAATACACAAATACATAAATACATAAATACATAAATACATAAATACATAAATACATAAATACATAAATACATAAATACATAAATACATAAATACATAAATACATAAATACATAAATACATAAATACATAAATACATAAATACATAAATACATAAATACATAAATACATAAATACATAAATACATAAATACATAAATACATAAATACATAAATACATAAATACATAAATACATAAATACATAAATACATAAATACATAAATACATAAATACATAAATACATAAATACATAAATACATAAAGTCCCGAAGCGCTCGTTGAATGGGTTACACTGTTACACTGTACACTGACCCTTGTACTAATATGTATGTATTTTGTGACTGGTGACGTCACTCCCTTTGTTGCTGGTGCTTTCACACATGAAATAAAACACTTGATCTATCTCGTTATAAGTTGACATTTTATTTGGTCTGATAATTTTGTATTGATTGATCGTACCTCGGTTTCGATCACTCGTCACCTCGGTCAGCTGTTAAGCTTTTGTTATATACATAATACATCATTACATTATTGGGAGAGGTCTCTGACCTAATTTACTTTACTCCACTGCAACAATCTACATACTTGACATTATGTTTATAAACATTTTGATATGATATGCCTCTTAAACTTGGTTTTTTCTTTTCTTTTCGTAATATCGAATTTTACATGTATTAGAAAGAGACAGAGCATATGATTATTTCGCGCACTTCGCAAACTTGACAGTTCTCAAAGTGGTTTACGTTAGTTCAAGTGTGTGAAGTGCGGTTTTTTAATTAAAGTTTATAATTTATTTAGAAAACAATTTGATTTGATAAATTAATGATCCGAATTCCTTTCGCTTGTGTGTTCGTGTTGTTTGTGTTGTCTTGCAACATGCTCCCGGGCTCGGGTTGAAATATGGTTCTCTGTGATGTTGTCGTCGGAATATTTGACCATGTGTTGTGCTCTTCATATTGTTGCAAGTTCATGTTGTTTCAGGATTTTCTTCGTGCGCTTTTTTTCTCGTTCGGGGCATGTGTGACATACAAGTGAGTTATTAGTGTTACAAAGAAAAGAAAAAAGATGTTAATTCTGTTGTGAAGTTTAATTATAGAAATATTGTTTTATTTCTTTTGAGTGCAACCATCAGTGACATACATAGATGATGGTAATGTAAACAAGTGTCCAGGTTGTGAACAAGTGTTGCACATCATGTTGCACAGAAATGTTGCAGGGAGTTAATGGTTGCAGGGAGTTGCAGCTTCATCACCCTTAACAGGCTGTGGTATGTTTTTTTTTTATTGTGTTATCGTTGTCTTTAATTTGTTTGAGTGATGATTTTATTTATATTATTGTTGTTTGTTAATAGATTGATTGTTGTGCGAATGATATATTGTGGTTTACTTAGTTATAAGATTATGTTATGATTGTATAGTTATAAGGCATGATATTTGTTGAATGTTTATTATAAGGGTGGTACAATACAGACTACATACTACATACCTACATTTCAAAGACTACCCATTATTGTCTGTTTTTGACTGTTTTTTCGCGAGGGGGTTTTTTGAATTCGTTCGGCGAGTTCGAGATGGGAAGGGGGATAGTTTCGCGATCGGTCGTTTGAGTTTTGTTGTTTCTGTCCGTATGGTCACTACGCGCGTCAGACCATCTGTCCCAGGATGTAACTCTAGGACTCGAGCGAGTAACCATGATGATGGTGGTAAGTTGTCTTCTCTGACCAACACTATGTCTCCAACTTTAATATTGTTGTTTTCCTTTAGCTACTTCGGACGATGTTGAAGCTGATGTAAATATGTTGTGCTCCACCGCTTCCAGAATTCTTGCGTAAGTCTTTGTATATATTTCCATTTGTCCAGTTGATGTATATTCCTTTCTCTTAGGTTTCGTTTCGGCAGTGTCCTTAATGGTGCTCCAATGAGAAAATGGCCTGGAGTTAACGTTGTTAAGTCGTCAGGGTCGGTTGACATGGGACATAATGGTCTGGAATTACGACACGCTTCAATTTGATTGAGCAGTGTATAAATACATAAATACATAAATACATAAATACATAAATACATAAATACATAAATACATAAATACATAAATACATAAATACATAAATACATAAATACATAAATACATAAATACATAAATACATAAAAACATAAATACATAAATACATAAATACATAAATACATAAATACATAAATACATAAATACATAAATACATAAATATATAAATACATAAATACATAAATACATAAATACATAAATACATAAATACATAAATACATAAATACATAAATACATAAATACATAAATACATAAATACATAAATACATATGTACATAAATACATAAATACATAAATACATAAATACATAAATACATAAATACATAAATACATAAATGCATAAATACATAAATACATAAATACATAAATACATAAATACATAAATACAAAATACATAAATACATAAATACATAAATACATAAATACATAAATACATAAATACATAAATACATAAATACATAAATACATAAATACATAAATACATAAATACATAAATACATAAATACATAAATACATAAATACATAAATACATAAATACATAAATACATAAATACATAAATACATAAATACATAAATACATAAATACATAAATACATAAATACATAAATACATAAATACATAAATACATAAATACATAAATACATAAATACACAAATACATAAATACATAAATACATAAATACATAAATACATAAATACATAAATACATAAATACATAAATACATAAATACATAAATACATAAATACATAAATACATAAATACATAAATACATAAATACATAAATACATAAATACATAAATACATAAATACATAAATACATAAATACATAAATACATAAATACATAAATACATAAATACATAAATACATAAATACATAAATACATAAATACATAAATACATAAATACATAAATACATAAATACATAAATACATAAAGTCCCGAAGCGCTCGTTGAATGGGTTACACTGTTACACTGTACACTGACCCTTGTACTAATATGTATGTATTTTGTGACTGGTGACGTCACTCCCTTTGTTGCTGGTGCTTTCACACATGAAATAAAACACTTGATCTATCTCGTTATAAGTTGACATTTTATTTGGTCTGATAATTTTGTATTGATTGATCGTACCTCGGTTTCGATCACTCGTCACCTCGGTCAGCTGTTAAGCTTTTGTTATATACATAATACATCATTACATTATTGGGAGAGGTCTCTGACCTAATTTACTTTACTCCACTGCAACAATCTACATACTTGACATTATGTTTATAAACATTTTGATATGATATGCCTCTTAAACTTGGTTTTTTCTTTTCTTTTCGTAATATCGAATTTTACATGTATTAGAAAGAGACAGAGCATATGATTATTTCGCGCACTTCGCAAACTTGACAGTTCTCAAAGTGGTTTACGTTAGTTCAAGTGTGTGAAGTGCGGTTTTTTAATTAAAGTTTATAATTTATTTAGAAAACAATTTGATTTGATAAATTAATGATCCGAATTCCTTTCGCTTGTGTGTTCGTGTTGTTTGTGTTGTCTTGCAACATGCTCCCGGGCTCGGGTTGAAATATGGTTCTCTGTGATGTTGTCGTCGGAATATTTGACCATGTGTTGTGCTCTTCATATTGTTGCAAGTTCATGTTGTTTCAGGATTTTCTTCGTGCGCTTTTTTTCTCGTTCGGGGCATGTGTGACATACAAGTGAGTTATTAGTGTTACAAAGAAAAGAAAAAAGATGTTAATTCTGTTGTGAAGTTTAATTATAGAAATATTGTTTTTATTTCTTTTGAGTGCAACCATCAGTGACATACATAGATGATGGTAATGTAAACAAGTGTCCAGGTTGTGAACAAGTGTTGCACATCATGTTGCACAGAAGTGTTGCAGGGAGTTAATGGTTGCAGGGAGTTGCAGCTTCATCACCCTTAACAGGCTGTGGTATGTTTTTTTTTTATTGTGTTATCGTTGTCTTTAATTTGTTTGAGTGATGATTTTATTTATATTATTGTAGTTTGTTAATAGATTGATTGTTGTGCGAATGATATATTGTGGTTTATTTAGTTATAAGATTATGTTATGATTGTATAGTTATAAGGCATGATATTTGTTGAATGTTTATTATAAGGGTGGTACAATACAGACTACATACTACATACCTACATTTCAACGACTACCCATTATTGTCTGTTTTTGACTGTTTTTTCGCGAGGGGGTTTGTGAATTCGTTCGGCGAGTTCGAGATGGGAAGGGGGATAGTTTCGCGATCGGTCGTTTGAGTTTTGTTGTTTCTGTCCGTATGGTCACTACGCGCGTCAGACCATCTGTCCCAGGATGTAACTCTAGGACTCGAGCGAGTAACCATGATGATGGTGGTAAGTTGTCTTCTCTGACCAACACTATGTCTCCAACTTTAATATTGTTGTTTTCCTTTAGCTACTTCGGACGATGTTGAAGCTGATGTAAATATGTTGTGCTCCACCGATTCCAGAATTCTTGCGTAAGTCTTTGTATATATTTCCATTTGTCCAGTTGATGTATATTCCTTTCTCTTAGGTTTCGTTTCGGCAGTGTCCTTAATGGTGCTCCAATGAGAAAATGGCCTGGAGTTAACGTTGTTAAGTCGTCAGGGTCGGTTGACATGGGACATAATGGTCTGGAATTACGACACGCTTCAATTTGATTGAGCAGTGTATAAATACATAAATACATAAATACATAAATACATAAATACATAAATACATAAATACATAAATACATAAATAAATACATAAATACATAAATACATAAATACATAAATACATAAATACATAAATATATAAATACATAAATACATAAATACATAAATACATAAATACAGAAATACATAAATACATAAATACATAAATACATAAATACATAAATACATAATACATAAATACATAAAGTCCCGAAGCGCTCGTTGAATGGGTTACACTGTTACACTGTACACTGACCCTTGTACTAATATGTATGTATTTTGTGACTGGTGACGTCACTCCCTTTGTTGCTGGTACTTTCACACATGAAATAAAACACTTGATCTATCTCGTTATAAGTTGACATTTTATTTGGTCTGATAATTTTGTATTGATTGATCGTACCTCGGTTTCGATCACTCGTCACCTCGGTCAGCTGTTAAGCTTTTGTTATATACATAATACATCATTACATTATTGGGAGAGGTCTCTGACCTAATTTACTTTACTCCACTGCAACAATCTACATACTTGACATTATGTTTATAAACATTTTGATATGATATGCCTCTTAAACTTGGTTTTTTCTTTTCTTTTCGTAATATCGAATTTTACATGTATTAGAAAGAGACAGAGCATATGATTATTTCGCGCACTTCGCAAACTTGACAGTTCTCAAAGTGGTTTACGTTAGTTCAAGAGTGTGAAGTGCGGTTTTTTAATTAAAGTTTATAATTTATTTAGAAAACAATTTGATTTGATAAATTAATGATCCGAATTCCTTTCGCTTGTGTGTTCGTGTTGTTTGTGTTGTCTTGCAACATGCTCCCGGGCTCGGGTTGAAATATGGTTCTCTGTGATGTTGTCGTCGGAATATTTGACCATGTGTTGTGCTCTTCATATTGTTGCAAGTTCATGTTGTTTCAGGATTTTCTTCGTGCGCTTTTTTTCTCGTTCGGGGCATGTGTGACATACAAGTGAGTTATTAGTGTTACAAAGAAAAGAAAAAAGATGTTAATTCTGTTGTGAAGTTTAATTATAGAAATATTGTTTTTATTTCTTTTGAGTGCAACCATCAGTGACATACATAGATGATGGTAATGTAAACAAGTGTCCAGGTTGTGAACAAGTGTTGCACATCATGTTGCACAGAAGTGTTGCAGGGAGTTAATGGTTGCAGGGAGTTGCAGCTTCATCACCCTTAACAGGCTGTGGTATGTTTTTTTTTTATTGTGTTATCGTTGTCTTTAATTTGTTTGAGTGATGATTTTATTTATATTATTGTTGTTTGTTAATAGATTGATTGTTGTGCGAATGATATATTGTGGTTTATTTAGTTATAAGATTATGTTATGATTGTATAGTTATAAGGCATGATATTTGTTGAATGTTTATTATAAGGGTGGTACAATACAGACTACATACTACATACCTACATTTCAACGACTACCCATTATTGTCTGTTTTTGACTGTTTTTTCGCGAGGGGGTTTGTGAATTCGTTCGGCGAGTTCGAGATGGGAAGGGGGATAGTTTCGCGATCGGTCGTTTGAGTTTTGTTGTTTCTGTCCGTATGGTCACTACGCGCGTCAGACCATCTGTCCCAGGATGTAACTCTAGGACTCGAGCGAGTAACCATGATGATGGTGGTAAGTTGTCTTCTCTGACCAACACTATGTCTCCAACTTTAATATTGTTGTTTTCCTTTAGCTACTTCGGACGATGTTGAAGCTGATGTAAATATGTTGTGCTCCACCGCTTCCAGAATTCTTGCGTAAGTCTTTGTATATATTTCCATTTGTCCAGTTGATGTATATTCCTTTCTCTTAGGTTTCGTTTCGGCAGTGTCCTTAATGGTGCTCCAATGAGAAAATGGCCTGGAGTTAACGTTGTTAAGTCGTCAGGGTCGGTTGACATGGGACATAATGGTCTGGAATTACGACACGCTTCAATTTGATTGAGCAGTGTATAAATACATAAATACATAAATACATAAATACATAAATACATAAATACATAAATACATAAATACATAAATACATAAATAAATACATAAATACATAAATACATAAATACATAAATACATAAATACATAAATATATAAATACATAAATACATAAATACATAAATACATAAATACAGAAATACATAAATACATAAATACATAAATACATAAATACATAAATACATAAATATATAAATACATAAATACATAAATACATAAATACATAAATACATAAATACATAAATACATAAATACATAAATACATAAATACATAAATACATAAATACATAAATACATAAATACATAAATACATAAATACATAAATACATAAATACATAAACACATAAATACATAAATACATAAATACATAAACACATAAATACATAAATACATAAATACATAAATACATAAATACAAAATACATAAATACAAAATACATAAATACATAAATACATAAATACATAAATACATAAATACATAAATACATAAATACATAAATACATAAATACATAAATACATAAATACATAAATACATAAATATATAAATACATAAATACATAAATACATAAATACATAAATACATACATAAATACATAAATACATAAATACATAAATACATAAATATATAAATACATAAATACATAAATACATATATACATAAATACATAAATACATATATACATAAATACATAAATACATAAATACATAAATACATAAATACATAAATACATAAATACATAAATACATAAATACATAAATACATAAATACATAAATACATAAATACATAAATACATAAATACATAAACACATAAATACATAAATACATAAATACATAAAGTCCCGAAGCGCTCGTTGAATGGGTTACACTGTTACACTGTACACTGACCCTTGTACTAATATGTATGTATTTTGTGACTGGTTTTGTTGCTGGTACTTTCACACATGAAATAAAACACTTGATCTATCTCGTTATAAGTTGACATTTTATTTGGTCTGATAATTTTGTATTGATTGATCGTACCTCGGTTTCGATCACTCGTCACCTCGGTCAGCTGTTAAGCTTTTGTTATATACATAATACATCATTACATTATTGGGAGAGGTCTCTGACCTAATTTACTTTACTCCACTGCAACAATCTACATACTTGACATTATGTTTATAAACATTTTGATATGATATGCCTCTTAAACTTGGTTTTTTCTTTTCTTTTCGTAATATCGAATTTTACATGTATTAGAAAGAGACAGAGCATATGATTATTTCGCGCACTTCGCAAACTTGACAGTTCTCAAAGTGGTTTATGTTAGTTCAAGTGTGTGAAGTGCGGTTTTTTAATTAAAGTTTATAATTTATTTAGAAAACAATTTGATTTGATAAATTAATGATCCGAATTTCTTTCGCTTGTGTGTTCGTGTTGTTTGTGTTGTCTTGCAACATGCTCCCGGGCTCGGGTTGAAATATGGTTCTCTGTGATGTTGTCGTCGGAATATTTGACCATGTGTTGTGCTCTTCATATTGTTGCAAGTTCATGTTGTTTCAGGATTTTCTTCGTGCGCTTTTTTTCTCGTTCGGGGCATGTGTGACATACAAGTGAGTTATTAGTGTTACAAAGAAAAGAAAAAAGATGTTAATTCTGTTGTGAAGTTTAATTATAGAAATATTGTTTTTATTTCTTTTGAGTGCAACCATCAGTGACATACATAGATGATGGTAATGTAAACAAGTGTCCAGGTTGTGAACAAGTGTTGCACATCATGTTGCACAGAAATGTTGCAGGGAGTTAATGGTTGCAGGGAGTTGCAGCTTCATCACCCTTAACAGGCTGTGGTATGTTTTTTTTTTATTGTGTTATTGTTGTCTTTAATTTGTTTGAGTGATGATTTTATTTATATTATTGTAGTTTGTTAATAGATTGATTATTGTGCGAATGATATATTGTGGTTTATTTAGTTATAAGATTATGTTATGATTGTATAGTTATAAGGCATGATATTTGTTGAATGTTTATTATAAGGGTGGTACAATACAGATTACATACTACATACCTACATTTCAACGACTACCCATTATTGTCTGTTTTTGACTGTTTTTTCGCGAGGGGGTTTGTGAATTCGTTCGGCGAGTTCGAGATGGGAAGGGGGATAGTTTCGCGATCGGTCGTTTGAGTTTTGTTGTTTCTGTCCGTATGGTCACTAAGCGCGTCAGACCATCTGTCCCAGGATGTAACTCTAGGACTCGAGCGAGTAACCATGATGATGGTGGTAAGTTGTCTTCTCTGACCAACACTATGTCTCCAACTTTAATATTGTTGTTTTGCGATCGGTCGTTTGAGTTTTGTTGTTTCTGTCCGTATGGTAACTACGCGCGTCAGACCATCTGTCCCAGGATGTAACTCTAGGACTCGAGCGAGTAACCATGATGATGGTGGTAAGTTGTCTTCTCTGACCAACACTATGTCTCCAACTTTAATATTGTTGTTTTCCTTTAGCTACTTCGGACGATGTTGAAGCTGATGTAAATATGTTGTGCTCCACCGCTTCCAGAATTCTTGCGTAAGTCTTTGTATATATTTCCATTTGTCCAGTTGATGTATATTCCTTTCTCTTAGGTTTCGTTTCGGCAGTGTCCTTAATGGTGCTCCAATGAGAAAATGGCCTGGAGTTAACGTTGTTAAGTCGTCAGGGTCGGTTGACATGGGACATAATGGTCTGGAATTACGACACGCTTCAATTTGATTGAGCAGTGTATAAATACATAAATACATAAATACATAAATACATAAATACATAAATACATAAATAAATACATAAATACATAAATACATAAATACATAAATACATAAATACATAAATACATAAATACATAAATACATAAATATATAAATACATAAATACATAAATACATAAATACATAAATACATAAATACATAAATACATAAATACATAAATACATAAATACATAAATACATAAATACATAAATACATAAATACATAATACATAAATACATAAAGTCCCGAAGCGCTCGTTGAATAGGTTACACTGTTACACTGTACACTGACCCTTGTACTAATATGTATGTATTTTGTGACTGGTGACGTCACTCCCTTTGTTGCTGGTACTTTCACACATGAAATAAAACACTTGATCTATCTCGTTATAAGTTGACATTTTATTTGGTCTGATAATTTTGTATTGATTGATCGTACCTCGGTTTCGATCACTCGTCACCTCGGTCAGCTGTTAAGCTTTTGTTATATACATAATACATCATTACATTATTGGGAGAGGTCTCTGACCTAATTTACTTTACTCCACTGCAACAATCTCCATACTTGACATTATGTTTATAAACATTTTGATATGATATGCCTCTTAAACTTGGTTTTTTCTTTTCTTTTCGTAATATCGAATTTTACATGTATTAGAAAGAGACAGAGCATATGATTATTTCGCGCACTTCGCAAACTTGACAGTTCTCAAAGTGGTTTACGTTAGTTCAAGTGTGTGAAGTGCGGTTTTTTAATTAAAGTTTATAATTTATTTAGAAAACAATTTGATTTGATAAATTAATGATCCGAATTTCTTTCGCTTGTGTGTTCGTGTTGTTTGTGTTGTCTTGCAACATGCTCCCGGGCTCGGGTTGAAATATGGTTCTCTGTGATGTTGTCGTCGGAATATTTGACCATGTGATGTGCTCTTCATATTGTTGCAAGTTCATGTTGTTTCAGGATTTTCTTCGTGCGCTTTTTTTCTCGTTCGGGGCATGTGTGACATACAAGTGAGTTATTAGTGTTACAAAGAAAAGAAAAAAGATGTTAATTCTGTTGTGAAGTTTAATTATAGAAATATTGTTTTTATTTCTTTTGAGTGCAACCATCAGTGACATACATAGATGATGGTAATGTAAACAAGTGTCCAGGTTGTGAACAAGTGTTGCACATCATGTTGCACAGAAATGTTGCAGGGAGTTAATGGTTGCAGGGAGTTGCAGCTTCATCACCCTTAACAGGCTGTGGTATGTTTTTTTTTATTGTATTATTGTTGTCTTTAATTTGTTTGAGTGATGATTTTATTTATATTATTGTAGTTTGTTAATAGATTGATTGTTGTGCGAATGATATATTGTGGTTTATTTAGTTATAAGATTATGTTATGATTGTATAGTTATAAGGCATGATATTTGTTGAATGTTTATTATAAGGGTGGTACAATACAGATTACATACTACATACCTACATTTCAACGACTACCCATTATTGTCTGTTTTTGACTGTTTTTTCGCGAGGGGGTTTGTGAATTCGTTCGGCGAGTTCGAGATGGGAAGGGGGATAGTTTCGCGATCGGTGGTTTGAGTTTTGTTGTTTCTGTCCGTATGGTCACTACGCGCGTCAGACCATCTGTCCCAGGATGTAACTCTAGGACTCGAGCGAGTAACCATGATGATGGTGGTAAGTTGTCTTCTCTGACCAACACTATGTCTCCAACTTTAATATTGTTGTTTTCCTTTAGCTACTTCGGACGATGTTGAAGCTGATGTAAATATGTTGTGCTCCACCGCTTCCAGAATTCTTGCGTAAGTCTTTGTATATATTTCCATTTGTCCAGTTGATGTATATTCCTTTCTCTTAGGTTTCGTTTCGGCAGTGTCCTTAATGGTGCTCCAATGAGAAAATGGCCTGGAGTTAACGTTGTTAAGTCGTCAGGGTCGGATGACATGGGACATAATGGTCTGGAATTACGACACGCTTCAATTTGATTGAGCAGTGTATAAATACATAAATACATAAATACATAAATACATAAATACATAAATACATAAATACATAAATACATATATACATAAATACATAAATACATAAATACATAAATACATAAATACATAAATACATAAATACATAAATACATAAATACATAAATACATAAATACATAAATACGTAAATACATAAATACATAAATACATAAATACATAAATACATAAACACATAAATACATAAATACATAAATACATAAAAACACAGGATGTAACTCTAGGACTCGAGCGAGTAACCATGATGATGGTGGTAAGTTGTCTTCTCTGACCAACACTATGTCTCCAACTTTAATATTGTTGTTTTCCTTTAGCTACTTCGGACGATGTTGAAGCTGATGTAAATATGTTGTGCTCCACCGCTTCCAGAATTCTTGCGTAAGTCTTTGTATATATTTCCATTTGTCCAGTTGATGTATATTCCTTTCTCTTAGGTTTCGTTTCGGCAGTGTCCTTAATGGTGCTCCAATGAGAAAATGGCCTGGAGTTAACGTTGTTAAGTCGTCAGGGTCGGTTGACATGGGACATAATGGTCTGGAATTACGACACGCTTCAATTTGATTGAGCAGTGTATAAATACATAAATACATAAATACATAAATACATAAATACATAAATACATAAATACATAAATAAATACATAAATACATAAATACATAAATACATAAATACATAAATACATAAATACATAAATACATAAATACATAAATACATAAATACATAAATACATAAATACATAAATACATAAATACATAAATACATAAATACATAAATACATAAATACATAAATACATAAATACATAAATACATAATACATAAATACATAAAGTCCCGAAGCGCTCGTTGAATAGGTTACACTGTTACACTGTACACTGACCCTTGTACTAATATGTATGTATTTTGTGACTGGTGACGTCACTCCCTTTGTTGCTGGTACTTTCACACATGAAATAAAACACTTGATCTATCTCGTTATAAGTTGACATTTTATTTGGTCTGATAATTTTGTATTGATTGATCGTACCTCGGTTTCGATCACTCGTCACCTCGGTCAGCTGTTAAGCTTTTGTTATATACATAATACATCATTACATTATTGGGAGAGGTCTCTGACCTAATTTACTTTACTCCACTGCAACAATCTCCATACTTGACATTATGTTTATAAACATTTTGATATGATATGCCTCTTAAACTTGGTTTTTTCTTTTCTTTTCGTAATATCGAATTTTACATGTATTAGAAAGAGACAGAGCATATGATTATTTCGCGCACTTCGCAAACTTGACAGTTCTCAAAGTGGTTTACGTTAGTTCAAGTGTGTGAAGTGCGGTTTTTTAATTAAAGTTTATAATTTATTTAGAAAACAATTTGATTTGATAAATTAATGATCCGAATTTCTTTCGCTTGTGTGTTCGTGTTGTTTGTGTTGTCTTGCAACATGCTCCCGGGCTCGGGTTGAAATATGGTTCTCTGTGATGTTGTCGTCGGAATATTTGACCATGTGATGTGCTCTTCATATTGTTGCAAGTTCATGTTGTTTCAGGATTTTCTTCGTGCGCTTTTTTTCTCGTTCGGGGCATGTGTGACATACAAGTGAGTTATTAGTGTTACAAAGAAAAGAAAAAAGATGTTAATTCTGTTGTGAAGTTTAATTATAGAAATATTGTTTTTATTTCTTTTGAGTGCAACCATCAGTGACATACATAGATGATGGTAATGTAAACAAGTGTCCAGGTTGTGAACAAGTGTTGCACATCATGTTGCACAGAAATGTTGCAGGGAGTTAATGGTTGCAGGGAGTTGCAGCTTCATCACCCTTAACAGGCTGTGGTATGTTTTTTTTTATTGTGTTATTGTTGTCTTTAATTTGTTTGAGTGATGATTTTATTTATATTATTGTAGTTTGTTAATAGATTGATTGTTGTGCGAATGATATATTGTGGTTTATTTAGTTATAAGATTATGTTATGATTGTATAGTTATAAGGCATGATATTTGTTGAATGTTTATTATAAGGGTGGTACAATACAGATTACATACTACATACCTACATTTCAACGACTACCCATTATTGTCTGTTTTTGACTGTTTTTTCGCGAGGGGGTTTGTGAATTCGTTCGGCGAGTTCGAGATGGGAAGGGGGATAGTTTCGCGATCGGTGGTTTGAGTTTTGTTGTTTCTGTCCGTATGGTCACTACGCGCGTCAGACCATCTGTCCCAGGATGTAACTCTAGGACTCGAGCGAGTAACCATGATGATGGTGGTAAGTTGTCTTCTCTGACCAACACTATGTCTCCAACTTTAATATTGTTGTTTTCCTTTAGCTACTTCGGACGATGTTGAAGCTGATGTAAATATGTTGTGCTCCACCGCTTCCAGAATTCTTGCGTAAGTCTTTGTATATATTTCCATTTGTCCAGTTGATGTATATTCCTTTCTCTTAGGTTTCGTTTCGGCAGTGTCCTTAATGGTGCTCCAATGAGAAAATGGCCTGGAGTTAACGTTGTTAAGTCGTCAGGGTCGGATGACATGGGACATAATGGTCTGGAATTACGACACGCTTCAATTTGATTGAGCAGTGTATAAATACATAAATACATAAATACATAAATACATAAATACATAAATACATAAATACATAAATACATATATACATAAATACATAAATACATAAATACATAAATACATAAATACATAAATACATAAATACATAAATACATAAATACATAAATACATAAATACATAAATACATAAATACATAAATACATAAATACATAAATACATAAACACATAAATACATAAATACATAAATACATAAAAACACAGGATGTAACTCTAGGACTCGAGCGAGTAACCATGATGATGGTGGTAAGTTGTCTTCTCTGACCAACACTATGTCTCCAACTTTAATATTGTTGTTTTCCTTTAGCTACTTCGGACGATGTTGAAGCTGATGTAAATATGTTGTGCTCCACCGCTTCCAGAATTCTTGCGTAAGTCTTTGTATATATTTCCATTTGTCCAGTTGATGTATATTCCTTTCTCTTAGGTTTCGTTTCGGCAGTGTCCTTAATGGTGCTCCAATGAGAAAATGGCCTGGAGTTAACGTTGTTAAGTCGTCAGGGTCGGTTGACATGGGACATAATGGTCTGGAATTACGACACGCTTCAATTTGATTGAGCAGTGTATAAATACATAAATACATAAATACATAAATACATAAATACATAAATAAATACATAAATACATAAATACATAAATACATAAATACATAAATACATAAATACATAAATACATAAATACATAAATACATAAATACATAAATACATAAATACATAAATACATAAATACATAAATACATAAATACATAAATACATAAATACATAAATACATAAATACATAAATACATAAATACATAAATACATAAATACATAAATACATAAATACATAATACATAAATACATAAAGTCCCGAAGCGCTCGTTGAATAGGTTACACTGTTACACTGTACACTGACCCTTGTACTAATATGTATGTATTTTGTGACTGGTGACGTCACTCCCTTTGTTGCTGGTACTTTCACACATGAAATAAAACACTTGATCTATCTCGTTATAAGTTGACATTTTATTTGGTCTGATAATTTTGTATTGATTGATCGTACCTCGGTTTCGATCACTCGTCACCTCGGTCAGCTGTTAAGCTTTTGTTATATACATAATACATCATTACATTATTGGGAGAGGTCTCTGACCTAATTTACTTTACTCCACTGCAACAATCTACATACTTGACATTATGTTTATAAACATTTTGATATGATATGCCTCTTAAACTTGGTTTTTTCTTTTCTTTTCGTAATATCGAATTTTACATGTATTAGAAAGAGACAGAGCATATGATTATTTCGCGCACTTCGCAAACTTGACAGTTCTCAAAGTGGTTTACGTTAGTTCAAGTGTGTGAAGTGCGGTTTTTTAATTAAAGTTTATAATTTATTTAGAAAACAATTTGATTTGATAAATTAATGATCCGAATTTCTTTCGCTTGTGTGTTCGTGTTGTTTGTGTTGTATTGCAACATGCTCCCGGGCTCGGGTTGAAATATGGTTCTCTGTGATGTTGTCGTCGGAATATTTGACCATGTGATGTGCTCTTCATATTGTTGCAAGTTCATGTTGTTTCAGGATTTTCTTCGTGCGCTTTTTTTCTCGTTCGGGGCATGTGTGACATACAAGTGAGTTATTAGTGTTACAAAGAAAAGAAAAAGGATGTTAATTCTGTTGTGAAGTTTTATTATAGAAATATTGTTTTTATTTCTTTTGAGTGCAACCATCAGTGACATACATAGATGATGGTAATGTAAACAAGTGTCCAGGTTGTGAACAAGTGTTGCACATCATGTTGCACAGAAATGTTGCAGGGAGTTAATGGTTGCAGGGAGTTGCAGCTTCATCACCCTTAACAGGCTGTGGTATGTTTTTTTTTTATTGTGTTATCGTTGTCTTTAATTTGTTTGAGTGATGATTTTATTTATATTAATGTTGTTTGTTAATAGATTGATTGTTGTGCGAATGATATATTGTGGTTTATTTAGTTATAAGATTATGATATGATTGTATAGTTATAAGGCATGATATTTGTTGAATGTTTATTATAAGGGTGGTACAATACAGACTACATACTACATACCTACATTTCAAAGACTACCCATTATTGTCTGTTTTTGACTGTTTTTTCGCGAGGGGGCTTGTGAATTCGTTCGGCGAGTTCGAGATGGGAAGGGGGATAGTTTCGCGATCGGTCGTTTGAGTTTTGTTGTTTCTGTCCGTATGGTCACTACGCGCGTCAGACCATCTGTCCCAGGATGTAACTCTAGGACTCGAGCGAGTAACCATGATGATGGTGGTAAGTTGTCTTCTCTGACCAACACTATGTCTCCAACTTTAATATTGTTGTTTTCCTTTAGCTACTTCGGACGATGTTGAAGCTGATGTAAATATGTTGTGCTCCACCGCTTCCAGAATTCTTGCGTAAGTCTTTGTATATATTTCCATTTGTCCAGTTGATGTATATTCCTTTCTCTTAGGTTTCGTTTCGGCAGTGTCCTTAATGGTGCTCCAATGAGAAAATGGCCTGGAGTTAACGTTGTTAAGTCGTCAGGGTCGGTTGACATGGGACATAATGGTCTGGAATTACGACACGCTTCAATTTGATTGAGCAGTGTATAAATACATAAATACATAAATACATAAATACATAAATACATAAATACATAAATACATAAAGAAATACATAAATACATAAATACATAAATACATAAATACATAAATACATAAATACATAAATACATAAATACATAAATATATAAATACATAAATACATAAATACATAAATACATAAATACATAAATACATAAATACATAAATACATAAATACATAAATACATAAATACATAATACATAAATACATAAAGTCCCGAAGCGCTCGTTGAATAGGTTACACTGTTACACTGTACACTGACCCTTGTACTAATATGTATGTATTTTGTGACTGGTGACGTCACTCCCTTTGTTGCTGGTACTTTCACACATGAAATAAAACACTTGATCTATCTCGTTATAAGTTGACATTTTATTTGGTCTGATAATTTTGTATTGATTGATCGTACCTCGGTTTCGATCACTCGTCACCTCGGTCAGCTGTTAAGCTTTTGTTATATACATAATACATCATTACATTATTGGGAGAGGTCTCTGACCTAATTTACTTTACTCCACTGCAACAATCTACATACTTGACATTATGTTTATAAACATTTTGATATGATATGCCTCTTAAACTTGGTTTTTTCTTTTCTTTTCGTAATATCGAATTTTACATGTATTAGAAAGAGACAGAGCATATGATTATTTCGCGCACTTCGCAAACTTGACAGTTCTCAAAGTGGTTTACGTTAGTTCAAGTGTGTGAAGTGCGGTTTTTTAATTAAAGTTTATAATTTATTTAGAAAACAATTTGATTTGATAAATTAATGATCCGAATTTCTTTCGCTTGTGTGTTCGTGTTGTTTGTGTTGTCTTGCAACATGCTCCCGGGCTCGGGTTGAAATATGGTTCTCTGTGATGTTGTCGTCGGAATATTTGACCATGTGCTGTGCTCTTCATATTGTTGCAAGTTCATGTTGTTTCAGGATTTTCTTCGTGCGCTTTTTTTTTCGTTCGGATCATGTGTGACATTCAAGTGAGTTATTAGTGTTACAAAGAAAAGAAAAAAGATGTTAATTCTGTTGTGAAGTTTAATTATAGAAATATTGTTTTTATTTCTTTTGAGTGCAACCATCAGTGACATACATAGATGATGGTAATGTAAACAAGTGTCCAGGTTGTGAACAAGTGTTGCACAGAAATGTTGCAGGGAGTTAATGGTTGCAGGGAGTTGCAGCTTCATCACCCTTAACAGGCTGTGGTATGTTTTTTTTTTTATTGTGTTATCGTTGTCTTTAATTTGTTTGAGTGATGATTTTATTTATATTATTGTTGTTTGTTAATAGATTGATTGTTGTGCGAATGATATATTGTGGTTTATTTAGTTAAAAGATTATGTTATGATTGTATAGTTATAAGGCATGATATTTGTTGAATGTTTATTATAAGGGTGGTACAATACAGACTACATACTACATACCTACATTTCAAAGACTACCCATTATTGTCTGTTTTTGACTGTTTTTTCGCGAGGGGGCTTGTGAATTCGTTCGGCGAGTTCGAGATGGGAAGGGGGATAGTTTCGCGATCGGTCGTTTGAGTTTTGTTGTTTCTGTCCGTATGGTCACTACGCGCGTCAGACCATCTGTCCCAGGATGTAACTCTAGGACTCGAGCGAGTAACCATGATGATGGTGGTAAGTTGTCTTCTCTGACCAACACTATGTCTCCAACTTTAATATTGTTGTTTTCCTTTAGCTACTTCGGACGATGTTGAAGCTGATGTAAATATGTTGTGCTCCACCGCTTCCAGAATTCTTGCGTAAGTCTTTGTATATATTTCCATTCGTCCAGTTGATGTATATTCCTTTCTCTTAGGTTTCGTTTCGGCAGTGTCCTTAATGGTGCTCCAATGAGAAAATGGCCTGGAGTTAACGTTGTTAAGTCGTCAGGGTCGGATGACATGGGACATAATGGTCTGGAATTAAGACACGCTTCAATTTGATTGAGCAGTGTATAAATACATAAATACATAAATACATAAATACATAAATACATAAATACATAAATACATAAATACATAAATACATAAATAAATACATAAATACATAAATACATAAATACATAAATACATAAATACATAAATACATAAATACATAAATAAATACATAAATACATAAATACATAAATACATAAATACATAAATACATAAATACATAAATACATAAATACATAAATACATAAATACATAAATACATAAATACATAAATACATAAATACATAAATACATAAATACATAAATACATAAATACATAAATACATATATACATAAATACATAAATACATAAATACATAAATACATAAATACATAAATACATAAATACATAAATACATAAATACATAAATACATAAATACATAAATACATAAATACATAAATACATAAATACATAAATACATAAATACAAAATACATAAATACAAAATACATAAATACATAAATACATAAATACATAAATACATAAATACATAAATACATAAATACATAAATATATAAATACATAAATACATAAACACATAAACACATAAATAAATACATAAATACATAAATACATAAATACATAAATACATAAATACATAAATACATAAATATATAAATACATAAATACATAAATACATATATACATAAATACATAAATACATAAATACATAAATACATAAATACATAAATACATAAATACATAAATACATAAATACATAAATACATAAATACATAAATACATAAATACATAAATACATAAATACATAAATACATAAATACATAAATACATAAAGTCCCGAAGCGCTCGTTGAATGGGTTACACTGTTACACTGTACACTGACCCTTGTACTAATATGTATGTATTTTGTGACTGGTTTTGTTGCTGGTACTTTCACACATGAAATAAAACACTTGATCTATCTCGTTATAAGTTGACATTTTATTTGGTCTGATAATTTTGTATTGATTGATCGTACCTCGGTTTCGATCACTCGTCACCTCGGTCAGCTGTTAAGCTTTTGTTATATACATAATACATCATTACATTATTGGGAGAGGTCTCTGACCTAATTTACTTTACTCCACTGCAACAATCTACATACTTGACATTATGTTTATAAACATTTTGATATGATATGCCTCTTAAACTTGGTTTTTTCTTTTCTTTTCGTAATATCGAATTTTACATGTATTAGAAAGAGACAGAGCATATGATTATTTCGCGCACTTCGCAAACTTGACAGTTCTCAAAGTGGTTTATGTTAGTTCAAGTGTGTGAAGTGCGGTTTTTTAATTAAAGTTTATAATTTATTTAGAAAACAATTTGATTTGATAAATTAATGATCCGAATTTCTTTCGCTTGTGTGTTCGTGTTTTTTGTGTTGTCTTGCAACATGCTCCCGGGCTCGGGTTGAAATATGGTTCTCTGTGATGTTGTCGTCGGAATATTTGACCATGTGATGTGCTCTTCATATTGTTGCAAGTTCATGTTGTTTCAGGATTTTCTTCGTGCGCTTTTTTTCTCGTTCGGGGCATGTGTGACATACAAGTGAGTTATTAGTGTTACAAAGAAAAGAAAAAAGATGTTAATTCTGTTGTGAAGTTTAATTATAGAAATATTGTTTTAATTTCTTTTGAGTGCAACCATCAGTGACATACATAGATGATGGTAATGTAAACAAGTGTCCAGGTTGTGAACAAGTGTTGCACATCATGTTGCACAGAAATGTTGCAGGGAGTTAATGGTTGCAGGGAGTTGCAGCTTCATCACCCTTAACAGGCTGTGGTATGTTTTTTTTTATTGTGTTATTGTTGTCTTTAATTTGTTTGAGTGATGATTTTATTTATATTATTGTAGTTTGTTAATAGATTGATTGTTGTGCGAATGATATATTGTGGTTTATTTAGTTATAAGATTATGTTATGATTGTATAGTTATAAGGCATGATATTTGTTGAATGTTTATTATAAGGGTGGTACAATACAGACTACATACTACATACCTACATTTCAAAGACTACCCATTATTGTCTGTTTTTGACTGTTTTTTCGCGAGGGGGCTTGTGAATTCGTTCGGCGAGTTCGAGATGGGAAGGGGGATAGTTTCGCGATCGGTCGTTTGAGTTTTGTTGTTTCTGTCCGTATGGTCACTACGCGCGTCAGACCATCTGTCCCAGGATGTAACTCTAGGACTCGAGCGAGTAACCATGATGATGGTGGTAAGTTGTCTTCTCTGACCAACACTATGTCTCCAACTTTAATATTGTTGTTTTCCTTTAGCTACTTCGGACGATGTTGAAGCTGATGTAAATATGTTGTGCTCCACCGCTTCCAGAATTCTTGCGTAAGTCTTTGTATATATTTCCATTTGTCCAGTTGATGTATATTCCTTTCTCTTAGGTTTCGTTTCGGCAGTGTCCTTAATGGTGCTCCAATGAGAAAATGGCCTGGAGTTAACGTTGTTAAGTCGTCAGGGTCGGATGACATGGGACATAATGGTCTGGAATTACGACACGCTTCAATTTGATTGAGCAGTGTATAAATACATAAATACATAAATACATAAATACATAAATACATAAATACATAAATACATAAATACATAAATACATAAATACATAAATACATAAATACATAAATACATAAATACATAAATACATAAATACATAAATACATAAATACATAAATACATAAATACATAAATACATAAATACATAAATACATAAATACATAAATACATAAATACATAAATACATAAATACATAAATACATAAATACATAAATACATAAATACATAAATACATAAATACATAAATACATAAATACATAAATACATAAATACATAAATACATAAATACATAAATACATAAATACATAAATACATAAATAAATAAATACGTAAATACAAAATACATAAATACAAAATACATAAATACATAAATACATAAATACATAAATACATAAATACATAAATACATAAATACATAAATACATAAATACATAAATACATAAATACATAAATACATAAATACATAAATACATAAATACATACATAAATACATAAATACATAAATACATAAATACATAAATACATAAATATATAAATACATAAATACATAAATACATAAATACATAAATACATAAATACATAAATACATAAATACATAAATACATAAATACATAAATACATAAATACATAAATACATAAATACATAAATACATAAATACATAAATACATAAATACATAAATACATAAATACATAAATACATAAATACATAAATACATAAATACATAAATACATAAATACATAAATACATAAATACATAAATACATAAATAAATAAATACATAAATACAAAATACATAAATAGAAAATACATAAATACAAAATACATAAATACATAAATACATAAATACATAAATACATAAATACATAAATACATAAATACATAAATACATAAATACATAAATACATAAATACATAAATACATAAATACATAAATACATAAATACATAAATACATAAATACATAAATACATAAATACATAAATACATAAATACATAAATACATAAATACATAAATACATAAATACATAAATACATAAATACATAAATACATAAATACATAAATATATAAATACATAAATACATAAATACATGAATACACAAATACATAAATACATAAATACATAAATACATAAATACATAAATACATAAATACATAAATACATAAATACATAAATACATAAATACATAAATACATAAATACATAAATACATAAATACATAAATACATAAATACATAAATACATAAATACATAAATACATAAATACATAAATACATAAATACATAAATACATAAATACATAAATACATAAATACATAAATACATAAATACATAAATACATAAATACATAAATACATAAATACATAAATACATAAATACATAAATACATAAATACATAAATACATAAATACATAAATACATAAATACATAAATACATAAATATATAAATACATAAATACATAAATACATAAATACATAAATACATAAATACATAAATACATAAATACATAAATACATAAATACATAAATACATAAATACATAAATACATAAATACATAAATACATAAATACATAAATACATAAATACATAAATACATAAATACATAAATACATAAATACATAAATACATAAATACATAAATACATAAATACATAAATACATAAATACATAAATACATAAATACATAAATACATAAATACATAAATACATAAATACATAAATACATAAATACATAAATACATAAATACATAAATACATAAATACATAAATACATAAATACATAAATACATAAATACATAAATACATAAATACATAAATACATAAATACATAAATACATAAATACATAAATACATAAATACATAAATACATAAATACATAAATACATAAATACATAAATACATAAATACATAAATACATAAATACATTAATACATAAATACATAAATATATAAATACATAAATACATAAATACATAAATACATAAATACATAAATACATAAATACATAAATACATAAATACATAAATATATAAATACATAAATATATAAATACATAAATACATATTTTCATAAATACATAAATACATAAATACATAAATACATAAATACATATATACATAAATACATAAATACATAAATACATAAATACATAAATACATAAATACATAAATACATAAATACATAAATACATAAATACATAAATACATAAATACATAAATACATAAATACATAAATACATAAATATATAAATACATAAATACATAAATACATAAATACATAAATACATAAATACATAAAGTCCCGAAGCGCTCGTTGAATGGGTTACACTGTTACACTGTACACTGACCCTTGTACTAATATGTATGTATTTTGTGACTGGTTTTGTTGCTGGTACTTTCACACATGAAATAAAACACTTGATCTATCTCGTTATAATTTGACATTTTATTTGGTCTGATAATTTTGTATTGATTGATCGTACCTCGGTTTCGATCACTCGTCACCTCGGTCAGCTGTTAAGCTTTTGTTATATACATAATACATCATTACATTATTGGGAGAGGTCTCTGACCTAATTTACTTTACTCCACTGCAACAATCTACATACTTGACATTATGTTTATAAACATTTTGATATGATATGCCTCTTAAACTTGGTTTTTTCTTTTCTTTTCATAATATCGAATTTTACATGTATTAGAAAGAGACAGAGCATATGATTATTTCGCGCACTTCGCAAACTTGACAGTTCTCAAAGTTGTTTATGTTAGTTCAAGTGTGTGAAGTGCGGTTTTTTAATTAAAGTTTATAATTTATTTAGAAAACAATTTGATTTGATAAATTAATGATCCGAATTTCTTTCGCTTGTGTGTTCGTGTTGTTTGTGTTGTCTTGCAACATGCTCCCGGGCTCGGGTTGAAATATGGTTCTCTGTGATGTTGTCGTCGGAATATTTGACCATGTGTTGTGCTCTTCATATTGTTGCAAGTTCATGTTGTTTCAGGATTTTCTTCGTGCGCTTTTTTTCTCGTTCGGGGCATGTGTGACATTCAAGTGAGTTATTAGTGTTACAAAGAAAAGAAAAAAGATGTTAATTCTGTTGTGAAGTTTAGTTATAGAAATATTGTTTTTATTTCTTTTGAGTGCAACCATCAGTGACATACATAGATGATGGTAATGTAAACAAGTGTCCAGGTTGTGAACAAGTGTTGCACATCATGTTGCACAGAAATGTTGCAGGGAGTTAATGGTTGCAGGGAGTTGCAGCTTCATCACCCTTAACAGGCTGTGGTATGTTTTTTTTTATTGTGTTATTGTTGTCTTTAATTTGTTTGAGTGATGATTTTATTTATATTATTGTAGTTTGTTAATAGATTGATTGTTGTGCGAATGATATATTGTGGTTTATTTAGTTATAAGATTATGTTATGATTGTATAGTTATAAGGCATGATATTTGTTGAATGTTTATTATAAGGGTGGTACAATACAGACTACATACTACATACCTACATTTCAAAGACTACCCATTATTGTCTGTTTTTGACTGTTTTTTCGCGAGGGGGCTTGTGAATTCGTTCGGCGAGTTCGAGATGGGAAGGGGGATAGTTTCGCGATCGGTCGTTTGAGTTTTGTTGTTTCTGTCCGTATGGTCACTACGCGCGTCAGACCATCTGTCCCAGGATGTAACTCTAGGACTCGAGCGAGTAACCATGATGATGGTGGTAAGTTGTCTTCTCTGACCAACACTATGTCTCCAACTTTAATATTGTTGTTTTCCTTTAGCTACTTCGGACGATGTTGAAGCTGATGTAAATATGTTGTGCTCCACCGCTTCCAGAATTCTTGCGTAAGTCTTTGTATATATTTCCATTTGTCCAGTTGATGTATATTCCTTTCTCTTAGGTTTCGTTTCGGCAGTGTCCTTAATGGTGCTCCAATGAGAAAATGGCCTGGAGTTAATGTTGTTAAGTCGTCAGGGTCGGATGACATGGGACATAATGGTCTGGAATTAAAACACGCTTCAATTTGATTGAGCAGTGTATAAATACATAAATACATAAATACATAAATACATAAATACATAAATACATAAATACATAAATACATAAATACATAAATACATAAATACATAAATACATAAATACATAAATACATAAATAGATAAATACATAAATACATAAATACATAAATACATAAATACATAAATACATAAATACATAAATACATAAATACATAAATACATAAATACATAAATACATAAATACATAAATACATAAATACATAAATACATAAATACATAAATACATAAATACATAAATACATAAATACATAAATACATAAATACATAAATACATAAATACATAAATACATAAATACATAAATACATAAATACATAAATACACAAATACATAAATACATAAATACATAAATACATAAATACATAAATACATAAATACATAAATACATAAATACATAAATACATAAATACATAAATACATAAATACATAAATACATAAATACATAAATACATAAATACATAAATACATAAATACATAAATACATAAATACATAAATACATAAATACATAAATACATAAATAAATAAACACATAAATACATAAATACATAAATACATAAATACATAAATACATAAATACATAAATACATAAATACATAAATACATAAATACATAAATACATAAATACATAAATACATAAATACACAAATACATAAATACATAAATACATAAATACATAAATACATAAATACATAAATACATAAATACATAAATACATATATACATAAATACATAAATACATAAATACATAAATACATAAATACATAAATACATAAATACATAAATACATAAATACATAAATAAATAAATACATAAATACATAAATACATAAATATATAAATACATAAATACATAAATACATAAATACATAAATACATAAATACATAAATACATAAATACATAAATACATAAATACATAAATACATAAATACATAAATACATAAATACATAAATACATAAATACATTAATACATAAATACATAAATACATAAATACATAAATACATAAGTACATAAATACATAAATACATAAATAAATAAATACATAAATACATAAATACATAAATATATAAATACATAAATACATAAATACATAAATACATAAATACATAAATACATAAATACATAAATACATAAATACATAAATACATAAATACATAAATACATAAATACATAAATACATAAATACATAAATACATAAATACATAAATACATAAATACATAAATACATAAATACATAAATACATAAATACATAAATACATAAATACATAAAAACATAAATACATAAATGCATAAATACATAAATACATAAATACATAAATACATAAACACATAAATACATAAATACATAAATACACAAATACATAAATACATAAATACATAAATACATAAATACATAAATACATAAATACATAAATACATAAATACATAAATACATAAATACATAAATACATAAATACATAAATACATAAATACATAAATACATAAATACATAAATACATAAATACATAAATACATAAATACATAAATACATAAATACATAAATACATAAATACATAAATACATAAATACATAAAGTCCCGAAGCGCTCGTTGAATGGGTTACACTGTTACACTGTACACTGACCCTTGTACTAATATGTATGTATTTTGTGACTGGTTTTGTTGCTGGTACTTTCACACATGAAATAAAACACTTGATCTATCTCGTTATAATTTGACATTTTATTTGGTCTGATAATTTTGTATTGATTGATCGTACCTCGGTTTCGATCACTCGTCACCTCGGTCAGCTGTTAAGCTTTTGTTATATACATAATACATCATTACATTATTGGGAGAGGTCTCTGACCTAATTTACTTTACTCCACTGCAACAATCTACATACTTGACATTATGTTTATAAACATTTTGATACGATATGCCTCTTAAACTTGGTTTTTTCTTTTCTTTTCGTAATATCGAATTTTACATGTATTAGAAAGAGACAGAGCATATGATTATTTCGCGCACATCGCAAACTTGACAGTTCTCAAAGTTGTTTATGTTAGTTCAAGTGTGTGAAGTGCGGTTTTTTAATTAAAGTTTATAATTTATTTAGAAAACAATTTGATTTGATAAATTAATGATCCGAATTTCTTTCGCTTGTGTGTTCGTGTTGTTTGTGTTGTCTTGCAACATGCTCCCGGGCTCGGGTTGAAATATGGTTCTCTGTGATGTTGTCGTCGGAATATTTGACCATGTGTTGTGCTCTTCATATTGTTGCAAGTTCATGTTGTTTCAGGATTTTCTTCGTGCGCTTTTTTTCTCGTTCGGGGCATGTGTGACATTCAAGTGAGTTATTAGTGTTACAAAGAAAAGAAAAAAGATGTTAATTCTGTTGTGAAGTTTAATTATAGAAATATTGTTTTTATTTCTTTTGAGTGCAACCATCAGTGACATACATAGATGATGGTAATGTAAACAAGTGTCCAGGTTGTGAACAAGTGTTGCACATCATGTTGCACAGAAATGTTGCAGGGAGTTAATGGTTGCAGGGAGTTGCAGCTTCATCACCCTTAACAGGCTGTGGTATGTTTTTTTTTATTGTGTTATTGTTGTCTTTAATTTGTTTTAGTGATGATTTTATTTATATTATTGTAGTTTGTTAATAGATTGATTGTTGTGCGAATGATATATTGTGGTTTATTTAGTTATAAGATTATGTTATGATTGTATAGTTATAAGGCATGATATTTGTTGAATGTTTATTATAAGGGTGGTACAATACAGACTACATACTACATACCTACATTTCAAAGACTACCCATTATTGTCTGTTTTTGACTGTTTTTTCGCGAGGGGGCTTGTGAATTCGTTCGGCGAGTTCGAGATGGGAAGGGGGATAGTTTCGCGATCGGTCGTTTGAGTTTTGTTGTTTCTGTCCGTATGGTCACTACGCGCGTCAGACCATCTGTCCCAGGATGTAACTCTAGGACTCGAGCGAGTAACCATGATGATGGTGGTAAGTTGTCTTCTCTGACCAACACTATGTCTCCAACTTTAATATTGTTGTTTTCCTTTAGCTACTTCGGACGATGTTGAAGCTGATGTAAATATGTTGTGCTCCACCGCTTCCAGAATTCTTGCGTAAGTCTTTGTATATATTTCCATTTGTCCAGTTGATGTATATTCCTTTCTCTTAGGTTTCGTTTCGGCAGTGTCCTTAATGGTGCTCCAATGAGAAAATGGCCTGGAGTTAATGTTGTTAAGTCGTCAGGGTCGGATGACATGGGACATAATGGTCTGGAATTACGACACGCTTCAATTTGATTGAGCAGTGTATAAATACATAAATACATAAATACATAAATACATAAATACATAAATACATAAATACATAAATACATAAATACATAAATACATAAATACATAAATACATAAATACATAAATACATAAATACATAAATACATAAATACATAAATACATAAATACATAAATACATAAATACATAAATACATAAATACATAAATACATAAATACATAAATACATAAATACATAAATACATAAATACATAAATACATAAATACATAAATACATAAATACATAAATACATAAATACATAAATACATAAATACATAAATACATAAATACATAAATACATAAATACATAAATACATAAATACATAAATACATAAATACATAAAAACATAAATACATAAATACATAAATACATAAATACATAAATACATAAATACATAAATACATAAATACATAAATACATAAATACATAAATACATAAATACATAAATACATAAATACATAAATACATAAATACATAAATACATAAATACATAAATACATAAATACATAAATACATAAATACATAAATACATAAATACATAAATACATAAATACATAAATACATAAATACATAAATACATAAATACATAAATACATAAATACATAAATACATAAATACATAAATACATAAATACATAAATACACAAATACATAAATACATAAATACATAAATACATAAATACATAAATACATAAATACATAAATACATAAATACATAAATACATAAATACATAAATACATAAATACATAAATACATAAATACATAAATAAATAAATACATAAATACATAAATACATAAATATATAAATACATAAATACATAAATACATAAATACATAAATACATAAATACATAAATACATAAATACATAAATACATAAATACATAAATACATAAATACATTAATACATAAATACATAAATACATAAATACATAAATACATAAATACATAAATAAATAAATACATAAATACATAAATACATAAATATATAAATACATAAATACATAAATACATAAATACATAAATACATAAATACATAAATACATAAAAACATAAATACATAAATACATAAATACATAAATACATAAATACATAAATACATAAATACATAAATACATAAATACATAAATACATAAATACATAAATACATAAATACATAAATACATAAATACATAAATACATAAATACATAAATACATAAATACATAAATACATAAATACATAAATACATAAATACATAAATACATAAATACATAAATACAAAATACATAAATACATAAATACATAAATACATAAATACATAAACACATAAATACATAAATACATAAATACACAAATACATAAATACATAAATACATAAATATATAAATACATAAATACATAAATACATAAATACATAAATACATAAATACATAAATACATAAATACATAAATACATAAATACATAAATACATAAATACATAAATACATAAATACATAAAGTCCCGAAGCGCTCGTTGAATGGGTTACACTGTTACACTGTACACTGACCCTTGTACTAATATGTATGTATTTTGTGACTGGTGACGTCACTCCCTTTGTTGCTGGTACTTTCACACATGAAATAAAACACTTGATCTATCTCGTTATAATTTGACATTTTATTTGGTCTGATAATTTTGTATTGATTGATCGTACCTCGGTTTCGATCACTCGTCAATGAGAAAATGGCCTGGAGTTAACGTTGTTAAGTCGTCAGGGTCGGATGACATGGGACATAATGGTCTGGAATTAAGACACGCTTCAATTTGATTGAGCAGTGTATAAATACATAAATACATAAATACATAAATACATAAATACATAAATACATAAATACATAAATACATATATACATAAATACATAAATACATAAATACATAAATACATAAATACATAAATACGTAAATACATAAATACATAAATACATAAATACATAAATACATAAATACATAAATACATAAATACATAAATACATAAATACATAAATACATAAATACATAAATACATAAATGTCTGGACATAATGGTCTGGAATTAAGACACGCTTCAATTTGATTGAGCAGTGTATAAATACATAAATACATAAATACATAAATACATAAATACATAAATACATAAATACATAAATACATAAATACATAAATACATAAATACATAAATACATAAATACATAAATACATAAAGTGCCGAAGCGCTCGTTGAATGGGTTACACTGTTACACTGTACACTGACCCTTGTACTAATATGTATGTATTTTGTGACTGGTTTTGTTGCTGGTACTTTCACACATGAAATAAAACACTTGATCTATCTCGTTATAATTTGACATTTTATTTGGTCTGATAATTTTGTATTGATTGATCGTACCTCGGTTTCGATCACTCGTCACCTCGGTCAGCTGTTAAGCTTTTGTTATATACATAATACATCATTACATTATTGGGAGAGGTCTCTGACCTAATTTACTTTACTCCACTGCAACAATCTACATACTTGACATTATGTTTATAAACATTTTGATACGATATGCCTCTTAAACTTGGTTTTTTCTTTTCTTTTCGTAATATCGAATTTTACATGTATTAGAAAGAGACAGAGCATATGATTATTTCGCGCACATCGCAAACTTGACAGTTCTCAAAGTTGTTTATGTTAGTTCAAGTGTGTGAAGTTCGGTTTTTTAATTAAAGTTTATAATTTATTTAGAAAACAATTTGATTTGATAAATTAATGATCCGAATTTCTTTCGCTTGTGTGTTCGTGTTGTTTGTGTTGTCTTGCAACATGCTCCCGGGCTCGGGTTGAAATATGGTTCTCTGTGATGTTGTCGTCGGAATATTTGACCATGTGTTGTGCTCTTCATATTGTTGCAAGTTCATGTTGTTTCAGGATTTTCTTCGTGCGCTTTTTTTCTCGTTCGGGGCATGTGTGACATTCAAGTGAGTTATTAGTGTTACAAAGAAAAGAAAAAAGATGTTAATTCTGTTGTGAAGTTTAATTATAGAAATATTGTTTTTATTTCTTTTGAGTGCAACCATCAGTGACATACATAGATGATGGTAATGTAAACAAGTGTCCAGGTTGTGAACAAGTGTTGCACATCATGTTGCACAGAAATGTTGCAGGGAGTTAATGGTTGCAGGGAGTTGCAGCTTCATCACCCTTAACAGGCTGTGGTATGTTTTTTTTTATTGTGTTATTGTTGTCTTTAATTTGTTTTAGTGATGATTTTATTTATATTATTGTAGTTTGTTAATAGATTGATTGTTGTGCGAATGATATATTGTGGTTTATTTAGTTATAAGATTATGTTATGATTGTATAGTTATAAGGCATGATATTTGTTGAATGTTTATTATAAGGGTGGTACAATACAGACTACATACTACATACCTACATTTCAAAGACTACCCATTATTGTCTGTTTTTGACTGTTTTTTCGCGAGGGGGCTTGTGAATTCGTTCGGCGAGTTCGAGATGGGAAGGGGGATAGTTTCGCGATCGGTCGTTTGAGTTTTGTTGTTTCTGTCCGTATGGTCACTACGCGCGTCAGACCATCTGTCCCAGGATGTAACTCTAGGACTCGAGCGAGTAACCATGATGATGGTGGTAAGTTGTCTTCTCTGACCAACACTATGTCTCCAACTTTAATATTGTTGTTTTCCTTTAGCTACTTCGGACGATCTTGAAGCTGATGTAAATATGTTGTGCTCCACCGCTTCCAGAATTCTTGCGTAAGTCTTTGTATATATTTCCATTTGTCCAGTTGATGTATATTCCTTTCTCTTAGGTTTCGTTTCGGCAGTGTCCTTAATGGTGCTCCAATGAGAAAATGGCCTGGAGTTAATGTTGTTAAGTCGTCAGGGTCGGATGACATGGGACATAATGGTCTGGAATTACGACACGCTTCAATTTGATTGAGCAGTGTATAAATACATAAATACATAAATACATAAATACATAAATACATAAATACATAAATACATAAATACATAAATACATAAATATATAAATACATAAATACATAAATACATAAATACATAAACACATAAATACATAAATACATAAATACATAAATACAAAATACATAAATACAAAATACATAAATACATAAATACATAAATACATAAATACATAAATACATAAATACATAAATACATAAATACATAAATACATAAATACATAAATACATAAATACATAAATACATAAATACATAAATACATAAATACATAAATACATAAATACATAAATACATAAATACATAAATACATAAATACATAAATACATAAATACATAAATACATAAATACATAAATGCATAAATACATAAATACATAAATACATAAATACATAAATATATAAATACATAAATACATAAATACATAAATACATAAATACATAAATACATAAATACATAAATACATAAATACATAAATACATTAATACATAAATACATAAATACATAAATACATAAATACATAAATACATAAATACATAAATACATAAATAAATAAATACATAAATACATAAATACATAAATACATAAAAACATAAATACATAAATACATAAATACATAAATACATAAATACATAAATACATAAATACATAAATACATAAATACATAAATACACAAATACATAAATACATAAATACATAAATACATAAATACATAAATACATAAATACATAAATACATAAATACATAAATACATAAATACATAAATACATAAATACATAAAAACATAAATACATAAATACATAAATACATAAATACATAAATACATAAATACATAAATACATAAATACATAAATACATAAATACACAAATACATAAATACATAAATACATAAATACATAAATACATAAATACATAAATACATAAATACATAAATACATAAATACATAAATACATAAATACATTAATACATAAATACATAAATACATAAATACATAAATACATAAATACATAAATACATAAATACATAAATAAATAAATACATAAATACATAAATACATAAATACATAAAAACATAAATACATAAATACATAAATACATAAATACATAAATACATAAATACATAAATACATAAATACATAAATACATAAATACACAAATACATAAATACATAAATACATAAATACATAAATACATAAATACATAAATACATAAATACATAAATACATAAATACATAAATACATAAATACATAAATACATAAATACATAAATACATAAATACATAAATACATAAATACATAAATACATAAATACATAAATACATAAATACATAAATACATAAATACATAAATACATAAAAACATAAATACATAAATACATAAATACATAAATACATAAATACATAAATACATAAATACATAAATACATAAATACATAAATACATAAATACATAAATACATAAATACATAAATACATAAATACATAAATACATAAATACATAAATACATAAATACATAAATACATAAATACATAAATACATAAATACATAAATACATAAATACATAAATACATAAATACATAAAGTCCCGAAGCGCTCGTTGAATGGGTTACACTGTTACACTGTACACTGACCCTTGTACTAATATGTATGTATTTTGTGACTGGTTTTGTTGCTGGTACTTTCACACATGAAATAAAACACTTGATCTATCTCGTTATAAGTTGACATTTTATTTGGTCTGATAATTTTGTATTGATTGATCGTACCTCGGTTTCGATCACTCGTCACCTCGGTCAGCTGTTAAGCTTTTGTTATATACATAATACATCATTACATTATTGGGAGAGGTCTCTGACCTAATTTACTTTACTCCACTGCAACAATCTACATACTTGACATTATGTTTATAAACATTTTGATATGATATGCCTCTTAAACTTGGTTTTTTCTTTTCTTTTCGTAATATCGAATTTTACATGTATTAGAAAGAGACAGAGCATATGATTATTTCGCGCACATCGCAAACTTGACAGTTCTCAAAGTTGTTTATGTTAGTTCAAGTGTGTGAAGTGCGGTTTTTTAATTAAAGTTTATAATTTATTTAGAAAACAATTTGATTTGATAAATTAATGATCCGAATTTCTTTCGCTTGTGTGTTCGTGTTGTTTGTGTTGTCTTGCAACATGCTCCCGGGCTCGGGTTGAAATATGGTTCTCTGTGATGTTGTCGTCGGAATATTTGACCATGTGTTGTGCTCTTCATATTGTTGCAAGTTCATGTTGTTTCAGGATTTTCTTCGTGCGCTTTTTTTCTCGTTCGGGGCATGTGTGACATTCAAGTGAGTTATTAGTGTTACAAAGAAAAGAAAAAAGATGTTAATTCTGTTGTGAAGTTTAATTATAGAAATATTGTTTTTATTTCTTTTGAGTGCAACCATCAGTGACATACATAGATGATGGTAATGTAAACAAGTGTCCAGGTTGTGAACAAGTGTTGCACATCATGTTGCACAGAAATGTTGCAGGGAGTTAATGGTTGCAGGGAGTTGCAGCTTCATCACCCTTAACAGGCTGTGGTATGTTTTTTTTTATTGTGTTATTGTTGTCTTTAATTTGTTTGAGTGATGATTTTATTTATATTATTGTAGTTTGTTAATAGATTGATTGTTGTGCGAATGATATATTGTGGTTTATTTAGTTATAAGATTATGTTATGATTGTATAGTTATAAGGCATGATATTTGTTGAATGTTTATTATAAGGGTGGTACAATACAGACTACATACTACATACCTACATTTCAAAGACTACCCATTATTGTCTGTTTTTGACTGTTTTTTCGCGAGGGGGCTTGTGAATTCGTTCGGCGAGTTCGAGATGGGAAGGGGGATAGTTTCGCGATCGGTCGTTTGAGTTTTGTTGTTTCTGTCCGTATGGTCACTACGCGCGTCAGACCATCTGTCCCAGGATGTAACTCTAGGACTCGAGCGAGTAACCATGATGATGGTGGTAAGTTGTGTTCTCTGACCAACACTATGTCTCCAACTTTAATATTGTTGTTTTCCTTTAGCTACTTCGGACGATGTTGAAGCTGATGTAAATATGTTGTGCTCCACCGCTTCCAGAATTCTTGCGTAAGTCTTTGTATATATTTCCATTTGTCCAGTTGATGTATATTCCTTTCTCTTAGGTTTCGTTTCGGCAGTGTCCTTAATGGTGCTCCAATGAGAAAATGGCCTGGAGTTAATGTTGTTAAGTCGTCAGGGTCGGATGACATGGGACATAATGGTCTGGAATTACGACACGCTTCAATTTGATTGAGCAGTGTATAAATACATAAATACATAAATACATAAATACATAAATACATAAATACATAAATACATAAATACATAAATACATAAATACATAAATACATAAATATATAAATACATAAATACATAAATACATAAATACATAAACACATAAATACATAAATACATAAATACATAAATACAAAATACATAAATACAAAATACATAAATACATAAATACATAAATACATAAATACATAAATACATAAATACATAAATACATAAATACATAAATACATAAATACATAAATACATAAATACATAAATACATAAATACATAAATACATAAATACATAAATACATAAATACATAAATACATAAATACATAAATACATAAATACATAAATACATAAATACATAAATACATAAATACATAAATACATAAATGCATAAATACATAAATACATAAATACATAAATACATAAATATATAAATACATAAATACATAAATACATAAATACATAAATACATAAATACATAAATACATAAATACATAAATACATAAATACATAAATACATAAATACATAAATACATAAATACATAAATACATAAATACATAAATACATAAATACATAAATACATAAATACATAAATACATAAAAACATAAATACATAAATACATAAATACATAAATACATAAATACATAAATACATAAATACATAAATACATAAATACACAAATACATAAATACATAAATACATAAATACATAAATACATAAATACATAAATACATAAATACATAAATACATAAATACATAAATACATAAATACATAAATACATAAATACATAAATACATAAATACATAAATACATAAATACATAAATACATAAATACATAAATACATAAATAAATAAATACATAAATACATAAATACATAAATACATAAATACATAAATACATAAATACATAAATACATAAATACATAAATACATAAATACATAAATACATAAATACATAAATACATAAATACATAAATACATAAATACATAAATACATAAATACATAAATACATAAATACATAAATACATAAATACATAAATACATAAATACATAAATAAATAAATACATAAATACATAAATACATAAATACATAAAAACATAAATACATAAATACATAAATACATAAATACATAAATACATAAATACATAAATACATAAATACATAAATACATAAATACACAAATACATAAATACATAAATATATAAATACATAAATACATAAATACATAAATACATAAATACATAAATACATAAATACATAAATACATAAATACATAAATACATAAATACATAAATACATAAATACATAAATACATAAATACATAAATACATAAATACATAAATACATAAATACATAAATACATAAAGTCCCGAAGCGCTCGTTGAATGGGTTACACTGTTACACTGTACACTGACCCTTGTACTAATATGTATGTATTTTGTGACTGGTGACGTCACTCCCTTTGTTGCTGGTACTTTCACACATGAAATAAAACACTTGATCTATCTCGTTATAATTTGACATTTTATTTGGTCTGATAATTTTGTATTGATTGATCGTACCTCGGTTTCGATCACTCGTCACCTCGGTCAGCTGTTAAGCTTTTGTTATATACATAATACATCATTACATTATTGGGAGAGGTCTCTGATCTAATTTACTTTACTCCACTGCAACAATCTACATACTTGACATTATGTTTATAAACATTTTGATATGATATGCCTCTTAAACTTGGTTTTTTCTTTTCTTTTCGTAATATCGAATTTTACATGTATTAGAAAGAGACAGAGCATATGATTATTTCGCGCACTTCGCAAACTTGACAGTTCTCAAAGTGGTTTATGTTAGTTCAAGTGTGTGAAGTGCGGTTTTTTAATTAAAGTTTATAATTTATTTAGAAAACAATTTGATTTGATAAATTAATGATCCGAATTTCTTTCGCTTGTGTGTTCGTGTTGTTTGTGTTGTCTTGCAACATGCTCCCGGGCTCGGGTTGAAATATGGTTCTCTGTGATGTTGTCGTCGGAATATTTGACCATATGTTGTGCTCTACATATTGTTGCAAGTTCATGTTGTTTCAGGATTTTCTTCGTGCGCTTTTTTTCTCGTTCGGGGCATGTGTGACATTCAAGTGAGTTATTAGTGTTACAAAGAAAAGAAAAAAGATGTTAATTCTGTTGTGAAGTTTAATTATAGAAATATTGTTTTTATTTCTTTTGAGTGCAACCATCAGTGACATACATAGATGATGGTAATGTAAACAAGTGTCCAGGTTGTGAACAAGTGTTGCACATCATGTTGCACAGAAATGTTGCAGGGAGTTGCAGCTTCATCACCCTTAACAGGCTGTGGTATGTTTTTTTTTATTGTGTTATTGTTGTCTTTAATTTGTTTGAGTGATGATTTTATTTATATTATTGTAGTTTGTTAATAGATTGATTGTTGTGCGAATGATATATTGTGGTTTATTTAGTTATAAGATTATGTTATGATTGTATAGTTATAAGGCATGATATTTGTTGAATGTTTATTATAAGGGTGGTACAATACAGACTACATACTACATACCTACATTTCAAAGACTACCCATTATTGTCTGTTTTTGACTGTTTTTTCGCGAGGGGGCTTGTGAATTCGTTCGGCGAGTTCGAGATGGGAAGGGGGATAGTTTCGCGATCGGTCGTTTGAGTTTTGTTGTTTCTGTCCGTATGGTCACTACGCGCGTCAGACCATCTGTCCCAGGATGTAACTCTAGGACTCGAGCGAGTAACCATGATGATGGTGGTAAGTTGTCTTCTCTGACCAACACTATGTCTCCAACTTTAATATTGTTGTTTTCCTTTAGCTACTTCGGACGATGTTGAAGCTGATGTAAATATGTTGTGCTCCACCGCTTCCAGAATTCTTGCGTAAGTCTTTGTATATATTTCCATTTGTCCAGTTGATGTATATTCCTTTCTCTTAGGTTTCGTTTCGGCAGTGTCCTTAATGGTGCTCCAATGAGAAAATGGCCTGGAGTTAACGTTGTTAAGTCGTCAGGGTCGGATGACATGGGACATAATGGTCTGGAATTACGACACGCTTCAATTTGATTGAGCAGTGTGTAAATAAATACTGCAAGAGGCTACCGACACCGGATCCCTCCGGACCCCTTTGTCCGGGGGCTAAACAAATGGACCTGTCCTCCCAGTTGGAGGTTGTGCGTGGGGTTAACTTCCTCACCACGTAAAAAAGTAAGGAGTTGAGAAGCAACAATATGCCTCGGATACGGACGGATTTACTGTTGACGACCCCAGCAAACGGAATAAGGACAATGACTTTCGGTTCTGCACGTGGAATGTGAGGTCCCTGAACAGACCACGTGCAGCCGATGAACTCGCGGAGGCCCTAGACTGCTATAAAGCAGACGTTACCGCAATCCAGGAAGTGCGATGGGATGGGCCGGGCAAAAAGAGGATGAAAAACTGCGATATCTATTACGACGATTGTTACAGAGAGCGAAGGCAGCGATTATTTGGATGTGGATTTGTTGTTCGAGGCAGACTTAGGCAAAAAGTCTTAAGCTTTAAGTACATAAGCGAGCGCCTCATAACAATCCGCATCAAGGCTAAATTCGGCAACATCAGCCTAATCTGCGCCCACGCCCCAACGGAGGACAAAGATGACGATAGCAAGGATGACTTCTATGATCTCCTAGAAAGAACGTACGATCAATGCCCCAGCTACGACACCAAGATCGTTCTAGGAGATTTTAACGCTAAGCTGGGTAAAGAGGGTATCTTTGCTAGAGTCATCGGTAAACACAGCCTGCACGACACCACGTCCGAAAACGGACTCAGGCTGGTGGACTTTGTTACGGGGCGAAACCTCTCTGTAGCTAGCACGCGGTTCCCACACCTCAACATCCATAAAGGGACCTGGCGGTCCCCTGATCATTCAACCGTCAACCAGATTGATCACGTTGCGATCGACGTCAGACACTCCTCCAGTATTCTTGATGTCCGAACGTTCCGAGGCGCCAACATCGACTCGGACCATTTCCTTGTTGTAGCCAAGGTAAGGACACGGATATCGAGAGAAGAACGGAGTCGAGGAAGCCAACCACGGTTTGACGTCGAAAAGCTACAATCGCAACAGACTGCCAGGAACTTTGCCGATCGATTCTCCCTGAAACTCTCCGAAAGTTCGACGCCGCCTGCACTAACAATAGACGAAGAATGGAAACGTTGTCAAAGAGCCATCAGAGAAGCCGCTACTGATGTGCTGGGTTTTAAAACCCCAACAAGGAAAAACCCCTGGTTTGACAACGAGTGCAGGCAGGCACATGCAGCAAAGCAAGAAGCCTACCGGGCAACGCTGCATCGAACCACGAGAGCTGTTCGTGAGCTCTACGAACAGAGAAGAAGGGAAGAGAACCGGCTTCTCAGGAAGAAAAAGAAAGAGCACGAGAAGCGCGCGATCGAGGAGATGGAGAGGTGTTATGGCAGGAATGATGTCCGAAAGTTTTACCAAAGGGTAAAACTTTTATCGAATGGATATAAAGTTCGGACAGAAGTTTGCCGGGACGAAAATGGACAGCTAGTAGTAGATTCGCAGTCGATACTGAGAATTTGGAAAAATCATTTCTGCAGACTGTTGAACGGCGATGAGGACACAAATACCGCTGTCAGGCAGAATGTTCCACTCAACACAACGGACGATGATAGAAGAGAATACCGTCCCCCCGACCTAGACGAAGTCAAGATAGCGATATCGAGACTGAAGTCTAATAAAGCTGCTGGTGCAGATAGTCTGCCCGCCGAAATGTTTAAAGCAGCTGGAGGTGATCTGGTAGGGCGCATGCACCAGCTCATCTGTAAGATATGGTCGGAGGAAAGCATGCCCGATGAGTGGAATCTCAGTATCGTTTGCCCGATCCACAAGAAAGGAGACCCCTTTGACTGCGCCAACTATCGAGGGATAAGTCTCCTTAACATCGCCTACAAAATCTTCTCTGCCGTTTTGTGTGAACGCCTGAAACCATTCGTGAACAAACTGATAGGTCCTTATCAGTGTGGTTTCAGGCCCGGGAAGTCCACCATCGATCAAATCTTCACACTGCGGCAGATCCTGGAGAAGACCCAAGAAATGCAAATTGACACACACCATCTATTTGTCGATTTCAAGGCCGCATATGACAGCGTGTATAGAGACGAGCTATACAGCGCCATGTCTAGTTTTGACATTCCTGCTAAACTCGTCAGACTGAGCAGGATGACGATGGAGAACTCTCGCTGCTCCATCAAGGTCGGTAACGAACTCACCGAGACCTTCAATGTCAAAAAAGGTTTTAGACAAGGCGACGCGCTGTCATGTGATTTCTTTAACATCATTCTTGAGAAGATCGTGCAAAACTCACTGGCCAACACAAGAGGCACGATCTTCCAAAAGTCCGTTCAACTGCTAGCTTATGCGGATGACATTGACGTGATTGGGAGAACACAGCAAGCCGTCAATGATGCGTTTGCTGGCATTGAAACGGAAGCGGCTAAAATGGGTCTGGCGGTAAACGAGGGCAAAACAAAGTATATACTGTCATCGAGAAAGGACGCACAACATCGACGACTTGGCCAGAACGTCACCATAGGCAGCTATAACTTTGAGGTAGTAAAGGACTTCGTCTACCTTGGCTCCGCGGTTAACAGTACAAACAACATCAGTACCGAGATCAAACGCAGAATTACTCTTGCCAACCGCTGTTTTTATGGGCTCAAAAGGCAATTGAGTAGTAGAGCCCTCTCTCGGAAGACCAAGTTGACTTTGTATAAGACCTTGATCATCCCAGTCCTGCTTTACGGTGCAGAGGCATGGACAATATCCCAAGCGGATGAACAGTCTCTTGGTCTTTTCGAGAGAAAAGTTCTGCGCGCGATCTTTGGTCCTGTTTGCGTTGATGGCATTTGGAGGAGAAGATTCAACCACGAACTGTATGGGCTGTACAGCGACATGAGTCTAGCCAGGCGTCTACGGATCCAACGCCTAAGATGGCTAGGCCATGTAGAGCGTATGGACAACTTAGCTCCGGCCCGAAGAGTCTTCGACTCTGAGCCTGTGGGACAACGCAACAGAGGACGTCCACGAACAAGGTGGCGCACACAAGTCGAGGGGGACCTCTGCCGGCTTGGTGTGCGAAACTGGAGGCATCTGGCGAAAGATCGTGCTGGCTGGAGAGGCATGTTGAGTGAGGCCCAGGTCCACCTCGGACTGTAGCGCCCTAAGAAGAAGAAGAAGAAGTGTATAAATACATAAATACATAAATACATAAATACATAAATACATAAATACATAAATACATAAATACATAAATACATAAATACATATATACATAAATACATAAATACATAAATACATAAATACATAAATACATAAATACATAAATACATAAATACATAAATACATAAATACATAAATACATAAATACATAAATACATAAATACATAAATACATAAATACATAAATACATAAATACATAAATACATAAATACATAAATACATAAATACATAAATACATAAATACATAAATACATAAATACATAAATACATAAATACATAAATACATAAATACATAAATACATAAATACATAAATACATAAATACATAAATACATAAATACATAAATACATAAATACATAAATACATAAATACATAAATACATAAATACATAAATACATAAATACATAAATACATAAATACATAAATACATAAATACATAAATACATAAATACCTAAATACCTAAATACATAAATACATAAATACATAAATACATAAATACATAAATACATAAATACATAAATACATAAATACATAAAGTCCCGAAGCGCTCGTTGAATGGGTTACACTGTTACACTGTACACTGACCCTTGTACTAATATGTATGTATTTTGTGACTGGTTTTGTTGCTGGTACTTTCACACAAGAAATAAAACACTTGATCTATCTCGTTATAATTTGACATTTTATTTGGTCTGATAATTTTGTATTGATTGATCGTACCTCGGTTTCGATCACTCGTCACCTCGGTCAGCTGTTAAGCTTTTGTTATATACATAATACATCATTACATTATTGGGAGAGGTCTCTGACCTAATTTACTTTACTCCACTGCAACAATCTACATACTTGACATTATGTTTATAAACATTTTGATATGATATGCCTCTTAAACTTGGTTTTTTCTTTTCTATTCGTAATATCGAATTTTACATGTATTAGAAAGAGACAGAGCATATGATTATTTCGCGCACTTCGCAAACTTGACAGTTCTCAAAGTTGTTTATGTTAGTTCAAGTGTGTGAAGTGCGTTTTTTTAATTAAAGTTTATAATTTATTTAGAAAACAATTTGATTTGATAAATTAATGATCCGAATTCCTTTCGCTTGTGTGTTCGTGTTGTTTGTGTTGTCTTGCAACATGCTCCCGGGCTCGGGTTGAAATATGGTTCTCTGTGATGTTGTCGTCGGAATATTTGACCATGTGTTGTGCTCTTCATATTGTTGCAAGTTCATGTTGTTTCAGGATTTTCTTCGTGCGCTTTTTTTCTCGTTCGGGGCATGTGTGACATTCAAGTGAGTTATTAGTGTTACAAAGAAAAGAAAAAGGATGTTAATTCTGTTGTGAAGTTTTATTATAGAAATATTGTTTTTATTTCTTTTGAGTGCAACCATCAGTGACATACATAGATGATGGTAATGTAAACAAGTGTCCAGGTTGTGAACAAGTGTTGCACATCATGTTGCACAGAAATGTTCCAGGGAGTTAATGGTTGCAGGGAGTTGCAGCTTATTCACCCTTAACAGGCTGTGGTATGTTTTTTTTTATTGTGTTATCGTTGTCTTTAATTTGTTTGAGTGATGATTTTATTTATATTATTGTAGTTTGTTAATAGATTGATTGTTGTGCGAATGATATATTGTGGTTTATTTAGTTATAAGATTATGTTATGATTGTATAGTTATAAGGCATGATATTTGTTGAATGTTTATTATAAGGGTGGTACAATACAGACTACATACTACATACCTACATTTCAAAGACTACCCATTATTGTCTGTTTTTGACTGTTTTTTCGCGAGGGGGCTTGTGAATTCGTTCGGCGAGTTCGAGATGGGAAGGGGGATAGTTTCGCGATCGGTCGTTTGAGTTTTGTTGTTTCTGTCCGTATGGTCACTACGCGCGTCAGACCATCTGTCCCAGGATGTAACTCTAGGACTCGAGCGAGTAACCATGATGATGGTGGTAAGTTGTCTTCTCTGACCAACACTATGTCTCCAACTTTAATATTGTTGTTTTCCTTTAGCTACTTCGGACGATCTTGAAGCTGATGTAAATATGTTGTGCTCCACCGCTTCCAGAATTCTTGCGTAAGTCTTTGTATATATTTCCATTTGTCCAGTTGATGTATATTCCTTTCTCTTAGGTTTCGTTTCGGCAGTGTCCTTAATGGTGCTCCAATGAGAAAATGGCCTGGAGTTAACGTTGTTAAGTCGTCAGGGTCGGATGACATGGGACATAATGGTCTGGAATTAAGACACGCTTCAATTTGATTGAGCAGTGTATAAATACATAAATACATAAATACATAAATACATAAATACATAAATACATAAATACATAAATACATAAATACATAAATACATAAATACATAAATACATAAATACATAAATACATAAATACATGAATACATAAATACATAAATACATAAATACATAAATACATAAATACATAAATACATAAATACATAAATACATAAATACATAAATACATAAATACATAAATACATAAATACACAAATACATAAATATATAAATACATAAATACATAAATATATAAATACATAAATACATAAATACATAAATACATAAATACATAAATACATAAATACATAAATACATAAATACATAAATACATAAATACATAAATACATAAATACATAAATACATAAATACATAAATACATAAATACATAAATACATAAATACATAAATACATAAATACATAAATACATAAATACATAAATACATAAATACATAAATACATAAATACATAAATACATAAATACATAAATTCATAAATACATAAATACATAAATACATAAATACATAAATACATAAATACATAAATACATAAATACATAAATACATAAATACATAAATACATAAATACATAAATACATAAATACATAAATACATAAATACATAAATACATAAATACATAAATACATAAATACATAAATACATAAATACATAAATACATAAATACATAAATACATAAATACATAAATACATAAATACATAAATACATAAATACATAAATTCATAAATACATAAATACATAAATACATAAATACATAAATACATAAATACATAAATACATAAATACATAAATACATAAATACATAAATACATAAATACATAAATACATAAATACATAAATACATAAATACATAAATACATAAATACATAAATAAATAAATACATAAATACATAAATACATAAATACATAAATACATAAATACATAAATACATAAATACATAAAAACATAAATACATAAATACATAAATACATAAATACATAAATACATAAATACATAAATACATAAATACATAAATACATAAATACATAAATACATAAATACAAAAATAAATACATAAATACATAAATACATAAATAGATAAATACATAAATACATAAATACATAAAGTCTCGAAGCGCTCGTTGAATGGGTTGCACTGTTACACTGTACACTGACCCTTGTACTAATATGTATGTATTTTGTGACTGGTTTTGTTGCTGGTACTTTCACACATGAAATAAAACACTTGATCTATCTCGTTGTAATTTGACATTTTATTTGGTCTGATAATTTTGTATTGATTGATCGTACCTCGGTTTCGATCACTCGTCACCTCGGTCAGCTGTTAAGCTTTTGTTATATACATAATACATCATTACATTATTGGGAGAGGTCTCTGACCTAATTTACTTTACTGCACTGCAACAATCTACATACTTGACATTATGTTTATAAACATTTTGATATGATCTGCCTCTTAAACTTGGTTTTTTTTTTCTTTTCGTAATATCGAATTTTACATGTATTAGAAAGAGACAGAGCATATGATTATTTCGCGCACTTCGCAAACTTGACAGTTCTCAAAGTTGTTTATGTTAGTTCAAGTGTGTGAAGTGCGGTTTTTTAATTAAAGTTTATAATTTATTTAGAAAACAATTTGATTTGATAAATTAATGATCCGAATTTCTTTCGCTTGTGTGTTCGTGTTGTTTGTGTTGTCTTGCAACATGCTCCCGGGCTCGGGTTGAAATATGGTTCTCTGTGATGTTGTCGTCGGAATATTTGACCATGTGTTGTGCTCTTCATATTGTTGCATGTTCATGTTGTTTCAGGATTTTCTTTGTGCGCTTTTTTCCTCTTTCGGGGCATGCGTGACATTCAAGTGAGTTGTTAGTGTTACAAAGAAAAGAAAAAAGATGTTAATTCTGTTGTGAAGTTTAATTATAGAAATATTGTTTTTATTTCTTTTGAGTGCAACCATCAGTGACATACATAGATGATGGTAATGTAAACAAGTGTCCAGGTTGTGAACAAGTGTTGCACAGAAGTGTTGCAGGGAGTTAATGGTTGCAGGGAGTTGCAGATTCATCACCCTTAACAGGCTGTGGTATGTTTTTTTTTATTGTGTTATCGTTGTCTTTAATTTGTTTGAGTGATGATTTTATTTATATTATTGTAGTTTGTTAATAGATTGATTGTTGTGCGAATGATATATTGTGGTTTATTTAGTTATAAGATTATGTTATGATTGTATAGTTATAAGGCATGATATTTGTTGAATGTTTATTATAAGGGTGGTACAATACAGACTACATACTACATACCTACATTTCAAAGACTACCCATTATTGTCTGTTTTTGACTGTTTTTTCGCGAGGGGGTTTGTGAATTCGTTCGGCGAGTTCGAGACGGGAAGGGGTATAGTTTCGCGATCGGTCGTTTGAGTTTTGTTGTTTCTAAGTTGTCTTCTCTGACCAACACTATGTCTCCAACTTTAATATTGTTGTTTTCCTTTAGCTACTTCGGACGATGTTGAAGCTGATGTAAATATGTTGTGCTCCACCGCTTCCAGAATTCTTGCATAAGTCTTTGTATATATTTCCATTTGTCCAGTTGATGTATATTCCTTTCTCTTAGGTTTCGTTCCGGCAGTGTCCTTAATGGTGCTCCAATGAGAAAATGGCCTGGAGTTAACGTTATTAAGTCGTCAGGGTCGGATGACATGGGACATAATGGTCTGGAATTAAGACACGCTTCAATTTGATTGAGCAGTGTGTAAATACATAAATACATAAATACATAAACACATAAATACATAAACACATAAGTACATAAATACATAAATACATAAATACATAAATACATAAATACATAAATACATAAATACATAAATACATAAATACATAAAAACATAAATACATAAATACATAAATACATAAATACATAAATACATAAATACATAAATACATAAATACATAAATACATAAATACATAAATACATAAATACATAAATACGTAAATACATAAATACATAAATACATAAATACATAAATACATAAATACATAAATACATAAATACATAAATACATAAATACATAAATACATAAATACATAAATACATAAATACATAAATACATAAATACATAAATACATAAATACATAAATACATAAATACATAAATACATAAATACATAAATACATAAATACATAAATACCTAAATACATAAATACATAAATACATAAATACATAAATACATAAATACATAAATACATAAATACATAAATACATAAATACATAAATACATAAATACATAAATACATAAATACATAAATACATAAATACATAAATACATCTATTATATAAAAATAAGTCGGGTTTTCTTTCCTGACGCTATAACTCCAGAACGCGCGAACCGATTGCCACGGTTTTGCATTCGTTGGAAAGGTCTCGGGCTCCGTTAGGTTTATAGCAAACAAAATTCAGGAAAAATTTCAACAGAAAAGCAGGAAAACAGGGAAAATCATTTTTCACATACAGCGCCATCTCTGATACATAGCATGTACTACAAACCAATATGGTTTTGCATGGTGGTGGAGGAGATGGCGCCAGTGCGTGGTGTGTGAGTATCCATCACGAAAATAAGTACGTTTCATTTTAAATAGATGGCGCCGGTGCGTGATACATTATTTGACAGCTACTCATTGTACTCTGCTCAGTTAATTTCATGTGACATTTAATATGCGCACGTTCTTTCAAACGCTAACTTAAAACCGGTATTGTGTTCACTGTGAAATTGTGAAATTGAGGTTAAAGTTATTCGTTTCTTAACAGTTCAATTGGAAACCATCAAATCAATCACGCGTATTGTGCAAATTTTTATTCAATTTCAACAGCAGGCATTTGTCCTTAGGGTGGTAAGTTGAACTGTGAAAATATTGTGGATCGTGCATTTGAGGTTAAATTCACCAGTCTGTCCATAGTCCAAAATGCCTAGAGGACGACGTGCGAACATCGGCCGCCGCACAAGACATGCAAGCCAGCAACAAGTGTATTAACAGAACTTAAGCGAAGAAAGACAAAATATAATAAGAGAAAATGCCCGATTGAGACAACGCGTGAGCACACGAAGATCATTGGCATCATACAATCGCTTGGCATTCCAATATGATCCCACTGCAAACTACAGTGATGATGACAATTTAGATATTGGACCAATGACGACTGTATGCCGATATTGCAATGCGTTAAAGTTCAAACGAGAAACGGCTGGATTGTGCTGCGCAAGTAGAAAGTCAAACTGGATCCATTACTTATACCACCACAGCCACTGAAACCATTGTTCAATGGAAGTGATCCCGGTTCCAACCATTTTCTTCAACGCATCCTTGAATACAATAACTGCTTTCGCATGACTTCCTTTGGAGCTAATATCATTCGAGAAAGCGGCTACATGCCGACTTGCAAGGTAAAACATACAACACACACAACCAATCACTCACACCAACACAATCAATTGAGGACAAATATATCATTTGCATATTCGAGTATATACGAGCAAATACGAGTATATTTCATTTCGTCGATGGTGGATCAGCTGAATGTGCGGTGCAATATACAGGGAACACAACAGTTAAAGAGACGAATTATTGAACAGTTGCAAGCATTTTTTCAGGCTAATAACACTGTGGTTAATATGTTCAAAACAACATTGGAACGAATGCCATCGGATACGCACAAATTTGTCATAAGAGCGGATCGTACCCCAACAGGTGAACATGTGCGAAGATTCAATGCACCCACCGTTGATGATGTTGCTGCAATTATTGTTGGCGATCCAACTAAATCACGAGACATTGTCGTTCAGCGAAGAAGCAATATCATGCATCGTGTAAACGAGACACATCGTTTGTACGATGCGTTACAATATCCAATCATTTATTGGCAAGGGCAAGACGGATACGACATCACGTTGGAGATGGTCGATCCAATTACAGGTACAATATTCACACACTAATTATTGCTATTATTGGTTTCCTTTAACAATCCATTTAATTTTCCATTTTCAGGCGTATCAACTAACAAAAATCTAAGCGCAATGAATTACTATGCGTATCGTATGATGATTCGAACACATGAGGAGAATGTGAAGTGCCGTCGGCTATTCCAGCAATTCGCTGTCGACATGTATGTCAAAGTCGAGACCAAACGTTTAGCGTTCATCCGATTCAATCAGGCAAAGCTACGATCTGAGGACTATATACACTTGCGTGATGCTATTCATTCAGATGGTAATGTTCAGAATATTGGACGCCTGACGATTCTCCCATCATCTTATATCGGAAGCCGACGCCACATGCACGAATACGCTCAAGACGCTATGACGTATGAAATTATGGAACTCCGGATTTATTTATTACGTTCACATGCAATCCGAAGTGGACGGAAATTGAACTTGAGTTGGACCCGGGCCAAAAACCGCTAGATCGCCATGACATAATCGCCAGAGTATTTCAGGAAAAACTCAAGGTTATGATGGATGTGCTTACTAAGTATCGAGTTTTTGATGACACACGTTGTTATATGTACTCGGTGGAATGGCAGAAGCGTGTACTACCGCATGCTCAAATCCTAATTTGGTTGCTGAACAAATTACATTCAAATGAAGTGGATGACATCATATTAGCTGAAATTCCTGATCCTGTCACTGATCCCCATCTACACGACATTGTGACGACACAGATGGTGCATGGACCGTGCGGTGCATTATTATATTGATGGAAAGTTCACAAAACGATATCCGCGACCGTTAGTTGCTGAAACAGTCACAGTGAACGATGGATATCCAGTTTATCGTCGGCGTTCAAAAGAAGATAATGGTCGAACTATCAAAGTTAAAGTTCAAAATCAAGAGATTGAGATCGGAAATGAATTCATTGTACCATACATGCGAACGTTGTGAGTTCATTCGGCCAAATCAGTCAAATATTTGTGCAAGTACGTCACAAAACGCAGCGACATGGCTGTGTTTGGTATTGCGTCGGAAATGCGAATGACGAAATCAGCAACTTCCAAATGGGCAGATACGTCAGTACTAATGAAGCACTGTGGCGGTTATTGTCATTTCAAATTCATGAAAGATATCCCACAGTTGTACATTTAGCAGTACATTTGGAAAATGGACAAAGAGTTTACTTCACTGAGGCTAATGCGGCACAACGAGCTGAGAGACCACCATCGACAACATTGACTAGCTTCTTTGCAATGTGTGAAGCAGATCCATTCGCAGCGACGCTGATGTACGTTGAAATGCCCAAGTATTACACTTGGAATCAATCAACAAAGAAATTACAACGTCGCAAACAAGGAACCCCAGTTCCAGATTGGCCACAGGTGTTTTCCAGTGATGCGCTAGGTTGCATGTATACTGTTCATCCTAGAAATGATGAATGTTTTTATTTGCGGCTGCTGTTGGTAAATGTACGTGGACCAAAATCATTTGTGCATTTGAAAACTGTGAATCGCCACCAATGCCAAACATATCGAGAAGCATGTCAACTATTGGGTTTGCTGGAGAACGATTCTCATTGGGATTTAACACTTGCGGTTTCAGTTGTTTCATCAAATGCGTACCAAATACGAACGCAGTTCGCAATTATCATCACCACATGTTTCCCTTATGGAACAAATACAAAGACGACATATGTGAAGATATCTTGCATCGCTTGCGCATTCGAACGAATAATCCCGATGAAATCTACAATGAAGGATTGATTCTGATTGAGGATCAATGCTTGACTATTGCAAACAAGCTACTGATTGAAGTAGGAATGATTGCGCCCAATCGATCGATGCACGATGCATTCAACCAAGAATTAAATCGAGAGCTGCAATACAATGTTGATACATTGCAGGAATTCGTTCGAAATAATGTGCCGTTGCTGAATGAACAGCAAAAACAAGTATACGACACATTAATGCAAGCGGTGGACAATAATACTGGTGGTCTATTCTTCCTGGACGCACCTGGAGGAACAGGGAAAACATTTGTCATTTCATTGATTTTGGCCACTATTCGATCAAGATGTGACATAGCTTTGGCGTTAGCATCATCTGGAATTGCGGCGACTCTTCTAGATGGCGGTCGTACTGCACATTCTGCGCTTAAGTTGCCACTCAATTTAAACACAATTGATACTCCAACATGCAATATTTCCCGATCCAGTGCAATGGGAAAATTGTTGATGCAATGCAAGCTCATTGTTTGGGATGAGTGCACAATGGCACATAAGAAATCACTTGAAGCACTTAACTTCACACTGAAGGATCTTCGGCGAAATAACATCTTTGGCGGCTTGATGATATTGTTGGCAGGCGATTTCAGGCAGACGTTGCCAGTAATTCCCCGTGGAACGCCAGCAGAATTGAATGCTTGCCTGAAGGCATCACCTTTGTGGAATAACGTAAAAACATTATCGCTAACCACTAATATGAGAGTTCAACTTCAAAATGATCCAAAGTGCTGCACAATTTTCCAAACAATTGTTAGCTGTTGGAAATGGAAAAGTCCCAGTTGATGCAACAACTGGACTAATTACTCTTACCAACGACTTTTGCCGATTTGTAGACTCTCAATTAGCTCTTATTGAAAATGTTTTCCCAAACATTAGTGAGAATTATCAGAATTATGCTTGGTTAAGTCAACGAGCAATTCTCGCCGCAAATAATAATGATGTACACGCACTGAATTTCACCATTCAATCAAAAATCGCTGGCGATTTGGTGACATACAAATCCGTTGATTCCTCTCGGGAGTTACCAGGATTTCCACAACATAACTTGCAACTCAAAGTTGGTTCAGTTATTATGATATTGCGTAATTTGAATCCACCGCGACTTTGCAACGGTACTCGACTTGCGGTGAAAAGACTTATGCCGAATTTGATTGAGGCAACCATTATTAACGGAAAGTACGCAGGTGAAAATGTATGTATTCCTCGAATACCAATGATTCCGACTGATCTTCCGTTTGACTTCAAACGATTGCAATTTCCGGTTCGCCTTGCGTTCGCAATGACAATTAACAAGTCGCAAGGCCAATCGCTTAGTGTTTGCGGGATAAATTTAGAAAATCATTGTTTTTCACATGGGCAGCTATAAGTTGCGCGTTCACGAGTTGGGAAACCATCCGCTTTGTTCGTGTTAACGTCAGACCAAAAAACAAAAAATGTGGTTTACCAAAGAGCACTTCAATGAAACGGATAAATTGCGGACACGTATAACGCTTCGATTCAGTATTTACTTTGGATTCACTTTCATTTTTTACTTAGAGAAGTTCAAATTACACCTCATTTTTGTAATCGAAATGAATTCATTACTGTTGTGAAATGAAATAAAATTTTTCCTTTTCAAATATAAAAAATAAATAATTTTTCTTCATCTTTTAATCCTCAAACGAAATGTTACAAAAAACGAAGCCATCTGGTGGCGAAACGGAGTTCGCCGGGTTTGCTAGTAAATACATAAATACATAAATACATAAATACATAAATACATAAATACATAAATACATAAATACATAAATACATAAATACATAAAAACATAAATACATAAATACATAAATACATAAATACATAAATACATAAATACATAAATGCATAAATACATAAATACATAAATACATGAATACATAAATACATAAATACATAAATACATAAATACATAAATACATTAATACATAAATACATAAATACATAAATACATAAATACATAAATACATAAATACATAAATACATAAATACATAAATACATGAATACATAAATACATAAATACATAAATACATAAATACATAAATACATTAATACATAAATACATAAATACATAAATACATAAATACATAAATACATAAATACATAAATGCATAAATGCATAAATACTTAAATACATAAATACATTAATACATACATACATAAATACATAATTACATAAATACATAAATACATAAATACATAAATACATAAATACATAAATACATAAATACATAAATACATAAATACATAAATACATAAATACATAAATACATAAATACATAAATACATAAATACATAAATACATAAATACATAAATACATAAATACATAAATACATAAATACATAAATACATAAATACATAAGTACATAAATACATAAATACATAAATACATAAATACAAAATACATAAATACATAAATACATAAATACATAAATACATAAATACATAAATACATAAATACATAAATACATAAATACATAAATACATAAATACATAAATACATGAATACATAAATACATAAATACATAAATACATAAATACATAAATACATAAATACATAAATACATAAATACATAAATACATAAATACATAAATACATAAATACATAAATGCATAAATGCATAAATACTTAAATACATAAATACATTAATACATACATACATAAATACATAATTACATAAATACATAAATACATAAATACATAAATACATAAATACATAAATACATAAATACATAAATACATAAATACATAAATACATAAATACATAAATACATAAATACATAAATACATAAATACATAAATACATAAATACATAAATACATAAATACATAAATACATAAATACATAAATACATAAATACATAAATACATAAATACATTAATACATTAATACATAAATACATAAATACATAAATACATAAATACATAAATACATAAATACATAAGTATATAAATACATAAATACATAAATACATAAATACATAAATACATAAATACATAAATACATAAATACATAAATACATAAATACATAAATACATAAACACATAAATACATAAATACATAAATACATAAATACATAAATACATAAATACATAAATACATAAATACATAAATACATAAATACATAAATACATAAATACAAAAATACATAAACACATAAATACATAAATACATAAATACATAAATACATGAATACATAAATACATAAATACATAAATACATAAATACATAAATACATAAATACATAAATACATAAATACATGAATACATAAATACATAAATACATAAATACATAAATATATAAATACATAAATACATAAATACATAAATACATAAATACATAAATACATAAATTCATAAATAAATACATAAATACATAAATACATAAATACATAAATACATAAATACATAAATTCATAAATAAATACATAAATACATAAATACATAAATACATAAATACATAAATACATAAATACATAAATACATAAATACATAAATACATAAATACATAAATACATAAATACATAAATACATAAATACATAAATACATAAAGTCCCGAAGCGCTCGTTGAATGGGTTACACTGTTACACTGTACACTGACCCTTGTACTAATATGTATGTATTTTGTGACTGGTGACGTCACTCCCTTTGTTGCTGGTACTTTCACACATGAAATAAAACACTTGATCTATCTCGTTATAATTTGACATTTTATTTGGTCTGATAATTTTGTATTGATTGATCGTACCTCGGTTTCGATCACTCGTCACCTCGGTCAGCTGTTAAGCTTTTGTTATATACATAATACATCATTACATTATTGGGAGAGGTCTCTGACCTAATTTACTTTACTCCACTGCCTCTTAAACTTGGTTTTTTCTTTTCTTTTCGTAATATCGAATTTTACATGTATTAGAAAGAGACAGAGCATATGATTATTTCGCGCACTTCGCAAACTTGACAGTACTCAAAGTTGTTTATGTTAGTTCAAGTGTGTGAAGTGCGGTTTTTTAATTAAAGTTTATAATTTATTTAGAAAACAATTTGATTTGATAAATGAATGATCCGAATTTCTTTCGCTTGTGTGTTCGTGTTGTTTGTGTTGTCGTGCAACATGCTCCCGGGCTCGGGTTGAAATATGGTTCTCTGTGATGTTGTCGTCGGAATATTTGACCATGTGTTGTGCTCTTCATATTGTTGCAAGTTCATGTTGTTTCGGGATTTTCTTCGTGCGCTTTTTTTCTCGTTCGGGGCATGCGTGACATTCAAGTGAGTTATTAGTGTTACAAAGAAAAGAAAAAAGATGTTAATTCTGTTGTGAAGTTTAATCATAGAAATATTGTTTTTATTTCTTTTGAGTGCGACCATCAGTGACATACATAGATGATGGTAATGTAAACAAGTGTCCAGGTTGTGAACAAGTGTTGCACATCATGTTGCACAAAAGTGTTGCAGGGAGTTAAGGGTTGCAGGGAGTTGCAGATTCATCACCCTTAACAGGCTGTGGTATGTTTATTTTTTATTGTGTTATTGTTGTCTTTAATTTGTTTGAGTGATGATTTTATTTATATTATTGTAGTTTGTTAATAGATTGATTGTTGTGCGAATGATGTATTGTGGTTTATTTAGTTATAAGATTATGTTATGATTGTACAGTTATAAGGCATGATATTTGTTGAATGTTTATTATAAGGGTGGTACAATACAGATTACATACTACATACCTACATTTCAGCGACTACCCATTATTGTCTGTTTTTGACTGTTTTTTCGCGAGGGGGTTTGTGAATTCGTTCGGCGAGTTCGAGATGGGAAGGGGGATAGTTTCGCGATCGGTCGTTTGAGTTTTGTTGTTTCTGTCCGTATGGTCACCACGCGCGTCAGACAATCTGTCCCAGGATGTAACTCTAGGACTCGAGCGAGTAACCATGATGATGGTGGTAAGTTGTCTTCTCTGACCAACACTATGTCTCCAACTTTAATATTGTTGTTTTCCTTTAGCTACTTCGGACGATGTTGAAGCTGATGTAAATATGTTGTGCTCCACCGCTTCCAGAATTCTTGCATAAGTCTTTGTATATATTTCCATTTGTCCAGTTGATGTATATTCCTTTCTCTTAGGTTTCGTTTCGGCAGTGTCCTTAATGGTGCTCCAATGAGAAAATGGCCTGGAGTTAACGTTGTTAAGTCGTCAGGGTCGGATGACATGGGACATAATGGTCTGGAATTAAGACACGCTTCAATTTGATTGAGCAGTGTGTTAAATTCCTCAAATGTCAATTTAGATGCGCCGATGGTCCGCTTATGGTGGTGCTTAATGGATTTTACACCAGCTTCCCAGAGACCTCCGAAGTGTGGTTATGTTGGAGGGTTAAAATGCCATGTTGTGTTGTATGGCGTTAAAGCGTTGGCGATTTCAATTGACCATTCCTTTCATAGGAATTTACCATCCTTAGTCAATTCTTTGTTTGCACCCTTGAAGTTGGTGCCACAGTCGCTGAACATGTTGCTGCAAATGCCTCGTCTTGCGACGAATCTCCGGTACGCTGCTATAAAGGCTGCTGAACTGAGGTCACTTACCAGTTCGATATGGATGGCCTTTGTCGATAGGCAGACGAAGATTGCGATGTATCCCTTTGTTGACTTGTTACATCTGCCCTTCCATAGTTTTACATCAAAGGGACCTGCGTAGTCTACGCCAGTGTTCGTAAAAGGCCGTGTTATTGACACCCTTTCTGCTGGTAGGCTGCCCATAAGTTGTTGTTGCCTTTTCGCATTGTATCGGTGTCAACGTATGCATTTGTGGATGGTGGACTTAACCCTGCGTTCTAAGTTTGTTATCCAATATGTGTTCCGGATTTCGGCCATCATAATTTCTTACCCACCATGCAATGTGTTGAGATGCGTATCGGTGACGACCAACTTGGTAAAGTGATGCGACTCGTTTAATATGATTGGGTGACGTTGGTTGAAGTTGAGTGTCGAATTTGTGAGTCTTCCTCCAACACGAAGAATTCCAGTTGCATCAAGAAATGGGTTCAGGCTGCGGATCGTACTTCACTTCCGCGGAAAATGTTTCTGACTGAACCAATTTGATGAGTCGATCTCTCGATGCCATTAATTCCTCTGCTGTAAGTGGATGTGTCTTTAATGACATCTTCCTTTTCGGTTGAAGGTTGTTGAAATATCTTCGCCATATCGCTATGGTACGGATGAGACGTTTTAAGCCGGAAAAATTTTCGATTAATGTGTTGTTGATGACTCCGCAGTGAAAGACAACTTGTACAAAATTTGTGAGTATGTTTGTTAATTTATTTGTATAGAATTGTACATTTTCTTTCTTTTTTACTCTATTTTCCAGATCTGCACACAACCCTGCAGAAACTTGGGGCCGCGCCACCACAAGTTGCTCCTTTCTAATTCCTCTGGTGAGAAGCCACGCGATGCGATGTCTGCTGGATTCTCCTTACCTCGTACGTGTCGCCAGATGTCTACTCCAGTTAGATTTTGTATGTATGCGGCTTTCCTGGATGAAGTTGATGCTGCCCTTGACAGGGTGGCTGAGATGGATTCCTTTATTCTGATGGGTGACTTCAATGCTCACGTGGGTGTGGATGTAACGACATGGGGGAGTGTGATTGGGAGGAACGGTGATCCTCATCAAAACATGAACGGAGAGAAGATGTTGGATTTTTGCTTTGCAAATGGCATGTCCATTATGAACACCTTCTTTCCACACAAAGACATCCATAAATACACATGGTACCGTCGGAGTCTTCAACAGAAATCGTTGATAGATTTCTTTGTGGTACCATCGTGTGTGAAACGGATGGTTTGTGACGTTCGTGTGTTGAGAGGGGCTGAACTGTCAACTGATCATCACCTGGTGTTGTGTACGCTGCATCTTTCTGATAAAGTACCTCTTCTGCCAAGGCGGAAACCAAGAGTGGTTACACGCATACGGTGGGAGAAACTACAGAACAGTGAGGTGCAGCAACATTTTGCACGGCGCATATCCGAAGGGTTTGAGCAAATTCCAACTGTTCCATCGCATGTAGAGGACGAATGGCGACTGTTTTCAACAGCTGTCATTGCTTCTGCACGTGATGTTTGTGGGGTGAAGCGGCTTGGTGTGGCGGCTGGTGGTGAGAAAAGAACTGCGTGGTTTAAAACACCCGGAGTTCAAGAAGCCATCAGAGAGAAGAAGAAGACCTACAGAGACTGGATTCTCTTGGGGAACTCTGATTCTCGTGACCGGTACACTGAGGCGCGAAGAACTTGCAAATTGGCTGTGCGAGCAGCTAAAGAGCAGACTTGGAAGGAGTTCGGCGAGAAGTTGGAAAGCGACTATAGATCTGCGAAAAAGGTGTTCTGGCAAACCATTCGCCGGCTCAGAGAGAGGAAATACAACACCATCGAAGGAGTCAAATCCAAAGATGGCGTGTTGCTTTCCAATGAGGTGGACATCTTGGGCAGATGGAGCGAGCACTTTTCGGAGCTGCTCAATCCCGAACAAGGCACTGAGGGTGACAGACCTGTAGTCTTGAGTAGGGCGGAGAATAGTCCAACGGTGGAGGAAGTCATTTTGGCGATTGAATCGCTAAAAGTTGGCAAATCCGCCGGTGTGGATGAAATCCGGCCAGAAATGCTTAAGGCTATGGGTAAAGAAGGAGTTTTATGGCTCTCTCGTGTCATTAAGGTGGCTTGGGAACGCGGTGAAACACCTGGTGATTGGCAGACTGGGGTGATTGTCCCTCTCTTCAAAAAGGGGGACAAGAAAGAGTGCTCCAATTACAGGGGCATATCTCTTTTAAGTCTCCCAGGTAAAGTCTACGCTAAGGTGTTGGAGGCGCGTTCTAGAGCTATGGTCGAATCCAGGATGGGGGATGAACAGTGCGGTTTTCGTCCCGGCAGAAGTACAACCGACCAGCTTTTCACTCTAAGAATGGTACTTGAGAAGGCTTGGGAGTACGCCAAACCGATCTACAGTTGTTTTGTAGATTTGGAAAAGGCATACGACCGAGTTCCTCGAGGTAAACTCTGGAGTGTTCTGCAGGAGTATGGGATTGATGGTTCTTTGTTGAGGGCCATTCAGTCTGTAGTACTACAGTACAAACTGTAGTAGCTGTGTTCGGGTTAACGGTAGTAAATCAACACCTTTCACCGTGGGCGTTGGACTTCGCCAAGGGTGCGTTTTGTCACCTCTCCTTTTCATTATATATATGGACTGGATGTTACAGCGCAGTCGAGGCGAGGAATGTTTCACATTGGGAGAGTTGAGGGTCAGTCATCTTCTTTTTGCAGATGACTTAGTCATCCTCACATCCTCCCGGATGGAACTCCAGCGCGCGCTAGATAGGTTTGTGGCCGTATGTGCTGATGCTGGGATGAGGGTTAACGTGGACAAATCCGAGGTTATGGTTATTTCCAGAACCCCTGTTCAATGCACTCTACATGTTAGTGGAGTCCCATTGAAACAGGTGGAGAAGTTCAAGTATCTCGGGGTCTTCTTCACGAGTGATGGGAGGAATAATGCTGAGCTTTCCTGTAGGATTGGTCAAGCTGGGTCAATTTTGAAACAGCTTGGTCGATCTGTAATCAGGATAGCCGAGCTTGGTGTCAAAGCCAAGTTAGCGGTTTTTAACGCAGTATTTGTTCCAACTCTCACCTATGGTCATGAAATTTGGGTAATGACCGAAAGAATAAGATCGCGAATACAAGCTGCCGAGATGAGATTTCTTCGTGCTGTTGTGGGAATTACTCGCCGGGATAGGGTGAGAAACACGACAGTGCGCGGGGAACTCAATGTTGGGCAGCTGCTTCTTCGTACGGAAAGGGCTGTACTTCGTTGGTTTGGTCACGTGGCACGAATGTCCCCATCATCACGACTTCCGAGGCGTGCCTTGAATGCGATTCCATCAGGTAGGCGACCGCTTGGCAGACCTAAGATGAGATGGTTGGACCAAGTCCAAACACTCGCCTGGTTGCGCTTGGGCATAGCTCCTGATGAGTTAGAGTCGATGGCGGAGGATCGAGTGGCCTGGAGATCTCTCGTGCATGCATTGCCCCCGCGATCCCTTTAGTGGAACATGCGGGTCATTGAAAATGAGATGAGATGAGATGTCCGTCACTCGATTAGCGACGAACGTTTTGCGTGTTGAAGGATTTCCACGAATCCAAGCGAAGCAAATTCTCGAGTCTGACCATGCATATGTTTCTACGTTGGTGAATTGCATGAACTTCGATACCCGCTGTAAAAGTCTTGCCAGTAGATGTGCTGCACAAAGTTCCAGACGTGGGAGGCAAATTGGCTTCACTGGTGCTACCCTTGTCTTCGAGGCAAGAATATTTATCTCCTCTTGCACATTTTTGATTATTCGGGCGTATATGACGGCTGCATAAGCCTTCTCTGAGGCATCGCTGAAGCCATGTAGTTGGACCAAAGCTGACTCCTCGAACCCGATCCAGCGAGGAATCTCGATGTACTGGAGCCAATCTAGCCCGTTGCGGAGGTTGATCCATTTCTCTTCGATGTCAATTGCGAGCGGTGAGTCCCACGATGATTCGTTGCGCCACAACTGTTGGAGAATGAGTTTTGCCTTCACGATGACTACTGATATCCATCCCAATGGATCAAATAAGCGAGCTATATCTGCGAAAACGGATCGTTTGGTGTGCGATTTGGTGCCTGGTAATTGTATTTTAAATTTGAAAACATCATTTGCTGGATGCCATTGAATCCCCAATGTTTTTATGGCATCTGAAGAATTGAAGTCCAGTGGTAAATTTATCTCCCTTTCGTTTTCATGCACCTGCTCTAAGATTTTTGGTGAGTTGCTCGCCCATTTGCGGAGTGGAAAGCCAGCTGTTTTAAGTATGGAGAGAGTGTCCATTTGCAGCTGAATTGCATCGGCTTCATTGTCGGCTCCATAGATGAGATCGTCGACGTAAAATCCCTCTGTGAGTACGCGTGTTACATGTGGGTGCGAGTGAGACACGTCCTTGGCGAGTTGATGCAGAGTCCGCACTGCTAAATATGGTGCTGACGCTGTGCCAAAAGTCACTGTGTTAAGAGTTTTTTTTTTTTTTGTGCGAGAGGAGGTGGAAACCTTGCATAGGCACCAAAGGTCCGACGTCCTTTGGTAGTGCCGGATTCTTACCGGCTAAAACCACCCCCAGTCAATCTTCCCGTCTGTTTGTTTCCTCGCGGAACTACCGCTAGGTATTACTTCACGAGGGACGGGTTCGAGCTATTTGCTTCGTCACTAGGTGTTTAGCGAATTCGCGTTTCGCTGTCGTTCTGCGTTCCTAAGGTCGCACATTATTCGTACTGCTGCATCGTTTACTGCAGCCCAATAATCTTCGCATTTTAACATATACTGAACTATGTTCTCTGGTGTCGGCTGTTCACCAAATTTTTCATGTAAAATATCTCTTTCGCTATCATAACGAGGGCATTCAAAGAAAACATGCTCCACATTTTCTTCCGAGTGTAGGCATCGAGGACAGAAAGGACTTGAATCACGGTTCCGCTTGAATAGGTAATCACGGAAGCCACCGTGACCAGTCAAAAACTGTGTAAGATAATAATTAACCTCGCCATGCTTTCGATTTACCCAATTATCAATCCTTGGGATTAGTCGGTACGTCCATCTCCCTTTTTGGGACACGTTCCATCGTTGTTGCCACATTTCTGTACTGCGACTTCTTTCTATTTTCTTCGCGTGGTTCACAGTGGGCCCGATTTGCACGCGATTGTCGTAAAGCCTCCTAGCTTCAAGAGCTAGGATATCGATGGGTACCATGGAGGATAGTACCAATATCGTGTCGTGGGATACCGTCCGAAATGCACCGCAAACTCTCAGTGCACATAATCTGTAGACAGATTTGGCGTCTTTCATGTGCGACTTTTTATTCGCGACGTCAGACCATATTTGTGCCCCGTACAGCTGTATGGATGTTACAACTCTCGCCAGCATTAACCGTTTACTTTGCCTTGGTCCGCCGACATTTAACATGAGTCTCGAAAGAGCGCTTATCGCTTTCGACGATTTCTCATAAGCTTATAATTAAGGCGAGCATCAATCATCACTCCCAAGTATTTAATAACGGGGCTGGAAATAATGTTGTGCTCTCCGACTTTTATCGTTATCGTCTGCCGTACCTTTCTACTCGTGATTAGCACGGATTCCGTTTTATGATCCGCAAGGTCTAAACTCATGTGGCAAAGCCAGTTTTTTATCAAAGCTATCGCTTCGTTGCAATATAACTCGATTTCTTCTAGTCGTTTCGCTACTACAACCACTACAATATCGTCCGCGAAACCTATGATAGAGGCTTCTCTTGGAACCGGGAGTCGTAGAGTGTCGTCATACATCACATTCCACAGTAAAGGACCTAGCACTGAACCTTGAGGCACGCCCCCTGTAATTTTATGCGACTTCGTTCCGTCGTCAGAATCATAGAGAAGCAACCTATCGGTAAAATAGCTCCTAATTAATCTTAATATGTACTTCAGTACATTTAATCGTTCGAGACGTTGTAAAATACGTGTCCAGTTCGCCGAATTAAACGCATTTTTCACGTCAAGTGTTACCACGGCGCAGTAGTTTTTACTGCCTCCTTTCCATCGTCTACCTTCTATGGCTGTCCGGGCTTTGTCCGTTACAACTTTGATCGCGTCAATTGTCGATCGGCCCTTTCTAAAGCCATACTAGTATTCTGCGAGTCCATCATTGGCTTCGATGATGGGCTGTAGTCTATTACATATTATTCTCTCTAGTATTTTGCCCATAGTATCGAGCATACAGAGTGGTCGGTAAGATGAGGGCTCTTCCGGTGGTTTATTTCCTTTCGGTAATAATACCAACCGTTGGTATTTCCATTGCTGCAGAAAACTTCCCTCATTCAAGCATGCATTATACATGCTGACGAATATATCTGGGCGGGCTTTTATAGCTACTTTTAATGCCCGATTGGGTATACCGTCGGGACCGGGAGCTTTTCGATCTTTTATTCTATTAATTGCCGCTGAGAGCTCGTCGTTTGTTACCGCAGGAATAGATTCGCTTTGTTCACGGATTTCGTTTAGTGCGACCCCGTCATTTTGGAAAGAGAACAGAGTTTCAACGATTCTACGGAGCATTATTGGACAGGTTGGCGATGACCTCTGAGGCGTTTTGAATTTCGCGGTTATAATTTTGTACGCGTTACCCCATACTCTCATTTAATTGGCCGCAAAGATCCTTGAAACACTGTCTTTTGCTAGACTTAATGGCAGATTTAAGCGAAGCACGTGCCTCTTTATACGCTGCCCGCAATAGGAGGTGTCTTTCTGTTTCGCGTTGTCTAGACCTCTGATATTTTCTTCGCGCCTTGTGGCACGCCGATCGGAGTTCCTTGATTTCCTCGTTTCACCAATATGTTGGCCGACGGCGATTCTGACTTCCCGTTCTAGTCATCGATGTATCGTAGGCAACGTGTACTTGTCGTGTTACTTGGCTAACAATCTCGTTTGCTGTTCTCCCTTCGACTATAGCTTCGGCGATTGTATACTCTAAGAGCTCCTCGTCTAAGGTGTTCACGTTGCATTTCGTTTTGGTAGGTTGACGCGGAATGTTTCTATAACGTAGAGGACTATATACATCTATTAAAATCGCGTTGTGATCACTGTGAGTGTAGTGGTTGCTGACTCGCCAGGTCGTACGCCTAGATAAGCTACTACTAACGAAGGTGATATCAACTATCGAACCCGCACCAGCTCTACTAAACGTATTCGTATTTCCCACATTAGTTAAGACGACGTCCAAACTAGAAAAGGCTTCGATTAGAATGGTTCCTCTTCTATTTGTTAACACACTTCCCCATTCTACTGCCCATGCGTTAAAGTCGCCGGCTATAATTGTTGGTGTATGATCCTTAGCATCGCAAACTATGTTTTCAATGACACGTTCGAACTGATCAATAGTAAGACTTGGGGGGACATAACAGCTGTATATGTACACGTCATTTATCTTCGCCCGTACAAAGTAGTTTTCCGCGCCGAGAGGTGGTATCTGGAACTTTACATTTCCGCATACCCATATAGCGGCTTTATTCGTCGCATCCTGCACCCAGTTACCCGAGTTCAAATTACAGTACTGTTCGGACAATATTGCAATGTCGACCTTCTGCTCGCGGTCCGTTTACTGCAATAGATCCTGAGCTACCTCACAATGATTAAGATTTAGTTGCAAAATTTTCATGTTTTCGCGTGTAAGTTCTCTAGGTCTTTTTTATACTCTGGGCATCTAACACTACCGGTTATATGTCCAGAGTCTAATCTGTTTGCAGTGCAGTGCAAGCATTTTGGCTTCACCTTGCAGTCCTTCAATTTGTGTCCGTTTTCTCCGCATCCAAGGCATGCATTCGATCGGTCGGTAGGGCTTTTGCACGTTCTTGCCATATGGCCAAACCCGAGGCATCTAAAGCATTTCTTCGGCGAAATCTTTTCTCGTATTCGACAATAGATCCAACCAATGCGTACTTTTCCGGCTGTAAGTAATCTATTACCAATGTCATCAGGCAATCGTAGGGTGGCTGCCTGAGTGCCACCAAAAGTTCTTCTCATGATCTTTATTGCGGACGATTTGACTTCGTAGTCTTGTAGATATTCGGTAATGGCCGCGCAAACTTCTTCCTTCAATGTGACCTCGTCTATATCTTTGCATTCTAGCAATATCTCCTGCGTTATAGAACGTACGCTAGCATTTTCGCCTAGTGAGTCTCCAATTTTCTCTTTTAGACTCGCGGTAGGTATTTCCGAATTCGGCTTACATTTTCACCGACTTCTTTCAGATTCGAATCCGATTTTAATTTTTTCAGCAAATCAGCGTATGTTACTATGGCGTCGGCACGTTTGGTCTTTGGTGCGTGCGTTTTTTTGGCACCTCTTCCGACTTTAGTCCATTCGTTCGATTTTGCCGTTTTGACATTTGTTTCCCTATTGGTGGTCGTTTTCAAATTTGTCGACTTAACGTTTTCATTTTTTCGAGTGTTTTTTTTTTGCTCTTCCATCGTTTGGCGGCGTTACTTGCTTTTTCTTAGGAGATGGAGTCTTAATTTGCCGTTCCGTAGCATTACTGACATTGTCTCCTTCCCGTACCCTCTTTGCCGAATGACTCCTGTAAAATTGAGGACTTGGCGTTTGGTGGACTCTACGTGTTGGGTTGCTATCCGACTGAGGCACCGTTAATATGCAGCCTTCCTCAAGACGGAGCTCGAGCAATTGTACTTCGTGTTCGAGCTGAGAAACTTTGGAGCGTAGGTCAGAGGCATCAATTCCGGTTCTCGAAATGCGGACTTGATTAGGCTTCCAAGTTTTTTAATCTCTCCGTGCACATTGTGCATGTCTTTATAGAAGGCAAGCAGCTCATCAATTTTCGTACCCAGCGGTATCATTTTATTTTCCGTCAGTGGTGGCGTCTCAGTGGTTTGCATAAGTAGTGGACTCCGATCTACGGCGGTACTTTCTAATGAAATTACTCTCTGGTTTATCACGTGTTCCTTCGAGACAGTAGTTTTTGGCGGCGACCGTGTGACCCTCATGCTTCTTTTGAAAGGGTCTGTCACGACGTCTGTCTCGGAGGGGTTGCTTGTAACATTACTGCCTACGGGGGCCAAGGTAACCACCGCTGTAGGAGGTATACAAGATTTTTCTTTATTTTTGCAGTCATTGTATATGGACGACTTTGAGCCTGCTTTCGCACTCTCCGCCGCCGGTACTGGGGATCAGACTCCCTGCACCGTAACTTTAAAATTTTTCTTCTCACTATCCATACTTTGAATTATTTTAAGAGTATTCCGCTGTGTTAAGTGTGTACGTCTTGATTGGGTGTTGTGTTGTCGGTCTCCATAACATTAGTTGATATGGAGTATGTTCTGATGACATCCAGATCTGTCTGTACATTATCCCAATGTCTGCTGAAAAGGCGATGCGAAACTTACGCCACGTTGCAACCAGGTCGATGAGGTCGGGTTGTAAGCGTGGCCCAATCAGCAAATGGTCATTTAATGACGTACCGTCAGCTGTTTTGCATGAGGCTTCGAAGACCACACGCAATTTTGTTGTTGTGCTAGACTCCTTGAAGACAGCATGATGTGGCAGGTAATAGTGTTTTTTATTTTGTAGATATGTGTCTGTGTTAGCCTCTGTCATGTGCCCCAATGTAACATATTCGTTGATGCAAGCCGTATATGCTTCTCTTAACTTTTGGTTTGAAGCAAGTCGTCTTTCGATTTGAAAAAATCTTGCCATCGCTGCTGGTTTGGATGCTCCAAGGGTTGGTTGGATGTCTTCTTTAAATGGGAGCCGAACTTCATATCTTCCGTCGATTCATCGCTTGATGTGCCTTGCGTAATGTTGTTGGCACTGCTCTTCCTCTGCCGTCAATTTCCTGAGATCGAGGTCTTCTTCGATTTCCCAGAATTGTTTAAGTTGAACATCGAGAGAGTTGTGATGATTCTGCACTGTAATAGACTTGTGCCCTTTATTTGCACTGGTTTTTCCAGTGAGAATCCATCCCAGCTCAGTCTGTTGTGCAATTGGTGATCCTCTGCGGCTTTTAACGAGTCCATCGAGGATGATGGACGAATAGACGTCGGCTCCTAGAAGTAGATCAATCTTCCCTGAAACATTATAGGAAGGATCTGCTAAGGTTAAGCTGGAAAGATGAGTCCAATCATTGTTCGAAACTGATTGGGTTGGCAACAATCCGGTCAGTTGAGAAAAAACAAATGCTGTTACTTCAAGACAAAAAGATGTATTTATTTTTGAATATATTTTGAATCGTGTTTAATAAGTGAAATTCCAGTCCATATTTGTCCTAATCCTGTTACATTTGCTGTTGCCTTCTCTCTTTTTAGTCGAAGTAATTGTGCTGCGCGCTCGGTGATGAATGTTGCTTCAGAACCAGGATCGATCAGTGCTCGGAGAGTGTGCTCAGTTCCATCGATGCTCATTACCTTGACTAAAGCTTTTGCAAGAAGAACCTTCGTGTTGAGCTGGTTGACATGTGCGTTGAACGTCACGTCTGATGTTGATGGCCCAGGGTTGCTCGGGTTGTTGAACTCGATGTGCAGCATTGTATGATGTTTGTTGCCGCACTTGTAACATCGATTACTGCTGTTGCAATTTGTGACATGATGGTCGTAACCTAAACAGTTGGAACAAATGGAATTCTTCTTCACTGTTTCGGTTCGAGTTTTGGCGTCCATGCTTAAGAATTTCTTGCATAATCGAATGCCATGAGTACCTTTGCAAAGTCGACAAAGATATTGCTTCCCTGATGACCTCTAGAGGAAATTATTAGCTTTCCGAGATGTGACTGATGATTGTTGTGATAGCTGTTTGGAGACATTCAACTCTGCAATGTTTTCCAGTGAACTGAATCGACCTTCAATGAATGCTAGAAAGGACTTCCAGTCCGGAAGAGCTTTCGATGTTCCGAGCTTGTCCTCCCAGTCTCTCTGAGTCTGAAATATTATATAAATTAAGATGCAGTCCCAAGTGTCGACTGCGATTCCAAGGTTGAATAGAGCATGAGTACACTCAGTGCTCGTTTCATGAAGAGACTTCAAAGACGCGGCGGATTCGTGGGTGAGTTTACTTTGTTCCATTAAAATTCGTAACTGTGTATTGACCAATTTCCTCTTATTTTGATATCTTTCAGTAAGTACTTCCCAAGCAGACGAATAATTCTTTCCGTCCATGGGTAAGTGCTGAATTAACCGAGCTGCTTCACCGGCTGTGAAACTTTTGAGGAATTGCAGTTTCTGAACATCCGATAGTTCAACATTCATTCAAATCAATTTTGGATTGGAACACATTGTGAAACTCACACCACTCTTCGTATTTACCGGAAAACGATTTTATGTTTATTCGTGGTAATCGAATATCTGATGCTGCGGACCGCGATTGGTTTAGACGGGATATATCACAATTGGTTGAATCGTTTAACTTATCTAGTTCATCGCGCATATTTTAGAGTATGTCTCGTCTAATAAATATTTTTCTTTTAAAGGATTTGCAGCACTGTTCACAATGGAGGAGTGTTCTTTTTTCGCGCGTTTGAAAACTTCCTCGACATCGGCTAAACACGCACTCAAATATCCCCTCGATTTTCGCGTCGCGGTATCTTTTTCGTACTCTTCCAAGTCGGTTATTAATTCTTTAAGAGTTAAATCTTGAAATTCAATATATTTGCTAATCTTAGACATTATGTAGGTTTTGTAAAAAACACACATTTTTTATTGCATTGCTTAAATTTATTCAGTTAATGTTTTATACTTTTAAGCACTTAACATAGATTGTTTAAGATTAACTTAATTGTAATGTTTAATTTGTTTATATATATATTCACCCTTTCTGTTAAATTTTCACTTTATTATCGTTTTAATGTTGTTAGCTTGTTCGAAATGTTTAAGGAGTATGTATGTATGTATGTATTGTATTGATTCAATAAAGAATAATCATGATAATCCGATGATCATCCAAACCAGCAAACCAGCTTTGCAAATTAAGCAGTGCATATTAAGAGGAGAACTATAGTTTTGTAAAATTTCTAAAATACAATTTTTGAACGTTGTTTTATTAAATAGCGCGCAAGTTACAACACTGGTATTATGATGGAATTGACGTTATGAGATGCTTTAAATGTAAAGGATTCAACCACAGAGCAACTGAATGCAAAAAAGAAGAGATTTGCCTAAAATGCCATGAACAACACAGAACAAGTGACTGCAAAATGGAACCAATAAACAAATGTATAAATTGTATAGCAGTAATCAAAAAACTAAACCTACAACTGGACGAAAATCATACGACATTTGATAGGCAATGTCTTGTATACCTAAAAAAACTGGAGATGAAAAAAGACAAAATTGGTTACTAGCAAACAAAGCACATCAAAGGATTTTATATAAATATTCGAGGACTAATTAATAACTTTAACCAATTAGAACTACAGCTTGACAAATACCAGCCAGCATTTATAATGTTATCAGAAACGCACTTAACTAAAGACATTGATGAATCTGAAATTTAAATAAATAACTACAACGCTATATCATGTCTATCGAACTCATCGAGAACGGGAGGAGTCACGATCTATATTGACAATAAATGGACAATAAAAGACATAGTAAAAAGTAAAGTTGACTGGAAAATGTGGTACTTGGCGTGTACAATCAAGAACGGAAATGTGGAGACAGTAATAACGGCGGTATACAAGTCACCGAGCTATTATCAAAAAGACTTTTTCGAATTCTTTAAGAATAATATTCAAAATAAATTAGTAAATAATTAAATAATTTAATTATAGCTGGAAACTTCAATATTAACTTGTATGAAGATAGTCTATACAAGAGGGAGTTAGAACGATTCTTCAATGACAACAGCCTAGAACAAAAGGTAAGGGGACACTCAAGAATAACAAGAACAACGAAAAAATTATTGGACTATGTGATATCTAATATAAAATATCAAAAAACGAATATATTAACAAATGAAGATTTCGGACCATGAAACGATTGAAATTGTTGTGAAAACAAATGATTCAAAAAATTAATTTTTTTTAGAGGAAATAAACCGCAGAAATACTCATATGTATCATCAGTACCGTGCCACCCTCCGACGCGTGCACATACATTTTTCCCGCACCCAACACGCGCGTAAATTAAAAACTTAAAAAATAAAAATTGAACAATAATTCTGCGGACAATCACACCTCAAAACGCGAGTGCTAAGTGCAATAAAGAAAAAAAATATTATTAAATTGCAGTGTAGTGATTCGGATCGAGTACCCCCGGTCCGCTCCCTCTCGTCCCTCTCCTCCACAAGTCACGGCTACGCATTCTCGGTCGCAACTCCCGTTTGATTTTATCAGGCGGGTGAGTGCAATGACTGAGAGTGCGTAGCTTCTGACGTAGCGGAATCGAAGGTGTAAATTGTTGGTGGACCAACTATAATCGGTGTATGGGCATAACACCTACATCGATTTGACGTTGGGAAGCTACTTGAAATTTGCACTTCTCAATTCTGCTTCACCATCTATTGCAACGTCGGAGTTGGCTCTTTTGGTGTCTGTTTTTGTTTTATTGAAATGGGAGATTTTGGGGTCGATGTGAGCAACGTTCGTGGCCTAAGAGCGAATCTCTTTCTGTGTACGTCCACCTTTCTCAATATAAACCAGCTATCTTGGCACTGAGTGAAACACAGGTAGGTGATAATACCGATTTATCGGATTTGAATTTGCCTGGATATAACTTGGTGCCCCTTTTCTTCTCTCACCGCGGTCTCGCCCGATATATACGTAGTGATGTAGCTGACCAACTTCAACCACAATACGGCCTCTGTTCCAATCCGGAATTCAATTTTCTGTGGTTAAAAATCCATGTCCGTAAGCATTTAATCCACTACTGTTTCATTTATAGAAGTCCAAACTTGGATAGCAATTCAACTTTCAATGAGTTTGATATGCTATCCGATTCCATCACAAGAATTGTATCCCTGTATCCTCACACTGAAATTGCCATTGCGGGCGATTTCAATGTACACAATTCTACTTGGCTTCGACATTCTGGCCAGACAACACCCGAAGGACGGTATGTTGAAATCTTCGCTGAGGTAAATAATCTGACCCAGCGTTTGAATGAGCCTACACGAATACCTGACATTGCAGATCATTCCGCCAACACCTGGACCTGTTTCTCACCTCTCATCCTGATAAATATTCTACTGACATATTGTAGCCTCTAGGGTCGTCTGACCACTGTGTCGTATCAGCTGATTTCTCGTATTCACTCCACACAGTTAGAGAACAAATTCCTAAAAGAACCGTATGGCTATACGAGAAGGCCAATTGGAGCGGCCTTAACGACTTCTTTAGGAATTTTAACTGGTCACTATGTTTCCTCGATAGTGACGTGGATGCCGCCGCTGATACGATCACGAACATCATTCTGCTGGGTATGAGATCCTTCATTCCCCATAGAGTGAAGAGTATCAAACCCAAAGCAAATGCGTGGTATGACTTGAGTTGCAAAGAAATGGGCCAGAAATGACTGCAAGCACTAATAAAACGTGTGAAATTCTCATATGACCAAAAGCTGGCTCAACGCTGCCAGATTCGACCTTGTCTCCGCCTGTACTTGGGAGCGTCAATTATACCATGGGACAAATCCGCACTCGTACAGTTGCTAGAGTATTTAAAGATCTCAACGTGCATAAATCCGCTGGCCCGGATGGTATACCCCCCATACTTCTGAAGAGGTGTTCTTCTGCGCTGGCAAAACCTCTGCGTAAGCTTTTTCATCTGTCCTACTCTTCTGGTCTCTTTCCGAGTGGATGGAAAACAGCATTTGTCCAGCCCGTCCCTAAAAAGGGCAAATCTTCGTCACCCTCCTCCTACCGACCCATAGCACTAACGTCCCTTCTTTCCAAGGTCATGGAAACGCTGATAAACCGTCAGATATATCTTGAATCGCGGAAGCTTCTTAATGACCGGCAGTACGGTTTCCGCAGCAATGGTGATTTGATGGCATATCTCACCGAAAAGTGGAACCAATCCTTGCACAATGCTGGAGAAAGCAAGATCGTTGCGCTTGATATTTCAAGGGCATTTGACAGAGTTTGGCATCAAGCTCTCTTGTCGAAAATGCGTGCTTATGGCATCGATGAGTCTCTTCTTCAATGGATTAGAAATTACCTTTCAAACCGTTCAATTCAAGTTGTTTTGGATGGGTTCAAGTCTGATATTCACCAAATTAATGCTGGTGTTCCCCAAGGCTCTGTTTTGTCTCCGACTCTCTTTCTCATTTTTATAAATGATCTCCTGTCTGCTACTTCTAATCCAATCCACTCCTTCGCTGATGACAGTACTCTCAGCTTTTCATATTCGTTCCAAGACTCACGAATGTTAAGCACATTAAATTCCGACCTTGACAGCATATTTAATTGGGGTAAAAACAATAGAGTGGAATTTAATGCTTCCAAAACTCAATGCTGTCTACTGTCACTCAAGCGATCCCAAAATAATCACCCATTATCCCTGAATGGCACTTGCATCGAAGAAACCGAAAAACTTTCCATCGTCGGTATGTGTATCAACTCAACACTTAGTTGGAATGATCACATATTCGAGGTCGCCAAAAATGCTGCGAAATGTCTAGGTTTCCTAAAGCGATGCAAGAAGTACTTCACCCCCTCTGATTTGGCTTCAATTTATAAGGCCTATAGACTCGCTCGAACATTGCCGTAATGTTCCATCCTTGTCATTGTTTTTTCGCTATTTTAACAAACGATGCTCAAGTGAGTTAGCCAATTGCATTCCTCCCCTCCATGAATTCACCCGCAATACTCGTCTCGCCAGGAATGCTCATCAGTTCACCCTTAAGCCTGCTTTCGGACGTACAGTTAAGTTTAGAGAGTCGTTTTTTAGCCGCACCACACGAATATGGAATGCTCTTCCCAGCCTAATATTTCCCACTCACTACAATCCACAGACATTTAAGACCAATGTGCACAGGTACCTCCTCTCCCTTTCTCCCTCTATACCTTCGGCCCGTGCTGTGTCTTGATTCCGGACACTTAAGGGTATTCGTAACCCCTTTTGCGCGCGTAAATTATAAAAAAAAAGTATGTGGTACAAACAGAAGATATACACACGAATGCAGATGATATCGAGAGTAGACACAATTAAAAAATTCAACATGAAAAGGAAAGTAAAAGTAAGTACTAATTCCAATAAATGGTTTTGTAATGAACTAAAAAGAGTTAAAAAATAAGAAAGTTGAAAAACACCAAAGAGCAAAGTTGACAAATAACTATGCAAACTGGAGAGAGTACATAGAAATGAGAAACTATTATAAAGTCAAAATTAATAACTAAAAAAATTAATATATAAATGATAAGATTAAAGAAGCAGATGGACAAAAAGAAATATGGCGAGAAATAAAGAGACTAGCTAAAAAGAAACCCAGGAAAACTATAAAAAACATTGAATTTGATGGAATAGAACAAGACGACGAAGCAATTATAGCTCAAAAATTAAATGAATATTTTGTGACAAGTATAAGAGAAATACAAGGATCAATTGAAAAAGTAGATTATGTGGACTGCACTAAACATATGCAGACTATATTTAAATTTAAAAGGGTTACTTTGGACGAGTTAAAATTAATATGCAAAACAATGAAAAACAAAGCAGACACAGAAAAAATTTCACCTAAAATAATTTTTGACAATTGGGATAAAATAGGACCAACGATGGTTGAAATAATTAATAAATCAATGGAAACAGGAAGCTTTTCAGAGTCATGGAAAGAGACGCTAATCATACCAGCAGAAAAGGTTAACAATACAAAAAAAATGGGAAGAACTCAGACCAATCAACACACTACGGACACTAGAAAAGATGCTAGAAGTAACAGTAAAAAAACAGCTCATAAAATACATAGAAGAAACCGGACTATTATCTATTTATCAATCAGGAATCACTCATGTGAGACAACGATAAATTATATTATAAATGAATGGAAAAAAATGTAAAAAAGAAATTGCCATATTTCTAGACTTTAAGAGAGCTTTTGAAACGGTTGATCATGAAATTCTATTAGACAAAATGAAAGCGTATGGTATAAAAGACAATGAACTAGAATGGTTTAGATCATTTTTGACAAATAGAAAACAAAAGACAAAAGTTAACAACAATGTTTCTGAGACGGTTGATGTAAGCATGGGTGCGGTATTATTCACTATATATATAAATGACATGCCAAATATATTACTGAATAGCAAAATAGTACTATATGCTGACGATACACTGATTTACGCCGAAGACGAAAATAATTGCAAAAATAAACTTATGAATGACATTCATCGAATAGATAATTGGTTAAAGATGAACAAATTAAAACTCAACGAGAAAAAAACCAAATGGATGGAAGTGAATTTCGAAAGTGACAATACAATGATAGTTAATGGAGAAACAATCGAGAAAGTGACATCGGTAAGATATTTGGGTACGATAGTTGACAAACAAATAAACTTCGAAGAGCATGTAGAGTATATAAAAATTGGAAAGAAATTGGGTTATTTCAGGAGAATAAGAAAAAAATTTGACTTCTCAAACGCATTAATGGTTTATAACACTATTGTCAAACCCCATTTCGAATATTGCCCCACAATTTTGTATTTATGTTGCAATGAAGGACAACTCAATAGGCTCCAAAAACTACAGAACAAAGGAATGAGGGCGATATTGAACTGCGATAGATTAACACACATAAACAGTAATATGTATAGAGAGTAAGGACAACGGCAGAGCAGAAAACAATAATGATAAAGGGACTTCAACTATTTAATAAAAAAAGATAAAATGCCATTTTAAAGGAAATCCACTGATTCGAAAAACTATATTATTTTGTTGCTTCCCCCTTTATCAAAAAAAAAATGTATTAGAATAGAAATCCTAGTCCTGATTATTACCAATTCGATTGAATTTAACCATACAAATTAAATCCCTTTCGATACATCTATTGTTTGAATCATCCACTGCGTCTTGTCAGCGGTGCGAACCGACAACCCTAGCGGGAGTTCATCCGCGCATATCGCACCACAAAATTTACAGCAACACTTGAGAGCAAGGGCGACCTAAACCAACAACCATACGGAGCATGAGCAACGGCCATAGGCATTCTGAGATGCCTACGTGCGAACAAACAGCACGTGCAGAGCGATGACGACGAGCCAAAACCCTTCGTGAGGCGCAAAGAAGGACCAACAAAGGGAGACGAGAAAAACAGCCGACCGTACACTGCAGCGCGACGACCCAGCGGTATCGATCACCGGTACATCCTTTTGGTGACCTGTGCGCCGACGTTTGGTGTTTGATGAAAAATCAATTTTCTTCACTCTACTTTTGTCACGCGTGCGGATCAGAGCTAATTTATTAATTTGATAATTATTAATTTCATTGTTTTATTCAAATACAGTCTATTATATGTTAGTATCGAAGTAGGATTTTAATAAATAAGAATTTAAATACAAATTTCCTTTATTGATCCTAACATCTATTTTATAATATTCAAATATTCAAATAATAACGTAATAATAAATTTTATTCCATAGTCCTTCCAGTTGTATGAATACACCAATTGAACATGAAACTTTTTTTGTTAAGCTCCTCATACTTTGCGTGTTGAAAATATATATTTGAAATAACGTTCAAATAACGAAATGTTCTTTTAAATAAGAATTGTACTTCCCCTCATTTGTTTGAATGACTATCAGCTGTTCGAATTAGCTCCCATGTAATTACAGATGGTGCAAAGACAACAAGCTGTCGAAAAAATTTCATGGGCAAAGAGGGTATATGTAAGTTGAATATCTCTATTAGTTGATTTCGGCTTCATTGTAGGCTATTCATGAACTTGTAACGTTACCATGGGCAACCATTCTTAGAGCTTTGGTTGCCAATTTGAAAGTAAAGACAATTTCTTAAAAAACGTAAAAAAAATTGATTTGTTAAAAATATGAAAGTTTTAGATATTTTGAATTTACACAACAGAAAAATGGAGCACACAAGCTAAATAAACTGCGACTGATATTCAAGTGTTCTTCCTACCACGGCGTCGTCGAAGGTAGGGGTTAAATTTCTTGTTGTTGCTCGCATCTCCATCTGTTGGCCGATTTTGACGTTTAATATGTGTAGCTAGGTCACCACAGTACATCCCCTCTAGTAACAAAGTTACAATGAATCCGGAATGTCAAATCTAACTTTACGCTGCCTAGTTCATCCAGACGAGTTTTGTTGTTAGTTTCTGCAGGATGAAAATTTTATATTCAATTGTTTGGATGGTTTCCGAGGGAATGTAGGCTGGTTTAAAGGGATCTATTAATACGATGGCTAGTTTTCCGTTTATGTTGATTGTGAAAAGCCGGTCAGTAATTATTTTAATTACAGGTTGTGGTCCGGTGTAAGGTTGTTGAAGTGGTTTTTTGACTGCGGCGTATCGTATGAAAACGTGTGTACACTTCAAAAGGTCAGGTGAAACGAAAAGTTTTTGGCTGGTCTGTTTGGACGTTCCAGTTGGTCCAAAGTTTCTCATAATCTCACGACGTTTCTCAACAAACGTCTGTGGATTGGAGATTACATTTTCGGGTGTGAAAAACTCACCAGGGACCCGGAATTTCTTCCCATAAACCTTTTCGGTATGTATGGCCGTATGTGGGCGCCGTGACGTAGTGGATAGGTGCGTCGACTCCTACGCTAGATGTTCTCTGTTCGATTGCCGAAAAAAAAACGAAACATTTTTTCACGGCTCCACCTCTTTCGAATCACTGACAATGCGCAAAAAGTATAACTGTCTAGAAAAAGCTTCTCAATCTCGGCGTTCGGAGTCGGCATTAAAATGTAGATCCCCTCCTTCTTGCAGCTCTGCATCTAGGAGTTGTGAAACATACAGCTCACGTGGATCAAACTGCAAGAGCATTGTTAATATGATGTTGACTCGTGACAACGCGTCGGCTACAAGATTTTCTTCATCAGGTAGATAGACTATTTCGGTTGTCTATTGAGCGATAAAATCGACTTGTCTCAATCGACGCTGGGGAGTCTTATCGGAACGCTGTTGAAATGCATAAACCAGTGGTTTGTGATCTGTTTTCACTGTGAATCGTCAACTATCCAGAGTGTGTTTAAATATTGGATAGCGAGATAGACTGCCAGTAGTTCACGATCATAAGTGCTGTATTGGGTCTGTGCTTTTGATAGTTTGCATGAGAATAGACTGATTGGTTTGTTTCGGTTACCTTCTATTTGCTCCAAACTGGCACCAACTGCAACATCCGAAGCATCAGTTCGTTCTTATTAGAATCCTTGATACGTTCGTTTAAGGGTGCTTGCAGGTGTGCACAGTAGGGAATGTATCTCCTGTAATAATTAACTATTCCAAGAAAACGACGTAGTTCAAAGACAGTGGCTGGTTTCGAGTAGTTTGAAATAGCATTTACTCTGTCTTCCGGTGGTTTGCAGCCAGATTTGTTGATTCAAACCGTGTTCCTTGAGACGTTGTAGAACTCAGAGGCAATTAGGATGTCGTCCACGTAGCAAAACACAAAGTCCAAACCACGAAGAACCATGCCTTTGGAATGTTTAAGTGGCGTATTTAACCAAAGGGGTGACAACGGCTGTTTTCTTGATATCTTCTGTTGCCATGGGAATTTGATAATATGCCTTATCAAGATCTAATATCGAGAAATAGTTCTTGTTGTAGAGGTTTTCGGTGAAATCCATAATGTGTGGTATGGGGTAACTATCTGGTTGTGTTTGCGTATTTAAACGACGATAATCCCCACAACATTTCTAGCCGCCAGTGTTCTTTTCGACAAGGTGGATTGGACTGGCCCATGGACTATTGGACACGCGACAGTAACCCTTCCGTAGAAATTCAACGAAATCGTTTGGTTAGTCGTCGTGGACGTTCTGCCATCGGTTCATCTGTCGTCACAATGTAATGTTGCATTGTGTTGGGCTTCGATTTCAAAACCGATTTATCTTTGTTCCTCAGGAAAAATGTATTTACCAGACTAATGTATGGTTCAGGCCCGAATACGGACAATAGTCTGGTAACTCTGGTGTAGTGAACTTTTCCTGGCACAATCGATTAGGAGCCCGTAGTGCGCAAGTAGGTCTGCACCAATGATCGCTGTTTTAACGTCAGCGATGATAAATGGCCAAGTGATTTCCCGTCCGGGACGGAGGTTTAGAGTGAGAAGTTTCTGTCCATACGTGTGGATTGGAGAGTTGTTCGCCGAAATGAGTGTTGTTTTCACTCTTTTGTCCACTCTCTTTTCCACTATCTTTTGACGGTTACGGGAACGAGGTAAGACACAGATAGTGGATCCAGAGTTAGCAAGAACTTTTCGTGAGTATTTTTATCGAAGACATAAAGGCGCCATTCACGGTTAAGGTTTGATCTGTTGTCAACCGCCTTAAGTAACAACAGGCTTGCTAGTTTTTTTTAGAATAAATTCGATGACTCGATGACTGTGAGTCGCTTATTGAAGTCGATGCTGCTTGGCTTCTCGTCGCAGACTTCGGTTGCAAAAACAGTATTCGTTGTGGTGTTGTCCATGATTTTATAGGCTATCTCTGACAGCGCAGTGAGATCAATGTTTCAGACAGCATTGCCCGTACATGACTTGGCATTCTTGCCATCCAAATTTTGGACAGCATGTCATCTGGTACATTCTGCCCTGCTAGTCTCCTCATTTCCCTTAACAGGCTCGAAGAGCATTTATCACCAAGCTCTAGTGAATTCATGAGCCTATTGAGTTGACGTCACCATTTTGGCGTTTTGGTTGCCAGTTTGAAATCAAAGACAAGTTCTTAGAAAACGTACAAAAAAAGGGTTTATTGAAAATATAAATGCTTTAAGAATTTTGAATTAACACAACAGAAAAATGGATCACACAAGCTATATAAACTGCTACTGTATTCAAGTGGTAGGTTTTATTTTGAATGACAAGTTATTGCAAAAATTTGCTCATGGGGTGTATGTTTTTCTTATTTAATTACAAATTACATAATATTGACAAGATTTTTTTAAACATAAACTAATCTGAGGCGCTGGGTTCAGACGGTATTGGAAAATTCCTATCTGAATATGTGAATTCTATATATTCAATGTATTTCGATGTGCTGGGTATGCATTATAACTGCAACTTGGTTCATTTGTTGTTTCTGTCTCCTCATTTCTCAGATTTATTTCTCTGTTTCATTTCTGTGTGCAACTCAATGTTCCAATTATGGGATATGCACGCTAACTTCCCTGCGCGTTCAGTTGTAAGGCAATTTCTTTTCTTGTTATGAATCCAAATGAAAGTGCTAAAAGAATGTTCTATTGCTGTCGAAGTAACAAGTGCTGGTAAAATGCGTGCTGCAAAGCTGCTTAAATTTTTATTTGCATAATTACTTTGAGTAAAAAATGTTTACGTTTTCCGCTGTTGATAATGCCTTGGATGGATCGCCAGATTTCAAGTTTGATTGACCATTACCTAGTGCTTGAGGTGTATCACGGAAAATTCTGGTATCTCTTTCAACACATTTCGCGGGATAGTGTACACAATGTTCACTCTTTAAATCTGCTTTAATGTCAGTCGGGCACTTAAAACAATCAAATGCTTTGCTATTTAATTTATGTTAGGATAGTACGCCTTGGCTCAAAATTTGCATTTAGCCATGTTATCCACTCTATGAAAATATTTCCAAACAGCACTCTTATTTCTTCCCATTTTGTATAAAGAATAAAATTAATTTACTAAAAAGAACACTGCACCAAAAGCTTTAATATACTTGAATATGCTGATGTTGACAACTGAAATTTAAAGACCATGCCTTTTGTAATAAAAGCTGTGTAATTACAGATTTCTGTTTTTTTTTTTATTTCAAAAAGTGGACCTCATATCAATTGTCGATCAAATCGACAATCGCTGAGTTCGTCGATTGATTTCCTTATTGGTATTGTGTAACTCAATCGCCAAAGGATAGTGCTATTGTGAATAACCTCATGCATATTGTCACGTTTGACAGATGCAAACTCAAATCCCATGAACTTTGTTTACATGAGCCAGAGAATGCAATACAACCATCTCACTCTTTTATTTAGCTTTTTTCTTGTCACTCTCTCATTCAACGTACATGTAAACAGGCGCTTCTGCTTTGACAGTACACGAATACAATCGAATCATATGTACATATAATTTCAGCATTTTCATGCATACATTTTGCAAGGATTTTAATGTATTTTTTGTTTGTAGTTCCCTTCAGGATATATTCAAATCACTTTAGAATTGTATTAACAATACAATAGTCTGAATAAAATTACATTTCGGTCACAGGAAAGTGTTTATGTTTGTAGTTTTCTGACGCCAAAACGACGACGAAATTCGCTCGGCAAATCGATAAGAGTCGATCAAAATCGACAATCACAATACCAAATCTAATCGACTATCGACAATTGTCGATTCTGGAAAATAAAGCCGGCACTGTGGTTTGTACAAGTCGATGCACAATTCCACAACAATAGAATTACATCCGAAAACAGTCACTTTAATGCAATTATCGCTTCCTTGGATCCAGAAGTTTTGAACGAGGTATCGGATCTTGTGCAGAAACCACCAAGCCAAGATAAGTATACGATTTTTAAAATAGCAGTTAATAGCTAGGTTCACAGACTCGAAAGATCGCCAACTCAATAGGCTCATGAATTCACTAGAGCTTGGTGATAAATGCTCTTCGAGCCTGTTAAGGGAAATGAGGAGACTAGCAGGGCAGAATGTACCAGATGACATGTTGTCCACAATTTGGAGGGCAAGAATTTCAAGTCATGTACGAGCAATACTGTCTGCAAGTCAGAACATTGATCTTACTGCGCTGACAGAGACAACCAATACGGTTTTTGCGACCGAAGTCTGCGACGGAAAGCCAAGCAGCATCGACTTCAATAGGCGACTCACAGTCATCGAGTCTACTCTTTCGGATTTGACAGCACTGGTTCTCAAATCTCAAACCAGATCTATGAGTAGGGCAAATTCAGAAGGACCACATTCTTCCTGCAAATCGCCCTGCCCTGCACTTATCCTAAAAAACTAGCAAGCTTATTGTTACTTAAGGCGGTTGACAACAGATCAAACTTTAACCGTGAATGCCGCCTTTGTCTTCGATAAAAATACTCACGAAAAGTTCTTGCTAGACTCTGGATCCACTATCTGTGTCTTACCTCGTCCCCGTAACCGTCAAAACAAAAGAGGGGAAACAACACTCATTGCGGCGAACATCCGTACGTATGGACAGAAAGTTCTCAATCTAATACCCAAATCGCAACAGCGCGTTCGCGCGGTCGGGCTTTGACATTTTCTGTAGAATACACATAAATCATTAGGCAAGTTAGAATACCGCTGTCGGGCGTTGACATTTCACAGAGCGTAATATCGTAGGTCCGAGCAGAAAGTTTGGAGTAGAGCTACTCTCTACTCAATCGGGCGTTTTGACAGAAAAAAAAAAATTTTTTTATTCATTTCTGTTTTCACTTTTGGCGGGCAAAGGCAATTATTTGTGTAACCAAATCATTTTTTGTAGGGGTTTTATCTATACTATTTGCATTTTTTTTCTTGTAAAATGTATTTTAGAAAGTGGATAGCTTCGAGGAAATATATTACTTGTCAAACTCGCGAGTTCTATTTCGATTTGAAAACTGAGTGCTCGTGCTTTGACATAAGATTCTCGTAAATTCGATAAAACGCGTACCAATCCCTTTGGGCTTAAACCTCGGCCTCCGAGAAATCACTTGGCCATTTATCATCGCCGACGTTAAAACAGCGATCATTGGTGCAGACCTACTTGCACACTACGGGCTCCTAATCGATTTAAAGTCCAAACGCCTCGGCGACAAGACGAAATATTTTATCGTGCCAGGAAAAGTTCACTACACCAGAGTTACCAGACTATTGTCCGTATTCGGGCCTGAACCATACATTAGTCTGGTAAATAAATTTTTCCTGAGGAACAAAGATAAATCGGTTTTGAAATCGAAGCCCAACACAATGCAACATTACATTGTGACGACAGATGAACCGATGGCAGAACGTCCACGACGACTAACCAAACGATTTCGTTGAATTTCTACGGAAGGGTTACTGTCGCGTGTCCAATAGTCCATGGGCCAGTCCAATCCACCTTGTCGAAAAGAACACTGGCGGCTAGAAATGTTGTGGGGATTATCGTCGTTTAAATACGCAAACACAACCAGATAGCTACCCCATACCACACATTATGGATTTCACCGAAAACCTCTACAACAAGAACTATTTCTCGATATTAGATCTTGATAAGGCATATTATCAAATTCCCATGGCAACAGAAGATATCAAGAAAACAGCCGTTGTCACCCCTTTGGTTAAATACACCACTTAAACATTCCAAAGGCACATGGACATGGCTGCAACTACAGGCTGCGACTACAAATGATTGAACGCACAAACAACACCTGATCGTTACCCCATCGCTCATGCCGATGATGTTGCAGAGAGACTTCATGCCAAAACCCACTTCCCAAGACTCGACCTAGTGCATGCCTATCATCAAATTCCAATACCTGAAACCATCTCTCAATTAAGGAGATTCTTAGGAATCATAAATTACTAAAGGCGTTGCATACCACATGCAGCTGATCTTCAAGCACCACTAAATGAGTTTCTAATAAACTCAAAGAAAAATGGCAACCGAAAAGTGCCTTGGACAGAGAAGACAAAACTAATTTTCGACAAATGGCGAAAGAGTCTTGGTGAAGCAACACTGTTAATACATCTTGTAGCAACAGCACCTCCCGTACTAACTACAGATGCATCTGACGTAGCAATTGGAGCCGTCTAAGAACAAAAAACCGACAACACCTGGAAGCCCCTTGGATTTTATTCTCGAAAGCTGAGTCCAACGGAGATGAAATACAGTGCCTATGACCGAGAGCTACTGGCGATTCATGATGCCATAAAACACTTCGAGCACATTCTTGACAGTCGACAATTTGTCACCAAATCTGACCACAAACCTTTGGCAACGAACATCGGAAACAAATCTGATCGAGCTTCGAAACGGCAGCTTAGGCACCTGGACTACAATTCAACATTCCAGACCATCATAGTTCACATCAAGGGTGATGTGCAATCTACTGCGATGTGTCAACAAGATTCGTGCGACCATACGTTCCAAAAAAAGCCCAGGAAAACAATCTTCGAATCCAGGCGGACGAGCAACCCTTCAACAAATTAAACGAAATATGTTTGGCCATGCATAAAAAAGATGTCATCAATTGGGTTCGTAACTTGCCAAGCAGCAAAAATACATCGACACAACAAACTCCAACCAAATCATATCGACATTCCGGACAACCGCTTTGATCATGTCATTTGAATTTAGTTGCCACGCCGCATTTTCAAAGTTACAGGTATTGTCTAACAATGATTGACCGATTTTCTAGGTGGCCAGAAGCTATTCCATTGAAAGAGATGTCTGCCGACACTGTTGCTACTGGATTGCACGATTCGGCTGTCCTAAGACAATTACCACTGATCAAGGAACACAATTTGAATCAGCTCTTTTCGAGGCATTGATTAACTTAACTGGCACCAAACGAGCGCGTACAAGTGCATATCATCCTCAAGAATGATTTAACGCTGGCATACATCCTTTAAAGCAGCTTTGATGTGTCACTCCAATAAACCATGGGTGGAGCTTCTTCCAACAGTACTCCTAGGACTCAGGACATGCTACAAAGAAGATTTAAAAGCATCAGCAGCTTATTTCGTTTATGGAACTTCCATCAGACTTCCAAATGAATTTTTCAGTATCTAAGACATTCCAGCAGATCCATATGCCTTTGGGGAAAATATTTGTCAACACATGCGAATGTTAAGACCTACACCATCAGCACATCACATCAAGCAAAAAATATTCATTTTGAAGGACCAGTGTTCACACGTCATGTTCAGAACAGATGCTGTAAGGAAACCGCTAGAACCCCCGTATACTGGACCATATGAAGTCATCGAAAGAATATCCGATCGTGTTTTTACTATCCACATGAACAAGAAGGATGTCAACGTTTCGGTAGAACGTCTTAAACCTGCTTTTATCGCTCAAGAGGAAAGACCATCACAATCTGATTTGCCAAATGAAAATCACAACGAACACATTATTTCACATTCACTTCAACATCAACACTTCACAACAACATCCAACATAAAAAAAAGTTTCTTTCCAAAACAATAACAAACGTCACATTGACTGGTGGGGGGAGTAGATGTGGCAGCACCATTGATAGAAGAAACTGATCAACAGGTGGCAGCACCAACGATAAGAAGAAAAGGAGCAATTGTTGCAGCACCATCCTACGAAAGAAAGAGAAATCAAACAATGATACCTAGAGCTCTGTTCTGTTGTTCTCGAACTTGACTCCTGTTCTGTGGTGATTTTTGTTATCTAAATATTAAACACCATATATTGCTTTTGAATATTAAACAATTAAATGTATATTTGTAATAAAAAGATTTTGTAGTAAATTGCACTAAACAATCATGAATGTGCCGCCATTTTCGAGGGGTAATGGTGAATCGAAATTAGTGCAAGTGAAAATGAGGACATTTTTGTCCATTAACTGTCAAATTTATTGGAAGATTCGTGAATAACTGTCAAATTTTTGAATTGGCCAGTGATTTTCCAGCTGGAAAGTTATGTATCTGTATATGACTGATTTGTGGTTTCTGGTCTTGTCTTATTTTTTTTAAGTTGGTGTGTGATTTGTGATTTGCGCCAGATACTAAAACAAACGAAATACGAAATAATTGTTTGGATTTTAGAAGTGTGTTTTGTTTTGTCTCTTGCAGTATGGAATCCACCTCGCCTGCCTACACGCAAACGGAAGTAGTTTTACCTGGCACATCAAATGTTAAGTTACTTTGTGCTGTTTACACTGCTATTTTTCTCTAAATGTTGTATGTCTTATTTTCAGAGTCCACCAATATTGAGGTTGCGATTGGAAAAAAAAAAGTCACCTAGACGAGTTGCTTTTTCTAATGAAACAGTGGACAATGAAAATATGAACAAAAAGAAATCTAAATGTATTATTTGGAAACTTCAGGGTTTCTATTACTAATTTTTTTGTCTTTAAAAGGTTGTTGCATATATAAAAAGCCATTGGCCTTTGGAGAGAGTTCATCTTCGTCAGAGGAAGAATGTGAACATTGTTTTGGTCATCCAGAGAAACGCAAAAAGAAATGTAGACAACCAAGTTGTGTAGTCAGTGAGAATATAGATACAGCAATTGAGGCTGAATCACAGCAGTGAAAGGAAGGTATTTTATATCTTTAAAAATTGTATTTATATGGTTATCAGTTGACCAGCAATGAACTTGTTTCAAACAGTTAAGAAATACTAAAGTTTCTACCAATTTCTTCTAATATTGTTTATAAATTATCCTGACTCATCCCATTCTGATACACTAACTCACTGAAAAAATATATATTTTTGTTGACTTGCAATGGTTACGTTGAAAAAATAAACAAAAAAATCTAGATCTTATCAAAATATTATATCGTCAATTTTGTTTAAATAAATGTGACATTAAAATTCTTTAATTGACATAATTTTCTTAATTTGAACCTAACTTCTTATTTTCTTTTCTAAATTGCAATTGCTTCTAATCAATTTACCATTGTTATTCCATATACATTTCAACAATACCTGAAAGGATTATGATCATGAGATGCTTGTTAATAAATAAATGGATAAATAAGTATATCAAAAATGTCGGCTTTTCCATGTTCTGTGCTTACAATGTGTTCATTTTACGCAAAATTTACAAACAAAATGGTAAATAATTTATATAAAATGGCCTCAGAAATATGGAATGTGTAAACTACATTTGACCGGAAACTATTATTAACCGAATTTTAAACAATTTAAATTTGAATTTGATAATTTGGACAAAGTTTCGAAAAGTATTCATCTCAAATTTTCTTGAATATTTTTTAATATAACAATATAAATATCAAATTAAAGCCGCAATTGAAGACATTGAATTCATTACCAAGTTTAAAAGTTGTAATAAATTTTGAAAAAATGTGTATACAATTTATTGAAACAATTTTATTTCTCCAGAGCGAACAACATCGTGTTCTCCCAGTGCGAGTTCCGTTCTCGCTTCTTCGTCGATGGCATCCCGCTACTTCGATAGCATCATATTCTTTCTCTCTCTTTCTTTTACACGGCAAGTGAAATTAATTAATTAGTTTTTTTTTACCATGGCCACGTGTCAATGGGAAAATCCGTTTTAGCGAATTAGATATTCACCCCGATCACGAAAGGCGTTAAACGCCTTGTCAAAAAAACGACTACGATGTCGGTATCACGATTTTCGTGAAAGTAGTCGATTTACGTCATAAAACGACATTTGGCGTTTAACCTAATGTGGAACGTATTTCTTGCGCCACAATTGTCGTGATTTGGTATTATGATGAAAACGACAAAAGAAGTCGATATGGATTTTGTTAACGCCTCGTATGGAAAATCATGTAAAAACTCGATTTTTTTCAATCCTTTAATTGAAATGGTGGAAGAATATGTTTTGTATTAATTATTGATTTCAAGGATTCAAACATTGGCCCAAAACAAAAAAAATGACTGCTTGAACTGATGGAGGAAAATGCAAATTTAACAATGAATTTCAAAAGAAGTGTTCTTCAAAGATTTCCAACCAAAACTGGGTGGGTAGGAGGACTTTAGAAAAAAAGATGAAAAAGGTATAAGTTAAATTTTATTAAAAAAGTTTATAAAATTGTAATCAATAGATTTGGCGTAATCTAAAGTTTAAAGTGAGCGAGAAACTTGTGCAGAACAAGAACGATTGCGAAGCTACAGGAGGGGAACCATTCACACAAACATTTTTATGCGAAATTGATTAGTTGCTTGCAATGATATTCACTTTAAACGAAACGAAAAAAATTACTCCGAAACAAGCACTTTATTCCATCCATTTAAGATTTTAATTATACATCGACAAAAAGCGCAAGTGGCTCAAATATAATGGGAACCTCCTCCTTTTCTGGCGATGCAGGACATTCACCATCGACGTCATCGTCACTACTACAATCAATTGCCATAGAAATGCTGTCCATATTTATTTAAAAACGTTGATTCCATAGAGTAATTATATTAATAAACACCAATATCACACACAAAAACAATACAAATATGTTTATTTCGATTGAATTTGTGAAAACAACATAATTTAACAATTTGAAACTTCAGATTGACAGTCAGCTCAGTTGTGGAATGTATGTAGAACATAAACTCGAGTCGATTAAGGTTCGTGATACCGATACTAAAACGCCTAAAAACTGACTCGCCTCCTAAAACGCCTTTTGTCGTTTTAGTAAAACGCCTTTCGTGATCGGGGTGATTGATTCGCATGCGGGACCCTCTAATAAAAAAGAAAGAAACAATCTTTAATCTCGCAAACAAATGTATTTCAATCTGTAATTGGCAATAATAACCCGAGATTTATTATCATCTCCCCATCTAACCCCGATAACATCATTCAGTGTCTTTATCTTGAAAAAAGCGATACACAACATACGAGGGGAGTTCAATATATTCTCGATATCGGGGTGAAGCTGTGGTTGTATATATAAGTTGACTTATTTATCAAGTAATACTATTATTTTAGTGCATTCATGTAAAATTTCATATAAATGTGATTATTACTTCGCGTTTTATCTCTAGTTAAACAGAATCATAATGGAAACTGAGACGATGATGGTGAAAATTGAGCATCGTGCTGTAATTAAATTTCTCACTAAGCAAGGAAAAAGTAAAAAAACTATTCATGAAGAGATGGTGGCTGTTTACCAGGGTTCCGCACCTTCATTATCAACTGTGCAAAAGTGGTCAAGTGAGTTCAAGAGAGGCAGAGAGAGCATTGAAGACGAACCCCGCTCCGGCGCCCCGGCTACTGCTTGTACGGGAGAAAGCATCAAAGAAGTCGAAAAACTTGTTCTTTAGGATGCCCGAATAAAGGTGAAAATGATGGCAGAGATCACCAAGCTTTCAATTGGTACCATTCACACCATTCTTCATGACCATCTTAACCTTTCAAAGGTCAGTGCAAGGTGGGTGCCACGAATGCTCACAGCGCCTCAGAAAAAAGTGAGAATCGCATGCTGTAGAGAGCTTTTGGAGATGTGTAGTGAGAACGCGGGCGGTGTTATGGATCGAATTGTTATAATAATAATAATAATAATAATAATGGCGGCGCTACAGTCCGATGTGGACCTGGGCCTAGCTTCTCAGCAACCACTCGTGTTGTGCGTGCTATTGTTCTCTCACGAGTGGAGGGGACCTACAGTTTAATGCCGACTCCGAACGGCGATTTGAGAAGCTTTTCCTAGACAGTTATACTCTTTGAGCATTGTCAGTGACTCGAAAGAGGTGGAGCCGTGAAAAAATGTTTGATGTTTTTTTTTTTTTTTTTCGAGATTCGAACCGACGACCTCGAGCGTAGGAGTCGACGCACCTACCCACTACGCCACGGCGCCCACGAATTGTTACTGGTGACGAAACATGGGTCCACCACTATGACCCTGAAAGCAAACAAGAGTCCATGCAGTGGCATAAAAAAGGAACAGACCCCCCGAAGAAGTTCAAAGTCACTCCGTCTGCCGGGAAGCTCATGGCCACAGTTTTTTGGGACTCAAAGGGAATCTTGCTCATTGAGTACAAAAAAAAGGTGAAACCATCAACGCCACATCCTACGCTTCCACTTTGCATAATTTGCGGGAGGAAATTAAAAAGAAAAGACGGGGTAAACTCGCAGCGGGTGTGTTGCTTCTTCATGACAACGCTCCTGTTCACACGGCGCGAGTTTCCAAGGCTGCTGCGCGAGATTGTGGTTTCAAAGAAATCCAACACCCACCCTATAGTCCGGGGCCCTTACTCTGTATTGCTGCTCTAATATGAAATTACTCGAATTCGCAAAATCGGTACTCTCTAACTCTAATAGCAAAGTCACATTTTCGAAAATCGAGTAGTGTTGGATTGCCAACTTCGACACTCTTTGTTTTCGCAAAATTGGTACTCGCTATTGCTTAAATCAATGTCAGAACCACTCGAATTCGCATAGTTTTGTTCGATGATGGGTTGGTTGTGAATGATGAGCAAAGCAAATAAGTTTTCTTTGAAAATGTAAGTATGTTGCCATAAAAAAGACTTACAAATATTTATTTGTATATGATAACAAACGCGAAAACTTTTCTCAATAGAATCTGTTACTAAAACACTTAAATATTACCCATTTAATGCCAAATGCTTTTGGATGAAAAATGTTATATGCATTATGTGTTTTTTTCTATTTGTTTTATACATTTTTATTTTGTGTTATAAGTCAGTTGAATAAGTACAGGAATATAGTAAAGAAAATGTTTTCACGTTTTGCAGTGCGGTAATGTTTTCAAACATGTGGTTCTAAGGGACAACCTAAATTATATGCATGAAATATAGATACTATCAAGTTTCAAAATTGTTTGTATTTATATATTCCATTACTTATTTATTACTAGTCACAGTTTTTACAATGTTTATAGTGTCCCTTCGAATTGGATGCCGGTAGCCTTCCGCTGCCAAGAACTTCAACTAGCAACCAATTTGATCATATGTATGTATGTATTTTGGCACTGCAGTTCGTCGACAACAACCTGCCAATTCATGCTTTATGCTATTTTAAACAAGCATTAATGTAACCTCACATAGACAAAAGACTTCTGAAATTATAGACAAACATAAATATAAACACGGCATGCTTTTGCAAACATTTTTTTTTACCTCTGAGTATTGTCTGCATTATGTACCACCTGTCGACGTTCAATTCTTCCAGCCGCAATATTTTCTTCATTAAACCACTATTCAACACTCTCTTATTACTTTATATTAATTATTTTCACATCTTAGGCCCAAATTCATTTAATAAAGCCAAAACACATTAACTCTTAAGAAATAAAATTGTTCTCTGCTTGAATTTGAACTGTCAAATTAATTTTTTTCCTTCGAAGTTAAATTTCGAAATTAGCAAATTGTTGGATGCAATTGGCAACAGTAGCATTCGATTCTACTTTCATACAGAGTACCGATTAGAAGTAGAATCGCAAAGCATCTTCGCATATTTGTGCTATTCGAATATCGATACAGAGTAAGGGCCCAGACTTTGCCCCTAGTGATTATTTCCTGTTTCCGGATCTGAAAAAATGCCTTCGTGGAAAAAGATTTTCAGATGATGAAGAACTCAAGTCGGCAATAAATGGGTATTTTGCAGAGAAAGAGGAAATTTATTTTTTTGAGGGCTTAAAAAAGCTTATCTCAAGATGTAACAAATGCATTGATGTTATTTAAATTGAATTCGCATTTTCCTTCATAACGATACCGAGAATATATTGAACGCCCCTCGTAAGCTCTGCTTACGAATATATCTCACAACTTCGTGACGGAAATCTATTTATACTCATGAAATCCCAAAAAAATGCTGATATCTTCCTATCCAAAAAATCTTTCCAATATATGCCCAATCAATGTGGAACTTCACGATTATCTAAATTCTTCCAAAGCTACGGTTTACGCGCCCTGCCTAATTAATGTCTCGGAGGAAGAAATTCTCAGGTAAATGAAATCGCAAGGAGTGTCCAGCGTTTACAAATTCTCAAAAAAGAATGAGGATGGCAGGGAACGTCACAGAGGTTTGGTACTATTCACTTTCGACTTTTTCCGTCCCCCAGTACAGTCAACGTGGGATGGTATAACCTCAAAGTGGAGGAGTACTTCCCTAATCCCATGCGTTGCAGTAAATGCCAACTGCAAAGGTAACACCTCATGCGATACTTGTAATTTACTTCCCCACTTCCCTGAAAAATACACTAGGGTTCTATGCGCCAATTGTTTCGAACCTCACCCATCCTCCTCCAAAAACTGTAAACGTTATCTGCAAACCAGAAAAATTCTTAAAATTAAAACCTTAAGAAAATGAAGTATGACCGAAGCCAAAGCTATATACAGGACTGAGAATTCGATCTCCAACACCTCCACAGATTATGTCACTGTTGCTAAACTTGCATCTCAAACGATTTCAGAGAATCATTCACATGAACCAACAGAGAACATCTCCCAAATCATCAACGTCTACTACATTAAAAAAGTCTTCAACTCAAACCACCACTTTTCCCCCCAAAAGATAAATAAAAAAATGCCAAAACTTAATAATAACACTAACGCAGAAAGCACGAAAAATACATGCACTCCCTCAACGTGACAAACCCAATCAAATCCCAACTCCCCTATCCCCCCTCCTTTACCAAAAAGAGACATAGCAGTTTCATCCAGCCATAATCAGCAAGTTCAACTTACGGACCTCGCTCCGAATCTTATCTTCGAGTCTTATCCTCTCCGTAACCCAATATCTCCTACATGGATAGTTCCTATAGAATCCCTTGGAGAATAAGTTGAGTTAATTTAAAACATTTCAACATTTCAATCTAACATTTCATCTATAAATTAAGTTTAAATAAAAGTTAAAATGTTTGCCAAACATACCAGAACTAGCGCCGTCGAGCTGCTGCTAATATGCAAAGTTGATGGGGATTGAAGAAAAGTTGCGCGAGTTACATGTAGGGATGCAACATCGTTCTTAAAAACATCGATGTTTGAAAACATCGATGTTTGAAAACATCGATAGTTCCAGGACAAAAAACATCGGTATCAACAACGATACATCAATGTTTTTCCGATGTTTTATTTATCTTCTCCATCACACGAATTGTTGACTATATTTACGATGTACTATACCTAAACAACAAAACATACTAGTCGTACCAGTTTCAACCCAAAAACCTCCGTCTTCCGTTTCGTTGATGATTGAATTTTTACTTTGTGGCTTATCGGGTCAACGAAAAACCCAAAGTAACGTTCGGGATTAGAATTCCCGAGCGGGCCCTTCATGCACGTTTATATAGCGAGTCGCTTGCTCAAAGACCGACACCCTTTCCCAGCCGCACCCCCTTGGTGAACAGGCGCTAGTTTGGCTGTTGACACAAGGTCTGCCATGCTTACGCATTCAACCAATACATGACGTAACATGAGCCCTCTCCGATTAGCCACCGACCCACAGTTCCGTAGGAGTTAGATACCCGGTCTCCTTGAGGGTTGCTCGATGCCAAAAGTAAACCACTTGGAGGTTCGGAGTAGGATATTAAAAAAGGAGAGGCTAAGATATATAAAGTTACATTGTATTGCGCATCTCTAGCTCTTTTGCACCCCATTATTATTACAAGAATACAAGCACATTTTATATATAACACATCTTGGGAATGTTTAACGAAATGAATGAACGATGTCGATGTTTGACAATTTTGCCGTCGATGTATCGGTTAGCAGAACATCGATGTCAACATCGATGTTTATGAACGAAACATCGATGTTTGCAAAACATGCCAAAAGTAAACCACTTGGAGGTTCGGAGTAGGATATTAAAAAAGGAGAGGCTAAGATATATAAAGTTACATTGTATTGCGCATCTCTAGCTCTTTTGCACCCCATTATTATTACAAGAATACAAGCACATTTTATATATAACACATCTTGGCAATGTTTAACGAAATGAATGAACGATGTCGATGTTTGACAATTTTGCCGTCGATGTATCGGTTAGCAGAACATCGATGTCAACATCGATGTTTATGAACGAAACATCGATGTTTGCAAAACATCGATGTATCGTTTGCATCCCTAGTTACATGTTGGTGACCCTACCCACTGATAAACGTTGATGCATTAGTTGTCATTTACGCGTTACTTTTCTCATTAATAGCGAAATTTCCTATTTCCTTAGCCCTTTCATTTGTTTACGTAGAACCGTTTCGTTAACTCTAATATTGTACATGTGCTGAAGTTTTTAGTTTTGTTAGGACCCCAGACGAAGTCGGATTTATTTATTTCAAAAATATATTTATGTTATTAAAAAACCATTGTCTGTTTTGTTGTTTGTTTATGTGTTTTTATAACGATTCCGTATCGGTTGGCGATTCGCGTCGAGAACTAAGAGCAGACCTATAGAAAACAATGTTTCGACTGCAAAATAACTAGACGTTTGAATAACCCACCAGCGGACTGCGAGAATATTATTCGAACATAAATTCCATTTTGAAGCCAATACGCCTATAATACATATGTATCTACTCATAAAGCAAGTTATGTTTCTAATCTTAATTATAAGCTAGAATTAATCATGCAAGGCGCGATCGGTAGAATAGAGAGTTAAAGGAATGAGGTAAGGAAGTTTTACCAAAGGGAAAAGTCCACCTGTCAGGGTTACAAAGTCCGAACCGAAGCCTGCAAGGACGATCAAGGGAACATCGTAGTAGAATCACAGTCGATGCTGAGGATATGGAAGAACCACTTCTGCAGACTGTATAACGGCGATGAAGAACCGAATTCCGCTGACAGGCAGATTGAACCATTCAACCCGAATGAAAGGGACGATGTAGATCAACAATTCCGTCCCCCCGATCTGGACGAAGTGAAGATAGCTATATCTAAACTAAAGTTCAACAAAGCTGCTGGAGCTGACGGCCTAGCGGCTGAGCTTTTCAAAGCAGCAGGCGATGACTTGGTAAGGAGCATGCACCAACTCATCTGCAAAATATGGTCGGAAGAAAGCATGCCCGATGAATGGAACCTCAGCATTGTTTGCCCGATCCACAAAAAAGGAGACTCTCTAAACTGCGACAACTATAGAGGTATCAGTCTTCTGAACATTGCATACAAAATCTTATCTGCCGTCGGTCGGTCGTCTGGTCAGTCCATACCAGTGTGGCTTTAGGCCAGGAAAATCCACCATCGACCAAATATTCACGTTGCGGCAGATCTTGGAAGAAACCCAGGAACAGCAAATCGATACCCACCACCTTCTCATCGATTTTAAGGCCGCGTATGACAGCATCTATAGAGACGAGCTATACAGAGCAATGTCTAGTTTTGGCATCCCTACCAAACTCGTCCGTTTGTGTAGGATGACGATGAAGAATGCACGCTGCTCCATCAAGGTCGGTAAAGCGCTAACCGAGAATTTTGATGTCAAAAAAGGATTCAGACAAGGCGACGCGCTGTCATGCGACTTCTTCAACATCATACTTGAAAGAATTGTGCAAAACTCACACGCCAACACCAGAGGCACAATCTTTCAGAAGTCCGTCCAGCTACTCGCATATGCCGACGATATTGACATAATCGGAAGAACACAGCGTGATGTCAATGGCGCTTTTGTGAGTATTGCGACGGAGGCCGCGAAGATGGGTTTAACGGTAAATGAGGGCAAGACCAAGTATATATGCTGTCAACCAGAAAGGGCACCCAGTACCGACGTCTCGGACAGAACGTCACAGCAGACAGTTATGACTTTGAGGTAGTCAAGGACTTTGTCTACCTAGGCACCGCTATTAACTCAGACAATGACACCAGCGCTGAAATCAAACGAAGAATTACTCTTGCTAATCGCTGCTTCTTTGGGCTAAGAAAACAATTGATAAACAGAGCCCTCTCTCGAACAACCAAAGTAACCCTGTACAAGACCCTAATCGTCCCAGTCCTGCTATATGGCGCTGAAGCATGGACTTTGTCAAAAGCGGATGAGGTTGCTCTTGGTTGCTTCGAGAGGAAAATTCTTCGGGGGATTTTCGATCCCGTCTGCAGAGGGTGAGTGGAGGAGAAGATACAACAACGAACTGTACGAGCTGTTCAGCGACATTGACTTAGCCAGAAGGATAAAGATCCAACGATTGAGATGGCTAGGTCATATAGAGCGAATGGAAACCAATGCTCCGGCCCGGAAAGTCTTCGAATCCACCCCCGTGGGACGGCGCAGTAGAGGAAGAACGCGACTCAGGTGGCGCACGCAAGTGGAAAGGGACTTCAACCAGCTGTGCGTGCGAAACTGGAGGCAGCTAGCTAAAGATCGAGCTGGCTGGAGACGCTTGTTGGTTGAGGCCCAGTTCCACCCCGGACTGTAGCGCCACCTTAAGTAAGTAAGTAAGTAAGCAAACACAGAAAACACACCATACTTTACAACTATGTAGGGTATAATAATAACAACATACATTAGGCATGCGGTAGGCATGCCGTCGTATCATATAAATATATTAATACAGGACATACAGGAGTGCTAAAAATTCAAAACAACATAGACAATCGAATTGTAACTCAGCAGAATAACACCAAAGTTAAAACAGTTTAGACAAGCCACTTTAACAGTGAATAAATATGAATAAACAATTAGAACCAAGAGAAGTAGGTCTGATACAGGCAAATCACTACAGATAGACTTATGGAGGAGGTTCATAATTTACAACTAACGTTTTTTATCAAATAGGCCTCGATGATAAAATATACATTGATATCACCATTGATGAAATCAAAATCAAATCAATAGTCGACACTGACTCTACAATGAGTATCAGAAACTCAAGTTAAAGTTTTACTGAAAAATCCACCATCATCGGAGGTTGACTCTATGGATACTGGAGAGAGCCAGTTATTGCATTTAATAAATCCCTTCGCGAAGAATTTAAGGCTAACACGGTTTCCGCCATCAGGACCAAAAATCTCCAGAAAAAAGTAATCCGCCGAAAGAGCAAGCTAAAAAAAGAGACGCAAAGAAATATATTAAACTCGAGGAGGAAAATTAAAAACTCCATCTGTAATAGATTATTGTATTATTGCAATTAGGTTAGTTGTTCGGCGTGAGCAAATCGGGCAGCACTGACAAGGGTGCCATACATACAATACCATACAGACGCAGAGGAACTGGAAACCGAAACTGGTTGGGTCGCAAAGGAAAGACCAAGCAAAAAACGTAAAACCGGCTCTTCACCCAAAATTGAGCAACAGTAACAAATAAAAGAAAATGGGCCTAAACCAAAACAAGATGATGACGGACTATACCAAAATGTATCGTCTTCTGTTGATTTACAGTGACGACGGAATTTGAAGTCACTTCGCTTCGAAACAATACACGGAAAGTCAACGTGACTGTGATAGCTATAGAGAAATATTCAAAAAGCTAAACACGAAAAAAATACAGTGGTATACCTACGAAAATAAATTAGAAAGGCCAGTGCGTATTATAGCAAGAGGACTCCTTCCATGGTGCGCCAAGGGGGACATTATATATGATCTGAAGTCAAAAGGCCTGAAAATCATTGAAGAAGTCAAAAAAAAAAAAAAGATGCAGAAAAAGGGCCAAGGATAGGAAATACTGGTCAAGCAAGGACTTCCGTTGTTCATGCTGACATTTGACAAAAGCGAATGTGTAGATGATATTTACAAAGTTAAAATCGAGCCTATGCGAATGAATACGAAATCGATGCCTCAGTGTAAACGCTGTCAAGGTTTTAATCACACTCAATCATATGGCCAAAAGGAAGCGAAATGTGTTAAATGCGCCGAAAGCCATTTATCCGAAAAATGCTACCTTTCGACTGAAGCCCAGGCGACGTGTGCAAACTGCAAAGGGAAACATCCAGCCCTCTATAGAAGCTACGAAGTCGCAAAGGAACTACAAAAAAGAAGCGACGTTCTGCGTCGAAACGTAATGCCGTTAAGAGAAAAACGGGAAATAACGAAGCCAAATGATACAAACGAGACTACACATGAGAAAATGAAGTCGAGAACAGGCGGAAGTAAAGACACTTTGTCAAAATCTGAGGAAAATCCGAAATCCTCAAAAAGTATCACGTACGCGCAAGCGGTATCAGTCAACAAACAGGCTGCTGATTCAGCAGACCCGGTCTCGAAAGTTTTCTCTACAATACTGGCAGAACTAGAAGAACAATAAAAATTAAATGAAGTCATATTCGACAGCTTGTCAGCTCCATTTTCTTTCCTGTACTGTGTGTAATAAGATATATGTATATCATATAACACATTTTGAACGGTGGGGAAATGTGTTTGACATGTTTCCCACATGAACTCTGTACTACCTATGTATTTTTTGAAATTGCAATAAAGTTTCAGTTTGAAGCAAAAACTTATCGAAAACAGTAATTTCCGTGAGTCAATATTGAAAGAAACGTAACGAATCGCAGTCGGACAACGACCCTAAAGATATGTAGGTATGTACAACGACAGACTCAAATCTCAAAACAGAAGACGGAACAAACATACAAACAAACAAACAATCTGCGAATAAATGCAATGAGCATCAATATTAAGCAGGCAAACAAACTACTATCAAACGCCTAAAATATCTTTGGGGCTGTCAAAAAAAAAAATTAGTTGATCGCCAAGAAATGAACCTTCCAACGCATGAAAGAATGATTGAAGGGTGAGAGAGATGCGGCGTGGGCAGTTGCTAATACTATGGAGGTGATTAACATTACATTAGCAACTACGTACGACTGTAGTATGAATTGGAACGAGAGGGAGGCTGTCAATGTACTGGAGGTGATTCCCTTTACATTGGCAGCCAAGATCAACCGTTGGCATACATAATGCACGGAGTTGCCACAGTAACAAAATGTATGAGAATCTCCCTATAAAAATATAAACTGGGCAAGTGCGAGTTGTACTCGCATGGGGAAGGTTCCGTCCCATGATATTGACGGATGATATCTGAATATCAAACGACGTTTCCAAACTATTTCAATTCAATTTTCTTCTAGCTTCAACCCAACAACAAAATTTGCATCCCCGCGAACGTGCATCGGCGCATCTGTCTCGACGAACGTTCATCCGCGCGATATGAACCGTGTGCTGAAAATACAATAGACAAAAACACACTGACAAACCAAAATTCAGATGCACGGGCTACCCGCACACTTTGTCACTCTTGCAAACAAACAAACGAATCCTGCTTCAAAATGCCCTCTTGTAAATGCCGCTTTAGGAAACAATAGGAGGGCGTTCGAAAGCAGCTGCAAGAAATGGAAACGGGTATGCCTCTTGCTGTAAACTGTTGCTAATAGTAGACGCAACTCAAAAGACCAATAGCAGCAGATGAAGAATGATCTGCCCCAAGCTAGACCTCAAACGATCTAAAGATTTAATAATAATATTTCTAAAAATTTGTAACGTGCTTCATAGCCTATGAGTCATAGGAAATCACGCCAAAAGATTTCTGCAGAAGCTGCTTAGATGAGGAAGAAGTGGGGTGCGTTCCACATCTCCCCCGCACATGCCCGGGCCTGGGCAGTGTTTAGGGGCCTACTTCTGTGATAGCATTTGCGAACTCAGCGAAGTTCCGATAAGCAATCTAATGCGCTACATCGGTAGCTAAAAATGGTTTCCCACTACTGGACAATTGTGACGGCACAATGAATCAATCCTGGTCTAAGTGCACACGTTCCAGCTATCTCAACCTACCCAAGCTACCTACCTAACCTACATACAGTCAGGAACATTCAGTTTCATACGTTTGCAATTTTTAATAAATCAAATTTGAATATTTTTTAATTTCTTCCTGAAATATTTAGATAATAAATAAATAAAAAAATAAGATAGAAAGAACAAAAATATAGGAACATTCAATTTTATACGACATAATTGGCTTTTGGTCCGTGTTTGGTTATTCGAACTAATTTGTTTGTCCAGATACTCCCATAAATGTTCGATCGGGTTAATATCTGGACTGTGAGGTGTTTCCATCACTGTGGGACAGTTGTATAATAACCACGTTCGCACTAGAAAAGACTTATGCATGGGGTGAATGTCCATCAATAAATTTTAAAATTTCAACTCCTTCATGGCTCATGGAACCCCATACCATCATTGACTGACCACCATGCTTAGTTCCCGTATGAAGCTGAATATTCCTGACTGTACCTACATAAATATATAAATAAATAAATCTCTATAATTTTAATAATGTAATTATTCAATATAATTAAATTGTGTGAGCGCTGTACCCTCATGAGTATGTTCGTCGACCCCTATGCACTAGACTTTCAGTATATGTTTCAAATCCCAGAGCAAGAAACCATTTTTAAAGAAAAACATATTGTTTCACCTCTTTAACAATAGCACGCACAACACGATTGGTTGCTGAGAATTTAGGCCCAAGTCCACCTCGGACTGAGGGGCTACTATTATTATTATTATTGTTGTTATTACTATTATTTTTTATTATTATTGTTGTTGTTATTATTATTATTATTATCCTATTAATTTGTGTATTGTGTGGAATGTATTAAGAAGAACAAAAAAACAAATTGCTTATTTATTATTCTTGATTATTATTTTTGTTGAGATACAATTCGAACTGCAAGAAAAAGACAATCATCAATATTTTTATACAAATCAGCTTCATTATTTAATGTTCATATAATTATAATATACATGTAATGTTCAATAAATAAATACAAAATGAATTAATACATACTACTTTAATGTACAAATATAAGTTGACATTCTAGAGCGAATGCAGTTTGACAGCTTGTATGCATGAGTCAAGATTTAAGTTTAATTCTTTAGCCTTTTCCCTTGATCTCCATACCTGCAATAAATTCCATAGTTAATTTAATGTATTACACGTCAGATTTACATATGTATACCTTTATGGAGTAATCATCGCTTGTTGTTACAAGCATTTCAGAATCACTCCGGTTGAATGCTACGCTATTTACGACATCGTCATGTTTGTATTTTGCTAGACATATTCCGTAATATCGGTCCCAAAGATAGGCATGCATATCTTCAGCACCACTGAAGAAAAATAATAATATATTAATATACATACAAACGTTTACATCTAAGAGTTACCTGGCGACGTAGTTGTCGCAAACGTCAAGGAAAATAAAAAAACACTCAGCGCCAGGTGTGTAGGCCTTATGAGCTTTTAGCATGTTTCCAACATGTTTCAAGTTCATAAGATCGATCACATGAATATCAATTTCTTGAGCGATTGGAGGAGGATCCAGCGCATTTGTTGCTATATATCCCCTTGGCCATGGTCGAGTATTTACATACAAATATCTAAAATAAATGTTGGGTCATATATTACAATTATAACTACAAGAAATAGACAAAAATAAGATGTCATAATGTTAAATTAATTGTAAAATCAATATTTCTTTCAATGTTGACATAACTACTAATTTAAGAATTCTTCCAACAACGTTCTGTGAATAGGAAAGCAAAAGACGAGGAATAACCAACCAATCCTAATATCTCAAATATTTTTCAAATATGTCTGATATAATTCAGATTTTTTTATTGATGGCCGTTAATATTGTACAGAAGTTTCTTAATATTTAATGCTCATTATCGATTTCTTTGTATAAATAAAACTATTTTGAGTTGATTTTTATTAAAAAAATAATTTCATTTGTAACCGTTTGCCTTCGCGGCTGACTTAGAACTAAACTACAAAATATTTTTTTTCTTAAAACTGACGACAGACGACAGGTCAGCACATTCGTAGGTGGCTCAGGTGTCCGCTAGTTGTCGATATCTCATGTGTCCGGTGGGAAGACAATTCGCTACGCTCAATCACGTACGAAGCTGATGTTGTCGCTCGTGGGAACTGTATCATGCATTGTTCGCATGAGGAAATGTTTCTGGTGTTAACTCCTCCACCCTTACAATCTAACGTCCTCGTGAGACGTTGTTGACGTCACTAAGTGAGGGATGTCCTCAAGGCCTATGGTTATTGGTGATGGTTACCTTTATTTCTTGTAATTTTGTATGAGAAGGTTGCGATGGTTAAGACAGTAACCATTAAGATGAAGTTCACGGTTAAGTTGATCTTGTGTTTTGTTTCAAGCAGCTTGATTTCTTTAGTTCTACTAACGTAAAGATCCTTGATCATTTCCAGGGACAGTACTTCCTCTATCTTGTTAGCCTTATATGATGATTGGAGTATCGCTGGTAAGGGTTGATGACTTGTGACTTCTTTGGACATGATTGTTCTTCCTTTAACTTGAATGGTGGTGTTGAAGTGTTTGATGATTAACGTACCCTTGATCATGACAGTATCGTTGTTGATGAGAACTGGGCTATTAAACTGATTTAGAAGCTAGATTCCAGGAGCTATTTCGTCTACATCTGGAACATGTTCGTTGTTGTTGATGGGACACGATGTTTTACATTTGTTTGTAATGCCATGAATTTCTGTATTACATTCTAGTATTGAATCGTATTTAATCTTATTAATTACGTTATTTCTTTTGACAGGTTTTATTAATGACAAATTACATAGTTCTTTAGACGTTGTTGGTATACTTAAAATATAAATTAAGTTATTATCATTTGAAGCGATTTTGATTTCGGCAAATACTAATCCCTCATCTACATTAACATAAGGAATATTTCAGTGGTCGATAATATAAATGAATTTATTATATTTACTTTCACCCAATGAATGGAATAGACCACATTAACTATTTCTTCTTTAATTACATCTAATTTATATTTAATTTTCATGATTAGTTCGCTATTATTAAGTTCGTTTTCTTTGAATGTTTTAATAATCTTATTTGTAATGTTTGTTAATTCGTTAATCTTATCTAATGACATTTTATTGATTATGATTTGATTATTATTATTTCTTAAGACGTTGTTCATCTTATTAGTAATTATTTCATAGTCGTGGTGGTCCGGGTTACCCGCAATCCACTTCCACGCCGAGCCTATAAAATCTAATGATCTCTTATTTCTATTATTTATCTTAAGTCTACTTAAGTGAGTTCTTATACGGGATATTTCAAAGGAAAGAACAGGATTCAGAATTTGGTTACTAGCAATGGATGTCTTTAACTTAGCTTCCAAGTTGTTAAGCGTTGTTTCGTAAGCCCCAATGTCGATCAAGTGTATGATCTTGAATGATCCGTTTTGCAATTTTGCGTGACCCGTATTGATCTTTATTAGCTGTAAATTTGAGCAATCCAGGATTTGTGCCTTGCCATTGCACAGTGGTAATAATGTTCTATTGAAAAAATTAATTTTTTATAAGATTTTTATGAATGATTCTTCCTGACTGGGTTGTTTAGTAGCTGTCTACCGAAAAATATGTCTATGGGTTTTTTGCCTTTATTAGAGTGAATGGATCGGTTATATTCATAGATTGATCGGTCTAGTAATTCTGAAAAGGTGGTATGAACATTATCTGTCTGAAGGCAGCGGATTATTTCTGAAAGTGTAGAGTGGAATCTCTCCACTTGACCGTTGACAGAACTTGTGTTAGGAGGTGCTTTAAAAACTTTAATGTTAAACATATTTTCTAACATGAATATTATAGAATTAGAGGCTAGAGACTTTTCATTTTTCCATGACAATTGTTTGGGGTACTCCAAAAGCCAGTATCAGATCTTTAGGAGGTTGCTTAATATCCTCTGAAGCTCTTGATCTTAGGATTTTAGCTAGGGCGTATTTGGAGAACTTGTCAATTGCAGTAAGAATTATTTTTTTTGTTAATAAAGTAAATATCTAAATGAATAATTTGGCCGGGATATTCTGGAATAGGGGTTGGTTGTAGTTCATGTTTGTTCGGGTGCCTATCATATTTATGTTCTTTACGTTCTTTAATTTTACACTGTTTTGTGATTTTTTTCTATTTTGGTTCTCAAGTGTGGGAAATAAAACTTTTGCAATAACTGCAATGTATTTTCACGAGAGTTGCGATGTGCACGATTATGTTCTTTGATGATATCGACTTCTTGTTGTGTTTCGTCCGTTAAGTCTATAACTTGATTCCTTACAAAACGTACCCTGTATTGTCTAAAATGAGATGGGAAATTTCCTGAAGTTTGACTAAAATGCTTTCATCAGATGTTATACCATTGGTGACGGATGGATTAAGGTATTGTTTAAGAATGTCTATTAAAATTCGATCAGTGAATTCGGTTTCAACTATTACATGGCGGTGATAGGTGGGGAAAATAACTTTAAATCATAGGATGGCGTAGTTCCAAGGGAAAGGATAATCTGGTTTTTAAAGACGTTGATCGGCTCATTCGCTATAGAGATTAGATATTGACCGGAGCATTCATCGCTATGCTGGGTTGCTGTTAGACTATTTACTTCGCTGGTTCTGGGTGGTCTTGACAAAGCATCCGCAACAACGTTTGATCTGATTATATTCCTCGAGTATAGCCTTCCATCTTTTTAATTTGTTGTTGGATTTTTTATTGCTTAATGCGTATGTCAGCGGTTGATGAGCAGTAAATATTTTCAGAACCGTAGGACCATTAAGTTAATTTCGCAAAGTATTGAGAGCCCATACTTTGGCCAACATTTCCTTTTCGTTAGTGGCATAGTGCTCTTCAGCTTTTGAGAATGTTCGAGAGATCAAGGTTATCGGTTTATTATCTTGAGTGAGTACCGCGCCAATGGCGTAGTCAGATAGAATTCTTTACTAAAATCCGGAAAAGTGAAAATAACATCCTCTGAAGTAAGTGAACTTTTAATTTTGTCAAACGCATCCATTGCCTCATTGTTCAAATGTATAAGCTTTTTGCTTGACATTTGTTTTGACGAACGCCCATCCTCCCCTCTTAAAAGGGCTGTAAGGGGTTTTGCCAGCTTCGCATAGTCTTTAATAAATCTGCGACAGACCAAGAAATTATCGCAGATCTTTTAAAGTTCGCGAATATGGAAACTTGGTGATGGCTTCCACTTTGACTGAGTTGGCTTTTATACAATCCGAAGATACGATGAACCCGAGGAACTCAACTTCTGGTCTTCAAAATTCATATTTATCCAAATGCACTTAAAGGAGTTTAGAAAATATTTGCCAAATTTTTAAAGTATTGTTCGACATCTTCACTGAAAACGATTATGTCATCGATGTAGACATAACATATCTTCCCGATGTGTTCTCGTAAGATATCGTCTAGAACTCTCTGAAAAATAGATGGTGCATTTTTCAGACCAAAGGGAAGTCTTACAAATTCGTATTTTCATTATTTACCGAGAATGACGTTTTCTCGATATCGTCCTCGTGTAGAGGTATTTGGTGAAAGCCACTTTTTAAGTTGATCACCAAAAAGAATTTGTTCTTCCCTAATTGCGCTAGTACCTCATTAGTTTCAAGAATCGGATAACGGTCTGGAATTGTTATCGAACTGAGCTTCCGATAGTCAATTACCATGCGGTACTTTTTCTCACGCGAAGCGTCCGCTTTTTTTTGATACAATCCACACCGGGGAATTGTACGGTGACTGTGAAGGTCTAATAATTCCATCATTTAATAGTTGATTTATTTATTAGTCAATCTCTTCTTTTAGCGCCATAGGATATGGATAATATTTCGAGTAAAATAGATTTTTCGTCGTCGTGCGAATTCTACCCTTGACTTTGGTGGTGAAAGTCAGTTTTTCGTTTGGTTGGCGTAATTCATGGTTATGCGATTAAGTTGTTCACGTTGTTCTTGCGACAAATGCTAGTTCTAAGGCTCACATTATTGATTGCTTCAGATACTTGTTTCAATTTAATTTTGATGTTTTTGTTTACAGTCATATAGCTTTCCTTAGCATGGATGACAGCTGGCAGTTCTTTAAGGCTGTCATTGCCAAGAATTACATGAAAGGATCGGAGTGAAGGTAAGAGGAAAAATTTAACATCGGTGCCTGGTTCAAAAAGATTTATTATAGTATGGTGAGTAATTTCTATAGCACCACAGATGGAATTTGCATGAAATTTCTTTTGATTTGGTATATGGTTTCGAACTAAATTTGGTTGTATTTAATTTTTGTTCGATCCTGTGTCTACTAAGAATTTTAGGATTTTATTTTTTCTCGTCCTACACTCGAAATAAGGTATTGATGAGCTTGTCAGTCTGAAAAATGAACGTTGGGAAAATCAGAAAATGTTTCTGTCGGTTCTCCACTTTCCTGCTGATCTACGTACTGATTGAGATTTTGATCATCTCATCTCATCTCATTTTCAATGACCCGCATGTTCCACTAAAGGGGTCGCGGGGGCAATGCATGCACGAGAGATCTCCAGGCCACTCGATCCTCCGCCCTCGACTCTAACTCATCAGGAGCTATGCCCAAGCGCAACCAGGCGAGTGTTTGGACTTGGTCCAACCATCTCATCCTAGGTCTGCCAAGCGGTCGCCTACCTGATGGAATCGCATTCAAGGCACGCCTCGGAAGTCGTGATGATGGGGACATTCGTGCCACGTGACCAAACCAACGAAGTACAGCCCTTTCCGTTCGAAGAAGCAGCTGCCCAACATTGAGTTCCCCGCGCACCGTCGTGTTTCTCACCCTATCCCGGCGAGTAATTCCCACAACAGCACGAAGAAATCTCATCTCGGCAGCTTGTATTCGCGATCTTATTCTTTCGGTCATTACCCAAATTTCATGACCATAGGTGAGAGTTGGAACAAATACTGCGTTAAAAACCGCTAACTTGGCTTTGACACTAAGCTCGGCCTTCCTGATTACAGATCGACCAAGCTGTTTCAAAATTGACCCAGCTTGACCAATCCTACAGGAAAGCTCAGCATTATTCCTCCCATCACTCGTGAAGAAGACCCCGAGATACTTGAACTTCTCCACCTGTTTTAATGGGACTCCACTAACATGTAGAGTGCATTGAACAGGGGTTCTGGAAATAACCATAACCTCGGATTTGTCCACGTTAACCCTCATCCCAGCATCAGCACATACGGCCACAAACCTATCTAGCGCGCGCTGGAGTTCCATCTGGGAGGATGTGAGGATGACTAAGTCATCTGCAAAAAGAAGATGACTGACCCTCAACTCTCCCAATGTGAAACATTCCTCGCCTCGACTGCGCTGTAACATCCAGTCCATATATATAATGAAAAGGAGAGGTGACAAAACGCACCCTTGGCGAAGTCCAACGCCCACGGTGAAAGGTGTTGATTTACTACCGTTAACCCGAACACAGCTACTACAGTTTGTACTGTAGTACTACAGACTGAATGGCCCTCAACAAAGAACCATCAATCCCATACTCCTAGCAGAACACTCCAGAGTTTACCTCGAGGAACTCGGTCGTATGCCTTTTCCAAATCTACAAAACAACTGTAGATCGGTTTGGCGTACTCCCAAGCCTTCTCAAGTACCATTCTTAGAGTGAAAAGCTGGTCGGTTGTACTTCTGCCGGGACGAAAACCGCACTGGATTCGACCATAGCTCTAGAACGCGCCTCCAACACCTTAGCGTAGACTTTACCTGGGAGACTTAAAAGAGATATGCCCCTGTAGTTGGAGCACTCTTTCTTGTCCCCCTTTTTGAAGAGAGGGACAATCACCCCAGTCTGCCAATCACCAGGTGTTTCACCGCGTTCCCAAGCCACCTTAATGACACGAGAGAGCCATAAAACTCCCTCTTTACCCATAGCCTTAAGCATTTCTGGCCGGATTTCATCCACACCGGCGGATTTGCCAACTTTTAGCGATTCAATCGCCAAAATGACTTCCTCCACCGTTGGACTATTCTCCGCCCTACTCAAGACTACAGGTCTGTCACCCTCAGTGCCTTGTTCGGGATTGAGCAGCTCCGAAAAGTGCTCGCTCCATCTGCGCAAGATGTCCACCTCATTGGAAAGCAACACGCCATCTTTGGATTTGACTCCTTCGATGGTGTTGTATTTCCTCCCTCTGAGCCGGCGAATGGTTTGCCAGAACACCTTTTTCGCAGATCTATGGTCGCTTTCCAACTTCTCGCCGAACTCCTTCCAAGTCTGCTCTTTAGCTGCTCGCACAGCCAATTTGCAAGTTCTTCGCGCCTCAGTGTACCGGTCACGAGAATCAGAGTTCCCCAAGAGAATCCAGTCTCTATAGGTCTTCTTCTTCTCTCTGATGGCTTCTTGAACTCCGGGTGTTTTAAACCACGCAGTTCTTTTCTTACCACCAGCCGCCACACCAAGCCGCTTCACCCCACGAACATCACGTGCAGAAGCAATGACAGCTGTTGAAAACAGTCGCCATTCGTCCTCTACATGCGATGGAACAATTGGAATTTGCTCAAACCCTTCGGATATGCGCCGTGCAAAATGTTGCTGCACCTCACTGTTCTGTAGTTTCTCCCACCGTATGCGTGTAACCACTCTTGGTTTCCGCCTTGGCAGAAGAGGTACTTTATCAGAAAGATACAGCGTACACAACACCAGGTGATGATCAGTTGACAGTTCAGCCCCTCTCAACACACGAACTTCACAAACCATCCGTTTCACACACGATGGTACCACAAAGAAATCTATCAACGATTTCTGTTGAAGACTCCGACGGTACCATGTGTATTTATGGATGTCTTTGTGTGGAAAGAAGGTGTTCATAATGGACATGCCATTTGCACAGCAAAAATCCAACATCTTCTCTCCGTTCATGTTTTGATGAGGATCACCGTTCCTCCCAATCACACTCCCATGTCGTTACATCCACACCCACGTGAGCATTGAAGTCACCCATCAGAATAAAGGAATCCATCTCAGCCACCCTGTCAAGGGCAGCATCAACTTCATCCAGGAAAGCCGCATACTCTGACTCTAGATTCGGTGCATACACCTTCACTAGAGCCAAAGTTGATCCTTCAAGCTTGAGCTTTAAGATCCCGACTCTCCCTCCTAACGGTATCCACTCCAATACCCTGTCTGCCAGCCTGGGACTTGTGAGTATCCCCACTCCCGCCTGTGCAGACATTTGAGGTGCCACTCCCGACAGGAAGAGTTTCCACCCGTCCGAAAGATCCACAGTTCTAGATCCTCTTTGCTTGGTCGAAGAAATGCCTACGATATCTAACCGATATCTGGCAGCTTCTCCAACCAGCTCGAGATCCTTTCCTGTGAGCGATGAGACTTTCCATGTGCCTATCCTAAGCCGATGCCGTTGTCCGTTGCCTTTTAACCCTCGCACGCACTGGATAGTGCATGGCGTGATCCCCCTCCCACCCCCGTAGTGGCTCACGAGGCCACTGCCGGGTTGCTCGTAACTGCTTCGGGCTGAGCCCGACCGGCTGCCGAGCGGGACAGGCCGGCCACCAGATTTTGATCATCTTTTTTCTAATTGGTCATGGCCGAAATTATAGCATTGTAGTTAAATGTGTTAAATTCTTGAGCTGTTAAATTCTTGAGATCCTATAGATATGTTATTGTAGTTGAGGTCAGCTTCTGAAGATTGCAAATAGAAATTTCTTTGAATCTTGTTGGGATTTGGATATTCTCGTGTAGGAGCCGGGTCGTTTTGCTGCTGGTGGAAAATTCTTCATCCCTGGTCGATTCATATAATTCACATTATGGGTACGGATAGTTGAAGCATCCATTGGTTCGGGCCTTTGAGCAGATGGCAAAAAGTTATTGGGTAGTTGAGGATTCCTTTGGAACTGATATGGATTTATTTGGGAATTCGATGGTTGGGGAAATTGATTTGGAGGGTATATAGGTCGTTGGTTAGTCTGGAACGGTTGCCGTTGGTTAGCTGGAAATTGGTTAAAATGCTGACAGGGGGAGATCGCGGTGGGAAATATGATGATTGAGGTACGTATGCCAGTTGTGGGTATTGGAGGAGGAGGTGGTTGCCCCCTAGTTTGGCTGATATTATGGTGAGCATAGTTGGCTCTGAACTACTGATTCTCGAGTTTTAAACAGAGATTAAGAGCTGTAGGAAGGTCTGGCGGTTCCCTTATATCTAAGAGCCTAGGCAGGTCACATCTGAGACCTCTAATGAATGTATCTAAGGCCTTAGCTCTATATGATGCTGTAAGCTGGTATAATGCATCAGGCGGTAGATCCATACTCGAAATTTTATAAGTAGGTGGTTGTACACCGACTGATAATAATGTTCTAAACCAATGTTGCCTTGGACAAGCATCGTCATTTGGTACTTCAAAGTTCCCAAATCACGCTTATCCGCATAATGAAGCGTTAAGCATTGCATCTATGCATTCCAAATTTAATGGGGAATTGTACAATTCTAAGACAGCATCCGTATTACCCACAATCTTATTGCGAATTATGTTGAGGATACCAAAATATTTTGTTGTTCCTCTAAATTGATTATAGATGTTTAAGACCCTTTCGACGCTCTTGCGTCAGGAACTGAATTCACCAGGAATTCCGGAGAACTCTCTTAAATACCTCACAATGTCTGGTACATTGTCCAGATCGCTTAAGTTCGTGCGGAAACGTTCATTTATGGTTTCATCAACTCCTCTATGAAACTTATTATCAATCGATTGAACGAGGTTTCTGCATTCAGTCATGCAAACGCGACTTACAATGCCTGCGATTAGCGATTCCAATTCTGGAGTTGCGTTAACTCTCATTTGTATATGGAATCGATGGATTTTGATTCGGAATCGACGGATTTTGTTTCGAAACTGCAGGAGTAGGATTATCTAAGTTTAACATCGGTGGACGCAAGGTTGGATCGGTCATTGTGGCAGGACGTTTAGCCATAAAAACTAAAAATTAGATACGTTAAAGATTTTCAGAAGGAACAGGACAGATATTTTTAAATCGGTTCACAACTACGTTTACTAGAATTATTCTGCATAACTCAAGACGATTACTTCTATAATTATAACTTAAAGCTATCACTTTACACTACTTCTTAAAATGTATTTCTTTTTTCCGTACTGAACAATAATTATAACTTAGGGCTATCACTTTATACTATTACTCACAAAATTATATTTATCTCAATGTAATTATAACTTAGAGCTAACACTTTATAATATTTATCTCAATGTTAAGAAAAAATATGAAGCTTAAATCTAGCTTACATTAAGATGAACCAACGCTGGTGAAGGGGCAGTATTCCTTTTGACTTGTAGTTACTTGGGGGCCTTTCTCCACACTCATTAGTTGGCAGTAGAATTTACAGATGCTGCTTTGTTCGGGACCCAGTTTTTTCACCACACACACACTAGCGAGCTTTTATAAAGGTCGTGCTTTTTTATTATGCAATTCATGGTTATGCAATTCAAAGTACGCGCACTGTACCCGCGGAGAGCTTTCTTATGGTCGAGTAACACTTTACGCAAAAGAAATTTACACGATTAAACTTTGATGCGGTGACTGTACTGGGCCCACTTTACTGACACGTTGGGCGCCAATTAAAATATTTTGAGTTGATTTTTATTAAAAAAATAATTTTATTTGTAACCATTTGCCTTCGCGGCTGACTTAGAACTAAACTACAAAATATTTTATTTCTTCAAACTAGGTGCATGTCCCATGAAGCCAGACGACAGGTCAGCACATCCGTTGGTTTCTTAGGTGTCCGCTCGTTGTCGATATCTCATTTGTCCGGTGGGAAGACAATTCGCTACGCTCAATCACGTACGAAGCTGATGTTGTCGCTCGTGGGAACTGTATCATGCATTGTTCGCATGAGGAAATGTTTCTTGTGTTTACTTATATTATCATATTAACAGTAGTTTGAAAGCGTTGCAAGAACTGCTATACGTAAGAACTGCTTTCCGCGGGTAGTGCATCGTTGTCTAATTCTGTTATATGTGGCCAGAATTTTAAGTTTTTGTCTATTTATGTTTTAGAAGAAATGTTGGTCATTTTAAATTAGCTTAATTTCCTAAAGAATCCCTCGGAAAGTAAGTTAAGTAAGTAAGTAAGTAAGTAAGTTAAATGTTTGCCAAACGTACCAGAACTAGACGACGAAATGTCTCTAGAAGCGCTGTCGAGCTGCTGCTAATATGCAAAGTCGTGCAATGAAAATAATTTGGTGGGGATTGAAGAAAAGTTGAGCCAGTTACATGTTGTTAAACCTACCCACTGATAAACGTCGATGCATTTGTGTCGTTTACACATCTTCTCTCAATTCCCTTACGTGTGGTATTAATAGCGAACTTTCCTATTTCCTTAACCCTTTCATTTGTTTACGTAGAATCGTTTCGTTAACTGTAATATTGTATACGTGCATGGACGCTGAAGTTTTTAGGTTTGTTAGGACCCCCGAAGAAGTCGGATTTTTTTTATTTATTATAAAAAATATATTTATGTTATTAAAAAACCATTGTCTGTTTGTTTATGTGTTTTTATAACAATTCCGTCTCGGTTCGTAACTCGCGTCGAGAACTAAGAGCAGACATATAGAAAACAATGTTTCGACTGCAAGATAACTAGACGTGTGAAGGAACTTCTGCTGAATTACCCACCAGCGGACTGCGAGAATATTATTCGAACATAAATTCCATTTTGAAGCTATCGTATGAAGCTAGAATTAATTATTCAAGGCACAACACAGAAAACACACCATACTTTTCAGCTATGTAGGGTATAATAATAACAACATACATCAGGTATGTACCATTCAGGCGAAATAAGCAAAACAATAGATATGACAATTACACAATAAAATAAAAACAAATATAATAATACAGGACATACAGAAGTGCTAAAAATTCAAGACAACATAGTCAATTGAATTGTAACTCAACAGAATAACTTCTTCTTCTTCTTAGGGCGCTACAGTCCGAGGCGGACCTGGGCCTCACTCAACATGCCTCTCCAGCAAGACACTGTTCATCCGCTTGGGATATTGTCCATGCCTCTGCGCCGTACTGCAGGACTGGGATGATCGAGGTCTTATATAAAGTCAACTTGGTCTACCTAGAGAGGGCTCTACTACTCAATTGCTTTTAGAGCAAAAAAAACAGCGGTTGGCAAGAGTTATTCTGCATTTGATCTCGGTACTGAGCCAAGGTAGACGAAGTTCTTAACTACCTCAAAGTTATAGCTGCCTATGGTGACGTTCTGGCCAAGTCGTCGATGTTGTTGCGTCCTTTCTCGATGACAGCATATACTTTGTTTTGCCCTCGTTTACCGCCAGACCCATTTTAGCCGGTTCCTTTTCAATGCCAGTAAACGCATCATTGACGGCTAGCTGTGTTCGCCCAATTACGTCAATGTCATCCGCGTAAGCTAGCAGTTGAACGGACTTTTGGAAGATCGTACCTTTTGTGTTGGCCGGTGAGTTTTGCACGATCTTCTTGACAGCGCGTCGCCTTGTCTAAAACCTTTTTTGACATTGAAGGTCTCGGTGAGTTCGTTACCGACCTTAATGGAGCAGCGAGAGTTCTCCATCGTCATCCTGCTCATTCTGACGAGTTTGGCAGGAATGTCAAAACTATAGCTCGTCTCTATACACGCTGTCATATGCGGCCTTGAAATCGACAAATAGATGGTGTGTGTCGATCTGCATTTCCTGGGTCTTCTCCAGGATCTGCCGCAGTGTGAAGATTTGATCGATGGTGGACTTCCCGGGCCTGAAACCACACTGATAAGGACCTATCACTTTGTTCACGAATGGTTTCAGGCGTTCACACAAAACGGCAGAGAAGATCTTATAGGCGATGTTAAGGAGACTTATCCCTCGATAATTGGCGCAGTCAAAGGGGTCTCTTTTCTTGTGGATCGTGCAAACGGTACTGAGATTCTACTCATCGGGCATGCTTTCCTCCTACCATATCTTACAGATGAGCTGGTGCATGCGCCCTACCAGATCACCTCCAGCTGCTTTAAACATTTCGGCAGGCAGACTATCTGCACCAGCAGCTTTATTAGACTTCAGTCTCGATATCGCTATCTTGACATCGTCTAAATTGGGGGGACGGTATTCTCTTCTATCATCGTACGTTGTGTTGAGTGGAACATTCTGCCTGACAGCGGTATTTGTGTCCTCATCGCCGTTCAACAGTCTGCAGAAATGATTTTTCCAAATTCTTAGTATCGACTGCGAATCTACTACTAGCTGTCCATTTTCGTCCCGGCAAGCTTCTGTCCGAACTTTATACCCATTTGATAAAAGTTTTACCCTTTGGTAAAACTTTCGGACATCATTCCTGCCATAACAACTCTCCATCTCCTCGATCGCGCGCTTCTCGTGCTCTTTCTTTTTCTTCCTGAGAAGACGGTTCTCTTCCCTTCGTTTCTGTTCGTAAAGCTCACGAACAGCTCTCGTGGTTCGATGTAGCGTTGCCCGATAGGCTTCTTGCTTTGCTGCATGTGCCTGCCTGTACTCGTTGCCAAACCAGGGGTTTTTCCTTGTTGGCGTTTTAAAACCCAGCACATCAGTAGCGGGTTCTCTGATGGCTCTTTGACAACGTTTCCATTCTTCGTCTATTGTTAGTGCAGGCGGCGTCGAACTTTCGGAGAGTTTCAGGGGACTCGATCGGCAAAGTTCCTGGCAGTCTGTTGCGATTGTAGCTTTTCGACGTCAAACTGTGGTTGTGTTCCTCGACTCCGTTGTTCTCTCGATATCCGTGTCCTTACCTTGGCTACTACAAGGAAATGGTCCGAGTCGATGTTGGCGCCTCGGAACGTTCGGACATCAAGAATACTGGAGGAGTGTCTAACGTCGATCGCAACGTGATCAATCTGGTTGACGGTTGAATGATCAGGGGACCGCCAGGTCCCTTTATGGATGTTGAGGTGTGGGAACCGCGTGCTAGATACAGAGAGGTTTCGCCCCGTAACAAAGTCCACCAGCCTGATTCCGATTTCGGACGTTGTGTCGTGCAGGCTGTGTTTACTGATGACTCTAGCAAAGATGTCCTCTTTACCCAGCTTAGCGTTGAAATCTCCTAGAACGATCTTGGTGTCGTAGCTGGGGCATTGATCGTACGTTATAATAGAATAACGCCAAAGCTAAAACAGTTTAGACAAGCCACTTTAACAGTGAGTAAATAAGAATAAACAATTAGAACAAAGAGAAGTAGGTCTGATACAGGCAAATCAATACAGATAGACTTATGGAGGAGGTTCATAATTTACAACTAACGTTTTTTATCAAATAGGCCTAGATGATAAAATATACATTGATATCACCATTGATGAAATTAATGTGGACCAAATTATTAATTATTAAATTAATGTGTGGACCAAGGCTAACGAACTGGGCATTAACACTCTAAAAACGGAAATACAAAATCCCCTCGCTCGACCCCATACCATTGATGGCACCAGTTGCAGATTCTCAGAGTCTGCCCAATATCTAGGGCTCATCATCAATATTGCAGATCGGAGTCAGGAAGCACAAATTCAAAATGAAGAAGTCCATAATACGGATTTTTTTTATCAACTAGGCCTCGGAAGTGAAATATTCGCAAATTTAACAATTGACAGAAAAAAATGTATAGCGTTAACAATGAGCATTGTGAATTCCAATAGGGTAGATTGTAGTGTATATAAAGTATTTGAAAGAGTGAGAATGCGGTTACAAACTATTAATAACGTAACAACAGAAATTGTAGATAGAATAGTGACAAAAATACCTGACGAATCAAGTATAGTCCTAATGGTGCAATCAAATGGTACAAAGATAAGCTATATGACCTTATCGGCATGGATATTCTCAGTAAATTTGTGAAAATTTTGGATTTTGATAACAAGCACATTATTCTAAATAACGATGCCAAAATTTTCATGTAGACACCTGATAACAAGATGAATGTCGATTGTTTCGAATTAAACTCTGACAGAAAAGAAGTAAATATGCGATAGGAGCGGTATTAACACAAGATGGTCAACCAGTCAGTTATTCAGTGACAGACAAGGAGTTTTTAGCCATTGTATGGTCTGTATCTTATTGCAGACCATATTTATAGGAAAGAAGATTCAAAATAATAACTGACCACTTACCTATAAAGTACCTAAACAAAAATATACAGGGAAGGAATATAGCCACAGAAACCAACGATGGCTACTCAAATTGTAGGAATATCAATTCGATATAGAGTATCCGAAAGGGAAAGAAAATAACATTGCAGATTTTCTGAGCAGGATTCCAGAAAATAATAAAAATCTAGAAACAACAGAGAGCGAATCAATAAATCATTTATCCGATAATGCAACCATCCACTCACAGGAAGAACAACAACTAGACCACATACCCATCAAAGAAACCATAGTAAAAAAATATAAAACCCAGATAATATTAGCAAATGATGCAGCTAAAAATGTAGAAGTTTTGCACTATAGAAGAATTATATGCATTGATATGACAATGAATAAAGAACATTGGACACAATTGCTAAAAGCACACTTAATAAAAGGCAAGGTTGGAGTGTACACAGAATTATCATATCATGAGTTATTGATGTTATTTAGTTATTGATGGAACTATTTCACCACGACAAGCAACTTAAGTTCATTAAAGCAACTTTGAGAGCTAAGGAAATTAAAAGTGAGGAAGAATTGCATAAAGAACTGGCAATGTATCATACAAATGAATCCATGCATAGCGGAATCAATGAATGCTATAACAATTTAAAAAACAAAATTTATTTTCCAAAGCTTCGTGATCACATACAATTAAAAATTATTAATAACAATTGTAACAAATGTAGACAAATCAAATATGATAGTACACCAATAAGGCCTAAATTCCACATAACGGAAACTCAAAAAAAATAAGAATGAAATCATTCATTTGGATATATTCCATTTAAAAAAGCAATCTTTTGTAACTACAATAGATAAATTAACTAAATTTGCGGCGACATATCACATAACAGATCGAAACTGGGTAGCAAAAAAGCAATAATAATGGAACATTTTGCTAAATATGGAAAACCGGACAAAATAATAATGGACAATGAATTTAAAGCTGAACTATAAACTATTTGCAAAGTGAGAATGTGGAGATCCATTTAACAAAGCTAAACAATCATACTGGTAATGCAGATATAGAAAGATTGCATTCCACGTTGATTGAAAAAATGGTGAGAATTGATAATAATGAGCTTTCCACCGTAATGAAGATGCATATGGCTGTAAGGAATCAATCAAGTGCACTCCGTTAGAAGCAAAAGAAAAAGTAAGTACTACGGACAACATATAATAAATAAAAGAAATCTCTCCAGAGAAGAATACACAGAGAACAGACCGAAAAGATATATAAAGAATTATAAGAGACTTTCTTAAGAAATGTACATAAGCCAAATATTAAAAGACCTCTGAAATTTACAGACACAGTTCGTGGCGATTCATGAAGAAATTGGATAGACTATTATAAAACTCCAAGAGGTAGCAATAGTAAACGAAACTAATACGATTTTACAATATGTACATCCTGTAGAGATAAACAATATGCTCACCCAAATTGAAACTAATATTAACATTTTACACATAGAAAATAAAGATATATTAAACCAAGAAATAAAAAACATTCGTGCAAAAATTGTATCCATTATTCCAAAAGAGAAAATGCAGAAACGGGGTCTGATTAATATTGTAGGTACAATGCATAAATGGCTCTTTGGCACTATGGAGGAAAATGATAGACAAGAAATATTACAAGAATTAGAAGTTAGCACAGAAAATACCCATGGTACTATTAACAATTTAAATAAGAAAATTTCAATTAATACTCATTTTAACGACTCATTTAACGTACTTAAAAAAGCAATAGAAGAAGATAGAGAAAAAACAGTTCAACAAATCAGGCAGGAAAATGATAAAATAAAACAGCATTTAATGTATTTGGATCAGATGATAAAGTTACAGACTTTCGAAAAGAAGATTGAACAAATTCAAGATAATATTACCAGCGCTAAGAATAATATAATTCACCCCAGCATTCTTACCACAGAAGAGATACAAATGTACAATATCGATTTTTATAAGTTAAAATTAATCAAGGTAGGGGTTTTACAATATAAGAATCAATCAATTGTAATTGCCATTTAAATCCCCAAAAACTATGTAAAAACTAATTTAAAACTAATCACACAAGAATTATATGGAAATTGACGAGAATGACGAGTATGTTGTAACTATAGAAAATAAGACCTACAATTATGATTCTAAATTAATGTTAAAAGAGTTAAAAATAAGTAAAAATTGCGTTTGGAAAAATATGTCCAAAATTGAAATTTTCGATGATTAAACCTTACTAGTAAAAAATGTTGCTAGAGAAAATTTGATACAAAATTGTGATGACAGAAATATTACTTTCAATAAAAATAACCTAATAATTTTTTATAACTGTCAAAAAGAATTATTTCAAGAAATGTTCAGAAATGAAAAACAAATTACCCAAGATACATTTTTCTATCCTAGCAGCAAATACTATCAAACTCATGTAGAAAACATTGCTTTTGATAAAATTGATAACAAAAATTTCGGAAACATTAAAGAAATAAAAGAACTTAAATGGCATAGAAATATCTCTAATTGAATGTAACTCTTTTTGTATTTGTAATAGTAGGAATAATTACTGTAATGTTTTGGATAAGAAAAAGAAAAATTAATATAAAAGTTGTAAATAAAGATAAATATGGCGATAAGAGAATGCAGGAGCATTCTAAAATAAACCACGGAGGAGTTACATGTAGTAACATGAGACCGACATGCTCAACAACAACTCGCAACGAGTTGTACAGCGTTCATTCCTCAACAATTGAAATGTCTTCGTCAGCATCACCTGGCGACGAGGTGAACATAGTTCTTCTTCTTCTTCTTAGGGCGCTACAGTCCGAGGTGGACCTGGGCCTCACTCAACATGCCTCTCCAGCCAGCACGATCTTTCGCCAGCTGTCTCCAGTTTCGCACACCAAGCCGGCAGAGGTCCCCCTCGACTTGTGTGCGCCACCTTGTTCGTGGACGTCCTCTGTTGCGTTGTCCCACAGGCTCAGAGTCGAAGACTCTTCGGGCCGGAGCTAAGTTGTCCATACGCTCAACATGACCTAGCCATCTTAGGCGTTGGATCCGTAGACGCCTGGCTAGACTCATGTCGCTGTACAGCCCATACAGTTCGTGGTTGAATCTTCTCCTCCAAATGCCATCAACGCAAACAGGACCAAAGATCGCGCGCAGAACTTTTCTCTCGAAAAGACCAAGAGACTGTTCATCCGCTTGGGATATTGTCCATGCCTCTGCACCGTAAAGCAGGACTGGGATGATCAAGGTCTTATACAAAGTCAACTTGGTCTTCCGAGAGAGGGCTCTACTACTCAATTGCCTTTTGAGCCCATAAAAACAGCGGTTGGCAAGAGTAATTCTGCGTTTGATCTCGGTACTGATGTTGTTTGTACTGTTAACCGCGGAGCCAAGGTAGACGAAGTCCTTTACTACCTCAAAGTTATAGCTGCCTATGGTGACGTTCTGGCCAAGTCGTCGATGTTGTGCGTCCTTTCTCGATGACAGCATATACTTTGTTTTGCCCTCGTTTACCGCCAGACCCATTTAAGCCGCTTCCGTTTCAATGCCAGCAAACGCATCATTGACGGCTCGCTGTGTTCTCCCAATCACGTCAATGTCATCCGCATAAGCTAGCAGTTGAACGGACTTTTGGAAGATCGTGCCTCTTGTGTTGGCCAGTGAGTTTTGCACGATCTTCTCAAGAATGATGTTAAAGAAATCACATGACAGCGCGTCGCCTTGTCTAAAACCTTTTTTGACATTGAAGGTCTCGGTGAGTTCGTTACCGACCTTGATGGAGCAGCGAGAGTTCTCCATCGTCATCCTGCTCAGTCTGACGAGTTTAGCAGGAATGTCAAAACTAGACATGGCGCTGTATAGCTCGTCTCTATACACGCTGTCATATGCGGCCTTGAAATCGACAAATAGATGGTGTGTGTCAATTTGCATTTCTTGGGTCTTCTCCAGGATCTGCCGCAGTGTGAAGATTTGATCGATGGTGGACTTCCCGGGCCTGAAACCACACTGATAAGGACCTATCAGTTTGTTCACGAATGGTTTCAGGCGTTCACACAAAACGGCAGAGAAGATTTTGTAGGCGATGTTAAGGAGACTTATCCCTCGATAGTTGGCGCAGTCAAAGGGGTCTCCTTTCTTGTGGATCGGGCAAACGATACTGAGATTCCACTCATCGGGCATGCTTTCCTCCGACCATATCTTACAGATGAGCTGGTGCATGCGCCCTACCAGATCACCTCCAGCTGCTTTAAACATTTCGGCGGGCAGACTATCTGCACCAGCAGCTTTATTAGACTTCAGTCTCGATATCGCTATCTTGACTTCGTCTAGGTCGGGGGGACGGTATTCTCTTCTATCATCGTCCGTTGTGTTGAGTGGAACATTCTGCCTGACAGCGGTATTTGTGTCCTCATCGCCGTTCAACAGTCTGCAGAAATGATTTTTCCAAATTCTCAGTATCGACTGCGAATCTACTATTAGCTGTCCATTTTCGTCCCGGCAAGCTTCTGTCCGAACTTTATATCCATTCGATAAAAGTTTTACCCTTTGGTAAAACTTTCGGACATCATTCCTGCCATAACACCTCTCCATCTCCTCGATCGCGCGCTTCTCGTGCTCTTTCTTTTTCTTCCTGAGAAGCCGGTTCTCTTCCCTTCTTCTCTGTTCGTAGAGCTCACGAACAGCTCTCGTGGTTCGATGCAGCGTTGCCCGGTAGGCTTCTTGCTTTGCTGCATGTGCCTGCCTGCACTCGTTGTCAAACCAGGGGTTTTTTCTTGTTGGCGTTTGAAAACCCAGCACATCAGTAGCGGCTTCTCTGATGGCTCTTTGACAACGTTTCCATTCTTCGTCTATTGTTAGTGCAGGCGGCGTCGAACTTTCGGAGAGTTTCAGGGAGACTCGATCGGCAAAGTTCCTGGCAGTCTGTTGCGATTGTAGCTTTCCGACGTCAAACCGTGGTTGGCTTCCTCGACTCCGTTCTTCTCTCGATATCCGTGTCCTTACCTTGGCTACAACAAGGAAATGGTCCGAGTCGATGTTGGCGCCTCGGAAAGTTCGGACATCAAGAATACTGGAGGAGTGTCTGACGTCGATCGCAACGTGATCAATCTGGTTGACGGTTGAATGATCAGGGGACCGCCAGGTCCCTTTATGGATGTTGAGGTGTGGGAACCGCGTGCTAGCTACAGAGAGGTTTCGCCCCGTAACAAAGTCCACCAGCCTGAGTCCGTTTTCGGACGTGGTGTCGTGCAGGCTGTGTTTACCGATGACTCTAGCAAAGATGTCCTCTTTACCCAGCTTAGCGTTAAAATCTCCTAGAACGATCTTGGTGTCGTAGCTGGGGCATTGATCGTACGTTCTTTCTAGGAGATCATAGAAGTCATCCTTGCTATCGTCATCTTTGTCCTCCGTTGGGGCGTGGGCGCAGATTAGGCTGATGTTGCCGAATTTAGCCTTGATGCGGATTGTTATGAGGCGCTCGCTTATGTACTTAAAGCTTAAGACTTTTTGCCTAAGTCTGCCTCGAACAACAAATCCACATCCAAATAATCGCTGCCTTCGCTCTCTGTAACAGTCGCCGTAGTAGATATCGCAGTTTTTCATCCTCTTTTTGCCCGGCCCATCCCATCGCACTTCCTGGATTGCGGTAACGTCTGCTTTATAGCAGTCTAGGGCCTCCGCGAGTTCATCGGCTGCACGTGGTCTGTTCAGGGACCTCACATTCCACGTGCAGAACCGAAAGTCATTGTCCTTATTCCGTTTGCTGGGGTCGTCAACAGTAAATCCGTCCGTATCCGAGGCATATTGTTGCTTCTCAACTCCTTACTTTTTTACGTGGTGAGGAAGTTAACCCCACGCACAACCTCCAACTGGGAGGACAGGTCCATTTGTTTAGCCCCCGGACAAAGGGGTCCGGAGGGATCCGGTGTCGGTAGCCTCTTGCAGGCTGTGAGCGCCGCCGTTGGCCCTAAAAGAAGGGCTCATCCGCCGCGATCTCTATTCCAAGGTCCCGACCTTACCATGGATACCAGGTAGCTCCTGCTGACTGGAGTTGTGGATGCCGCCGTTGGCCAATCAGTTGACCAGCTCCTCCGCCGCCATCCTAAAAAGAGTGATGAGCCCTGGTAGACTCACACTCCCCCCTCTCTCGTTTGCAGCCGCCCAGACGTCCCACGAGGGTTGGTTACCCCATCTTCTGTCGAGGGTACTCGGCTCCCGGATTTCACCACGGGGAGGTGAGAGTAGGAGTTCGTTAATAGAGGCTAGGTGCAGACGCTTGTGTCTGCATGGTTCGCGTATTAACGCTTCGAACATAGTTCATTCTCCAATATTTGCCGATGTTGCACCGCAAGCAAAAAGCGGGAATAAAAGAGATTCGCCGAGGTCACAAAGGCGTTCTTTGATTGTAATATTTTGCAGTGTAAAGTCGACAATAAAGTATTGATACAACAAAGTACCAAAGAGTGTTTTTATTGAAATCAGTAAAGATACTTAACTCGTGTCATATTTGCATTTTCACGGACAGCCAGGCAGCCATCAGGGCCCTGGAATTAGTCTCTATAAACTCAAAAGCTGTAATAGACTGTCGCTCATCTTTAGATAAGATGGCCGATCATCATCCCATTAGTAATCTACTACGCGTTATTACAGGTTCCAAATGGTTTCCCACAAATACTCTATTGGATTGATCTCAGTCAAACCATGTGGCTGCAGAATGGATCAACTCTGGTCTAAGTGCACACCTTAAGTTTAAGTTTAACTACCTGCCTAAAATGCGCGATCCATCTTTCCCAATCGGATGGAATAAAAGAAAATTCTCCTGGTGGGTTGAGGACAATCTGTTTAGGCAACTGCTTCTCCACAATTGCTGTTGATTTGCCTGGTTTCTCCTCCGTCATTTGAGTTGATTATTGTTTTTTTTTTTTCTAAATTATTTTCAAATTATTTTTCACTTTTTCCTTTGCCCAATTTTCTTTTCTTTTTTTTCAATTTAAATATATTTTTTCCCGACAACACATTTTTTTGACGACCGCTGCTACCATGTTCTATGGTATTGTTCCCCAATGAATCGCACGTAGGTTTTATTTGACATTTAACATTTTATGGCAAGTGTTGCCATTACAACACACACAATAAATCTAGTCGCGAAAAAGACACAACGAACACCATTTAACTTATATAATAATATATTAATGAATATAATTAGTTCAACTGAAAAATAAAACTGAACTCGAAAAATGCATGGTTTTTCGACATTTGAGCTGGAAAAAACAAATACACTCTTATCCTTTCAAGAGTTTGACTACTAGTCAGATACTTTATTTATAAAAATTGTATCTCAATACACCATCAAATACCTGTGATCCGGACTTAGAGCCATCCCAATTATATGTCCATGCAAGTCAATAATTTTATCAATTTTATCAAAACGGTCAGCAACAGCATCATAGTTCCACCAATCAGGTTCAACGCGTGGTTGGTTGTTCTAATTCAAGAAGTCAAATTTATATTACAATGTTAACTTAAAATCAGTAAAAACACTACCTGCTCTTCTTTTGCCTTTTTCTTTGCAGCTATGCGTTCCTTTAAAGACGGACCAGGATCCAATCGTTTGGGAAATTTTACATTTTGAACTCTTTTAATTCCGATTTGGTGTGGTGTATACGTAATAGATCCTGTAGAAAATATGAGATATCTAGGAATCGAATTTTCCATTTCGTCATATTCGTCTGTGTTTTCCATTGGTTCATTATCATTTAAACAACCGCAATTATTCACAGATTCATCTGTTTCAATTTCATCGAATTCTTTATGATATTCGTTAAGGTAACGTATGTTAGTATCTGTTGTGTTTAAACAATTAGTGTTGGATTCCGGTGAATTATTTTTTTGATCTTTATATTCTTTTGATATATTATGAAGATTTGAATGTGATAAAGGATTACCAGGACTGTTATGGGAAGGCCACTCTTCAAATGGTACACCTTTTTTATGGCAGCCTGTTGAAGGCCCTGGCATAGCCAAAGGGTCATTAGATTCATCAAGCCATGGGCATTTAGCAATTATAACAGCTCGTACGGAACTTGCATTTCGATTATAAAATTTATATAATTGATTCATCACAGGTACATGTTCAGAGCTTACTTCTTGACTAGCTTTATTAAGCCAAAGTACTGATGTACTTACGAGATGAGCAAGCCAATGCAAGTCTCCTGATATAAGATACTGATCAGTAAACCATGTTCCAAAAATGTCGTAAGGTCGATTTACCACTCTACAGCGCAAAGTAGATTCATCTAAAACAATATAGAAATATATTTATTATATTATAACCGAAATATAAGTAAAACTACTTTTGTCGTCTACTGTAAATACAGCTATCTCTCCGGATGTACTGTGTGGTTGTCCAAAGTGAACACCAGACACCATTAGCAACGTGTCACTTTGGTTAAATTGTGAGTATTGCGTATATTTCCAGCTAAATAACTTCATATTATGTGAGTATTTTTCGGAACAAGGGTGATCTGCATTCCATATCTATTAAAATTATACGTTTATATTGTGATTAATACAATTAAATACATTTCCATAAAAAACATGATTTATTGTTCTACTGAAAATATTCCATATTTTTTAGATTAGTTATACAAAAAACTTAAAAAGTTTAAAAAGTCAAAAGTTGTTTTCTTATATTAGTTAAACATAAGAAATAAAGTTATAATATAATCATTACGACGCGACTTTGCCCTTTCATGCCTTCAAGTTACTCGCACTCTTTAATCACGAGATTCAAATGATAATTTTTTATAGATTAATTGCTTTTAAGAAATTGTCGCATTATTATATTTGAGATCGAGCTTACACCAGCAGACCAGTACTTTTTTGTTTTTACGTTCTAAATACTTCACAGTAGCATTACATAATAATAAAGGACAATTAGAAATGCACCGTCCTGAATGGTCTTGTCGATCTTAATCAAATAAGGGGTTAAGTGTAATTTACATAAACCGCGATCTGCGAACTTCCATTTGCGAAAATCAAACATTTTAACACTTCATTCAACTGTGGTTTTCTTTTCGCAAATTTGTGGTTTTGACAAATCGCAAATGGGATGTTTGATTCGCAGAAGAAAAACGTTAAGTACTTTGTTTCAATATTTAAACTAATTTTTTTAAGTTTATTTTGGAATAAAAAAAACTTGATAATATTTTTTTAGCTATCTCGCAAAAAAAAAGTCTAACATAACCGAAAGAGAATTGCTCACGTCGTCTTAAAAAAATTGATCGTAATGGTTCTCACAAAATAAATTGTAATGACTAAACAACATTAAACACTAAACATTGTTAAAGACAATAAATTCTCTAAAGAATTCAAATTCCTGTGGCTATGATGGAATATCTAACATCGTTTTGAAGAAAATAGCACTCAACATTGTTGATTGCGAGCTTATATTTTTAATTTTAGTGCATTTTCAGGACATTTTCCTGATCTTTTAAAGTGCGCTAATATAATCCCTCTTTATAAAAAGGGCTGCAAGAAAGAAAAGTGCAATTATCGACCGATTTCGTTACTTTCTTCAATTTCAAAGGCATTCTAGAAAGCTGTCAAAAGCAGAATCCTGAAATATCTTAACAAGAATAATTTCTTAAGCGAAAAACAATTTGGTTTCAGAGAATGTCTCTCCACAAAAGTTGCTATAATCGTCTATTGCACTTTTCTCTACAAAGGTCTTGATAGTAAGAAATGCTGTGCTCTTCGTTGACATTGCAAAAGCTTTCGACGTGATTAACCACAGTAATCTTTTTCTAGATTGGTTTACATCATACATAAAAAACGGAAACCAAAAAGTTTAAATTGGAGATACTTTTAGCAGTTCAAAAAAATAAATATAGGGGTCCCACTCTGTTTTTGCTGGTAATGTCAAAGCTTTTGCAGATTACTTTGCCTTTGCTTATAGCGCAGCAAACAATCTAAACCTAGTTGCTGATATTAACCACGATGTACATTTGCTCCGACTCTGGTTTCCTTGGTACAACCACATTTCAAGTTTAAAAACTTATCTATTATCATCCTTAGATGACTGGAGTGATTACACACCTTGCCGCGGTTCTGGGGCTTAAGTAGGATTAATGATACCAGTGAGCTATGGTGGCGGACATGCGGTAAAGCATATCCATCAAGGTTACCCTTGCCGCAAAGATCCTGGTTGAAATCTGAAAACTAAGATGTAATCAAACTCTATCCCACCCACTCCTCTCCCTATATCATCCTCACTCCATTCCCCTGTGCCGGATCAAAGTGTCATGCGACTCGTGCTGACGATCAACCAGGCTGAGGGCCCGAACGGAGTCGCGAACGGAGCATCCAGATACCTGGCGAACTCTGGATTAGCTAGCCTTACCTACGTATACGAAGCCCTGCGTAGGCGAACCACCCTCTCTCCGATACTCGTGGGAATCACATGAAAAACTTATCCAACAAAAACAACAATAACAATAGAAATTTAAACATTTTACCAAGAGAAGAAGAATGTTCTATCCGAGAACCGGCGAGGGAACAGGACAGCAAACCCACCCCGCCCCTCTAAAATCCCAGCCCTTCATCTGGATCAGTGAGGTCAACTTCCCCCCACATGTCCAACACGGACTCTCCTATAGTATATATATATATATATAGTTTTAGCAAGGGACAAACCCTACACGAGCAAACAAGCGCGTGCCGCTGCTAGGCTAACAGGGACCTCCACGGTCCCCAGTCGGAAGGCCGCAACTGCTAAAAAAGCTGGCAACCTGTTCACCAGGTTCCGGCAGGAGCTTAACAAAGCCGGTAAGGTCTAACCATCTGCCCTCCACGGATGAGAACACCGGCAACTTCAGGGAGAGGCGCGAGTTACACAAATGGAAATCAAAAAACTTGCTGACGGAACATTTGTGTTGCTTCGCAACCAATAAGCAATTAAGTGTCAATACAGCATTCAGGTTTCGATGGCTTTCGAGTAACGCAAATGTAGGTCAGTTGCCGGTTGTGTTGTTATTCGAAACCCAGCGGAAACTGAATGCCTTGATCTTTAATACTTTTAAGAAACAATAAATAAATAAATAAAGAAGAGTAGAGTTGGACATGAGACTTCAAGCTAAAATTTCTGGTAGAATTTCGAGTTGTGTCGTGAAGCAAAATTATAACTGACGCAGTCGGTAGAATTTTCTTTCTAAACGGGAAAGGAAAAACGATCTAACAAGAAAGTGTAAAAGTACTTACAGTGGAACTATAAATCAGTACCTCAGGAAGAAAGGTGCTAAAAGAGATACTACAAATAAGTACCTCAAAAATAAAACCAGAAAAGTGAAAAAAACGTCAATCTAAGCAGTATTAACATTTTTATAAAGAATACAGTATAGTGAAAAATAGCAAAATAGGGAGCAGAGACAATCGCCTAAAATTATTTGACATAAATCGCGGTATCAGCAATAATATGGCGAGTAATATGGAAGAATTGTTGGGGACAATGGTTACAGCCCTTAACACTTTAGCAAATGTTCAACAGCAACAACAACAACTGCAGCAGCAGCAGCAAGAACAACAACAACTGCAGCAGCAAGGACAGCAACAACTGCAGCAACAGGGACGAGGAATCCGAGTGGAAAAGGAAATGGAATACATCCCAATGTTTTCCGGGAATAAGAGGGAGTTAACTCTTATCATCTGTCGAAGACGTAAGGAAAACTGAGGTATACCATGCCATTTTCAACTACAAAATCACTGGCCAGGCGAAAGATTGCATTTACCAATCCGAACCAACAACCTGGCAGGAGGCGAGGGATCTACTGGTGCAACATTTTCGGCCCATAATCGACGTTAGCAGCATCTTTAACAAAATCAGCTATATAAAGGTAGATAGTATCCTAGAACTATGCAATAAGATAGACCTAATACATAGTGAATTGTATGAATACGCAGTCTATGAAGTAAACTGCAAGGAAATAGTTGATTCAATTTGTCAATTAATAGTAGTAAAGATTAAAGAAATTACAACTCTACAATTATCCAGAGAGCTTAGAACAGAGTTTGATATAAATAAAATAAGAACAATTTTATACTCTTAAGATAATTTCAATGCAAGCAATCATGCAGTCAGTAATCAAATTGCCAAATCAAATTTTAATTCGAGGCAAGGTACATAGGTCAGTAAGCAATAGTGCAAACAATAATAGAAATGATTTTGGTAGCAGTCAACAGCCAAAAACCAAGTTCAATGGAAGTAAATCATGTTTCATTGAATGACGCACACAATCCCAATCGAAGTTATTCTAATAATTCTAATGTTCAAGACATAAACAACGTAGAACCGGTAAATTTTCTAAACTAAGCCTCGGAGATAAATTTTTTGTAATCTTACAATTAGCGGAAAAACGTACAAGGCCTTAGTAGATACAGGCTCAACCATTAGTCTAATAAATGCTTCGAATGTTGATTGTTCTTGCTTCGAGATATTGGAAACAAAAAATGTGTCCTTTAATACTATAAATAATGTCACAACAGAAAAAGTAAAAATAATAGTTACTGACGCCCCTAAAGAATTTCGAATGAGTCAACAGTGTAGAATAAAATTGTACCAAATGAGTTTGAATAATAAAGCATATGATATGCCTATCGGTATGGATTTTATAAGAAAAAGTGTTATGGAGATTAATATTAATCAAATGTACATGAAATTAATAAGTACCGTTAATATAAAATTGTACTCAGAAGATTATGGAACAGTAGAATGCTATGAATTATAATATAATAATAATAATGGCGGCAGTCCGAGGTGGACCTGGGCCTAGCTTCTCACCAAATGCTATGAATTAACAAATCAAAATAATAGAGAAATAGACTTACTACGAGTACATCTAAATCAATCAATGAGAAGGAAGAAATTATAAAAATCTTGAGTCAATTTAAACATTTAGTATATAGAGATGGGGATCAGTTAACTAAGACCGATACAATAATGCACGTAATCAGGACCACAACAGACCAATAGATAAACTCTCGTCTGTATAGACTACCTCCAAAGCATGAGCAGGAAGTCAAAAACCAAATAGAAGAAATGGAACGGCAACATATCATCAGGAAATCTAACAGCCGATACTCTTCTCCAATCGTGGTAGTACCCAAAAAAAATAGATAACTCCGGTAAACAAAAATTTAGATTGTGGTGTTGACTACAGAAGACTTAATGAAAGAACACTAGATGACAAATATCCTCTACCTAATATAGACAATATATTAGACAAGCTAGGAAGGGCTCAATATTTCACAACATTACATCTAGCCAAAGGTTACCACCAGATAAAAATGCATCCATGAGATATTCATAAGACAGCATTTGTTACGCCAAATGGTCTATATGATACCCTTTGGTCTGAAAAATGCACCGGCCACTTTTCAAAGACTAATGAATGAGATATTAAGAGATCATCTCAATAATATCTGTGCTGTATATCTTGATAATATACTTATATTCTCAACGAGTCTAGAAGAACACCTTTCTGCAATCAAAACAATTTTTAATGTCTTAGCTAAACACAATCTAAAAGTGCAGTTTGATAAATGCTCTTTCTTAAAGCACTATACGGAGTTTTTGGGTCATATTTTAACCAGTTAGGGTATGAAACCAAACCCAAGAAAAATTAAATGTGTTACAGACTTCCCCCTCCCCACAACAGAAAAACAGTTAAAAGGTTTTCTTGGATTAACCGGATTTTATCGGAAGTTTGTCAAAAATAACTCCAGAATACCCTATCCCATGATTAAATACTTGAAAAAAGATATTAAGATCAACGTAAATGATCCAGAGTACATTCAAGCATTATGGACATTGAAGCTTAATATTGTCAACCACCCTATCCTTAGATTTCCAAATTTCAACAGACCGTTTATCCTTTTACTGATGCATCCAACTATGCTATTGGGGCAGTTCTCACCCAAGAAGGCCAACCTGTTTACTTCAAGGTCGCTAAATGACCACGAAAAAAATTACTCAGCAACAGATAAGGAATTCTTGGCCATAGTCTGGGCAGTAACTTATTTTCGTCCTTACCTTTGGGGGAATAAATTCAAGATAGTTACAGATCATCAACCGATTAAATATTTAAATCAAAAATATAATGGAAAGGAATTTGATGATGGCTCCTGAAACTAGCTAAATTTAATTTCGACATAGAATATCTTAAAGGGAGAAAAATAAAGTCGCAAACTTTTTAAGCAGAATAGAGAATGTAGACAATTTAGAAGACGACATAGCTTCAGATCTTACAACCGTTCACTCTGCCCCAGAGCAGCAACTTGACCATTTCCCAATTAGTCAGCAAATATAAAACACAATTGTTACTCATAAACAATGTTACAAATAAAATAAAGGTAGTTCATGGCAGAAAAATAGTCCATGTTGACATGATCAGTCGTATTGGAAAGAACTATTTAAAAGAACCATTACATCAGGAAAAGTAAGAATTTATTCCGATTTATCTTATAGTGAGTACAACAAAGTGCAACAAATTCTTATTGAACTTTTTAGAGAAGATAAAAAGATTTAATTTGTTAAGTGTACCATGAGAGCACAGAAAATAGATACGGTAGAAGAACTATATAAACAAATATCGCTATACCATATTAAAGAAAGCTGCCATTCTGGTGTTTCAGAAACATATACATTAAAAAACAAAATGTACTTTCCCAAATTAATTTTCGAAATTTCCAAAGTGATTGGAAACTGTCATACTTGGCAAGAGGGTAAGTATGATAGAAGACCCCTAAAACCTTAATTCAAAATTACAGAAATACCATCCCAACACAATGAAACTTTGCATATGGACGTTCTTCATTTCAAAAAGTTGTTTTATTTAACATTCATAGACAAATTCACAAAAAGGGTATATGCCTATAGTTTAGTTAGTAAAAACGGGGTGAATAAAATAGAACATATATGGAACAACAATTTACAAGATTTGGGAAACCTAAAAAAATAATCTACGAAAATGAGTTTAAATGAAATAGAAGTGCATACAACCAAATCGAATGCTCACACTAGTAATGCCGACATTGAACGACTACATTCTACCTTACTCGAAATTCTGCTAACTATGAGATATGAGGAAATTTCAATAAATACGAAAATCTATAGAGCAAGTTAAATATATAATTATAGGTATCATTCAACTCTTGGTATGTGTCCTAATTCAGCGGAAGGAATTAACGCTGAAGAGTTAAAGATCAAAATTAAAAAACATAAGCACAGTGTAATAGACAAAAGAAATATGAATAGGGAAGAATATCAAGAAAGGCGGCAGGAAGGGTATATTAGAAACTATAAGCATTTAAGACTCAAAGACGAAACCTACTATCGAAAACACAATCTTCAAAATATTCACCCTACCACCAGGGCTGTATAAAATCAAGTACAAGTATTGGTACTGGTACTTTAATTGAATCAAGTACAAGTCCTTTTTACTAAAGTACTTGAGCAGTACTTTCAAGTACTCGAGCAGTACTTTCAAGTACTTGAGCAATAATTTCAAGTACGTGAGCAGTCTTGCTTTCAGTGTCTCAAAACTCATAACTGTGCATAAAACGAAATTGATAAGGCAAGTTTATATTGCTAGTACTTACGACTAATTGCTAAATCCTTTTTAATAAAATACTTGCCAATATTTGATATAATTTAAAGTACTTGAAAGTACTTGTAAGTACTTGAAGTACTGGTCAAGTACTTAAGTCCTTATTTATGTACTTAAGTACGTAAAAATGGACTTCACTGGACTTCATTCTTTTCAAGTACAAGTACCGGCGTACTGAAGTACAAGTATCAGTACTCGGTACTTGTACTTGTAATGTACTGAAGTCAGATAATACTGAAGCACTTTACAGCCCTGCTTATATAAAAATTTGCGATATCTTATTGGATGGTGATTTTGGCGATCATAGGAATGTTTATACCAATGGCAGAACCAACACTTGTTGTTACACCGATTAATGCTAAGGGATTTATTGTATTAAAGAGAGGTCCTGTAGAGTTAATTCAAAGTTGCCAAACTATATTACATATTATAAATACTTCTGATATCCTAGCTACTATTGATTCAATAGAACTTAATCTACACAAACTAGAATTAGACAACAATTTTGAAATTATAAATTAAGTTATAAACATAAAAGCAAAATTAAAAGCAGTAATTCTGCAAACAAGAATAAATCGAGAATAAAAACCGGTCAGAAATATTTATTTGGAACCATGGACGACGCATAGTTGATATTCTTCAACATCTACAAGTCACAGATTCAAATAATCATGCTGCCATCGATAATTTAAATAAACAGATAGACATCAATAAACAGTTAATGCTTAATGTAAATAATTTACGAATTACGGTGGAATAAGATAGAAAAAAAGTATCTGAAGTATATAATAGTTTATTAGATGGTCAACGAAGTATACATTTGAAACAACTAAAACAGATCAATTATTAAAATTAAAGATGTTAGAAGACAAAATAGACAATATTTTAGAAGACATTGCTTCTGCTAAGCAAGGAATTTCGCATCCAAGCATATTTAGCGGACGGGAAATATTAGCCTTAGGTTTAGATTTTTAGAAATTAAAACATTCTAGAGTAGGCTTAATGCAATACAATAGAGAAACGTCAGTTTTAGCTATAAAACTTCCAAAAGAATATATACAGGTAGACCTTAAAATGATTATCTCTATACCGAACATGGAATTTACAGAAATTTATCAGGCAATAATTAAAACACAAACTTTATTATTTATTAAACTTTATTATTATTATTGTTACGCACTTTATTTTCTGCGACTTAACTTGTCCGCGTCAGGATCTCGAATGGATCTTTTTTAAATGATGACTCTTTCTCAAATGTTTCTCTCTTCTTTTCATTTTCTCTTTGGCCTGCTGCAACTCGGCCATTCTGACTCACAATCGTCCCGATTCCGTCGAAAGAACCCTCGAGGGTATTACTTGCCCATGGCTTCAGATTTGCTACCTCGCATATGCCCTCGTAGGGAATTTGCCATAATTGATAGCCCTCTACTACATATCTGTCATTTTCCAATACCTTAGTTATTCTGTATGGACATTTAAATTTCGGAATTACTTTTCTACATATGCCTCTATATCTATTTTCAAAGTTCTTTGTTATTACATAATCCCCCAAGTTGTACTTCCTATTAGTCCTACTCCGATCTTTAAGTTCTTTATTTCGTTTCTGTTTAGTAACTATCTTGTTCGCTGCCTCAAGTCGGATCTTTTTCAAATTTCTTTCTACTCCTAATTTATCATTTTCTTCCAAACCTTCTTTCAAATGATCGACCACTATACTTTGTCTAACTTCAAATAGTAACTCACTAGGGGTTACTCCGGTACTTGCGTGAACAACATTGTTTAATGCAAACTCTATTTTAGGTAACACGCTATCTAGAGATAAAAACAAACCTGCATTTGTAAGTTTCGCTATCATCGGGCCCAGATTCCTATTCTCCCTCTCGACTTGCCCATTGGTGAGCCTGTTGCGATCTTAATGTGACGTACATTTAATATATACATGTCTAACATCATTTAAAATTGTTAGAAGTGAAAGCACTTCCACGATCCGATATCAAAATCTTGGGACGGCTATAGTGAGCAAAGTAAGATCGTAGGCTACTCAAAACTTCACCAGTGCCAGTGGACCTAGTGACATATAACTTAATGTATTTGGTAAAGGAATCAATTATTAAGAATACATACTTCTTCTTCGTGGGCGCCGTGGCGTAGTGGGTAAGTGCGTCGACTCCTACGCTCGAGGTCGTCGGTTCGAATCTCGAAAAAAACATCAAACATTTTTTTCACGGCTCCACCTCTTTCGAGTCACTGACAATGTTCAAATAGTATAACTGTCTAGAAAAAAGCTTCTTAACCTCGCCGTTCGAAGTTGGCATTAAACTGTAGGTCCCCTTCACTCGTGAGAGAACAATAGCACAGTCAACACGAGTGGTTGCTGAAAAACTAGGCCCAGGTCCACCTCGGACTGTAGCGCCGCCATTATTATTATTATTATTATACTTCTTCTTCGCATTTTTAAGTTTAATTGGTCCGAAGTGATCCACATGAAGTATCTCGAAAGGACTATTTCCCTTTGGAATATTGTGCATTAGTCCTTCATGGTTGAAAATGCAATACATTTGAAGCAGTTAGTAATGTGATTCATTACCTTTTCCTTCATTTTTGGGAACCAATATGTTTCCATTATTACCCCTACAACCTTGTCTCTACCTAAATGACCCATCTCATCATGATGCAGGCGTATGATATTTTCCTCCATAGTTCTAGGGACATAAAATATAATCCTTTGTCCTATTTTCCTGCATATTATGCCATTCCGCATTTCGTAAAAGCTGCTTTCTTAATTTTTTATCTTTGTACTGTCTTATTGACAAGTTTTGTTCGAAAGTGTTAGCTTCTAAGACTAAAGTATTGGAAATGCGACTCAGTGCATCCACATGTTGCATTTTGGTACCACAACGGTGCTCGAGTGTATATTCGTAATTTTGAAGCTCTAATGCCCACCGTGAGATTCTGGGATTAATTTATTTCTTGTTTAACGTCAAAGTGAGTGAATTCCAGTCGTTTACAATCTTAAATTTCAGTCCATGCAAATATACACTAAACCTTTTTAACGCGTAAATTATCGCTAAGGTTTCAAGTTCGAAGCTGTGGTACTTGGCTTCGTGTTCAGTTGTTCTTTTGGAGAAGTAGAAGATCGGGTGGAACTTTCCGTCTTTTTTTCTTTTGCATTAAAATAGCCCCAAATCCCAAAGAACTGGCATCACAATAGAGCTCAGTCTCGTCTCCTGGGTCATATATTGCTAAAATGGGTGCCTCCACCAATCTCTTCTTCAAATCCTCAAAGCAACGAAGCTATTCTTCACCAAATCTGAACGTAGAGTATTTCTTTACTAACTTATATAGGGTTTGAGCTAAGAGTGAAAATCCATTTACGAACCTCCTAAAATAGGAGCATAATCCCAAGAAGCTATGGACCGCTTTTACACTTTTCGGCACCGGGAAATTGATAACTGAATCTAAGCCCTTTGCATCCGGCTTAATGCCGTTTTTTGAAACCATATAACCTAAATAACATACACTATATCAAAATATTGCACATACACCGAGTGAAATTGAGTCTAGTCACGCGGTCTATTCACAATCTCTGATTTTTCAGCATAACTTTTTCCTTCACCTTTAAGCTTTACGATAATTTTTTTTATGTCTACTGGAACCTTTTTGTGTGATACAGACACTTTAGCACAAACTAACCGAATTTAAGAAACACTGATCTTTTTTCACATCAAAGGACTGCTGCGAACTGAACTGAAGGATTTGAATATCCTATACCGGCTACCTTTTTGTACTGATAATTTACTGTTATCATACCATTCCATGCACTGTATGTGCAATTTTTTGATGTATGTGCAATTTTTTGGTGTGGATTTAAATTTAAATTAAATAAAAATATTTTTTCTGTGTAAAAGTGTTTTATGGTTTGTTTTATATCTTCTACATGATAGTAATAATCGGAAAAAATTACCAAACAAAAGGCAGGTATGACCTATTTGTTACAACTTATAAAATATTAAAAACTGCACTCAATTTCACGCGGTGTATGTGCAATTTTTTGATGTAGTGTACTTCGGATTGCATGAATTGGCATTTGTCTAATCTCAAATCTAGTTTGTTTCTTACCAGTCTATAAAAAAACTTCTCTCAATATTTCAATGTTTTCTTTAACTGTTTCTGTAGCTATCATTATGTCATCTATGTAAATTCTAACCTTTCTTTTCCTCAGCAAATCAAAGACTCTGTTAACATACCGCTGAAACTCGGATGGCGCGTTCTTCAGGCCAAATGGCATTTTAAGATACTCAAATTGCCCCAAAGGGGTGACGAAGGAAGTATATTTGATGGATTCTGCGTGCATGTGTACGTGATGAAATTCACTTTTCAGATCTAACAGTGTGAAAATAGTTTTATTCGCCAATCCGTCTAACAAATCTTCAATTACTGGAATCGAGTAGTTGTCTTTCAAGGTAACTTTATTTAATGTTCGGTAATCTACACACAACCTTATTTCAGCGTTCTTCTTTCTAACGAGGACAATAGGAGAGGAATACTCCGATCTGCTTGGCCTCATTATTCCCTGATCTAAAAATTGGTCTAATATTATCTGTACTTGGTTTTTCTCAAAAAATTACAATCTTCTAGGAGGGCAATGGAAAGGTCTTTCGTCACTAAGTGTTAATTGCATTTCGCAAATCATTTCGGGAATCTCAGGACGACTGCGATTCAGATAACATTCATTCAATAATGCATACAATTTTGGTCCATGCTTATCATCATGTCTACATTCATTTTACACTCATTGTTATCATCTATTTCTATTTTCATTAAGTCTGAACATGCTAATTCATACTCCTTAATATTCAAAATTCCTCTTTGATCTTTCATTACGAATTCGGTTTTACACTCTTTTTCTTTACATTTCTTTTTACACTCTTTTTCTTTACATTTCTTTTTACACTATTTTTCTGTTCATTTCTGTTTTGGCATTACACTTTCATTATAATTTACAAATTTCATTTTAATACCGGCTACTTTCAAAAAATCTCTTCCTAAAATTACGGAATACTTCATTGTGCCATCCGGTACAACTAACAAATCCATTTTAACTTCCTTTTCTTCAAATAATACGACACTTTTAATTTTTCCATAAACAATCAATAAACTTTTATTTAATCCAAAAAAACTTAAACAATTTTCATACTTTTCAATCAAAACGGGTGGCACAAATTCCTTCCGTACAAAGCTGACTGGACTGCCGGTAACTATTAATGTTTCTAATGATAATTGAAACTTAAAATTTAAATTCTCAAATACAAATAACAATTTTCTTACATATTCAAAGTCTTCGTTCCCCTCGTTGATATTGAGTACTTGCCGGTTATTCGTGCGCTTCAAACATGTTGCTGCGAAGTGGCCCATCTCACCGCATGCGTGGCAGGCGCCTCGTTCTCTTCTCGGTTTTACACATTCGTTGGCCATGTGCCCCATGACATTGCAATTAAAGCACCTTATGTTTGGTACTTGTCCGACGGTTGGCGTCTGTCGACGAGGGATCCCAACTGCAACGTATTGTTTCAGCAACTGAATTTTATTAAAGGCTTCTAACAAGTCATTTTTGTTCTCGAAGCGCTGCATCCTGGCTTGAGAGCGAAGATACGAATCTGGGATTCCATCGATGAGAGATTCAAGGAGTTCCTCTTCGTCCATTCCAGCTTTATTAGCGAGAATTGCTTTCTCGTGGAAGTATTGTTGGAATGCTTCATTGGGCGACCATTTCCTTCCTTCGACGGCTTTCCTGAGGGTTAATCGGCTTGTGTGATCCCCGAATATAGCTTTCAGTTCCGCAAGCAGCAGCGACGTTGGGGTAATCATGAGATCTGACTTGGAATGAAACCATTTTAGAGCCTTACCCTTAAAGCGGCAAGAGATCAGCAATCTCACCGCTTTGTCTTCTAAATTATAGGCGCACCGAATGTTCTGGGGTTGCGTTTCCCAGTGGGAAAAATAATCTCCTTCGCCGTTGAATTCCGCTAATAAATCTTTTTAAATTGTTTGTTTTCTTCCGTGCTGCTCTTAGGGTTTACACCCTCACGTTTCTCTTTCCTGAGCCACTCATTTTCATCCCTTAAAATTTGGATTTCCCTCTTCATTGTCTCCAGTTCCCTCTTCATTCCTTCCCACTCTTTGTTTTCGATTTCACTTTTCTTCTTTTTATTGTTTTTCTCGTTATTTCGTTCGTTCTCTCTTACACCTCGTTGTCCTTCTTCTTCAAGTCTCTCATTTTCTTTTTCATTATTCCTCTCCTTATCCTTCTCATTATTCTACTCATTATCACTATCGTTGTTGCGCTCATCATCGCTTTCATTATCCCGTTCATTTTCCTTGTACCGCTTGTCGCCGATTCCACTGTATGAGTCGCTGTATCCTTCGTCGCCTGATGATGATTCCTCCTCACCAAGATCTTTGTGTGTGTGGCGTATGTCTGGATACTCACCCCTTTCCTTCATGGGTATCGACAGCAGACGCAGCAACAAATCATTTTTGTTTCCCGTTGTTTTTTTTCCCGAGAACGCTGAGCCATTGCTTTATTTGCACGGCTGTGTATTTCTTAAGAGTAATCGTCGACTCCTACGCTCGAGGTCGTCAATTCGAATCTCGAAAAAAACATCAAACATTTTTTCATGGCTCCACCTCTTTCGAGTCACTGACAATGCTCAAAGAGTATAACTGTCTAGAAAAAAACTTCTCAATCTCGCCGTTCGGAGTCGGCATTAAACTGTAGGTCCCCCCTTCTCTCGTGACAGAACAATAGCACGCACAACACGAGTGGTTGCTGAGAAGCTAGGCCCAGGTCCATCTCGGACTGTAGCGCCGCCATTATTATTATTGTTATTATTTTTACGCACTTACGTTGAGGGAACGTGAACTAGTTCAGAATTTAGGCTTCCATAACATAAAACATCTTCTTCTTCTTCTTAGGGGGCTACAGTCCGAGGTGGACCTGGGCCTCACTCAACATGCCTCTCCAGCCAGCACGATCTTTCGCCAGCTGTCTCCAGTTTCGCACACCAAGCCGGCAGAGGTCCCCCTCGACTTGTGTGCGCCACCTTGTTCGTGGACGTCCTCTGTTGCGTTGTCCCACAGGCTCAGAGTCGAAGACTCTTCGGGCCGGAGCTAAGTTGTCCATACGCTCAACATGGCCTAGCCATCTTAGGCGTTGGATCCGTAGACGCCTGGCTAGACTCATGTCGCTGTACAGCCCATACAGTTCGTGGTTGAATCTTCTCCTCCAAATGCCATCAACGCAAACAGGACCAAAGATCGCGCGCAGAACTTTTCTCTCGAAAAGACCAAGAGACTGTTCATCCGCTTGGGATATTGTCCATGCCTCTGCACCGTAAAGCAGGACTGGGATGATCAAGGTCTTATACAAAGTCAACTTGGTCTTCCGAGAGAGGGCTCTACTACTCAATTGCCTTTTGAGCCCATAAAAACAGCGGTTGGCAAGAGTAATTCTGCGTTTGATCTCGGTACTGATGTTGTTTGTACTGTTAACCGCGGAGCCAAGGTAGACGAAGTCCTTTACTACCTCAAAGTTATAGCTGCCTATGGTGACGTTCTGGCCAAGTCGTCGATGTTGTGCGTCCTTTCTCGATGACAGCATATACTTGGTTTTGCCCTCGTTTACCGCCAGACCCATTTTAGCCGCTTCCGTTTCAATGCCAGCAAACGCATCATTGACGGCTCGCTGTGTTCTCCCAATCACGTCAATGTCATCCGCATAAGCTAGCAGTTGAACGGACTTTTGGAAGATCGTGCCTCTTGTGTTGGCCAGTGAGTTTTGCACGATCTTCTCAAGAATGATGTTAAAGAAATCACATGACAGCGCGTCGCCTTGTCTAAAACCTTTTTTGACATTGAAGGTCTCGGTGAGTTCGTTACCGACCTTGATGGAGCAGCGAGAGTTCTCCATCGTCATCCTGCTCAGTCTGACGAGTTTAGCAGGAATGTCAAAACTAGACATGGCGCTGTATAGCTCGTCTCTATACACGCTGTCATATGCGGCCTTGAAATCGACAAATAGATGGTGTGTGTCAATTTGCATTTCTTGGGTCTTCTCCAGGATCTGCCGCAGTGTGAAGATTTGATCGATGGTGGACTTCCCGGGCCTGAAACCACACTGATAAGGACCTATCAGTTTGTTCACGAATGGTTTCAGGCGTTCACACAAAACGGCAGAGAAGATTTTGTAGGCGATGTTAAGGAGACTTATCCCTCGATAGTTGGCGCAGTCAAAGGGGTCTCCTTTCTTGTGGATCGGGCAAACGATACTGAGATTCCACTCATCGGGCATGCTTTCCTCCGACCATATCTTACAGATGAGCTGGTGCATGCGCCCTACCAGATCACCTCCAGCTGCTTTAAACATTTCGGCGGGCAGACTATCTGCACCAGCAGCTTTATTAGACTTCAGTCTCGATATCGCTATCTTGACTTCGTCTAGGTCGGGGGGACGGTATTCTCTTCTATCATCGTCCGTTGTGTTGAGTGGAACATTCTGCCTGACAGCGGTATTTGTGTCCTCATCGCCGTTCAACAGTCTGCAGAAATGATTTTTCCAAATTCTCAGTATCGACTGCGAATCTACTATTAGCTGTCCATTTTCGTCCCGGCAAGCTTCTGTCCGAACTTTATATCCATTCGATAAAAGTTTTACCCTTTGGTAAAACTTTCGGACATCATTCCTGCCATAACACCTCTCCATCTCCTCGATCGCGCGCTTCTCGTGCTCTTTCTTTTTCTTCCTGAGAAGCCGGTTCTCTTCCCTTCTTCTCTGTTCGTAGAGCTCACGAACAGCTCTCGTGGTTCGATGCAGCGTTGCCCGGTAGGCTTCTTGCTTTGCTGCATGTGCCTGCCTGCACTCGTTGTCAAACCAGGGGTTTTTTCTTGTTGGCGTTTGAAAACCCAGCACATCAGTAGCGGCTTCTCTGATGGCTCTTTGACAACGTTTCCATTCTTCGTCTATTGTTAGTGCAGGCGGCGTCGAACTTTCGGAGAGTTTCAGGGAGACTCGATCGGCAAAGTTCCTGGCAGTCTGTTGCGATTGTAGCTTTTCGACGTCAAACCGTGGTTGGCTTCCTCGACTCCGTTCTTCTCTCGATATCCGTGTCCTTACCTTGGCTACAACAAGGAAATGGTCCGAGTCGATGTTGGCGCCTCGGAAAGTTCGGACATCAAGAATACTGGAGGAGTGTCTGACGTCGATCGCAACGTGATCAATCTGGTTGACGGTTGAATGATCAGGGGACCGCCAGGTCCCTTTATGGATGTTGAGGTGTGGGAACCGCGTGCTAGCTACAGAGAGGTTTCGCCCCGTAACAAAGTCCACCAGCCTGAGTCCGTTTTCGGACGTGGTGTCGTGCAGGCTGTGTTTACCGATGACTCTAGCAAAGATGTCCTCTTTACCCAGCTTAGCGTTAAAATCTCCTAGAACGATCTTGGTGTCGTAGCTGGGGCATTGATCGTACGTTCTTTCTAGGAGATCATAGAAGTCATCCTTGCTATCGTCATCTTTGTCCTCCGTTGGGGCGTGGGCGCAGATTAGGCTGATGTTGCCGAATTTAGCCTTGATGCGGATTGTTATGAGGCGCTCGCTTATGTACTTAAAGCTTAAGACTTTTTGCCTAAGTCTGCCTCGAACAACAAATCCACATCCAAATAATCGCTGCCTTCGCTCTCTGTAACAGTCGCCGTAGTAGATATCGCAGTTTTTCATCCTCTTTTTGCCCGGCCCATCCCATCGCACTTCCTGGATTGCGGTAACGTCTGCTTTATAGCAGTCTAGGGCCTCCGCGAGTTCATCGGCTGCACGTGGTCTGTTCAGGGACCTCACATTCCACGTGCAGAACCGAAAGTCATTGTCCTTATTCCGTTTGCTGGGGTCGTCAACAGTAAATCCGTAAACATAAAACATCACCCGCTTTATATAATTAAAGAAGTTCGCACACATTTCAAAGATCTACGTGGAATCAAGCGCGATAGACAAATAATAAAAAGAGCGTACAAGCATCAAAACCCCATTAAAAACGTTCCATTCGATAGAAAACTGACAAGCAGACTACTCCAAGAGAAAAAAGAACTAATAAAATGTTGACCTCATAAACAATAACTCTCCACTCTTCCTCCAATAAGAATCCATTTTCGTATTACATTAACAAACACGATTGTCTATATTTGAATGTATACCCTAATTTTATAGACAACGCAAATAAATAAGATTACAATTATGAATTGAATTAACTGTTATAGAATATTTACTTTATTTATTTAATTTGCATTATTATTGTACTCATTATACACTTAGTATTAGAATTTTTAAACAATTTACATGCTAATATTCATAATACACACTATTCTTGTCATTCGACACTAAGTACTCCATACAAATAGAGGCTTTGCATTAAAAATCAAGAAAAAAATCAAAAAAAAAAACATCAAAACTTCGAAAATTCCCGAAAAAGGGAGAAAAAATATAAATTTTAAAATTCAGAATAAAATACTCTATTGGAAGTGAAGTCTAGAGACAATGGATGCGGAATTGCTGCTGATGCCGAGTGACAACTCGGAGAACGGCGGCGACGAAAATTTAAAAAAAAGGCATAAGCTTTTAAAGCCGCAGACGAAGAGACAGCACCAGAAACGAGTAGTGCTCCCGAACAATTCAGAAAAAAAAGTGCTGAAGAAGAAGCCTCGTACAGTGGCAGGGGAAACCTGTACGTGCAACTGGATTAGTCCGAGGAGGAAGATCAAGCCGACGACGAAAAGGAATTGGCCCTAAAACTGAAGGAGAAGGACAAGCTGGAGGAATTCATAAAAGCCCTCCAGCTCAAGCTAAAAAATAGAACAAGATCAAGAAAAGGATAGAAAGTTGCCACAAACGCAACAAAAACAGCAGCAACCAAAGCAGCAGCAGCAGCAGCAACAACCAAAGCAGCAGCAGCAGCAACAAAAGAAGGAGAAGAAGATTAGAATGCCTCCCATCAGTATAACCGGAATGGACGCCGAAGACACGATCCAGGTATGTAAGTTGGCCGTAAAGGACAACTTTTACATTAAAAATAAGGGCTTTCGCAAGCAGGCCATTCATTGCTTATCAGTGGAAGGCTTCAAGCCTGTGAAAAAGAAGATAGCGTCTGCTGGGGCTGACTTTTATTCATACACACCCAGGGGAGAAAAGGCTCAGACCGTTCTTCTCAAGGGTTTAAAAGTCTCTGCTGAGCCGGAAGATGTTTTGAATTCGTTGCGGCAAGCGAACGTCGCCAACGTGGAGTTTTTGGAAGTCAAGCGCTTCTCCACTGTCCGATCCAGGATGGAACCGGTGCGCTTACTTCCCATCTTCCTGGTCCAGATGACACCAGAGAGCAGGCTTGAGAGTCTGAGGAGCATTAAGTTCCTTGACTTTCAGGCCGTCTCTTGGGAGAGGTTGTGCATCTGTGAGATTTGGGCACGCTGCAGGAAACTGCAACATGCCGAATCGATGCAGTAAATGTGCGGGGGGGCATCTGCCTGCGCAGTGTCCTCTGGGTGAGGGAAAGATCGAGGACAGATCTCGCCTGAAGTGCATCCATTGTGGTGCCAATGGACATCCTTCCAGCTATCGGCGTTGTCCAAAGGTCAAGGAAATGGCAAACACAAACATGCAAAAGAAAACAAAAGTGGCGGATTCAAGGCTGATGCCGAGAATTCTTGCCAGTCCTGTTACGCCGGTTGTCTCCTACGCCAAGATGGCGTCTGGTAGACGACAGGCACAACAGACAGCGCCAAAGGTAGCCCAGGTTACAGTAGAGGCTCCAAATGTGGGTTTCGCGGAGCTGTTGTCAATGATAGCCTCAATGAAGGCCCAGATGGCACAGTTCCAAAAAGACCTTGCGCGGATGAACCAAGTCCTTTCGTCGAGACCCGCTGGCTCAAGTGCGTATCCAATATAATGGATACGCCGGCAGCTGGAGACCTTTCGATCCTGTCGGTGAATGCGAATTCACTCGTCAGGATCGAAAGAAGGTTGGCTTTACTCAACTTGTTGGAGACCCATAAGCCTGACGTGTTGATGGTTAGCGAAACTAAGCTAAACCGGAAGCACATTCTCAGGTACAAAGATTATACCGTTATTCGAAGGGACCACCCCACTCCACACAAGGGGGTGGGGTCGCTCTCGTCATTAAAAAAAGGTATACGCCACAAAATCGTGTATTGCGGTGAATTGCGAACTTTCGGTGTACTTGAAGTGTGTATTACGTGCATTTCTCTCCAAGGTGGAAGGAAATTGTACGTGGTCGCGGTCTATGCGCCAGACGCACCTCGGGCCACAGGTTTCATATCAGAGCTCGAGACTCTCTTTAGAAAACTTCGTCTTTGCTTGGAAGAGAACTATTTTATCATAGCCGGCGATTTGAACGCGAAGCATGAGGAATGGGGTAATTCTGTGCCAAATCAAAGGGGAAACTCCCTCCTTGATTGGTGGACGCAGCACTCTATTGAGTTCAAGCTGAATTTGCTTGCAACCGATAGACCAACATTTTCCAGAAGTGAGTCTTATTTGGATCTAATGCTGATTGACAGACGACTGGCGTTACGCGATGTGGACAGTGACACAAGGAACTGCTTAACAACGGTAGAGTACGACAGTGATCACTGTGGACATGCCGCGGTTATTCAGTTCCCGAATGAGCTGGTCGAACTGGAGCAATTCGTGGAGACGTACCCTTACAATTATCGTAAGGCTCGTTGGCCGCGTTTCTCCAGGGTCTTATCCGGAGAACTACGTTCGAGTGACATTACTCCACCCGCAAGCAGAAACCTGACAAACGAAGAGGTTGACAGGTACCTCATACAAGTGGACAATACAATAAAACGTACCATGGACACGACGCTTCCAAAAGTAGCACCGACCACAGATGGCGACGTCTATCGGAACGCTACTATCGACGCACTGCACCTGAACGAAAGCAGACTGCTGTCGCGACTTAAGACACTTTACAGACGCTTTACGGACAGAGACGACCAGGAACTAAGGTTGCTCAAGTCGTAGATCAAAAACCTCCAGAAGTTAATTCGGATGAACTACCGAATTGCAGTCAATTCGTATTGGGGAGACAGGCTTCAGGCTGTTCGTTCCAACGGTCCTGGTATGTTTCCCCAAATCAACCGAATTTTCCGAAGGAGAAATCACAATGACTTGGAGGCTATTCGACTTGACAGAACGACTGACAACGCGAACCTACTGACGTCAGTTGGCATAGATCCAGATGGGGCCGTGCTAGACAATGACTTCTTGATTGTTGAGGATCCTCAGGAGAAGGTTGAAGCAATAGGAGTAGTTTTTCAGGAAGTGTACACAGTCAACGAGTCTCGTTGTCCTAACCACGACTTGGAGAACAGAGCCTTGCTTAACCATTTCTATCTTCGAAATGAAATACAACAATGGCGTTCTGAGAATCCTGGTTTCACCAGGTTCAATGACGAAAATCTGGCAAATAATGCCGTCGCATATGGTGGTTCCGATTCCATCCTCATTTCGAGGGAGAATCTCAAGGGCATCTTCAACAGTCTTAACAACAAAAAGTCGACGGGAATAGATGGCATACCGAATATTGTGCTGCGTCATCTCCCCGATGAGGCGGTGGAGGTATACACAATCCAAAGATTCCTCTCTTCCAAAAAATCTTCGGTCGATTAGTCTCCTTCCATGCATAAGCAAAGTTTTCGAGAAGATTGTCAATAGAGTTCTGATACAGTGGGCTGAGGACAGAAAAATAATACCGAATAACCAATTTGGATTTAGGGCGGGGCATGATACTGTACATGCCGCGTCAAAATTGGTGTCAAACATTCAATTCAAAACAAAGCCAAAACCCAGTTCACCGGGGCCTGCCTCGTTGACTTGGAAAAGGCACTCGACACCGTATGGTTAGAAGGTCTCTTCCTTAAGTTGACGAGGATGGGTATAAGCAAATCGCTGCTTTACACGATTTATAACATGGTAACAGGTAGAAGTTTTGTTGTTAAAAGTGGCAACATGACTTCTACCAAAGTTTTCCACATAAAAAATGGGCTCTAGCAGGGTGCAGTTAACTCACCAATCCTTTTCACTATTTTCACCAGTGAACTGATTGGCTCCATGCAGAACTTGATTGCATACGCCGATGACTTGGTGGCGTACAGGACAGCGCAAAAGGTTGAGATTATCAACATACTCCTGCAACGTGACTTCGACAAAATTCAGCGATTTTGCGACGACTGGAAGTTGAAAATCAACTACCAGAAGTGTGAAACCATCCTTTTCCGAACTCCGTTATACAAGGCCTCAAGGGACACGACAAAAAACTGGCGCAAGTTCGGCATAGTTAACCCGCAGGGGGAGCCGTTAGCAGTGAAAAGTGTGGTAAGGTACCTGGGCATTTGGCTGAATCAGTATCTATATTTCGACAGACATATAGCTACTACTCTGACGAAAGCCAGAAAAGCCTTTGCTGTGGCAAGAGGGTTGTTTTACAGCAGCCAACTTGATACCAGGGTGAAGGTAATCTGCTACATGGCCCTCATCCGGTCAGTCATGGCGTACGGTTGTCCAGTGTGGTTCATATTAAGCTAATTCGAAGGCACGTTTCACGAGCTATGACCTCGGAAAATGAGCTGATATTTGGAGCCTACTACCCCAATGAAGCATATCATGAGAACGCTCGCCGAAGTGGATTCATTCCACCGGAAGCGTTCTTGTTCCTTGACAGGATTGGCTTTATCCAGAATGCAGAGGGATGTCCATTGATCTACCACGTGTACGAAGGACGGTGGATAGGCGACTCCTCTACGAGAGCTATGTCATCAAACGTCCCAGCTGTCGCCAGCTTAATCAGCTAACTGTTGGTCCCTTACGGCCAACTTACATTTAGGTTAGGACATTAGACTAGGGTAAATTTAAGAAAAAAAATAAAAAATTAAAAATCCAAAAAAAAATACAAAAAATCGAACAAAAAAACAAAAAAAAATGTAATATAGTTTATGTTAAGTTAGTTAGGTAGGCTTATTTTAAGTTAGATTAAAAATATAAATTTAAAAAATGTTAGATTACTAAGTTTTTATTTAAGATTTTCTTAGTATAGGTATTTTTGTTTTAGTATTATTAAAAAATATATAAAAAAAACACAAAAGAAGCCGAAAGGCAAAATTAATTAAAAATTCCTGGATTAACTTAGAGTGCCCGCATAGGGCCAGTAAGATAGTATAAGAAACCATTTATTATATATCTAGTTTAAGTATTTTTTTCCTAGAACATACGATTTTTAAAGATAAAAATAAAAAAATGCATTTAAACTAAACTAACTAACTAACAAGAATAGTGTAAATTGCAAATTATTTCCTTATAAACGCACAAATGCTAATGAGCATATTGAAATGTATATATATATATGAAATAGATACTATTTATTATTATTCATTCATTTTATTTATTCAATTAATTTATAATCTTAAAACTAATAACAAAAAGTTGAATAAATATTGGTGATCATTCTTTAACAGAAGTTAGTGGTGAATGACACTTCAAAAATTTAATTTTCAAACTAGAATGTGGGGTGACAATCAGTAAAATTTAGATTAACATTTATTTTTTTTTTTAGTTTAAGAAGAAAAAAAAAGATTTTAAGGCAAATATAAAAATAACAATTCATAAATAACAATCATAAAATTGTGTTGCTGATGAAAAGGAAAGAGTTAAAAAAATGATTCAGTATATTTATAGCTCAAGGTTTTCATAGTTTTATTCATAGCCAGTTTTTAACATTTTTCGTGAAATTGTAATGTCGAAAAGTCTATAAGAGAGACTAAGAACAGAGGCAATTTATTAAATAAAAGTGGTGCGGTATATGTATAAAAATGAGAAAAATGTGTTCTATGTGCAAAAGGTACATTTACTAAATACATATTGTTTACACGTAGATTTCACATTTGTATATTTCTAGTTGGAATATTACCGCTTTGCTTGAAGAACTCTCTTAAAACTTTAAACACATATAAATGTCTGATTGGTAAAATATGCAGCATTTTAAATAAGGGCCAACTACCAGCTAGATGATTTCTATTAGAAATAATTCTTATTAAATGATTTTGAGCAGTAAATAGACTAAATGTATTGGCATACGAACCGCCCCAACTTGTTATACCGTATTGTAACTTTGATTGTGCAAGACCATAATAAATCATTGACAAAACTTTTTGAGAACAAAAGGGTTTTAATAGGTACATTTTGCGTGTGACCATCAGCAAATAATTTTTAAGCATTTTAATGTGGTCCCTCTAGTTTAAGTTAAAATCAATTACTACACCTAAGTACTTAAAATTTTGAACTGATTCGATCTTGAAGCATTTTTCTGTGCAAGGTAAATCAGCAAAAAAATTACTATTTCCACATTTATGTATGGGTAAAGAGAACTATTTACAATCATGAGCATGGAACCATAGATTGAAATCATATAAGCTGTTACCAGATACCTTAAAGCAAACCAGTTTTGTTTTATCGCTTATAATTAATTTATAATAGTTAAACCACAAACGTAACGCTTCTAGATCTTCATTTATCGATACAATACTTTCGAAAATGGTTCCATATCCATATGTAAAAACTATATCGTCCGCAAAAGCTGTTAGAGTGCCATTTAACTTGAGTTTAAAAATAGAATTTATATAAATTAGGAAAAACAATGGGCCAAGAAAAGAACCCTGTGGAACACCATTCTTTAATAACCTGGATGCACTTGAGACTCCATTTATAGTTACTTTCTCTTTTTGAGCTTCTTATTTCTTTGTTGTAGGTGGTGAGTGCCTTTTTGTAGCTTTGCCAGTCTCATGTACGCTTGGCTGCGTTGTACAGCTTGCGTACTTTGGACCGGAGGCTGGATAGCTTATTGCTCCACCATGGCACTCTCTTCCCCTTGAAATCCGCGCTTATTGGGCAGCGTTCTTCGGATGCTGTTGTGATAGCTTTTGTATAGCTCTACAACATGTTCTAGTTCTAGAAAGTGAGATGGAGCTCTTCTGATGTCAAGGTGCTCCAGATTACTTCCTAACAACGATTCAAAGAGGCCCCAGTCAGTTTTCCTCGGATTTCTTAGTCTTACTTGCTATGCCCGTATCGCCCAGATCGAAGCGTATAATTCTATGGTCCGACATAGATGGTTCGCTGGACACTTTCCAGTCCCTAACAAGTCCGCTAAGCCTTTGGCTACCTACGGTAATATCTAGTACCTCCTGTCTGGCTCTTGTGACAAACGTGGGAACATTCCCAATATTAAAGATGGAGAGTGAAGAACTTAAGATAAATTGTAATAAGTACTCACCTCTGTCATTTGTGTTGGTGCTCCCCCAGATGGTGTTGTGGACACCCAATCGGGAGCGGCATTTGCTGCCTGTTGCAGTACTCGACCAGTTTTTGTACTACTGCTAGTACTGCCGGCCCATCCCCAGCACAGTACCCCGATGCCAGGACGACGGTTCGCTGCCACCTCCTGCCATGGCGTGTTACCCTAATGGGCTTAAGGTCTCTTGTAGCGTATTTTGCAAGAAGAACGTAATTAATATTTTTGTTAATAAGAATGCAAGTTCTTGGTTTGGGTACCCTAGTGTCCCAAATTACCTCTGCATTCAGGAAGGTTAGTCCCTTGACTGTACCTTTCAGGATATAATGCTTCTGGATGAGTACGCAGCCCAGATCTTCCTGATGGATGTTCACCTGGACCGCCTTAAGTTTGTGGGAGGGGACCATCGAGCTTATTGCTCGTTGGGGGCTAATGCCCCGCTCTCTTCCTGGAGGAGTATACTCTCCTCTATCTTAACTACCGTCATTTCATGTTCCCCATCAGAGAACGAGTCTTCCGACAGGGACATGTATTCATCTCCTCCCTCAGTCACTTACTCAGCAGAAGGAGCGAGTGTTACAACCTGCTGAGGATCTGATTTCTCCTCTTCAGTTTCTGTCCTCTCCGAAGTTGGGTTTGGAGTGGTCAACTGACTCATCTCCTCCTCCGAACTTTTGAGTCCAAACACTGCAACTCTGCCGAACCTGTAACTCAGAGAATTTTTCTGACGTCTTATAACGTCGAAGGACTGTTCGTCTACTCCGAAGCCCAGTACCTGCCCGGTTCCCTCATTTCGACCATACAGCACCTTCCACAGTTTAACATTTATTTCCTCGTTTTGCGCTTCAAGGAGAACTAGTGTTGTTTTGTGCTCCTGTCCAGCGCTTTTGGGGAAATAAATGGTAATGGAATGGATACGTGGTATCTCCTTCCCACATTTTGTGGTCAGGCCCACTCCCTTCCAATTACCAAGTTTGGGTGCTACCAGTTTCAGACATTCCGCCGTCTGCGGAGCTTCGCAGTCAACTAGTAGCATCCCATGCCTGAAATGAATGCCCTGGAATTTGAGCTTGTGCTCCCCTCCCAGGGCCATTTCAGATACAAGGGCACACAGCACACAGCATCTCCCTTGGATAATTGCAAGGGAGAACTGCTACCCTCTGGGCTATCGCTGTCCCTGTGAGCTTTCTGCCAGCTCCCGCTGCTTTTGCAACAGTTGCATAGCTTCTGCTCTTTGAAACAGCAACTTGCCTCGAGGATCCCGCCTCCGACCTGTCCAGCTTCGACGTTACCCTTTGTTTTTTACTAGCATTAGGCACAGGAGGTGCAATGGAGCTACTGCTCCTTTTACCTGAGGTGGTAGGCTCCGAGCTGGGCTTAGCCCTATGCTCTTCTGCCTTTTTCCTCGCTTCCTCAGGTGTGAAACCCTTTTCGAGGTAGCGAAGATACCACCTGCTTCCAGCACCACTGAGCCCCTTTCGGAGTGGATCATCCACTCCCCCGGTTTTCCCGGGGGGGGGGGGACACCTGCGCCTATTCCTCGTCGCCTTGGTCGAAGAGGGTTGGGGGGTCGCAGAGTCTTGAGCCTCCACTTCCCCTTTTCCCCACCACCTCAGTTGGAGGTCGGGAAGCTAGAGCTTGGCTCCCGCTTAGAAGATGGGGTAACCAACCCTCGTGGGACGTCTGTGCGGCAGCAAACCAGAGAGGGGGGAGTGTGAGTCTACCAGGGCTCATCACTCTTTTTAGGATGGCGGCTGAGGAGCTGGTCAACTGATTGGCTAACGGCGGCATCCACAACTCCAGTCAGCAGGAGCTACCTGGTTTCCATGGTAAGGTCGGGACCCTGGAATAGAGACGGCGGCGGATGAGCCCTTCTTTTACGGCCTACAGCAGCGCTCACAGCCTGCAAGAGGCTACCGACACCGAATCCTTCCGGACCCCTTTGTCCGGGGGCTAAACAAATGGAGCTGTCCTCCCAGTTGGAGGTTGTGCGTGGGGTTAACTTTCTCACTACGTAAAAAACGTACGAGTTCAGAAACAACAACCTGCCTCGGATATGGACGGATTTACTGTTGACGACCCTAGCAAACGAAAAAAGGACAATGATTTTCGGTTCTGCACATGGAATGTGAGGTCCCTGAACAGACCACGTGCAGCCGATGAACTCGCGGAGGCCCTAGACTGCTATAAAGCAGACGTTACCGCAATCCAGGAAGTGCGATGGGATGGGCCGGGCAAAAAGAGGATGAAAAACTGCGATATCTACTACGGCGACTGTTACAGAGAGCGAAGGCAGCGATTATTTGGATGTGGATTTGTTGTTCGAGGCAGACTTAGGCAAAAAGTCTTAAGCTTTAAGTACATAAGCGAGCGCCTCATAACAATCCGCATCAAGGCTAAATTCGGCAACATCAGCCTAATCTGCGCCCACGCCCCAACGGAGGACAAAGATGACGATAGCAAGGATGACTTCTATGATCTCCTAGAAAGAACGTACGATCAATGCCCCAGCTACGACACCAAGATCGTTCTAGGAGATTTTAACGCTAAGCTGGGTAAAGAGGACATCTTTGCTAGAGTCATCGGTAAACACAGCCTGCACGACACCACGTCCGAAAACGGACTCAGGCTGGTGGACTTTGTTACGGGGCGAAACCTCTCTGTAGCTAGCACGCGGTTCGAACACCTCAACATCCATAAAGGCACCTGGCGGTCCCCTGATCATTCAACCGTCAACCAGATTGATCACGTTGCGATCGACGTCAGACACTCCTCCAGTATTCTTGATGTCCGAACGTTCCGAGGCGCCAACATCGACTCGGACCATTTCCTTGTAGTAGCCAAGGTAAGGACACGGATATCGAGAGAACAACGGAGTCGAGGAACACAACCACAGTTTGACGTCGAAAAGCTACAATCGCATGAGCTCTACGAACAGAGAAGAAGGGAAGAGAACTGGCTTCTCAGGAAGAAAAAGAAAGAGCACGAGAAGCGCGCGATCGAGGAGATGGAGAGTTGTTATGGCAGGAATGATGTCCGAAAGTTTTACCAAAGGGTAAAACTTTTATCAAATGGGTATAAAGTTCGGACAGAAGCTTGCCGGGACGAAAATGGAAAGCTAGTAGTAGATTCGCAGTCGACACTGAGAATTTGGAAAAAACATTTCAGCAGACTGTTGAACGGCGATGAGGACACAAATACCGCCGTCAGGCAGAATGTTCCACTCAACACAATGGACGGTGATAGAAGAGAATACCGTCCCCCCGATCTAGACGAAGACTGAAGTCTAATAAAGCTGCTGGTGCAGATAGTCTGCCCGCCGAAATGTTTAAAGCAGCTGGAGATGATCTGGTAGGGCGCATGCACCAGCTCATCTGTAAGATATGGTCGGAGGAAAGCATGAGAGTAGAATTAACCGGTTAATTTCTTTCGCTTCCCGTACTATATCTCCTACAATGTTGCACGGTATGGGTCCAGTGTCATCGTAGGCCAAATACCCTGCACGCCGATCCAGATTGTCTTCTTAATTCTGGAGAAAGAAAACGTTTAAATTGTTTTTAGCTAAAATGCATGTTTTTTATTTACCTTCGCAGTTAGCGTGGATAAGCTTGTACTCCTTAGTTCTCAGTTCGGCTATGTGATTGTTTCTAATCCACGGATCGTGGATGAGAACTATGTCTGCAATATGAGAGACGGAGTATAAGGTTGGCGGATGCCACTTTACTGTGATGGAGGTTTATTTGGGTTATTTGCAGTATTTAAGACAGCATCAGAACCCAAAGACTATTACAGTATCGTCGGATCCCTCCGATGAACTGGATCCAACGTCGGAGTTTCTCCTTTGTGTAAATGATGAGCACAGTACCGGATTCGTGTTCGTTAATTGCCTCTCGTCCTGCTCATATATTTTGATTTTAATATTCTTCAGACAGTACTTAATTTCGTACCGTTTGCCTTTCAGGATATCCAAGGCCATATGAAATGTTTTTATGTAATGTTAATTCTTTTATTTCTTTTATATTTTCAATATTATCGGAAACAATATCATCAAATGTAATTGTTCTTGTGAATGAAGAATTTACAGTATTGCTTGGGTAAAAGAATATTTCTTTGACACTTTTTTGTTGACTGTAAAGTTTCTTTTGGCAAATTTATTTCACAATTGACAAAATTAATGAGATAATTCTTTTCCAATACAATTTTTCGATTGTCACAATTTTGTTTGAGTTCCTCGGAATAGGCGTTTTTGATTACAATAGTGTCGTCATCTATAACCTGTATTTGAGTTTTATTATATTTATTATATAATAATAATAATAATAATAATGGCGGCGCTACAGTCCGAGGTGGACCTGGGCCTAGTTTTTCAGCAACCACTCGTGTTGACTGTGCTATTGTTCTCTCACGAGTGAAGGGGACCTACAGTTTAATGCCAACTTCGAACGGCGAGGTTAAGAAGCTTTTTTCTAGACAGTTATACTATTTGAACATTGTCAGTGACTCGAAAGAGGTGGAGCCGTGAAAAAATGTTTGATGTTTTTTTTCGAGATTCGAACCGACGACCTCGACGCCACGGCGCCCACATTTGAGTTTTATTATTATATCTTAATTCACAACTATTTGATATTATACAATGTTTGCTTAGTTTTAATTCTTTAAGTGTTAAGTTTGGTTCGTATACATAAGTTTGATTATTAATATCTACTACTAATTCGTTTTCGTAGTTTATTCAAGAAATTCTATGTTTGGGTATGGGGTAATTAATATTTGTTCAACGGTTATATAACTTTTGGGAATTTTAATGGCAATTACAATGTATTTATTTTTTACTCGAGAACGCAAATCTTAATTAATTTAAGCTTATAAAAATCTATATCATAGTAATCTATTCCTTTGGATGTCAATATGCTGGGGTGTATTATATTATGTTTAGCTGATACTATATTGTCTTGTATTTGGTTTACTTTATTATCTATAAATCTTAATTTTGTTATTTGCTCTAGAAACATTTGTTGTTTCATTACATTTCTGTATGTACTTTCTATTTTATTGAAACTATCCGCTATCATTTTTTTTATCATTTCGTAAAGATACTCGGAGTGTTTCTATAGATTCGTTAAAATGCTTATTAATCTTTTGGTTTATTGTCTGTATAGTATTATCAATATTTTTCTCTTCGATGTTTAAGTGATTTACAATATTTTGCCTGTCAATGTTATCCATGGTTCCAAAGAGCCATTTTTTGCATTTCCTATTAGGTATATTAATAATCTTTTTTGCAATCTATTTGATTTAGGTGTAATTGATTTGATCTTTGCTTCTAAAGTTTCAATTTCATTACTGATAAAGTTTTTATGGTCAATATAAAGTTCGTTTAAATTTGTTTGTATTAGTGAAATAGTGTGTAAGATCTCTTCTGGACTGATTAAGTGTAGAATTGTATCTGGTTGGTTTGTTATTTGAACATCTTTAACTTTCAGCTTCAGATACCCTATCTGTTCTTTGATTGCTGATGTTTGTAGTGTTGTCTGAACTGTTTGTGTCAGTAGTAGGGTTATAAAAAGGGCGACCTGTGAATTTATATGGTCTTTTCATATTTATAGGATGCACGTTATTAAGATTTTTAATTGTATACCTAGTTTCCTCCTCATGTCTAACCCGTTTATAATTTCTGATAGGAACTTTTTTCTATTTTCTAAGTAATCCTCTCGGTTTTCATTAAGTTGATTTATTTTCCTTACCTTAGTTTCCTGTGCTTAATCTTTCAACAATTGTTCATTAATTTCTTCCTTAGCTTTTCTGGGTGTTGTCTTAATAGTAGAATGAAATCGATTATTGTAATTATCTATCACTAACTGCATTCTCATTTCTACTGAAAGATCTTTGTGTTCTATGCCTGTGAATTTTTCTAAGATCGAGGAGTGGAGTCTTTCTATATCCAAGTACCTGTGTGGCTATTGGGTTTGGTCCAATGAACTTCAGCACTATTTTCACTTAGAAATTGGATAATCTGTTCCGATTTGAATTCGTTGTCTGTAATTAATTTATTAGGTTTTCCAAATTTAGAAAAGTGTTCAATTAAAATTTCTTTCTTACTTCTCCAGTTCCTGTCAGTAATTTTATATATAATAATAATAATAATAACATAATAATGGCGGCGCTACAGTCCGAGGTGGACCTGGGCCTAGCTTCTCAGCAACCACTCGTATTGTGCGTGCTATTGTTCTGTCACGAGCGGAGGGGACCTACATTTAAAGACCGACTCCGAACGGCGAGATGGAGAAGCTTTTTCTAGACAGTTATACTCTTTGATCATTGTCAGTGACTCGAAAGAGGTGGAGCGGTGAAAAAGTGTTTGATGTTTTTTTCGAGATTTGAACCGACGACCTCGAGCATAGGAGTCGACGCACCTACCCACTACGACACGGCGCCCACAGTAATTTTATATGCTACTGCAAATTTAGTACTCGTGCCAATAATTGTAACAAAGGCTTTCTTCTGTATGTGAAAGATGTCTAAATGTATTACTTCATTTTTATGCTTTGGAGTGTCGGTAATATAAAATTAGGGTTTAATTGGATTCCTATTATATTTAATTTCCTGTCATTTTTTACAGTTGTTTACAATTAGTTGAATTTGTTCATGAAGTTCCGGAAAATATATTTTTTTCTTGAGTTCTTGAATATGTTTCATTAATTTCACTGTGTATTGATTCTTTTGTGTGGTATAGAGATTTGTTTATGTGCTCGGTTTGGATTTCGGCAGCCCTCTGCGAACATTTTATAAATTTTATACTTTTATCATGCGAAAAAAATTGTATGGTTATTTGTTGCACTATGTTGTAATGATGATCCTCAACTTCGGAATATATACCAGTTATACCTTTCTTAATAAATCTGACTAAGACGTCTTTGATTTTCTTTGTTTCTTCAAGTGTTTTAGTTTAGGTGTATGATTCTTCTTTCGTGTAACAATATATTTCCTTATTTACACTGTATGTTAAGATAAGTTGAGTTTTGTATTTGTTTACTACTTCCTCTTTGATTCATGTGTTCTAATTGTTCTTCCTCTATCGAATGCATAGTTTCTGTTAAATACATTTTTGATTCAGACTCATTTCCTTCCATGATTGGTTTAATAACCATCTCTGGTTTCGCTGTGAAAATTCCTTATCCTCATATTTACTATGTAAATATTTTATAGGTAAGTGATCCGTTATGATTTTAAATTTGTTTCCGTGAAGATATGGACGGAAATAGTTAACTGAATATACGATGGCTAGGAATTCTTTGTCTGTCACACTGTAATTCCTTTCATGATTATTTAACATCCTTGACACAAAGCACACTGGTTGTCCATTTTGTGATAAAACGGCTCCAATTGCATAATTACTTGCGTCAGTTGTTAAAACAAACGGTTTATCATATTCCGGAAATTTTAAGATGGGATGTGCAGTAATTAAAGCTTTCACGTTTTCAAAAGCTGATATATACTACGGGTCATTGATGTTTATTTTTTCATCTTTCTTTAAATATTTTATCATAGGGTAATATCGCGTCATTCCCCGAAATCCCTTAAGCTGTTTCTCTGTTTTTGGTAAGGTTAGATTCTCAATATCTTTTATTTGATTTGGATTTGGTTATAATCCTTCTTTTGTTATATGTCCCCAAAATTCTGTTTCGTGCTTCATGAAGCTATATTTATCGGCTTGGATTTTTAGGTTGTGTTCTTCTAATCTTCTAAACACACTACATCAAAAAATTGCACATACACCGCATAAAATTGAGTGCAGTTTTTAATATTTTATAAGTTGTAACAAATAGGTCATACCTGCCTTTTGTTTGGTAATTTTTTCCGATTATTACTATCATGTAGAAGATATAAAACAAACCATAAAACACTTTTACACAGAAATAATATTTTTATTTAATTTAAATGGATCCCTATCCACGCCAAAAAATTGCACATACAGTGCATGGAATAGTATGATAACAGTAAATTATCAGTACAAAACGGTAAAATTTTGTTGTGTGGTTTTACTATCAGGATATTCAAATCCTTCAGTTCAGTTCGCAGCAGTCCTTTGATGTGTAAAAAGATCAGTGTATCTTAAATTCGGTTAGTTTGTGCTTAAGTGTCTGTATCACACAAAAAGGTTCCAGTAGACATAAAAAAATGATCGTAAAGCTTAAAGGTGAAGGAAAAAGTTATGCTGAAAAATCAGAGATTGTGAATAGACCGCGTGACTAGACTCAATTTCACTCGGTGTATGTGCAATATTTTGATATAGTGTATGTTATTTAGGTTATATGGTTTCAAAAAACGGCATTAAGCCGGATGCAAAGGGCTTAGATTCAGTTATCAATTTCCCGGTGCCGAAAAGTGTAAAAGCGGTCCATAGCTTCTTGGGATTATGCTCCTATTTTAGGAGGTTCGTAAATGGATTTTCACTCTTAGCTCAAACCCTATATAAGTTAGTAAAGAAATACTCTACGTTCAGATTTGGTGAAGAATAGCTTCGTTGCTTTGAGGATTTGAAGAAGAGATTGGTGGAGGCACCCATTTTAGCAATATATGACCCAGGAGACGAGACTGAGCTCTATTGTGATGCCAGTTCTTTGGGATTTGGGGCTATTTTAATGCAAAAGAAAAAAAGACGGAAAGTTCCACCCGATCTTCTACTTCTCCAAAAGAACAACTGAACACGAAGCCAAGTACCACAGCTTCGAACTTGAAACCTTAGCGATAATTTACGCGTTAAAAAGGTTTAGTGTATATTTGCATGGACTGAAATTTAAGATTGTAAACGACTGGAATTCACTCACTTTGACGTTAAACAAGAAATAAATTAATCCCAGAATCTCACGGTGGGCATTAGAGCTTCAAAATTACGAATATACACTCGAGCACCGTTGTGGTACCAAAATGCAACATGTGGATGCACTGAGTCGCATTTCCAATACTTTAGTCTTAGAAGCTAACACTTTCGAACAAAACTTGTCAATAAGACAGTACAAAGATAAAAAATTAAGAAAGCAGCTTTTACGAAATGCGGAATGGCATAATATGCAGGAAAATAGGACAAAGGATTATATTTTATGTCCCTAGAACTATGGAGGAAAATATCATACGCCTGCATCATGATGAGATGGGTCATTTAGGTAGAGACAAGGTTGTAGGGGTAATAATGGAAACATATTGGTTCCCAAAAATGAAGGAAAAGGTAATGAATCACATTACTAACTGCTTCAAATGTATTGCATTTTCAACCATGAAGGACTAATGCACAATATTCCAAAGGGAAATAGTCCTTTCGAGATACTTCATGTGGATCACTTCGGACCAATTAAACTTAAAAATGCGAAGAAGAAGTATAATAATAATAATAATAATGGCGGCGCTACAGTCCGAGGTGGACCTGGGCCTAGTTTTTCAGCAACCACTCGTGTTGACTGTGCTATTGTTCTCTCACGAGTGAAGGGGACCTACAGTTTAATGCCAACTTCGAACGGCGAGGTTAAGAAGCTTTTTTCTAGACAGTTATACTATTTGAACATTGTCAGTGACTCGAAAGAGGTGGAGCCGTGAAAAAATGTTTGATGTTTTTTTTCGAGATTCGAACCGACGACCTCTAGCGTAGGAGTCGACGCACCTACCCACTACGCCACGGCGCCCACATTTGAGTTTTATTATTATATCTTAATTCACAACTATTTGATATTATACAATGTTTGCTTAGTTTTAATTCTTTAAGTGTTAAGTTTGGTTCGTATACATAAGTTTGATTATTAATATCTACTACTAATTCGTTTTCGTAGTTTATTCAAGAAATTCTATGTTTGGGTATGGGGTAATTAATATTTGTTCAACGGTTATATAACTTTTGGGAATTTTAATGGCAATTACAATGTATTTATTTTTTACTCGAGAACGCAAATCTTAATTAATTTAAGCTTATAAAAATCTATATCATAGTAATCTATTCCTTTGGATGTCAATATGCTGGGGTGTATTATATTATGTTTAGCTGATACTATATTGTCTTGTATTTGGTTTACTTTATTATCTATAAATCTTAATTTTGTTATTTGCTCTAGAAACATTTGTTGTTTCATTACATTTCTGTATGTACTTTCTATTTTATTGAAACTATCCGCTATCATTTTTTTTATCATTTCGTAAAGATACTCGGAGTGTTTCTATAGATTCGTTAAAATGCTTATTAATCTTTTGGTTTATTGTCTGTATAGTATTATCAATATTTTTCTCTTCGATGTTTAAGTGATTTACAATATTTTGCCTGTCAATGTTATCCATGGTTCCAAAGAGCCATTTTTTGCATTTCCTATTAGGTATATTAATAATCTTTTTTGCAATCTATTTGATTTAGGTGTAATTGATTTGATCTTTGCTTCTAAAGTTTCAATTTCATTACTGATAAAGTTTTTATGGTCAATATAAAGTTCGTTTAAATTTGTTTGTATTAGTGAAATAGTGTGTAAGATCTCTTCTGGACTGATTAAGTGTAGAATTGTATCTGGTTGGTTTGTTATTTGAACATCTTTAACTTTCAGCTTCAGATACCCTATCTGTTCTTTGATTGCTGATGTTTGTAGTGTTGTCTGAACTGTTTGTGTCAGTAGTAGGGTTATAAAAAGGGCGACCTGTGAATTTATATGGTCTTTTCATATTTATAGGATGCACGTTATTAAGATTTTTAATTGTATACCTAGTTTCCTCCTCATGTCTAACCCGTTTATAATTTCTGATAGGAACTTTTTTCTATTTTCTAAGTAATCCTCTCGGTTTTCATTAAGTTGATTTATTTTCCTTACCTTAGTTTCCTGTGCTTAATCTTTCAACAATTGTTCATTAATTTCTTCCTTAGCTTTTCTGGGTGTTGTCTTAATAGTAGAATGAAATCGATTATTGTAATTATCTATCACTAACTGCATTCTCATTTCTACTGAAAGATCTTTGTGTTCTATGCCTGTGAATTTTTCTAAGATCGAGGAGTGGAGTCTTTCTATATCCAAGTACCTGTGTGGCTATTGGGTTTGGTCCAATGAACTTCAGCACTATTTTCACTTAGAAATTGGATAATCTGTTCCGATTTGAATTCGTTGTCTGTAATTAATTTATTAGGTTTTCCAAATTTAGAAAAGTGTTCAATTAAAATTTCTTTCTTACTTCTCCAGTTCCTGTCAGTAATTTTATATATAATAATAATAATAATAACATAATAATGGCGGCGCTACAGTCCGAGGTGGACCTGGGCCTAGCTTCTCAGCAACCACTCGTATTGTGCGTGCTATTGTTCTGTCACGAGCGGAGGGGACCTACATTTAAAGACCGACTCCGAACGGCGAGATGGAGAAGCTTTTTCTAGACAGTTATACTCTTTGATCATTGTCAGTGACTCGAAAGAGGTGGAGCGGTGAAAAAGTGTTTGATGTTTTTTTCGAGATTTGAACCGACGACCTCGAGCATAGAAGTCGACGCACCTACCCACTACGACACGGCGCCCACAGTAATTTTATATGCTACTGCAAATTTAGTACTCGTGCCAATAATTGTAACAAAGGCTTTCTTCTGTATGTGAAAGATGTCTAAATGTATTACTTCATTTTTATGCTTTGGAGTGTCGGTAATATAAAATTAGGGTTTAATTGGATTCCTATTATATTTAATTTCCTGTCATTTTTTACAGTTGTTTACAATTAGTTGAATTTGTTCATGAAGTTCCGGAAAATATATTTTTTTCTTGAGTTCTTGAATATGTTTCATTAATTTCACTGTGTATTGATTCTTTTGTGTGGTATAGAGATTTGTTTATGTGCTCGGTTTGGATTTCGGCAGCCCTCTGCGAACATTTTATAAATTTTATACTTTTATCATGCGAAAAAAATTGTATGGTTATTTGTTGCACTATGTTGTAATGATGATCCTCAACTTCGGAATATATACCAGTTATACCTTTCTTAATAAATCTGACTAAGACGTCTTTGATTTTCTTTGTTTCTTCAAGTGTTTTAGTTTAGGTGTATGATTCTTCTTTCGTGTAACAATATATTTCCTTATTTACACTGTATGTTAAGATAAGTTGAGTTTTGTATTTGTTTACTACTTCCTCTTTGATTCATGTGTTCTAATTGTTCTTCCTCTATCGAATGCATAGTTTCTGTTAAATACATTTTTGATTCAGACTCATTTCCTTCCATGATTGGTTTAATAACCATCTCTGGTTTCGCTGTGAAAATTCCTTATCCTCATATTTACTATGTAAATATTTTATAGGTAAGTGATCCGTTATGATTTTAAATTTGTTTCCGTGAAGATATGGACGGAAATAGTTAACTGAATATACGATGGCTAGGAATTCTTTGTCTGTCACACTGTAATTCCTTTCATGATTATTTAACATCCTTGACACAAAGCACACTGGTTGTCCATTTTGTGATAAAACGGCTCCAATTGCATAATTACTTGCGTCAGTTGTTAAAACAAACGGTTTATCATATTCCGGAAATTTTAAGATGGGATGTGCAGTAATTAAAGCTTTCACGTTTTCAAAAGCTGATATATACTACGGGTCATTGATGTTTATTTTTTCATCTTTCTTTAAATATTTTATCATAGGGTAATATCGCGTCATTCCCCGAAATCCCTTAAGCTGTTTCTCTGTTTTTGGTAAGGTTAGATTCTCAATATCTTTTATTTGATTTGGATTTGGTTATAATCCTTCTTTTGTTATATGTCCCCAAAATTCTGTTTCGTGCTTCATGAAGCTATATTTATCGGCTTGGATTTTTAGGTTGTGTTCTTCTAATCTTCTAAACACACTACATCAAAAAATTGCACATACACCGCATAAAATTGAGTGCAGTTTTTAATATTTTATAAGTTGTAACAAATAGGTCATACCTGCCTTTTGTTTGGTAATTTTTTCCGATTATTACTATCATGTAGAAGATATAAAACAAACCATAAAACACTTTTACACAGAAATAATATTTTTATTTAATTTAAATGGATCCCTATCCACGCCAAAAAATTGCACATACAGTGCATGGAATAGTATGATAACAGTAAATTATCAGTACAAAACGGTAAAATTTTGTTGTGTGGTTTTACTATCAGGATATTCAAATCCTTCAGTTCAGTTCGCAGCAGTCCTTTGATGTGTAAAAAGATCAGTGTATCTTAAATTCGGTTAGTTTGTGCTTAAGTGTCTGTATCACACAAAAAGGTTCCAGTAGACATAAAAAAATGATCGTAAAGCTTAAAGGTGAAGGAAAAAGTTATGCTGAAAAATCAGAGATTGTGAATAGACCGCGTGACTAGACTCAATTTCACTCGGTGTATGTGCAATATTTTGATATAGTGTATGTTATTTAGGTTATATGGTTTCAAAAAACGGCATTAAGCCGGATGCAAAGGGCTTAGATTCAGTTATCAATTTCCCGGTGCCGAAAAGTGTAAAAGCGGTCCATAGCTTCTTGGGATTATGCTCCTATTTTAGGAGGTTCGTAAATGGATTTTCACTCTTAGCTCAAACCCTATATAAGTTAGTAAAGAAATACTCTACGTTCAGATTTGGTGAAGAATAGCTTCGTTGCTTTGAGGATTTGAAGAAGAGATTGGTGGAGGCACCCATTTTAGCAATATATGACCCAGGAGACGAGACTGAGCTCTATTGTGATGCCAGTTCTTTGGGATTTGGGGCTATTTTAATGCAAAAGAAAAAAAGACGGAAAGTTCCACCCGATCTTCTACTTCTCCAAAAGAACAACTGAACACGAAGCCAAGTACCACAGCTTCGAACTTGAAACCTTAGCGATAATTTACGCGTTAAAAAGGTTTAGTGTATATTTGCATGGACTGAAATTTAAGATTGTAAACGACTGGAATTCACTCACTTTGACGTTAAACAAGAAATAAATTAATCCCAGAATCTCACGGTGGGCATTAGAGCTTCAAAATTACGAATATACACTCGAGCACCGTTGTGGTACCAAAATGCAACATGTGGATGCACTGAGTCGCATTTCCAATACTTTAGTCTTAGAAGCTAACACTTTCGAACAAAACTTGTCAATAAGACAGTACAAAGATAAAAAATTAAGAAAGCAGCTTTTACGAAATGCGGAATGGCATAATATGCAGGAAAATAGGACAAAGGATTATATTTTATGTCCCTAGAACTATGGAGGAAAATATCATACGCCTGCATCATGATGAGATGGGTCATTTAGGTAGAGACAAGGTTGTAGGGGTAATAATGGAAACATATTGGTTCCCAAAAATGAAGGAAAAGGTAATGAATCACATTACTAACTGCTTCAAATGTATTGCATTTTCAACCATGAAGGACTAATGCACAATATTCCAAAGGGAAATAGTCCTTTCGAGATACTTCATGTGGATCACTTCGGACCAATTAAACTTAAAAATGCGAAGAAGAAGTATAATAATAATAATAATAATGGCGGCGCTACAGTCCGAGGTGGACCTGGGCCTAGTTTTTCAGCAACCACTCGTGTTGACTGTGCTATTGTTCTCTCACGAGTGAAGGGGACCTACAGTTTAATGCCAACTTCGAACGGCGAGGTTAAGAAGCTTTTTTCTAGACAGTTATACTATTTGAACATTGTCAGTGACTCGAAAGAGGTGGAGCCGTGAAAAAATGTTTGATGTTTTTTTTCGAGATTCGAACCGACGACCTCTAGCGTAGGAGTCGACGCACCTACCCACTACGCCACGGCGCCCACATTTGAGTTTTATTATTATATCTTAATTCACAACTATTTGATATTATACAATGTTTGCTTAGTTTTAATTCTTTAAGTGTTAAGTTTGGTTCGTATACATAAGTTTGATTATTAATATCTACTACTAATTCGTTTTCGTAGTTTATTCAAGAAATTCTATGTTTGGGTATGGGGTAATTAATATTTGTTCAACGGTTATATAACTTTTGGGAATTTTAATGGCAATTACAATGTATTTATTTTTTACTCGAGAACGCAAATCTTAATTAATTTAAGCTTATAAAAATCTATATCATAGTAATCTATTCCTTTGGATGTCAATATGCTGGGGTGTATTATATTATGTTTAGCTGATACTATATTGTCTTGTATTTGGTTTACTTTATTATCTATAAATCTTAATTTTGTTATTTGCTCTAGAAACATTTGTTGTTTCATTACATTTCTGTATGTACTTTCTATTTTATTGAAACTATCCGCTATCATTTTTTTTATCATTTCGTAAAGATACTCGGAGTGTTTCTATAGATTCGTTAAAATGCTTATTAATCTTTTGGTTTATTGTCTGTATAGTATTATCAATATTTTTCTCTTCGATGTTTAAGTGATTTACAATATTTTGCCTGTCAATGTTATCCATGGTTCCAAAGAGCCATTTTTTGCATTTCCTATTAGGTATATTAATAATCTTTTTTGCAATCTATTTGATTTAGGTGTAATTGATTTGATCTTTGCTTCTAAAGTTTCAATTTCATTACTGATAAAGTTTTTATGGTCAATATAAAGTTCGTTTAAATTTGTTTGTATTAGTGAAATAGTGTGTAAGATCTCTTCTGGACTGATTAAGTGTAGAATTGTATCTGGTTGGTTTGTTATTTGAACATCTTTAACTTTCAGCTTCAGATACCCTATCTGTTCTTTGATTGCTGATGTTTGTAGTGTTGTCTGAACTGTTTGTGTCAGTAGTAGGGTTATAAAAAGGGCGACCTGTGAATTTATATGGTCTTTTCATATTTATAGGATGCACGTTATTAAGATTTTTAATTGTATACCTAGTTTCCTCCTCATGTCTAACCCGTTTATAATTTCTGATAGGAACTTTTTTCTATTTTCTAAGTAATCCTCTCGGTTTTCATTAAGTTGATTTATTTTCCTTACCTTAGTTTCCTGTGCTTAATCTTTCAACAATTGTTCATTAATTTCTTCCTTAGCTTTTCTGGGTGTTGTCTTAATAGTAGAATGAAATCGATTATTGTAATTATCTATCACTAACTGCATTCTCATTTCTACTGAAAGATCTTTGTGTTCTATGCCTGTGAATTTTTCTAAGATCGAGGAGTGGAGTCTTTCTATATCCAAGTACCTGTGTGGCTATTGGGTTTGGTCCAATGAACTTCAGCACTATTTTCACTTAGAAATTGGATAATCTGTTCCGATTTGAATTCGTTGTCTGTAATTAATTTATTAGGTTTTCCAAATTTAGAAAAGTGTTCAATTAAAATTTCTTTCTTACTTCTCCAGTTCCTGTCAGTAATTTTATATATAATAATAATAATAATAACATAATAATGGCGGCGCTACAGTCCGAGGTGGACCTGGGCCTAGCTTCTCAGCAACCACTCGTATTGTGCGTGCTATTGTTCTGTCACGAGCGGAGGGGACCTACATTTAAAGACCGACTCCGAACGGCGAGATGGAGAAGCTTTTTCTAGACAGTTATACTCTTTGATCATTGTCAGTGACTCGAAAGAGGTGGAGCGGTGAAAAAGTGTTTGATGTTTTTTTCGAGATTTGAACCGACGACCTCGAGCATAGAAGTCGACGCACCTACCCACTACGACACGGCGCCCACAGTAATTTTATATGCTACTGCAAATTTAGTACTCGTGCCAATAATTGTAACAAAGGCTTTCTTCTGTATGTGAAAGATGTCTAAATGTATTACTTCATTTTTATGCTTTGGAGTGTCGGTAATATAAAATTAGGGTTTAATTGGATTCCTATTATATTTAATTTCCTGTCATTTTTTACAGTTGTTTACAATTAGTTGAATTTGTTCATGAAGTTCCGGAAAATATATTTTTTTCTTGAGTTCTTGAATATGTTTCATTAATTTCACTGTGTATTGATTCTTTTGTGTGGTATAGAGATTTGTTTATGTGCTCGGTTTGGATTTCGGCAGCCCTCTGCGAACATTTTATAAATTTTATACTTTTATCATGCGAAAAAAATTGTATGGTTATTTGTTGCACTATGTTGTAATGATGATCCTCAACTTCGGAATATATACCAGTTATACCTTTCTTAATAAATCTGACTAAGACGTCTTTGATTTTCTTTGTTTCTTCAAGTGTTTTAGTTTAGGTGTATGATTCTTCTTTCGTGTAACAATATATTTCCTTATTTACACTGTATGTTAAGATAAGTTGAGTTTTGTATTTGTTTACTACTTCCTCTTTGATTCATGTGTTCTAATTGTTCTTCCTCTATCGAATGCATAGTTTCTGTTAAATACATTTTTGATTCAGACTCATTTCCTTCCATGATTGGTTTAATAACCATCTCTGGTTTCGCTGTGAAAATTCCTTATCCTCATATTTACTATGTAAATATTTTATAGGTAAGTGATCCGTTATGATTTTAAATTTGTTTCCGTGAAGATATGGACGGAAATAGTTAACTGAATATACGATGGCTAGGAATTCTTTGTCTGTCACACTGTAATTCCTTTCATGATTATTTAACATCCTTGACACAAAGCACACTGGTTGTCCATTTTGTGATAAAACGGCTCCAATTGCATAATTACTTGCGTCAGTTGTTAAAACAAACGGTTTATCATATTCCGGAAATTTTAAGATGGGATGTGCAGTAATTAAAGCTTTCACGTTTTCAAAAGCTGATATATACTACGGGTCATTGATGTTTATTTTTTCATCTTTCTTTAAATATTTTATCATAGGGTAATATCGCGTCATTCCCCGAAATCCCTTAAGCTGTTTCTCTGTTTTTGGTAAGGTTAGATTCTCAATATCTTTTATTTGATTTGGATTTGGTTATAATCCTTCTTTTGTTATATGTCCCCAAAATTCTGTTTCGTGCTTCATGAAGCTATATTTATCGGCTTGGATTTTTAGGTTGTGTTCTTCTAATCTTCTAAACACACTACATCAAAAAATTGCACATACACCGCATAAAATTGAGTGCAGTTTTTAATATTTTATAAGTTGTAACAAATAGGTCATACCTGCCTTTTGTTTGGTAATTTTTTCCGATTATTACTATCATGTAGAAGATATAAAACAAACCATAAAACACTTTTACACAGAAATAATATTTTTATTTAATTTAAATGGATCCCTATCCACGCCAAAAAATTGCACATACAGTGCATGGAATAGTATGATAACAGTAAATTATCAGTACAAAACGGTAAAATTTTGTTGTGTGGTTTTACTATCAGGATATTCAAATCCTTCAGTTCAGTTCGCAGCAGTCCTTTGATGTGTAAAAAGATCAGTGTATCTTAAATTCGGTTAGTTTGTGCTTAAGTGTCTGTATCACACAAAAAGGTTCCAGTAGACATAAAAAAATGATCGTAAAGCTTAAAGGTGAAGGAAAAATTTATGCTGAAATATCAGAGATTGTGAATAGACCGCGTGCAACCATACAAAGCGCTATAAAAAATTACGAAAATAATAAGAACTTCGATATCGCACCGGGAAGAGGTCGTAAAAAAGTGTTCGACAGTTACTTAGAACGAAAAATTTAAAGAATAGTTCAGAACAACCCCAAAACCAGTGCTCCAAAAATAGCTGCGGAACTTGCCAAAGATGATAGAGTAACGGTAAACGCACAAATCATTAGCTCCCATAGCTCTCCAAAATATATCCCCCGCCATTCTTGAGAGTTGATTTTAAACTTTTTACTTCCAAAGCTGTATTAGCCCTCCGCCACACAAACCGACGACCGTCAGCCCCAAAGACAGTAAATTTGCTTTCGTCTATTATTATTATTATTATTCATTATATTAAACAGTAAATAAATTACAGGTTCAATAATTAAACTAGAATTAGCTGCCAGGGCTGTCTACTAGGATAATATAAATAGATACATAAGATTAATAAATATATTTTTTTATATAGAGTTTTCAAGTTTTAAAGACTTAATTATATTGTAAACCAAATTTATGCTATCAATGTTGACATTTTTTAAGACAGGTCGAAGCGATTTTTGGACAAGCAAGAAGATGAGTCATTGTGAGAGTAGAATTGTTATCTTCACAAAGATGGCAGAGAGCAGGTGGCTCTTTATTGAATGTAGGAGGTAATGTAGGAGTGGCCCAATCTGAGTCTGATGTATATTTTTAGTTTTTTTTATGTTGTTGGGATAAATTGCTCTGTCGCCGTCAGGATTGAGGTTTTTATAAGAATGGTTGTAACTTGCCCAAACGATTTTCCTTTTGTACTTCCAGTTCTCGAGTAGAAAATTCAAAACATCTTTTTTATTGTGTTGGAAGAAGGATTTTAGTGGTTCTTTTATAGCTAATTTAGATTCTGCATCAGCTGATTCGTTACCACTAATACCAACGTGTCCAGGAATCCAAACAATTTTTAAAGTTTCGGAGTTCAGGATGAGATAGTTACGTATCATTTCTACTATTTCTGTAGAGTTGGAAAAGTTTTTTATGGCTTGTATAGTGGAGAGGCTGTCGGAAAATATTACGGTTTTCCTTTTCTGTGAGTGTGCTATGGCTTTGTATATAGCAAATGCTTCAGCAGTAAAGGTTGTTGCAAAAGTTGGTAGTAGTCCTTTGGAAATAACGGAGCCGGACTCGTCTACAACAGCAAACGAGGTGTAGTTGTCTGCTTTAGATGCATCTGTAAATAATAATTTCCAGCCAAGGGATTTGTAGCTGTCAGCGATGCCATGATAAAGCGCTTTATAGATGACATCAGTGGTTGAGTTTTTCAAATAGTAGCTAAGATCGGTGTTGATGGTGTGGCTTGGAAGGTTCCAGGGTGGTTGACTAATCCTTGTGCGGTTTTGGATAGTGATAGGAATATTGAGATTCTTAGCAAATGTGAGTGCTTGGCATAAGGTAGATTGCATTTTCTGATGCCTCTTGCTATTCAGAATCTTCTTAACTGCTGGATGGATGGATGTTATGTGTGCAGAGTTTATTTTTGCAATTATTTTTGCCATAAGAAAATCGATTCTATCCGTTAAATGGGGAAGTCCAGCTTCTGTTAGTATATTGATAATGGGTGTTGTCCGTATAGCTTTCAAACAGCTTCTGATGGCGGCGTGGTAAGGTGTTGTGATAAGTCCCAAAGATGATTTCGAGCATTTTCCGTAAATTGGTAGGCCATAGTCAATTTTAGATAATAGTGTGGATTTGATTAAATTTATAAGAGTGTTGATGTTGGCGAAGCTATTTTTTGATGATAAGTATTTAATTATATTAACCCTGGCAGTTAAACTTTTTCTTATATAAGTACAATGATTCTTAAAGTTAAATTTAGAGTCAAATACAATACCGAGAAATTTTAAAGAAGTAACATTTTTTATAAGACTATCATTTAAGTTGACTTGGACAAGTTTTGTACAATTGTGTTTTTTACATATGTGGAATAATTCGGATTTTGCACATGAAATTATTGAGCCCGAGTAATTACCCCACTGAAGAAGGGCATCTATGATGGATGAGAAAATAACACCCAATTCGTGGAGGTCTTTATAATTAGAGAAGATAATTAGATTGTCTGCATAGAGGGAGTGCTCAACCTTATGGAAATTGTCTAATATATGGCTGACTTCATTATAAGCTATAATAAATAAGACCACTGATAAGGGCGATCCTTGGGGGATGCCATTCTTTAGTTTGTGCGTGTTTGAGTAGATATCACAGTACTTGATGCGAAAATGTCTGTTAGATAGAAAGAATTTTATGTATTTATACATTTTTGGTCCAATTTTCCATTTTAATAATTGATTAAGAACAACGTGAGCCCCAATCCTATCAAAAGCTTTCTGAAAGTCAAGGCTGAGGATGGTCGCATGATTTCGCTTAGACAATGTTGAGCAAACAAAATGGTCGATATGGAGAAGTGCATCTAGTGTAGATTTGCCTTTTTTGGATGCGACTTGTCGAATGTCGACTAATTTTTCTTTATTAAGAAGCCAGAATAAGCGATTTGCAACGATTTTTTCTAACACTTTTCCAGTGCATGGGAGGAGGGATATGGGACGATAACCAGAGGTTGTCGAACGGTCTCCATTTGGCTTTGGCAATGGTATGATATTAGCGGCTTTCCAGGGGTGTGGAATTATACCACTGTCAAATATGTTGTTGTAGAGACTTAGTAAACGTACCTTTAAAGCCTGAGGGGAGTTTTTCAACATTCCATAAGAAATGCGGTCAAAACCCGGTGATTTTCCCTTTACAGTGTGCAAGCAGGAAATAAGTTCGGACATGTTAATTTCTGATTCAATAGAAATTGCTGAAGAGCTGGGGCGAAAACATAGGTTTGGATCGTTGAGTATTTTTAATTTTTCTCTGATGAAGGTGGGTTGAAAATTGGAGTCATCCAAAGCTTGTTCCCATGTTTCAGCAAAGTGTTCAACAATTTTTTTTAGAGCATGTCAACGTTCTAGTGTCTGTTTTTATTGCTTCTATTTGGAATGGAGAGTAAGTGCCTGTTAGCGATTTAATGTCGGCCCAAAGTTTTTGAGGCATTGAATTTTGATTTATATTTGAGGTAAATTTCTCAAAGCAAGCCTTCTTTTCAGTTTTTACTGTTTTGCGAAATTTTGCATTTAGTTTACGGTAAAGAATAAGGTTGGAGTCGGTGGGAGATTTTTTGAAATTGTACCAAGCTTTTTGTTTTCGCAGAGAGCTTATTTCCTTATTCCACCACGGAGTTGTTTTTTTGTGGATTTTGTCACTAGTTTGAGGAATGGCTAGGTTTGCTGATATGCGTATTATTTTATGAATCATAGCGGACTCTTTATTGATGTTGGAAGAAGCTTCTCTCAGGAGTAATTCACTAGAGACAGTGGATCGGAATAAATCCCAGTTTGCTTTGTCGAGAAGGAATTTTTTCGGTTTTTTTAATTTATGATTTAACTGACCGGTAGAGAGGTTAATGAAAATTGGAAAATGATCACTGCCAGAAAGGTTATCGGATATGTACCAGGTGGCTTTGTTGAGGAGGTAGGGGGTAACGAGTGATAGATCAACGTTGGTAAACGTTTTATGGGTGGAGAAGTGGGTTGGTCGGCCGTCATTAAGTATAGCAAACCCGGAGTTAGTAATAAAATGCTCGACTGTTTTTCCGCGTTTATTTAGTTTCTCAGAACCCCAGGAAGGACTCCATGCATTAAAATCACCTGTTATTAAGACAGGATTGTTAATTCCATTGATAACATCTTCAAGATCTTTTGTACAAAAGTTTTGTTCGGGAGGGATATAGAGAGAAATAATTATGAAAGTTATGTTAAGGTTCATTTGCACACCTATTGCGGATATATGTGAGTTAATTGAAATGGATGAATGGGGGATTGAGTTATGGATGAGGATGCCAACTCCTTGTTTGGAGTACGACACAGAACCAAAATTGTGAAAATAAGCGGAATACTGTTAGGGAGAAAATGGGTGCCGATTGGCTGTGAGATGAGTTTCTTGCAAGCAAATAACTTTTGGTTGTTTCTTTTATTAGAATTTGCAATTCGTGTAAATTATACAGGTACCCGTTGACGTTCCATTGAAGGACGGTGAACTGTTGGTGTATTGAGGGTAAAGTTTGGTGTAAATTTTGTTTGGGTCTATTGAAGATGGTGTTATTGTTGGGGTGTTCATTATGACTCCGCGGTGTGGATACAGAAACGGGAGGGCTCTGAGTAGAGCCCACCCGGTCCGGTAACCCCACCGCGGAGTCGTTGGTTTGGTAACGAAGTTCGTCTCTAATTTGATTCATCATCGTGATCCATACGATTATCGGGTATGTAGTATTTACTTTGTGAAAGAAGTGTTTTTGTTAAATTTGTTAAAGGCGATGAAGAGCTAGGCGGTGCATGAGATAAAGTGGTTTCAGGTGGGTCTGTTTGAGAGAGAGATTTAATATGTGTGTATTTGTCGTCGTTAGAGGTTATTGAGTTATTTTGGAAAGAGATAACAGAAGCTATGTTTTGTGGGACACGAGCAGGTATTGTTGGTGCTGACGAGGCAGTATGAGACAGATGATCATTGCATTTTTGTGTGTTTTGGTTTTTTCTATTGTTTGTTGGTGAAACAGTTATTGTAGTAGATTGGTTGTGGGAGGCTTGCTTAGATGTGATGTTTCCTGAGGTAGAGAGAATAGATGGGTCGGAAGAAAAAGTGGTGGGTGGCAATTGAGATGAAGGGGAGGTTGAAATTGATGTAGGCATGGAGGCTGTTTGTGGGTTTGACGTAGATGAGCTTTGTAGAGCTGAAGAGTAAGTGGTGGAAAAAAGGGGAATAGGATTGTTTTCTCTATATATTTTTTTCGCAACAGCATTTAAGTATTTCTTTTGCCTTGACGTACTCTTTGCAATTCTTGGAAGATGATGGGTGTTTTTCGGAGCAGTTGGCGCTTGAAGTACGTGTGCAATTATTCGGTTGGTGGGGCGGGAGGTTGCAGGTTTCACAGCTTTCTGAAGAAGTCCATCTCTTGGTGGTGTGGCCAAGGAGTTGGCACTTGCGACAGCGCATTGGGTTGGGGTAATATTCCTCGATTTTTACATTATACCAGCCAATGTTAACAGTAGAGGGGAGACGGAAGCGTTCAAAGGTGAAGAGAACTAGCCCAGTTGCACGAAGATTGTTATCCGATGTTGTTTTTTTAAAATTTAAATACGTCAGTGACGCCTTGGGAACTCATTTCGCTAACTATTTCGTCTTCTGGGACATTAATAAGGCAGGGAGCGTATGCTCTACCTTTGCAAGAATTGAGGTTGAAATGGAGCTTGACTGAGATTGGACAAATGTTGGCTAGGTTTTTTTGCGAAAGAAATAATTTTGCTATTTTTGGTGATTTGACAAGGAGAAGGCTGCCGTCGCGTAATTCTGTTATACTTTCGTAACCGGTGCTAATGTAGTGGTTTTTCGAGATCTGGATAGGTGGAGTTATTATTTTTTTTCATTTTTTAGAATGGGCCTCAGGCACAGATAGCGGCTCTCTATCGAGCAGCTCAAATCTGTTGCCCGAGATCACGGGTGGCCCGGAGGCCATGATTTAACTGATAACACACTGATCAAGCTATATATGTATGTCTCTTTTTGTGAACACGAGGTTATGGAGTAAATTTAAAATAGAATAGTGGTTAAAGATTATTGAGAAGATAACGGGAAGATATTTAAGAAGAGCGAACTAATAGGAGAAAATCACTTGTCGGCTTGGAAGTCAGACGGTGACTGTGCTTTCGTCTACAAATATAACTTTTTCCCAAAAGCCATCAGATTTCTTAACAAATTCATTTGCGTACGCTAAACGCTTAGCTATATTGGCCATGGATATGTACGGTTTTTTTCCTTGCCACTCTTCTATGGAACTTTTTTGTATGCAGAAAATGCCGTACGTTTTGTGCGTTTACCGTTACTCTATCATCTTTGGCAAGTTCCGCAGCTATTTTTGGAGCACTGGTTTTGGGGTTGTTCTGAACTATTCTTTAAATTTTTCGTTCTAAGTAACTGTCGAACACTTTTTTACGACCTCTTCCCGGTGCGATATCGAAGTTCTTATTATTTTCGTAATTTTTTATAGCGCTTTGTATGGTTGCACGCGGTCTATTCACAATCTCTGATATTTCAGCATAAATTTTTCCTTCACCTTTAAGCTTTACGATCATTTTTTTATGTCTACTGGAACCTTTTTGTGTGATACAGACACTTAAGCACAAACTAACCGAATTTAAGATACACTGATCTTTTTACACATCAAAGGACTGCTGCGAACTGAACTGAAGGATTTGAATATCCTGATAGTAAAACCACACAACAAAATTTTACCGTTTTGTACTGATAATTTACTGTTATCATACTATTCCATGCACTGTATGTGCAATTTTTTGGCGTGGATAGGGATCCATTTAAATTAAATAAAAATATTATTTCTGTGTAAAAGTGTTTTATGGTTTGTTTTATATCTTCTACATGATAGTAATAATCGGAAAAAATTACCAAACAAAAGGCAGGTATGACCTATTTGTTACACTCAAAATACATTTTGCACTCAATTTTATGCGGTGTATGTGCAATTTTTTGATGTAGTGTATTTTCTCCAATGCTTCTAAGTGCTCTTCCAAACTTGTGGAGAATATTAATATGTCGTCTAGGTAGACAACACAAATTTTGTTTATATATCCACGAAGAATATTATTTAAAAGTCTTTGGAAGGTGGCAGGTGCGTTTTTAAGTCCAATCAGCATCGTTAGGTATTCATATAGGCCTGCTGGTGTGACGAAAGCTGTTTTGTGGATATCTTGTTCTGCAACTACTATTTGATGGTAGCCCTTAGCTAAATCTAAGGTGCTAAAATATTGAGCCTTACCTACAATAGTTTGTCCAATAGGACAAACTTCTTCTATGTTTGGAAGCGGATGCTTATCATCACTGGTCACTTCATTTAATTTTCTGTAATCAACTACTATCCTATATTTTTGTTCTCCCGAGTTGTCTTTCTTTTTGGGAACAACTATAATCGGTGAGCTGTAACGACGATGATCCCTTGTTTTTCCATTTCTTCCATTTGTTTGCGTACTTCCGCCTCATGTTTTGGTGGATATCTATATATATATATTTTCGAGTTAAATTGTCGATCTGTTATGGTTTTCATTTCATGAACTGCAGTATTTGTGTTTGTTAGTTGATCTCCTTCCTTATATATGAGATTTTGGAATATATGCAAGAATGAATAATAGCAATAGCATGTTTTCTACATCGCTAAGGTGACTAGGGCAGTGACAGAGGTAGTGAGGAGTATCCTCACGTTCCTCCTCGTCACCACAGCCTCTACAAATGTTGTCGTTGGAGAGTCCCATTTTCATGGTATGGTTTCTAAGATGATTATGACCAGTGAGAGCTCCAACCACCATCGTTAGCAACTCTTTGTCGCACTGAAGGATATTGTCGGTTTTTGCTTGGTCGTATCTGGGCCATAATGCTTTAGTAGTCGCACATGTAGACAGACCGCGCCATCTACTGTTTGCCATTTCAATGATCATAGTATCCACCTTATTCCTCAGCCCTGAGAGTGGCGGTTTAATACCCTGAATTGCTTGTGACGCGTCGGTCACTGACCCTGTTCTGGCAAGTTCATCAGCTATCTCATTGCCGGCTATGTCCCTATGTCCTGGGACCCAGCACAGATTAATCGAGTGCTGTGAGCCAAGAGCCTTTAGATCTTCACGACAGCTTGCGACTAGCTTGGACTTGACTTCTATTGCGGATATAGCTTTCATGGCCGCCTGACTGTCAATGAAAATGGTAATATCAACTGGTGGTATCGCCATCATTGATATCGTTTTGGCCGCTTCTTGGACCGCCAGGACCTCCGCTTGAAACACACTGCCATAATCAGGTAGTCTGATTGAGCAGTGCAAGTTTAGCTCGTTGGAGAAAATGCCCGCGCCTGTGCCTGCTTCCATCTTTGACCCGTCGGTATATACCTTTATTGACGAGTTGTTGATGGGTTCATTGGACGCCCACTCCTCTCTGGTGGGGTATTGGCATTTGAAGGGTCTCTCGAAGTCGAGGAATGGGAGCCTGTAGTCGCTCTCGACTACTCGTCCAGTGGTACCTGAGCGCCAGTTACAAGATTGACTGATTCTCAGAGCACTTTTAGCGACGATTGCCTGCATATGAAGGTCAAGCGGTAGCATGTGTAGGATCGTTTCCAGTCCAGCTGTTGGGGTAGTAACTCCCATACACGAAGGTCTCTGTATTTTCGGCAATGCCTTAAGATTAATGGCTTTCAATGCTGCCTGCCACCAGAATACGCTGCCATACGTAAGGATGGGTTTTACAATGGCGGTATACATCCATAGGATGGTCTTGGGGCTTGGTCCCCATTTTTTACCGAAAATTTTTGCGCAGATATAAAAAGCGCATGTTGCCTTTTTGACCCTTTCAGAGACATTCAGTTTCCAATTGTCTGTCAAGAATGATACCTAGGTATCTAGCACTGTCGGATAGCGTCAGTGTGGATCTCTCAATAGCTGGAAGCCTGAATTGCGGTATGACTCTTTTATTGGAGAAGAGAACCAATTCGGTCTTACCTGGGTTAACACCCAGTCCGCAGTTTTTTGCCCATCTAGCTAGTATGCTTATAGCGCCCTCAAGTACTTCACTTATGGTCGGGAGGAATTTGCCTCTAGCTATCAACACTACGTCGTCTGCATAAGCAACTACCGTCACTCCCGAGTATTTGAGCTTTTCTAAGACTTCGTTGATGACAAGAACCCAGAGCAGGGGTGAAATTACCCCTCCCTGCGGTGTGTCTCTAGAGGCAATGGCTTTCACGAGCTTGTCACCCATGTTCGCGTAGATTGTTCTTTTACTGAGCAGGCTAATAATGGGTAATGTTATTGACTGCTCAATATTGGCCCTCTCGAGAGCTGACTTAATCGCTCTCGTTTCCACATTATTAAAAGCGCCTTCAATATCCAAAAAGGCTGCGAGTGCGTATTCTTTGGCTTTGAGAGTGCTTTCAATCACATTAACCACGCTGTGAAGTGCGGTCTCCACACCTCTGCCTTTAATGTAGGCATGTTGCGCTGTGGAGATTGTGTTAGTAGAAAGCTTACTGCGAATATAAGCACTGATTACCTTCTCAAAGGTTTTGAGAACAAAGGAAGTTTCTGAAGGTCCGAAGAGGACACGCTTTTGTGAAAGCTTTCTCATAGATGTTCTTAATATCTAAGGCAGTTTGCTCAATGTCGCTTATGGAGACCATTGGTCTGACCATAAGATTCCTAGAGCAACTGCAGATTTCCTTATAGAAGCGTCCCCAATTTGTATTTTTGGGGTTCCTGAACCTGTCCTCCTCTACCATCCTACTGTTGTCCGTGAAGGTTATTAGCTTGTGGTCCGAGAAGGACCTCCATAGTGGCGGAGTCATTATAGAGAGTTATATCTAGAACTTCTTCCCTATTTCTGGTGACGAATGTAGGTTCATCACCCAAATTGGCTATTCTTAAATTATTTAATAATATAAAATTAAAATGTTCTTCACCTCTTATGTTGGAGTTCGAGCTTCCCTTGCTTCATTTCCCTTGCTTGAATTGGCTTGGACACACAGTTTTTACTTGAGACGTGTCCTTTCTAACTGTACCTTGGATTGTTTTTAGTTGGAAGGGGTTATCGTTAATATATTCATAGAGGCTGTATTCGAATTTAAGAGACTTATAGTAGATGCTGTATCTATATAATTTATAAAAAACTCGTGTTCTTCTATTTGGTTAATGTCTTTTATTTTACTGACGGCATCTACATCCATGGGTTCTATTCTATTCTGCCCTGATCTGTACTGCCCAGAATTTCTTTGGTGATTATTTTGATATCTAAATTGTTGATTATTTTGATAGTTATTTTGTCTATTCTGCCGTAATTCGTTTCGCCTGACTTGTTCTGATTGTGGGGGTCTGTTGTATCTGTAATGATTGTTAGGCATATTTTGTGGGAAATCCTGTTTTTTAGTGTTTTCTGATAATGTATTTTCTCTATATTGAAGTTGTGTATTACAGTTCTAATACTTGAAAGAGAATACTTGTTATAAATTTCTGCAGCTGATGCTCCTGCTGTAATTTCTTCTATTTTAAGGATAAGAGAACTATTCAAACAATTGGCAATTTCGAAGCCTCCTTCATTAAATGCGGCACATTCCGTTATATCGTTTATTACTTGTTGTATTTTATCTAGCAATTGATTAATACTAAATATTAATTAATAATTAATATTATTGAACTCCTTGCTGATTTCTGAGGGGTCCTTCGTAGATCGGTAATGTATCTTTAATTTTTTTTTTACACTCTTCCCAGGTTGCTGGAACATCACTCGAAAGGAAGTTTTTCGCTTCACCAATCATTTTTTCGTTGTAAATTATGCGGTACACTAATGGTCTTTCTTCGCCAAAGTCTGACAAGACTTGGTCGATTGTGTCGAGAAACGATGGTAAAGTTTTTTTTTTTAATGAATTTAATTTCTTTTTCTACTGCTACTGCTCGCCAACTTTACGGTTGATTTTGTCTCGCTAACAGTTCAGTTAGTGTAATTAGATACTGTTTATTTATTCGGCCATCTTTACGTTACTGTTCTTCGGCTCGTTTCTACGTACACTGGTAAATTTCACTTCACTGCACTTTGTTTCACCTTATGAACTTTTGTCACTTTTAGTTACGTTTAGCCTACGTTCCGTTACGCTTTATACCGTTATATTTTCGTTTAGCTAAACTTACACCGTTACGTTTGATTACGCTACGTTACGTTTGATACAGATACGTTTGATTATTTAACGTTACGTTTAACACTGTTACGTTTTACGTTTGGTTACGTTTCCCTCCTTTTCATTCGAATACAGGAGCACCGACTGCGTATAAGTAGACCCGTCTCCTATGTATCAGACTTTCCATGATGAACACAAAACTCCACATGGCATCCATTCAAAAACAATGAGTGTGGAAAAAGCGCTTCTGTGGGCTTGGTGGCTTGCGAGATTTCTCACCACTTTATGACGAGCGGTCTGAAAGACCGAGAACTTGTCTTATTGTGCCGAAATTTCTCTCAGCAACCAAGCTTGGACAGTTCTGTGGACAAGATTTTGTTCCTGCTGTTGTAAGCTACGAAGCGAACGGAGTGTGGCGTAACTTCGTCGATACGTCAGCTTACTTCCCCTACGTCTCTGTTCTGTCGCCACCACCAAGAGCTGCGATGCTAATGCTCAGAATTCCTTCTGGGGCAGCAGCAAATGCAACAAGAGAGGGATCGATCTTCTGAATTTCTTACTATCGTCTGATTTGGACATTACAAATTTTGGATTCCAACCAACTTTTGTTACGACAGGGGGACAGACCTAGAGTACTGCTCACGCACTTGAATGTACTATTCAAGTACTTGAAAGTACTGCTCAAATACTTGAAAGTACTGCTCAAATACTTGAAAGTACTGCTCAAGTACTTGAAAGTACTGCTCAAGTACTTTAGTAAAAAGGACTGTACTTGATTCAATTAAAGTTCCAGTACCAAGGTACTGAAGTACAAGTACAATTCCAGGTACTGGTACTGGTACTTATACTTGTACTTGATTTTTTACAGCCCTGCTACTGACAAACAGTTGGTGAATCAATCTACAGAGTCCCTTGTCCACGCCAAGATTCACCAGTGCATTGATGATAGAGGATGGGTAGACATTGTTGAAAGCTCCTTCGATGTCCAGAAAGGCTACCATAGTATATTCCTTATGGTTAAGGGATTTCTCAATGGAGCATACAAGCGAATGCAGTCCTGTATCTACAGATTTGCCTTTAGCCTATGCGTGTTGGGAGGCTGACAATATAGATGGGTCTATATTGCAGCGAAGATGGATATCTATGAGTCCTTCCAAAGTTTTTAGTAGGAAAGAAGATAAGCTAATAGGTCTTAAGTCCTTGGGATTGACATGAGAACTTCAGCCTACTTTTGGTAGGAAAATAACCTTCACCTGTCTCCATCTTATAGGGATATGGGACAGGCTCAGGCATCCTTTAAGTATAATTTCCAACCATGGAAGAATTAGGTCCAAGTTCAATTGGTGTTCCGCTGGTATAATACCATCCGGACCAGGGGATTTATATGGTTTGAAGCTGCGAATAGCCCATGCTATTCTACGCTTACCGGTGAACTTCACGAGGCTACTAATTGAATAACCAGAAACCATGGAGGAAATGGGTTGGTCATCCAAGTTGCTGGGGAAGTGCGTATAAAGCAGAATCTCAAGTGATTCCTTACTAGACGTAGTCCATGTGCCATCTTGCTTCATATAGTAGCTTGGTATGGCGAGACAAGTGGAGAGGATTTTCCTGAGTCTCGAGGTCTCTGAAATGTCCTTTATTCTACCGCAAAACAGCTTCCAGTAACATATCAGAGGGCGTGAAGACAGTGATGGATTTATTAGCTTCTCCCTTCAGCACCGAGTTTGATTCTGGATATTGATTCTGTCGCAATTTTGTTAAGCATACATTTAGATCCGATAGCTGGATCTTGATATTCCAAAATTTTATCGGAAGAATATTCAGCTTTTAGCTTCTGTTTGAGCTTTTCATCGATAGTGTTCAAACTATTATTTACCGTCGTAAGTCTGTGAATGAGCGAAACTAGCTCCTACTCAATATCATCAAATTGGTGCAAATGACCATCAGTATACTGTGATCCTTCATTGTTGAAGTAATCAAATTATGTTTTGGCAACTTTAGTTATCGACTTTCTATTTGCTAAAAGTGTTGACTAATTCATTAGAATTGTGTAGTACACTTGAGAAAAACTCGAAACTACTGTGCACTTTATCGATTTTCCAATCCCGTAATTCGGCACCAAATGCAAAACAAAAGACAAGAAAGTAATACCAGTAGAAAATTAATGTAAAAAAAATAAATAATAATGAAAATATATGTAATTTTAAGATTAAGATATCGGATTTTAATAATAACCACCTAACCGATTTCATATTTTACAGTGCATTTATATACAAAATGTTATCAAAAGTAAAATTTAAAGAGATAAATTTATTATTAATATAATAATAACGGCGGCGCTACAGTCCGAGGTGGACCTGGGCCTAGCTTCTCAGCAACCACTCGTGTTGTGCGTGCTATTGTTCTCTCACGAGCGGAGGGGACCTACAGTTTAATGCCGACTCCGAACGGCGAGATTGAGAAGCTTTTTTTTTTTCTAGACAGTTATACTCTTTGAGCATTGTCAGTGACTCGAAAGAGTTGGAGCCGTGAAAAAATGTTTGATGTTTTTTTCGAGATTCGAACTGACGACCTCGAGCGTAGGAGTCGACGCACCTACCCACTACGCCACGGCGCCCACAAAAAAATGTATTATTAATGCTGTGGATAAATAATGTTCGAAAGCAGAGGATTCGTAATCATTTTTAAAATGAAGTGAATAACAATACTATGAAAATTAAAAAGACTTGTTCACGGTTCCACCTACGAGTTACTGACGATGCCCAAAGATAATATAAGTGTTTAGAAAAAGTTTCTCAATCTCCCGGTTCGGAGCGGGCATTAAACTGTAGTATGCACAACATTGATGGTTGCCAGGCCTAAGTCCACCTCCGATTATAGCGCCACCTTTATTGTTAATATTATTATTTCTGATGTTTTTTTTTTTTAACAATATTTTGTGCTTATGAAAAACCTTATAATAATAGAAACAAGTCGTTCGAAATAGCTTAAAACTTTTGTATATTGTGAGCTCATTAGCACCTATACGTACGGAATAGTATTGAAGATAAATGAAAACAAACGCCTAGAATCTTATTACGAAGGGAAGTAATCAGAGAGCGTATTGGATAGCTCTATGACACGTAAATAGATGGGATGGTATTTAGCTTGAATGTTATATATACAGTCGAACTTCGATAAGACTTCGAGTTATCAAGAATATACAAAATGCATCGGTATAAATATTTATTTATTTGCGTCAAATACATAAAACGTACAGGAACATAATTATTATTTAAAATAGTCTATCATACATGATTGAAGAGAGGATTTTTTTTTTGGTTTTAACCATTATACAGTGAATCGGTTGTAGGGAAGTTCTGCCTCCTTTTCATTTTAAACGATTCCAAAACTGCTTTGTCCACATTTTCATTCGTTGTTTTTTTAAGTCTCTGCACTTCCACTTACACCACCATTTTCGATTGCATTCACTGTGTATGATTTTGTCTTCCACTTTGTGTTTTTCTAGTACAAAGTAAGTGTTACATGGCTTCTATTGTATGTTCTTACTCCTACTAATAAAAAATAAGACCACGATAAGATATTAAGAAACCACGATTTTCTAAACGTATGTATACTAGTCCAAAGGAACATACATACACAGTGTCTCGAAAAATTAATTATAAAACGAACATGTAAAATACGCAGAATTTGGGAATTCCCTGCAGAATTCGACTTATCGAAGTTGACGCCAAATAATCTGTTCGAGTTATCAAGTTATTCGAGTTATCAAGAACAAATTACATGTAAATTTCAGTCTTGACGCTATTGCCAACCAATTTCATTCGAGTTATCGAAGTTCGACAGTATATGTGTACATAAATGATTGAATGCTATATATATATATGTACAATAAATATTTTACTACACAAAATCATGTTAAAGTAACTAAAAAACATCGTAAAACAGTGATTTACTTACGTTTAAACAATCAATATAAGCATTTTAAAGCTAATAAAAAAATCTGTAATTGTTTACTTATTCCTTATTGTAGATAGATTATACATTATTCTTAGAACTATATTGCACTATTTATAAAAATGTGGTTTACTAAGGTAGCCGGCCCCAAACCCAGGGCTAAGGTCAACGTAGAATTTGAAAGTAGATGGGTTATGCCCACTCTACGCCCAAATTTCAACTCGGCAGGAAGAGGCGTTTCCTGCCTGCTTCTAGGAGTTAAGTTGTCATTCAATAATATTGCATATTATTTCATATTTATAGGTGCTAATGGGCTGCCTGGTTGCTCGGTGGAGCCGTCTACCTCCACTTCATCTTCCATCGCCCGAACGGGAGCCATCCCGTCAAGGAGATATTGAGGGCACTCCAGAGTGATCTAAACACCACCTTGGTGGAAGGATTATCCGATGGTGCTGCTTCGGATAGTCCAAATTAATCTCCACCACTCCATCTCGGCTTCGGCCGCTTTAACACCTACGGAGATATTGTCCTAGCCCAAGAACCCTGGGTCGTCAGTAACCAAGTGTGTGGACTTAGGACCTCCAGCTACATTTTCTTCATGAGAAATTGATTGAAAATTTTCTTCATGAGAATTGAGAAATTGAGCTCACTAAATGCATTTTTTCTCTCCGTTTATAGCGATCTAGATTCATTCGCCGTTTGCAAATGGCATATGACCATGTGGATTCTCTCCCCTCTACTACAATCAAGAGGACGATCGTTGATGCGGAAAGAGCTAAAACCGTCCTCATTTTGGGGTGGGATGCAAACGCACATCACACAATCATGGTTAGCACGGACATCAACGACAGAGATGGGTTCATATTTGATTCTAAACAACAAAGGAAGCAGGAGATTATTCAAAAAAGCAAAGTATTCCCGAGATACTGACGATTGGGAAATGAATACCTGAATACCTTCAAAATTGAACTAAGAGTCAAACGTGTGTCTTGGAGATTTTTCTGCGTTTTCTGAAGTCTCTAGGCTGAGGAAAGTTCCAGCATCGGTACAGAAAGCACCCAGCTTTCTTCAAAAATATGATGGTACTTGGACATCTCCAGTCTAGACACTCTCAATCTCCCACTTCCCGGGAAGTCTAGCTTCTGGTAATCTGTCCTGGCAGTACATCATCCAGTTTCTCCTGCAGCCCTCTCAAAACAGATAATGCTTCTGTCATGAGGCACTAAATAATTTCAAACCGTTTAAATCAGCTTGCCCTGATTGCGGAACTCCAAATAGTTGCAGACCTTATTCTCTACTGGTTTGTTTGGTTTTAGGATATGGCCCAGGTCTTGGAAAGAGGTTACAGTAATCTTCATCCCTAATGCCGGCAAATCCTCACGCAGCAAATCTAACGACTTTAGACCTATCAGTCTCTCTTCCATTCTCTTAAAGACACTCGAGAAGATGATTGATCACCACATCAGAAGCAGTATTGCGTCTGACAGATTTTCACATGCTCTATACACCCTCATAAGTATGACTGAAAATCACTAAAATACAAGGAATTTACCCTGGTAGCTTTCCGTGACATTGAAGGAGCCTTCAACAACATCATGCCCGAGGCAATCACGATATTGTGTCAAAGTCCCTTGTGGCTTTTATTCTTGTTATACTCTAAATTCGGTGAGTCCAATGTCCGCAGAACGGTTAATAGAGGAACCCCGCAAGGTGGTGTACTCTCTCCCCTTCTATGGAATGTTGTGGTTAATGAACTGCTACTGAACTTAGAGGGGGCAGGATATAAGGTTTCCGGAAAGTTTGTCTCAACACTCAAACAGTTTCCACACACTAACTTCATGGACTAATGCATGCGGTCTTGGAGTCAATCAGCAAAAAAAAAGAGCTACTACACTTCACGAAGAAATACAAAATTCCATTCGACCCTCCGTCATTCACCCCGATCACGAAAGGCGTTAAACACCTTGTCAAAACTCTATGATGTCGGTGTGATGTTTGTATTCAGCACCATACGCGTTCCACATTAGTTGCGTTCCAAATGGACGTTTGGATGCCATTTTTGTTTCGTTACCTTTTTTCAATGGAATTGATTACTTTTCATCCAGACGTCGATAGGAGCACTTCGCGCAAATTAAATTGTTTTAAAATTAATTATACAAAACTTCGAAAATAAAATAAAAGGTGAATTAAACCGATAGTTTTATTGAATTAAACAACACTTCATTGGCGACGAGCGTAGTGATTACTAACGATTGCGCGAATTTCGATTTGGGACATACGTACACACATATTCTGCACAACGCCTACACGTGCTAAAATGCCGGATGAACAACCCAGTTTTTTGCTAAATCAATCATCCGCGGTTCTAAATATACCGACATTCGAATACGATGTACAAAAGTAGTGTGTATTTAAAGGGCGCATGGAGCAATATTTCTGCTAGGCCGAAATCACTGATGCAACGAAAAAACGACCAGCTCTCATCAATTTAATGGGAGACAGAACGTACGAGGTAGTACACGGACTATGTGCACCTAAAACGCCTGGAGAGAAGTCCTACGACGAACTAATCGCGATCTTTGACGCAAATTTCACAATTTCCACGATTTTGTATTGTGAAAGACGAAGTTTCTACGAAGCTAAAGTAGAAGGGAACAAAACGGCGCAAGCCTATCTTATCAGGTTGCACAATCTGGCAAAGGCCTGTGAATTTGGTACACGGCTTGAGAGCATGCTCTTGGATAAATTTGTTATTGGAATGTCTGGGTTGGTGTTCGACAAATTATGTGACGACGAAAAGCTTACGCTCACAAAAGCTTTAGAGACGGCCAAGAAATTCAAAAAACTGCAGGACGGCGAATTAAAAGGAGACGTGCATATGGAAAACATCTACGCAATAAAAACGAATTACCAGAGGAGACAACATCAACAAAAGTTAGGACATCAGCAGGGGAGGACCACGCAACAAAGACGACAACTTGGACAGCAAAAGCAGGGTTCCAGAGAAGAAGCGAAAAATGTGTGCCCACATTGCGATTTCGACAATCACAAGCCTCAGCAGTGCAAATACCGAGATGTAACGTGCTTCAATTGTGAACGAATAGGGCACATGGCGTCGATGTGTAAATGTCCACGTAAGAGAAATGTAGTGAAAAATAGTTTAGCTATTAACAATATTAACAATAATGAACCTATTACCGAGTCCATTGATATTGAACTAACACTATTTAATAAAAAGTTAAAATTTCAAGTTGATACGGGTGTAGCTGTTTCAGAGATTCCGTGGCAAACGTATTTGTTTTTTTTAAAGGTTATAAACTGCAACCAGATAGTACCAGTATTTCGGGGTACGGTAAAAATATATTAGCGGTAAAAGGTTCTTTATGCTGTTTAATTAATTACAACAATACTGTAAGTTATTTTAAGTTTTTGGTTATCGATAAAGGGGAAAACCCAATTGTAAGAAGGGATTTTCTTAAGGTTTTTAAATTAAACAAATTAAAATCGAAGCTTTAATCTCGGATAACGAATATTTAAAATCAATTATTGAAAAATATGATCAGCTTTTCTCTGACGAATACGGTAAACTAAAAAATTGTAAAGTTAGTCTCGAAGTGGATAGTAATGTGAAACCTATTTTTGTGAAGGCACGCCCGATTCCGTTTGCTTTCAGTGAAGAAGTAGAAAATCAGATACACTATTTAGTTGAAACGAAAACCGAAAGCACTGGTGTCAATTTTGAAAGAAAACGGGAAGATTCGAATATGTGCGGATTATAAAATTACAGTCAACAAATTTTTGAAAGACACGAATCATCCTCTACCGCTTATAGCTGATATAATGAATAGAATTAGGGATGGAAGAGTCTTTTCCAAAATAGACTTGGCAAACGCCTACAGTCAGATAGAATTAGATGAGTCGTCAAGAAAGTTGGTCACTTGGAGTACTCACATTGGTAACTTCTTAATGAATAGATTACCGTTCGGCATTAAGCCAGCTACAGGTATCTTTCAACGGGAAATAGAAAAGGTTCTACGTGGTATAGATGGAGTAGTTAATTTTTTGGACGATATTATTATTTCTGCACCTGATATAAAGAAGCATAACGACAGACTTTGCTTAACTTTGGAAAGGCGGGCCTGAAATTGAATAGAACCAAGTGCATGTTTGCGAAAAACGAAATTCAGTATCTGCGGCACGTAATTTCTGAAAAAGGTATAATAAAAGTTAATCGAGATGACACGATTAAAAATTTCTAGTTCATTTCGATCCACGACTCCCGGTAGTGCTTACCTGCGACGCATCGAATGTAGACATAGGAGCAGTTTTAGCGCATACATTTCCAGACGGGTCTGAACGACCAATAGAATTTGCCTCTCGCTCTCTATCTAAATCAGAGCAGAATTACGGGATTATAGAGAAAGAAGCGTTAGCCATTGTATATGCTACGCGAAAATTTTATCAGTATCTAATCGGAAGGCTCTTTGAGTTGGTCACGGACCATAAAACACTGCTAGCTATCTTTGGCAAAAAAGGGGTATTCCGCAAATGTCCACCAGCAGACTGCAAAGATGGGTCTTTCATCTATCAGCGTTCCAGTATCAAATACGATACGTTAAGTTAAATGTGGCTGACGCAATATCTCGTTTTCCTCAACGTACCTGTAACGACGAAGAGATAAAAGATGAAAGAAACCCTGTCACGTATTTAAAACGCATTGAAACTAATTCGGATATTTCAGTTGACGCAGAGTTAATACGAAAAGAAACGCTAGCCGATGAAATCACATATGATTTATTGATGTGGGGTCACAAAGTGGTAATTCCACGTTATTTACGAAAATTAATTTTGAAACGAAATCGCTCTTGCGATCCTACGTGTGGTGGCCAAATCTTGACCTGCATCAATCAATCATCAAGCATAAATCACCTAACTCTGCCTTTTTCATTAAATGCCTGCAAAATGTGTTTTCACGATTTGGGGTTCCGGAGCTTATTGTTTCCGATAATGGAGGTCAAATTGTTTCCGAACAAAGTAAGGCTTTTTTGAAAGATAAGGCCAAATTCCTGAGTCTCATCATCAACCGAAAACTAAGCTGGAGGCCCAACTTCATTGAGCAATCTTTTTTACCGCCTGCAAAGATCGACAAGCATGTACATCAGTAGGGTGCTAAGGACGACACCATCCGAAGCACTGAAGCTATCTGCAGTCAGCCAGTCTAACCTAGAGTCTACAAAGTTTTTCTCTTTTTACACAAGCACGAAATGTTACAATATCAGAAAAACGTTATAAGTGATTTATTCGCGTTTAAACACTCAAAATACTCATTTTAAAATCAGTTAATAGTTTTTGCCCAAATTAAACTACATTTCCGTGTTTTAATATAGCGTGCTAAGCTACTAGAACGTAGTTTTACATTTTCATGGTTCATCGTTTCACATTTTTTTTTATTTTGATTGATAATATGTTTCAAAGTCGCTCCTGAGCAACATAATGAACGAGTTTCGCTTTTACGTCAAATATAGTTGTTTTTTTTTTAAATAATCGAAAATATTTAATGTTTTGAATAAAAGCAAATGTAAAAATAAATAAACTCACAATTACTATGCCATCCTTCGAACATGTTGCAAACATTGCACCGTTATGTGAGAAACTAACGTGCAAGACTTGATGAGAATGTCCATCAAGCCTTTGTGATAATACTAAAGGAATATTGGAGGCCAACCTCTTGCACTCACTTTTCCATGATTCGGCACCTGCAAACTAGATTTTTTAGAACTTAGAAGATTAAGTCATTCTAGTCCAAGCACCTGGTCGAATGCCTATGTTGTGATCAACTTTAAAATGGATACGAAACTTATCCCTCCAAATTAAATTGTCACTGGACATTTCGTTCCATCGTCGACAAGCAGCACCAGCGTTTAGTATATCTCTCGGTTCTAAGTAAGTAAGTACTTCAATGAAGATTGGTTCAGGTATCCTCCACCACATCGAAGCTGATTCAGAATACAAATTTGCATTTTCAGATTTCTTGATATGTTCCATATTTGCAAAAATTCATGTGCATATTATTACTCAATATACGAGGAGAAACTTCAAAAATTAACTCCGTTGTTTTTAAATCAGCACAAATCAGTCACATAAAGATACCTAACTTTCCAGCTGGAAAACCCTCCACCAGAAATCAATTAAATGAGATGGGACTCTTTCCAGTGGAAAATACCCTCGCCAATAGCGGAGCACGCATACTTCTACAATATATTCGCCAAATATATTTCACGCACACTTTTTCAAGTGGTGTCTTTCGTCAGCTGTTCATCAGCTGTTCGTCAGTTTGCCCACTATCTGGAATGATCTGGAAGTATGTCATGAGCTGTATTCTTTGTGTTCTTAGATGCAACAACTTACTTTTGTCATTAACACCACTTATAATTTTATAAATAAAGAAAAACAAAAAATATCTTTCTTATTTTTGAATAAATTGCGTTCAAAATAATGGCAAAAGTATTTCAAATGCGAATATATGTCAATGCATAGCACAGGAAAATTGTAAATGTGTTGTGGTTTGCTTGGTAATTTAGAAAAAAAAATGCAATGTAAAGTATAATACAACAGAGTTATATTGCAAAGGCTTATGTTGTAGTTTTAATTCATAAACGATTGTCGATTACTGTCAGATTTTGTTATTAAAAACTTTAATTTTTCGATTGCACTCGAATTTACAGATTATTCAAATTCGTACTAACATGTACATACATATATGGCAGTCACCTTAATAAAACCCGTTTTGCTTATTTTTAGTTGCTAGAAAATACTAGAAATGCAATTATACACTGCAGAAATAAATCGTTGATATTATAGTGAAATTGATATTCTACATTCAATTCTGTGTTTTTGTCCATAGAAACCTTTACTGCGGGCATGTTCAGCCTTTATTTGTAAAAAAATATAACTTTACTTTACATTCGGTAATTTTTTTAAAATGAATAACTTATTATTCACAATTACGAATAAAATGCTAAAACAATTCATTTCCTGTTTCCTTTTCTCTTTCTCGTTACTTTATTATTACTAATTCAATTTAACCATACAAATTGAATCCCTTTCAATAGATTTATTTTTAAATATTCAAATAATAACGTAGTAATAAATGTTATTCCAATAGTTCTTCCTGTTGTATGAACACACCAATTGAACACGATCCTTTTATGTGAAGCTCCTCCTACTTTTCGTGTTGAAAATTTAGATTTGAAATAACGTTCAAATAACGAAAGATTTTTTATATAAGAGTTGTACTCCACCTCATTTGTTTGAATGTGTATGGCTATCAACTGTTCGCAAGAGCTCCCATTTATTTACAGATGGTACAAAAACAACAAGCTGTAAAAGAAAATTGCAGGGGCAAAGAGGGAATAAGTTGAATATCTCTATTAGTTGATTTCTGCCCTCAACCAATTCAAAAATTTGACAGTTAACCAAGAATCTTCCAATAAATTTGACCGTTATTCACCAATGAAGGCATGAATATTTCCTCATTTACATTTACATTGTTACACTAATTTGGATTCATCATTACCAGAGTTGTAAAAGACTGCAATCTTTTGAGAATGTAATCTCTGAATTCACGGAAGGAATTATTTGTTTTGTGATGCAATCAATTTACTTCATTTGGGACTTCTGGACTTCAGAACTGAAATCACCATTCTTTTTTAAGTCTTTGATTGGACCAATCCTTTGGATTGCATTCATTGAATTCAAGCTTTTCGACTAACATTGCATTCACTGAAGTCACCTTGAAGTCTCCACCATTCACCTGAAGTCACCTATATTCAATTGAATTCTTTGGGACATCAAACATTTTAGATGAAGTCTTTGGGACTTCAAAAATATTCGATGAAGTCTTTGGGACTTCAAACGTTTTCGTTGAAGTCTTTGGCATTTCAGTATGTGAGCAAGAATGGATTAATTAATTTTTATATATCACTTACATATTTATCGCTACAGACGCAAATTCTTCGCCCCTTCCACCTATTCTGCACAATATAGCTGGTAGCTATTAGAATCGCATAGGTTTCGGCTTGGAAAACCGACGCAAATTTACCTAACGAGGTGTGCAATCTAAAGTTGTCGCTCTCCATGAAGGCACCAGCACCAGATTGGTCTTGGAGCCGTCCGTGAAAATGCAACTACATTCCTTTCCTGGCTCAGATTCTGGACAGATCCAGTCCTAAGTGCAGGGAAAGTCGACGTTGTAAGTTCATCGAAGCTGGAGTACAGGGGTCCGTGCATCAGACGGCATATCCATAAGACTGGGGTCAAAGGAAATGCGATGTGCAAGGTCATCGAAACTCCAGTGCGAGTTGTACCAATAACCACTTCTTTTTAAACGGAAGATGGCAGCCTTGAGAGTACGACCCATGATCCGGGTATCTAGGGGGAGATTCAGCAGTGTTTCAAGAGCAGAGCCAGGCATACTAGGGAAGGCCCCATGCAGCCGAGACAGACCGTTCTTTGAAGCTTGGGGAAAGCAGCAATTACGTATTTACGCGAAAGCTTATTTCACCAAACGACCGATGCATAGGAGAGAAGGGGCCTAATCATAGGCGTGTAGATCCAAACGGATCTTTTTGGTGACCGACCCAGGATTTGCCGAAAATTCAATTACACTACCAGAAAACTGACAGGGCCTCCGTAATTTTCGTTTCGATGTGTTTTTTTTTTTTACAGAAGCTTCCCACCTAGAATGACACCCAGATATTTACCTTCATCGGAAAAACAGATAGTGACACCTTTTAGTACTAGTTGGGTCAAACCAGTTAATTTCCTCCTCCTCGTGAAGAGGCCAACCTCGGTTTTAAGAGGGTTGACTGAAAACCCATTTCTAGTACACCAATCGTCGATCACGTCTAGAGCTGCCTGCGCTTTTGAACACACATCCGCTAGGCATGATCCGACAGACAGAATAGTTACATTATCCGCATAGGCCTGGGCGTAGATGTTAGAACTATTGAGAGCATCGAGCAAAGAGTCAACCAGCATGCACCATAGCAGAGGAGACAAGACGCCACCCTGGGGGCAGTCCCTATTTAGTTCTATTCATTAGCATTGCTTTAATCCACAGCACTAATGATTCATCTACACCGAGTTCTCTGGCCGAGTTGCACATGCCATCAAAACACCCTCTGCATCAATGAACATTTTTTTTCCGCGCTGATAGGCATGTTGCATCTGAGACAGAGAAAGAATTCGCAAAGGGGTTTTGCGCACATGAAGCTCAACCAGCCTTTCCATGCTTTTCAGCAGGAAAGAGGTTAGACTGATTGGTCTAAAGTTCTTGGCGAGTGAGTATTCCCCCTTACCGATATTTGGTATGAAGTCTACCCTAACTGTACGCCAAGGAGTCGAGATATAGGCCAGTGCCAGACTGGCTGTGAAAATTCTTTTCAGAACCGGCATCAACTGGTTTGCAACCCATTTGCAACAAAGCTGGATATATACTATCGGTACCCGGCGACTTGAAACCATCGAAGGACGCGACTGAGTATTTGATAGCATCGGCGTGTTACATTAATCATCTCCAGGGATAGGAACTGGTTTTGAGCCGGTTGTAATCTGGTTACCTGGGAAATGAGTCTCAAGCATGAGGCTGTAAGTACCGTCTGGTCTTCTGAGTGTTTCCAGTTTAGCTGGTTTGTTCTTTTTAAGAACTCTAACCAGTCTACTTGTTTCACTGAGTGTTCCGATCTTTCCACAAAAATCCCTATAGGAGGCACTTTTCGATATCCGAATTAACCTCTTATATTCTTTTTGTTTTGATCGGTACAGGTTCCAGTCCTCTTCCAAGTCGGACTTGAGAGATCTATTCAGATCTAATTGTCTTCAGTTATGCGTTCCACTATGGAACAGGTGATCTGCAGGGGGAATTTCTAGCTGGACACTTCAGTTCAGAACATTTGGTGAGAGTACCTTCTGTCTCGTTCTGATCTTAGGGAGAGGTTCGATACAATTATCTAGCTCATCCTTAAACCGTATCCAGTTGAGTTTTCTTGGATTCCTCCTCTTCAGCGAAGTTGTGGTTTTGATCTGACAGGGACACTTCCGACATAACCCTCCAGTCTGTAATCTCCATAATGTATCTGTTGGATAACGATAAGTCGATTAGTTCCTGTCCCCTTGTCGTAACAAAAGTTGGTTGGAATCCAACATTTTTAATGTCCAAATCAGACGATAGTAAGAAATTCAGAAGATCGTTCCCTCTCTTGTTGCATTTGCTACTGCCCCAGAAGGAATTCTGAGCATTAGCATCACAGCAGATGATTAGGCTCAATTTTCTGATTTCATAGTAGTCTACGAGTTCCGATACCGCTCTTGGTGGTGGCGGCAGAACAGTGTCGTAGGGGAAGTAAGCTGACGTAACGACGAAATTACGCCACACTCCGTTCGCTTCATAGCTAACAACTACAGCAACCAAATCTTGTCTAAGCTTGGTTGCTGAGAGAAATTTCGGCACAATAAGACAAGTTCTCGGTCTTTCAGACCGCTCGTCAGAAAGTGGTTAGAAACCTCGCAGGCCACCAAGACCACAGATGCGATTTTTCCACACCCATGGTTCTTGAATAGATGCTATGTGGAGTTTTGTCTTCACCATGGAAAGTCTGCTACATAGGAGGGCAGTAGCATCCTTAGAATGGTGAAGGTTTATCTGGGTAAGAATTATTTTTATGATTACCGTGATTTTCAACCATTATCCGCACTACTTGGAAATGAATAAGAAATTAAGCCTTCCAAGATACGGATAGGGATGCTAGTCATACCTGGAGCGGATGGTCTCAACCGAAGTTTCGTCTAGATCCACAATGAGAGAAGAATTGTCCTTATTTTACCGGTTCTTACTCTCCTTGTGAGAGTAGATTTTCCACTTCTTGGTTTCGAGGCCAGGGTTCTGGGTATGAAGATGCGCCATCACATCTGTCGTTTTCCTGAGTTGCCCCGGAATCCCCCGGCGCGCGTCAATTTCGGCGGCCTGAAAACCTCAAAAGTTGTGGTTCCCAAGGGGGGGATTTTCGGCACAGATTTGCTCAACCATTCAAGGATTTGCTGGGTGGAACACTTCAACACAAAGGTTCCATTTTCCAAACCACAGCCCTCCATTTGAAAGCAAGCATTCTCTGCCGTTGCTAGCTCCCACAGTTGATATTCACAGTGTTTGCACTCAGCGTCGGTCATACTGTCGTCATTGCCAACATCCCCAATTCAGATCGCCAAAGAGAAGATAGCAGCTCTTTTGTAGGGCCGCAGTTCTCGCTCCTTGCGCTCGGTTTTTTTTCTTCTTCCTCTTGGCGATTTCTCCTGCATCAGCCAGTTTCCATCAACTGGAGCTACGGCCTTTGCTGGTTGTAGCACCTGATTCATTTGGATCTTGCGCGCAGGATGAGTCATGCAACCTCCGTCCGCCAAAACTGCGTCCTTTGAGGGTTGCATCACTAGTTTCATCCGGACGTTGTGCGCCTACCTTCTTCCTCTTTATCCTGTTCGAATTAGCAGAAGAGGAGGTAGCGTTAGCTCCAATAAACTGATCGGTTTCGGTTGGAGTTACCTCTGCCGACCTGTTTCTTTTTGCCGTCGCCACCAAAGGACGACATGCTGCTGACTATTTGGATGTTCAGAATGCAGTTTTTACAACCGAGGTGTGCGATGTAGCACGGAATAACACCGACCTCGACAGGCGATTAACTGCGATAGAGTCCACACTTGCCAGTTTGCCAGCAACTGTGAAAAAACTCTCCGTTCATCTTTCGCGAAATAGATCGCGCAGTGCCTCACACAACCGACCAGGCTCACGCACAGGGAATTCACGGGAACGGCGTTCCAATTCGGCGTGCTTTTTCCACAGGAGGTTTGAGGAAGAATCTAGATCTGTTGTTACCAAAGGCCGCCATTACGTTTTTGACAAGAAAGTTAATTTTTATTAGATTTGGTATCTAATAATAATAATAATAATAATGGCGGCGCTACAGTCCGAGGTGGACCTGGGCCTAGCTTCTCAGCAACCACTCGTGTTGTGCGTGCTATTGTTCTCTCACGAGCGGAGCGGAGCGATTTGGTATCTACCATCTGCGTTTTACCTAGACCCAGCACCTGGAAACACGGCAGGGACGAAACAACACTCCTAGCAAACAACTCTCCCATCACATACACATACGGGCAGAAGACGCCTACCCTCAACCTCGGTCTCCGGCGCGATTCATTTGTTTTTTCGTCATTTTTCGTCATTTTACTTGGCAATTCGTCATTGCGAATATTAAGACTGCAATCATCGGCGCAGACCTACTAACCTATTACAGACTCATCATCGATTTGAAGGCAAAACGCATCGTTGACAAGACAGCATCGCTGACAGTTCCAGGAGAAGTCCATCAAAACAAAGCCTTGTCGCGTGCAAATTGCACGCTACAAAAAACCTATTTGTCTTGTCCACCTTAGCCCCATCCCCAAGAGGAGGTAAAGGGAAACTTCCAATTCTCCGCCACAAACGTTACCCTTGTTGGTATACCTTAGCGGGAGCTGATGCGACGATAGGGTTCGCGGAAACAGGGGATACTTATCCGGAGACATAATTTGTAATAGTAAGTGGTTGATCGGGTCAATGACATCATCCCCGGGACCTCCCATTTCTTTCGAAGTCGCCGTCGTACAATGACGCCAAAGATATGTAGGTATGTACAACAGACGAACTATAAACCTACATACAAACAACGACAAGAAAACACCTGCATATAAACATCGAGAAAAACATATAAACCTTACGAACAATAATAATACAGCAAATCATACGATCACATCATAAACATTAGTATAACAGATCAATATATAAACTAATCATTGCATAGCATAAAACAACATGAACAAAATGATAAACAGATAAATCAATATAAGCAGGCAAACGAAATGCAATCAAACGCCTAACATATCTTTGGGGCTACAGAGAAAGAGAGAAAGAAAAGCTGAACGCTGAAAGCATGGAAAGCATGGACCTCCAAAGTCAATGCATGGAATGATTTAAGGGTGAGAGAGATGCGGCGTGGGAGGTTGCTAATGCTCTGGAGGTGATTCCCTTTGCATTAGCAACCACGATCGACTGTCGAGTGAATGCGAGCGAGAGTGGGGGCGGTGAAGGAGGCTGTCAATGTATTGTACTGGCTACCCTTTGCATTGGTAGCCAAGGTCAGCCGTCTGCATACATAATGCACGGAGTCGGTAAACAACAAAATATACACCCGTACCATGGAAGGCTGGCTATTCGAGTTGTTATGGGAATCTCCCTAGAAAAAAAGAGGAGAAAAGTAAAAGTGAGAGGAAAATTTTGATTTTTTTGATTGCGGGACTCCTAGGCGGAACTCGTTTAAAGTACTCATTAGGGGCTTGTGTTTTTTTTGCATTAGTGGCGATAGCGTACAGAACAGTACAGTGGGGCGCATCAGCTCCTGTACCGTTTCGTGGAAAAAAAAGTTGTATTCGCAGCAAAAAGGCTGCTTCGCGGTACTATCCCGTTTTGGTACCAAAAGGGTACCTCACGAAGAGTTGGCGGTGGATTCGGGGTCACCCGGTGCCGTCCACTCTGGTTTTTTTTCGAGTTGTATGTTCGTCCTCTTTGTGTGTTTTAGGGGGCTGTTGGCCACCGAGCCCAAGCAATTTGCTGGGTCAAAGGTCGATTCATTTGAATCGACGTGTGCGCCAAGGTTAAAACCAAGGCCGGAAAAATCGGTTTTCCCCAATTTTTTTTGTTACGCGTTCTCCGACGTTCAGGAAGGTTGTCGGAGTGGGGTTTTTCATCTTTGTTGTTGGCGTATAAGCGACCCAGGGTTTCGTCGTCCCCGTCGAAAAACGACGTGGCGCCCACTTGTTTTGGGAAGTTTTGGGTTTTTTTGAATTTCGGAAAAATTTTGTGCCAGTTTTGGGGAACCCTCCCCAGCTGAACAGTCGGGCTGTTAGGTCTTTTGCGACCGCCAGTCGTGAGGCACGTGACAGCCTGTCGCCAAACCGATGTCCAACCTCGTCCAATACCACATCATCACAACAGGTTAGTCCATTTCGGACCGTCCGCAACGACTCACAGGAGACAAATTGAAACAAGCCAAGTCCGACTTTGACAACTTCGTGAGAAAAGGATACTGTCGCGTCTCTAGCAGTCCTTGGGCCAGCCCCATTCACCTTGTGGAAAAAAGCCTGGTGGTTGGAGAGGTTGTGGTGATTATCTCCGACTCAACGTGCAGACTCAAGCATATAGTTATCCAATACCGCACATTATAGATTTTACCGAAAATTTACACAACAGGAGTATATTTACGCCCTTTGGTTTGTTTGAATTTCTAGTCGTGCCATTTGGACTAAAGAACGCAACTCAAACATTCCAAAGATTCATGGATATGGTTCTTCGTGGTCTGCACTTGTGTTCTTCTTGTTGATGCTACATGGATGATATTCTCATCGCGTCAAAATCTGTAGAAGAACACTATCAACACGTATATCAAGCCTTGCAGCGCCTTCAAGAACTCAAAAACCTTCAAGAAATGTGTATTCGGTAAGTCTGAAGTAACCTATATGGATCACACCATCAACAAATCCGGCTGCAAGCCACCAGTAGAATGAGTACAAGCGATTTCGAGTTATCCAAAACCAACAACTATCCTGAAACAACGTCGTTTTCTCGGAATTGTCAACTATTACCGCCGATATATTCCGAACTGTGCAACTGTTCAGGCGCCCTTGAGCGATCTCATCAAGGACTCAAAGAAGAACGATAAAAGACCTATTCCATGGACTCCGTTAGCTGAAGAAGCCTTTCAAAAGTGCAAAAACAGCATTAGACACACTACGTTGCTTAATCACATCAACCCCAAACCATCGTTAGTTTTGACAACAAACGCTTCCGATTTTGCAGTCGGTGCCAAATTAGAAGAAATGGAATTCGACCAAAGGCAACCAATTGTCGTACGTCGATACAGTACCTACCGACGCATTGTCACGGATCAGTGAAATATCTCTGCCAACACAATTTGATCAACGTTAGCTACATCTATCACAACTGCTGGATAACGAACTGCAAGATATTCTAAAGGAAGGTAATTCATCACTAAACCTAAAAAAATAACCTTAGAACCAGATGTAAAAATATACAGAGAAATTACAAACAATAAGCTCCGACCATACATCCCAGTGTTTTTACGCCAGTAAAGCTTTTGAGTCGATACATGACCTTTCCCATCCAAGTGGAAGAATGACCACTCGCCAACTCAGGGAAAAATACATTTGGCCGAACATCAGGAAGGACGCATTAGACTGGTAACGCACTTGCATAAAATGTCAACGATCAAAGCACAAACATTCAACACAAGATTCAATCACAGTTCCTGAACAACGATTCCACCATGTACAAGTAGATAGATAGATTTGTAAAGGATATAGGTACTGTTTAACCATAATCGATCGTCTTAGCAAATGACCAGAAGCAATCCCTCTGCAAGATATGACAGCCGAAACAGTTGCTAATGCCTTTTACACTCATTGGGTTGCAAGATTTGGTTCACCGAAACTTTAGACAATAGATCAAGGCACACAATTTGAGTCAGCAATATTCAATATTTAGTGGGCGCCGTGGCGTAGTAGGTAGGTGCGTCGACTCCTACGCTCGAGGTCGTCGGTTGGAATCTCGAAAAATTCATCAAACATTTTTTCACGGCTCCACCTCTTTCGAGTCACTGACAATGCTCAAAGAGTATAACTGTCTAGGAAAAGCTTCTCAAAATCGCCGTTCGGAGGTCTGTAGGTCTGTAGGTCCCCTCCACTCGTGAGAGAACAATAGCACGCACAACACGAGTGGTAGCGCCGCCATTATTATTATTATTATTATTATTATTATTATTATTATTATTATTATTATTATTATTATTATTATTATATTTAATGCATTCACTAATCTTTTAGGCACAACACGCATAAACTCGTCACCATACCATCCAGCGTCAAATGGGCTTGTTGAACGTTGGTATCGTTAATTCAAAGCCGCGCTAATGTGTCACGAGGAAACCGATTGGGTTGATACACTCCCAACAGCACTTTTGGGATTGAGAACTGCATACAATGAGGACATTAAGACTTCTGCAGCAGAGATGGTCTACGGAAAAAATTTGAGAGTTCCTGGTGAGTTTTTCGCAAACGACAACAATACTTGAGATCCACAATTTTTTGTCGAAAAACATCGTGGGAGAATGAGGAACTTCAAACCAAAGCAACAGTGGAGCATTTGCTTCACCCGACCTTTTCAACTGTACATATGTTTTCCTGCAATGCAATGCAGTAAAGTAACCACAGCAATATACCGGACCACATCCTATAATTAAAGGAATCAATAACAAACTTTTCACAATCAATCGGTCGAATAGTAAACGTATCCATAGAAAGACTGAAGCCAGCATAAATCCAATCCGAAACCATCGCAGATCATGATCAAAACACCAAATTAAACAACAATAACAACAGAACTGCACCCAGCTAAAAAAGAACACCGGCGAATCCGATTCCAAGTTTAAAAATAAACAAACGTAACATTGTCATTAGAAGGGGAGTAATGTGGCGACCTCGCATAACGACTCCTGTCAGAAGCACTGGGACGACCTCAAACAGCGACTTCATTCAACTGAAGTAAGGTTTCCTGTTTGTTGGGCACAGATGACGCCGCTTTCAACAGAAAGAATTCTCGGACATTACAAGCTACGGTTATACTTAAAATATCAGTAAATATACAACGCATTCGCTTTTCCTTTTCCAAGCAATAAAATTCTGTGTAGTAACCTTTTTAATATTCATTATTGCGTAGTAGTAAATACAGTTTTTAATACATTTTAATAAAATCACTTTTTATTAAGTAAATAGGCCAACAGTGTGTTTTAATTAGCTAACCCAAATAGCTAAACTTTTAATGTCATTCCTTTCCGCCATAATTTCCTTTTTTCTTCTTTTTTTTCGGATTCCTTTTTCTGTCGTGTGCGAATGTATTTTCTAAAAAACTAAATAAAGGAATCAAAAGTAACCTCCTTTTTCTTTTGCGCAACTCAACAGGGTATAGGCCCAGGCCATAACAGAACCGATATTAATTTTCTAAAATAATTATATTTCTAAATGAAAAGTTATTAAGATGGGCACACCGAATCCACATGGCAAAATCCCTCTCCTAAACGGAGAAAATTATATCACCTTGAGGCACAAATGGAAGCCCCGCTGCATCGCGGAAGATTTCTCCAATACGTCAAGGGTGAAGTTCAACGCAGCAGCTGAAGATGAACTGGCACAGTGGGAGGGCAAGGATTTGGACGCCCGCGCGGAATTGTTTATTCCGATGGAAGCAAATATAGTGGCTTTGGCAACGAAACAAAGCGTTTATCCCGAAGTGTCAACTGTTTGTATAAGACTGTTGGAAGTAGGTAACAGAAGAAAGGAACCTCCAAGCAATAATGTGTTTGTGCCAAACACATTAAACCCCAAAAACATCAGAAAAAGCTAAGTAAATTTAACGTTAGAACCGAGAGTAATAATTTCCCTTATAATTGAAGAAAATGTTGGAAATTGGGGTTACATGGCCAAAGATTGCTGGGGCAGGAATGACAAAATCAGGGAAACGCAGAGTGGAAATGACCACCAACATGGTTTCATCGTACAGAAATATACTCCACAGTCGGCAAACATCACGAATGAGTCAAATCATAAGAATATATTATGGTGTCTGGACAGCGGAGTGAATTCACATATCACTCCAAATTTAAACACGGAGCCAAACCAAGTGCAACATTTTGTGAAAAAAAAAATTAAAGTGGTTTAAAACAGAATGGTACAAACTGAAGTTTCATGGCTTTACTTCTGCAAAAACATGTATTCTTTTAAATTAAGACGAGGTATTTTATTGTCATATAATAGTTCAGAAGAACGATTAAATTGCATAAAATTTCAAGTGAAACTAGCTGACAACCACCTAATCAGCGTAAAGGAAAGTGGAACTGTGAAATCTGACGTCTGCGTTCGAAATGGAAAGGACACTTTTTATTTCTACAACACTTTACTAGTTCCAAAATTGGCGGATAACCTCATATCGATTAGTAAAGCAACAGATCAAGGTTACAAAGTGGTTTTTGAAGGGGTTGGAGCCAACATCTTAGATAAATGGAATCGTATAATGATGAAAGCCGGAAAAAGGAACGGTTTGTACTACTTAGTCGTAAATGAAAAGGCTCAGATTAGCGGTGGAACCCCTAGTTTTCGCTATGGATTTCTTATGTCAATTTTAATTCTTTAAGGCAGCTGTTGTCAAAGGAGGTGGTTCGTGGGTTGCCGGACAAATTCAACGATGACGTCGCCACCTGTACGACATGTATTTGAGCGAAACAAACACAGACCCCTTTTCCGAATAGCAACGATAAGAAAACATCGCAGCGACTGCAGCTAGTGCACTCAGATATCTGCGGCCTTATACGGACGAAATCTCTTGGGAAATCAAAATACTTTATCATGTTTATCGATGATTTTTCACGGAAGATATTTGTCTATTTTCTAAGTCAAAAAAATGAAGCCCTACAGGCTTTTAAAAAGTTTAAGGTTTTTGCGGAGACGCAAAGTGGCGAAAAACTGGAAATACTGAGGACTGATAATGGTCTGGAATATTGCAGCAAGGATTTTCAAAATTATACTGCGGAAAGTGGTATTCTGCATCAAAAGAGTGTCCCACATACGCCGCAGCAGAACGGTATCTGTAATAATACGCAAATATTATATTTTTACTAAATTGTTATTGTGAACTCAAGTATTATTCTGAACTTTAATTAAGAACTTATAATTGTGATTCCATCAACTTGCATTGTATAGGTGACAGTTTAGAATGTAATATGTCAAACCAGTTGAGCTTCAATCACTACCGCTATTGGAAGATCAAATAACAATTACATTGTATATACCTAAATAAAAACTAATAAAATAGAAACCTTAAATATATAAAATATTTAAACAAATTAATTTTACTTGTGCTTCATTTCAACGTGCACATCACGCACGTTACATGGTGTCAGAAGTGGGATTCAACACATGCAAATGAAAGCAAAACCGCACAAAATGGCGTCCATCGACCGTTTGGCAAAGCCATTAGATTGCTGAAATTTAGCGAAAGAATGGACAACATGGAAGCGTACATTTATGGTCTACATGATTGCAAATAATAGAATGAACGAGCCAGAGCAACAAAAAATTGCAACGTTTTTGGTGTTAGTTGGCACAGAAGCAGGAAATATTTACAATACACTCTTTCCAAATGATAGAACATGTGAGAGTATTTTTGGCTTATCGAGTCCAGCACCAAAAGTAGAAAATCAACGCATAGAAAATGAACGCGGAGAAAATATAGAAGGGGAAAATGTTGGTGGTGACGGACAGAGCAACGAAGATGTTACGCCGATCAAAAATACGTTGGAAACCGTCTTAAGGGCATTTGATGATTATTGCCTTCCCAGGAAAAATATTGCTATGGAATCGTATAAATTTAACACAATAGTTCAAAAAGAAAACCAAACTTTTGCTGATTTCGAAACAGAGTTGCGAACCCAGCTTCGATTTTGTGAATACAACTGTACGTGTGGCGCTACTTACGAGCATCGAATGTTGAGTGACCGCATAATTATTGGAATATACAACAAGAATCTACAATTAAAACTCTTGGACGGAAAGGATGATCCGCTGAAAAATGTAATTGAAATGTGCAAAATCTACGAAGCAGCAAATGCAAATAAAATATTGCTGGATCAACGTAACAACGCATCTATAAATGCTGTCTCGGAAACACTAACCGACCAAGCATGCAATGCTGTGTCCAGGTATTGTTTCAACTGTGGCGTACTATTCACACCAAATCATCGGCGCTCTTGCAAAGCAAGCAACGTCAATTGCTTGAATTGTAGAAAAGAGGGACACTGCGAAGTTTTGCAGACAGAAAAGGAATACAAAACCAAATGGACAGCAACAATCATATGGAAATCAACAGCCAAAAAAGGAGAACTACAGTAACAACAAACAGGCTCATAGACTCAACTGGAATGATGAAGGTAAATGTAGATTAGAGCAGGTTGATGGAAATATTAGTACATTAAGTAGAAATTGTAATTCTTTTAGATTAAATTCAAATACTAAAGGATTAAAAAGAATAAGATGGACAAAAACATACTGAATTAACAATTGGCTAACCGTATTCATGATTGACACTGGGTCTGACGTCAATTGCATACCAATAAATTTAATGAAGAAGTTTAATATTAGACTATAGTAATAATAAAATTAACATTCATGGATTCGTAACGTTAAATTGTTTTGATGTAGAAAACGACCATGAAAACGGCAGAATTTCTTGTTGTGGATAATGCTCTTGACCCGCTGCTGGACTTGCCGACTTGTATTGAGTTTAAATTAGTAAAGGGTTTGAACACCGTGCTGTCATTGCCATTATTTCCCCAGGAAAAAAAGGAGTTATTAGACAAGTTCAAGAATAATTTTAGTGGTATAGGAAAATTCCCAGGAACCTTCACCATTAGGTTAAAAGAGGATGCAATACCCTCGTTGCATTATAAAAAGCGTATTCCTTTGCCAATGTGTGATCGTCTAGGGTCGGAACTTAAATATATGGTCAAAACTGGAATTATTATTTCTCCAGTCGATTATCCCACCGATTGGATGAACAACGTTCAGCTTGTGGAAAAACCTAATGGAAAACTCTGGATTTGTCTCGATCCAAAGCCCCTTAACGCATGCATTAAGCGGGAACAGTTTCTGATTCCAACAATTGAGGATGTGATCGGAAGACTGACAAATAAACGCATATTCTCTGTATTCGATCTGAGCAACGGGTTTTGGCACATGGAACTTGATCCAAATATCTCAGACTTAACTACATTTTTGACACCGATCGGGAGATTCAAGTTCAATCGGTATAAACAGTGCTCCTGAAATGTTCCAGAAGAAAATGGTGCAAACTTTCGGCGATATCCTAATCTTTTCATCTATTTCGATGATTTGGCTATTGCGGCCGCAACTGATTTTGAACATGATCAAACTCTATCAACCGCAATGGAACGCGCTAAGGAGTATAACATTAAGTTCAATGCGGAAAAAATTCAATTTGGGCAAAAGCAAATTAAGTTTATGGGTCATTTAATTTCGGAGGGTCAAATAAAACCGGATTTTCGATACACCAGAGCGATTTTAGACATGCCAAAGCCAACAAACAAATCCGGGGTTATGAGATTACTAGGATTGTTTAAATATCTTGCAAGGTTAGGTTAGGTTAGGTTTTGGAAGGGGAGTGTGATGGTTAAGGCATCACTTCCACTCGGAGGCCATGGGGCCCATTGTGAATCCCTTCAAATGCGGAGTATGTAATCTAATAACCTATCCTGTCACGCGATGGCTGGAACCACCCCGTGCTCTTTATGAATTATAGCAGATCCGATATGTCTGCATTCGCTAAGTCCGCAGAATCTCTGGCCCAACGAAGCCAGGCGCCGATTCTGGAGAGCTGGGCAGTGGCAAAGCAGATGTTGGATCGTCTCGGTCTCTTCCTCGTCGCCGCAGCTCCTGCAGAGGTCGCTGGACTCCGCATTCCATTTCCGGAGCATTGTTCCGATGGGGCAGTGTCCTGTGATCACTCCGACGAGCATACGGATCGAGTTTCTGTCCAATGCCAAAAGCTTCTTTGTTTTGCCGTAATTAAGCTTTGGCCACGTTGATCTTGACGTGTGACAATCATTTCTTGTAAGCCAAATCGAGTTGGCCTCATTTTGTACTGTTTCGCTTATGATCCGGTACAATGCACTGATCGGTGGTCGTAATGACGTATCCGCTTCGCTGATGTTCATTTCAGATTGTTGTCTGGCCAATTCGTCCGCTCTCTCGTTCCCTGCGATTAAGCTGTGGCCCGGGACCCAGCAGAGTTTGACCTTATGGTGGCTGATGGACTTCACTGAAATGCGGCAATTCATGACAGCCTTTGATCTCGTTGTACAGGATCCTATCGACTTCAGTGCAGCCTGGCTGTCTACAAAAATGGTGATATCCGATGGTGGGATATCGGTTGCTTATATGTGTTTAGCTGCTTTCTCTATTGCCAGGATTTCTGCTTGGAAGACACGGCACAAGTTAGGGAGTCTAAATGATTCCTGTTTCTGCAAAGTGTCCGAGTAGAATCCGGCCCCCGTACCTGTGTCCATGTTTGATCCGTCGGTGAAAAGGGTAATCTCGTGGTCGTTTAGAACCATGTTTCCTTCCCAGATCGTCTAATGTCTTGATTATGGCCGCATGTCCATAGTTGGCTTGTTTCCACAAAGAGGACTCCCTTAATCTGAGAGCACTTTTAGCGGCGCAGCCTTTTATGAATAAGTCCAGGGGAAGGAAGTGAAGTATCATATCCAACCCTACTTGCGGTGTGCTCCTTATCACTACCGTTGTACAGACAGCTGCTGACCTTTGTACTTTGTTGAGCATGCTCATATAGCTTTTTTTGTTGCTAGCAGTCCAGCAGACTAGGGCCCCATAAGTTAGAATAGGTCTGATGATTGCTGTGTACATCCAGTGAATGATGTACGGTTGCAAGCCCCATCTTCTGCCGAAGGTCTTTTTGCAAGCGTAAAAAGCATTTAATCCTTTTTTCCTCCAAGTTCCTCTTCCAGGAAAGTTTGGAGTCGAGAATGATGCCTAGATATTTGGTCTCCGCTGTGAGCTTGAGTGGAGTTCCATCCAACTTGGGTGGAACAAATATCGGAATTTTCCTTTTCCTGGTAAACAAAACTAGTTCAGTTTTAAGGGGATTTATTCTCAGACCGTTCTGTCTTGCCCACGAGGAGAGTTCTTTCAATGCAGATTCCATTTGTTCACTGATAGTTGGTAGGAATTTACCTTTTGTCAAGATAACTAAATCATCTGCATATGCTGTGCTTTTTATGCCTTTCTCCATGAGGATTTTGTTAATTGTAAGAAGCCACAATAGTGGGGAGAGAACTCCCCCCTGTGGTGTGCCTCTAGTTGTTACCTTCCTTATAGAGCTATGTCCAATGTCTGCATTGATAATTCTGCTATTTAGCATATTACCAATCCAGTGTACTATGAATTTGTCTACTTTCATATCTTCTAGAGCTGTTATTATGGCTTCTGTGTTTACATTGTTGAAGGCCCCTTCGATGTCGAGGAAGGCCGCCATTGTAAATTCTTTTCGTTCCAGTGAGTATTCAATTTCTCGAACAACGCTGTGCAGTGCACTTGCAACCGATCTGCTTTGAAGATAGGCATGTTGAGTGTTGCATAAGTTGTGGGAATTGATGAGCTCTCTAATGTATAGATCTAAAAGCCTCTCTAAGGTTTTTAATAGTCTTGCGGTGGTGTGGTTTGGTTTACCTGCTTTAGGTATGTAAACTACTCTTACCTCTCTCCACTGTGATACATCCCATCACAGCAATTGAAGAAAATGCTTACGAGGTGGGGTACAATAAAGGTTTCTGATTTTTGAAGCATCGCTGGCAGAATATCGTCCGGTCCTGGGGATTTAAAAGGTTTGAATGAGTTTATTGCCCATGATACCTTATCTTTTGTTATAATTTCTTTAATCAATTCTTCGTTTGTGTCAACCATGGGAACTGTCGTCCCCTGGGGGAAAGTGGTTTCAGGGTTCTTACAACCTGGGAAGTGGGTTTCAGTCAGCAGTTTTAGGGATTCCTGACTGGAGTCTGTCCATGAGCTATTCTCTTTAAGAATGTATCCTGGGACACATGGGTCCTTGGATAAGACCTTGCAGCTTCGTTAAGATCTTCTATGGATTCGCAGAACTCACGCCAGGATTTAGACTTTGCTGCTCTTGTTTTGCTCTTGTACTCGTTGAAGCTGGATTTGTAGTTGTCCCAGTCTTCAGCTCTTTTGCTGATCTTTGCTCTATTGAATAGAGTTCGGGTCCTAGTCCTGAGTTGCTTTAGTTCTGTGGTACACCAGACTGCGCTGATTTTCTTGCGAGCACGTTGCAAAGGGCGGGATCTGTTAAAGGCAGCTTCCAGAATTTTCACAAGGTTTTCGACTGAATTCTCAATGTGAGTTGTGTCGGGGTTAGTGGTGGCTAGTGGCGGTACTAACCTGTTAGCAACTAGGTTTGAGAAAAGCGTCCAGTCTGTCTTCTGAGGGTTTCTAAAAGGTTTTGGTTTCTCTTTATTGACGTTAAGATTGAAGAGTATTCGGCTGTGGTCCGAGAAGGAACAGCTAGCTGATACTCTCCAATTCTCCACTTGAACAGAGTTAGACTCGCTAAGTAGAGTAAGGTCAACTAGCTCTTCCCTAACCCGGTTACGAAATGTTGGTATGTTACCTTTATTACATATGTTAAGGTTAGTGAAAATAATGAAATCAAAAATGGACTCACCCCTTTTATTGATGTTGCTGCTTCCCCATTGAGTGTGATGACTGTTAGCGTCCAAGCCTATCAGTAGACTCAATCCGCGTGACTTGGCGTGTTGCACAAGTGCTCGGACTGCGTCTGGTGGTGGGTTCTCCTCATCATATGGCAAGTATAAGGACGATAGGAGCAAAATAGATTTGTCCTGTTGTTCATGTACTGCCACAGTGAGGTCTCCGTTACTGTAAGTACCTAGGAGAAAAATATTTAGGCATTTCTTGGCGACTATACAGGTTCTTAACTTACCTTCGGTTTGTGGATAGTATAAATGATATACTTTGGACCTTCATCCTTGAATTTTGTCCTTGAAAAGCCATGGTTCTTGGATTAAGGCTATGTCCAGGTCTTCGTGCAGCATAAACAGCATCAAGTCGTCGGTGGCTGCTTTACAGTGATGCAAATTAATTTGCACTACTAACAGACTCCTTTGACTTTTCGTGTTCGTTGGGGAGCCTGACCTTCAGGGTTCCCAGCCCGAACTTGATGCTGCCAGATCTGCTGCGGATGTGGTCAAGTGACTTTTGGTCAATAGTAACCATGAGGTCCTTTCCCACTCCGTTCTTACTCTTGGCTGAAGAAATGATTCTCCAGCTTTGAGTGTCAAGCTCTTTATTTTGCCTGTCGATCAGCTTCAATATGGATTCGTCCTTTTCGGGAACTGGTGGAGGAATCAATATTGAGGCCAATTTGCGAAGCGGTAACATCGAGCGAGGGATAACCTCGAGTTTCGCGTTCTGCCAGATTTCGCCGCAGTTGTCGATTGTGCACTTTAAGAAGTCTAGGGACCTCTGGTTGTCACAACCGATGACTTTGACGCCTTTCTGCCATCCTGCTCCGTCGAAGTTAATCTCGTCTCCGCCACCGTCTACGGTAAGCATCGCGTCCAAGATTCTGGCTTCTACAGTGAGCCAGTTGTCGGATGTTATCTTCCCATCAGGGTTGGAACGATCGACAATGGCTACTTGCAGATTCGTGGGAAGGTCGAAGCTGGCTGATGTTTTCGCCTTTTTCGCTTCCCTTTGGATCTCTTCACCGGAGCGCCCCCTCTTGACACTTTGCTTCGATCTTGAGGCAGTGTGTCCTTTGGAGGTGCTCGGTTGTGTGTTCTCTTCGACAGTGGCCAATTGTGTTGGCTGTTGACGAATCATTTTTTGGACGTTGGATTTGATAGGGGCCGTACTCGATGGCTTTTTCTCTCGTCCTGTGTCCGTTTTATCATTTTGGATGGAGGTGGTAGCCAGTTTCTTTTCAAATTTGGCTACCTCTTTCCTGTGCTTCTTCATCAAGAATTTTTCCCGATCAGTGAGCGTTGAGGGATCTCTTGTGCTCATCTTCTTGATGAATTGCATCGACCTCTTATAGCCATTCTTTGCTTTCTGGGCCGATGATTTTGCACTTTTTGTATTCGCTTCAGGTTTGCCTGTGGCCTTCGGATCTATCCTTTCCCCCAGCAGCTGGGCCTCGGTTTCAGAGTCTATTTGCATGGTATTGCTAACCTGTGATGAAGCCAAGGATTCATCGTCGGTAGCAGTGCCAATTTGTAGTCTCTGAAGGAGAGTCCCTGTTACGCTGTCGTCTGGATCGGTTTCACCTTCGGCGGTGGCAACCTGAGTTGCTTGCCTCTTCGGAGAGTCTTTCTTTCCTTCTCTTTTTCTTTCTTCTTCCATTTTATTATTAGATTTGGTTCCAACGAGTAGCGCAGGAATGGTTGGTCAACCTGTACAGAGCCCCGCAATATACAGGCAAGGCTAATTGATCCAGAAGAGCGCCTGATATCCTGGATACACCGTTAGCGACTGGGCTATTATTTAAACTGGGCCCCCAGCCTGGTTGACTCTTAGCACGGTCCGGTTAACACCTTAGCCCGGCCCAGGGGAAGGGGAATGGAGTGACGGGATATGCGGGGGTGAAGGAGGAGGAGGTGATGGCTACATCTTAGCTTCATGTCTCGTCATAGAGAATAAATTCTCAAGAGTCGTTGACCTTTACTAAGCCTTCGCACCGCGACAATGTGTGCAGCCACGCGAAGGAAATATCTTGCAAAATCTATCCCTAATTTGTCGAGCCAATCAACAACCTTGCGTCATCTTACGCTAAGGGATGTTGAATGGAGTTGGACGGATCAACATGACACTGAAGTCAATAATCTGACCAAAATATTAACGTCAAAACCTGTACTCACAATTTATGATCCGACCAAACCAGTTGTTACTCAACCGGATGCATCAAAGGATGGACTGGGATGTGTATTGCTACAGACTGAGCATCCGGTTGCTTTTGCTTCACGAACGTTAAGCTGTAGTGAGCGGAAATGGGCACAAATAGAGAAGGAATTATTGGCGATTGTTTTTGTCTGTGAACGCTTTCTTTCTGCCACTCGAGGTACTTATCAAACGCGACATTGACGAAGTAAGCCCTCGATTACAAAGGATGTTTATGCTTCTTCTTAAATATCCTAAGATGACTATCGTTTATACACCGGGAAAAGAAATGCTTGTGGCTGACTGCCTTTCAAGAGCACAGTTGCCGGATCAGTTTGAAAACCCTGATCTTCTTGGAGTGATACATAAAATTACTCGTCAGGTGTGCCTTTCAAAAGATAACCATGACCTTTATTTGCGTGTTATCAAAGATGATACAAATTACATGCGCATATGTAAATATGTACAAAAAGAGTGGCCCGGATATCATCAGCTTGATGACTTGAGACAAAAATTTCATAAATACCGTGGCCATCTGCATTTTGAGAATGGGCCTCCTTTTAAGGATCATAGACTTGTCATTCCATCGGAACTCCAGGCTAAGATATCTAAATGGCTACACGAGCCGCATTTATTTAATTAAAAAACGATTGCGCGTGCCCGCTTCCACCACTTTTGGCCAGGTATGTCGGAACAAATTAAGGCAATGATTATGCAATATACTATTTGCGAAAAACTTAAACGAAATATTCAAAAAGAACCCCTTTCCATTCCTGAGTATCATTTCCAAAGAGTAGCAATGGATGTATTTGAAATGGCAGGACACGACTATATATCACTCATTGATGTATATTCAGGCCTTGTCATATCGGAAAAACTGAGTCGGAAACCGTCTAACCATATAATTGAAGTTATTGAAAAAATATTTGATCACGTAGGTTATCCATCAGAAATCAGATGCGATAATAGCCCGTTTGGGTCAGCGGCATTTGAGAAATTTGCCAATGAAGCAAATATTTTGTTAACATTTTCTAGTCCACGATATCCACAAAGCAATGGACTCGCGGAAAAAGGTGTTGCCATTGCAAAGAATCTTTTGAAGCGATGTTATCAAGTACAGGAAATTGATCGTTTCCAATATCGTATTCTTGAGTACAATACCACACAAGTCACTAGTATGAAACTGTCTCCGGCTCAGTTTTTCTTTGGCCGCCAAATTAAGACCAGATTACCAGTGGCGGGTCAGCTGTTGCATCGAAATAATTTAAAAGAAGTTGATATTCAAGACAAAATTAATAGAAAAAAAAAAGCTAAAGTATTATTATGACCGAACCTCGAGGTCCTTGTCAATGTTGAATGTGGGTGACCAAGTAATATTTAAAAAAACGGCATTACGGGAAAATAGTAGCGAATGTTAATGATAGATCATATGATGTTCTAGACAATTTTGGGAATTATTTTCGAAGAAATCGTAAGTTCTTATCTAAAACTAAAAATAACGAAATAAGGACTACTGAACTGCTTTTTGAAGATAACGTACGTAACAATTTAAACAACAAAGACAATAAAGCTAAGGAAATAGATATCACACCAAATGTAAAATTAAGTAATAGTAACACAGCAATTATATCCCCTGAAGCATCAGAAGAAGCAGAATGATCGATAGAGAAACCAGATTCATCAATAATTCGTGATGACGCAGGTGATCGCGATAGCTTCCGACCTGATTCCAGGATAAACATCCCCGACGTGCATATGCCTGAAGAAGGTTTCAAACTGTATGTAACTCGTAGTGGTCGAGTTAGTGTACCTTCTGCTCGTCACAGCGATTTCATTAAATAAACAAAAAAAATCCCTGTAATAATACGCAAATATTACTCGTATATTGCTACTAAATTGTTATTGTGAACTCAAGTATTATTCTGAACTTTAATTAAGAACTTATAATTGTGATTCCATTAACTTGCATTGTATAGGTGACAGTTTAGAATGGAATATGTCAAAGCAGTTGAACTTCAATCACTACCGCTATTGGAAGATCAAATAACAATTACATTGTATATACCTAAATAAAAACTAATAAAATAGAAACCTTAAAATTATAAAATATTTAAACAAATTAATTTTACTTGTGCTTCATTTTAACGTGCACATCACGCTCGATACAGTATCGCTGAAAGGGCAAATCGGACTTTGACCGAAATGGCCAGGTGCCTTATGAACGAAGGCGAGCTACCTAAGTTCATGTGGGGAGAATTTGTCAACACTGCGGCGTTTTTACGAAATCGATGCCCAACCAAATCTAATGCCGAAGTTACGCCAGAGGAACAGTGGAGCAGATGCAAACCGAGTGTGGTTTTTCTCAGGGAAATAGGAGCAAAGGTTTACACACTGAATAAAACCTCTAATCTTGAAAAATGTTACTATAAATCGGAGGAGGGCGTTCTTGTTGGATACGCGGTAGAGACAAAGGCCTACAGAGTTTGGGTACCAAACAAACGAAGTGTTATTAAAAGCAGAGACGTCAGATTTGTTCAAAATGACATGTCAACTGTGGACTCTGAGTCCAATGAAGAAAATTCAAACAAGGTGCGTAATGATCCTGAAACAGTTAAGGACATCGAATCCTTGCAAGACTCGGATGAATGGCGAGAGGCGAGAGGCGATGCGAATCGAGTACGATTCACTTCTAAAAAAGCACACATGGACCTTGGTTGACAGACCGCAGAATAAGGTGATAAAATCAAGAGGGGTTTTTAAGATCAAGTACATGCCGGATGGAACTATAGAGAAGAGGAAGGCGCTCCTCATTGCAAGATTTGGATTTGACCAAATTCAGGGTGTCTACTACAAAGATACCTACTCACCAGTGGCAAATATTAGTTCGATCCGTTTAACCATGGCAATTGCGATTGAAAACACGTTGGACCTGCATCATCTAGATGTTTCTGCAGCATATCTCAATGGCGACATAGACACCGTTGTTTTTATGGAGCAGCCTGAAGGTTTTGCGGATGGAGACCGAGTATGCAAATTGAACGAGGCGATTTATGGACTAAAGCAGAGTGGCCGACAGTGGAATTTGAAGATGGATGCGACTCTCAACGAACTTGGTTTTACGCCCTCCAAATATGACAGGTGTATTTACTACAAGATTCTAAACGAACAATTGCGCTGATCATCGTTTATGTGGACGATCTACTGGTGACAACAAACGATCCGATGGAATTCACAACGCTAAAGCAACGCCTAATTGAAAACTTCAAGATAAGGGACTTGGAACCTCCGGAACTGTGTGTCGAACTTGAGGTCAAACGTCTTGAAAATTGTCTGTGTATCAGCCAAGGTGGATATATCAAAAACCTGTTAGATAAATATGGTCTTAAAGATCTTAAAGGAATCAAAAGTATCTTTTGCGTAACTCACCAAAAATTCAAAATAAAACTGAATTTTAAAAGAAATAAATTAATATGGCTTAGAATATTTTATAATTAAAACTGACTAAATATAAATTTACATACAGGGCAATCTTTTTACATTTTACAACTAATTTATGTTGCGTTCATATTAAATGGCTTTTTAGGATTCCGTACCAGAATGGTACAAACGTAACTTTGATGGTTTTACTTTTGTAATTTTTCTTTTGCATATTTTTATTTTAATATAATATTTCATATAATAATAGAATTGTAATAGCAAAGAAATATTGTAATACATTTATGTTTATCACCAATAAAATTGACATAATTTTATTGTTTATAGGAGAACTTAAGTTTTTAAAGAATGTCCGAAACCTTTCCAAACCGAACAGGTTTCAATATTTATCGATTTTCAAACGTATTCCTCACCAGTTTCCAGTATTGTTTCTAACAAATGTTTCGGACCCTTATTTTTATATAATAGTGCTTAACGAATACATTTTGTGAACACTAACTTTATTGTGTAGGTCCTCCTACTTTTTGTTTTAAAAATTGCCATAACATTTGAAAAATAAATAACAAAATTATGGGTGCTTAGATGCTTCTTTGAAAATCGCACATGCATGAAATGTTTTCTGACGAAAATATGTCGAAAACGGAACTATCAAATTTTCACCAAAATCAAATTTGAAGTAAGATTTTCCCCGAATCTAAGCTATTTCATTCTAACTTGTGGAAAATCAAATACTCTATTTTCGGTACTCCTGCCGTCTTCCGTTCATGTAAACACTGTCCATGCCTATTTCACTACATCAGCTTGGAGGGGAAGTCTATCAGCTGTTCGGCATAGCTCACACGTATTCTCAGAATCGTGTCGATGAAAATTTTACAAAAAAAGCTGTCAGATGAAATTAAGGGGCAAGAGAAGTAGAAATTGGATATCTCTATGTGACTGATTTGTGGAAAACAGTCAAACAATATATTCATATTTGATGATATCAAAATATCATCAACCCATCACCAAAACCATTGTCGTACTATTTTCCACTGGAAAGATGCCTATCTCGTCTGACTAATTTCTGATAGAGATAACCAGTTGTTATTCAAACGGATGCATCAAAGGATGGACTGGGATGTGTATTGCTACAGACTGAGCATCCGGTTGCTTTTGCTTCACGAACGTTAAGCTGTAGTGAGCGGAAATGGGCACAAATAGAGAAGGAATTATTGGCGATTGTTTTTGTCTGTGAACGCTTTCTTTCTGCCACTCGAGGTACTTATCAAACGCGACATTGACGAAGTAAGCCCTCGATTACAAAGGATGTTTATGCTTCTTCTTAAATATCCTAAGATGACTATCGTTTATACACCGGGAAAAGAAATGCTTGTGGCTGACTGCCTTTCAAGAGCACAGTTGCCGGATCAGTTTGAAAACCCTGATCTTCTTGGAGTGATACATAAAATTACTCGTCAGGTGTGCCTTTCAAAAGATAACCATGACCTTTATTTGCGTGTTATCAAAGATGATACAAATTACATGCGCATATGTAAATATGTACAAAAAGAGTGGCCCGGATATCATCAGCTTGATGACTTGAGACAAAAATTTCATAAATACCGTGGCCATCTGCATTTTGAGAATGGGCCTCCTTTTAAGGATCATAGACTTGTCATTCCATCGGAACTCCAGGCTAAGATATCTAAATGGCTACACGAGCCGCATTTATTTAATTAAAAAACGATTGCGCGTGCCCGCTTCCACCACTTTTGGCCAGGTATGTCGGAACAAATTAAGGCAATGATTATGCAATATACTATTTGCGAAAAACTTAAACGAAATATTCAAAAAGAACCCCTTTCCATTCCTGAGTATCATTTCCAAAGAGTAGCAATGGATGTATTTGAAATGGCAGGACACGACTATATATCACTCATTGATGTATATTCAGGCCTTGTCATATCGGAAAAACTGAGTCGGAAACCGTCTAACCATATAATTGAAGTTATTGAAAAAATATTTGATCACGTAGGTTATCCATCAGAAATCAGATGCGATAATAGCCCGTTTGGGTCAGCGGCATTTGAGAAATTTGCCAATGAAGCAAATATTTTGTTAACATTTTCTAGTCCACGATATCCACAAAGCAATGGACTCGCGGAAAAAGGTGTTGCCATTGCAAAGAATCTTTTGAAGCGATGTTATCAAGTACAGGAAATTGATCGTTTCCAATATCGTATTCTTGAGTACAATACCACACAAGTCACTAGTATGAAACTGTCTCCGGCTCAGTTTTTCTTTGGCCGCCAAATTAAGACCAGATTACCAGTGGCGGGTCAGCTGTTGCATCGAAATAATTTAAAAGAAGTTGATATTCAAGACAAAATTAATAGAAAAAAAAAAGCTAAAGTATTATTATGACCGAACCTCGAGGTCCTTGTCAATGTTGAATGTGGGTGACCAAGTAATATTTAAAAAAACGGCATTACGGGAAAATAGTAGCGAATGTTAATGATAGATCATATGATGTTCTAGACAATTTTGGGAATTATTTTCGAAGAAATCGTAAGTTCTTATCTAAAACTAAAAATAACGAAATAAGGACTATTGAACTGCTTTTTGAAGATAACGTACGTAACAATTTAAACTACAAAGACAATAAAGCTAAGGAAATAGATATCACACCAAATGTAAAATTAAGTAATAGTAACACAGCAATTATATCCCCTGAAGCATCAGAAGAAGCAGAATGATCGATAGAGAAACCAGATTCATCAATAATTCGTGATGACGCAGGTGATCGCGATAGCTTCCGACCTGATTCCAGGATAAACATCCCCGACGTGCATATGCCTGAAGAAGGTTTCAAACTGTATGTAACTCGTAGTGGTCGAGTTAGTGTACCTTCTGCTCGTCACAGCGATTTCATTAAATAAACAAAAAAAATCCCTGTAATAATACGCAAATATTACTCGTATATTGCTACTAAATTGTTATTGTGAACTCAAGTATTATTCTGAACTTTAATTCTTCTTCTTCTTCTTAGGGCGCTACAGTCCGAGGTGGACCTGGGCCTCACTTAACATGCCTCTCCAGCCAGCACGATCTTTCGCCAGCTATCTCCAGTTTCGCACACCAAGCCGGCCGAGGTCCCCCGCGACTTGTTTGCGCCACCTTGTACGTGGACGTCCTCTGTTGCGTTGTCCCACAGGCTCAGAATCGAAGACTCTTCGGGCTGGAGCTAAGTTGTCCATACGCTCTACATGGCCTAGCCATCTTAGGCGTTGGATCCGTAGACGCCTGGCTAGACTCATGTCGCTGTACAGCCCATACAGTTCGTGGTTGAACCTTCTCCTCCAAAAGCCATCAACGCAAACAGGACCAAAGATCGCGCGCAGAACTTTTCTCTCGAAAAGACCAAGAGACTGTTCATCCGCTTGGGATATTGTCCATGCCTCTGCGCCGTACAGCAGGGCCTTTTGAGCCCATAAAAACAGCGGTTGGCAAGAGTTATTCTGGGTTTGATCTCGGTACTGATGTTGTTTGTACTGTTTACCGCGGAGCCGAGGTAGACGAAGTCCTTCACTACCTCATGGCTTAGGCAGCCTTATAGCTGCCTATGGTGACGTTCTGGCCAAGTCGTCGATGTTGTGCGTTCTTTCTTGATGACAGCATATACTTTGTTTTGCCCTCGTTTACCGCCAGACCCATTTTAGCCGCTTCCGTTTCAATGCCAGCAAATGCATCATTGACGGCTCGCTGTGTTCGCCCAATCAAGTCAATGTCATCCGCGTAGGCTAGTAGTTGAACGGACTTTTGGAAGATCGTGCCTCTTGTGTTGGCCAATGAGTTTTGCACGATCTTCTCAAGAACGATGTTAAAGAAATCACATGACAGCGCGTCGCCTTTTCTAAAACCTTTTTACATACCGACCATATCTTACAGACCATATCTGAACTTTTATTAAGAACTTATAATTGTGATTCCATCAACTTGCATTGTATAGGTGACAGTTTAGAATGGAATATGTCAAAGCAGTTGAACTTCAATCACTACCGCTATTGGAAGATCAAATAACAATTACATTGTATATACCTAAATAAAAACTAATAAAATAGAAACCTTAAAATTATAAAATATTTAAACAAATTAATTTTACTTGTGCTTCATTTTAACGTGCACATCACGCTCGTTACAGTATCGCTGAAAGGGCAAATCGGACTTTGACCGAAATGGCCAGGTGCCTTATGAACGAAGGCGAGCTACCTAAGTTCATGTGGGGAGAATTTGTCAACACTGCGGCGTTTTTACGAAATCGATGCCCAACCAAATCTAATGCCGAAGTTACGCCAGAGGAACAGTGGAGCAGATGCAAACCGAGTGTGGTTTTTCTCAGGGAAATAGGAGCAAAGGTTTACACACTGAATAAAACCTCTAATCTTGAAAAATGTTACTATAAATCGGAGGAGGGCGTTCTTGTTGGATACGCGGTAGAGACAAAGGCCTACAGAGTTTGGGTACCAAACAAACGAAGTGTTATTAAAAGCAGAGACGTCAGATTTGTTCAAAATGACATGTCAACTGTGGACTCTGAGTCCAATGAAGAAAATTCAAACAAGGTGCGTAATGATCCTGAAACAGTTAAGGACATCGAATCCTTGCAAGACTCGGATGAATGGCGAGAGGCGAGAGGCGATGCGAATCGAGTACGATTCACTTCTAAAAAAGCACACATGGACCTTGGTTGACAGACCGCAGAATAAGGTGATAAAATCAAGAGGGGTTTTTAAGATCAAGTACATGCCGGATGGAACTATAGAGAAGAGGAAGGCGCTCCTCATTGCAAGATTTGGATTTGACCAAATTCAGGGTGTCTACTACAAAGATACCTACTCACCAGTGGCAAATATTAGTTCGATCCGTTTAACCATGGCAATTGCGATTGAAAACACGTTGGACCTGCATCATCTAGATGTTTCTGCAGCATATCTCAATGGCGACATAGACACCGTTGTTTTTATGGAGCAGCCTGAAGGTTTTGCGGATGGAGACCGAGTATGCAAATTGAACGAGGCGATTTATGGACTAAAGCAGAGTGGCCGACAGTGGAATTTGAAGATGGATGCGACTCTCAACGAACTTGGTTTTACGCCCTCCAAATATGACAGGTGTATTTACTACAAGATTCTAAACGAACAATTGCGCTGATCATCGTTTATGTGGACGATCTACTGGTGACAACAAACGATCCGATGGAATTCACAACGCTAAAGCAACGCCTAATTGAAAACTTCAAGATAAGGGACTTGGAACCTCCGGAACTGTGTGTCGAACTTGAGGTCAAACGTCTTGAAAATTGTCTGTGTATCAGCCAAGGTGGATATATCAAAAACCTGTTAGATAAATATGGTCTTAAAGATCTTAAAGGAATCAAAAGTATCTTTTGCGTAACTCACCAAAAATTCAAAATAAAACTGAATTTTAAAAGAAATAAATTAATATGGCTTAGAATATTTTATAATTAAAACTGACTAAATATAAATTTACATACAGGGCAATCTTTTTACATTTTACAACTAATTTATGTTGCGTTCATATTAAATGGCTTTTTAGGATTCCGTACCAGAATGGTACAAACGTAACTTTGATGGTTTTACTTTTGTAAACACATGTTTTCTTTTAAATAATGGAATTATGATGAGGTTTAACTGCCCAACAGGCATATTTTTATTTTAATATAATATTTCATATAATAATAGAATTGTAATAGCAAAGAAATATTGTAATACATTTATGTTTATCACCAATAAAATTGACATAATTTTATTGTTTATAGGAGAACTTAAGTTTTTAAAGAATGTCCGAAACCTTTCCAAACCGAACAGGTTTCAATATTTATCGATTTTCAAACGTATTCCTCACCAGTTTCCAGTATTGTTTCTAACAAATGTTTCGGACCCTTATTTTTATATAATAGTGCTTAACGAATACATTTTGTGAACACTAACTTTATTGTGTAGGTCCTCCTACTTTTTGTTTTAAAAATTGCCATAACATTTGAAAAATAAATAACAAAATTATGGGTGCTTAGATGCTTCTTTGAAAATCGCACATGCATGAAATGTTTTCTGACGAAAATATGTCGAAAACGGAACTATCAAATTTTCACCAAAATCAAATTTGAAGTAAGATTTTCCCCGAATCTAAGCTATTTCATTCTAACTTGTGGAAAATCAAATACTCTATTTTCGGTACTCCTGCCGTCTTCCGTTCATGTAAACACTGTCCATGCCTATTTCACTACATCAGCTTGGAGGGGAAGTCTATCAGCTGTTCGGCATAGCTCACACGTATTCTCAGAATCGTGTCGATGAAAATTTTACAAAAAAAGCTGTCAGATGAAATTAAGGGGCAAGAGAAGTAGAAATTGGATATCTCTATGTGACTGATTTGTGGAAAACAGTCAAACAATATATTCATATTTGATGATATCAAAATATCATCAACCCATCACCAAAACCATTGTCGTACTATTTTCCACTGGAAAGATGCCTATCTCGTCTGACTAATTTCTGATAGAGATAACCAGTTGTTATTCAAACGGATGCATCAAAGGATGGACTGGGATGTGTATTGCTACAGACTGAGCATCCGGTTGCTTTTGCTTCACGAACGTTAAGCTGTAGTGAGCGGAAATGGGCACAAATAGAGAAGGAATTATTGGCGATTGTTTTTGTCTGTGAACGCTTTCTTTCTGCCACTCGAGGTACTTATCAAACGCGACATTGACGAAGTAAGCCCTCGATTACAAAGGATGTTTATGCTTCTTCTTAAATATCCTAAGATGACAATCGTTTATACACCGGGAAGAGAAATGCTTGTGGCTGACTGCCTTTCAAGAGCACAGTTGCCGGATCAGTTTGAAAACCCTGATCTTCTTGGAGTGATACATAAAATTACTCGTCAGGTGTGCCTTTCAAAAGATAACCATGACCTTTATTTGCGTGTTATCAAAGATGATACAAATTACATGCGCATATGTAAATATGTACAAAAAGAGTGGCCCGGATATCATCAGCTTGATGACTTGAGACAAAAATTTCATAAATACCGTGGCCATCTGCATTTTGAGAATGGGCCTCCTTTTAAGGATCATAGACTTGTCATTCCATCGGAACTCCAGGCTAAGATATCTAAATGGCTACACGAGCCGCATTTATTTAATTAAAAAACGATTGCGCGTGCCCGCTTCCACCACTTTTGGCCAGGTATGTCGGAACAAATTAAGGCAATGATTATGCAATATACTATTTGCGAAAAACTTAAACGAAATATTCAAAAAGAACCCCTTTCCATTCCTGAGTATCATTTCCAAAGAGTAGCAATGGATGTATTTGAAATGGCAGGACACGACTATATATCACTCATTGATGTATATTCAGGCCTTGTCATATCGGAAAAACTGAGTCGGAAACCGTCTAACCATATAATTGAAGTTATTGAAAAAATATTTGATCACGTAGGTTATCCATCAGAAATCAGATGCGATAATAGCCCGTTTGGGTCAGCGGCATTTGAGAAATTTGCCAATGAAGCAAATATTTTGTTAACATTTTCTAGTCCACGATATCCACAAAGCAATGGACTCGCGGAAAAAGGTGTTGCCATTGCAAAGAATCTTTTGAAGCGATGTTATCAAGTACAGGAAATTGATCGTTTCCAATATCGTATTCTTGAGTACAATACCACACAAGTCACTAGTATGAAACTGTCTCCGGCTCAGTTTTTCTTTGGCCGCCAAATTAAGACCAGATTACCAGTGGCGGGTCAGCTGTTGCATCGAAATAATTTAAAAGAAGTTGATATTCAAGACAAAATTAATAGAAAAAAAAAAGCTAAAGTATTATTATGACCGAACCTCGAGGTCCTTGTCAATGTTGAATGTGGGTGACCAAGTAATATTTAAAAAAACGGCATTACGGGAAAATAGTAGCGAATGTTAATGATAGATCATATGATGTTCTAGACAATTTTGGGAATTATTTTCGAAGAAATCGTAAGTTCTTATCTAAAACTAAAAATAACGAAATAAGGACTACTGAACTGCTTTTTGAAGATAACGTACGTAACAATTTAAACAACAAAGACAATAAAGCTAAGGAAATAGATATCACACCAAATGTAAAATTAAGTAATAGTAACACAGCAATTATATCCCCTGAAGCATCAGAAGAAGCAGAATGATCGATAGAGAAACCAGATTCATCAATAATTCGTGATGACGCAGGTGATCGCGATAGCTTCCGACCTGATTCCAGGATAAACATCCCCGACGTGCATATGCCTGAAGAAGGTTTCAAACTGTATGTAACTCGTAGTGGTCGAGTTAGTGTACCTTCTGCTCGTCACAGCGATTTCATTAAATAAACAAAAAAAATCCCTGTAATAATACGCAAATATTACTCGTATATTGCTACTAAATTGTTATTGTGAACTCAAGTATTATTCTGAACTTTAATTAAGAACTTATAATTGTGATTCCATTAACTTGCATTGTATAGGTGACAGTTTAGAATGGAATATGTCAAAGCAGTTGAACTTCAATCACTACCGCTATTGGAAGATCAAATAACAATTACATTGTATATACCTAAATAAAAACTAATAAAATAGAAACCTTAAAATTATAAAATATTTAAACAAATTAATTTTACTTGTGCTTCATTTTAACGTGCACATCACGCTCGTTACAGTATCGCTGAAAGGGCAAATCGGACTTTGACCGAAATGGCCAGGTGCCTTATGAACGAAGGCGAGCTACCTAAGTTCATGTGGGGAGAATTTGTCAACACTGCGGCGTTTTTACGAAATCGATGCCCAACCAAATCTAATGCCGAAGTTACGCCAGAGGAACAGTGGAGCAGATGCAAACCGAGTGTGGTTTTTCTCAGGGAAATAGGAGCAAAGGTTTACACACTGAATAAAACCTCTAATCTTGAAAAATGTTACTATAAATCGGAGGAGGGCGTTCTTGTTGGATACGCGGTAGAGACAAAGGCCTACAGAGTTTGGGTACCAAACAAACGAAGTGTTATTAAAAGCAGAGACGTCAGATTTGTTCAAAATGACATGTCAACTGTGGACTCTGAGTCCAATGAAGAAAATTCAAACAAGGTGCGTAATGATCCTGAAACAGTTAAGGACATCGAATCCTTGCAAGACTCGGATGAATGGCGAGAGGCGAGAGGCGATGCGAATCGAGTACGATTCACTTCTAAAAAAGCACACATAGACCTTGGTTGACAGACCGCAGAATAAGGTGATAAAATCAAGAGGGGTTTTGAAGATCAAGTACATGCCGGATGGAACTATAGAGAAGAGGAAGGCGCTCCTCATTGCAAGATTTGGATTTGACCAAATTCAGGGTGTCTACTACCAAGATACCTACTCACCAGTGGCAAATATTAGTTCGATCCGTTTAACCATGGCAATTGCGATTGAAAACACGTTGGACCTGCATCATCTAGATGTTTCTGCAGCATATCTCAATGGCGAAATAGACACGGTTGCTTTTATGTAGCAGTCTGAAGGTTTTGCGGATGGAGACCGAGTATGCAAATTGAATAAGGCGATTTATGGACTAAAGCAGAGTGGCCGACAGTGGAATTTGATGATGAACTCTCAACGAACTTGGTTTTACGCCCTCCAAATATGACAAGTGTATTTACTACAAGATTCTAAACGAACAATTGCGCTGATCATCGTTTATGTGGACGACCTACTGGTAACAACAAACGATCCGATGGAATTCAAAACGCTAAAGCAACGCCTAACTGAAAATTTCAAGATAAGGGACTTGGAACCTCCGGAACTGTGTGTCGAACTTGAGGTCAAACGTCTTGAAAATTGTCTGTGTATCAGCCAAGGTGGATATATCAACAACCTGTTAGATAAATACTACCCGATGGCGCTGCTTCGGATAGGCCAAATTAATCTCCACCATTCCATTTCGGCTTCGGCCGCTCTACTTCTCCGTCTCAACACCTACAGAGAAGATATTGTCCTAGTCCAAGAACCCTGGGTCGTCAATGATCTAGTGTGTGGACTCAGGACTCCTAACTACATTCTCTTCTTCATGAGAAATGGAGGTAAGCCCAGAACCTGCATTCTTGTGAAGAGCTCACTAAATGCCTTTCTTCTCTCCAATTACAGCAATCTAGATTCAGTCGCCGTTTGCCTAGAACTAGGCACAGAAAAAGTCTGGGTAATATCGGCGTACATGGCACATGACCATGTTGAACCTCCCCCCTCTACTACAATCAAGAGGACGATCGCTGATGCGGAGAGAGCCAAGACCGCGCTCATTCTGGGATGCGATGCAAACGCGCATCACACAATCTGGGGGAGCACGGACATCAACGATAGAGGTGAGTTCATCTTTGACTACATTCTGAACAACAATTTAGTAGTATGCAACTCAGGTTGCGAACCCACCTTTATTACAAAAAACAGACAGGAGGTGCTCGACATCACCCTGACTTCTGACTCTATTTCTGACAGCATCAAAAACTGGAAGGTCTCTCGTGACCACTCCTTCTCTGATCATCGCTATATCACCTTCGATGTAGTAAGATCGCCTCGTTCACAAATATCTTTCAGAAATCACCGAAAGACCAACTGGGATAAGTACAGAGAAACTGTATCGACAATCTTAACTGAAACACCTTTCTCCATCCCTAACTGTCCTGCCGACCTCGACACTTCTGTGGAGAGGCTCACAAAAATCCTCAACCACGCACTGTCTATTTCCTGCCCTATCAGCAAGCCTAAGGGCAAGTCGAAACCACCATGGTGGAATCGGGAACTGGACAAGTTGCGCAAGGAAAGCAGGAGGTCTTTTAACAAAGCGAAACGCACCCGAGATGCTGTTGATTGGGAAACCTACAAAAGTTCTCTCAACACCTTCAAAATTGAACTAAGAAGAGCCAAGCGTGTGTCTTGGAGACTCTTCTGCGGCAAAATTGAAGAAGTTTCTGAAGCCTCTAGGCTGAGGAAAGTACTAGCATCGCTCCCGAAAGCACCCAGCTTTCTACAAAAATCGGATGGTACCTGGACACCTTCCAGTCTAGACACCCTAAACCTTCTTGTGGACACCCACTTCCAAGCTTGTCTAGATTTAGGATATGTCCCCAGGTCTTGGAAGGAGGTTACAGTAATCTTCATTCCCAAGGCCGGCAAATCCTCACATAACAAGCCTAACGACCTTAGACCTATCAGCCTCTCTTCTTTTCTCCTAAAGACACTTGAGAATCTGATTGATCACCACATCAGAAGCAGTACTGCGTCTGGCAGACTCTCGCATGCTCAACATGCGTACAATAAGGGTAAGTCAGTGGAGACAGCTCTACACACCCTCATAGGTACGATTGAAAAATCACTAAAATACAAGGAATTTACCCTGGTAGCTTTCCTTGACATTGAAGGAGCCTTTAACAACATCACTCCCGAGGCAATTACCTTAGCGCTTAACAATCTCGGTATTGAAAAGTCCCTTGTGGCTTTTATTCACCAGCTACTGGTTAGCAGAGTAATAAACTCTAAACTCGGTGAATCCAATGTCCGCATAACAGTTAATAGAGGAACCCCGCAAGGTGGTGTACTCTCTCCTCTTCTATGGAATGTTGTGGTCAATGAACTGCTACTGAACTTAGAGGAGGTAGGATGCAGGGTGATTGCCTATGCGGATGATGTTGCTATTGCAGTTTCCGGAAAATTTGTCTCGACACTAAGGGATATCATGCAGCATGCCTTCCATAGACTAACCTCATGGACCAGTGCATGCGGTCTTGGAGTTAATCCGCAAAAAACGGAACTAATACTCTTCACGAGAAAATATAAAATTCCCCTACTGCCTCATCTTGTCTTTGCGAAAAACTTCTCTACCAGCATACCCTCCAGGTCAGACTGGAAGTCTGATACTCAGACGCTGGACGGTCCTCTGCGTATTTTCACAGATGGATCCAAGACGGACGAGGGAGTAGGAATAGGTGTCTACTCCAAGGATCTCAATTTTAGTATATCCCTCCACCTTCCAGAATATTGTAGCGTTTTCCAGGCTGAGACAATGGCAATAAAAGAAGATCTGTCTTGGCTCAAGAACAACGTGATATCCAAGAAGGACATCGCCATCTGTTCAGACAGCCAGGCAGCAATCAAATCCCTGAACTCGGTCACTTTTCTCTCTAAGACCTCCCTAAATTGCCGCCTATCTCTTAACGAGATGGCTAAGCATTTTAACATTCACCTCATCTGGGTGCCGGGACACAGTGACATTCCAGGGAATTGTGAAGCTGATTATCTCGCCAGGAGCGGTACGATCTCCACAAACCTCCCTAGTGGGGTCTTCCGCCTATGCCATTCGCTACAGCTAAACTTCTTTTAAAGAATCATACCATTAAAAACACCAACTCAAGATGGTCAGATGGCACTACGTGCCTCATTACAAAGCAAATCTGGCCTAAGCTTGATCTAAAACGTTCACTCTATCTTCTCAGAATGAACAGGTTATCCCTAAGGATTCTCATTGGCGTTATCACAGGACACTGTGCCATTGGCACTCACGCCTCAAGAATGGGACTACCTCATAACGATTTCTGCAGAAGCTGCAGAGACGAAGAAGAAGAAGAAAGCATAATGCATCTTCTCTGCACCTGTAGCGCTCTCTCCTCTCGCAGGATGAAACACCTTGAAGCCTACTTCTTTAACGACTTGAGCGAATTGCACAACGTCTTCATCAGTCAATTAAAGAGCTTCGTTGAAAGCACTAAATGGTTTTTCGGATAAAGGAACACAAGATCCGCGTGGTACCAATGGGCCTAATTTGGCCTAAGTGTGACTGTTTTCTACAGTCAGCCACTTCAACCTAACCTAGATAAATATGATCTTAAAGATTGTAAAAGTTAGAACAGGAACCGACAGTTCCAAGAGTGCGCAAGGAGATCGACAAGACAAAGTACCGCCGTTTAATAGGAAGCCTAATACACCTGTCCACCTTAAGCAGACCAGGCATAGCATTCAGTCAATGCGTTGTCACAATTCAACGGCGAACCTCGGCAGCAGCATTGGAATGCAGCGATGCACGCTCTCCGGTATCTGCAGGGCTCCAATAGTGATGGGATCGTGTATAAAAAGACTACAGCGGATCTCCACGCTTATACTGATGCTAGTTGGGCTATTGATTACAATGATCGAAAGTCACAGAGTGGATTTGCATTCATCTATGGAGGTGGAACAGTTCTCTGGGGTTCGAAGAAGTAACATTTTGGAGCGATAACCGCAGCGCACAGGCGATTGCAAATGACTTGGGAATCCAGGGGCGAACCAAGCATCTCGACATTAAGTAACACTTTATAAAGGAGGCGATTGCAGATGGCAATATCAAGCTGGAGTTTATCGGGTCTGAAGAGATGCCTGCGAAAGCGATAGCAAAATCTATGGCAGTACCTTAGGAATGAGTTTCCAGAATTAAATAAATAAATTGAAGGAGGGGTGTTGGGTATAAAATGTAGACAACACATTAAATATTCACTTCCACAAATCTATTACTTTTAATGTCATTCCTTTCCCTCATCATTTCCTTTTTCCATCTTTCTTTTTCCAATTCCATTTTCTGTCGTGTGCGGATGTATTTTCTGAAAAGCTAAATAAAGGAATCAAAAGTATCTTTTGCGTAACTCACCAAAAATTCAAAATAAAACTGAATTTTAAAAGAAATAAATTAATATGGCTTAGAATATTTTATAATTAAAACTGACTAAATATAAATTTACATACAAGGCAATCTTTTTACATTTTACAACTAATTTATGTTGCGTTCATATTAAATGGCTTTTTAGGATTCCGTACCAGAATGGTACAAACGTAACTTTGATGGTTTTACTTTTGTAAACACATGTTTTCTTTTAAATAAAGGAATTATGATGAGGTTTAACTGCCCAACAGGCATATTTTTATTTTAATATAATATTTCATATAATAATAGAATTGTAATAGCAAAGAAATATTGTAATACATTTATGTTTATCACCAATAAAATTGACATAATTTTATTGTTTATAGGAGAACTTAAGTTTTTAAAGAATGTCCGAAACCTTTCCAAACCGAACAGGTTTCAATATTTATCGATTTTCAAACGTATTCCTCACTAGTTTCCAGTATTGTTTCTAACAAATGTTTCGGACCCTTATTTTTATATAATAGTGCTTAACGAATACATTTTGTGAACACTAACTTTATTGTGTAGGTCCTCCTACTTTTTGTTTTAAAAATTGCCATAACATTTGAAAAATAAATAACAAAATTATGGGTGCTTAGATGCTTCTTTGAAAATCGCACATGCATGAAATGTTTTCTGACGAAAATATGTCGAAAACGGAACTATCAAATTTTCACCAAAATCAAATTTGAAGTAAGATTTTCCCCGAATCTAAGCTATTTCATTCTAACTTGTGGAAAATCAAATACTCTATTTTCGGTACTCCTGCCTTCTTCCGTTCATGTAAACACTGTCCATGCCTATTTCACTACATCAGCTTGGAGGGGAAGTCTATCAGCTGTTCGGCATAGCTCACACGTATTCTCAGAATCGTGTCGATGAAAATTTTACAAAAAAAGCTGTCAGATGAAATTAAGGGGCAAGAGAAGGAGAAATTGGATATCTCTATGTGACTGATTTGTGGAAAACAGTCAAACAATATATTCATATTTGATGATATCAAATTATCATCAACCCATCACCAAAACCATTGTTGTACTATTTTCCACTGGAAAGATGCCTATCTCGTTTGACTAATTTCTGATAGAGATACATAACCTTCCAGCTGGAAAATACGTAACGTATTCACAAATTTGATAGTTAAACACGAAGCATTCCATATAATTGACAGTTAATGATAAACACATATAAATTGTCAAATCATCCAATAAAACCATTTTTAACTCAAAATAGTTTTAACAGTAGAATAAAATACGTCACCTTAATGGTAATTATGTTATGACATTTTCAATTGATGATTTCGAAGACTTATTAAATTCTTATGGAAATTAATAGACATTGTTTTATTGTTAATTTAAAATACAACAGAATTTAAAAGATAATCGCAATATTCGTACAATAGTACGTTTACACCGCACCCAAATTCAGCATTTCTGCTAATTTCTGCATTTCAGGCCAAATGCATTGCATTTCGGCATACATTTCCTGCATTCCGGAATGTTGCATTTCAGCGAAATGCAGAATTTCGTCGCTTATTTACAAATGAAGTTCGTCAAGTCGAACAACCCTCTTCACAAATTCAGCCCCCTGACATAAACAAAAAAACAGCTGTCAACAAGACAATAATGATTTTTAAGTGATCATTGCAATAGAAATGGAATATATATGTCTGAATTAGCATTTAAATTCATTTTTAAATTAATATAACAAGCTAAAAGGTTCAACCACTTCTGATTTCTAATCAGAAAAAAAATATCAATAATAAATTCTGACACTAGCTGTCATTTAAAATGCTGAAGTCGCAGTGGGAACGCAAAATTGGATTCTGAAATTTTTTTCCTGAAATGCTGAATTTGGGTGCGTTGCAAACGTACTATAAGAGGTATCTATATTCCAATAGAAAATAAGACTATCCCTTATTTCGTAAATCTGAACAAAATATTTTAATTTAAACATTTTGTGAAAAAAAATAATTAAAGTGGTTTAAAACAGAATGGCACAAACTGAAGTTTCATGGCTTTACTTCTGCAAAAACATGTATTCTTTTAAATTAAGACGAGGTATTTTATTGTCATATAATAGTTCAGAAGAACGATTAAATTGCATAAAATTTCAAGTGAAACCAGCTGACAACCACCTAATGAGCGTAAAGGAAAGTGGAACTGTGAAATCTGGCGTCTGCGTTCGAAACGGAGAGGACCCTTTTTATTTCTACAACACTTTACTAGTTCCAAATCGGATAACCTCATATCGATTAGTAAAGCAACAGATCAAGGTTACAAAGTGGTTTTTGAAGGGTCTGGAGCCAACATCTTAGATAAATATCTAAGAACGGTTTGTACTACTTAGTCGTAAATGAAAAGGCACAGATTAGCAGTGGGACAGTTGGAACCCCTAGTTTTCGCTATGGATCTCTTATGTCTTGGCACAAAAGGCTGGGACATGTCAACTTTAATTCTTTAAGGCAGCTGTTGTCAAAGGAAATGGTTCGTGGGTTACCAGACAAATTCAACGATGACGTCGCCACCTGTACGACATGTATTCGAGGGAAACAAACACAGACCCCTTTTCCGAATAGCAACGATAAGAAAACATCGCAGCGACTGCAGCTAGTGCACTCAGATATCTGCGGCCCCATGCGGACGGAAACTCTTGGGAAATCCAAATACTTTATCACGTTCATCGATGATATTTCACGGAAGATATTTGTCTATTTTTTAAGTAAAAAAACTAAAGCCCTACAGGCTTTTAAAAAGTTTAAGGTTTTTGCGGAGACGCAAAGTGGCGAAAAACTGGAAATACTGAGGACTGATAATGGTCTGGAATATTGCATCAAAGATTTTCAAAATTATACTGCGAAAAGTGGTATTCTGCATCAAAAGAGTGTCCCACATACGCCGCAGCAGAATGGTATCGCTGAAAGGCCAAATCGGACCTTAACCGAAATGGCCAGGAGCCTTATGAACGAAGGCGAACTACCTAAGTTCATGTGGGGAGAATTGGTCAACACTGCGGCGTTTTTACGAAATCGATGCCCAACCAAATCTGGCGAAGTAACGCAAGAGGTGCTGTGGAGCAGATGCAAATCAAGTGTGTTTTTTCTCAGGGAAATCGGAGCAAAAGTTTACACACTGAATAAAACCTCTTATCTTGAAAAATTTTACTATAAATCAGAGGAGGGCATTCTTGTTGGATACGCGGTAGAGACAAAGGCCTACAGAATTTGGGTACCAAACAAACGAAGTGTAATTAAAAGCAGAGACGTCAGATTTGTTCAAAATGACAGCAATATTCAATATTATATGCAGATTATGAAACCATCAATGAACAAAATAGTTCAGTTCAATGCATGTCAACTGTGGACTCTGAGTCCAATGAAGAAAATTCAAACAAGGTGCGTAATGATCCTGAAACAGTTAAGGACATCGAATCCTTGCAAGACTCGGATGAATGGCGAGAGGCGAGAGGCGATGCGAATCGAGTACGATTCACTTCTAAAAAAGCACACATAGACCTTGGTTGACAGGCCGCAGAATAAGGTGATAAAATCAAGAGGGGTTTTGAAGATCAAGTACATGCCGGATGGAACTATAGAGAAGAGGAAGGCGCTCCTCATTGCAAGATTTGGATTTGACCAAATTCAGGGTATCCCCTACCAAGATACCTACTCACCAGTGGCAAATATTAGTTCGATCCGTCTAACCATGGCATTTGCGATTGAAAACACGTTGGACTTGCATCATCTAGATGTTTCTGCAGCATATCTCAATGGCGACATAGACACCGTTGTTTTTATATAGCAGCCTGAAGGTTTTGCGGATGGAGACCGAGTATGCAAATTGAATAAGGCGATTTATGGACTAAAGCAGAGTGGCCGACAGTGGAATTTGATGATGAATGCGACTCTCAACGAACTTGGTTTTACGCCCTCCAAATATGACAGGTGTATTTACTACAAGATTCTAAACGAACAATTGCGCTGATCATCGTTTATGTGGACGACCTACTGGTAACAACAAACGATCCGATGGAATTCAAAACGCTAAAGCAACGCCTAACTGAAAATTTCAAGATAAGGGACTTGGAACCTCCGGAACTGTGTGTCGAACTTGAGGTCAAACGTCTTGAAAATTGTCTGTGTATCAGCCAAGGTGGATATATCAACAACCTGTTAGATAAATACTACCCGATGGCGCTGCTTCGGATAGGCCAAATTAATCTCCACCATTCCATTTCGGCTTCGGCCGCTCTACTTCTCCGTCTCAACACCTACAGAGAAGATATTGTCCTAGTCCAAGAACCCTGGGTCGTCAATGATCTAGTGTGTGGACTCAGGACTCCTAACTACATTCTCTTCTTCATGAGAAATGGAGGTAAGCCCAGAACCTGCATTCTTGTGAAGAGCTCACTAAATGCCTTTCTTCTCTCCAATTACAGCAATCTAGATTCAGTCGCCGTTTGCCTAGAACTAGGCACAGAAAAAGTCTGGGTAATATCGGCGTACATGGCACATGACCATGTTGAACCTCCCCCCTCTACTACAATCAAGAGGACGATCGCTGATGCGGAGAGAGCCAAGACCGCGCTCATTCTGGGATGTGATGCAAACGCACATCACACAATCTGGGGGAGCACGGACATCAACGATAGAGGTGAGTTCATCTTTGACTACATTCTGAACAACAATTTAGTAGTATGCAACTCAGGTTGCGAACCCACCTTTATTACAAAAAACAGACAGGAGGTGCTCGACATCACCCTGACTTCTGACTCTATTTCTGACAGCATCAAAAACTGGAAGGTCTCTCGTGACCACTCCTTCTCTGATCATCGCTATATCACCTTCGATGTAGTAAGATCGCCTCGTTCACAAATATCTTTCAGAAATCACCGAAAGACCAACTGGGATAAGTACAGAGAAACTGTATCGACAATCTTAACTGAAACACCTTTCTCCATCCCTAACTGTCCTGCCGACCTCGACACTTCTGTGGAGAGGCTCACAAAAATCCTTAACCACGCACTGTCTATTTCCTGCCCTATCAGCAAGCCTAAGGGCAAGTCGAAACCACCATGGTGGAATCGGGAACTGGACAAGTTGCGCAAGGAAAGCAGGAGATCTTTTAACAAAGCGAAACGCACCCGAGATGCTGTTGATTGGGAAACCTACAAAAGTTCTCTCAACACCTTCAAAATTGAACTAAGAAGAGCCAAGCGTGTGTCTTGGAGACTCTTCTGCGGCAAAATTGAAGAAGTTTCTGAAGCCTCTAGGCTGAGGAAAGTACTAGCATCGCTCCCGAAAGCACCCAGCTTTCTACAAAAATCGGATGGTACCTGGACACCTTCCAGTCTAGACACCCTAAACCTTCTTGTGGACACCCACTTCCAAGCTTGTCTAGATTTAGGATATGTCCCCAGGTCTTGGAAGGAGGTTACAGTAATCTTCATTCCCAAGGCCGGCAAATCCTCACATAACAAGCCTAACGACCTTAGACCTATCAGCCTCTCTTCTTTTCTCCTAAAGACACTTGAGAATCTGATTGATCACCACATCAGAAGCAGTATTGCGTCTGGCAGACTCTCGCATGCTCAACATGCGTACAATAAGGGTAAGTCAGTGGAGACAGCTCTACACACCCTCATAGGTACGATTGAAAAATCACTAAAATACAAGGAATTTACCCTGGTAGCTTTCCTTGACATTGAAGGAGCCTTTAACAACATCACTCCCGAGGCAATTACCTTAGCGCTTAACAATCTCGGTATTGAAAAGTCCCTTGTGGCTTTTATTCACCAGCTACTGGTTAGCAGAGTAATAAACTCTAAACTCGGTGAATCCAATGTCCGCATAACAGTTAATAGAGGAACCCCGCAAGGTGGTGTACTCTCTCCTCTTCTATGGAATGTTGTGGTCAATGAACTGCTACTGAACTTAGAGGAGGTAGGATGCAGGGTGATTGCCTATGCGGATGATGTTGCTATTGCAGTTTCCGGAAAATTTGTCTCGACACTAAGGGATATCATGCAGCATGCCTTCCATAGACTAACCTCATGGACCAGTGCATGCGGTCTTGGAGTTAATCCGCAAAAAACGGAACTAATACTCTTCACGAGGAAATATAAAATTCCCCTACTGCCTCATCTTGTCTTTGCGAAAAACTTCTCTACCAGCATACCCTCCAGGTCAGACTGGAAGTCTGATACTCAGACGCTGGACGGTCCTCTGCGTATTTTCACAGATGGATCCAAGACGGACGAGGGAGTAGGAATAGGTGTCTACTCCAAGGATCTCAATTTTAGTATATCCCTCCACCTTCCAGAATATTGTAGCGTTTTCCAGGCTGAGACAATGGCAATAAAAGAAGATCTGTCTTGGCTCAAGAACAACGTGATATCCAAGAAGGACATCGCCATCTGTTCAGACAGCCAGGCAGCAATCAAATCCCTGAACTCGGTCACTTTTCTCTCTAAGACCTCCCTAAATTGCCGCCTATCTCTTAACGAGATGGCTGAGCATTTTAACATTCACCTCATCTGGGTGCCGGGACACAGTGACATTCCAGGGAATTGTGAAGCTGATTATCTCGCCAGGAGCGGTACGATCTCCACAAACCTCCCTAGTGGGGATCTTCCGCCTATGCCATTCGCTACAGCTAAACTTCTTTTAAAGAATCATACCATTAAAAACACCAACTCAAGATGGTCAGATGGCACTACGTGCCTCATTACAAAGCAAATCTGGCCTAAGCTTGATCTAAAACGTTCACTCTATCTTCTCAGAATGAACAGGTTATCCCTAAGGATTCTCATTGGCGTTATCACAGGACACTGTGCCATTGGCACTCACGCCTCAAGAATGGGACTCCCTCATAATGATTTCTGCAGAAGCTGCAGAGACGAAGAAGAAGAAGAAAACATAACGCATCTTCTCTGCACCTGAATGAAACACCTTGAAGCCTACTTCTTTAACGACTTGAGCGAATTGCACAACGTCGGCATCAGTCAATTAAAGAGCTTCGTTGAAAGCACTAAATGGTTTTTCGGATAAAGCAACACAAGATCCGCGTGGTACCAATGGGCCTAATTTGGCCTAAGTGTGACTGTTTTCTACAGTCAGCCACTTCAACCTAACCTAGATAAATATGATCTTAAAGATTGTAAAAGTTAGAACAGGAACCGACAGTCCCAAGAGTGCGCAAACAGATCGGCAAGACAAAGTACCGCCGTTTAATAGGAAGCCTAATACACCTGTCCACCTTAAGCAGACCAAGCATAGCATTCAGTCAATGCGTTGTCACAATTCAACGGCGAACCTCGGCAGCAGCATTGGAATGCAGCGATGCATGTTCTCCGGTATCTGCAGGGCTCCAATAGTGATGGGATCGTGTATAAAAAGACTACAGTGGATCTCCACGCTTATACTGATGCTAGTTGCGCTATTGATTACAATGATCGAAAGTCACAGAGTGGATTTGCATTCATCTATGGAGGTGGAACAGTTCTCTGGGGTTCGAAGAAGTAACATTTTGGAGCGATAACCGCAGCGCACAGGCGATTGCAAATGACTTGGGAATCCAGGGGCGAACCAAGCATCTCGACATTAAGTAACACTTTATAAAGGAGGCGATTGCAGATGGCAATATCAAGCTGGAGTTTATCGGGTCTGAAGAGATGCCTGCGAAAGCGATAACAAAATCTATGGCAGTACCTTAGGAATGAGTTTCCAGAATTAAATAAATAAATTGAAGGAGGGGTGTTGGGTATAAAATGTAGACAACACAATAAATATTCACTTCCACAAATCTATTACTTTTAATGTCATTCCTTTCCCCCATCATTTCCTTTTTCCATCTTTCTTTTTCCAATTCCATTTTCTGTCGTGTGCGGATGTATTTTCTGAAAAGCTAAATAAAGGAATCAAAAGTATCTTTTGCGTAACTCACCAAAAATTCAAAATAAAACTGAATTTTAAAAGAAATAAATTAATATGGCTTAGAATATTTTATAATTAAAACTGACTAAATATAAATTTACATACAAGGCAATCTTTTTACATTTTACAACTTTAGATTATGTTCTTCAATTCAAATTTATGTTGCGTTCATATTAAATGGCTTTTTAGGATTCCGTACCAGAATGGTACAAACGTAACTTTGATGGTTTTACTTTTGTAAACACATGTTTTCTTTTAAATAAAGGAATTATGATGAGGTTTAACTGCCCAACAGGCATATTTTTATTTTAATATAATTGTCACCGAACGCACCCACTTAGCCACGCCATCTGTGGCCTCGATCCTGCATAAATTAGTAGTTGTTGACATCTCTATTCCATCTTATGATGTCATCTCACTCTTACCCAGTTTTGCGCTCCTTTTTTTACTTAACTTTGACATTTGTCATTCTTTGTCATTCCTTGTTGAGAAGCCAAAGTCACCAGAAGCAAAACTGCGGTAAGAGTGAGATAATTTTATAAGATGGAATAGAGATGATAATATTTAATTGTACTTCCTTCAGAAATAAATTTCCTTTTGTTTGTGGAATATTCATTTCGCCATTCCTGGGTTTCTCAACAATTTTTTTATTTCGCACTGCTTGACTCCCATGCCGGGGAGTGCACCGCGAACCGCCGCCGCCAGTAATCCACACCGGGAAATTTGAGGAGGAGACGTGAGTAATGCCGCTGAAGATGAAAAGGACACCTCCCCGCAAGAGTCCACGCAATCAGCAACCCGAGAACAGCAATGCCGATGCTTCAAGTTCCAACGTTGGCGACGACGTCACCGGTACCGCAACTAGTACCGCTGACACCGCCGCCACCAATACTGTTACAACTAACGCCACCAATACCGATGCAACTGCCGCAATCGGTACCGCTGCAAACATCGCCTCCAGTGCTGTTAGCAACAACGCCACCATCACGGCCACAGCAACAACTACCTCGTACGTCGCAGAGCCACGGACCGACACAGTAAGTACAATTTTTAACTCCTCAACTGTGTTGCATGCTCCCATCGCGACAATGTCCGGAACCGAGCAAAGTGGAAGCCGTGCTGCTACAGCCGTAGCCGTCGACGAAAATATTATGCGAGCCATGCAGAGACACATCGACCGTTTGGAGAGCCAGCTGCAGTGTGCGTACGTCAAGCTTAGTGAAAGCGATCTTCAATGCCGGGCACTGAGAGAAGTAGTGCAAAACGGTAATCCTGTCGTCGCGTCCTCGATAACAGAGCCATCATTGCCGCTATGGACTCCGTTATCCCATGCTATTCCTTCGCAACAGTCAAACCCTTGTGCCGTCTATAGTAGCATAACCGTACAACCAACGGTAACGCCGCCTACTTTGCACAACACACTGCCGCCAAATAACTACGTTGCATCGACCATACGGCTGAAGCAGTTAAGAGGAAGACAACGAAAAAGAGAGCAGTCATTGAGAAAGCTAAACCCGACGCCATTGTTATCGAGTCCAAGGGCGAAGTTACGTACGCGGAAATATTGCGCAACATAAGAACAGACCCTAAACTAGAGCAAGTCGGCAAAGCAGTCTCAAGAATAAGAAGAACGTTCAAGGGAGAACTGTTAATACAGCTCAGGAAAACCGGGAAGAACACAGCGGGGGTAAGATCTGCAATAAGTGAAGCCCTAGGACAAAAGGCTGAAATCCGAGCCCTTACCCATCGTATTACTTTAGAGTGTAAGGACATGGACGAGGTGACGTCGAAGGAGGAAATCTGTGAGGCAATCAGAACGCAATTCGGATTCGAACATATAACGTCACCCGACGTCAGATCTCTTCGTCAGACGTACAGACACACCCAGAGTGCAATAATTAGCCTTCCGGTTGAAGTAGCAAAGAAAATGCTAAAGGCAGGAAGACTAAAGATTGGCTGGGTAAATTGCCGAGTGCGTCAAAAAACGTTCCTGAAGAAGTGCTTCAAATGCCTCGAATTTGGGCATTTAGCCAACAGGTGCGAATGCTTGGTGGATCGCTCTAAATTATGTAGAAGATGCGGAACAGAAGGCCACATAGCGAAGAACTGCAGGAAGGAGCCGTTATGCATGTTCTGCAGAAAAAACGACCCCGAGAACGCAAAACACGTAGCTGGCAGTGGAAAATGCCCCGTATTTAAGAAAGCTATTACTAGCAAACAATGATGAAGATAATACAAATAAATCTAAACCATTGTGAGATAGCTCAGGACATCCTGAATCAGACAGTAAGATCCGAAAAGGCGGACGTTGTTCTAATAAGCGAACCGTACAAAAACCTAGACAACTGTACCTGGGTCAGCGACAAGACAAAACACGCCGCAATATGGATATGCGGAAACCACGCCTTTCAAGACATCGATAAAGACGCAGAAGGATTCGTACGTGCAAGAATAAGTGGGATCGACTTCTATAGCTGCTACGCCCGACCTAGCTGGTCAATCGACCAATACCAAACCATGCTAGACAGGCTAAGGACTGATGCACAGCACAGAACAGCAGTGATCATAGGAGGTGACTTCAATGCATGGGCTACGGAGTGGGGTAGTAGACGTACCAACGCGAGAGGGCGAATCCTCCTGGAAACATTTGCACCCCTAGAAATAGGCTTAGCAAATAGAGGACGGGTAAATACATTTAGAAAAGCAGGAGTGGGATCAATTATCGACCTTACCTTTGCTAGTTACCCTATCCTACGCAATATATCTTGGCGCGTCAGCGAGGATTACAGCCATAGCGACCATCAGGCGATTATCTACAATATCGCCAAAAATAGGCCCACACAGCGACCTAAAATTAGAGGCCCACTATGGAAGGACAGTGCGTTCGACAGCGAAACTTTTGAAGTGATGCTGAACAGTTCTACCATAGATGCAAACGGATCTGCCGAAAGCTTGTCATATCAACTCTCAGGAAATATTGTAGCAGCTTGTGATGCGGCAATGCCCAGGAAAAAAGCAGCTCGAAGAGGCGCACCATGCTACTGGTGGAATGAGGATATAAAAGCACTTAGAGCAAGGTGTCTAAAAGCGAGACGTAAAGTCCAACGGTCTAGAGGGGGAGCTAACTTCCAACAACTACTAGATACCTTCAAGCAAGCGAGACGGGAGCTATCAAAGGCGATAAAAGGGAGCAAGACTATGTGCTTCAAACGTATTTGTGATGAAGCTGAAATTAACCCATGGGGCACGGCATACAGGATGGTTATGACCAAATTAAAAACCAGTAGGTCCCCGCAAGTAACATGCCCAAACATGCTGAGAACCATCGTGGAGCACTTGTTTCCAAATAGGCCACACACAATGGTCACAATCGTTCGCGAAATGGATGTAGGCAGTATACCAGATGTCACGATCGAAGAGCTACAGAGAGCTCTGAACAGAACAGGAGACAAAAAGGCGCCTGGACCAGATGGAATTCCCAATAAAGCATTAAAAGCTGCTGCCGGAATAAATCCAGGCATGTTCATTGCAACAATGCAAAAGTGCCTATAGGAAGGCGTGTTCCCTGAACCGTGGAAGCTGCAGCATTTAGTACTGTTACCGAAAGGAAACAAACCACCCGGAGATCCATCGTCATATCGCCCAATATGTCTACTAGATACAATGAGAAAGATATTGGAACGTATAATATACGATAGACTGTTGACTATAGCAGAAGAGAAGGGAGCCCTGTCAAACCGCCAGTTTGGATTCAGGAAGTCACGCTCTACTGTCGATGCTATTAAAACAGTAGTCGACATAGCGGCTGCAGCCATAGAAGGCCGTTCTTGGAGGTGGGGCACAAAGCAATACTGCGCTGTTGTCACACTAGACGTTAAGAACGCATTCAACACAGCCGACTGGTGTCAAATAAAGAGATCGTTGATGAGGATGGAAACACCGTACTATTTACAACGGATAATTTCCAGCTACTTCACAGGTAGAAAACTAAGATACGACACAGAAGAAGGGGTTAAGTACTATAACGTATCCGCCGGCGTCCCCCAAGGATCGGTGCTGGGCCCACTGCTCTGGAACATCATGTATGATGGAGTACTAAGGCTAAGGTTGCCCACAGGAGTAAATATCATCGGCTTCGCTGATGATATAGCTATTGTAGTCGTTGCGAAACACATTCACGAAGTTGAGTCAACCACGAATGCGACAATTGGCCAAATAAAGCTGTGGCTCGAATCAGCAGGCCTCGAACTAGCGGACCACAAAACGGAAGCCGTTCTCATCACGAGCAGAAAAACCGTGGAGTATATTAATATTCAAGTCGGCAACCAAAATGTTCAGTCAAAGGAAGCGGTAAAATATGCTTGATAACAGGCTACGCTTTAATAGACATGTGGATTATGTGAGCAAAAAAGCTTCATCCATACAAGCGGCACTTTCCAGGATACTGCCGAACGTGGGCGGACCCGGATACGCAAAAAGGATGCTTTTAACTAGAGTCGTCAGCTCGGTTATTTTATACGCTGCACCAGTCTGGGCGGATACCCTCAAAAAAAATAAATCAACATGCCGGAAACTATCCTCGATCTACCGGCGATGCGCGTTAAGAGTAATAAGCGGCTACAGGACGATCTCGGACGAAGCCGCATTTGTTATAGCGGGAATGATCCCCATTGACATCCTTGCGGATGAGATGAGGAGGATTCACCACAGAAAACCCTTAATCCCAACGGAGGCCGGGGAAATAAGGAATATGAAAAAGGAAGAAAGGACTCGTTCAGTAGCTCTGTGGCAAACTCGATGGGATAGCACCACGAAGGGCAGATGGACCCATACCTTGATTCCACAAGTTTATACCTGGATTAGCAGATCGCAAGGAAACTGCAACTACCACCTAACTCAGTTTCTATCTGGCCACGGTGGGTACCGAAAGTACCTGCACCGTTTTGGCCACGACGACTCGCCGTACTGTCCAGAATGTCCAAACCAGGAGGAGGACGTGGAGCACGCATTCTTTTACTGTGGACGCTTCACAGACTGGAGAGGTAATCTACCAGACCCACCAGATCTAGTAAAGAGAATGATGGAGTCGGAAGATTACTGGGTGGACATATGCGGACGCATAAAAAACATACAGGTTGAGCTACGGAGAATAGAAGCAGCAAGAAGAGCAGTAGCAGCAGAAGCAACAGAGTCTGCTGAAGCACAGGAGTAGCATTAATTGCTTGCCAGCCCCGCGAAGTAATACCTAACGGCAGTTCCGCGGGGAGAGTGGTAGAAGAGTGCAGGGTGTGGGTTAGTACGTAGGCGTATTCCCTAAATCGAATACTTGGGTTTGCGAATCGTGCATGCTGATAGCACGGGCTATTAGTATCTTTCGAAGATTGCCACATCCTTGGACGTAACCAAAAAAAAAAAAAAAAAAATCGACCATACGGCAGTTCCATCAGTCGCAACCACAGTCAACGAACGCAAGTAACTGGCCTCTTGCGCACACTAACCCACCACAGTTCAACCCGCCTGGAAGCTGTACGCCGCCATCGACAATGCCGTATGCTAACGCACGAAAGGTGCTGGACTTGCCGGAGTTCAGCGGTCATGCAGAAGACTGGCCAATGTTTTCGACCGCATACAACGAGACGACGTCAGCGTACAACTACACCAATCTGGAAAACTGTCAGCGCCTGTTAAAATGCTTGAAAGGAGAAGCCAGGGAGACAGTCAAGTCTCTGCTGATACATCCGGATAACGTTGGTGCGGTGATGGAACATCTTCGGTTCCGCTTCGGCCGCCCTGAACAGCTGATACGAAGCCAACTCCAGCAAGTCCGAAGTGTACCTCCTATCAGTGAGAACTCAATGGAAAGAATTATATCGTTTGCAACGAAGACGAGGAATCTTGCTGCATTCCTACAATCCGCTAATGGTCAACAGCACTTGTCGAACCCTACGTTAATGGAGGAACTCATTTTAAAACTCCCCATGAGCAAAAGGATCGACTGGGCCAAATATGCAACTTCGATATCGCCGTATCCAACAATAACACACTTCAGCCAGTGGTTGAGCGAAGTCGCCGAACTGATTTGTTCCGTCCAGGACCTTGGTAGCTCAACGCAAGCCGATTCAAGAAGACGGCCAGTACTCCACGCCGCCGTCGGTAGCCGTCGTCCTGACGTAGTCACGTGCCCCTTGTGCCAAGGTCAGCATAAGATTCTCGACTGCAAGAAGTTCTCTGAGTGTAACAAGGACGAGAGATGGACTCACGCAAAGCGCCTAAGGTTGTGCTTCGCCTGCTTAGATGCAGGGCATTCATCGCGTACGTGCCGACGCCGAAAGGTATGTGGTCTCGAAGGATGTCAAAGAAGCCACCATAAGCTCTTACATGAGCCTAGGAGCTGCGCCAACGAAAGTCTGCAGGTGCCGTTCACTCAGCCGCAGCACAATTCCAGTACATCAAAGGAACCTGTTCTAACATGCGCAGCCAGCAATGTTCAGGTTAGTAAGTTGTTGTTAGTAGTTCCAGTCACTTTATTCGGACCTGAGAAGCAAACGGACACATACGCGTTACTGGACGAAGGCTCCTCAGTAACAATTATGGACGCCACACTGACGGAAGAACTTGAGCTGGAGGGCCCTCAACGGAACCTAAACCTACAATGGCTCGGAGGAAGAGCTACGAGAGAAACGGCGAAAGTTGTTAGTTTGCAAGTCAGTGGGCTGAATGGTAAGCGACGGCACGCTCTACGCAATGTTTATGGTGTTCACAATCTTCAACTGCCTACACAAAGCCTTAACGATAGTGACATTCGATTAGACACCATTCGTCTCAAAAATCTGCCAGTACAGCCGTACACCGATATTTCTCCCAAGCTGCTCATCGGACTAGATCACTGTCATCTGGGACTTCCATTCGAAACCGTCACAGTTCGTGATGGCGGACCATTTGCTGCTAAAACGGAGCTTGGTTGGGTCATATTTGGGCCATCTCAAGGAAACGCACCAACGACACCTTCATGCCTAATGGTAGACGCCGTCGATGACACCGCCCTGCACAAACTAATAGAGGACTATTTCGATGCTGATAGCTTTGGAGTTCGCCCAGCACCAGTTGTGGAAGACAAAGCGGATGTACGGGCCCGGAGTATCCTTCATTCCACCACCGTAAGGGTGAACGAAAGATTCCAAACCGGTCTTTTATGGAAGAGCGATGAAATTGAAATTGAAAAAGAAGACTCGTAGGAATCGAGCGAAAGATGAAGAGGGATGACACGTTCGCTATCGCCTACAACAAGATCATCGAGAGCTACATTACAAAGGGTTACGTTCGTAAACTGCCGCCAGAGGAAGCCATTGTCCGAGGGCCTAGAACCTGGTACCTGCGTCACTTCGCCGTCTCGAATCCCAACAAGCCAGGTAAAGTACGTTTGGTGTTTGACGCCGCCGCTGCAGCAGAAGACGTCTCATTAAACTCATGCTTGCTGAAGGGACCACAGCTTTATCAGCCAATGCCGGTAATACTCTTCAATTTTCGAGTCGGGCGCTATGCAGTATGCGGAGACATCAAGGAGATGTTTCACCAGGTGCTCATACAACCGGAGGACAGGAACTCCCAGAGATTTCTCTGGCGGGCAGGCGAAGACAAACGTGATCCGGACATCTACGAGGTGATGGTGATGACCTTTGGTGCTGCATGTTCACCGTCTGCAGCACAATTCGTATTGGCGCTGAACGTACAACAACATCATGACGCCGATCCTCGAGCCATCAGAGCCATATTGAAGCACCACTACGTGGATGATTTCGTCGACAGCTTCGAATCTGAAGATCAAGCGATCCATATCGCGAAACAGGTACGCCAGATTCATGGAGAAGCCGGATTCGAACTTCGTGGTTTCGTCTCGAATTCACCAGTGGTCACTCGTACTCTAGAGGGTGAAGAACAGCTGAAGAAGGTCACAGCCGAATGCCACCGCTCTGTTGATGAAAGCCAGACATCGCAAAAGGTACTCGGTATGTTCTGGCAACCGCGGACTGATACCTTCGCCTATCAACTCAAATTTCACCGCGTGGATCCAGAAATCACCAACGGCAACAGATGCCCAAGCAAGAGGGAACTATTGAGCATCGTAATGTCAGTCTTCAACCCACTGGGATTCCTGTGCAACGTGCTAATAGGAGCCAAATTACTGATGAGGGAGCTGTGGAAGAGCGACATTCGTTGGGATGAACCTTTGCCCGAAAACATCAACGCAGAGTGGTCCAGATGGTTACGGAGTTTAAGCCAGGTGCCCGAACTCCGAATTCCGCGTCACTACTTCAACAACACTTTTCCGAAGGAAGTCCAGCTTCATATTTTTGTTGACGCCAGCGAGGACGCCTTTGCAGCCGTTGCGTACTGGAGAGCGGTTGACAGTAACGAAAATGTAACTGTTGCGTTTGTATGTGCCAAGACGAAGTGTGCTCCGCTAAGACCGATGACCATACCGCACCTGGAGCACCAAGCCGCAGTCCTCGGAACGCGCCTTATGCAGACTGTCCGAAAGGAGCACTCGTTTGATGTCAGTCACTGCCTACTCTGGAGTGACTCCAAAACGGTCACCAGGTGGATTAAGTCCGCCAATCGTCGCTACAAGCCTTTCGTGGCTCATAGGGTAGGAGAGATCCTAGCTGCCAATACGGAGTCCAACTGGAGATGGTTACCCACGGAGGAGAACGTCGCTGACGATGCCACACGTCCAAGTTACAGCTGTAACCATCCAGGGAGATGGTTAGTCGGCCCAAAGTTTCTCCGTGGTGGCCCAAGTACCTGGCCAGCTGATCCTACCGACATCAGCTCCCATGAAGAAGATGCCGAAGAACTTCGCCCGAAGTTTACCTTACTAACCGTGAGTCATAACTTTATTAATTTTCAACGCTTTCGTTCCCTTAGCAGATTGACGCGATCAATCGCGTGGGTAATCCGTTTTACAAAGCGAAGTCGCCAGAAGTATGGCTCCGGCGAGGACTACGGACTGACGACTGCTGAGCTGAATACGGCCGAAACTGTGCTTTGCCGCCAAGCGGAGGGGGAGTGCTACTCTACAGAGCTGATGCTATCCGAAAGGGGTTAAGGCTTGACCAAAGGGAGTGCGTTGCATAAGCTCTCACCGTACGTAGACGACGATGGCGTTCTGCGAGTCAATGGCCGTATCGACGCAGCCAGCTGACTGCCATTCAGCACGCGACGCCCTGTAATACTGCCGCCTGATCATCCATTCACCAAACTACCATTGTCAGATGAAGCACCAGAACCTCGAGGCTACGATCTGTGAAATTCGTCGCCACTATTGGGTACCACGACTAAGACAAGTCCTGCGAAGCGTAGTCTCTAGTTGCCTTGTCTGCAGGGCAATGCGCACAATGCCAGTCACTCCTATCATGGGCCCGCTACCTAAGGAACGCTTAACACCATACATGCGACCGTTCTCCTACACTGGGTTGGATTACTTCGGCCCAGTTAATGTAACCATCGGCCGCCGTACGGAGAAACGGTGGGTAGCCTTGTTCACGTGCCTCGTTGTCCGCGCAATCCACTTGGAGATAGCATTCGACCTATCAACCGACGCTTGTTTAGTAGCCATCCGCAATTTTATAAACCGCAGAGGAGTTCCAGTGAAGATTCGGAGCGACAACGGGAAGAACTTCGTTGGAGCCGAACAAGAGGCGAAGCGCTTCACGGAGGTTTTCGACTGTGAACGGATTCAAGAAGAATTATTTGAAAGACGTGTCGAATGGATCTTTAACTGTCCGAGCAACCCATCAGAAGGAGGTGTCTGGGAACGTATGGTTCAGTGCGTCAAGAAAGAAACGCCATACGATGAAGGAAGTTGCGCCACGGGAGCATACGTTACAATGCCTGCTGATTGAAGCGGAGAATATAGTCAACTCAAGACCTCTGACCCATCTATCAGTTACCGCTGACCAGGAGGAACCACTCACCCCGAACCATTTTCTGCTGGGCGAGGCCAACACCGCTCAGACACCAAGTGTGAAGGATCCGACCGCGAAGCTGTGTGGGCTTCGTAAACAGTGGCGGATTGCTCGTCACCTAAGAGACAGGTTCTGGAAGCGCTGGATCAACGAGTACCTGTCTACGCTAACGCGTCGCTCAAAGTGGTGCCAGAGGACGGTACCGCCGAAGGAAGGCGACCTCGTATTCATCTGTGATGCCAATCTTCCAAGAAAACAATGGGTCCGAGGGAGAATCATTCGTGTCTACCATGGCGTCGATGGAGAGGTGAGGCGAGAAGACGTCCGTACGAGCTCGGGAGTACTTCGTCGCCCAGTGTCCAAGCTGGCGGTTCTGAGCCTAGAAGATAGTGAATCAGGTTGATTCACGGGGAAGGGGATGTCACCGAACGCGCCCACTTAGCCACGCCATCTGTGGCCTCGATCCTGCATAAATTAGTAGTTGTTGACATCTCTATTCCATCTTATGATGTCATCTCACTCTTACCCAGTTTTGCGCTCCTTTTTTACTTAACTTTGACATTTGTCATTCTTTGTCATTCCTTGTTGAGAAGCCAATGCCACCAGAAGCAAAACTGCGGTAAGAGTGAGATAATTTTATAAGATGGAATAGAGATGATAATATTTAATTGTACTTCCTTCAGAAATAAATTTCCTTTTGTTTGTGGAATATTCATTTCGCCATTCCTGGGTTTCTCAACAATAATATTTCATATAATAATAGAATTGTAATAGCAAAGAAATATTGTAATACATTTATGTTTATCACCAATAAAATTGACATAATTTTATTGTTTATAGGAGAACTTAAGTTCTTAAAGAATGTCCGAAACCTTTCCAAACCGAACAGGTTTCAATATTTATCGATTTTCAAACGTATTCCGCACTAGTTTCCAGTATTGTTTCTAACAAATGTTTCGGACCCTTATTTTTATATATAATAGTGCTTAACAAATACATTTTGTGAACACTACCTTTATTGTGTAGGTCCTCCTATTTTTTGTTTTAAAAATTGCCATAACATTTGAAAAATAAATAACAAAATTATGGGTGCTTAGATGCTTCTTTGAAAATCGCACATGCATGAAATGTTTTCTGACGAAAATATGTCGAAAACGGAACTATCAAATTTTCACCAAAATCAAATTTGAAGTAAGATTTTCCCCGAATCTAAGCTATTTCATTCTAACTTGTGGAAAATCAAATACTCTATTTTCGGTACTCCTGCCTTCTTCCGTTCATGTAAACACTGTCCATGCCTATTTCACTACATCAGCTTGGAGGGGAAGTCTATCAGCTGTTCGGCATAGCTCACACGTATTCTCAGAATCGTGTCGATGAAAATTTTACAAAAAAAGCTGTCAGATGAAATTAAGGGGCAAGAGAAGGAGAAATTGGATATCTCTATGTGACTGATTTGTGGAAAACAGTCAAACAATATATTCATATTTGATGATATCAAATTATCATCAACCCATCACCAAAACCATTGTTGTACTATTTTCCACTGGAAAGATGCCTATCTCGTTTGACTAATTTCTGATAGAGATACATAACCTTCCAGCTGGAAAATACGTAACGTTTTCACAAATTTGATAGTTAAACACGAAGCATTCCATATAATTGACAGTTAATGATAAACACATATAAATTGTCAAATCATCCAATAAAACCATTTTTAACTCAAAATAGTTTTAACAGTAGAATAAAATACGTCACCTTAATGGTAATTATGTTATGACATTTTCAATTGATGATTTCGAAGACTTATTAAATTCTTATGGAAGTTAATAGACATTGTTTTATTGTTAATTTAAAATACAACAGAATTTAAAAGATAATCGCAATATTCGTACAATAGTACGTTTACACCGCACCCAAATTCAGCATTTCTGCTAGTTTCTGCATTTCAGGCCAAATGCATTGCATTTCGGCATACATTTCCTGCATTCCGGAATGTTGCATTTCAGCGAAATGCAGAATTTCGTCGCTTATTTACAAATGAAGTTCGTCAAGTCGAACAACCCTCTTCACAAATTCAGCCCCCTGACATAAACAAAAAAACAGCTGTCAACAAGACAATAATGATTTTTAAGTGATCATTGCAATAGAAATGGAATATATATGTCTGAATTAGCATTTAAATTCATTTTTAAATTAATATAACAAGCTAAAAGGTTCAACCACTTCTGATTTCTAATCAGAAAAAAAATATCAATAATAAATTCTGACACTAGCTGTCATTTAAAATGCTGAAGTCGCAGTGGGAACGCAAAATTGGATTCTGAAATTTTTTTCCTGAAATGCTGAATTTGGGTGCGTTGCAAACGTACTATAAGAGGTATCTATATTCCAATAGAAAATAAGACTATCCCTTATTTCGTAAATCTGAACAAAATATTTTAATTTAAACATTTTGTGAAAAAAAATAATTAAAGTGGTTTAAAACAGAATGGCACAAACTGAAGTTTCATGGCTTTACTTCTGCAAAAACATGTATTCTTTTAAATTAAGACGAGGTATTTTATTGTCATATAATAGTTCAGAAGAACGATTAAATTGCATAAAATTTCAAGTGAAACCAGCTGACAACCACCTAATGAGCGTAAAGGAAAGTGGAACTGTGAAATCTGGCGTCTGCGTTCGAAACGGAGAGGACCCTTTTTATTTCTACAACACTTTACTAGTTCCAAATCGGATAACCTCATATCGATTAGTAAAGCAACAGATCAAGGTTACAAAGTGGTTTTTGAAGGGTCTGGAGCCAACATCTTAGATAAATATCTAAGAACGGTTTGTACTACTTAGTCGTAAATGAAAAGGCACAGATTAGCAGTGGGACAGTTGGAACCCCTAGTTTTCGCTATGGATCTCTTATGTCTTGGCACAAAAGGCTGGGACATGTCAACTTTAATTCTTTAAGGCAGCTGTTGTCAAAGGAAATGGTTCGTGGGTTACCAGACAAATTCAACGATGACGTCGCCACCTGTACGACATGTATTCGAGCGAAACAAACACAGACCCCTTTTCCGAATAGCAACGATAAGAAAACATCGCAGCGACTGCAGCTAGTGCACTCAGATATCTGCGGCCCCATGCGGACGGAAACTATTGGGAAATCCAAATACTTTATCACGTTCATCGATGATATTTCATGGAAGATATTTGTCTATTTTTTAAGTAAAAAAACTAAAGCCCTACAGGCTTTTAAAAAGTTTAAGGTTTTTGCGGAGACGCAAAGTGGCGAAAAACTGGAAATACTGAGGACTGATAATGGTCTGGAATATTGCAGCAAAGATTTTCAAAATTATACTGCGAAAAGTGGTATTCTGCATCAAAAGAGTGTCCCACATACGCCGCAGCAGAATCGTATCGCTGAAAGGCCAAATCGGACCTTAACCGAAATGGTCAGGAGCCTTATGAACGAAGGCGAACTACCTAAGTTCATGTGGGGAGAATTGGTCAACACTGCGGCGTTTTTACGAAATCGATGCCCAACCAAATCTGGCGAAGTAACGCCAGAGGTGCTGTGGAGCAGATGCAAATCAAGTGTGTTTTTTCTCAGGGAAATCGGAGCAAAGGTTTACACACTGAATAAAACCTCTTATCTTGAAAAATTTTACTATAAATCAGAGGAGGGCATTCTTGTTGGATACGCGGTAGAGACAAAGGCCTACAGAATTTGGGTACCAAACAAACGAAGTGTTATTAAAAGCAGAGACGTCAGATTTGTTCAAAATGACAGCAATATTCAATATTATATGCAGATTATGAAACCATCAATGAACAAAATAGTTCAGTTCAATGCATGTCAACTGTGGACTCTGAGTCCAATGAAGAAAATTCAAACAAGGTGCGTAATGATCCTGAAACAGTTAAGGACATCGAATCCTTGCAAGACTCGGATGAATGGCGAGAGGCGAGAGGCGATGCGAATCGAGTACAATTCACTTCTAAAAAAGCACACATAGCCCTTGGTTGACAGGCCGCAGAATAAGGTGATAAAATCAAGAGGGGTTTTGAAGATCAAGTACATGCCGGATGGAACTATAGAGAAGAGGAAGGCGCTCCTCATTGCAAGATTTGGATTTGACCAAATTCAGGGTGTCTACTACCAAGATACCTACTCACCAGTGGCAAATATTAGTTCGATCCGTTTAACCATGGCAATTGCGATTGAAAACACGTTGGACCTGCATCATCTAGATGTTTCTGCAGCATATCTCAATGGCGACATAGACACCGTTGTTTTTATGGAGCAGCCTGAAGGTTTTGCGGATGGAGACCGAGTATGCAAATTGAATAAGGCGATTTATGGACTAAAGCAGAGTGGCCGACAGTGGAATTTGATGATGAATGCGACTCTCAACGAACTTGGTTTTACGCCCTCCAAATATGACAGGTGTATTTACTACAAGATTCTAAACGAACAATTGCGCTGATCATCGTTTATGTGGACGACCTACTGGTAACAACAAACGATCCGATGGAATTCAAAACGCTAAAGCAACGCCTAACTGAAAATTTCAAGATAAGTGACTTGGAACCTCCGGAACTGTGTGTCGAACTTGAGGTCAAACGTCTTGAAAATTGTCTGTGTATCAGCCAAGGTGGATATATCAACAACCTGTTAGATAAATACTACCCGATGGCGCTGCTTCGGATAGGCCAAATTAATCTCCACCATTCCATTTCGGCTTCGGCCGCTCTACTTCTCCGTCTCAACACCTACAGAGAAGATATTGTCCTAGTCCAAGAACCCTGGGTCGTCAATGATCTAGTGTGTGGACTCAGGACTCCTAACTACATTCTCTTCTTCATGAGAAATGGAGGTAAGCCCAGAACCTGCATTCTTGTGAAGAGCTCACTAAATGCCTTTCTTCTCTCCAATTACAGCAATCTAGATTCAGTCGCCGTTTGCCTAGAACTAGGCACAGAAATGTCTGGGTAATATCGGCGTACATGGCACATGACCATGTTGAACCTCCCCCCTCTACTACAATCAAGAGGATCGCTGATGCGGAGAGAGCCAAGACCGCGCTCATTCTGGGATGTGATGCAAACGCGCATCACACAATCTGGGGGAGCACGGACATCAACGATAGAGGTGAGTTCATCTTTGACTACATTCTGAACAACAATTTAGTAGTATGCAACTCAGGTTGCGAACCCACCTTTATTACAAAAAACAGACAGGAGGTGCTCGACATCACCCTGACTTCTGACTCTATTTCTGACAGCATCAAAAACTGGAAGGTCTCTCGTGACCACTCCTTCTCTGATCATCGCTATATCACCTTCGATGTAGTAAGATCGCCTCGTTCACAAATATCTTTCAGAAATCACCGAAAGACCAACTGGGATAAGTACAGAGAAACTGTATCGACAATCTTAACTGATACACCTTTCTCCATCCCCAACTGTCCTGCCGACCTCGACACTTCTGTGGAGAGGCTCACAAAAATCCTCAACCACGCACTGTCTATTTCCTGCCCTATCAGCAAGCCTAAGGGCAAGTCGAAACCACCATGGTGGAATCGGGAACTGGACAAGTTGCGCAAGGAAAGCAGGAGGTCTTTTAACAAAGCGAAACGCACCCGAGATGCTGTTGATTGGGAAACCTACAAAAGTTCTCTCAACACCTTCAAAATTGAACTAAGAAGAGCCAAGCGTGTGTCTTGGAGACTCTTCTGCGGCAAAATTGAAGAAGTTTCTGAAGCCTCTAGGCTGAGGAAAGTACTAGCATCGCTCCCGAAAGCACCCAGCTTTCTACAAAAATCGGATGGTACCTGGACACCTTCCAGTCTAGACACCCTAAACCTTCTTGTGGACACCCACTTCCCGAGAAGTCTAGCTGCTAGATCAATCTGTCCTGGCAGTACACCAACCAGATCCTCTTGTAGCCCTCTTAAAATAGACAGTGCATCTGTCAAGTGGGCACTAAATAATTTTAAGCCATATAAATCAGCTGGTCCTGATTGCATTATACCTGCAGAGCTCCAAGCAGTTGCAGATCTCATTCTCCCCTGGCTTACAAGCATCTTCCAAGCTTGTCTAGATTTAGGATATGTCCCCAGGTCTTCACGAGAAAATATAAAATTCCCCTACTGCCTCAAAAAAACTTCTCTACCAGCATACCCTCCAGGTCAGACTGGAAGTCTGATTCTCAGACGCTGGACGGTCCTCTGCGTATTTTCACAGATGGATCCAAGACGGACGAGGGAGTAGGAATAGGTGTCTACTCCAAGGATCTCAATTTTAGTATATCCCTCCACCTTCCAGAATATTGTAGCGTTTTCCAGGCTGAGACAATGGCAATAAAAGAAGCTCTGTCTTGGCTCAAGAACAACGTGATATCCAAGAAGGACATCGCCATCTGTTCAGACAGCCAGGCAGCAATCAAATCCCTGAACTCGGTCACTCCCTAAATTGCCGCCTATCTCTTAACGAGATGGCTGAGCATTTTAACATTCACCTCATCTGGGTGCCGGGACACAGTGACATTCCAGGAATCTCGCCAGGAGCGGTACGATCTCCACAAACCTCCCTAGTGGGGATCTTCCGCCTATGCCATTCGCTACAGCTAAACTTCTTTTAAAGAATCATACCATTAAAAACACCAACTCAAGATGGTCAGATGGCACTACGTGCCTCATTACAAAGCAAATCTGGCCTAAGCTTGATCTAAAACGTTCACTCTATCTTCTCAGAATGAACAGGTTATCCCTAAGGATTCTCATTGGCGTTATCACAGGACACTGTGCCATTGGCACTCACGCCTCAAGAATGGGACTCCCTCATAATGATTTCTGCAGAAGCTGCAGAGACGAAGAAGAAGAAGAAAGCATAACGCATCTTCTCTGCACTTGTAGCGCTCTCTCCTCTCGCAGGATGAAACACCTTGGAGCCTACTTCTTTAACGACTTGAGCGAATTGCACAACGTCTTCATCAGTCAATTAAAGAGCATCGTTGAAAGCACTAAATGGTTTTTCGGATAAAGGAACACAAGATCCGGGTGGTATCACAATGTGCCTAATTTGGCCTAAGTGTGAATGTTTTCTACAGTCAGCCACTTCAACCTAACCTACATAGGTAGGTAGGTAGGTATGTGGGTAGACGGGCTTTAAGCCACGTCTCACTTAGGTCCTTAGGGACCCATTGTGATGCCCAATTGGAGGATAGTGTCCCCTTTTTTTACCCTTGTCGCACTCATGGTCCTTCGTTGCGCCGGAGCCATCCCGATTTCCTTATAAACCTGTAAAGAGATCTAAGAGGTATACTTGAGATTTCATGTAAGTCTTGGAAGAAGAATTCTCCCAGTGTTCTATGACGCAACTGACAAAGACTAGGGCAGTGACAGAGGTAGTGAGGAGTATCCTCACGTTCCTCCTCTTCACCACAACCTCTACAAATGTTGTCGTTGGAGAGTCCCATTTTCATGGTATGGTTTCTAAGATGATTATGGCCAGTGAGAGCTCCAACCACCATCGTTAGCAACTCTTTGTCGCACTGAAGGATCTTGTCGGTATTTGCTCGGTCGTATCTGGGCCATAATGCTTTAGTAGTCGCACATGTAGACAGACCGCGCCATCTACTGTTTGCCATTTCAATGATCATAGTATCCACCTTTTTCCTCAGCTCTGAGAGTGGCGGTTTAATACCCTGAATTGCTTGTGACGCATCGGTCACTGACCCTGTTCTGGCAAGTTCATCAGCTATCTCATTGCCGGCTATGTCCCTATGTCCTGGGACCCAGCATAGATTAATCGAGTGCTGTGAGCCAAGAGCCTTTAAATCTTCGCGACAGCTTGCGACTAGCTTGGACTTGACTTCTATTGCGGATATAGCTTTCATGGCCGCCTGACTGTCAATGAAAATGGTAATATCAGCTGGTGATATCGCCATCATTAATATCTTTTTGGCCGCTTCTTTGACCGCCAGGACCTCCGCTTGAAACACACTGCCATAATCAGGTAGTCTGATTGAGCAGTGCAAGTTTAGCTCGTTGGAGAAAATGCCCGCGCCTGTGCCTGCTTCCATCTTTGACCCGTCGGTATATACCTTTATTGACGAGTTGTTGATGGGTTCATTGGACGCCCACTCCTCTCTGGTGGGGTATTGGCATTTGAAGGGTCTCTCGAAGTCGAGGAATGGGAGCCTGTAGTCGCTCTCGACTTCTGATACTGCAAGTTTGTTAAGAATACTTGCATGTCCAGTGGTACCTGAGCGCCAGTTGCAAGATTGACTGATTCTCAGAGCACTTTTAGCGGCGATTGCCTGCATATGAAGGTCAAGCGGTAGCATGTGTAGGATCGTTTCCAGTCCAGCTGTTGGGGTAGAGCTGATTGCGCCAGTAACTCCCATACACGCAAGTCTTTGTATTTTCGTCAATGCCTTAAGATTAATGGCTTTCAATGCTGCCTGCCACCAGACTACGCTGCCATACGTAAGGATGGGTCTGACAATGGCGGTATACATCCATAGGATGGTCTTGGGGCTTGGTCCCCATTTTTTACCGACAATTTTTGCGCAGATATAAAAAGCGCATGTTGCCTTTTTGACCCTTTCAGAGACATTAAGTTTCCAATTTAGTTTCCTGTCAAGAGTGATACCTAGGTATCTAGCACTGTCGGATAGCGTCAGTGTGGATCTCTCGATAGATGGTAGCCTAAATTGCGTTATGACTCTTTTGTTGGAGAAGAGAACCAATTCAGTCTTACCTGGGTTAACACCCAGTCCGCAGTTTTTAGCCCATCTAGCTAGTGTGCTTATAGCGCTCTCAAGTACTTCACTTATGTTTGGGAGGAATTTGCCTCTAGCTATCAACACTATGTCGTCTGCATAAGCAACTACTGTCACCCCCGAGTATTTGAGCCTCTCTAAGACTTCGTTGATGACAAGAACCCAGAGCAGGGGTGAAATTACCCCTCCCTGCGGTGTGCCTCTAGAGGCAATGGCTTTCACGAGCCTGTCACCCATGTTCGCGTAGATTGTTCTTTTACTGAGCAGGCTAACAACAGTTGATGTTATTGATTGCTCAATATTGTCCCTCTCGAGGGCTGACTTAATCGCTCTCGTTTCCACATTATTGAAAGCGCCTTCAATATCCAGAAAGGCTGCGAGTGCGTATTCTTTGGCTTTGAGAGTGCTTTCAATCACATTAACCACGCTGTGAAGTGCGGTCTCCACACCTCTGCCTTTAATGTAGGCATGTTGTGCTGTGGAGATTGTGTTGGTAGAAAGCTTACTACGAATATAAGCATTGATTACCTTCTCAAAGGTTTTGAGAACAAAGGAAGTCAAGCTTATAGGGCAGAAATCTTTTGCAGCTGTGTGGCTAGCTTTACCGGCTTTAGGGATGAAGACAACCTTTACTTCCCTCCAAGTCGACGGTATGTAGCCGTTTATTAAGCTGCATCTATATATCCTACTCAGGACAGGGATTATCATATCCTTAGTCTTTTGCAGCATAATTGGATATATGCCGTCTAAGCCAGGAGACTTATATGGGGCAAATGAGTCAATGGCCCATCCAATTCTATCTTCGTCAACAACGGTTTCCGGAACGTAGAGTTCATTCACCGCGTCGTCGGCTGGCGCCGAGATGTCGCTGCCAAAGGTGCAACCCGGGAAGTGAGTGGACACCAGAAGATTGAGTGTTTCCTCTGCAGACTGTGTCCAAACACCGCCGTTATCCTTGAGATACCCTGGGACAGCAGGTTCTTTGGAGAGAATTTTCCTTAGCCTAGCTGTTTCAGTGGTACTCATTATTTCACTGCAGTAGGTACGCCATGTGCATCGCTTAGCAATGGCTACTGCTTTTTTGAAGTCCCTTTGACTAGCCTTGAAAGCTTCCCAGTCTTCGGGCGACCTTGACGCCTTGGCTACATTAAAGAGGGTTCTGGTTCTTTTCCTGATAACCCCAAGGTCTTTATTCCACCATGGGGGGGATTTTTTATTCCTGAAGGTCCGAAGAGGACATGCTTTTATGAAGGCTTTCTCATAGATGTTCTTAATATCTAAAGCAGTCTGCTCAATGTCGCTTATGGAGACCATTGGTCTGACCATTAGATGCCTTGAGCAACTGCTGATTTCTCTGTAGAAGCGACCCCAATTTGTATTTTTGGGGTTCCTGAAACTGTCCTCCTTTACCATCCTACTGTTGACCGTGAAGGTTATTAGCTTGTGGTCGGAGAAGGACGGCGAATCTAACACTCTCCAATTGCTGACCTCCATGGTGGCGGAGTCATTATAGAGAGTTATGTCTAGAACTTCTTCCCTATTTCTGGTGACGAATGTAGGTTCATCACCCAAATTAGCTATTCTTAGATTATTTAATAATATAAAATTAAAAAGTTCTTCACCTCTTATGTTGGAGTCCGAGGTTCCCCATAGTGTGTGGTGGGAGTTTGCGTCGCACCCCATGACGAGGTCCCAGTTGTTCTTACTTGCCGCGTCCACCAGGATCTTCGTACTTTCCTCTGGTGGGCCGAGCACCGCGTCGTAAGGCATGTAGACTGACGCAAGTAGAAGCGGAGGTCTATCTTGCCTTTCGACCTTCACAACCGTCTGATCGCAATCACTATATTTAGATAGGAGGAAGTTATTAGAATTTTTCCTAGCTACTATACAGGATCTATATTTACTTACACCAGAAGTTGCGTGATATGTCACCTAACCTACATAAATATGGTTTTAAAGATTGTAAAAGTTAGAACAGGAACCGACAGTCCCAAGAGTGCGCAAGGAGATCGACAAGACAAAGTACCGCCGTTTAATAGGAAGCCTAATACACCTGTCCACCTTTAGCAGACCAGGCATAGCATTCAGTCAATGCGTTGTCACAATTCAATGGCGAACCTCGGCAGCAGTATTGAAATGCAGCGATGCATGTTCTCCGGTATCTGCAGGGCTCCAATAGTGATGGGATCGTGTATAAAAAGACTACAGTGGATCTCCACGCTTATACTGATGCTAGTTGCGCTATTGATTACAATGATCGAAAGTCACAGAGTGGATTTGCATTCATCTATGGAGGTGGAACAGTTCTCTGGGGTTCGAAGAAGTAACATTTTGGAGCGATAACCGCAGCGCACAGGCGATTGCAAATGACTTGGGAATCCAGGGGCGAACCAAGCATCTCGACATTAAGTAACACTTTATAAAGGAGGCGATTGCAGATGGCAATATCAAGCTGGAGTTTATCGGGTCTGAAGAGATGCCTGCGAAAGCGATAACAAAATCTATGGCAGTACCTTAGGAATGAGTTTCCAGAATTAAATAAATAAATTGAAGGAGGGGTGTTGGGTATAAAATGTAGACAACACATTAAATATTCACTTCCACAAATCTATTACTTTTAATGTCATTCCTTTCCCCCATCATTTCCTTTTTCCATCTTTCTTTTTCCAATTCCATTTTCTGTCGTGTGCGGATGTATTTTCTGAAAAGCTAAATAAAGGAATCAAAAGTATCTTTTGCGTAACTCACCAAAAATTCAAAATAAAACTGAATTTTAAAAGAAATAAATTAATATGGCTTAGAATATTTTATAATTAAAACTGACTAAATATAAATTTACATACAAGGCAATCTTTTTACATTTTACAACTAATTTATGTTGCGTTCATATTAAATGGCTTTTTAGGATTCCGTACCAGAATGGTACAAACGTAACTTTGATGGTTTTACTTTTGTAAACACATGTTTTCTTTTAAATAATGGAATTATGATGAGGTTTAACTGCCCAACAGGCATATTTTTATTTTAATATAATATTTCATATAATAATAGAATTGTAATAGCAAAGAAATATTGTAATACATTTATGTTTATCACCAATAAAATTGACATAATTTTATTGTTTATAGGAGAACTTAAGTTCTTAAAGAATGTCCGAAACCTTTCCAAACCGAACAGGTTTCAATATTTATCGATTTTCAAACGTATTCCTCACCAGTTTCCAGTATTGTTTCTAACAAATGTTTCGGACCCTTATTTTTATATATAATAGTGCTTAACGAATACATTTTGTGAACACTAACTTTATTGTGTAGGTCCTCCTATTTTTTGTTTTAAAAATTGCCATAACATTTGAAAAATAAATAACAAAATTATGGGTGCTTAGATGCTTCTTTGAAAATCGCACATGCATGAAATGTTTTCTGACGAAAATATGTCGAAAACGGAACTATCAAATTTTCACCAAAATCAAATTTGAAGTAAGATTTTCCCCGAATCTAAGCTATTTCATTCTAACTTGTGGAAAATCAAATACTCTATTTTCGGTACTACTGCCTTCTTCCGTTCATGTAAACACTGTCCATGCCTATTTCACTACATCAGCTTGGAGGGGAAGTCTATCAGCTGTACGGCATAGCTCACACGTATTCTCAGAATCGTGTCGATGAAAATTTTACAAAAAAAGCTGTCAGATGAAATTAAGGGGCAAGAGAAGTAGAAATTGGATATCTCTATGTGACTGATTTGTGGAAAACAGTCAAACAATATATTCATATTTGATGATATCAAAATATCATCAACCCATCACCAAAACCATTGTTGTACTATTTTCCACTGGAAAGATGCCTATCTCGTCTGACTAATTTCTGATAGAGATAACCAGTTGTTATTCAAACGGATGCATCAAAGGATGGACTGGGATGTGTATTGCTACAGACTGGGCATCCGGTTGCTTTTGCTTCACGAATGTTAAGCTGTAGTGAGCGGAAATGGGCACAAATAGAGAAGGAATTATTGGCGATTGTTTTTGCCTGTGAACGCTTTCTTTTTTTCCTATACGGACGAGAGTTCACTGTTCAAAGTGATCACAAGCCACTCGAGGTACTTATCAAACGCGACATTGACGAAGTAAGCCCTCGATTACAAAGGATGTTTATGCTTCTTCTTAAATATCCTAAGATGACTATCGTTTATACACCGGGAAGAGAAATGCTTGAGCACAGTTGCCAGATCAGTTTGAAAACCCTGATCTTCTTGGAGTGATACATAAAATTACTCGTCAGGTGTGCCTTTCAAAAGATAACCATGACCTTTATTTGCGTGTTATCAAAGATGATACAAATTACATGCGCATATGTAAATATGTACAAACAGAGTGGCCCGGATATCATCAGCTTGATGACTTGAGACAAAAATTTCATAAATACCGTGGCAATCTGCATTTTGAGAATGGGCCTCCTTTTAAGGATCATAGACTTGTCATTCCATCGGAACTCCAGGCTAAGATATCTAAATGGCTACACGAGCCGCATTTATTTAATTAAAAAACGATTGCGCGTGCCCGCTTCCACCACTTTTGGCCAGGTATGTCGGAACAAATTAAGGCAATGATTATGCAATATACTATTTGCGAAAAACTTAAACGAAATATTCAAAAAGAACCCCTTTCCATTCCTGAGCATCATTTCCAAAGAGTAGCAATGGATGTATTTGAAATGGCAGGACACGACTATATATCACTCATTGATGTATATTCAGGCCTTGTCATATCGGAAAAACTGAGTCGGAAACCGTCTAACCATATAATTGAAGTTATTGAAAAAATATTTGATCGCGTAGATTATCTATCAGAAATCAGATGTGATAATAGCCCGTTTGGGTCAGCGGCATTTGAGAAATTTGCCAATGAAGCAAATATTTTGTTTACATTTTCTAGTCCAAGATATCCACAAAGCAATGGACTCGCGGAAAAAGGTGTTGCCATTGCAAAGAATCTTTTGAAGCTATGTTATCAAGTACAGGAAATTTATCGTTTCCAATATCGTATTCTTGAGTACAATACCACACAAGTCGCTAGTATGAAACTGTCTCCGGCTCAGTTTTTCTTTGGCCGCCAAATTAAGACCAGATTACCAGTGGCGGGTCAGCTGTTGCATCGAAATAATTTAAAAGAAGTTGATATTCAAGACAAAATTAATAGAAAAAAAGAAAAGCTAAAGTATTATTATGACCGAACCTCGAGGTCCTTGTCAATGTTGAATGTGGGTGACCAAGTAATATTTAAAAAAACGGAAAAGAATGGCATTATGGGAAAATAGTAGCGAATGTTAATGATAGATCATATGTTGTTCTAGACAATTTTGGGAATTATTTTCGAAGAAATCGTAAGTTCTTATCTAAGACTAAAAATAACGAAATAAGGACTATTGAACTGCTTTTTGAAGATAACGTACGTAACAATTTAAACTACAAAGACAATAAAGCTAAGGAAATAGATATCACACCAAATGTAAAATTAAGTAATAGTAACACAGCAATTATATCCCCTGAAGCATCAGAAGAAGCAGAATGATCGATAGAGCCACCAGATTCATCAATAATTCGTGATGACATCAATAATTCGCGATAGCTTCCGACCTGATTCCAGGATAAACATCCCCGACGTGCATATGCCTGGAGAAGGTTTCAAACTGTATGTAACTCGTAGTGGTCGAGTTAGTGTACCTTCTGCTCGTCACAGCGATTTCATTAAATAAACAAAAAAAATCCCTGTAATAATACGCAAATATTACTCGTATATTGCTACTAAATTGTTATTGTGAACTCAAGTATTATTCTGAACTTTAATTAAGAACTTATAATTGTGATTCCATCAACTTGCATTGTATAGGTGACAGTTTAGAATAGAATATGTCAAACCAGTTGAGCTTCAATCACTACCGCTATTGGAAGATCAAATAACAATTACATTGTATATACCTAAATAAAAACTAATAAAATAGAAACCTTAAAAATATAAAATATTTAAACAAATTAATTTTACTTGTGCTTCATTTTAACGTGCACATCACGCTCGTTACAGTATCGCTGAAAGGGCAAATCGGACTTTGACCGAAATGGCCAGGTGCCTTATGAATGAAGGCGAGCTACCTAAGTTCATGTGGGGAGAATTTGTCAACACTGCGGCGTTTTTACGAAATCGATGCCCAACCAAATCTAATGGCGAAGTTACGCCAGAGCAACTGTGGAGCAGATGCAAACCAAGTGTGGTATTTCTCAGGGAAATATTTTGACACGTTGGACCTGCATCATCTAGATGTTTCTGCAGCATATCTCAATGGCGACATAGACACCGTTGTTTTTATGGAGCAGCCTGAAGGTTTTGCGGATGGAGACCGAGTATGCAAATTGAACGAGGCGATTTATGGACTAAAGCAGAGTGGCCGACAGTGGAATTTGAAGATGAATGCGACTCTCAACGAACTTGGTTTTACGCCCTCCAAATATGACAGGTGTATTTACTACAAGATTCTAAACGAACAATTGCGCTGATCATCGTTTATGTGGACGATCTACTGGTGACAACAAACGATCCGATGGAATTCACAACGCTAAAGCAACGCCTAATTGAAAACTTCAAGATAAGGGACTTGGAACCTCCGGAACTGTGTGTCGAACTTGAGGTCAAACGTCTTGAAAATTGTCTGTGTATCAGCCAAGGTGGATATATCAACAACCTGTTAGATAAATACTACCCGATGGCGCTGCTTCGGATAGGCCAAATTAATCTCCACCATTCCATTTCGGCTTCGGCCGCTCTACTTCTCCGTCTCAACACCTACAGAGAAGATATTGTCCTAGTCCAAGAACCCTGGGTCGTCAATGATCTAGTGTGTGGACTCAGGACTCCTAACTACATTCTCTTCTTCATGAGAAATGGAGGTAAGCCCAGAACCTGCATTCTTGTGAAGAGCTCACTAAATGCCTTTCTTCTCTCCAATTACAGCAATCTAGATTCAGTCGCCGTTTGCCTAGAACTAGGCACAGAAATGTCTGGGTAATATCGGCGTACATGGCACATGACCATGTTGAACCTCCCCCCTCTACTACAATCAAGAGGACGATCGCTGATGCGGAGAGAGCCAAGACCGCGCTCATTCTGGGATGTGATGCAAACGCGCATCACACAATCTGGGGGAGCACGGACATCAACGATAGAGGTGAGTTCATCTTTGACTACATTCTGAACAACAATTTAGTAGTATGCAACTCAGGTTGCGAACCCACCTTTATTACAAAAAACAGACAGGAGGTGCTCGACATCACCCTGACTTCTGACTCTATTTCTGACAGCATCAAAAACTGGAAGGTCTCTCGTGACCACTCCTTCTCTGATCATCGCTATATCACCTTCGATGTAGTAAGATCGCCTCGTTCACAAATATCTTTCAGAAATCACCGAAAGACCAACTGGGATAAGTACAGAGAAACTGTATCGACAATCTTAACTGATACACCTTTCTCCATCCCCAACTGTCCTGCCGACCTCGACACTTCTGTGGAGAGGCTCACAAAAATCCTCAACCACGCACTGTCTATTTCCTGCCCTATCAGCAAGCCTAAGGGCAAGTCGAAACCACCATGGTGGAATCGGGAACTGGACAAGTTGCGCAAGGAAAGCAGGAGGTCTTTTAACAAAGCGAAACGCACCCGAGATGCTGTTGATTGGGAAACCTACAAAAGTTCTCTCAACACCTTCAAAATTGAACTAAGAAGAGCCAAGCGTGTGTCTTGGAGACTCTTCTGCGGCAAAATTGAAGAAGTTTCTGAAGCCTCTAGGCTGAGGAAAGTACTAGCATCGCTCCCGAAAGCACCCAGCTTTCTACAAAAATCGGATGGTACCTGGACACCTTCCAGTCTAGACACCCTAAACCTTCTTGTGGACACCCACTTCCCGAGAAGTCTAGCTGCTAGATCAATCTGTCCTGGCAGTACACCAACCAGATCCTCTTGTAGCCCTCTTAAAATAGACAGTGCATCTGTCAAGTGGGCACTAAATAATTTTAAGCCATATAAATCAGCTGGTCCTGATTGCATTATACCTGCAGAGCTCCAAGCAGTTGCAGATCTCATTCTCCCCTGGCTGACAAGCATCTTCCAAGCTTGTCTAGATTTAGGATATGTCCCCAGGTCTTGGAAGGAGGTTACAGTAATCTTCATTCCCAAGGCCGGCAAATCCTCACATAACAAGCCTAACGACCTTAGACCTATCAGCCTCTCTTCTTTTCTCCTAAAGACACTTGAGAAGCTGATTGATCACCACATCAGAAGCAGTATTGCGTCTGGCAGACTCTCGCATGCTCAACATGCGTACAATAAGGGTAAGTCAGTGGAGACAGCTCTACACACCCTCATAGGTACGATTGAAAAATCACTAAAATACAAGGAATTTACCCTGGTAGCTTTCCTTGACATTGAAGGAGCCTTTAACAACATCACTCCCGAGGCAATTACCTTAGCGCTTAACAATCTCGGTATTGAAAAGTCCCTTGTGGCTTTTATTCACCAGCTACTGGTTAGCAGAGTAATAAACTCTAAACTCGGTGAATCCAATGTCCGCATAACAGTTAATAGAGGAACCCCGCAAGGTGGTGTACTCTCTCCTCTTCTATGGAATGTTGTGGTCAATGAACTGCTACTGAACTTAGAGGAGGTAGGATGCAGGGTGATTGCCTATGCGGATGATGTTGCTATTGCAGTTTCCGGAAAATTTGTCTCGACACTAAGGGATATCATGCAGCATGCCTTCCATAGACTAACCTCATGGACCAGTGCATGCGGTCTTGGAGTTAATCCGCAAAAAACGGAACTAATACTCTTCACGAGAAAATATAAAATTCCCCTACTGCCTCATCTTGTCTTTGCGAAAAACTTCTCTACCAGCATACCCTCCAGGTCAGACTGGAAGTCTGATACTCAGACGCTGGACGGTCCTCTGCGTATTTTCACAGATGGATCCAAGACGGACGAGGGAGTAGGAATAGGTGTCTACTCCAAGGATCTCAATTTTAGTATATCCCTCCACCTTCCAGAATATTGTAGCGTTTTCCAGGCTGAGACAATGGCAATAAAAGAAGATCTGTCTTGGCTCAAGAACAACGTGATATCCAAGAAGGACATCGCCATCTGTTCAGACAGCCAGGCAGCAATCAAATCCCTGAACTCGGTCACTTTTCTCTCTAAGACCTCCCTAAATTGCCGCCTATCTCTTAACGAGATGGCTGAGCATTTTAACATTCACCTCATCTGGGTGCCGGGACACAGTGACATTCCAGGGAATTGTGAAGCTGATTATCTCGCCAGGAGCGGTACGATCTCCACAAACCTCCCTAGTGGGGATCTTCCGCCTATGCCATTCGCTACAGCTAAACTTCTTTTAAAGAATCATACCATTAAAAACACCAACTCAAGATGGTCAGATGGCACTACGTGCCTCATTACAAAGCAAATCTGGCCTAAGCTTGATCTAAAACGTTCACTCTATCTTCTCAGAATGAACAGGTTATCCCTAAGGATTCTCATTGGCGTTATCACAGGACACTGTGCCATTGGCACTCACGCCTCAAGAATGGGACTCCCTCATAATGATTTCTGCAGAAGCTGCAGAGACGAAGAAGAAGAAGAAAGCATAACTTCTCTGCACCTGTAGCGCTCTCTCCTCTCGCAGGATGAAACACCTTGAAGCCTACTTCTTTAACGACTTGAGCGAATTGCACAACGTCTTCATCAGTCAATTAAAGAGCTTCGTTGAAAGCACTAAATGGTTTTTCGGATAAAGGAACACAAGATCCGCGTGGTACCAATGGGCCTAATTTGGCCTAAGTGTGACTGTTTTCTACAGTCAGCCACTTCAACCTAACCTAGATAAATATGATCTTAAAGATTGTAAAAGTTAGAACAGGAACCGACAGTTCCAAGAGTGCGCAAGGAGATCGACAAGACAAAGTACCGCCGTTTAATAGGAAGCCTAATACACCTGTCCACCTTAAGCAGACCAGGCATAGCATTCAGTCAATGCGTTGTCACAATTCAACGGCGAACCTCGGCAGCAGCATTGGAATGCAGCGATGCACGTTCTCCGGTATCTGCAGGGCTCCAATAGTGATGGGATCGTGTATAAAAAGACTACAGTGGATCTCCACGCTTATACTGATGCTAGTTGCGCTATTGATTACAATGATCGAAAGTCACAGAGTGGATTTGCATTCATCTATGGAGGTGGAACAGTTCTCTGGGGTTCGAAGAAGTAACATTTTGGAGCGATAACCGCAGCGCACAGGCGATTGCAAATGACTTGGGAATCCAGGGGCGAACCAAGCATCTCGACATTAAGTAACACTTTATAAAGGAGGCGATTGCAGATGGCAATATCAAGCTGGAGTTTATCGGGTCTGAAGAGATGCCTGCGAAAGCGATAACAAAATCTATGGCAGTACCTTAGGAATGAGTTTCCAGAATTAAATAAATAAATTGAAGGAGGGGTGTTGGGTATAAAATGTAGAGAACGCATTAAATATTCACTTCCACAAATCTATTACTTTTAATGTCATTCCTTTCCCCCATCATTTCCTTTTTCCATCTTTCTTTTTCCAATTCCATTTTCTGTCGTGTGCGGATGTATTTTCTGAAAAGCTAAATAAAGGAATCAAAAGTATCTTTTGCGTAACTCACCAAAAATTCAAAATAAAACTGAATTTTAAAAGAAATAAATTAATATGGCTTAGAATATTTTATAATTAAAACTGACTAAATATAAATTTACATACAAGGCAATCTTTTTACATTTTACAACTTTAGATTATGTTCTTCAATTCAAATTTATGTTGCGTTCATATTAAATGGCTTTTTAGGATTCCGTACCAGAATGGTACAAACGTAACTTTGATGGTTTTACTTTTGTAAACACATGTTTTCTTTTAAATAAAGGAATTATGATGAGGTTTAACTGCCCAACAGGCATATTTTTATTTTAATATAATATTTCATATAATAATAGAATTGTAATAGCAAAGAAATATTGTAATACATTTATGTTTATCACCAATAAAATTGACATAATTTTATTGTTTATAGGAGAACTTAAGTTCTTAAAGAATGTCCGAAACCTTTCCAAACCGAACAGGTTTCAATATTTATCGATTTTCAAACGTATTCCGCACTAGTTTCCAGTATTGTTTCTAACAAATGTTTCGGACCCTTATTTTTATATATAATAGTGCTTAACAAATACATTTTGTGAACACTACCTTTATTGTGTAGGTCCTCCTATTTTTTGTTTTAAAAATTGCCATAACATTTGAAAAATAAATAACAAAATTATGGGTGCTTAGATGCTTCTTTGAAAATCGCACATGCATGAAATGTTTTCTGACGAAAATATGTCGAAAACGGAACTATCAAATTTTCACCAAAATCAAATTTGAAGTAAGATTTTCCCCGAATCTAAGCTATTTCATTCTAACTTGTGGAAAATCAAATACTCTATTTTCGGTACTCCTGCCTTCTTCCGTTCATGTAAACACTGTCCATGCCTATTTCACTACATCAGCTTGGAGGGGAAGTCTATCAGCTGTTCGGCATAGCTCACACGTATTCTCAGAATCGTGTCGATGAAAATTTTACAAAAAAAGCTGTCAGATGAAATTAAGGGGCAAGAGAAGGAGAAATTGGATATCTCTATGTGACTGATTTGTGGAAAACAGTCAAACAATATATTCATATTTGATGATATCAAATTATCATCAACCCATCACCAAAACCATTGTTGTACTATTTTCCACTGGAAAGATGCCTATCTCGTTTGACTAATTTCTGATAGAGATACATAACCTTCCAGCTGGAAAATACGTAACGTATTCACAAATTTGATAGTTAAACACGAAGCATTCCATATAATTGACAGTTAATGATAAACACATATAAATTGTCAAATCATCCAATAAAACCATTTTTAACTCAAAATAGTTTTAACAGTAGAATAAAATACGTCACCTTAATGGTAATTATGTTATGACATTTTCAATTGATGATTTCGAAGACTTATTAAATTCTTATGGAAATTAATAGACATTGTTTTATTGTTAATTTAAAATACAACAGAATTTAAAAGATAATCGCAATATTCGTACAATAGTACGTTTACACCGCACCCAAATTCAGCATTTCTGCTAGTTTCTGCATTTCAGGCCAAATGCATTGCACTTCGGCATACATTTCCTGCATTCCGGAATGTTGCATTTCAGCGAAATGCAGAATTTCGTCGCTTATTTACAAATGAAGTTCGTCAAGTCGAACAACCCTCTTCACAAATTCAGCCCCCTGACATAAACAAAAAAACAGCTGTCAACAAGACAATAATGATTTTTAAGTGATCATTGCAATAGAAATGGAATATATATGTCTGAATTAGCATTTAAATTCATTTTTAAATTAATATAACAAGCTAAAAGGTTCAACCACTTCTGATTTCTAATCAGAAAAAAAATATCAATAATAAATTCTGACACTAGCTGTCATTTAAAATGCTGAAGTCGCAGTGGGAACGCAAAATTGGATTCTGAAATTTTTTTCCTGAAATGCTGAATTTGGGTGCGTTGTAAACGTACTATAAGAGGTATCTATATTCCAATAGAAAATAAGACTATCCCTTATTTCGTAAATCTGAACAAAATATTTTAATTTAAACATTTTGTGAAAAAAAAAAATTAAAGTGGTTTAAAACAGAATGGCACAAACTGAAGTTTCATGGCTTTACTTCTGCAAAAACATGTATTCTTTTAAATTAAGACGAGGTATTTTATTGTCATATAATAGTTCAGAAGAACGATTAAATTGCATAAAATTTCAAGTGAAACTAGCTGACAACCACCTAATCAGCGTAAAGGAAAGTGGAACTGTGAAATCTGGCGTCTGCGTTCGAAACGGAGAGGACCCTTTTTATTTCTACAACACTTTACTGGTTCCAAATCGGATAACCTCATATCGATTAGTAAAGCAACAGATCAAGGTTACAAAGTGGTTTTGGAAGGGTCTGGAGCCAACATCTTAGATAAATATTTAAGAACGGTTTGTACTACTTAGTGGTAAATGAAAAGGCACAGATTAGCAGTGGGACAGTTGGAACCCCTAGTTTTCGCTATGGATCTCTTATGTCTTGGCACAAAAGGCTGGGACATGCCAACTTTAATTCTTTAAGGCAGCTGTTGTCAAAGGAAATGGTTCGTGGGTTACTAGACAAATTCAACGATGACGTCGCCACCTGTACGACATGTATTCGAGCGAAACAAACACAGACCCCTTTTCCGAATAGCAACGATAAGAAAACATCGCAGCGACTGCAGCTAGTGCACTTAGATATCTGCGGCCCCATGCGGACGGAATCTCTTGGGAAATCCAAATACTTTATCACGTTCATCGATGATATTTCACGGAAGATATTTGTCTATTTTTTAAGTAAAAAAACTAAAGCCCTACAAGCTTTTAAAAAGTTTAAGGTTTTTGCGGAGACGCAAAGTGGCGAAAAACTGGAAATACTGAGGACTGATAATGGTCTGGAATATTGCAGCAAAGATTTTCAAAATTATACTGCGAAAAGTAGTATTCTGCATCAAAAGAGTGTCCCACATCCACCGCAGCAGAATGGTATCGCTGAAAGGCCAAATCGGACCTTGACCGAAATGGCCAGGAGCCTTATGAACGAAGGCGAACTACCTAAGTTCATGTGGGGAGAATTGGTCAACACTGCGGCGTTTTTACGAAATCGATGCCCAACCAAATCTGGCGAAGTAACGCAAGAGGTGCTGTGGAGCAGATGCAAATCAAGTGTGTTTTTTCTCAGGGAAATCGGAGCAAAAGTTTACACACTGAATAAAACCTCTTATCTTGAAAAATTTGACTATAAATCAGAGGAGGGCATTCTTGTTGGATACGCGGTAGAGACAAAGGCCTACAGAATTTGGGTACCAAACAAACGAAGTGTTATTAAAAGCAGAGACGTCAGATTTGTTCAAAATGACAGCAATATTCAATATTATATGCAGATTATGAAACCATCAATGAACAAAATAGTTCAGTTCAATGCATGTCAACTGTGGACTCTGAGTCCAATGAAGAAAATTCAAACAAGGTGCGTAATGATCCTGAAACAGTTAAGGACATCGAATCCTTGCAAGACTCGGATGAATGGCGAGAGGCGAGAGGCGATGCGAATCGAGTACGATTCACTTCTAAAAAAGCACACATAGACCTTGGTTGACAGGCCGCAGAATAAGGTGATAAAATCAAGAGGGGTTTTGAAGATCAAGTACATGCCGGATGGAACTATAGAGAAGAGGAAGGCGCTCCTCATTGCAAGATTTGGATTTGACCAAATTCAGGGTATCCACTACCAAGATACCTACTCACCAGTGGCAAATATTAGTTCGATCCGTCTAACCATGGCAATTGCGATTGAAAACACGTTGGACCTGCATCATCTAGATGTTTCTGCAGCATATCTCAATGGCGAAATAGACACGGTGGTTTTTATGGAGCAGCATGAAGGTTTTGCGTATGGAGACCGAGTATGCAAATTGAACAAGGCGATTTATGGACTAAAGCGACTCTCAACGAACTTGGTTTTACGCCCTCCAAATATGACAGGTGTATTTACTACAAGATTCTAAACGAACAATTGCACTGATCATCGTTTATGTGGACGACCTACTGGTGACAACAAACGATCCGATGGAATTCAAAACACTAAAGCAACGCCTAATTGAAAACTTCAAGATAAGGGACTTGGAACCTCCGGAACTGTGTGTCGAACTTGATGTCAAACGTCTTGAAAATTGTCTGTATATCAGCCAAGGTGGATATATCAATGACCTGTTAGATAAATATGGTCTTAAAGATTGTAAGCCGGACCGATTGCCAAACCCGGGAAACTTGAAGTTAGAACAGGAACTGACAGGAACTGACAAGAGAGCGCAAGGAGATCGACAAGACAAAGTACCGCCGTTTAATAGGAAGCCTATTGCACCTGTCTACCTTTAGCAGAACGGACATACCATTCACAATCAATGCGTTGTCACAATTCAACGGCGAACGGCGAACCTCGGCAGCAGCATTGGAATGCAGCGATGCACGTTCTCCGGTATCTGCAGGGTTCCAAGAGTTCTGGGATCGTTTATAAAAAGACTGCAGCGGATCTCCACGCTTATACTGATGCTAGTTGGGCTATTGATTACAATGATCGAAAGTCACAGAGTGGATTTGCATCCATCTGTGGAGGTGGAACAGTGCTCTGGCGTTCGAAGAAACAAACGATAGTCACTACATCGAGCACAGAAGCGGAGTACGTAAATCTCAGCTCTGTGGCAAAGGAAGCAGCATTTCTACACAATTTTTAAGAACTTGGGCTTCGTCAATGGTCAATAACAATTTGGGGCGATAACCGCAGCGCACAGGCGATTGCAAATGACTTGGGGATCCAGGGACGAACCAAGCATCTCGACATTAAGTAACACTTTATAAAGGAGGCGATTGCAGATGGAAAGATCAAGCTCGAGTTTATCGGGTCTGAAGAGATGCCCGCGGACGCGTTAACAAAATCAATGGCAGTACCTTAGGAATGAGTTCCCAGAATTAAATAAATAAATCAAAGGAGGGGTGTTGGGTATAAAATGTAGACAACACATTAAATATTCACTTCCACAAATCTAATACTTTTAATGTCATTCCTTTCCCCCTTCATTTCCTTTTTCCAATTCCATTTTCTGTCGTGTGCGGATACATTCTCTGAAAAGCTAAATAAAGTAATCAAAAGTAGCTTTTGCGTAACTCACCATCATCAAAACCATTGTTGTACTATTTTCCACTGGAAAAATGCCTATCTCGTTTGACTAATTTCTGATAGAGATACATAACCTTCCAGCTGGAAAATACGTAACGTATTCACAAATTTGATAGTTAATCACGAAGCATTCCATATAATTGACAGTTTATGATAAACACAAATAAATTGTCAAATCATCCAATAAAACCATTTTTAATTCAAAATAGTTTTAACAGTAGAATAAAATACGTCACCTTAATGGTAATTATGTTATGACATTTTCAATTGATGATTTCGAAGACTTATTAAATTCTTATGGAAATTAATAGACATTGTTTTATTGTTAATTCAAAATACAACAGTATTTAAAAGATAATCGCAATATTCGTTTAATAGTACGTTTACACCGCACCCAAATTCAGCATTTCTGCTAGTTTCTGCATTTCAGGCCAAATGCATTGCATTTCGGCATACATTTCCTGCATTCCGGAATGTTGCATTTCAGCGAAATGCAGAATTTCGTCGCTTACTTACAAATGAAGTTCGTCAAGTCGAACAGCCCTCTTCACAAATTCAGCCCGCTGACATAAACAAAAAAACAGCTGTCAACAAAACAATAATGATTTTCAAGTGATCATTGCAATAGAAATGGAATATATATGTCTGAATTAGCATTTAAATTCATTTTTAAATTAATATAACAAGCTAAAAGGTTCAACCACTTCTGATTTCTAATCAGAAAAAAAATATCAATAATTAATTCTGACACTAGCTGTCATTTGAAATGCTGAAGTTGCAGTGGGAACGCAAAATTGGATTCTGAAATTTTTTTCCTGAAATGCTGAATTTGGGTGCGGTGTAAACGTACTATAAGAGGTGGCTATATTCCAATAGAAAATAAGACTATCCCTTATTTCGTAAATCTGAACAAAATATTTTAATTTAAACATTTTGTGAACAAAAAAATTAAAGTGGTTTAAAACAGAATGGCACAAACTGAAGTTTCATGGCTTTACTTCTGCAAAAACATGTATTCTTTTAAATTAAGACGAGGTATTTTATTGTCATATAATAGTTCAGAAGAACGATTAAATTGCATAAAATTTCAAGTGAAAATAGCTGACAACCACCTAATGAGCGTAAAGGAAAGTGGAACTGTGAAATCTGGCGTCTGCGTTCGAAACGGAGAGGACCCTTTTTATTTCTACAACACTTTACTAGTTCCAAATCGGATAACCTCATATCGATTAGTAAAGCAACAGATCAAGGTTACAAAGTGGTTTTTGAAGGGTCTGGAGCCAACATCTTAGATAAATATCTAAGAACGGTTTGTACTACTTAGTCGTAAATCAAAAGGCACAGATTAGCAGTGGGACAGTTGGAACCCCTAGTTTTCGCTATGGATCTCTTATGCACTCAGATATCTGCGGCCCCATGCGGACGGAATCTCTTGGGAAATCCAAATACTTTATCACGTTCATCGATGATATTTCACGGAAGATATTTGTCTATTTTTTAAGTAAAAAAACTAAAGCCCTACAGGCTTTTAAAAAGTTTAAGGTTTTTGCGGAGACGCAAAGTGGCGAAAAACTGGAAATACTGAGGACTGATAATGGTCTGGAATATTGCATCAAAGATTTTCAAAATTATACTGCGAAAAGTGGTATTCTGCATCAAAAGAGTGTCCCACATACGCCGCAGCAGAATGGTATCGCTGAAAGGCCAAATCGGACCTTAACCGAAATGGCCAGGAGCCTTATGAACGAAGGCGAACTACCTAAGTTCATGTGGGGAGAATTGGTCAACACTGCGGCGTTTTTACGAAATCGATGCCCAACCAAATCTGGCGAAGTAACGCAAGAGGTGCTGTGGAGCAGATGCAAATCAAGTGTGTTTTTTCTCAGGGAAATCGGAGCAAAGGTTTACACACTGAATAAAACCTCTTATCTTGAAAAATTTTACTATAAATCAGAGGAGGGCATTCTTGTTGGATACGCGGTAGAGACAAAGGCCTACAGAATTTGGGTACCAAACAAACGAAGTGTTATTAAAAGCAGAGACGTCAGATTTGTTCAAAATGACAGCAATATTCAATATTATATGCAGATTATGAAACCATCAATGAACAAAATAGTTCAGTTCAATGCATGTCAACTGTGGACTCTGAGTCCAATGAAGAAAATTCAAACAAGGTGCGTAATGATCCTGAAACAGTTAAGGACATCGAATCCTTGCAAGACTCGGATGAATGGCGAGAGGCGAGAGGCGATGCGAATCGAGTACGATTCACTTCTAAAAAAGCACACATAGACCTTGGTTGACAGGCCGCAGAATAAGGTGATAAAATCAAGAGGGGTTTTGAAGATCAAGTACATGCCGGATGGAACTATAGAGAAGAGGAAGGCGCTCCTCATTGCAAGATTTGGATTTGACCAAATTCAGGGTATCCACTACCAAGATACCTACTCACCAGTGGCAAATATTAGTTCGATCCGTCTAACCATGGCAATTGCGATTGAAAACGCGTTGGACCTGCATCATCTAGATGTTTCTGCAGCATATCTCAATGGCGAAATAGACACGGTGGTTTTTATGGAGCAGCCTGAAGGTTTTGCGTATGGAGACCGAGTATGCAAATTGAACAAGGCGATTTATGGACTAAAGCGACTCTCAACGAACTTGGTTTTACGCCCTCCAAATATGACAGGTGTATTTACTACAAGATTCTAAACGAACAATTGCACTGATCATCGTTTATGTGGACGACCTACTGGTGACAACAAACGATCCGATGGAATTCAAAACACTAAAGCAACGCCTAATTGAAAACTTCAAGATAAGGGACTTGGAACCTCCGGAACTGTGTGTCGAACTTGATGTCAAACGTCTTGAAAATTGTCTGTATATCAGCCAAGGTGGATATATCAATGACCTGTTAGATAAATATGGTCTTAAAGATTGTAAGCCGGACCGATTGCCAAACCCGGGAAACTTGAAGTTAGAACAGGAACTGACAGGAACTGACAAGAGAGCGCAAGGAGATCGACAAGACAAAGTACCGCCGTTTAATAGGAAGCCTACTGCACCTGTCTACCTTTAGCAGAACGGACATACCATTCACAATCAATGCGTTGTCACAATTCAACGGCGAACGGCGAACCTCGGCAGCAGCATTGGAATGCAGCGATGCACGTTCTCCGGTATCTGCAGGGTTCCAAGAGTTCTGGGATCGTTTATAAAAAGACTGCAGCGGATCTCCACGCTTATACTGATGCTAGTTGGGCTATTGATTACAATGATCGAAAGTCACAGAGTGGATTTGCATCCATCTGTGGAGGTGGAACAGTGCTCTGGCGTTCGAAGAAACAAACGATAGTCACTACATCGAGCACAGAAGCGGAGTACGTAAATCTCAGCTCTGTGGCAAAGGAAGCAGCATTTCTACACAATTTTTAAGAACTTGGGCTTCGTCAATGGTCAATAACAATTTGGGGCGATAACCGCAGCGCACAGGCGATTGCAAATGACTTGGGGATCCAGGGACGAACCAAGCATCTCGACATTAAGTAACACTTTATAAAGGAGGCGATTGCAGATGGAAAGATCAAGCTCGAGTTTATCGGGTCTGAAGAGATGCCCGCGGACGCGTTAACAAAATCAATGGCAGTACCTTAGGAATGAGTTCCCAGAATTAAATAAATAAATCAAAGGAGGGGTGTTGGGTATAAAATGTAGACAACACATTAAATATTCACTTCCACAAATCTAATACTTTTAATGTCATTCCTTTCCCCCTTCATTTCCTTTTTCCAATTCCATTTTCTGTCGTGTGCGGATACATTCTCTGAAAAGCTAAATAAAGTAATCAAAAGTAGCTTTTGCGTAACTCACCATCCCCAAAACCATTGTTGTACTATTTTCCACTGGAAAAATGCCTATCTCGTTTGACTAATTTCTGATAGAGATACATAACCTTCCAGCTGGAAAATACGTAACGTATTCACAAATTTGATAGTTAATCACGAAGCATTCCATATAATTGACAGTTTATGATAAACACAAATAAATTGTCAAATCATCCAATAAAACCATTTTTAATTCAAAATAGTTTTAACAGTAGAATAAAATACGTCACCTGAATGGTAATTATGTTATGACATTTTCAATTGATGATTACGAAGACTTATTAAATTCTTATGGAAATTAATAGACATTGTTTTATTGTTAATTCAAAATACAACAGTATTTAAAAGATAATCGCAATATTCGCTTAATAGTACGTTTACACCGCACCCAAATTCAGCATTTCTGCATTGCATTTCGGCATACATTTCCTGCATTCCGGAATGTTGCATTTCAGCGAAATGCAGAATTTCGTCGCTTACTTACAAATGAAGTTCGTCAAGTCGAACAGCCCTCTTCACAAATTCAGCCCGCTGACATAAACAAAAAAACAGCTGTCAACAAAACAATAATGATTTTCAAGTGATCATTGCAATAGAAATGGAATATATATGTCTGAATTTGCAATTAAATTCATTTTTAAATTAATATAACAAGCTAAAAGGTTCAACCACTTCTGATTTCTAATCAGAAAAAAAATATCAATAATTAATTCTGACACTAGCTGTCATTTGAAATGCTGAAGTTGCAGTGGGAACGCAAAATTGGATTCTGAAATTTTTTTCCTGAAATGCTGAATTTGGGTGCGTTGTAAACGTACTATAAGAGGTATCTATATTCCAATAGAAAATAAGACTATCCCTTATTTCGTAAATCTGAAAAAAATATTTTAATTTAAACATTTTGTGAAAAAAAAAAATTAAAGTGGTTTAAAACAGAATGGCACAAACTGAAGTTTCATGGCTTTACTTCTGCAAAAACATGTATTCTTTTAAATTAAGACGAGGTATTTTATTGTCATATAATAGTTCAGAAGAACGATTAAATTGCATAAAATTTCAAGTGAAACCAGCTGACAACCACCTAATCAGCGTAAAGGAAAGTGGAACTGTGAAATCTGGCGTCTGCGTTCGAAACGGAGACGACCCTTTTTATTTCTACAACACTTTTCTAGTTCCAAATCGGATAACCTCATATCGATTAGTAAAGCAACAGATCAAGGTTACAAAGTGGTTTTTGAAGGGTCTGGAGCCAACATCTTAGATAAATATCTAAGAACGGTTTGTACTACTTAGTCGTAAATGAAAAGGCACAGATTAGCAGTGGGACAGTTGGAACCCCTAGTTTTCGCTATGGATCTCTTATGCACTCAGATATCTGCGGCCCCATGCGGACGGAATCTCTTGGGAAATCCAAATACTTTATCACGTTCATCGATGATATTTCACGGAAGATATTTGTCTATTTTTTAAGTAAAAAAACTAAAGCCCTACAGGCTTTTAAAAAGTTTAAGGTTTTTGCGGAGACGCAAAGTGGCGAAAAACTGGAAATACTGAGGACTGATAATGGTCTGGAATATTGCATCAAAGATTTTCAAAATTATACTGCGAAAAGTGGTATTCTGCATCAAAAGAGTGTCCCACATACGCCGCAGCAGAATGGTATCGCTGAAAGGCCAAATCGGACCTTAACCGAAATGGCCAGGAGCCTTATGAACGAAGGCGAACTACCTAAGTTCATGTGGGGAGAATTGGTCAACACTGCGGCGTTTTTACGAAATCGATGCCCAACCAAATCTGGCGAAGTAACGCAAGAGGTGCTGTGGAGCAGATGCAAATCAAGTGTGTTTTTTCTCAGGGAAATCGGAGCAAAGGTTTACACACTGAATAAAACCTCTTATCTTGAAAAATTTTACTATAAATCAGAGGAGGGCATTCTTGTTGGATACGCGGTAGAGACAAAGGCCTACAGAATTTGGGTACCAAACAAACGAAGTGTTATTAAAAGCAGAGACGCCAGATTTGTTCAAACAAAATGACAGCAATATTCAATATTATATGCAGATTATGAAACCATCAATGAACAAAATAGTTCAGTTCAATGCATGTCAACTGTGGACTCTGAGTCCAATGAAGAAAATTCAAACAAGGTGCGTAATGATCCTGAAACAGTTAAGGACATCGAATCCTTGCAAGACTCGGATGAATGGCGAGAGGCAAGAGGCGATGCGAATCGAGTACGATTCACTTCTAAAAAAGCACACATAGACCTTGGTTGACAGGCCGCAGAATAAGGTGATAAAATCAAGAGGGGTTTTGAAGATCAAGTACATGCCGGATGGAACTATAGAGAAGAGGAAGGCGCTCCTCATTGCAAGATTTGGATTTGACCAAATTCAGGGTATCCACTACCAAGATACCTACTCACCAGTGGCAAATATTATTTCGATCCGTCTAACCATGGCAATTGCGATTGAAAACGCGTTGGACCTGCATCATCTAGATGTTTCTGCAGCATATCTCAATGGCGAAATAGACACGGTGGTTTTTATGGAGCAGCCTGAAGGTTTTGCGTATGGAGACCGAGTATGCAAATTGAACAAGGCGATTTATGGACTAAAGCGACTCTCAACGAACTTGGTTTTACGCCCTCCAAATATGACAGGTGTATTTACTACAAGATTCTAAACGAACAATTGCACTGATCATCGTTTATGTGGACGACCTACTGGTGACAACAAACGATCCGATGGAATTCAAAACACTAAAGCAACGCCTAATTGAAAACTTCAAGATAAGGGACTTGGAACCTCGAGAACTGTGTGTCGAACTTGATGTCAAACGTCTTGAAAATTGTCTGTATATCAGCCAAGGTGGATATATCAATGACCTGTTAGATAAATATGGTCTTAAAAATTGTAAGCCGGACCGATTGCCAAACCCGGGAAACTTGAAGTTAGAACAGGAACTGACAGGAACTGACAAGAGAGCGCAAGGAGATCGACAAGACAAAGTACCGCCGTTTAATAGGAAGCCTACTGCACCTGTCTACCTTTAGCAGAACGGACATACCATTCACAATCAATGCGTTGTCACAATTCAACGGCGAACCTCGGCAGCAGCATTGGAATGCAGCGATGCACGTTCTCCGGTATCTGCAGGGTTCCAAGAGTTCTGGGATCGTTTATAAAAAGACTGCAGCGGATCTCCACGCTTATACTGATGCTAGTTGGGCTATTGATTACAATGATCGAAAGTCACAGAGTGGATTTGCATCCATCTGTGGAGGTGGAACAGTGCTCTGGCGTTCGAAGAAACAAACGATAGTCACTACATCGAGCACAGAAGCGGAGTACGTAAATCTCAGCTCTGTGGCAAAGGAAGCAGCATTTCTACACAATTTTTAAGAACTTGGGCTTCGTCAATGGTCAATAACAATTTGGGGCGATAACCGCAGCGCACAGGCGATTGCAAATGACTTGGGGATCCAGGGACGAACCAAGCATCTCGACATTAAGTAACACTTTATAAAGGAGGCGATTGCAGATGGAAAGATCAAGCTCGAGTTTATCGGGTCTGAAGAGATGCCCGCGGACGCGTTAACAAAATCAATGGCAGTGCCTTAGGAATGAGTTCCCAGAATTAAATAAATAAATCAAAGGAGGGGTGTTGGGTATAAAATGTAGACAACACATTAAATATTCACTTCCACAAATCTAATACTTTTAATGTCATTCCTTTCCCCCTTCATTTCCTTTTTCCAATTCCATTTTCTGTCGTGTGCGGATACATTCTCTGAAAAGCTAAATAAAGTAATCAAAAGTAGCTTTTGCGTAACTCACCATCCCCAAAACCATTGTTGTACTATTTTCCACTGGAAAAATGCCTATCTCGTTTGACTAATTTCTGATAGAGATACATAACCTTCCAGCTGGAAAATACGTAACGTATTCACAAATTTGATAGTTAATCACGAAGCATTCCATATAATTGACAGTTTATGATAAACACAAATAAATTGTCAAATCATCCAATAAAACCATTTTTAATTCAAAATAGTTTTAACAGTAGAATAAAATACGTCACCTGAATGGTAATTATGTTATGACATTTTCAATTGATGATTACGAAGACTTATTAAATTCTTATGGAAATTAATAGACATTGTTTTATTGTTAATTCAAAATACAACAGTATTTAAAAGATAATCGCAATATTCGCTTAATAGTACGTTTACACCGCACCCAAATTCAGCATTTCTGCATTGCATTTCGGCATACATTTCCTGCATTCCGGAATGTTGCATTTCAGCGAAATGCAGAATTTCGTCGCTTACTTACAAATGAAGTTCGTCAAGTCGAACAGCCCTCTTCACAAATTCAGCCCGCTGACATAAACAAAAAAACAGCTGTCAACAAAACAATAATGATTTTCAAGTGATCATTGCAATAGAAATGGAATATATATGTCTGAATTAGCAATTAAATTCATTTTTAAATTAATATAACAAGCTAAAAGGTTCAACCACTTCTGATTTCTAATCAGAAAAAAAATATCAATAATTAATTCTGACACTAGCTGTCATTTGAAATGCTGAAGTTGCAGTGGGAACGCAAAATTGGATTCTGAAATTTTTTTCCTGAAATGCTGAATTTGGGTGCGTTGTAAACGTACTATAAGAGGTATCTATATTCCAATAGAAAATAAGACTATCCCTTATTTCGTAAATCTGAACAAAATATTTTAATTTAAACATTTTGTGAAAAAAAAAAATTAAAGTGGTTTAAAACAGAATGGCACAAACTGAAGTTTCATGGCTTTACTTCTGCAAAAACATGTATTCTTTTAAATTAAGACGAGGTATTTTATTGTCATATAATAGTTCAGAAGAACGATTAAATTGCATAAAATTTCAAGTGAAACCAGCTGACAACCACCTAATCAGCGTAAAGGAAAGTGGAACTGTGAAATCTGGCGTCTGCGTTCGAAACGGAGACGACCCTTTTTATTTCTACAACACTTTTCTAGTTCCAAATCGGATAACCTCATATCGATTAGTAAAGCAACAGATCAAGGTTACAAAGTGGTTTTTGAAGGGTCTGGAGCCAACATCTTAGATAAATATCTAAGAACGGTTTGTACTACTTAGTCGTAAATGAAAAGGCACAGATTAGCAGTGGGACAGTTGGAACCCCTAGTTTTCGCTATGGATCTCTTATGCACTCAGATATCTGCGGCCCCATGCGGACGGAATCTCTTGGGAAATCCAAATACTTTATCACGTTCATCGATGATATTTCATGGAAGATATTTGTCTATTTTTTAAGTAAAAAAACTAAAGCCCTACAGGCTTTTAAAAAGTTTAAGGTTTTTGCGGAGACGCAAAGTGGCGAAAAACTGGAAATACTGAGGACTGATAATGGTCTGGAATATTGCATCAAAGATTTTCAAAATTATACTGCGAAAAGTGGTATTCTGCATCAAAAGAGTGTCCCACATACGCCGTAGCAGAATGGTATCGCTGAAAGGCCAAATCGGACCTTAACCGAAATGGCCAGGAGCCTTATGAACGAAGGCGAACTACCTAAGTTCATGTGGGGAGAATTGGTCAACACTGCGGCGTTTTTACGAAATCGATGCCCAACCAAATCTGGCGAAGTAACGCAAGAGGTGCTGTGGAGCAGATGCAAATCAAGTGTGTTTTTTCTCAGGGAAATCGGAGCAAAGGTTTACACACTGAATAAAACCTCTTATCTTGAAAAATTTTACTATAAATCAGAGGAGGGCATTCTTGTTGGATACGCGGTAGAGACAAAGGCCTACAGAATTTGGGTACCAAACAAACGAAGTGTTATTAAAAGCAGAGACGCCAGATTTGTTCAAACAAAATGACAGCAATATTCAATATTATATGCAGATTATGAAACCATCAATGAACAAAATAGTTCAGTTCAATGCATGTCAACTGTGGACTCTGAGTCCAATGAAGAAAATTCAAACAAGGTGCGTAATGATCCTGAAACAGTTAAGGACATCGAATCCTTGCAAGACTCGGATGAATGGCGAGAGGCAAGAGGCGATGCGAATCGAGTACGATTCACTTCTAAAAAGCAGGCCGCAGAATAAGGTGATAAAATCAAGAGGGGTTTTGAAGATCAAGTACATGCCGGATGGAACTATAGAGAAGAGGAAGGCGCTCCTCATTGCAAGATTTGGATTTGACCAAATTCAGGGTATCCACTACCAAGATACCTACTCACCAGTGGCAAATATTAGTTCGATCCGTCTAACCATGGCAATTGCGATTGAAAACGCGTTGGACCTGCATCATCTAGATGTTTCTGCAGCATATCTCAATGGCGAAATAGACACGGTGGTTTTTATGGAGCAGCCTGAAGGTTTTGCGTATGGAGACCGAGTATGCAAATTGAACAAGGCGATTTATGGACTAAAGCGACTCTCAACGAACTTGGTTTTACGCCCTCCAAATATGACAGGTGTATTTACTACAAGATTCTAAACGAACAATTGCACTGATCATCGTTTATGTGGACGACCTACTGGTGACAACAAACGATCCGATGGAATTCAAAACACTAAAGCAACGCCTAATTGAAAACTTCAAGATAAGGGACTTGGAACCTCCGGAACTGTGTGTCGAACTTGATGTCAAACGTCTTGAAAATTGTCTGTATATCAGCCAAGGTGGATATATCAATGACCTGTTAGATAAATATGGTCTTAAAGATTGTAAGCCGGACCGATTGCCAAACCCGGGAAACTTGAAGTTAGAACAGGAACTGACAGGAACTGACAAGAGAGCGCAAGGAGATCGACAAGACAAAGTACCGCCGTTTAATAGGAAGCCTACTGCACCTGTCTACCTTTAGCAGAACGGACATACCATTCACAATCAATGCGTTGTCACAATTCAACGGCGAACGGCGAACCTCGGCAGCAGCATTGGAATGCAGCGATGCACGTTCTCCGGTATCTGCAGGGTTCCAAGAGTTCTGGGATCGTTTATAAAAAGACTGCAGCGGATCTCCACGCTTATACTGATGCTAGTTGGGCTATTGATTACAATGATCGAAAGTCACAGAGTGGATTTGCATCCATCTGTGGAGGTGGAACAGTGCTCTGGCGTTCGAAGAAACAAACGATAGTCACTACATCGAGCACAGAAGCGGAGTACGTAAATCTCAGCTCTGTGGCAAAGGAAGCAGCATTTCTACACAATTTTTAAGAACTTGGGCTTCGTCAATGGTCAATAACAATTTGGGGCGATAACCGCAGCGCACAGGCGATTGCAAATGACTTGGGGATCCAGGGACGAACCAAGCATCTCGACATTAAGTAACACTTTATAAAGGAGGCGATTGCAGATGGAAAGATCAAGCTCGAGTTTATCGGGTCTGAAGAGATGCCCGCGGACGCGTTAACAAAATCAATGGCAGTACCTTAGGAATGAGTTCCCAGAATTAAATAAATAAATCAAAGGAGGGGTGTTGGGTATAAAATGTAGACAACACATTAAATATTCACTTCCACAAATCTAATACTTTTAATGTCATTCCTTTCCCCCTTCATTTCCTTTTTCCAATTCCATTTTCTGTCGTGTGCGGATACATTCTCTGAAAAGCTAAATAAAGTAATCAAAAGTAGCTTTTGCGTAACTCACCATCCCCAAAACCATTGTTGTACTATTTTCCACTGGAAAAATGCCTATCTCGTTTGACTAATTTCTGATAGAGATACATAACCTTCCAGCTGGAAAATACGTAACGTATTCACAAATTTGATAGTTAATCACGAAGCATTCCATATAATTGACAGTTTATGATAAACACAAATAAATTGTCAAATCATCCAATAAAACCATTTTTAATTCAAAATAGTTTTAACAGTAGAATAAAATACGTCACCTGAATGGTAATTATGTTATGACATTTTCAATTGATGATTACGAAGACTTATTAAATTCTTATGGAAATTAATAGACATTGTTTTATTGTTAATTCAAAATACAACAGTATTTAAAAGATAATCGCAATATTCGCTTAATAGTACGTTTACACCGCACCCAAATTCAGCATTTCTGCATTGCATTTCGGCATACATTTCCTGCATTCCGGAATGTTGCATTTCAGCGAAATGCAGAATTTCGTCGCTTACTTACAAATGAAGTTCGTCAAGTCGAACAGCCCTCTTCACAAATTCAGCCCGCTGACATAAACAAAAAAACAGCTGTCAACAAAACAATAATGATTTTCAAGTGATCATTGCAATAGAAATGGAATATATATGTCTGAATTTGCAATTAAATTCATTTTTAAATTAATATAACAAGCTAAAAGGTTCAACCACTTCTGATTTCTAATCAGAAAAAAAATATCAATAATTAATTCTGACACTAGCTGTCATTTGAAATGCTGAAGTTGCAGTGGGAACGCAAAATTGGATTCTGAAATTTTTTTCCTGAAATGCTGAATTTGGGTGCGTTGTAAACGTACTATAAGAGGTATCTATATTCCAATAGAAAATAAGACTATCCCTTATTTCGTAAATCTGAAAAAAATATTTTAATTTAAACATTTTGTGAAAAAAAAAAATTAAAGTGGTTTAAAACAGAATGGCACAAACTGAAGTTTCATGGCTTTACTTCTGCAAAAACATGTATTCTTTTAAATTAAGACGAGGTATTTTATTGTCATATAATAGTTCAGAAGAACGATTAAATTGCATAAAATTTCAAGTGAAACCAGCTGACAACCACCTAATCAGCGTAAAGGAAAGTGGAACTGTGAAATCTGGCGTCTGCGTTCGAAACGGAGACGACCCTTTTTATTTCTACAACACTTTTCTAGTTCCAAATCGGATAACCTCATATCGATTAGTAAAGCAACAGATCAAGGTTACAAAGTGGTTTTTGAAGGGTCTGGAGCCAACATCTTAGATAAATATCTAAGAACGGTTTGTACTACTTAGTCGTAAATGAAAAGGCACAGATTAGCAGTGGGACAGTTGGAACCCCTAGTTTTCGCTATGGATCTCTTATGCACTCAGATATCTGCGGCCCCATGCGGACGGAATCTCTTGGGAAATCCAAATACTTTATCACGTTCATCGATGATATTTCACGGAAGATATTTGTCTATTTTTTAAGTAAAAAAACTAAAGCCCTACAGGCTTTTAAAAAGTTTAAGGTTTTTGCGGAGACGCAAAGTGGCGAAAAACTGGAAATACTGAGGACTGATAATGGTCTGGAATATTGCATCAAAGATTTTCAAAATTATACTGCGAAAAGTGGTATTCTGCATCAAAAGAGTGTCCCACATACGCCGCAGCAGAATGGTATCACTGAAAGGCCAAATCGGACCTTAACCGAAATGGCCAGGAGCCTTATGAACGAAGGCGAACTACCTAAGTTCATGTGGGGAGAATTGGTCAACACTGCGGCGTTTTTACGAAATCGATGCCCAACCAAATCTGGCGAAGTAACGCAAGAGGTGCTGTGGAGCAGATGCAAATCAAGTGTGTTTTTTCTCAGGGAAATCGGAGCAAAGGTTTACACACTGAATAAAACCTCTTATCTTGAAAAATTTTACTATAAATCAGAGGAGGGCATTCTTGTTGGATACGCGGTAGAGACAAAGGCCTACAGAATTTGGGTACCAAACAAACGAAGTGTTATTAAAAGCAGAGACGCCAGATTTGTTCAAACAAAATGACAGCAATATTCAATATTATATGCAGATTATGAAACCATCAATGAACAAAATAGTTCAGTTCAATGCATGTCAACTGTGGACTCTGAGTCCAATGAAGAAAATTCAAACAAGGTGCGTAATGATCCTGAAACAGTTAAGGACATCGAATCCTTGCAAGACTCGGATGAATGGCGAGAGGCAAGAGGCGATGCGAATCGAGTACGATTCACTTCTAAAAAAGCACACATAGACCTTGGTTGACAGGCCGCAGAATAAGGTGATAAAATCAAGAGGGGTTTTGAAGATCAAGTACATGCCGGATGGAACTATAGAGAAGAGGAAGGCGCTCCTCATTGCAAGATTTGGATTTGACCAAATTCAGGGTATCCACTACCAAGATACCTACTCACCAGTGGCAAATATTATTTCGATCCGTCTAACCATGGCAATTGCGATTGAAAACGCGTTGGACCTGCATCATCTAGATGTTTCTGCAGCATATCTCAATGGCGAAATAGACACGGTGGTTTTTATGGAGCAGCCTGAAGGTTTTGCGTATGGAGACCGAGTATGCAAATTGAACAAGGCGATTTATGGACTAAAGCGACTCTCAACGAACTTGGTTTTACGCCCTCCAAATATGACAGGTGTATTTACTACAAGATTCTAAACGAACAATTGCACTGATCATCGTTTATGTGGACGACCTACTGGTGACAACAAACGATCCGATGGAATTCAAAACACTAAAGCAACGCCTAATTGAAAACTTCAAGATAAGGGACTTGGAACCTCGAGAACTGTGTGTCGAACTTGATGTCAAACGTCTTGAAAATTGTCTGTATATCAGCCAAGGTGGATATATCAATGACCTGTTAGATAAATATGGTCTTAAAAATTGTAAGCCGGACCGATTGCCAAACCCGGGAAACTTGAAGTTAGAACAGGAACTGACAGGAACTGACAAGAGAGCGCAAGGAGATCGACAAGACAAAGTACCGCCGTTTAATAGGAAGCCTACTGCACCTGTCTACCTTTAGCAGAACGGACATACCATTCACAATCAATGCGTTGTCACAATTCAACGGCGAACGGCGAACCTCGGCAGCAGCATTGGAATGCAGCGATGCACGTTCTCCGGTATCTGCAGGGTTCCAAGAGTTCTGGGATCGTTTATAAAAAGACTGCAGCGGATCTCCACGCTTATACTGATGCTAGTTGGGCTATTGATTACAATGATCGAAAGTCACAGAGTGGATTTGCATCCATCTGTGGAGGTGGAACAGTGCTCTGGCGTTCGAAGAAACAAACGATAGTCACTACATCGAGCACAGAAGCGGAGTACGTAAATCTCAGCTCTGTGGCAAAGGAAGCAGCATTTCTACACAATTTTTAAGAACTTGGGCTTCGTCAATGGTCAATAACAATTTGGGGCGATAACCGCAGCGCACAGGCGATTGCAAATGACTTGGGGATCCAGGGACGAACCAAGCATCTCGACATTAAGTAACACTTTATAAAGGAGGCGATTGCAGATGGAAAGATCAAGCTCGAGTTTATCGGGTCTGAAGAGATGCCCGCGGACGCGTTAACAAAATCAATGGCAGTACCTTAGGAATGAGTTCCCAGAATTAAATAAATAAATCAAAGGAGGGGTGTTGGGTATAAAATGTAGACAACACATTAAATATTCACTTCCACAAATCTAATACTTTTAATGTCATTCCTTTCCCCCTTCATTTCCTTTTTCCAATTCCATTTTCTGTCGTGTGCGGATACATTCTCTGAAAAGCTAAATAAAGTAATCAAAAGTAGCTTTTGCGTAACTCACCATCCCCAAAACCATTGTTGTACTATTTTCCACTGGAAAAATGCCTATCTCGTTTGACTAATTTCTGATAGAGATACATAACCTTCCAGCTGGAAAATACGTAACGTATTCACAAATTTGATAGTTAATCACGAAGCATTCCATATAATTGACAGTTTATGATAAACACAAATAAATTGTCAAATCATCCAATAAAACCATTTTTAATTCAAAATAGTTTTAACAGTAGAATAAAATACGTCACCTGAATGGTAATTATGTTATGACATTTTCAATTGATGATTACGAAGACTTATTAAATTCTTATGGAAATTAATAGACATTGTTTTATTGTTAATTCAAAATACAACAGTATTTAAAAGATAATCGCAATATTCGCTTAATAGTACGTTTACACCGCACCCAAATTCAGCATTTCTGCATTGCATTTCGGCATACATTTCCTGCATTCCGGAATGTTGCATTTCAGCGAAATGCAGAATTTCGTCGCTTACTTACAAATGAAGTTCGTCAAGTCGAACAGCCCTCTTCACAAATTCAGCCCGCTGACATAAACAAAAAAACAGCTGTCAACAAAACAATAATGATTTTCAAGTGATCATTGCAATAGAAATGGAATATATATGTCTGAATTAGCAATTAAATTCATTTTTAAATTAATATAACAAGCTAAAAGGTTCAACCACTTCTGATTTCTAATCAGAAAAAAAATATCAATAATTAATTCTGACACTAGCTGTCATTTGAAATGCTGAAGTTGCAGTGGGAACGCAAAATTGGATTCTGAAATTTTTTTCCTGAAATGCTGAATTTGGGTGCGTTGTAAACGTACTATAAGAGGTATCTATATTCCAATAGAAAATAAGACTATCCCTTATTTCGTAAATCTGAACAAAATATTTTAATTTAAACATTTTGTGAAAAAAAAAAATTAAAGTGGTTTAAAACAGAATGGCACAAACTGAAGTTTCATGGCTTTACTTCTGCAAAAACATGTATTCTTTTAAATTAAGACGAGGTATTTTATTGTCATATAATAGTTCAGAAGAACGATTAAATTGCATAAAATTTCAAGTGAAACCAGCTGACAACCACCTAATCAGCGTAAAGGAAAGTGGAACTGTGAAATCTGGCGTCTGCGTTCGAAACGGAGACGACCCTTTTTATTTCTACAACACTTTTCTAGTTCCAAATCGGATAACCTCATATCGATTAGTAAAGCAACAGATCAAGGTTACAAAGTGGTTTTTGAAGGGTCTGGAGCCAACATCTTAGATAAATATCTAAGAACGGTTTGTACTACTTAGTCGTAAATGAAAAGGCACAGATTAGCAGTGGGACAGTTGGAACCCCTAGTTTTCGCTATGGATCTCTTATGCACTCAGATATCTGCGGCCCCATGCGGACGGAATCTCTTGGGAAATCCAAATACTTTATCACGTTCATCGATGATATTTCATGGAAGATATTTGTCTATTTTTTAAGTAAAAAAACTAAAGCCCTACAGGCTTTTAAAAAGTTTAAGGTTTTTGCGGAGACGCAAAGTGGCGAAAAACTGGAAATACTGAGGACTGATAATGGTCTGGAATATTGCATCAAAGATTTTCAAAATTATACTGCGAAAAGTGGTATTCTGCATCAAAAGAGTGTCCCACATACGCCGTAGCAGAATGGTATCGCTGAAAGGCCAAATCGGACCTTAACCGAAATGGCCAGGAGCCTTATGAACGAAGGCGAACTACCTAAGTTCATGTGGGGAGAATTGGTCAACACTGCGGCGTTTTTACGAAATCGATGCCCAACCAAATCTGGCGAAGTAACGCAAGAGGTGCTGTGGAGCAGATGCAAATCAAGTGTGTTTTTTCTCAGGGAAATCGGAGCAAAGGTTTACACACTGAATAAAACCTCTTATCTTGAAAAATTTTACTATAAATCAGAGGAGGGCATTCTTGTTGGATACGCGGTAGAGACAAAGGCCTACAGAATTTGGGTACCAAACAAACGAAGTGTTATTAAAAGCAGAGACGCCAGATTTGTTCAAACAAAATGACAGCAATATTCAATATTATATGCAGATTATGAAACCATCAATGAACAAAATAGTTCAGTTCAATGCATGTCAACTGTGGACTCTGAGTCCAATGAAGAAAATTCAAACAAGGTGCGTAATGATCCTGAAACAGTTAAGGACATCGAATCCTTGCAAGACTCGGATGAATGGCGAGAGGCAAGAGGCGATGCGAATCGAGTACGATTCACTTCTAAAAAAGCACACATAGACCTTGGTTGACAGGCCGCAGAATAAGGTGATAAAATCAAGAGGGGTTTTGAAGATCAAGTACATGCCGGATGGAACTATAGAGAAGAGGAAGGCGCTCCTCATTGCAAGATTTGGATTTGACCAAATTCAGGGTATCCACTACCAAGATACCTACTCACCAGTGGCAAATATTAGTTCGATCCGTCTAACCATGGCAATTGCGATTGAAAACGCGTTGGACCTGCATCATCTAGATGTTTCTGCAGCATATCTCAATGGCGAAATAGACACGGTGGTTTTTATGGAGCAGCCTGAAGGTTTTGCGTATGGAGACCGAGTATGCAAATTGAACAAGGCGATTTATGGACTAAAGCGACTCTCAACGAACTTGGTTTTACGCCCTCCAAATATGACAAGTGTATTTACTACAAGATTCTAAACGAACAATTGCACTGATCATCGTTTATGTGGACGACCTACTGGTGACAACAAACGATCCGATGGAATTCAAAACACTAAAGCAACGCCTAATTGAAAACTTCAAGATAAGGGACTTGGAACCTCCGGAACTGTGTGTCGAACTTGATGTCAAACGTCTTGAAAATTGTCTGTATATCAGCCAAGGTGGATATATCAATGACCTGTTAGATAAATATGGTCTTAAAGATTGTAAGCCGGACCGATTGCCAAACCCGGGAAACTTGAAGTTAGAACAGGAACTGACAGGAACTGACAAGAGAGCGCAAGGAGATCGACAAGACAAAGTACCGCCGTTTAATAGGAAGCCTACTGCACCTGTCTACCTTTAGCAGAACGGACATACCATTCACAATCAATGCGTTGTCACAATTCAACGGCGAACGGCGAACCTCGGCAGCAGCATTGGAATGCAGCGATGCACGTTCTCCGGTATCTGCAGGGTTCCAAGAGTTCTGGGATCGTTTATAAAAAGACTGCAGCGGATCTCCACGCTTATACTGATGCTAGTTGGGCTATTGATTACAATGATCGAAAGTCACAGAGTGGATTTGCATCCATCTGTGGAGGTGGAACAGTGCTCTGGCGTTCGAAGAAACAAACGATAGTCACTACATCGAGCACAGAAGCGGAGTACGTAAATCTCAGCTCTGTGGCAAAGGAAGCAGCATTTCTACACAATTTTTAAGAACTTGGGCTTCGTCAATGGTCAATAACAATTTGGGGCGATAACCGCAGCGCACAGGCGATTGCAAATGACTTGGGGATCCAGGGACGAACCAAGCATCTCGACATTAAGTAACACTTTATAAAGCAGGCGATTGCAGATGGAAAGATCAAGCTCGAGTTTATCGGGTCTGAAGAGATGCCCGCGGACGCGTTAACAAAATCAATGGCAGTACCTTAGGAATGAGTTCCCAGAATTAAATAAATAAATCAAAGGAGGGGTGTTGGGTATAAAATGTAGACAACACATTAAATATTCACTTCCACAAATCTAATACTTTTAATGTCATTCCTTTCCCCCTTCATTTCCTTTTTCCAATTCCATTTTCTGTCGTGTGCGGATACATTCTCTGAAAAGCTAAATAAAGTAATCAAAAGTGGCTTTTGCGTAACTCACCATCCCCAAAACCATTGTTGTACTATTTTCCACTGGAAAAATGCCTATCTCGTTTGACTAATTTCTGATAGAGATACATAACCTTCCAGCTGGAAAATACGTAACGTATTCACAAATTTGATAGTTAATCACGAAGCATTCCATATAATTGACAGTTTATGATAAACACAAATAAATTGTCAAATCATCCAATAAAACCATTTTTAATTCAAAATAGTTTTAACAGTAGAATAAAATACGTCACCTGAATGGTAATTATGTTATGACATTTTCAATTGATGATTACGAAGACTTATTAAATTCTTATGGAAATTAATAGACATTGTTTTATTGTTAATTCAAAATACAACAGTATTTAAAAGATAATCGCAATATTCGCTTAATAGTACGTTTACACCGCACCCAAATTCAGCATTTCTGCATTGCATTTCGGCATACATTTCCTGCATTCCGGAATGTTGCATTTCAGCGAAATGCAGAATTTCGTCGCTTACTTACAAATGAAGTTCGTCAAGTCGAACAGCCCTCTTCACAAATTCAGCCCGCTGACATAAACAAAAAAACAGCTGTCAACAAAACAATAATGATTTTCAAGTGATCATTGCAATAGAAATGGAATATATATGTCTGAATTAGCAATTAAATTCATTTTTAAATTAATATAACAAGCTAAAAGGTTCAACCACTTCTGATTTCTAATCAGAAAAAAAATATCAATAATTAATTCTGACACTAGCTGTCATTTGAAATGCGGAAGTTGCAGTGGGAACGCAAAATTGGATTCTGAAATTTTTTTCCTGAAATGCTGAATTTGGGTGCGTTGTAAACGTACTATAAGAGGTATCTATATTCCAATAGAAAATAAGACTATCCCTTATTTCGTAAATCTGAACAAAATATTTTAATTTAAACATTTTGTGAAAAAAAAAAATTAAAGTGGTTTAAAACAGAATGGCACAAACTGAAGTTTCATGGCTTTACTTCTGCAAAAACATGTATTCTTTTAAATTAAGACGAGGTATTTTATTGTCATATAATAGTTCAGAAGAACGATTAAATTGCATAAAATTTCAAGTGAAACCAGCTGACAACCACCTAATCAGCGTAAAGGAAAGTGGAACTGTGAAATCTGGCGTCTGCGTTCGAAACGGAGACGACCCTTTTTATTTCTACAACACTTTTCTAGTTCCAAATCGGATAACCTCATATCGATTAGTAAAGCAACAGATCAAGGTTACAAAGTGGTTTTTGAAGGGTCTGGAGCCAACATCTTAGATAAATATCTAAGAACGGTTTGTACTACTTAGTCGTAAATGAAAAGGCACAGATTAGCAGTGGGACAGTTGGAACCCCTAGTTTTCGCTATGGATCTCTTATGCACTCAGATATCTGCGGCCCCATGCGGACGGAATCTCTTGGGAAATCCAAATACTTTATCACGTTCATCGATGATATTTCATGGAAGATATTTGTCTATTTTTTAAGTAAAAAAACTAAAGCCCTACAGGCTTTTAAAAAGTTTAAGGTTTTTGCGGAGACGCAAAGTGGCGAAAAACTGGAAATACTGAGGACTGATAATGGTCTGGAATATTGCATCAAAGATTTTCAAAATTATACTGCGAAAAGTGGTATTCTGCATCAAAAGAGTGTCCCACATACGCCGCAGTAGAATGGTATCGCTGAAAGGCCAAATCGGACCTTAACCGAAATGGCCAGGAGCCTTATGAACGAAGGCGAACTACCTAAGTTCATGTGGGGAGAATTGGTCAACACTGCGGCGTTTTTACGAAATCGATGCCCAACCAAATCTGGCGAAGTAACGCAAGAGGTGCTGTGGAGCAGATGCAAATCAAGTGTGTTTTTTCTCAGGGAAATCGGAGCAAAGGTTTACACACTGAATAAAACCTCTTATCTTGAAAAATTTTACTATAAATCAGAGGAGGGCATTCTTGTTGGATACGCGGTAGAGACAAAGGCCTACAGAATTTGGGTACCAAACAAACGAAGTGTTATTAAAAGCAGAGACGCCAGATTTGTTCAAACAAAATGACAGCAATATTCAATATTATATGCAGATTATGAAACCATCAATGAACAAAATAGTTCAGTTCAATGCATGTCAACTGTGGACTCTGAGTCCAATGAAGAAAATTCAAACAAGGTGCGTAATGATCCTGAAACAGTTAAGGACATCGAATCCTTGCAAGACTCGGATGAATGGCGAGAGGCAAGAGGCGATGCGAATCGAGTACGATTCACTTCTAAAAAAGCAGGCCGCAGAATAAGGTGATAAAATCAAGAGGGGTTTTGAAGATCAAGTACATGCCGGATGGAACTATAGAGAAGAGGAAGGCGCTCCTCATTGCAAGATTTGGATTTGACCAAATTCAGGGTATCCACTGCCAAGATACCTACTCACCAGTGGCAAATATTAGTTCGATCCGTCTAACCATGGCAATTGCGATTGAAAACGCGTTGGACCTGCATCATCTAGATGTTTCTGCAGCATATCTCAATGGCGAAATAGACACGGTGGTTTTTATGGAGCAGCCTGAAGGTTTTGCGTATGGAGACCGAGTATGCAAATTGAACAAGGCGATTTATGGACTAAAGCGACTCTCAACGAACTTGGTTTTACGCCCTCCAAATATGACAGGTGTATTTACTACAAGATTCTAAACGAACAATTGCACTGATCATCGTTTATGTGGACGACCTACTGGTGACAACAAACGATCCGATGGAATTCAAAACACTAAAGAGATAAGGGACTTGGAACCTCCGGAACTGTGTGTCGAACTTGATGTCAAACGTCTTGAAAATTGTCTGTATATCAGCCAAGGTGGATATATCAATGACCTGTTAGATAAATATGGTCTTAAAGATTGTAAGCCGGACCGATTGCCAAACCCGGGAAACTTGAAGTTAGAACAGGAACTGACAAGAGAGCGCAAGGAGATCGACAAGACAAAGTACCGCCGTTTAATAGGAAGCCTACTGCACCTGTCTACCTTTAGCAGAACGGACATACCATTCACAATCAATGCGTTGTCACAATTCAACGGCGAACGGCGAACCTCGGCAGCAGCATTGGAATGCAGCGATGCACGTTCTCCGGTATCTGCAGGGTTCCAAGAGTTCTGGGATCGTTTATAAAAAGACTGCAGCGGATCTCCACGCTTATACTGATGCTAGTTGGGCTATTGATTACAATGATCGAAAGTCACAGAGTGGATTTGCATCCATCTGTGGAGGTGGAACAGTGCTCTGGCGTTCGAAGAAACAAACGATAGTCACTACATCGAGCACAGAAGCGGAGTACGTAAATCTCAGCTCTGTGGCAAAGGAAGCAGCATTTCTACACAATTTTTAAGAACTTGGGCTTCGTCAATGGTCAATAACAATTTGGGGCGATAACCGCAGCGCACAGGCGATTGCAAATGACTTGGGGATCCAGGGACGAACCAAGCATCTCGACATTAAGTAACACTTTATAAAGCAGGCGATTGCAGATGGAAAGATCAAGCTCGAGTTTATCGGGTCTGAAGAGATGCCCGCGGACGCGTTAACAAAATCAATGGCAGTACCTTAGGAATGAGTTTCCAGAATTAAATAAATAAATCAAAGGAGGGGTGTTGGGTATAAAATGTAGACAACACATTAAATATTCACTTCCACAAATCTAATACTTTTAATGTCATTCCTTTCCCCCTTCATTTCCTTTTTCCAATTCCATTTTCTGTCGTGTGCGGATACATATAATTGACAGTTTATGATAAACACAAATAAATTGTCAAATCATCCAATAAAACCATTTTTAATTCAAAATAGTTTTAACAGTAGAATAAAATACGTCACCTGAATGGTAATTATGTTATGACATTTTCAATTGATGATTACGAAGACTTATTAAATTCTTATGGAAATTAATAGACATTGTTTTATTGTTAATTCAAAATACAACAGTATTTAAAAGATAATCGCAATATTCGCTTAATAGTACGTTTACACCGCACCCAAATTCAGCATTTCTGCATTGCATTTCGGCATACATTTCCTGCATTCCGGAATGTTGCATTTCAGCGAAATGCAGAATTTCGTCGCTTACTTACAAATGAAGTTCGTCAAGTCGAACAGCCCTCTTCACAAATTCAGCCCGCTGACATAAACAAAAAAACAGCTGTCAACAAAACAATAATGATTTTCAAGTGATCATTGCAATAGAAATGGAATATATATGTCTGAATTAGCAATTAAATTCATTTTTAAATTAATATAACAAGCTAAAAGGTTCAACCACTTCTGATTTCTAATCAGAAAAAAAATATCAATAATTAATTCTGACACTAGCTGTCATTTGAAATGCTGAAGTTGCAGTGGGAACGCAAAATTGAATTCTGAAATTTTTTTCCTGAAATGCTGAATTTGGGTGCGGTGTAAACGTACTATAAGAGGTGGCTATATTCCAATAGAAAATAAGACTATCCCTTATTTCGTAAATCTGAACAAAATATTTTAATTTAAACATTTTGTGAAAAAAAAATTAAAGTGGTTTAAAACAGTATGGCACAAACTGAAGTTTCATGGCTTTACTTCTGCAAAAACATGTATTCTTTTAAATTAAGACGAGGTATTTTATTGTCATATAATAGTTCAGAAGAACGATTAAATTGCATAAAATTTCAAGTGAAACCAGCTGACAACCACCTAATCAGCGTAAAGGAAAGTGGAACTGTGAAATCTGGCGTCTGCGTTCGAAACGGAGACGACCCTTTTTATTTCTACAACACTTTACTAGTTCCAAATCGGATAACCTCATATCGATTAGTAAAGCAACAGATCAAGGTTACAAAGTGGTTTTTGAAGGGTCTGGAGCCAACATCTTAGATAAATATCTAAGAACGGTTTGTACTACTTAGTCGTAAATGAAAAGGCACAGATTAGCAGTGGGACAGTTGGAACCCCTAGTTTTCGCTATGGATCTCTTATGCACTCAGATATCTGCGGCCCCATGCGGACGGAATCTCTTGGGAAATCCAAATACTTTATCACGTTCATCGATGATATTTCATGGAAGATATTTGTCTATTTTTTAAGTAAAAAAACTAAAGCCCTACAGGCTTTTAAAATGTTTAAGGTTTTTGCGGAGACGCAAAGTGGCGAAAAACTGGAAATACTGAGGACTGATAATGGTCTGGAATATTGCATCAAAGATTTTCAAAATTATACTGCGAAAAGTGGTATTCTGCATCAAAAGAGTGTCCCACATACGCCGCAGCAGAATGGTATCGCTGAAAGGCCAAATCGGACCTTAACCGAAATGGCCAGGGGCCTTATTTTGTATCACTTTCGGATTCGGATTCGGATTCGGAAATCAAATCCGATACTCAAATCAATTCGTATTTTGTATCACTTTCGGATTGGGTTTGAATGCTGCCAAATTTTTATCAATAATTTCCGAAAATGAAACTGTCAAATCAGAAAATAATCATTCAAATAGAAGCCAGTTGCAAATAAATTGAATTCAATTTTATTCTTTCACAGTGTAACATATCGTTTAGTTGTTGTTTTTTGTTTGAAGATGGTTCAGAGCAGGATGATTCTTCATTGTCGCACATTGATAAGTTGAAATTCTCGATTCGCCAGTATATTTCAAGGATTTATGTGGTTGGGCGGGTGATAATCAAAACGATGGTTCATTTCGAGTGCCACTTATTGCAAAAGTGAGATGTAATAACTCTAATATCACTTTTCTTCCAGTTGTATTAGTTGCGCGTATTTACTTGAACCTCCCCCGCCGTTTATATTCCGCACCTGGGCCGATGTCAAAGCTGATTGGATTTCTGGCTTGCATCTGCAGATTGAAGAAATCCTTTGACAAGACATCCAAATTTGGACAATAACTGCTCACATTTATTATTAATGTCTTAATGTTTCTATTTCTCTTGAAAAAATTAAATAAATCAATCAAAACAACTTTAGCACACACCATCCGATAGCAAAATAGTTATCGAATGAAAATCCGTAAGTGAGGACGGTTTTGACATCCGCTTTCGCAATACAAAATACCAAATTTCCGTAAACGAGTTGGCATGACTTTTAATTTTCGAATGCGGATTGTGTGTATTTGCTATAGAGGTACAAAATACCAATTTCCGATTTTCGAATCGATTTCCGATACTATAGCAATACAAAATAAGGCCCCAGGAGCCTTATGAACGAAGGCGAACTACCTAACTTCATGTGGGGAGAATTGGTCAACACTGCGGCGTTTTTACGAAATCGATGCCCAACCAAATCTGGCGAAGTAACGCAAGAGGTGCTGTGGAGCAGATGCAAATCAAGTGTGTTTTTTCTCAGGGAAATCGGAGCAAAGGTTTACACACTGAATAAAACCTCTTATCTTGAAAAATTTTACTATAAATCAGAGGAGGGCATTCTTGTTGGATACGCGGTAGAGACAAAGGCCTACAGAATTTGGGTACCAAACAAACGAAGTGTTATTAAAAGCAGAGACGCCAGATTTGTTCAAACAAAATGACAGCAATATTCAATATTATATGCAGATTATGAAACCATCAATGAACAAAATAGTTCAGTTCAATGCATGTCAACTGTGGACTCTGAGTCCAATGAAGAAAATTCAAACAAGGTGCATAATGATCCTGAAACAGTTAAGGACATCGAATCCTTGCAAGACTCGGATGAATGGCGAGAGGCGAGAGGCGAGAGGCGATGCGAATCGAGTACGATTCACTTCTAAAAAAGCACACATGGACCTTGGTTGACAGACCGCAGAATAAGGTGATAAAATCAAGAGGGGTTTTTAAGATCAAGTACATGCCGGATGGAACTATAGAGAAGAGGAAGGCGCTCCTCATTGAAAGATTTGGATTTGACCAAATTCAGGGTATCCACTACCAAGATACCTACTCACCAGTGGCAAATATTAGTTCGATCCCTCTAACCATGGCAATTGCGATTGGAAACACGTTGGACTTGCATCATCTTGACGTTTCAGCAGCATATCTCAATGGCGAAATAGACACGGTTGTTTTTATGGAGCAGCCTGAAGGTTTTGCGTATGGAGACCGAGTATGCAAATTGAACAAGGCGATTTATGGACTAAAGCGACTCTCAACGAACTTGGTTTTACGCCCTCCAAATATGACAGGTGTATTTACTACAAGATTCTAAACGAACAATTGCGCTGATCATCGTTTATGTGGACGACCTACTGGTGACAACAAACGATCCGATGGAATTCAAAACACTAAAGCAACGCCTAATTGAAAACTTCAAGATAAGGGACTTGGAACCTCCGGAACTGTGTGTCGAACTTGATGTCAAACGTCTTGAAAATTGTCTGTATATCAGCCAAGGTGGATATATCAATGACCTGTTAGATAAATATGGTCTTAAAGATTGTAAGCCGGACCGATTGCCAAACCCGGGAAACTTGAAGTTAGAACAGGAACTGACAAGAGAGCGCAAGGAGATCGACAAGACAAAGTACCGCCGTTTAATAGGAAGCCTACTGCACCTGTCTACCTTTAGCAGAACGGACATACCATTCACAATCAATGCGTTGTCACAATTCAACGGCGAACGGCGAACCTCGGCAGCAGCATTGGAATGCAGCGATGCACGTTCTCCGGTATCTGCAGGGTTCCAAGAGTTCTGGGATCGTTTATAAAAAGACTGCAGCGGATCTCCACGCTTATACTGATGCTAGTTGGGCTATTGATTACAATGATCGAAAGTCACAGAGTGGATTTGCATCCATCTGTGGAGGTGGAACAGTGCTCTGGCGTTCGAAGAAACAAACGATAGTCACTACATCGAGCACAGAAGCGGAGTACGTAAATCTCAGCTCTGTGGCAAAGGAAGCAGCATTTCTACACAATTTTTAAGAACTTGGGCTTCGTCAATGGTCAATAACAATTTGGGGCGATAACCGCAGCGCACAGGCGATTGCAAATGACTTGGGGATCCAGGGACGAACCAAGCATCTCGACATTAAGTAACACTTTATAAAGGAGGCGATTGCAGATGGAAAGATCAAGCTCGAGTTTATCGGGTCTGAAGAGATGCCCGCGGACGCGTTAACAAAATCAATGGCAGTACCTTAGGAATGAGTTCCCAGAATTAAATAAATAAATCAAAGGAGGGGTGTTGGGTATAAAATGTAGACAACACATTAAATATTCACTTCCACAAATCTAATACTTTTAATGTCATTCCTTTCCCCCTTCATTTCCTTTTTCCAATTCCATTTTCTGTCGTGTGCGGATACATTCTCTGAAAAGCTAAATAAAGTAATCAAAAGTGGCTTTTGCGTAACCCACCATCCCCAAAACCATTGTTGTACTATTTTCCACTGGAAAAATGCCTATCTCGTTTGACTAATTTCTGATAGAGATACATAACCTTCCAGCTGGAAAATACGTAACGTATTCACAAATTTGATAGTTAATCACGAAGCATTCCATATAATTGACAGTTTATGATAAACACAAATAAATTGTCAAATCATCCAATAAAACCATTTTTAATTCAAAATAGTTTTAACAGTAGAATAAAATACGTCACCTGAATGGTAATTATGTTATGACATTTTCAATTGATGATTACGAAGACTTATTAAATTCTTATGGAAATTAATAGACATTGTTTTATTGTTAATTCAAAATACAACAGTATTTAAAAGATAATCGCAATATTCGCTTAATAGTACGTTTACACCGCACCCAAATTCAGCATTTCTGCTAGTTTCTGCATTTCAGGCCAAATGCATTGCATTTCGGCATACATTTCCTGCATTCCGGAATGTTGCATTTCAGCGAAATGCAGAATTTCGTCGCTTACTTACAAATGAAGTTCGTCAAGTCGAACAGCCCTCTTCACAAATTCAGCCCGCTGACATAAACAAAAAAACAGCTGTCAACAAAACAATAATGATTTTCAAGTGATCATTGCAATAGAAATGGAATATATATGTCTGAATTAGCATTTAAATTCATTTTTAAATTAATATAACAAGCTAAAAGGTTCAACCACTTCTGATTTCTAATCAGAAAAAAAATATCAATAATTAATTCTGACACTAGCTGTCATTTGAAATGCTGAAGTTGCAGTGGGAACGCAAAATTGGATTCTAAAATTTTTTTCCTGAAATGCTGAATTTGGGTGCGGTGTAAACGTACTATAAGAGGTGGCTATATTCCAATAGAAAATAAGACTATCCCTTATTTCGTAAATCTGAACAAAATATTTTAATTTAAACATTTTGTGAAAAAAAAAATTAAAGTGGTTTAAAACAGTATGGCACAAACTGAAGTTTCACGGCTTTACTTCTGCAAAAACATGTATTCTTTTAAATTAAGACGAGGTATTTTATTGTCATATAATAGTTCAGAAGAACGATTAAATTGCATAAAATTTCAAGTGAAACCAGCTGACAACCACCTAATCAGCGTAAAGGAAAGTGGAACTGTGAAATCTGGCGTCTGCGTTCGAAACGGAGACGACCCTTTTTATTTCTACAACACTTTTCTAGTTCCAAATCGGATAACCTCATATCGATTAGTAAAGCAACAGATCAAGGTTACAAAGTGGTTTTTGAAGGGTCTGAAGCCAACATCTTAGATAAATATCTAAGAACGGTTTGTACTACTTAGTCGTAAATGAAAAGGCACAGATTAGCAGTGGGACAGTTGGAACCCCTAGTTTTCGCTATGGATCTCTTATGCACTCAGATATCTGCGGCCCCATGCGGACGGAATCTCTTGGGAAATCCAAATACTTTATCACGTTCATCGATGATATTTCATGGAAGATATTTGTCTATTTTTTAAGTAAAAAAACTAAAGCCCTACAGGCTTTTAAAAAGTTTAAGGTTTTTGCGGAGACGCAAAGTGGCGAAAAACTGGAAATACTGAGGACTGATAATGGTCTGGAATATTGCAGCAAAGATTTTCAAAATTATACTGCGAAAAGTGGTATTCTGCATCAAAAGAGTGTCCCACATACGCCGCAGCAGAATGGTATCGCTGAAAGGCCAAATCGGACCTTAACCGAAATGGCCAGGAGCCTTATGAACGAAGGCGAACTACCTAAGTTCATGTGGGGAGAATTGGTCAACACTGCGGCGTTTTTACGAAATCGATGCCCAACCAAATCTGGCGAAGTAACGCAAGAGGTGCTGTGGAGCAGATGCAAATCAAGTGTGTTTTTTCTCAGGGAAATCGGAGCAAAGGTTTACACACTGAATAAAACCTCTTATCTTGAAAAATTTTACTATAAATCAGAGGAGGGCATTCTTGTTGGATACGCGGTAGAGACAAAGGCCTACAGAATTTGGGTACCAAACAAACGAAGTGTTATTAAAAGCAGAGACGCCAGATTTGTTCAAACAAAATGACAGCAATATTCAATATTATATGCAGATTATGAAACCATCAATGAACAAAATAGTTCAGTTCAATGCATGTCAACTGTGGACTCTGAGTCCAATGAAGAAAATTCAAACAAGGTGCGTAATGATCCTGAAACAGTTAAGGACATCGAATCCTTGCAAGACTCGGATGAATGGCGAGAGGCGAGAGGCGAGAGGCGATGCGAATCGAGTACGATTCACTTCTAAAAAAGCACACATGGACCTTGGTTGACAGACCGCAGAATAAGGTGATAAAATCAAGAGGGGTTTTTAAGATCAAGTACATGCCGGATGGAACTATAGAGAAGAGGAAGGCGCTCCTCATTGCAAGATTTGGATTTGACCAAATTCAGGGTATCCACTACCAAGATACCTACTCACCAGTGGCAAATATTAGTTCGATCCGTCTAACCATGGCAATTGCGATTGGAAACACGTTGGACTTGCATCATCTTGACGTTTCTGCAGCATATCTCAATGGCGAAATAGACACGGTTGTTTTTATGGAGCAGCCTGAAGGTTTTGCGTATGGAGACCGAGTATGCAAATTGAACAAGGCGATTTATGGACTAAAGCGACTCTCAACGAACTTGGTTTTACGCCCTCCAAATATGACAGGTGTATTTACTACAAGATTCTAAACGAACAATTGCGCTGATCATCGTTTATGTGGACGACCTACTGGTGACAACAAATGATCCGATGGAATTCAAAACGCTAAAGCAACGCCTAATTGAAAACTTCAAGATAAGGGACTTGGAACCTCCGGAACTGTGTGTCGAACTTGATGTCAAACGTCTTGAAAATTGTCTGTATATCAGCCAAGGTGGATATATCAATGACCTGTTAGATAAATATGGTCTTAAAGATTGTAAGCCGGACCGATTGCCAAACCCGGGAAACTTGAAGTTAGAACAGGAACTGACAGGAACTGACAAGAGAGCGCAAGGAGATCGACAAGACAAAGTACCGCCGTTTAATAGGAAGCCTACTGCACCTGTCTACCTTTAGCAGAACGGACATACCATTCACAATCAATGCGTTGTCACAATTCAACGGCGAACGGCGAACCTCGGCAGCAGCATTGGAATGCAGCGATGCACGTTCTCCGGTATCTGCAGGGTTCCAAGAGTTCTGGGATCGTTTATAAAAAGACTGCAGCGGATCTCCACGCTTATACTGATGCTAGTTGGGCTATTGATTACAATGATCGAAAGTCACAGAGTGGATTTGCATCCATCTGTGGAGGTGGAACAGTGCTCTGGCGTTCGAAGAAACAAACGATAGTCACTACATCGAGCACAGAAGCGGAGTACGTAAATCTCAGCTCTGTGGCAAAGGAAGCAGCATTTCTACACAATTTTTAAGAAATTGGGCTTCGTCAATGGTCAATAACAATTTGGGGCGATAACCGCAGCGCACAGGCGATTGCAAATGACTTGGGGATCCAGGGACGAACCAAGCATCTCGACATTAAGTAACACTTTATAAAGGAGGCGATTGCAGATGGAAAGATCAAGCTCGAGTTTATCGGGTCTGAAGAGATGCCCGCGGACGCGTTAACAAAATCAATGGCAGTACCTTAGGAATGAGTTCCCAGAATTAAATAAATAAATCAAAGGAGGGGTGTTGGGTATAAAATGTAAACAACACATTAAATATTCACTTCCACAAATCTAATACTTTTAATGTCATTCCTTTCCCCCTTCATTTCCTTTTTCCAATTCCATATTCTGTCGTGTGCGGATACATATAATTGACAGTTTATGATAAACACAAATAAATTGTCAAATCATCCAATAAAACCATTTTTAATTCAAAATAGTTTTAACAGTAGAATAAAATACGTCACCTGAATGGTAATTATGTTGACATTTTCAATTGATGATTACGAAGACTTATTAAATTCTTATGGAAATTAATAGACATTGTTTTATTGTTAATTCAAAATACAACAGTATTTAAAAGATAATCGCAATATTCGTTTAATAGTACGTTTACACCGCACCCAAATTCAGCATTTCGGCTAGTTTCTGCATTTCAGGCCAAATGCATTGCATTTCGGCATACATTTCCTGCATTCCGGAATGTTGCATTTCAGCGAAATGCAGAATTTCGTCGCTTATTTACAAATGAAGTTCGTCAAGTCGAACAACCCTCTTCACAAATTCAGCCCCCTGGCATAAACAAAAAAACAGCTGTCAACAAAACAATAAATCATTTCAAGTGATCATTGCAATAGAAATTGAATATATATGTCTGAATTAGCATTTAAATTCATTTTTAAATTAATATAACAAGCTAAAAGGTTCAACCACTTCTGATTTCTAATCAGAAAAAAAAAATATCAATAATTAATTCTGACACTAGCTGTCATTTGAAATGCTGAAGTCGCAGTGGGAACGCAAAATTGGATTCTGAAATTTTTTTCCTGAAATGCTGAGTTTGGGTGCGTTGTAAACGTACTATAAGAGGTATCTATATTCCAATAGAAAATAAGACTATCCCTTATTTCGTAAATCTGAACAAAATATTTTAATTTAAACATTTTGTGAAAAAAAAAATTAAAGTGGTTTAAAACAGAATGGCACAAACTGAAGTTTCATGGCTTTACTTCTGCAAAAACATGTATTCTTTTAAATTAAGACGAGGTATTTTATTGTCATAGGATAGTTCAGAAGAACGATTAAATTGCATAAAATTTCAAGTGAAACCAGCTGACAACCACCTAATCAGCGTAAAGGAAAGTGGAACTGTGAAATCTGGCGTCTGCGTTCGAAACGGAGACGACCCTTTTTATTTCTACAACACTTTTCTAGTTCCAAATCGGATAACCTCATATCGATTAGTAAAGCAACAGATCAAGGTTACAAAGTGGTTTTTGAAGGGTCTGAAGCCAACATCTTAGATAAATATCTAAGAACGGTTTGTACTACTTAGTCGTAAATGAAAAGGCACAGATTAGCAGTGGGACAGTTGGAACCGCTAGTTTTCGCTATGGATCTCTTATGCACTCAGATATCTGCGGCCCCATGCGGACGGAATCTCTTGGGAAATCCAAATACTTTATCACGTTCATCGATGATATTTCATGGAAGATATTTGTCTATTTTTTAAGTAAAAAAACTAAAGCCCTACAGGCTTTTAAAAAGTTTAAGGTTTTTGCGGAGACGCAAAGTGACGAAAAACTGGAAATACTGAGGACTGATAATGGTCTGGAATATTGCAGCAAAGATTTTCAAAATTATACTGCGAAAAGTGGTATTCTGCATCAAGAGTGTCCCACATACGCCGCAGCAGAATGGTATCGCTGAAAGGCCAAATCGGACCTTAACCGAAATGGCCAGGAGCCTTATGAACGAAGGCGAACTACCTAAGTTCATGTGGGGAGAATTGGTCAACACTGCGGCGTTTTTACGAAATCGATGCCCAACCAAATCTGGCGAAGTAACGCAAGAGGTGCTGTGGAGCAGATGCAAATCAGGTGTGTTTTTTCTCAGGAAAATCGGATCAAAGGTTTACACACTGAATAAAACCTCTTATCTTGAAAAATTTGACTATAAATCAGAGGAGGGCATTCTTGTTGGATACGCGGTAGAGACAAAGGCCTACAGAATTTGGGTACCAAACAAACGAAGTGTTATTAAAAGCAGAGACGCCAGATTTGTTCAAAATGACAGCAATATTCAATATTATATGCAGATTATGAAACCATCAATGAAAATAGTTCAGTTCAATGCATGTCAACTGTGGACTCTGAGTCCAATGAAGAAAATTCAAACAAGGTGCATAATGATCCTGAAACAGTTAAGGACATCGAATCCTTGCAAGACTCGGATGAATGGCGAGAGGCGATGCGAATCGAGTACGATTCACTTCTAAAAAAGCACACATAGACCTTGGTTGACAGACCGCAGAATAAGGTGATAAAATCAAGAGGGGTTTTTAAGATCAAGTACATGCCGGATGGAACTATAGAGAAGAGGAAGGCGCTCCTCATTGCAAGATTTGGATTTGACCAAATTCAGGGTATCCACTACCAAGATACCTACTCACCAGTGGCAAATATTAGTTCGATCCCTCTAACCATGGCAATAGCGATTGAAAACACGTTGGACTTGCATCATCTCGACGTTTCTGCAGCATATCTCAATGGCGAAATAGACACCGTTGTTTTTATGGAGCAGCCTGAAGGTTTTGCGTATGGAGACCGAGTATGCAAATTGAACAAGGCGATTTATGGACTAAAGCGACTCTCAACGAACTTGGTTTTACGCCCTCCAAATATGGTGGTGTATTTACTACAAGATTCTAAACAAACAATTGCGCTGATCATCGTTTTTGTGGATGACCTACTGGTGACAACAAATGATCCGATGGAATTCAAAACGCTAAAGCAACGCCTAATTGAAAACTTCAAGATAAGGGACTTGGAACCTCCGGAACTGTGTGTCGAACTTGAGGTCAAACGTCTTGAAAATTGTCTGTATATCAGCCAAGGTGGATATATCAATGACCTGTTAGATAAATATGGTCTTAAAGATTGTAAGCCGGACCGATTGCCAAACCCGGGAAACTTGAAGTTAGAACAGGAACTGACAGGAACTGACAAGAGAGCGCAAGGAGATCGACAAGACAAAGTACCGCCGTTTAATAGGAAGCCTACTGCACCTGTCTACCTTTAGCAGAACGGACATACCATTCACAATCAATGCGTTGTCACAATTCAAGGGCGAACCTCGGAATGAAGCGATGCACGTTCTCCGGTATCTGCAGGGTTCCAAGAGTTCTGGGATCGTTTATAAAAAGACTGCAGCGGATCTCCACGCTTATACTGATGCTAGTTGGGCTATTGATTACAATGATCGAAAGTCACAGAGTGGATTTGCATCCATCTGTGGAGGTGGAACAGTGCTCTGGCGTTCGAAGAAACAAACGATAGCCACTACATCGAGCACAGAAGCGGAGTACGTAAATCTCAGCTCTGTGGCAAAGGAAGCAGCATTTCTACACAATTTTTTAGAACTTGGGCTTCGTCAATGGTCAATAACAATTTGGGGCGATAACCGCAGCGCACAGGCGATTGCAAAAATGACTTGGGGATCCAGGGACGAACCAAGCATCTCGACATTAAGTAACACTTTATAAAGGAGGCGATTGCAGATGGAAAGATCAAGCTCGAGTTTATCGGGTCTGAAGAGATGCCCGCGGACGCGTTAACAAAATCTATGGCAGTACCTTAGGAATGAGTTCCCAGAATTAAATAAATAAATCAAAGGAGGGATGTTGGGTATAAAATGTAGACAACACATTAAATATTCACTTCCACAAATCTAATACTTTTAATGTCATTCCTTTCCCCCATCATTTCCTTTTTCCATCTTTCTTTTTCCAATTCCATTTTCTATCGTGTGCGGATGTATTTTCTGAAAAGCTAAATAAAGTAATCAAAAGTAGCTTTTGCGTAACTCACCATCCCCAAAGCCATTGTTGTACTATTTTCCACTGGAAAAATGCCTATCTCGTTTGACTAATTTCTGATAGAGATACATAACCTTACAGCTGGAAAATACGTAACTCATTCAAATTTTTTTGATTTTTGATAGTTAATCAAGAAGCATTCCATATAATTGACAGTTTATGATAAACACAAATAAATTGTCAAATCATCCAATAAAACCATTTTTAATTCAAAATAGTTTTAACAGTAGAATAAAATACGTCACCTGAATGGTAATTATGTTATAACATTTTCAATTGATGATTTCGAAGACTTATTAAATTCTTATGGAAATTAATAGACATTGTTTTATTGTTAATTCAAAATACAACAGTATTTAAAAGATAAACGCAATATTCGTTTAATAGTACGTTTACACCGCACCCAAATTCAGCATTTCGGCTAGTTTCTGCATTTCAGGCCAAATGCATTGCATTTCGGCATACATTTCCTGCATTCCGGAATGTTGCATTTCAGCGAAATGCAGAATTTCGTCGCTTATTTACAAATGAAGTTCGTCAAGTCGAACAACCCTCTTCACAAATTCAGCCCCCTAACATAAACAAAAAAACAGCTGTCAACAAGACAATAATGATTTTTAAGTGATCATTGCAATAGAAATGGAATATATATGTCTGAATTACCATTTAAATTCATTTTTAAATTAATATAACAAGCTAAAAGGTTCAACCACTTCTGATTTCTAATCAGAAAAAAAAATATCAATTATAAATTCTGACACTAGCTGTCATTTAAAATGCTGAAGTCGCAGTGGGAACGCAAAATTGGATTCTGAAATTTTTTTCCTGAAATGCTGAATTTGGGTGCGTTGTAAACGTACTATAAGAGGTATCTATATTCCAATAGAAAATAAGACTATCCCTTATTTCATAAATCTGAACAAAATATTTTAATTTAAACATTTTGTGAAAAAAAAAATTAAAGTGGTTTAAAACAGAATGGCACAAACTGAAGTTTCATGGCTTTACTTCTGCAAAAACATGTATTCTTTTAAATTAAGACGAGGTATTTTATTGTCATATAATAGTTCAGAAGAACGATTAAATTGCATAAAATTTCAAGTGAAACTAGCTGACAACCACCTAATCAGCGTAAAGGAAAGTGGAACTGTGAAATCTGGCGTCTGCGTTCGAAACGGAGAGGACCCTTTTTATTTCTACAACACTTTACTAGTTCCAAATCGGATAACCTCATATCGATTAGTAAAGCAACAGATCAAGGTTACAAAGTGGTTTTTGAAGGGTCTGAAGCCAACATCTTAGATAAATATCTAAGAACGGTTTGTACTACTTAGTCGTAAATGAAAAGGCACAGATTAGCAGTGGGACAGTTGGAACCGCTAGTTTTCGCTATGGATCTCTTATGCACTCAGATATCTGCGGCCCCATGCGGACGGAATCTCTTGGGAAATCCAAATACTTTATCACGTTCATCGATGATATTTCATGGAAGATATTTGTCTATTTTTTAAGTAAAAAAACTAAAGCCCTACGGTTTAGGTTAAGGTTTTTGCGGAGACGCAAAGTGGCGAAAAACTGGAAATACTGAGGACTGATAATGGTCTGGAATATTGCAGCAAAGATTTTCAAAATTATACTGCGAAAAGTGGTATTCTGCATCAAAAGAGTGTCCCACATACGCCGCAGCAGAATGGTATCGCTGAAAGGCCAAATCGGACCTTAACTGAAATGGCCAGGAGCCTTATGAACGAAGGCGAACTACCTAAGTTCATGTGGGGAGAATTGGTCAACACTGCGGCGTTTTTACGAAATCGATGCCCAACCAAATCTGGCGAAGTAACGCAAGAGGTGCTGTGGAGCAGATGCAAATCAAGTGTGTTTTTTCTCAGGGAAATCGGAGCAAAGGTTTACACACTGAATAAAACCTCTTATCTTGAAAAACTTGACTATAAATCAGAGGAGGACATTCTTGTTGGATACGCGGTAGAGACAAAGGCCTACAGAATTTGGGTACCAAACAAACGAAGTGTTATTAAAAGCAGAGACGCCAGATTTGTTCAAACAAAATGACAGCAATATTCAATATTATATGCAGATTATGAAAGCATCAATGAACAAAATAGTTCAGTTCAATGCATGTCAACTGTGGACTCTGAGTCCAATGAAGAAAATTCAAACAAGGTGCGTAATGATCCTGAAACAGTTAAGGACATCGAATCCTTGCAAGACTCGGATGAATGGCGAGAGGCGAGAGGCGATGCGAATCGAGTACGATTCACTTCTAAAAAAGCACACATAGACCTTGGTTGACAGACCGCAGAATAAGGTGATAAAATCAAGAGGGGTTTTTAAGATCAAGTACATGCCGGATGGAACTATAGAGAAGAGGAAGGCGCTCCTCATTGCAAGATTTGGATTTGACCAAATTCAGGGTATCCACTACCAAGATACCTACTCACCAGTGGCAAATATTAGTTCGATCCCTCTAACCATGGCAATTGCGATTGAAAACACGTTGGACTTGCATCATCTTGACGTTTCTGCAGCATATCTCAATGGCGAAATAGACACCGTTGTTTTTATGGAGCAGCCTGAAGGTTTTGCGTATGGAGACCGAGTATGCAAATTGAACAAGGCGATTTATGGACTAAAGCGACTCTCAACGAACTTGGTTTTACGCCCTCCAAATATGGTGGTGTATTTACTACAAGATTCTAAACAAACAATTGCGCTGATCATCGTTTATGTGGATGACCTACTGGTGACAACAAATGATCCGATGGAATTCAAAACGCTAAAGCAACGCCTAATTGAAAACTTCAAGATAAGGGACTTGGAACCTCCGGAACTGTGTGTCGAACTTGATGTCAAACGTCTTGAAAATTGTCTGTATATCAGCCAAGGTGGATATATCAACGACCTGTTAGATAAATATGGTCTTAAAGATTGTAAGCCGGACCGATTGCCAAACCCGGGAAACTTGAAGTTAGAACAGGAACTGACAGGAACTGACAAGAGAGCGCAAAGAGATCGACAAGACAAAGTACCGCCGTTTAATAGGAAGCCTACTGCACCTGTCTACCTTTAGCAGAACGGACATACCATTCACAATCAATGCGTTGTCACAATTCAAGGGCGAACCTCGGAATGAAGCGATGCACGTTCTCCGGTATCTGCAGGGTTCCAAGAGTTCTGGGATCGTGTATAAAAAGACTGCAGCGGATCTCCACGCTTATACTGATGCTAGTTGGGCTATTGATTACAATGATCGAAAGTCAGAGTGGATTTGCATCCATCTGTGGAGGTGGAACAGTGCTCTGGCGTTCGAAGAAACAAACGATAGTCACTACATCGAGCACAGAAGCGGAGTACGTAAATCTCAGCTCTGTGGCAAAGGAAGCAGCATTTCTACACAATTTTTAAGAACTTGGGCTTCGTCAATGGTCAATAACAATTTGGGGCGATAACCGCAGCGCACAGGCGATTGCAAAAATGACTTGGGGATCCAGGGACGAACCAAGCATCTCGACATTAAGTAACACTTTATAAAGGAGGCGATTGCAGATGGAAAGATCAAGCTCGAGTTTATCGGGTCTGAAGAGATGCCCGCGGACGCGTTAACAAAATCTATGGCAGTACCTTAGGAATGAGTTCCCAGAATTAAATAAATAAATCAAAGGAGGGATGTTGGGTATAAAATGTAGACAACACATTAAATATTCACTTCCACAAATCTAATACTTTTAATGTCATTCCTTTCCCCCATCATTTCCTTTTTCCATCTTTCTTTTTCCAATTCCATTTTCTATCGTGTGCGGATGTATTTTCTGAAAAGCTAAATAAAGTAATCAAAAGTAGCTTTTGCGTAACTCACCATCCCCAAAACCATTGTTGTACTATTTTCCACTGGAAAAATGCCTATCTCGTTTGACTAATTTCTGATAGAGATACATAACCTTACAGCTGGAAAATACGTAACTCATTCAAATTTTTTTGATTTTTGATAGTTAATCAAGAAGCATTCCATATAATTGACAGTTTATGATAAACACAAATAAATTGTCAAATCATCCAATAAAACCATTTTTAATTCAAAATAGTTTTAACAGTAGAATAAAATACGTCACCTGAATGGTAATTATGTTATAACATTTTCAATTGATGATTTCGAAGACTTATTAAATTCTTATGGAAATTAATAGACATTGTTTTATTGTTAATTCAAAATACAACAGTATTTAAAAGATAATCGCAATATTCGTTTAATAGTACGTTTACACCGCACCCAAATTCAGCATTTCGGCTAGTTTCTGCATTTCAGGCCAAATGCATTGCATTTCGGCATACATTTCCTGCATTCCGGAATGTTGCATTTCAGCGAAATGCAGAATTTCGTCGCTTATTTACAAATGAAGTTCGTCAAGTCGAACAACCCTCTTCACAAATTCAGCCCCCTAACATAAACAAAAAAACAGCTGTCAACAAGACAATAATGATTTTTAAGTGATCATTGCAATAGAAATGGAATATATATGTCTGAATTACCATTTAAATTCATTTTTAAATTAATATAACAAGCTAAAAGGTTCAACCACTTCTGATTTCTAATCAGAAAAAAAAATATCAATTATAAATTCTGACACTAGCTGTCATTTAAAATGCTGAAGTCGCAGTGGGAACGCAAAATTGGATTCTGAAATTTTTTTCCTGAAATGCTGAATTTGGGTGCGTTGTAAACGTACTATAAGAGGTATCTATATTCCAATAGAAAATAAGACTATCCCTTATTTCATAAATCTGAACAAAATATTTTAATTTAAACATTTTGTGAAAAAAAAAATTAAAGTGGTTTAAAACAGAATGGCACAAACTGAAGTTTCATGGCTTTACTTCTGCAAAAACATGTATTCTTTTAAATTAAGACGAGGTATTTTATTGTCATATAATAGTTCAGAAGAACGATTAAATTGCATAAAATTTCAAGTGAAACTAGCTGACAACCACCTAATCAGCGTAAAGGAAAGTGGAACTGTGAAATCTGGCGTCTGCGTTCGAAACGGAGAGGACCCTTTTTATTTCTACAACACTTTACTAGTTCCAAATCGGATAACCTCATATCGATTAGTAAAGCAACAGATCAAGGTTACAAAGTGGTTTTTGAAGGGTCTGAAGCCAACATCTTAGATAAATATCTAAGAACGGTTTGTACTACTTAGTCGTAAATGAAAAGGCACAGATTAGCAGTGGGACAGTTGGAACCGCTAGTTTTCGCTATGGATCTCTTATGCACTCAGATATCTGCGGCCCCATGCGGACGGAATCTCTTGGGAAATCCAAATACTTTATCACGTTCATCGATGATATTTCATGGAAGATATTTGTCTATTTTTTAAGTAAAAAAACTAAAGCCCTACGGTTTAGGTTAAGGTTTTTGCGGAGACGCAAAGTGGCGAAAAACTGGAAATACTGAGGACTGATAATGGTCTGGAATATTGCAGCAAAGATTTTCAAAATTATACTGCGAAAAGTGGTATTCTGCATCAAAAGAGTGTCCCACATACGCCGCAGCAGAATGGTATCGCTGAAAGGCCAAATCGGACCTTAACTGAAATGGCCAGGAGCCTTATGAACGAAGGCGAACTACCTAAGTTCATGTGGGGAGAATTGGTCAACACTGCGGCGTTTTTACGAAATCGATGCCCAACCAAATCTGGCGAAGTAACGCAAGAGGTGCTGTGGAGCAGATGCAAATCAAGTGTGTTTTTTCTCAGGGAAATCGGAGCAAAGGTTTACACACTGAATAAAACCTCTTATCTTGAAAAACTTGACTATAAATCAGAGGAGGACATTCTTGTTGGATACGCGGTAGAGACAAAGGCCTACAGAATTTGGGTACCAAACAAACGAAGTGTTATTAAAAGCAGAGACGCCAGATTTGTTCAAACAAAATGACAGCAATATTCAATATTATATGCAGATTATGAAAGCATCAATGAACAAAATAGTTCAGTTCAATGCATGTCAACTGTGGACTCTGAGTCCAATGAAGAAAATTCAAACAAGGTGCGTAATGATCCTGAAACAGTTAAGGACATCGAATCCTTGCAAGACTCGGATGAATGGCGAGAGGCGAGAGGCGATGCGAATCGAGTACGATTCACTTCTAAAAAAGCACACATAGACCTTGGTTGACAGACCGCAGAATAAGGTGATAAAATCAAGAGGGGTTTTTAAGATCAAGTACATGCCGGATGGAACTATAGAGAAGAGGAAGGCGCTCCTCATTGCAAGATTTGGATTTGACCAAATTCAGGGTATCCACTACCAAGATACCTACTCACCAGTGGCAAATATTAGTTCGATCCCTCTAACCATGGCAATTGCGATTGAAAACACGTTGGACTTGCATCATCTTGACGTTTCTGCAGCATATCTCAATGGCGAAATAGACACCGTTGTTTTTATGGAGCAGCCTGAAGGTTTTGCGTATGGAGACCGAGTATGCAAATTGAACAAGGCGATTTATGGACTAAAGCGACTCTCAACGAACTTGGTTTTACGCCCTCCAAATATGGTGGTGTATTTACTACAAGATTCTAAACAAACAATTGCGCTGATCATCGTTTATGTGGATGACCTACTGGTGACAACAAATGATCCGATGGAATTCAAAACGCTAAAGCAACGCCTAATTGAAAACTTCAAGATAAGGGACTTGGAACCTCCGGAACTGTGTGTCGAACTTGATGTCAAACGTCTTGAAAATTGTCTGTATATCAGCCAAGGTGGATATATCAACGACCTGTTAGATAAATATGGTCTTAAAGATTGTAAGCCGGACCGATTGCCAAACCCGGGAAACTTGAAGTTAGAACAGGAACTGACAAGAGAGCGCAAAGAGATCGACAAGACAAAGTACCGCCGTTTAATAGGAAGCCTACTGCACCTGTCTACCTTTAGCAGAACGGACATACCATTCACAATCAATGCGTTGTCACAATTCAAGGGCGAACCTCGGAATGAAGCGATGCACGTTCTCCGGTATCTGCAGGGTTCCAAGAGTTCTGGGATCGTGTATAAAAAGACTGCAGCGGATCTCCACGCTTATACTGATGCTAGTTGGGCTATTGATTACAATGATCGAAAGTCAGAGTGGATTTGCATCCATCTGTGGAGGTGGAACAGTGCTCTGGCGTTCGAAGAAACAAACGATAGTCACTACATCGAGCACAGAAGCGGAGTACGTAAATCTCAGCTCTGTGGCAAAGGAAGCAGCATTTCTACACAATTTTTAAGAACTTGGGCTTCGTCAATGGTCAATAACAATTTGGGGCGATAACCGCAGCGCACAGGCGATTGCAAAAATGACTTGGGGATCCAGGGACGAACCAAGCATCTCGACATTAAGTAACACTTTATAAAGGAGGCGATTGCAGATGGAAAGATCAAGCTCGAGTTTATCGGGTCTGAAGAGATGCCCGCGGACGCGTTAACAAAATCTATGGCAGTACCTTAGGAATGAGTTCCCAGAATTAAATAAATAAATCAAAGGAGGGATGTTGGGTATAAAATGTAGACAACACATTAAATATTCACTTCCACAAATCTAATACTTTTAATGTCATTCCTTTCCCCCATCATTTCCTTTTTCCATCTTTCTTTTTCCAATTCCATTTTCTATCGTGTGCGGATGTATTTTCTGAAAGCTAAATAAAGTAATCAAAAGTAGCTTTTGCGTAACTCACCATCCCCAAAACCATTGTTGTACTATTTTCCACTGGAAAAATGCCTATCTCGTTTGACTAATTTCTGATAGAGATACATAACCTTCCAGCTGGAAAATACGTAACTCATTCAAATTTTTTTGATTTTTGATAGTTAATCAAGAAGCATTCCATATAATTGACAGTTTATGATAAACACAAATAAATTGTCAAATCATCCAATAAAACCATTTTTAATTCAAAATAGTTTTAACAGTAGAATAAAATACGTCACCTGAATGGTAATTATGTTATAACATTTTCAATTGATGATTTCGAAGACTTATTAAATTCTTATGGAAATTAATAGACATTGTTTTATTGTTAATTCAAAATACAACAGTATTTAAAAGATAATCGCAATATTCGTTTAATAGTACGTTTACACCGCACCCAAATTCAGCATTTCGGCTAGTTTCTGCATTTCAGGCCAAATGCATTGCATTTCGGCATACATTTCCTGCATTCCGGAATGTTGCATTTCAGCGAAATGCAGAATTTCGTCGCTTATTTACAAATGAAGTTCGTCAAGTCGAACAACCCTCTTCACAAATTCAGCCCCCTAACATAAACAAAAAAACAGCTGTCAACAAGACAATAATGATTTTTAAGTGATCATTGCAATAGAAATGGAATATATATGTCTGAATTACCATTTAAATTCATTTTTAAATTAATATAACAAGCTAAAAGGTTCAACCACTTCTGATTTCTAATCAGAAAAAAAATATCAATAATTAATTCTGACACTAGCTGTCATTTGAAATGCTGAAGTTGCAGTGGGAACGCAAAATTGGATTCTAAAATTTTTTTCCTGAAATGCTGAATTTGGGTGCGTTGTAAACGTACTATAAGAGGTGGCTATATTCCAATAGAAAATAAGACTATCCCTTATTTCGTAAATCTGAACAAAATATTTTAATTTAAACATTTTGTGAAAAAAAAATTAAAGTGGTTTAAAACAGTATGGCACAAACTGAAGTTTCACGGCTTTACTTCTGCAAAAACATGTATTCTTTTAAATTAAGACGAGGTATTTTATTGTCATATAATAGTTCAGAAGAACGATTAAATTGCATAAAATTTCAAGTGAAACCAGCTGACAACCACCTAATCAGCGTAAAGGAAAGTGGAACTGTGAAATCTGGCGTCTGCGTTCGAAACGGAGAGGACCCTTTTTATTTCTACAACACTTTACTAGTTCCAAATCGGATAACCTCATATCGATTAGTAAAGCAACAGATCAAGGTTACAAAGTGGTTTTTGAAGGGTCTGGAGCCAACATCTTAGATAAATATCTAAGAACGGTTTGTACTACTTAGTCGTAAATGAAAAGGCACAGATTAGCAGTGGGACAGTTGGAACCCCTAGTTTTCGCTATGGATCTCTTATGCACTCAGATATCTGCGGCCCCATGCGGACGGAATCTCTTGGGAAATCCAAATACTTTATCACGTTCATCGATGATATTTCATGGAAGATATTTGTCTATTTTTTAAGTAAAAAAACTAAAGCCCTACAGACTTTTAAAAAGTTTAAGGTTTTTGCGGAGACGCAAAGTGGCGAAAAACTGGAAATACTGAGGACTGATAATGGTCTGGAATATTGCAGCAAAGATTTTCAAAATTATACTGCGAAAAGTGGTATTCTGCATCAAAAGAGTGTCCCACATACGCCGCAGCAGAATGGTATCGCTGAAAGGCCAAATCGGACCTTAACTGAAATGGCCAGGAGCCTTATGAACGAAGGCGAACTACCTAAGTTCATGTGGGGAGAATTGGTCAACACTGCGGCGTTTTTACGAAATCGATGCCCAACCAAATCTGGCGAAGTAACGCAAGAGGTGCTGTGGAGCAGATGCAAATCAAGTGTGTTTTTTCTCAGGGAAATCGGAGCAAAAGTTTACACACTGAATAAAACCTCTTATCTTGAAAAATTTTACTATAAATCAGAGGAGGGCATTCTTGTTGGATACGCGGTAGAGACAAAGGCCTACAGAATTTGGGTACCAAACAAACGAAGTGTTATTAAAAGCAGAGACGCCAGATTTGTTCAAAATGACAGCAATATTCAATATTATATGCAGATTATGAAACCATCAATGAACAAAATAGTTCAGTTCAATGCATGTCAACTGTGGACTCTGAGTCCAATGAAGAAAATTCAAACAAGGTGCGTAATGATCCTGAAACAGTTAAGGACATCGAATCCTTGCAAGACTCGGATGAATGGCGAGAAGCGAGAGGCGATGCGAATCGAGTACGATTCACTTCTAAAAAAGCACACATGGACCTTGGTTGACAGACCGCAGAATAAGGTGATAAAATCAAGAGGGGTTTTTAAGATCAAGTACATGCCGGATGGAACTATAGAGAAGAGGAAGGCGCTCCTCATTGCAAGATTTGGATTTGACCAAATTCAGGGTATCCACTACCAAGATACCTACTCACCAGTGGCAAATATTAGTTCGATCCGTCTAACCATGGCAATTGCGATTGGAAACACGTTGGACTTGCATCATCTTGACGTTTCTGCAGCATATCTCAATGGCGAAATAGACACGGTTGTTTTTATGGAGCAGCCTGAAGGTTTTGCGTATGGAGACCGAGTATGCAAATTGAACAAGGCGATTTATGGACTAAAGCGACTCTCAACGAACTTGGTTTTACGCCCTCCAAATATGACAGGTGTATTTACTACAAGATTCTAAACGAACAATTGCGCTGATCATCGTTTATGTGGACGACCTACTGGTGACAACAAATGATCCGATGGAATTCAAAACGCTAAAGCAACGCCTAATTGAAAACTTCAAGATAAGGGACTTGGAACCTCCGGAACTGTGTGTCGAACTTGATGTCAAACGTCTTGAAAATTGTCTGTATATCAGCCAAGGTGGATATATCAATGACCTGTTAGATAAATATGGTCTTAAAGATTGTAAGCCGGACCGATTGCCAAACCCGGGAAACTTGAAGTTAGAACAGGAACTGACAGGAACTGACAAGAGAGCGCAAGGAGATCGACAAGACAAAGTACCGCCGTTTAATAGGAAGCCTACTGCACCTGTCTACCTTTAGCAGAACGGACATACCATTCACAATCAATGCGTTGTCACAATTCAACGGCGAACGGCGAACCTCGGCAGCAGCATTGGAATGCAGCGATGCACGTTCTCCGGTATCTGCAGGGTTCCAAGAGTTCTGGGATCGTTTATAAAAAGACTGCAGCGGATCTCCACGCTTATACTGATGCTAGTTGGGCTATTGATTACAATGATCGAAAGTCACAGAGTGGATTTGCATCCATCTGTGGAGGTGGAACAGTGCTCTGGCGTTCGAAGAAACAAACGATAGTCACTACATCGAGCACGGAAGCGGAGTACGTAAATCTCAGCTCTGTGGCAAAGGAAGCAGCATTTCTACACAATTTTTTAGAACTTGGGCTTCGTCAATGGTCAATAACAATTTGGGGCGATAACCGCAGCGCACAGGCGATTGCAAATGACTTGGGGATCCAGGGACGAACCAAGCATCTCGACATTAAGTAACACTTTATAAAGGAGGCGATTGCAGATGGAAAGATCAAGCTCGAGTTTATCGGGTCTGAAGAGATGCCCGCGGACGCGTTAACAAAATCAATGGCAGTACCTTAGGAATGAGTTTCCAGAATTAAATAAATAAATCAAAGGAGGGGTGTTGGGTATAAAATGTAGACAACACATTAAATATTCACTTCCACAAATCTAATACTTTTAATGTCATTCCTTTCCCCCTTCATTTCCTTTTTCCAATTCCATTTTCTGTCGTGTGCGGATACATATAATTGACAGTTTATGATAAACACAAATAAATTGTCAAATCATCCAATAAAACCATTTTTAATTCAAAATAGTTTTAACAGTAGAATAAAATACGTCACCTGAATGGTAATTATGTTATGACATTTTCAATTGATGATTACGAAGACTTATTAAATTCTTATGGAAATTAATAGACATTGTTTTATTGTTAATTCAAAATACAACAGTATTTAAAAGATAATCGCAATATTCGCTTAATAGTACGTTTACACCGCACCCAAATTCAGCATTTCTGCATTGCATTTCGGCATACATTTCCTGCATTCCGGAATATTGCATTTCAGCGAAATGCAGAATTTCGTCGCTTACTTACAAATGAAGTTCGTCAAGTCGAACAGCCCTCTTCACAAATTCAGCCCGCTGACATAAACAAAAAAACAGCTGTCAACAAAACAATAATGATTTTCAAGTGATCATTGCAATAGAAATGGAATATATATGTCTGAATTTGCAATTAAATTCATTTTTAAATTAATATAACAAGCTAAAAGGTTCAACCACTTCTGATTTCTAATCAGAAAAAAAATATCAATAATTAATTCTGACACTAGCTGTCATTTGAAATGCTGAAGTTGTAGTGGGAACGCAAAATTGGATTCTGAAATTTTTTTCCTGAAATGCTGAATTTGGGTGCGGTGTAAACGTACTATAAGAGGTGGCTATATTCCAATAGAAAATAAGACTATCCCTTATTTCGTAAATCTGAACAAAATATTTTAATTTAAACATTTTGTGAAAAAAAAATTAAAGTGGTTTAAAACAGTATGGCACAAACTGAAGTTTCATGGCTTTACTTCTGCAAAAACATGTATTCTTTTAAATTAAGACGAGGTATTTTATTGTCATATAATAGTTCAGAAGAACGATTAAATTGCATAAAATTTCAAGTGAAACCAGCTGACAACCACCTAATCAGCGTAAAGGAAAGTGGAACTGTGAAATCTGGCGTCTGCGTTCGAAACGGAGAGGACCCTTTTTATTTCTACAACACTTTACTAGTTCCAAATCGGATAACCTCATATTGATTAGTAAAGCAACAGATCAAGGTTACAAAGTGGTTTTTGAAGGGTCTGGAGCCAACATCTTAGATAAATATCTAAGAACGGTTTGTACTACTTAGTCGTAAATGAAAAGGCACAGATTAGCAGTGGGACAGTTGGAACCCCTAGTTTTCGCTATGGATCTCTTATGCACTCAGATATCTCTTGGGAAATCCAAATACTTTATCACGTTCATCGATGATATTTCATGGAAGATATTTGTCTATTTTTTAAGTAAAAAAACTAAAGCCCTACAGGCTTTTAAAAAGTTTAAGGTTTTTGCGGAGACGCAAAGTGGCGAAAAACTGGAAATACTGAGGACTGATAATGGTCTGGAATATTGCAGCAAAGATTTTCAAAATTATACTGCGAAAAGTGGTATTCTGCATCAAAAGAGTGTCCCACATACGCCGCAGCAGAATGGTATCGCTGAAAGGCCAAATCGGACCTTAACCGAAATGGCCAGGAGCCTTATGAACGAAGGCGAACTACCTAAGTTCATGTGGGGAGAATTGGTCAACACTGCGGCGTTTTTACGAAATCGATGCCCAACCAAATCTGGCGAAGTAACGCAAGAGGTGCTGTGGAGCAGATGCAAATCAGGTGTGTTTTTTCTCAGGGGAATCGGAGCAAAGGTTTACACACTGAATAAAACCTCTTATCTTGAAAAATTTGACTATAAATCAGAGGAGGGCATTCTTGTTGGATACGCGGTAGAGACAAAGGCCTACAGAATTTGGGTACCAAACAAACGAAGTGTTATTAAAAGCAGAGACGCCAGATTTGTTCAAAATGACAGCAATATTCAATATTATATGCAGATTATGAAAGCATCAATGAACAAAATAGTTCAGTTCAATGCATGTCAACTGTGGACTCTGAGTCCAATGAAGAAAATTCAAACAAGGTGCGTAATGATCCTGAAACAGTTAAGGACATCGAATCCTTGCAAGACTCGGATGAATGGCGAGAGGCGAGAGGCGATGCGAATCGAGTACGATTCATTCGACGATTCGATCCGTCTAACCATGGCAATTGCGATTGGAAACACGTTGGACTTGCATCATCTTGACGTTTCTGCAGCATATCTCAATGGCGAAATAGACACGGTTGTTTTTATGGAGCAGCCTGAAGGTTTTGCGTATGGAGACCGAGTATGCAAATTGAACAAGGCGATTTATGGACTAAAGCGACTCTCAACGAACTTGGTTTTACGCCCTCCAAATATGACAGGTGTATTTACTACAAGATTCTAAACAAACAATTGCGCTGATCATCGTTTATGTGGATGACCTACTGGTGACAACAAATGATCCGATGGAATTCAAAACGCTAAAGCAACGCCTAATTGAAAACTTCAAGATAAGGGACTTGGAACCTCCGGAACTGTGTGTCGAACTTGATGTCAAACGTCTTGAAAATTGTCTGTATATCAGCCAAGGTGGATATATCAACGACCTGTTAGATAAATATGGTCTTAAAGATTGTAAGCCGGACCGATTGCCAAACCCGGGAAACTTGAAGTTAGAACAGGAACTGACAGGAACTGACAAGAGAGCGCAAAGAGATCGACAAGACAAAGTACCGCCGTTTAATAGGAAGCCTACTGCACCTGTCTACCTTTAGCAGAACGGACATACCATTCACAATCAATGCGTTGTCACAATTCAAGGGCGAACCTCGGAATGAAGCGATGCACGTTCTCCGGTATCTGCAGGGTTCCAAGAGTTCTGGGATCGTTTATAAAAAGACTGCAGCGGATCTCCACGCTTATACTGATGCTAGTTGGGCTATTGATTACAATGATCGAAAGTCACAGAGTGGATTTGCATCCATCTGTGGAGGTGGAACAGTGCTCTGGCGTTCGAAGAAACAAACGATAGTCACTACATCGAGCACAGAAGCGGAGTACGTAAATCTCAGCTCTGTGGCAAAGGAAGCAGCATTTCTACACAATTTTTTAGAACTTGGGCTTCGTCAATGGTCAATAACAATTTGGGGCGATAACCGCAGCGCACAGGCGATTGCAAAAATGACTTGGGGATCCAGGGACGAACCAAGCATCTCGACATTAAGTAACACTTTATAAAGGAGGCGATTGCAGATGGAAAGATCAAGCTCGAGTTTATCGGGTCTGAAGAGATGCCCGCGGACGCGTTAACAAAATCTATGGCAGTACCTTAGGAATGAGTTCCCAGAATTAAATAAATAAATCAAAGGAGGGATGTTGGGTATAAAATGTAGACAACACATTAAATATTCACTTCCACAAATCTAATACTTTTAATGTCATTCCTTTCCCCCATCATTTCCTTTTTCCATCTTTCTTTTTCCAATTCCATTTTCTGTCGTGTGCGGATGTATTTTCTGAAAAGCTAAATAAAGTAATCAAAAGTAGCTTTTGCGTAACTCACCATCCCCAAAACCATTGTTGTACTATTTTCCACTGGAAAAATGCCTATCTCGTTTGACTAATTTCTGATAGAGATACATAACCTTACAGCTGGAAAATACGTAACTCATTTAAATTTTTTTGATTTTTGATAGTTAATCAAGAAGCATTCCATATAATTGACAGTTTATGATAAACACAAATAAATTGTCAAATCATCCAATAAAACCATTTTTAATTCAAAATAGTTTTAACAGTAGAATAAAATACGTCACCTGAATGGTAATTATGTTATAACATTTTCAATTGATGATTTCGAAGACTTATTAAATTCTTATGGAAATCAATAGACATTGTTTTATTGTTAATTCAAAATACAACAGTATTTAAAAGATAATCGCAATATTCGTTTAATAGTACGTTTACACCGCACCCAAATTCAGCATTTCGGCTAGTTTCTGCATTTCAGGCCAAATGCATTGCATTTCGGCATACATTTCCTGCATTCCGGAATGTTGCATTTCAGCGAAATGCAGAATTTCGTCGCTTATTTACAAATGAAGTTCGTCAAGTCGAACAACCCTCTTCACAAATTCAGCCCCCTGACATAAACAAAAAAACAGCTGTCAACAAGACAATAATGATTTTTAAGTGATCATTGCAATAGAAATGGAATATATATGTCTGAATTACCATTTAAATTCATTTTTAAATTAATATAACAAGCTAAAAGGTTCAACCACTTCTGATTTCTAATCAGAAAAAAAAATATCAATTATAAATTCTGACACTAGCTGTCATTTAAAATGCTGAAGTCGCAGTGGGAACGCAAAATTGGATTCTGAAATTTTTTTCCTGAAATGCTGAATTTGGGTGCGTTGTAAACGTACTATAAGAGGTATCTATATTCCAATAGAAAATAAGACTATCCCTTATTTCATAAATCTGAACAAAATATTTTAATTTAAACATTTTGTGAAAAAAAAAATTAAAGTGGTTTAAAACAGAATGGCACAAACTGAAGTTTCATGGCTTTACTTCTGCAAAAACATGTATTCTTTTAAATTAAGACGAGGTATTTTATTGTCATATAATAGTTCAGAAGAACGATTAAATTGCATAAAATTTCAAGTGAAACCAGCTGACAACCACCTAATCAGCGTAAAGGAAAGTGGAACTGTGTAATCTGGCGTCTGCGTTCGAAACGGAGAGGACCCTTTTTATTTCTACAACACTTTACTAGTTCCAAATCGGATAACCTCATATCGATTAGTAAAGCAACAGATCAAGGTTACAAAGTGGTTTTTGAAGGGTCTGAAGCCAACATCTTAGATAAATATCTAAGAACGGTTTGTACTACTTAGTCGTAAATCAAAAGGCACAGATTAGCAGTGGGACAGTTGGAACCCCTAGTTTTCGCTATGGATCTCTTATGCACTCAGATATCTGCGGCCCCATGCGGACGGAATCTCTTGGGAAATCCAAATACTTTATCACGTTCATCGATGATATTTCATGGAAGATATCTGTCTATTTTTTAAGTAAAAAAACTAAAGCCCTACGGTTTAGGTTAAGGTTTTTGCGGAGACGCAAAGTGGCGAAAAACTGGAAATACTCAGGACTGATAATGGTCTGGAATATTGCAGCAAAGATTTTCAAAATTATACTGCGAAAAGTGGTATTCTGCATCAAAAGAGTGTCCCACATACGCCGCAGCAGAATGGTATCGCTGAAAGGTCAAATCGGACCTTAACTGAAATGGCCAGGAGCCTTATGAACGAAGGCGAACTACCTAAGTTCATGTGGGGAGAATTGGTCAACACTGCGACGTTTTTACGAAATCGATGCCCAACCAAATCTGGCGAAGTAACGCAAGAGATGCAAATCAAGTGTGTTTTTTCTCAGGGAAATCGGAGCAAAGGTTTACACACTGAATAAAACTTCTTATCTTGAAAAACTTGACTATAAATCAGAGGAGGACATTCTTGTTGGATACGCGGTAGAGACAAAGGCCTACAGAATTTGGGTACCAAACAAACGAAGTGTTATTAAAAGCAGAGACGCCAGATTTGTTCAAAATGACAGCAATATTCAATATTATATGCAGATTATGAAAGCATCAATGAACAAAATAGTTCAGTTCAATGCATGTCAACTGTGGACTCTGAGTCCAATGAAGAAAATTCAAACAAGGTGCGTAATGATCCTGAAACAGTTAAGGACATCGAATCCTTGCAAGACTCGGATGAATGGCGAGAGGCGAGAGGCGATGCGAATCGAGTACGATTCATTCGACGATTCGATCCGTCTAACCATGGCAATTGCGATTGGAAACACGTTGGACTTGCATCATCTTGACGTTTCTGCAGCATATCTCAATGGCGAAATAGACACGGTTGTTTTTATGGAGCAGCCTGAAGGTTTTGCGTATGGAGACCGAGTATGCAAATTGAACAAGGCGATTTATGGACTAAAGCGACTCTCAACGAACTTGGTTTTACGCCCTCCAAATATGACAGGTGTATTTACTACAAGATTCTAAACAAACAATTGCGCTGATCATCGTTTATGTGGATGACCTACTGGTGACAACAAATGATCCGATTGAAAACTTCAAGATAAGGGACTTGGAACCTCCGGAACTGTGTCGAACTTGATGTCAAACGTCTTGAAAATTGTCTGTATATCAGCCAAGGTGGATATATCAACGACCTGTTAGATAAATATGGTCTTAAAGATTGTAAGCCGGACCGATTGCCAAACCCGGGAAACTTGAAGTTAGAACAGGAACTGACAGGAACTGACAAGAGAGCGCAAAGAGATCGACAAGACAAAGTACCGCCGTTTAATAGGAAGCCTACTGCACCTGTCTACCTTTAGCAGAACGGACATACCATTCACAATCAATGCGTTGTCACAATTCAAGGGCGAACCTCGGAATGAAGCGATGCACGTTCTCCGGTATCTGCAGGGTTCCAAGAGTTCTGGGATCGTTTATAAAAAGACTGCAGCGGATCTCCACGCTTATACTGATGCTAGTTGGGCTATTGATTACAATGATCGAAAGTCACAGAGTGGATTTGCATCCATCTGTGGAGGTGGAACAGTGCTCTGGCGTTCGAAGAAACAAACGATAGTCACTACATCGAGCACAGAAGCGGAGTACGTAAATCTCAGCTCTGTGGCAAAGGAAGCAGCATTTCTACACAATTTTTTAGAACTTGGGCTTCGTCAATGGTCAATAACAATTTGGGGCGATAACCGCAGCGCACAGGCGATTGCAAAAATGACTTGGGGATCCAGGGACGAACCAAGCATCTCGACATTAAGTAACACTTTATAAAGGAGGCGATTGCAGATGGAAAGATCAAGCTCGAGTTTATCGGGTCTGAAGAGATGCCCGCGGACGCGTTAACAAAATCTATGGCAGTACCTTAGGAATGAGTTCCCAGAATTAAATAAATAAATCAAAGGAGGGATGTTGGGTATAAAATGTAGACAACACATTAAATATTCACTTCCACAAATCTAATACTTTTAATGTCATTCCTTTCCCCCATCATTTCCTTTTTCCATCTTTCTTTTTCCAATTCCATTTTCTGTCGTGTGCGGATGTATTTTCTGAAAAGCTAAATAAAGTAATCAAAAGTAGCTTTTGCGTAACTCACCATCCCCAAAACCATTGTTGTACTATTTTCCACTGGAAAAATGCCTATCTCGTTTGACTAATTTCTGATAGAGATACATAACCTTACAGCTGGAAAATACGTAACTCATTCAAATTTTTTTGATTTTTGATAGTTAATCAAGAAGCATTCCATATAATTGACAGTTTATGATAAACACAAATAAATTGTCAAATCATCCAATAAAACCATTTTTAATTCAAAATAGTTTTAACAGTAGAATAAAATACGTCACCTGAATGGTAATTATGTTATAACATTTTCAATTGATGATTTCGAAGACTTATTAAATTCTTATGGAAATCAATAGACATTGTTTTATTGTTAATTCAAAATACAACAGTATTTAAAAGATAATCGCAATATTCGTTTAATAGTACGTTTACACCGCACCCAAATTCAGCATTTCGGCTAGTTTCTGCATTTCAGGCCAAATGCATTGCATTTCGGCATACATTTCCTGCATTCCGGAATGTTGCATTTCAGCGAAATGCAGAATTTCGTCGCTTATTTACAAATGAAGTTCGTCAAGTCGAACAACCCTCTTCACAAATTCAGCCCCCTGACATAAACAAAAAAACAGCTGTCAACAAGACAATAATGATTTTTAAGTGATCATTGCAATAGAAATGGAATATATATGTCTGAATTACCATTTAAATTCATTTTTAAATTAATATAACAAGCTAAAAGGTTCAACCACTTCTGATTTCTAATCAGAAAAAAAAATATCAATTATAAATTCTGACACTAGCTGTCATTTAAAATGCTGAAGTCGCAGTGGGAACGCAAAATTGGATTCTGAAATTTTTTTCCTGAAATGCTGAATTTGGGTGCGTTGTAAACGTACTATAAGAGGTATCTATATTCCAATAGAAAATAAGACTATCCCTTATTTCATAAATCTGAACAAAATATTTTAATTTAAACATTTTGTGAAAAAAAAAATTAAAGTGGTTTAAAACAGAATGGCACAAACTGAAGTTTCATGGCTTTACTTCTGCAAAAACATGTATTCTTTTAAATTAAGACGAGGTATTTTATTGTCATATAATAGTTCAGAAGAACGATTAAATTGCATAAAATTTCAAGTGAAACCAGCTGACAACCACCTAATCAGCGTAAAGGAAAGTGGAACTGTGTAATCTGGCGTCTGCGTTCGAAACGGAGAGGACCCTTTTTATTTCTACAACACTTTACTAGTTCCAAATCGGATAACCTCATATCGATTAGTAAAGCAACAGATCAAGGTTACAAAGTGGTTTTTGAAGGGTCTGAAGCCAACATCTTAGATAAATATCTAAGAACGGTTTGTACTACTTAGTCGTAAATCAAAAGGCACAGATTAGCAGTGGGACAGTTGGAACCCCTAGTTTTCGCTATGGATCTCTTATGCACTCAGATATCTGCGGCCCCATGCGGACGGAATCTCTTGGGAAATCCAAATACTTTATCACGTTCATCGATGATATTTCATGGAAGATATCTGTCTATTTTTTAAGTAAAAAAACTAAAGCCCTACGGTTTAGGTTAAGGTTTTTGCGGAGACGCAAAGTGGCGAAAAACTGGAAATACTCAGGACTGATAATGGTCTGGAATATTGCAGCAAAGATTTTCAAAATTATACTGCGAAAAGTGGTATTCTGCATCAAAAGAGTGTCCCACATACGCCGCAGCAGAATGGTATCGCTGAAAGGTCAAATCGGACCTTAACTGAAATGGCCAGGAGCCTTATGAACGAAGGCGAACTACCTAAGTTCATGTGGGGAGAATTGGTCAACACTGCGACGTTTTTACGAAATCGATGCCCAACCAAATCTGGCGAAGTAACGCAAGAGATGCAAATCAAGTGTGTTTTTTCTCAGGGAAATCGGAGCAAAGGTTTACACACTGAATAAAACCTCTTATCTTGAAAAACTTGACTATAAATCAGAGGAGGACATTCTTGTTGGATACGCGGTAGAGACAAAGGCCTACAGAATTTGGGTACCAAACAAACGAAGTGTTATTAAAAGCAGAGACGCCAGATTTGTTCAAAATGACAGCAATATTCAATATTATATGCAGATTATGAAAGCATCAATGAACAAAATAGTTCAGTTCAATGCATGTCAACTGTGGACTCTGAGTCCAATGAAGAAAATTCAAACAAGGTGCGTAATGATCCTGAAACAGTTAAGGACATCGAATCCTTGCAAGACTCGGATGAATGGCGAGAGGCGAGAGGCGATGCGAATCGAGTACGATTCATTCGACGATTCGATCCGTCTAACCATGGCAATTGCGATTGGAAACACGTTGGACTTGCATCATCTTGACGTTTCTGCAGCATATCTCAATGGCGAAATAGACACGGTTGTTTTTATGGAGCAGCCTGAAGGTTTTGCGTATGGAGACCGAGTATGCAAATTGAACAAGGCGATTTATGGACTAAAGCGACTCTCAACGAACTTGGTTTTACGCCCTCCAAATATGACAGGTGTATTTACTACAAGATTCTAAACAAACAATTGCGCTGATCATCGTTTATGTGGATGACCTACTGGTGACAACAAATGATCCGATGGAATTCAAAACGCTAAAGCAACGCCTAATTGAAAACTTCAAGATAAGGGACTTGGAACCTCCGGAACTGTGTGTCGAACTTGATGTCAAACGTCTTGAAAATTGTCTGTATATCAGCCAAGGTGGATATATCAACGACCTGTTAGATAAATATGGTCTTAAAGATTGTAAGCCGGACCGATTGCCAAACCCGGGAAACTTGAAGTTAGAACAGGAACTGACAGGAACTGACAAGAGAGCGCAAAGAGATCGACAAGACAAAGTACCGCCGTTTAATAGGAAGCCTACTGCACCTGTCTACCTTTAGCAGAACGGACATACCATTCACAATCAATGCGTTGTCACAATTCAAGGGCGAACCTCGGAATGAAGCGATGCACGTTCTCCGGTATCTGCAGGGTTCCAAGAGTTCTGGGATCGTTTATAAAAAGACTGCAGCGGATCTCCACGCTTATACTGATGCTAGTTGGGCTATTGATTACAATGATCGAAAGTCACAGAGTGGATTTGCATCCATCTGTGGAGGTGGAACAGTGCTCTGGCGTTCGAAGAAACAAACGATAGTCACTACATCGAGCACAGAAGCGGAGTACGTAAATCTCAGCTCTGTGGCAAAGGAAGCAGCATTTCTACACAATTTTTTAGAACTTGGGCTTCGTCAATGGTCAATAACAATTTGGGGCGATAACCGCAGCGCACAGGCGATTGCAAAAATGACTTGGGGATCCAGGGACGAACCAAGCATCTCGACATTAAGTAACACTTTATAAAGGAGGCGATTGCAGATGGAAAGATCAAGCTCGAGTTTATCGGGTCTGAAGAGATGCCCGCGGACGCGTTAACAAAATCTATGGCAGTACCTTAGGAATGAGTTCCCAGAATTAAATAAATAAATCAAAGGAGGGATGTTGGGTATAAAATGTAGACAACACATTAAATATTCACTTCCACAAATCTAATACTTTTAATGTCATTCCTTTCCCCCATCATTTCCTTTTTCCATCTTTCTTTTTCCAATTCCATTTTCTGTCGTGTGCGGATGTATTTTCTGAAAAGCTAAATAAAGTAATCAAAAGTAGCTTTTGCGTAACTCACCATCCCCAAAACCATTGTTGTACTATTTTCCACTGGAAAAATGCCTATCTCGTTTGACTAATTTCTGATAGAGATACATAACCTTACAGCTGGAAAATACGTAACTCATTCAAATTTTTTTGATTTTTGATAGTTAATCAAGAAGCATTCCATATAATTGACAGTTTATGATAAACACAAATAAATTGTCAAATCATCCAATAAAACCATTTTTAATTCAAAATAGTTTTAACAGTAGAATAAAATACGTCACCTGAATGGTAATTATGTTATAACATTTTCAATTGATGATTTCGAAGACTTATTAAATTCTTATGGAAATTAATAGACATTGTTTTATTGTTAATTCAAAATACAACAGTATTTAAAAGATAATCGCAATATTCGTTTAATAGTACGTTTACACCGCACCCAAATTCAGCATTTCGGCTAGTTTCTGCATTTCAGGCCAAATGCATTGCATTTCGGCATACATTTCCTGCATTCCGGAATGTTGCATTTCAGCGAAATGCAGAATTTCGTCGCTTATTTACAAATGAAGTTCGTCAAGTCGAACAACCCTCTTCACAAATTCAGCCCCCTGACATAAACAAAAAAACAGCTGTCAACAAGACAATAATGATTTTTAAGTGATCATTGCAATAGAAATGGAATATATATGTCTGAATTACCATTTAAATTCATTTTTAAATTAATATAACAAGCTAAAAGGTTCAACCACTTCTGATTTCTAATCAGAAAAAAAAATATCAATTATAAATTCTGACACTAGCTGTCATTTAAAATGCTGAAGTCGCAGTGGGAACGCAAAATTGGATTCTGAAATTTTTTTCCTGAAATGCTGAATTTGGGTGCGTTGTAAACGTACTATAAGAGGTATCTATATTCCAATAGAAAATAAGACTATCCCTTATTTCATAAATCTGAACAAAATATTTTAATTTAAACATTTTGTGAAAAAAAAAATTAAAGTGGTTTAAAACAGAATGGCACAAACTGAAGTTTCATGGCTTTACTTCTGCAAAAACATGTATTCTTTTAAATTAAGACGAGGTATTTTATTGTCATATAATAGTTCAGAAGAACGATTAAATTGCATAAAATTTCAAGTGAAACCAGCTGACAACCACCTAATCAGCGTAAAGGAAAGTGGAACTGTGTAATCTGGCGTCTGCGTTCGAAACGGAGAGGACCCTTTTTATTTCTACAACACTTTACTAGTTCCAAATCGGATAACCTCATATCGATTAGTAAAGCAACAGATCAAGGTTACAAAGTGGTTTTTGAAGGGTCTGAAGCCAACATCTTAGATAAATATCTAAGAACGGTTTGTACTACTTAGTCGTAAATCAAAAGGCACAGATTAGCAGTGGGACAGTTGGAACCCCTAGTTTTCGCTATGGATCTCTTATGCACTCAGATATCTGCGGCCCCATGCGGACGGAATCTCTTGGGAAATCCAAATACTTTATCACGTTCATCGATGATATTTCATGGAAGATATCTGTCTATTTTTTAAGTAAAAAAACTAAAGCCCTACGGTTTAGGTTAAGGTTTTTGCGGAGACGCAAAGTGGCGAAAAACTGGAAATACTCAGGACTGATAATGGTCTGGAATATTGCAGCAAAGATTTTCAAAATTATACTGCGAAAAGTGGTATTCTGCATCAAAAGAGTGTCCCACATACGCCGCAGCAGAATGGTATCGCTGAAAGGTCAAATCGGACCTTAACTGAAATGGCCAGGAGCCTTATGAACGAAGGCGAACTACCTAAGTTCATGTGGGGAGAATTGGTCAACACTGCGACGTTTTTACGAAATCGATGCCCAACCAAATCTGGCGAAGTAACGCAAGAGATGCAAATCAAGTGTGTTTTTTCTCAGGGAAATCGGAGCAAAGGTTTACACACTGAATAAAACCTCTTATCTTGAAAAACTTGACTATAAATCAGAGGAGGACATTCTTGTTGGATACGCGGTAGAGACAAAGGCCTACAGAATTTGGGTACCAAACAAACGAAGTGTTATTAAAAGCAGAGACGCCAGATTTGTTCAAAATGACAGCAATATTCAATATTATATGCAGATTATGAAAGCATCAATGAACAAAATAGTTCAGTTCAATGCATGTCAACTGTGGACTCTGAGTCCAATGAAGAAAATTCAAACAAGGTGCGTAATGATCCTGAAACAGTTAAGGACATCGAATCCTTGCAAGACTCGGATGAATGGCGAGAGGCGAGAGGCGATGCGAATCGAGTACGATTCATTCGACGATTCGATCCGTCTAACCATGGCAATTGCGATTGGAAACACGTTGGACTTGCATCATCTTGACGTTTCTGCAGCATATCTCAATGGCGAAATAGACACGGTTGTTTTTATGGAGCAGCCTGAAGGTTTTGCGTATGGAGACCGAGTATGCAAATTGAACAAGGCGATTTATGGACTAAAGCGACTCTCAACGAACTTGGTTTTACGCCCTCCAAATATGACAGGTGTATTTACTACAAGATTCTAAACAAACAATTGCGCTGATCATCGTTTATGTGGATGACCTACTGGTGACAACAAATGATCCGATGGAATTCAAAACGCTAAAGCAACGCCTAATTGAAAACTTCAAGATAAGGGACTTGGAACCTCCGGAACTGTGTGTCGAACTTGATGTCAAACGTCTTGAAAATTGTCTGTATATCAGCCAAGGTGGATATATCAACGACCTGTTAGATAAATATGGTCTTAAAGATTGTAAGCCGGACCGATTGCCAAACCCGGGAAACTTGAAGTTAGAACAGGAACTGACAGGAACTGACAAGAGAGCGCAAAGAGATCGACAAGACAAAGTACCGCCGTTTAATAGGAAGCCTACTGCACCTGTCTACCTTTAGCAGAACGGACATACCATTCACAATCAATGCGTTGTCACAATTCAAGGGCGAACCTCGGAATGAAGCGATGCACGTTCTCCGGTATCTGCAGGGTTCCAAGAGTTCTGGGATCGTTTATAAAAAGACTGCAGCGGATCTCCACGCTTATACTGATGCTAGTTGGGCTATTGATTACAATGATCGAAAGTCACAGAGTGGATTTGCATCCATCTGTGGAGGTGGAACAGTGCTCTGGCGTTCGAAGAAACAAACGATAGTCACTACATCGAGCACAGAAGCGGTGTACGTAAATCTCAGCTCTGTGGCAAAGGAAGCAGCATTTCTACACAATTTTTTAGAACTTGGGCTTCGTCAATGGTCAATAACAATTTGGGGCGATAACCGCAGCGCACAGGCGATTGCAAAAATGACTTGGGGATCCAGGGACGAACCAAGCATCTCGACATTAAGTAACACTTTATAAAGGAGGCGATTGCAGATGGAAAGATCAAGCTCGAGTTTATCGGGTCTGAAGAGATGCCCGCGGACGCGTTAACAAAATCTATGGCAGTACCTTAGGAATGAGTTCCCAGAATTAAATAAATAAATCAAAGGAGGGATGTTGGGTATAAAATGTAGACAACACATTAAATATTCACTTCCACAAATCTAATACTTTTAATGTCATTCCTTTCCCCCATCATTTCCTTTTTCCATCTTTCTTTTTCCAATTCCATTTTCTGTCGTGTGCGGATGTATTTTCTGAAAAGCTAAATAAAGTAATCAAAAGTAGCTTTTGCGTAACTCACCATCCCCAAAACCATTGTTGTACTATTTTCCACTGGAAAAATGCCTATCTCGTTTGACTAATTTCTGATAGAGATACATAACCTTCCAGCTGGAAAATACGTAACTCATTTAAATTTTTTTGATTTTTGATAGTTAATCAAGAAGCATTCCATATAATTGACAGTTTATGATAAACACAAATAAATTGTCAAATCATCCAATAAAACCATTTTTAATTCAAAATAGTTTTAACAGTAGAATAAAATACGTCACCTGAATGGTAATTATGTTATGACATTTTCAATTGATGATTTCGAAGACTTATTAAATTCTTATGGAAATTAATAGACATTGTTTTATTGTTAATTCAAAATACAACAGTATTTAAAAGATAATCGCAATATTCGTTTAATAGTACGTTTACACCGCACCCAAATTCAGCATTTCGGCTAGTTTCTGCATTTCAGGCCAAATGCATTGCATTTCGGCATACATTTCCTGCATTCCGGAATGTTGCATTTCAGCGAAATGCAGAATTTCGTCGCTTATTTACAAATGAAGTTCGTCAAGTCGAACAACCCTCTTCACAAATTCAGCCCCCTAACATAAACAAAAAAACAGCTGTCAACAAGACAATAATGATTTTTAAGTGATCATTGCAATAGAAATGGAATATATATGTCTGAATTACCATTTAAATTCATTTTTAAATTAATATAACAAGCTAAAAGGTTCAACCACTTCTGATTTCTAATCAGAAAAAAAATATCAATTATAAATTCTGACACTAGCTGTCATTTAAAATGCTGAAGTCGCAGTGGGAACGCGAAATTGGATTCTGAGGTATTTTATTGTCATATAATAGTTCAGAAGAACGATTAAATTGCATAAAATTTCAAGTGAAACCAGCTGACAACCACCTAATCAGCGTAAAGGAAAGTGGAACTGTGAAATCTGGCGTCTGCGTTCGAAACGGAGAGGACCCTTTTTATTTCTACAACACTTTACTAGTTCCAAATCGGATAACCTCATATCGATTAGTAAAGCAACAGATCAAGGTTACAAAGTGGTTTTTGAAGGGTCTGAAGCCAACATCTTAGATAAATATCTAAGAACGGTTTGTACTACTTAGTCGTAAATCAAAAGGCACAGATTAGCAGTGGGACAGTTGGAACCGCTAGTTTTCGCTATGGATCTCTTATGCACTCAGATATCTGCGGCCCCATGCGGACGGAATCTCTTGGGAAATCCAAATACTTTATCACGTTCATCGATGATATTTCATGGAAGATATTTGTCTATTTTTTAAGTAAAAAAACTAAAGCCCTACGGTTTAGGTTAAGGTTTTTGCGGAGACGCAAAGTGGCGAAAAACTGGAAATACTGAGGACTGATAATGGTTTGGAATATTGCAGCAAAGATTTTCAAAATTATACTGCGAAAAGTGGTATTCTGCATCAAAAGAGTGTCCCACATACGCCGCAGCAGAATGGTATCGCTGAAAGGCCAAATCGGACCTTAACTGAAATGGCCAGGAGCCTTATGAACGAAGGCGAACTACCTAAGTTCATGTGGGGAGAATTGGTCAACACTGCGGCGTTTTTACGAAATCGATGCCCAACCAAATCTGGCGAAGTAACGCAAGAGGTGCTGTGGAGCAGATGCAAATCAAGTGTGTTTTTTCTCAGGGAAATCGGAGCAAAGGTTTACACACTGAATAAAACCTCTTATCTTGAAAAACTTGACTATAAATCAGAGGAGGACATTCTTGTTGGATACGCGGTAGAGACAAAGGCCTACAGAATTTGGGTACCAAACAAACGAAGTGTTATTAAAAGCAGAGACGCCAGATTTGTTCAAAATGACAGCAATATTCAATATTATATGCAGATTATGAAAGCATCAATGAACAAAATAGTTCAGTTCAATGCATGTCAACTGTGGACTCTGAGTCCAATGAAGAAAATTCAAACAAGGTGCGTAATGACCCTGAAACAGTTAAGGACATCGAATCCTTGCAAGACTCGGATGAATGGCGAGAGGCGAGAGGCGAGAGGCGATGCGAATCGAGTACGATTCATTCGACGATTCGATCCGTCTAACCATGGCAATTGCGATTGGAAACACGTTGGACTTGCATCATCTTGACGTTTCTGCAGCATATCTCAATGGCGAAATAGACACGGTTGTTTTTATGGAGCAGCCTGAAGGTTTTGCGTATGGAGACCGAGTATGCAAATTGAACAAGGCGATTTATGGACTAAAGCGACTCTCAACGAACTTGGTTTTACGCCCTCCAAATATGACAGGTGTATTTACTACAAGATTCTAAACAAACAATTGCGCTGATCATCGTTTATGTGGATGACCTACTGGTGACAACAAATGATCCGATGGAATTCAAAACGCTAAAGCAACGCCTAATTGAAAACTTCAAGATAAGGGACTTGGAACCTCCGGAACTGTGTGTCGAACTTGATGTCAAACGTCTTGAAAATTGTCTGTATATCAGCCAAGGTGGATATATCAACGACCTGTTAGATAAATATGGTCTTAAAGATTGTAAGCCGGACCGATTGCCAAACCCGGAAAACTTGAAGTTAGAACAGGAACTGACAAGAGAGCGCAAGGAGATCGACAAGACAAAGTACCGCCGTTTAATAGGAAGCCTACTGCACCTGTCTACCTTTAGCAGAACGGACATACCATTCACAATCAATGCGTTGTCACAATTCAAGGGCGAACCTCGGAATGAAGCGATGCACGTTCTCCGGTATCTGCAGGGTTCCAAGAGTTCTGGGATCGTGTATAAAAAGACTGCAGCGGATCTCCACGCTTATACTGATGCTAGTTGGGCTATTGATTACAATGATCGAAAGTCACAGAGTGGATTTGCATCCATCTGTGGAGGTGGAACAGTGCTCTGGCGTTCGAAGAAACAAACGATAGTCACTACATCGAGCACAGAAGCGGAGTACGTAAATCTCAGCTCTGTGGCAAAGGAAGCAGCATTTCAACACAATTTTTAAGAACTTGGGCTTCGTCAATGGTCAATAACAATTTGGGGCGATAACCGCAGCGCACAGGCGATTGCAAATGACTTGGGGATCCAGGGACGAACCAAGCATCTCGACATTAAGTAACACTTTATAAAGGAGGCGATTGCAGATGGAAAGATCAAGCTCGAGTTTATCGGGTCTGAAGAGATGCCCGCGGACGCGTTAACAAAATCAATGGCAGTACCTTAGGAATGAGTTCCCAGAATTAAATAAATAAATCAAAGGAGGGGTGTTGGGTATAAAATGTAGACAACACATTAAATATTCACTTCCACAAATCTAATACTTTTAATGTCATTCCTTTCCCCCTTCATTTCCTTTTTCCAATTCCATTTTCTGTCGTGTGCGGATACATTCTCTGAAAAGCTAAATAAAGTAATCAAAAGTAGCTTTTGCGTAACTCACCATCCCCAAAACCATTGTTGTACTATTTTCCACTGGAAAAATGCCTATCTCGTTTGACTAATTTCTGATAGAGATACATAACCTTCCAGCTGGAAAATACGTAACGTATTCACAAATTTGACAGTTAATCACGAAGCATTCCATATAATTGACAGTTTATGATAAACACAAATAAATTGTCAAATCATCCAATAAAACCATTTTTAATTCAAAATAGTTTTAACAGTAGAATAAAATACGTCACCTGAATGGTAATTATGTTATGACATTTTCAATTGATGATTACGAAGACTTATTAAATTCTTATGGAAATTAATAGACATTGTTTTATTGTTAATTCAAAATACAACAGTATTTAAAAGATAATCGCAATATTCGCTTAATAGTACGTTTACACCGCACCCAAATTCAGCATTTCGGCTAGTTTCTGCATTTCAGGCCAAATGCATTGCATTTCGGCATACATTTCCTGCATTCCGGAATGTTGCATTTCAGCGAAATGCAGAATTTCGTCGCTTACTTACAAATGAAGTTCGTCAAGTCGAACAGCCCTCTTCACAAATTCAGCCCGCTGACATAAACAAAAAAACAGCTGTCAACAAAACAATAATGATTTTCAAGTGATCATTGCAATAGAAATGGAATATATATGTCTGAATTAGCATTTAAATTCATTTTTAAATTAATATAACAAGCTAAAAGGTTCAACCACTTCTGATTTCTAATCAGAAAAAAAATATCAATAATTAATTCTGACACTAGCTGTCATTTGAAATGCTGAAGTTGCAGTGGGAACGCGAAATTGGATTCTAAAATTTTTTTCCTGAAATGCTGAATTTGGGTGCGGTGTAAACGTACTATAAGAGGTGGCTATATTCCAATAGAAAATAAGACTATCCCTTATTTCGTAAATCTGAACAAAATATTTTAATTTAAACATTTTGTGAAAAAAAAAATTAAAGTGGTTTAAAACAGTATGGCACAAACTGAAGTTTCATGGCTTTACTTCTGCAAAAACATGTATTCTTTTAAATTAAGACGAGGTATTTTATTGTCATATAATAGTTCAGAAGAACGATTAAATTGCCTAAAATTTCAAGTGAAACCAGCTGACAACCACCTAATCAGCGTAAAGGAAAGTGGAACTGTGAAATCTGGCGTCTGCGTTCGAAACGGAGAGGACCCTTTTTATTTCTACAACACTTTACTAGTTCCAAATCGGATAACCTCATATCGATTAGTAAAGCAACAGATCAAGGTTACAAAGTGGTTTTTGAAGGGTCTGGAGCCAACATCTTAGATAAATATCTAAGAACGGTTTGTACTACTTAGTCGTAAATCAAAAGGCACAGATTAGCAGTGGGACAGTTGGAACCCCTAGTTTTCGCTATGGATCTCTTATGCACTCAGATATCTGCGGCCCCATGCGGACGGAATCTCTTGGGAAATCCAAAAACTTTATCACGTTCATCGATGATATTTCATGGAAGATATTTGTCTATTTTTTAAGTAAAAAAACTAAAGCCCTACAGACTTTTAAAAAGTTTAAGGTTTTTGCGGAGACGCAAAGTGGCGAAAAACTGGAAATACTGAGGACTGATAATGGTCTGGAATATTGCATCAAAGATTTTCAAAATTATACTGCGAAAAGTGGTATTCTGCATCAAAAGAGTGTCCCACATACGCCGCAGCAGAATGGTATCGCTGAAAGGCCAAATCGGACCTTAACCGAAATGGCCAGGAGCCTTATGAACGAAGTCGAACTACCTAAGTTCATGTGGGGAGAATTGGTCAACACTGCGGCGTTTTTACGAAATCGATGCCCAACCAAATCTGGCGAAGTAACGCAAGAGGTGCTGTGGAGCAGATGCAAATCAAGTGTGTTTTTTCTCAGGGAAATCGGAGCAAAGGTTTACACACTGAATAAAACCTCTTATCTTGAAAAATTTTACTATAAATCAGAGGAGGGCATTCTTGTTGGATACGCGGTAGAGACAAAGGCCTACAGAATTTGGGTACCAAACAAACGAAGTGTTATTAAAAGCAGAGACGCCAGATTTGTTCAAACAAAATGACAGCAATATTCAATATTATATGCAGATTATGAAACCATCAATGAACAAAATAGTTCAGTTCAATGCATGTCAACTGTGGACTCTGAGTCCAATGAAGAAAATTCAAACAAGGTGCGTAATGATCCTGAAACAGTTAAGGACATCGAATCCTTGCAAGACTCGGATGAATGGCGAGAGGCGAGAGGCGATGCGAATCGAGTACGATTCACTTCTAAAAAAGCACACATGGACCTTGGTTGACAGACCGCAGAATAAGGTGATAAAATCAAGAGGGGTTTTTAAGATCAAGTACATGCCGGATGGAACTATAGAGAAGAGGAAGGCGCTCCTCATTGCAAGATTTGGATTTGACCAAATTCAGGGTATCCACTACCAAGATACCTACTCACCAGTGGCAAATATTAGTTCGATCCCTCTAACCATGGCAATAGCGATTGAAAACACGTTGGACTTGCATCATCTCGACGTTTCTGCAGCATATCTCAATGGCGAAATAGACACGGTTGTTTTTATGGAGCAGCCTGAAGGTTTTGCGTATGGAGACCGAGTATGCAAATTGAACAAGGCGATTTATGGACTAAAGCGACTCTCAACGAACTTGGTTTTACGCCCTCCAAATATGACAGGTGTATTTACTACAAGATTCTAAACGAACAATTGCGCTGATCATCGTTTATGTGGACGACCTACTGGTGACAACAAATGATCCGATGGAATTCAAAACGCTAAAGCAACGCCTAATTGAAAACTTCAAGATAAGGGACTTGGAACCTCCGGAACTGTGTGTTCGAAGAAACAAACGATAGTCACTACATCGAGCACGGAAGCGGAGTACGTAAATCTCAGCTCTGTGGCAAAGGAAGCAGCATTTCTACACAATTTTTTAGAACTTGGGCTTCGTCAATGGTCAATAACAATTTGGGGCGATAACCGCAGCGCACAGGCGATTGCAAATGACTTGGGGATCCAGGGACGAACCAAGCATCTCGACATTAAGTAACACTTTATAAAGGAGGCGATTGCAGATGGAAAGATCAAGCTCGAGTTTATCGGGTCTGAAGAGATGCCCGCGGACGCGTTAACAAAATCAATGGCAGTACCTTAGGAATGAGTTCCCAGAATTAAATAAATAAATCAAAGGAGGGGTGTTGGGTATAAAATGTAGACAACACATTAAATATTCACTTCCACAAATCTAATACTTTTAATGTCATTCCTTTCCCCCTTCATTTCCTTTTTCCAATTCCATTTTCTGTCGTGTGCGGATACATATAATTGACAGTTTATGATAAACACAAATAAATTGTCAAATCATCCAATAAAACCATTTTTAATTCAAAATAGTTTTAACAGTAGAATAAAATACGTCACCTGAATGGTAATTATGTTATGACATTTTCAATTGATGATTACGAAGACTTATTAAATTCTTATGGAAATTAATAGACATTGTTTTATTGTTAATTCAAAATACAACAGTATTTAAAAGATAATCGCAATATTCGCTTAACAGTACGTTTACACCGCACCCAAATTCAGCATTTCTGCATTGCATTTCGGCATACATTTCCTGCATTCCGGAATGTTGCATTTCAGCGAAATGCAGAATTTCGTCGCTTATTTACAAATGAAGTTCGTCAAGTCGAACAGCCCTCTTCACAAATTCAGCCCGCTGACATAAACAAAAAAACAGCTGTCAACAAAACAATAATGATTCTCAAGTGATCATTGCAATAGAAATGGAATATATATGTCTGAATTAGCAATTAAATTCATTTTTAAATTAATATAACAAGCTAAAAGGTTCAACCACTTCTGATTTCTAATCAGAAAAAAAATATCAATAATTAATTCTGACACTAGCTGTCATTTGAAATGCTGAAGTTGCAGTGGGAACGCAAAATTGGATTCTGAAATTTTTTTCCTGAAATGCTGAATTTGGGTGCGGTGTAAACGTACTATAAGAGGTGGCTATATTCCAATAGAAAATAAGACTATCCCTTATTTCGTAAATCTGAACAAAATATTTTAATTTAAACATTTTGTGAAAAAAAAATTAAAGTGGTTTAAAACAGTATGGCACAAACTGAAGTTTCATGGCTTTACTTCTGCAAAAACATGTATTCTTTTAAATTAAGACGAGGTATTTTATTGTCATATAATAGTTCAGAAGAACGATTAAATTGCCTAAAATTTCAAGTGAAACCAGCTGACAACCACCTAATCAGCGTAAAGGAAAGTGGAACTGTGAAATCTGGCGTCTGCGTTCGAAACGGAGAGGACCCTTTTTATTTCTACAACACTTTACTAGTTCCAAATCGGATAACCTCATATTGATTAGTAAAGCAACAGATCAAGGTTACAAAGTGGTTTTTGAAGGGTCTGGAGCCAACATCTTAGATAAATATCTAAGAACGGTTTGTACTACTTAGTCGTAAATGAAAAGGCACAGATTAGCAGTGGGACAGTTGGAACCCCTAGTTTTCGCTATCGATCTCTTATGCACTCAGATATCTCTTGGGAAATCCAAATACTTTATCACGTTCATCGATGATATTTCATGGAAGATATTTGTCTATTTTTTAAGTAAAAAAACTAAAGCCCTACAGGCTTTTAAAAAGTTTAAGGTTTTTGCGGAGACGCAAAGTGGCGAAAAACTGGAAATACTGAGGACTGATAATGGTCTGGAATATTGCAGCAAAGATTTTCAAAATTATACTGCGAAAAGTGGTATTCTGCATCAAAAGAGTGTCCCACATACGCCGCAGCAGAATGGTATCGCTGAAAGGCCAAATCGGACCTTAACCGAAATGGCCAGGAGCCTTATGAACGAAGGCGAACTACCTAAGTTCATGTGGGGAGAATTGGTCAACACTGCGGCGTTTTTACGAAATCGATGCCCAACCAAATCTGGCGAAGTAACGCAAGAGGTGCTGTGGAGCAGATGCAAATCAGGTGTGTTTTTTCTCAGGGAAATCGGAGCAAAGGTTTACACACTGAATAAAACCTCTTATCTTGAAAAATTTGACTATAAATCAGAGGAGGGCATTCTTGTTGGATACGCGGTAGAGACAAAGGCCTACAGAATTTGGGTACCAAACAAACGAAGTGTTATTAAAAGCAGAGACGCCAGATTTGTTCAAACAAAATGACAGCAATATTCAATATTATATGCAGATTATGAAACCATCAATGAACAAAATAGTTCAGTTCAATGCATGTCAACTGTGGACTCTGAGTCCAATGAAGAAAATTCAAACAAGGTGCGTAATGATCCTGAAACAGTTAAGGACATCGAATCCTTGCAAGACTCGGATGAATGGCGAGAGGCGAGAGGCGATGCGAATCGAGTACGATTCACTTCTAAAAAAGCACACATAGACCTTGGTTGACAGACCGCAGAATAAGGTGATAAAATCAAGCGGGGTTTTTAAGATCAAGTACATGCCGGATGGAACTATAGAGAAGAGGAAGGCGCTCCTCATTGCAAGATTTGGATTTGACCAAATTCAGGGTATCCACTACCAAGATACCTACTCACCAGTGGCAAATATTAGTTCGATCCGTCTAACCATGGCAATTGCGATTGAAAACACGTTGGACTTGCATCATCTCGACGTTTCTGCAGCATATCTCAATGGCGAAATAGACACCGTTGTTTTTATGGAGCAGCCTGAAGGTTTTGCGTATGGAGACCGAGTATGCAAATTGAACAAGGCGATTTATGGACTAAAGCGACTCTCAACGAACTTGGTTTTACGCCCTCCAAATATGGTGGTGTATTTACTACAAGATTCTAAACAAACAATTGCGCTGATCATCGTTTTTGTGGATGACCTACTGGTGACAACAAATGATCCGATGGAATTCAAAACGCTAAAGCAACGCCTAATTGAAAACTTCAAGATAAGGGACTTGGAACCTCCGGAACTGTGTGTCGAACTTGAGGTCAAACGTCTTGAAAATTGTCTGTATATCAGCCAAGGTGGATATATCAACGACCTGTTAGATAAATATGGTCTTAAAGATTGTAAGCCGGACCGATTGCCAAACCCGGGAAACTTGAAGTTAGAACAGGAACTGACAGGAACTGACAAGAGAGCGCAAGGAGATCGACAAGACAAAGTATCGCCGTTTAATAGGAAGCCTACTGCACCTGTCTACCTTTAGCAGAACGGACATACCATTCACAATCAATGCGTTGTCACAATTCAAGGGCGAACCTCGGAATGAAGCGATGCACGTTCTCCGGTATCTGCAGGGTTCCAAGAGTTCTGGGATCGTTTATAAAAAGACTGCAGCGGATCTCCACGCTTATACTGATGCTAGTTGGGCTATTGATTACAATGATCGAAAGTCACAGAGTGGATTTGCATCCATCTGTGGAGGTGGAACAGTGCTCTGGCGTTCGAAGAAACAAACGATAGTCACTACATCGAGCACAGAAGCGGAGTACGTAAATCTCAGCTCTGTGGCAAAGGAAGCAGCATTTCTACACAATTTTTTAGAACTTGGGCTTCGTCAATGGTCAATAACAATTTGGGGCGATAACCGCAGCGCACAGGCGATTGCAAAAATGACTTGGGGATCCAGGGACGAACCAAGCATCTCGACATTAAGTAACACTTTATAAAGGAGGCGATTGCAGATGGAAAGATCAAGCTCGAGTTTATCGGGTCTGAAGAGATGCCCGCGGACGCGTTAACAAAATCTATGGCAGTACCTTAGGAATGAGTTTCCAGAATTAAATAAATAAATCAAAGGAGGGATGTTGGGTATAAAATGTAGACAACACATTAAATATTCACTTCCACAAATCTAATACTTTTAATGTCATTCCTTTCCCCCATCATTTCCTTTTTCCATCTTTCTTTTTCCAATTCCATTTTCTGTCGTGTGCGGATGTATTTTCTGAAAAGCTAAATAAAGTAATCAAAAGTAGCTTTTGCGTAACCCACCATCCCCAAAACCATTGTTGTACTATTTTCCACTGGAAAAATGCCTATCTCGTTTGACTAATTTCTGATAGAGATACATAACCTTCCAGCTGGAAAATACGTAACTCATTTAAATTTTTTTGATTTTTGATAGTTAATCAAGAAGCATTCCATATAATTGACAGTTTATGATAAACACAAATAAATTGTCAAATCATCCAATAAAACCATTTTTAATTCAAAATAGTTTTAACAGTAGAATAAAATACGTCACCTGAATGGTAATTATGTTATAACATTTTCAATTGATGATTTCGAAGACTTATTAAATTCTTATGGAAATTAATAGACATTGTTTTATTGTTAATTCAAAATACAACAGTATTTAAAAGATAATCGCAATATTCGTTTAATAGTACGTTTACACCGCACCCAAATTCAGCATTTCGGCTAGTTTCTGCATTTCAGGCCAAATGCATTGCATTTCGGCATACATTTCCTGCATTCCGGAATGTTGCATTTCAGCGAAATGCAGAATTTCGTCGCTTATTTACAAATGAAGTTCGTCAAGTCGAACAACCCTCTTCACAAATTCAGCCCCCTGACATAAACAAAAAAACAGCTGTCAACAAGACAATAATGATTTTTAAGTGATCATTGCAATAGAAATGGAATATATATGTCTGAATTAGCATTTAAATTCATTTTTAAATTAATATAACAAGCTAAAAGGTTCAACCACTTCTGATTTCTAATCAGAAAAAAAATATCAATAATAAATTCTGACACTAGCTGTCATTTAAAATGCTGAAGTCGCAGTGGGAACGCAAAATTGGATTCTGAAATTTTTTTCCTGAAATGCTGAATTTGGGTGCGTTGTAAACGTACTATAAGAGGTATCTATATTCCAATAGAAAATAAGACTATCCCTTATTTCATAAATCTGAACAAAATATTTTAATTTAAACATTTTGTGAAAAAAAAAATTAAAGTGGTTTAAAACAGAATGGTGCAAACTGAAGTTTCATGGCTTTACTTCTGCAAAAACATGTATTCTTTTAAATTAAGACGAGGTATTTTATTGTCATATAATAGTTCAGAAGAACGATTAAATTGCATAAAATTTCAAGTGAAACCAGCTGACAACCACCTAATCAGCGTAAAGGAAAGTGGAACTGTGAAATCTGGCGTCTGCGTTCGAAACGGAGAGGACCCTTTTTATTTCTACAACACTTTACTAGTTCCAAATCGGATAACCTCATATCGATTAGTAAAGCAACAGATCAAGGTTACAAAGTGGTTTTTGAAGGGTCTGAAGCCAACATCTTAGATAAATATCTAAGAACGGTTTGTACTACTTAGTCGTAAATGAAAAGGCACAGATTAGCAGTGGGACAGTTGGAACCGCTAGTTTTCGCTATGGATCTCTTATGCACTCAGATATCTGCGGCCCCATGCGGACGGAATCTCTTGGGAAATCCAAATACTTTATCACGTTCATCGATGATATTTCATGGAAGATATTTGTCTATTTTTTAAGTAAAAAAACTAAAGCCCTACGGTTTAGGTTAAGGTTTTTGCGGAGACGCAAAGTGGCGAAAAACTGGAAATACTGAGGACTGATAATGGTCTGGAATATTGCAGCAAAGATTTTCAAAATTATACTGCGAAAAGTGGTATTCTGCATCAAAAGAGTGTCCCACATACGCCGCAGCAGAATGGTATCGCTGAAAGGGCAAATCGGACCTTGACCGAAATGGCCAGGAGCCTTATGAACGAAGGCGAACTACCTAAGTTCATGTGGGGAGAATTGGTCAACACTGCGGCGTTTTTACGAAATCGATGCCCAACCAAATCTGGCGAAGTAACGCAAGAGGTGCTGTGGAGCAGATGCAAATCAAGTGTGTTTTTTCTTAGGGAAATCGGAGCAAAGGTTTACACACTGAATAAAACCTCTTATCTTGAAAAACTTGACTATAAATCAGAGGAGGACATTCTTGTTGGATACGCGGTAGAGACAAAGGCCTACAGAATTTGGGTACCAAACAAACGAAGTGTTATTAAAAGCAGAGACGCCAGATTTGTTCAAAATGACAGCAATATTCAATATTATATGCAGATTATGAAAGCATCAATGAACAAAATAGTTCAGTTCAATGCATGTCAACTGTGGACTCTGAGTCCAATGAAGAAAATTCAAACAAGGTGCGTAATGATCCTGAAACAGTTAAGGACATCGAATCCTTGCAAGACTCGGATGAATGGCGAGAGGCGATGCGAATCGAGTACGATTCACTTCTAAAAAAGCACACATAGACCTTGGTTGACAGACCGCAGAATAGGGTGATAAAATCAAGAGGGGTTTTTAAGATCAAGTACATGCCGGATGGAACTATAGAGAAGAGGAAGGCGCTCCTCATTGCAAGATTTGGATTTGACCAAATTCAGGGTATCCACTACCAAGATACCTACTCACCAGTGGCAAATATTAGTTCGATCCCTCTAACCATGGCAATTGCGATTGAAAACACGTTGGACTTGCATCATCTTGACGTTTCTGCAGCATATCTCAATGGCGAAATAGACACCGTTGTTTTTATGGAGCAGCCTGAAGGTTTTGCGTATGGAGACCGAGTATGCAAATTGAACAAGGCGATTTATGGACTAAAGCGACTCTCAACGAACTTGGTTTTACGCCCTCCAAATATGGTGGTGTATTTACTACAAGATTCTAAACAAACAATTGCGCTGATCATCGTTTATGTGGACGACCTACTGGTGACAACAAACGATCCGATGGAATTCAAAACGCTAAAGCAACGCCTAATTGAAAACTTCAAGATAAGGGACTTGGAACCTCCGGAACTGTGTGTCGAACTTGCTGTCAAACGTCTTGAAAATTGTCTGTATATCAGCCAAGGTGGATATATCAACGACCTGTTAGATAAATATGGTCTTAAAGATTGTAAGCCGGACCGATTGCCAAACCCGGGAAACATGAAGTTAGAACAGGAACTGACAGGAACTGACAAGAGAGCGCAAGGAGATCGACAAGACAAAGTACCGCCGTTTAATAGGAAGCCTACTGCACCTGTCTACCTTTAGCAGAACGGACATACCATTCACAATCAATGCGTTGTCACAATTCAAGGGCGAACCTCGGAATGAAGCGATGCACGTTCTCCGGTATCTGCAGGGTTCCAAGAGTTCTGGGATCGTTTATAAAAAGACTGCAGCGGATCTCCACGCTTATACTGATGCTAGTTGGGCTATTGATTACAATGATCGAAAGTCACAGAGTGGATTTGCATCCATCTGTGGAGGTGGAACAGTGCTCTGGCGTTCGAAGAAACAAACGATAGTCACTACATCGAGCACAGAAGCGGAGTACGTAAATCTCAGCTCTGTGGCAAAGGAAGCAGCATTTCTACACAATTTTTTAGAACTTGGGCTTCGTCAATGGTCAATAACAATTTGGGGCGATAACCGCAGCGCACAGGCGATTGCAAATGACTTGGGGATCCAGGGACGAACCAAGCATCTCGACATTAAGTAACACTTTATAAAGGAGGCGATTGCAGATGGAAAGATCAAGCTCGAGTTTATCGGGTCTGAAGAGATGCCCGCGGACGCGTTAACAAAATCTATGGCAGTACCTTAGGAATGAGTTCCCAGAATTAAATAAATAAATCAAAGGAGGGATGTTGGGTATAAAATGTAGACAACACATTAAATATTCACTTCCACAAATCTAATACTTTTAATGTCATTCCTTTCCCCCATCATTTCCTTTTTCCATCTTTCTTTTTCCAATTCCATTTTCTGTCGTGTGCGGATGTATTTTCTGGAAAGCTAAATAAAGTAATCAAAAGTAGCTTTTGCGTAACTCACCATCCCCAAAACCATTGTTGTACTATTTTCCACTGGAAAAATGCCTATCTCGTTTGACTAATTTCTGATAGAGATACATAACCTTCCAGCTGGAAAATACGTAACTCATTCAAATTTTTTTGATTTTTGATAGTTAATCAAGAAGCATTCCATATAATTGACAGTTTATGATAAACACAAATAAATTGTCAAATCATCCAATAAAACCATTTTTAATTCAAAATAGTTTTAACAGTAGAATAAAATACGTCACCTGAATGGTAATTATGTTATAACATTTTCAATTGATGATTTCGAAGACTTATTAAATTCTTATGGAAATTAATAGACATTGTTTTATTGTTAATTCAAAATACAACAGTATTTAAAAGATAATCGCAATATTCGTTTAAAAGTACGTTTACACCGCACCCAAATTCAGCATTTCGGCTAGTTTCTGCATTTCAGGCCAAATGCATTGCATTTCGGCATACATTTCCTGCATTCCGGAATGTTGCATTTCAGCGAAATGCAGAATTTCGTCGCTTATTTACAAATGAAGTTCGTCAAGTCGAACAACCCTCTTCACAAATTCAGCCCCCTGACATAAACAAAAAAACAGCTGTCAACAAGACAATAATGATTTTTAAGTGATCATTGCAATAGAAATGGAATATATATGTCTGAATTACCATTTAAATTCATTTTTAAATTAATATAACAAGCTAAAAGGTTCAACCACTTCTGATTTCTAATCAGAAAAAAAAATATCAATTATAAATTCTGACACTAGCTGTCATTTAAAATGCTGAAGTCGCAGTGGGAACGCAAAATTGGATTCTGAAATTTTTTTCCTGAAATGCTGAATTTGGGTGCGTTGTAAACGTACTATAAGAGGTATCTATATTCCAATAGAAAATAAGACTATCCCTTATTTCATAAATCTGAACAAAATATTTTAATTTAAACATTTTGTGAAAAAAAAAATTAAAGTGGTTTAAAACAGAATGGCACAAACTGAAGTTTCATGGCTTTACTTCTGCAAAAACATGTATTCTTTTAAATTAAGACGAGGTATTTTATTGTCATATAATAGTTCAGAAGAACGATTAAATTGCATAAAATTTCAAGTGAAACCAGCTGACAACCACCTAATCAGCGTAAAGGAAAGTGGAACTGTGTAATCTGGCGTCTGCGTTCGAAACGGAGAGGACCCTTTTTATTTCTACAACACTTTACTAGTTCCAAATCGGATAACCTCATATCGATTAGTAAAGCAACAGATCAAGGTTACAAAGTGGTTTTTGAAGGGTCTGAAGCCAACATCTTAGATAAATATCTAAGAACGGTTTGTACTACTTAGTCGTAAATCAAAAGGCACAGATTAGCAGTGGGACAGTTGGAACCCCTAGTTTTCGCTATGGATCTCTTATGCACTCAGATATCTGCGGCCCCATGCGGACGGAATCTCTTGGGAAATCCAAATACTTTATCACGTTCATCGATGATATTTCATGGAAGATATCTGTCTATTTTTTAAGTAAAAAAACTAAAGCCCTACGGTTTAGGTTAAGGTTTTTGCGGAGACGCAAAGTGGCGAAAAACTGGAAATACTCAGGACTGATAATGGTCTGGAATATTGCAGCAAAGATTTTCAAAATTATACTGCGAAAAGTGGTATTCTGCATCAAAAGAGTGTCCCACATACGCCGCAGCAGAATGGTATCGCTGAAAGGTCAAATCGGACCTTAACTGAAATGGCCAGGAGCCTTATGAACGAAGGCGAACTACCTAAGTTCATGTGGGGAGAATTGGTCAACACTGCGACGTTTTTACGAAATCGATGCCCAACCAAATCTGGCGAAGTAACGCAAGAGGTGCTGTGGAGCAGATGCAAATCAAGTGTGTTTTTTCTCAGGGAAATCGGAGCAAAGGTTTACACACTGAATAAAACCTCTTATCTTGAAAAACTTGACTATAAATCAGAGGAGGACATTCTTGTTGGATACGCGGTAGAGACAAAGGCCTACAGAATTTGGGTACCAAACAAACGAAGCGTTATTAAAAGCAGAGACGCCAGATTTGTTCAAAATGACAGCAATATTCAATATTATATGCAGATTATGAAAGCATCAATGAACAAAATAGTTCAGTTCAATGCATGTCAACTGTGGACTCTGAGTCCAATGAAGAAAATTCAAACAAGGTGCGTAATGATCCTGAAACAGTTAAGGACATCGAATCCTTGCAAGACTCGGATGAATGGCGAGAGGCGAGAGGCGATGCGAATCGAGTACGATTCACTTCTAAAAAAGCACACATAGACCTTGGTTGACAGACCGCAGAATAGGGTGATAAAATCAAGAGGGGTTTTTAAGATCAAGTACATGCCGGATGGAACTATAGAGAAGAGGAAGGCGCTCCTCATTGCAAGATTTGGATTTGACCAAATTCAGGGTATCCACTACCAAGATACCTACTCACCAGTGGCAAATATTAGTTCGATCCCTCTAACCATGGCAATTGCGATTGAAAACACGTTGGACTTGCATCATCTTGACGTTTCTGCAGCATATCTCAATGGCGAAATAGACACCGTTGTTTTTATGGAGCAGCCTGAAGGTTTTGCGTATGGAGACCGAGTATGCAAATTGAACAAGGCGATTTATGGACTAAAGCGACTCTCAACGAACTTGGTTTTACGCCCTCCAAATATGGTGGTGTATTTACTACAAGATTCTAAACAAACAATTGCGCTGATCATCGTTTATGTGGATGACCTACTGGTGACAACAAATGATCCGATGGAATTCAAAACGCTAAAGCAACGCCTAATTGAAAACTTCAAGATAAGGGACTTGGAACCTCCGGAACTGTGTGTCGAACTTGATGTCAAATGTCTTGAAAATTGTCTGTATATCAGCCAAGGTGGATATATCAACGACCTGTTAGATAAATATGGTCTTAAAGATTGTAAGCCGGACCGATTGCCAAACCCGGGAAACTTGAAGTTAGAACAGGAACTGACAGGAACTGACAAGAGAGCGCAAGGAGATCGACAAGACAAAGTACCGCCGTTTAATAGGAAGCCTACTGCACCTGTCTACCTTTAGCAGAACGGACATACCATTCACAATCAATGCGTTGTCACAATTCAAGGGCGAACCTCGGAATGAAGCGATGCACGTTCTCCGGTATCTGCAGGGTTCCAAGAGTTCTGGGATCGTTTGTAAAAAGACTGCAGCGGATCTCCACGCTTATACTGATGCTAGTTGGGCTATTGATTACAATGATCGAAAGTCACAGAGTGGATTTGCATCCATCTGTGGAGGTGGAACAGTGCTCTGGCGTTCGAAGAAACAAACGATAGTCACTACATCGAGCACAGAAGCGGAGTACGTAAATCTCAGCTCTGTGGCAAAGGAAGCAGCATTTCTACACAATTTTTTAGAACTTGGGCTTCGTCAATGGTCAATAACAATTTGGGGCGATAACCGCAGCGCACAGGCGATTGCAAATGACTTGGGGATCCAGGGACGAACCAAGCATCTCGACATTAAGTAACACTTTATAAAGGAGGCGATTGCAGATGGAAAGATCAAGCTCGAGTTTATCGGGTCTGAAGAGATGCCCGCGGACGCGTTAACAAAATCTATGGCAGTACCTTAGGAATGAGTTCCCAGAATTAAATAAATAAATCAAAGGAGGGATGTTGGGTATAAAATGTAGACAACACATTAAATATTCACTTCCACAAATCTAATACTTTTAATGTCATTCCTTTCCCCCATCATTTCCTTTTTCCATCTTTCTTTTTCCAATTCCATTTTCTGTCGTGTGCGGATGTATTTTCTGAAAAGCTAAATAAAGTAATCAAAAGTAGCTTTTGCGTAACTCACCATCCCCAAAACCATTGTTGTACTATTTTCCACTGGAAAAATGCCTATCTCGTTTGACTAATTTCTGATAGAGATACATAACCTTCCAGCTGGAAAATACGTAACTCATTCAAATTTTTTTGATTTTTGATAGTTAATCAAGAAGCATTCCATATAATTGACAGTTTATGATAAACACAAATAAATTGTCAAATCATCCAATAAAACCATTTTTAATTCAAAATAGTTTTAACAGTAGAATAAAATACGTCACCTGAATGGTAATTATGTTATAACATTTTCAATTGATGATTTCGAAGACTTATTAAATTCTTATGGAAATTAATAGACATTGTTTTATTGTTAATTCAAAATACAACAATATTTAAAAGATAATCGCAATATTCGTTTAATAGTACGTTTACACCGCACCCAAATTCAGCATTTCGGCTAGTTTCTGCATTTCAGGCCAAATGCATTGCATTTCGGCATACATTTCCTGCATTCCGGAATGTTGCATTTCAGCGAAATGCAGAATTTCGTCGCTTATTTACAAATGAAGTTCGTCAAGTCGAACAACCCTCTTCACAAATTCAGCCCCCTGACATAAACAAAAAAACAGCTGTCAACAAGACAATAATGATTTTTAAGTGATCATTGCAATAGAAATGGAATATATATGTCTGAATTAGCATTTAAATTCATTTTTAAATTAATATAACAAGCTAAAAGGTTCAACCACTTCTGATTTCTAATCAGAAAAAAAAATATCAATTATAAATTCTGACACTAGCTGTCATTTAAAATGCTGAAGTCGCAGTGGGAACGCAAAATTGGATTCTGAAATTTTTTTCCTGAAATGCTGAATTTGGGTGCGTTGTAAACGTACTATAAGAGGTATCTATATTCCAATAGAAAATAAGACTATCCCTTATTTCATAAATCTGAACAAAATATTTTAATTTAAACATTTTGTGAAAAAAAAAATTAAAGTGGTTTAAAACAGAATGGCACAAACTGAAGTTTCATGGCTTTACTTCTGCAAAAACATGTATTCTTTTAAATTAAGACGAGGTATTTTATTGTCATATAATAGTTCAGAAGAACGATTAAATTGCATAAAATTTCAAGTGAAACCAGCTGACAACCACCTAATCAGCGTAAAGGAAAGTGGAACTGTGAAATCTGGCGTCTGCGTTCGAAACGGAGAGGACCCTTTTTATTTCTACAACACTTTACTAGTTCCAAATCGGATAACCTCATATCGATTAGTAAAGCAACAGATCAAGGTTACAAAGTGGTTTTTGAAGGGTCTGAAGCCAACATCTTAGATAAATATCTAAGAACGGTTTGTACTACTTAGTCGTAAATGAAAAGGCACAGATTAGCAGTGGGACAGTTGGAACCGCTAGTTTTCGCTATGGATCTCTTATGCACTCAGATATCTGCGGCCCCATGCGGACGGAATCTCTTGGGAAATCCAAATACTTTATCACGTTCATCGATGATATTTCATGGAAGATATTTGTCTATTTTTTAAGTAAAAAAACTAAAGCCCTACGGTTTAGGTTAAGGTTTTTGCGGAGACGCAAAGTGGCGAAAAACTGGAAATACTGAGGACTGATAATGGTCTGGAATATTGCAGCAAAGATTTTCAAAATTATACTGCGAAAAGTGGTATTCTGCATCAAAAGAGTGTCCCACATACGCCGCAGCAGAATGGTATCGCTGAAAGGCCAAATCGGACCTTAACTGAAATGGCCAGGAGCCTTATGAACGAAGGCGAACTATCTAAGTTCATGTGGGGAGAATTGGTCAACACTGCGGCGTTTTTACGAAATCGATGCCCAACCAAATCTGGCGAAGTAACGCAAGAGGTGCTGTGGAGCAGATGCAAATCAAGTGTGTTTTTTCTCAGGGAAATCGGAGCAAAGGTTTACACACTGAATAAAACCTCTTATCTTGAAAAACTTGACTATAAATCAGAGGAGGACATTCTTGTTGGATACGCGGTAGAGACAAAGGCCTACAGAATTTGGGTACCAAACAAACGAAGTGTTATTAAAAGCAGAGACGCCAGATTTGTTCAAAATGACAGCAATATTCAATATTATATGCAGATTATGAAAGCATCAATGAACAAAATAGTTCAGTTCAATGCATGTCAACTGTGGACTCTGAGTCCAATGAAGAAAATTCAAACAAGGTGCGTAATGATCCTGAAACAGTTAAGGACATCGAATCCTTGCAAGACTCGGATGAATGGCGAGAAGCGAGAGGCGATGCGAATCGAGTACGATTCACTTCTAAAAAAGCACACATAGACCTTGGTTGACAGACCGCAGAATAAGGTGATAAAATCAAGAGGGGTTTTTAAGATCAAGTACATGCCGGATGGAACTATAGAGAAGAGGAAGGCGCTCCTCATTGCAAGATTTGGATTTGACCAAATTCAGGGTATCCACTACCAAGATACCTACTCACCAGTGGCAAATATTAGTTCGATCCCTCTAACCATGGCAATTGCGATTGAAAACACGTTGGACTTGCATCATCTCGACGTTTCTGCAGCATATCTCAATGGCGAAATAGACACCGTTGTTTTTATGGAGCAGCCTGAAGGTTTTGCGTATGGAGACCGAGTATGCAAATTGAACAAGGCGATTTATGGACTAAAGCGACTCTCAACGAACTTGGTTTTACGCCCTCCAAATATGGTGGTGTATTTACTACAAGATTCTAAACAAACAATTGCGCTGATCATCGTTTTTGTGGATGACCTACTGGTGACAACAAATGATCCGATGGAATTCAAAACGCTAAAGCAACGCCTAATTGAAAACTTCAAGATAAGGGACTTGGAACCTCCGGAACTGTGTGTCGAACTTGAGGTCAAACGTCTTGAAAATTGTCTGTATATCAGCCAAGGTGGATATATCAACGACCTGTTAGATAAATATGGTCTTAAAGATTGTAAGCCGGACCGATTGCCAAACCCGGGAAACTTGAAGTTAGAACAGGAACTGACAGGAACTGACAAGAGAGCGCAAGGAGATCGACAAGACAAAGTACCGCCGTTTAATAGGAAGCCTACTGCACCTGTCTACCTTTAGCAGAACGGACATACCATTCACAATCAATGCGTTGTCACAATTCAAGGGCGAACCTCGGAATGAAGCGATGCACGTTCTCCGGTATCTGCAGGGTTCCAAGAGTTCTGGGATCGTTTGTAAAAAGACTGCAGCGGATCTCCACGCTTATACTGATGCTAGTTGGGCTATTGATTACAATGATCGAAAGTCACAGAGTGGATTTGCATCCATCTGTGGAGGTGGAACAGTGCTCTGGCGTTCGAAGAAACAAACGATAGTCACTACATCGAGCACAGAAGCGGAGTACGTAAATCTCAGCTCTGTGGCAAAGGAAGCAGCATTTCTACACAATTTTTTAGAACTTGGGCTTCGTCAATGGTCAATAACAATTTGGGGCGATAACCGCAGCGCACAGGCGATTGCAAATGACTTGGGGATCCAGGGACGAACCAAGCATCTCGACATTAAGTAACACTTTATAAAGGAGGCGATTGCAGATGGAAAGATCAAGCTCGAGTTTATCGGGTCTGAAGAGATGCCCGCGGACGCGTTAACAAAATCTATGGCAGTACCTTAGGAATGAGTTCCCAGAATTAAATAAATAAATCAAAGGAGGGATGTTGGGTATAAAATGTAGACAACACATTAAATATTCACTTCCACAAATCTAATACTTTTAATGTCATTCCTTTCCCCCATCATTTCCTTTTTCCATCTTTCTTTTTCCAATTCCATTTTCTGTCGTGTGCGGATGTATTTTCTGAAAAGCTAAATAAAGTAATCAAAAGTAGCTTTTGCGTAACTCACCATCCCCAAAACCATTGTTGTACTATTTTCCACTGGAAAAATGCCTATCTCGTTTGACTAATTTCTGATAGAGATACATAACCTTCCAGCTGGAAAATACGTAACTCATTCAAATTTTTTTGATTTTTGATAGTTAATCAAGAAGCATTCCATATAATTGACAGTTTATGATAAACACAAATAAATTGTCAAATCATCATTGGATGATGGTTTTATTTTTTTTTTATTGAAAACCATTTTTAATTCAAAATAGTTTTAACAGTAGAATAAAATACGTCACCTGAATGGTAATTATGTTATAACATTTTCAATTGATGATTTCGAAGACTTATTAAATTCTTATGGAAATTAATAGACATTGTTTTATTGTTAATTCAAAATACAACAGTATTTAAAAGATAATCGCAATATTCGTTTAATAGTACGTTTACACCGCACCCAAATTCAGCATTTCGGCTAGTTTCTGCATTTCAGGCCAAATGCATTGCATTTCGGCATACATTTCCTGCATTCCGGAATGTTGCATTTCAGCGAAATGCAGAATTTCGTCGCTTATTTACAAATGAAGTTCGTCAAGTCGAACAACCCTCTTCACAAATTCAGCCCCCTGGCATAAACAAAAAAACAGCTGTCAACAAAACAATAAATCATTTCAAGTGATCATTGCAATAGAAATTGAATATATATGTCTGAATTAGCATTTAAATTCATTTTTAAATTAATATAACAAGCTAAAAGGTTCAACCACTTCTGATTTCTAATCAGAAAAAAAAAATATCAATAATTAATTCTGACACTAGCTGTCATTTGAAATGCTGAAGTCGCAGTGGGAACGCAAAATTGGATTCTGAAATTTTTTTCCTGAAATGCTGAGTTTGGGTGCGTTGTAAACGTACTATAAGAGGTATCTATATTCCAATAGAAAATAAGACTATCCCTTATTTCGTAAATCTGAACAAAATATTTTAATTTAAACATTTTGTGAAAAAAAAAATTAAAGTGGTTTAAAACAGAATGGCACAAACTGAAGTTTCATGGCTTTACTTCTGCAAAAACATGTATTCTTTTAAATTAAGACGAGGTATTTTATTGTCATAGGATAGTTCAGAAGAACGATTAAATTGCATAAAATTTCAAGTGAAACCAGCTGACAACCACCTAATCAGCGTAAAGGAAAGTGGAACTGTGAAATCTGGCGTCTGCGTTCGAAACGGAGAGGACCCTTTTTATTTCTACAACACTTTACTAGTTCCAAAATTGGCGGATAACCTCATATCGATTAGTAAAGCAACAGATCAAGGTTACAAAGTGGTTTTTGAAGGGTCTGGAGCCAACATCTTAGATAAATATTAAAGAACGGTTTGTACTACTTAGTCGTAAATGAAAAGGCACAGATTAGCAGTGGGACAGTTGGAACCCCTAGTTTTCGCTATGGATCTCTTATGTCTTGGCACAAAAGGCTGGGACATGTCAACTTTAATTCTTTAAGGCAGCTGTTGTCAAAGGAAATGGTTCGTGGGTTACCAGACAAATTCAACGATGACGTCGTCACCTGTACGACATGTATTCGAGCGAAACAAACACAGACCCCTTTTCCGAATAGCAACGATAAGAAAACATCGCAGCGACTGCAGCTAGTGCACTCAGATATCTGCGGCCCCATGCGGACGGAAACTCTTGGGAAATCCAAATACTTTATCACGTTCATCGATGATATTTCACGGAAGATATTTGTCTATTTTTTAAGTAAAAAAACTAAAGCCCTACAGGCTTTTAAAAAGTTTAAGGTTTTTGCGAAGACGCAAAGTGGCGAAAAACTGGAAATACTGAGGACTGATAATGGTCTGGAATATTGCAGCAAAGATTTTCAAAATTATACCGCGAAAAGTAGTATTCTGCATCAAAAGAGTGTCCCACATCCGCCGCAGCAGAATGGTATCGCTGAAAGGGCAAATCGGACCTTAACCGAAATGGCCAGGAGCCTTATGAACGAAGGCGAACTACCTAAGTTCATGTGGGGAGAATTGGTCAACACTGCGGCGTTTTTACGAAATCGATGCCCAACCAAATCTGGCGAAGTAACGCAAGAGGTGCTGTGGAGCAGATGCAAATCAAGTGTGTTTTTTCTCAGGGAAATCGGAGCAAAGGTTTACACACTGAATAAAACCTCTTATCTTGAAAAATTTGACTATAAATCAGAGGAGGGCATTCTTGTTGGATACGCGGTAGAGACAAAGGCCTACAGAATTTGGGTACCAAACAAACGAAGTGTTATTAAAAGCAGAGACGTCAGATTTGTTCAAAATGACAGCAATATTCAATATTATATGCATTTCCTGAAAGCATCAATGAGCAAAATAGTTCAGTTCAATGCATGTCAACTGTGGACTGTGAGTCCAATGAAGAAAATTCAAACAAGGTGCGTAATGATCCTGAAACAGTTAAGGACATCGAATCCTTGCAAGACTCGGATGAATGGCGAGAGGCGAGAGGCGAGAGGCGATGCGAATCGAGTACGATTCACTTCTAAAAAAGCACACATGGACCTTGGTTGACAAACCGCAGAATAAGGTGATAAAATCAAGAGGGGTTTTTAAGATCAAGTACATGCCGGATGGAACTATAGAGAAGAGGAAGGCGCTCCTCATTGCAAGATTTGGATTTGACCAAATTCAGGGTATCCACTACCAAGATACCTACTCACCAGTGGCAAATATTAGTTCGATCCCTCTAACCATGGCAATTGCGATTGAAAACACGTTGGACTTGCATCATCTTGACGTTTCTGCAGCATATCTCAATGGCGAAATAGACACCGTTGTTTTTATGGAGCAGCCTGAAGGTTTTGCGTATAGAGACCGAGTATGCAAATTGAACAAGGCGATTTATGGACTAAAGCGACTCTCAACGAACTTGGTTTTACACCCTCCAAATATGACAGGTGTATTTACTACAAGATTCTAAACAAACAATTGCGCTGATCATCGTTTATGTGGATGACCTACTGGTGACAACAAATGATCCGATGGAACTCAAAACGCTAAAGCAACGCCTAATTGAAAACTTCAAGATAAGGGACTTGGAACCTCCGGAACTGTGTGTCGAACTTGAGGTCAAACGTCTTGAAAATTGTCTGTATATCAGCCAAGGTGGATATATCAATGACCTGTTAGATAAATATGGTCTTAAAGATTGTAAGCCGGACCGATTGCCAAACCCGGGAAACTTGAAGTTAGAACAGGAACTGACAGGAACTGACAAGAGAGCGCAAGGAGATCGACAAGACAAAGTACCGCCGTTTAATAGGAAGCCTAATACACCTGTCTACCTTTAGCAGAACGGACATACCATTCACAATCAATGCGTTGTCACAATTCAACGGCGAACGGCGAACCTCGGCAGCAGCATTGGAATGCAGCCATGCACGTTCTCCGGTATCTGCAGGGTTCCAAGAGTTCTGGGATCGTTTATAAAAAGACTGCAGCGGATCTCCACGCTTATACTGATGCTAGTTGGGCTATTGATTACAATGATCGAAAGTCACAGAGTGGATTTGCATCCATCTGTGGAGGTGGAACAGTGCTCTGGCGTTCGAAGAAACAAACGAGTCACTACATCGAGCACAGAAGCGGAGTACGTAAATCTCAGCTCTGTGGCAAAGGAAGCAGCATTTTTACACAATTTTTTAGAAGAACTTGGGCTTCGTCAATGGTCAATAACAATTTGGGGCGATAACCGCAGCGCACAGGCGATTGCAAATGACTTGGGGATCCAGGAACGAACCAAGCATCTCGACATTAAGTAACACTTTATAAAGGAGGCGATTGCAGATGGAAAGATCAAGCTCGAGTTTATCGGGTCTGAAGAGATGCCCGCGGACGCGTTAACAAAATCTATGGCAGTACCTTAGGAATGAGTTCCCAGAATTAAATAAATAAATCAAAGGAGGGATGTTGGGTATAAAATGTAGACAACACATTAAATATTCACTTCCACAAATCTAATACTTTTAATGTCATTCCTTTCCCCCATCATTTCCTTTTTCCATCTTTCTTTTTCCAATTCCATTTTCTGTCGTGTGCGGATGTATTTTCTGAAAAGCTAAATAAGGTAATCAAAAGTAGCTTTTGCGTAACTCACCATCCCCAAAACCATTGTTGTACTATTTTCCACTGGAAAAATGCCTATCTCGTTTGACTAATTTCTGATAGAGATACATAACCTTCCAGCTGGAAAATACGTAACTCATTCAAATTTTATTGATTTTTGATAGTTAATCAAGAAGCATTCCATATAATTGACAGTTTATGATAAACACAAATAAATTGTCAAATCATCCAATAAAACCATTTTTAATTCAAAATAGTTTTAACAGTAGAATAAAATACGTCACCTGAATGGTAATTATGTTATAACATTTTCAATTGATGATTTCGAAGACTTATTAAATTCTTATGGAAATTAATAGACATTGTTTTATTGTTAATTCAAAATACAACAGTATTTAAAAGATAATCGCAATATTCGTACAATAGTACGTTTACACCGCACCCAAATTCAGCATTTCGGCTAGTTTCTGCATTTCAGGCCAAATGCATTGCATTTCGGCATACATTTCCTGCATTCCGGAATGTTGCATTTCAGCGAAATGCAGAATTTCGTCGCTTACTTACAAATGAAGTTCGTCAAGTCGAACAACCCTCTTCACAAATTCAGCCCCCTGACATAAACAAAAAAACAGCTGTCAACAAAACAATAAATCATTTCAAGTGATCATTGCAATAGAAATGGAATATATATGTCTGAATTAGCATTTAAATTCATTTTTAAATTAATATAACAAGCTAAAAGGTTCAACCACTTCTGATTTCTAATCAGAAAAAAAATATCAATAATTAATTCTGACACTAGCTGTCATTTGAAATGCTGAAGTTGCAGTGGGAACGCAAAATTGGATTCTGAATTTTTTTTCCTGAAATGCTGAATTTGGGTGCGGTGTAAACGTACTATAAGAGGTGGCTATATTCCAATAGAAAATAAGACTATCCCTTATTTCGTAAATCTGAACAAAATATTTTAATTTAAACATTTTGTGAAAAAAAAAATTAAAGTGGTTTAAAATAGAATGGTACAAACTGAAGTTTCATGGCTTTACTTCTGCAAAAACATGTATTCTTTTAAATTAAGACGAGGTATTTTATTGTCATATAATAGTTCAGAAGAACGATTAAATTGCATAAAATTTCAAGTGAAACTAGCTGACAACCACCTAATCAGCGTAAAGGAAAGTGGAACTGTGAAATCTGGCGTCTGCGTTCGAAACGGAGAGGACCCTTTTTATTTCTACAACACTTTACTGGTTCCAAATCGGATAACCTCATATCGATTAGTAAAGCAACAGATCAAGGTTACAAAGTGGTTTTGGAAGGGTCTGGAGCCAACATCTTAGATAAATATCTAAGAACGGTTTGTACTACTTAGTCGTAAATGAAAAGGCACAGATTAGCAGTGGGACAGTTGGAACCCCTAGTTTTCGCTATGGATCTCTTATGCCTTGGCACAAAAGGCTGGGACATGTCAACTTTAATTCTTTAAGGCAGCTGTTGTCAAAGGAGATGGTTCGTGGGTTACCAGACAAATTCAACGATGACGTCGCCACCTGTACGACATGTATTCGTGCGAAACAAACACAGACCCCTTTTCCGAATAGCAACGATAAGAAAACATCGCAGCTACTGCAGCTAGTGCACTTAGATATCTGCGGCCCCATGCGGACGGAATCTCTTGGGAAATCCAAATACTTTATCACGTTCATCGATGATATTTCATGGAAGATATTTGTCTATTTTTTAAGTAAAAAAACTAAAGCCCTACAGGCTTTTAAAAAGTTTAAGGTTTTTGCGGAGACGCAAAGTGGCGAAAAACTGGAAATACTGAGGACTGATAATGGTCTGGAATATTGCAGCAAAGATTTTCAAAATTATACTGCGAAAAGTGGTATTCTGCATCAATTCTGCAGTGTCCCAGATACGCCGCAGCAGAATGGTATCGCTGAAAGGCCAAATCGGACCTTGACCGAAATGGCCAGGAGCCTTATGAACGAAGGCGAACTACCTAACTTCATGTGGGGAGAATTGGTCAACACTGCGGCGTTTTTACGAAGTCGATGCCCAACCAAAGCTGGCGAAGTAACGCAAGAGGTGCTGTGGAGCAGATGCAAATCAAGTGTGTTTTTTCTCAGGGAAATCGGAGCAAAGGTTTACACACTGAATAAAACCTCTTATCTTGAAAAATGTTACTATAAATCAGAGGAGGGCATTCTTGTTGGATACACGGTAGAGACAAAGGCCTACAGAATTTGGGTACCAAACAAACGAAGTGTTATTAAAAGCAGAGACGTCAGATTTGTTCAAAATGACAGCAATATTCAATATTATATGCATTTCCTGAAAGCATCAATGAGCAAAATAGTTCAGTTCAATGCATGTCAACTGTGGACTGTGAGTCCAATGAAGAAAATTCAAACAAGGTGCGTAATGATCCTGAAACAGTTAAGGACATCGAATCCTTGCAAGACTCGGATGAATGGCGAGAGGCGAGAGGCGATGCGAATCGAGTACGATTCACTTCTAAAAAAGCACACATGGACCTTGGTTGACAAACCGCAGAATAAGGTGATAAAATCAAGAGGGGTTTTTAAGATCAAGTACATGCCGGATGGAACTATAGAGAAGAGGAAGGCGCTCCTCATTGCAAGATTTGGATTTGACCAAATTCAGGTATCCACTACCAAGATACCTACTCACCAGTGGCAAATATTAGTTCGATCCCTCTAACCATGGCAATTGCGATTGAAAACACGTTGGACCTGCATCATCTAGATGTTTCTGCAGCATATCTCAATGGCGAAATAGACACCGTTGTTTTTATGGAGCAGCCTGAAGGTTTTGCGGATGGAGACCGAGTATGCAAATTGAACAAGTAGATTTATGGACTAAAGCAGAGTGGCCGACAGTGGAATTTGAAGATGGATGCGACTCTCAACGAACTTGGTTTTACGCCCTCCAAATATGACAGGTGTATTTACTACAAGATTCTAAACGAACAATTGCGCTGATCATCGTTTATGTGGACGACCTACTGGTGACAACAAACGATCCGATGGAATTCAAAACGCTAAAGCAACGCCTAACTGAAAATTTCAAGATAAGGGACTTGAAACCTCCGGAACTGTGTGTCGAACTTGAGGTCAAACGTCTTGAAAATTGTTTGTGTATCAGCCAAGGTGGACACAACAACAACCAACCAACAACCTGTTAGATAAATACTTCCCGATGGCGCTGCTTTGGATAGGCCAAATTAATCTCCAACATTCCATTTCGGCTTCGGCCGCTCTACTTCTCCGTCTCAACACCTACAGAGAAGATATTGTCCTAGTCCAAGAACCCTGGGTCGTCAATGATCTAGTGTGTGGACTCAGGACTCCTAACTACATTCTCTTCTTCATGAGAGATGGAGGTAAGCCCAGAACCTGCATTCTTGTGAAGAGCTCACTAAATGCCTTTCTTCTCTCCAATTACAGCAATCTAGATTCAGTCGCCGTTTGCCTAGAATTAGGCACAGAAAAAGTCTGGGTAATATCGGCGTACATGGCACATGACCATGTTGAACCTCCCCCCTCTACTACAATCAAGAGGACGATCGCTGATGCGGAGAGAGCCAAGACCGCGCTCATTCTGGGATGTGATGCAAACGCGCATCACACAATCTGGGGGAGCACGGACATCAACGATAGAGGTGAGTTCATCTTTGACTACATTCTGAACAACAATTTAGTAGTATGCAACTCAGGTTGCGAACCCACCTTTATTACAAAAAACAGATAGGAGGTGCTCGACATCACCCTGACTTCTGACTCTATTTCTGACAGCATCAAAAACTGGAAGGTCTCTCGTGACCACTCCTTCTCTGATCATCGCTATATCACCTTCGATGTAGTAAGATCGCCTCGTTCACAAATATCTTTCAGAAATCACCGAAAGACCAACAGGGATAAGTACAGAGAAACTGTATCGACAATCTTAACTGATACACCTTTCTCCATCCCCAACTGTCCTGCCGACCTCGACACTTCTGTGGAGAGGCTCACAAAAATCCTTAACCACGCACTGTCTATTTCCTGCCCTATCAGCAAGCCTAAGGGCAAGTCGAAACCACCATGGTGGAATCGGGAACTGGACAAGTTGCGCAAGGAAAGCAGGAGATCTTTTAACAAAGCGAAACGCACCCGAGATGCTGTTGATTGGGAAACCTACAAAAGTTCTCTCAACACCTTCAAAATTGAACTAAGAAGAGCCAAGCGTGTGTCTTGGAGACTCTTCTGCGGCAAAATTGAAGAAGTTTCTGAAGCCTCTAGGCTGAGGAAAGTACTAGCATCGCTCCCGAAAGCACCCAGCTTTCTACAAAAATCGGATGGTACCTGGACACCTTCCAGTCTAGACACCCTAAACCTTCTTGTGGACACCCACTTCCCGGGAAGTCTAGCTGCTAGATCAATCTGTCCTGGCAGTACACCAACCAGATCCTCTTGTAGCCCTCTTAAAATAGACAGTGCATCTGTCAAGTGGGCACTAAATAATTTTAAGCCATATAAATCAGCTGGTCCTGATTGCATTATACCTGCAGAGCTCCAAGCAGTTGCAGATCTCATTCTCCCCTGGCTGACAAGCATCTTCCAAGCTTGTCTAGATTTAGGATATGTCCCCAGGTCTTGGAAGGAGGTTACAGTAATCTTCATTCCCAAGGCCGGCAAATCCTCACATAACAAGTGTCGGAAATAAACACGTAAGTGTAACGATGGCGTAAGTAATGAAATGCGAACAGAGCCAAATTGCCATTTATTCCACGAGATGGCGTATCGTGTCGAAAACCAATTTGGCATCTGTCATTCACATTTTGTCATTTACATTTCGTCAGCCGCCCGAATAAGACACCGTCGGAACTATAAGTAAGAATTTGTATTGTACCACATTAAATGAAGTGTAATTAATTAATTTAATGAAATTTAGAGAATAAACACACACACATCGGCACTTTAGCACGAGTACGAGTTGTTATTTCTTAGATTGGTGGGGCGGCGCCGACGACAGCTTTATTCTTTATAACCATTGCCGCCAGCAGACACGCCGCCGCAAAACGGTTAACCGCAAGCCACTGCCGCCAGCAGACACGCCGCCGCAAAACGGTTAACCGCAAGCCACTGCCGCCAGCAGACACGCCGCCGCAAAACGGTTAACCGCAAGCCACTGCCGCCAGCAGACACGCCGCCGCAAAACGGTTAACCGCAAGCCACTGCCGCCAGCAGACACGCCGCCGCAAAACGGCAAACCGCAAGCGGTAACTGTACAGTATATATACAGTACAGATGCCTGCAGACACGCCGCCGTTAACCCAAGCAGTAAACGGAAATACCGCAGCCAGCAAGAGGACATCCAGCCGTCCTCAATATCCCAGCCATCGAGTGGAACAGTGGTTCCGCAAATAGCAGCCAGCAAGAGGACATCCAGCCGTCCTCAACATCCCAGCCAGCAAGTGGAACAGTGGTTCCGCAAATAGCAGCCAGCGAGAGGACAACCAGCCGTCCTCAACATTTCAGCCACCAGCAAGTCAACCAGCCGTTCCTTAACAACCAGCCGTTCCTCAACAACCAGCCGAGCCTCAGCATAGCAGCCAGCAAAGTCGACGTTTCATAGCAGCCAGCAAATCAAGCGCTCCAGCCCACCCAGCAGAAGAACATCAAGCCGTTCGCCGTCATACTACATTCGAGGTAAGCCTTTGTTATCTACCCCCTCTCTTTCTCTCGCCACCCAACCCACGGCCAACGCGTAACAATACGTATGTACATATTGCTCAACCGCACACAATTCATCGCCTAGAGTTCGCCGCCAAAGTTGTCGAGAATTTATTTATAAATTATAAACGTACGAGTATATAGTAGTAGCATATATTAGCATCTTATATATATACATAGAAATTGTTTATTTAATAAATCGCCGCCAAACCAAAATTACATTGTCCCATTTAATAAATCGCCGCCAAACCAAAATTACATTGTCCCATCCAATAAATCGCCGCCAAATTGTTATCATTCGTCGGCGTAATCCGCACTTCGAATTTATAGCCAATGCGGAATACGAGACAATCGTCAAAACTTCGCCAAGCGTCTGACGACTTAACGGAATCCTCCGAAGAAGATAGCAGCCCGTTAGAAGAAAACAACAGTGGAAGAGGAGCTGAAACAAAAAAGGCAGCGATGGAAGAACAACTGAAGCAGCTTCGCGAACAACTTGAAGCCGCCAGGGCGACTGCAGAGGAAGAGAAACATGAAAGACAACGTCTGGAACAATTATTGCTGGAACAAGCAAGTCTAACGGAGGCCAGCGGCGCGTCCACCAGTGCCGTTACTTTCGCCGACAATATCATTACAGTGCCACAAACAGCTTCAACCGTTAATAAAGTAAATGTTCATGCTCCTACCGCGTATCGGAATACACCAATAGTCTCTACGAGTGTTGCGGAAAATAATATTAGCCGGAATGTCACGGAAGCGTTACAAACTTCGTGCACATCACACGCGCCGTATTCTTGGGTACCGGTAGCTGTACCGAAAACGAATATCGCTCAAATATCTACGAGCTCGTCCAATTTTGCGTCGTGTACTTCGTCGTTTTCCAGCAGTGTTCCAACGTTTCTGCCTCCACTCAACGTTCCTCAGAGCGTAGAACATCCGCGTCATATGTCTCAGCCAACCTTCTCAAGATCTCAACCGAGTCAACAGCCATCGATAACGTCAGCCATGTACGGATCGCATCGTAAGCTTCATGATCTGCCCGAATTTCGTGGAGCACCTGAAGAGTGGCCAATGTTTTCCACAGCCTTTATGGAGTCGACGAATATGTTTGGCTACACGAAGGTAGAAAATATGTTTCGGTTGCAGAAGAGTATCAAGGGGGAAGCGAGAAATGTTGTCGAGTCCCTGCTCATCCATCCTAACAACGTCGACCAGGTCATGGCAAATTTGGAGTTCCGTTTCGGTAGACCGGAGTGCCTAGTGCAAAGTCAACTAAGAAGAGTTCGAGAGATTCAACAGATTCCAGAAAATAAGCTGGAGTTAATCGTCCCCTTCGCCACGAAGGTACAGAATTTGACAGTCTTTCTAGAAGCAAGCGGAATGGAACAGCATATCGCAAATCCCACTTTGCTGGATGAAATGGTCGCCAAGCTACCTATGAACAAGAGATTAGAGTGGGCACAGTTCAGCGTCACCATACAGCCCTTTCCGACAATAAAGAACTTTAACGATTGGTTGGGCCGTTTAGCCCGTCTGGTATGTATCGTCACGGAAACATCGTTGCCATCCTTGAGCCAGAGTATCATTTCATCGAAGACAAGAGGTGGGAACGTGCTACATACTATCGACACCCGACCTAAACGTGGGAATAATAGATGTCAACATTGCCATGGTGAACAGCACCCAATCGTGGAATGTGGTAACTTTCGTAATTTGAACATTCGAGCGAAGTGGGATTTCGTAAAGCGGAACAAGCTCTGCTTCGGATGTTTAAAGTACGGGCACAATGTAAGGACCTGTCGAGTTAGAAAACTGTGTGGTATTAACAATTGTCCGAGAAAGCACCATCAATCCCTACATGAAGTGGAACGCCAGAAATCAACATCGCCCGATGAGAGAAATGACCGAGCGGTAATCCAACGGCCGTTGCTGAACTGCGACAATGATGGGAACTCGAACATCCTTTTCAGAGTACTACCAGTCAGAGTATACAATGGCAGTACGATGGTACGAACATTCGCACTGTTGGATGAAGGCTCCTCCGTCTCGATTATAAGCCTGAACCTCGCCCAGCGCCTGTGCCTGAAAGGAAAATCCAAAGATCTGCACTTGAGATGGCTCGGAAGAGAGACATCAGCCAAGAAGTCTTTCGCTGTCGACATTGAAATCAGTGCCGATCGGGAAAGAGCTGATAAATTCGAGATGCGTGGAGTCCAGACCGTCGAAGAGTTGTGTCTGCCTACTCAAACTTTCGTCGCTTCGGATCAGATGTTGCTTGGTCGACCTGAAATTAATTTGGCCAACTACAGCAATGCGAGACCAGAGTTATTGATCGGTCTAGACAACTGCCATCTTGGAGCGCCTATGAACAGCATCGACTGCAGGAAGAAAGGGCCGATAATAGCGCTCACGAAGCTTGGTTGGATCGCGTATGGAAGATCGTCATCTAGCGAAGAGGAAAGCGTAAGCCAGGGGATCGTACTCTACAGCAGCCAGTTGCCGGAACAAGAGTCAAGACTGGATAGGCTTGTCGACGAATACTTCTGCATTGAATCCTTCGGAGTCAGAAAGCCCACGGAGAAGTTGATATCTGACCGGGACAAACGAGCACTGCAATTGTTAGCCGATACGACGAAAAGAATGAACAATCAGTTCCAGACTGGATTGCTGTGGAAAGAAGACAACGCAACTTTGCCGGACAGCTACCCACTTGCCAAAAAGAGACTCTTGAGCCTAGAATGCCGAATGCGAAAGGATTCTGACTTCGCCGCGACGTACCGAGATATCATTTCTGAACATTTACGTAAGGGTTATGCTGTAAAGCTGACGACATCTGAGGCTGACGTGCGCACACCCAGGACTTGGTATTTGCCTCATTTCGGGATTAAGAACGCGAACAAACCAGGAAAAGTCCGTCTTGTGTTTGACGCTGCTGCAGAAGTGGGAGGTGTATCATTGAACTCCTATTTGCTAAAAGGTCCAGACGACTACGTGCCACTGGTCAAGGTGCTGTACAACTTTCGTATTCGTCATATCGCTGTAACGGGCGATATTAAAGAAATGTTCCATCGAGTACTAATACGCCCGGAAGATCAACATTCTCAACGTTTCCTTTGGCGAGAAAATGAGGACAGCCCGATCGGTGTGTACATGATGAAAGCGATGACCTTCGGAGCCGCCTGCTCACCCTGCTCAGCGAACTACGTCAAGAACACTAATGCCTCAAGGTTCCTGGATGAACACCCCAGAGCTGTCGAAGCCATCATCAGTCACCATTATGTGGACGACTACGTTGACAGCTTTGATAACGTAGCAGAAGCCGTCGATATTACGAAGGAAGTCATCAAGATACATAAAGAAGCTGGTTTCGAACTCCGTAACTTCGCATCCAACTCAAAGGAAGTGCTTCAAAGCTTATCGCCTGCCGATAGTACGGAAAGGCAAAACATAATGGTTGACATGAACATGGAATCCGTAACCAGTACCGACAAGGTCCTGGGTATGTGCTGGGATAGCAGTGAAGACGCGTTTGTATTCCGCCTGAACTTCCCCCGGGTGAATCGAGCCATCATGGATGAAGACAAATGTCCAACTAAGAGGGAGTTCCTCAGTATTGTCATGTCCGTGTTTGATCCTCTGGGAATGATTGCAAACTTCACTCTTCCGTTGAAGCTGATGTTGAAATCCGTATGGCGTTTCGGGAGTGGATGGGATGAGCCGATCCCAGATGAGTCATTTGCACAATGGAAGGAATGGAAATCCCAGTTGTCGTGTCTGGCGCAGTTGAAGATCCCAAGATGTCACAGCCGTTATTTATCCAAGACCAACCGGGTGGTACTACATACATTTGTCGACGCCAGCGAGGAAGCCTTTAGTGCCGTCGCATATCTTCGTATCGAGCACGACAATAAGGCCTACGTGTCGTTCGTTAGTGGCAAAACTAGGGGAAGCCCGAAGAAACTACTTTCAATACCCCGTTTAGAGCTCTCGGCCGCAATTCTTGGGATAAGACTCTGCAATTCCGTGATCGAATGTCACGATATACATATATCTGATAGAGTTTTCTGGAGCGACTCAAAAACGGTGCTTCATTGGCTTCGTTCGGACCCACGCCGCCATAAAGAATTCGTCGCATTCCGGATAGCAGAGATCCTACAAAGTAGCCGAATCAGTCAATGGCGCTGGATACCGTCCAAATTGAATCCGGCTGATGAAGCCACTCGGGTAAGTTCTTCGCGGCAGTTCCAGATTGAAAACAAGCGGATAAAGGGACCCAGTTTTCTAAATTTGCCAGAAACAAAGTGGCCACAACAGCCAGATGACATCGCCAATCACGACCCAAAGGAAGAGATACGAGCTAAATACATCCTAAGTACGCGTCAGACGGACAGGCCTCTCCTCGATCCATCTAAATTTTCCAGCTTTCTTAAGATGCGAAGAACTATGGCGTGGTTAATTCGCTTCATCAACAGCTGCAGACGCAAGACAGCCGAACGAGGCGAATTGAGCGCTACGGAGATCAAAGAAGCGGAGGGATGGATTTGTCGTCAGGCACAGAAGGAAGCTTACAGCGATGACATCGTCAATTTGCGCCGGAAGTCACCGATAGCCAAAGGCAGCCAGCTCTATAGATTAACACCGTACTTGGACGACAGCGGGCTCTTGCGAGTTTTAGGACGAATAGACGCCGCCACAACAGTGCCGTTTGAAACCCGGAGGCCCATCATCTTGCCAAAGAACCACCCCATAACGAAGCTACTTGTGAGGGAGTATCATTGTCGCCTCAAACATCAAAACGATGATTCTATTGTCAACGAAATACGCCAACGATTCTGGGTGCCTAGTCTTCGCTCTGCAGTAAAGGAGTGCAAAAGGGAATGTCAGCTGTGTCGGATAAGGGGGGCTAAGCCGCTTCCACCACTCATGGGTCAGTTGCCAGAGGATCGACTGACGCCTTACGTCAGGCCATTTACGTACACCGGCTTAGATTATTTCGGACCCGTGAGTGTCGCCATACGTCGCCGAACGGAAAAGCGCTGGATCGCACTGTTCACATGCCTGACAGTAAGGGCTGTCCACCTGGAAATAGCAACAGACTTATCGACGGACGCGTGTATTCTCTGTATAAGAAACTTTGTCAACAGACGCGGGTCCCATTGCGCATAAGAAGTGACAACGGGACGAATTTCCTAGGGGCCAGCAAGGAGCTAATGAACAACGACATCTTTGACACGGACGCCATTCAAAGGGAGCTCTCCTCGAAAGGGATTCAGTGGGTTTTCAACTGCCCTCTCAACCCTCATGCCGGAGGATGCTGGGAGCGACTCGTTCAGTCTGTTAAGCGCGCCTTGTCGCATATGATCCGGGAAACGTCGCCAAAGCTGGAAGTCTTGCAGAGCGCGCTGATAGAGGCGGAGAATATCGTTAATAGCCGGCCACTGACACACTTGCCGGTATCGGTTGAGGATGAGGACCCCCTCACTCCCAACCATTTCCTCCTGGGTGTCCCGAATTCGACACAAACTCCTGGTCCAGAGGAAGAACGCGCACTATGCCTACGAAAGCGATGGAGAGTAAGCCAACAACTGAAAAATCGCTTCTGGAAGCGTTGGGTTCGTGAGTATCTTCCAGTTCTCACTAGAAGATGTAAGTGGTTTGAGAGAGCACCGCCGCTGGAGGTTGGAAGCCTGGTCCTAATTTGCGATGTGGATTTGCCAAGGGGCAAATGGGTTCGAGGCAGGATCATCAAGACATTTCCTGGTTCGGATGGGCAAGTTCGTTTGGCGGATGTTAAGACGGCGACTGGGATACTGCGAAGGCCGGCCGTGAAATTGGCTGTATTGGGTGTAGGCGAGGTAGGGGGTAGGTGAGGCTTTAAGCGGAGACTCTGACGCCTCACGGGGGGTGGGGTGTCGGAAATAAACACGTAAGTGTAACGATGGCGTAAGTAATGAAATGCGAACAGAGCCAAATTGCCATTTATTCCACGAGATGGCGTATCGTGTCGAAAACCAATTTGGCATCTGTCATTCACATTTTGTCATTTACATTTCGTCAGCCGCCCGAATAAGACACCGTCGGAACTATAAGTAAGAATTTGTATTGTACCACATTAAATGAAGTGTAATTAATTAATTTAATGAAATTTAGAGAATAAACACACACACATCGGCACTTTAGCACGAGTACGAGTTGTTATTTCTTAGATTGGTGGGGCGGCGCCGACGACAACAAGCCTAACGACCTTAGACCTATCAGCCTCTCTTCTTTTCTCCTAAAGACACTTGAGAAGCTGATTGATCACCACATCAGAAGCAGTATTGCGTCTGGCAGACTCTCGCATGCTCAACATGCGTACAATAAGGGTAAGTCAGTGGAGACAGCTCTACACACCCTCATAGGTACGATTGAAAAATCACTAAAATACAAGGAATTTACCCTGGTAGCTTTCCTTGACATTGAAGGAGCCTTTAACAACATCACTCCCGAGGCAATTACCTTAGCGCTTAACAATCTCGGTATTGAAAAGTCCCTTGTGGCTTTTATTCACCAGCTACTGGTTAGCAGAGTAATAAACTCTAAACTCGGTGAATCCAATGTCCGCAGAACAGTTAATAGAGGAACCCCGCAAGGTGGTGTACTCTCTCCTCTTCTATGGAATGTTGTGGTCAATGAACTGCTACTGAACTTAGAGGAGGTAGGATGCAGGGTGATTGCCTATGCGGATGATGTTGCTATTGCAGTTTCCGGAAAATTTGTCTCGACACTAAGGGATATCATGCAGCATGCCTTCCATAGACTAACCTCATGGACCAGTGCATGCGGTCTTGGAGTTAATCCGCAAAAAACGGAACTAATACTCTTCACGAGAAAATATAAAATTCCCCTACTGCCTCATCTTGTCTTTGCGAAAAACTTCTCTACCAGCATACCCTCCAGGTCAGACTGAAAGTCTGATACTCAGACGCTGGACGGTCCTCTGCGTATTTTCACAGATGGATCCAAGACGGACGAGGGAGTAGGAATAGGTGTATACTCCAAGGATCTCAATTTTAGTATATCCCTCCCCCTTCCAGAATATTGTAGCGTTTTCCAGGCTGAGACAATGACAATAAAAGAAGCTCTGTCTTGGCTCAAGAACAACGTGATATCCAAGAAGGACATCGCCATCTGTTCAGACAGCCAGGCAGCAATCAAATCCCTGAACTCGGTCACTTTTCTCTCTAAGACCTCCCTAAATTGCCGCCTATCTCTTAACGAGATGGCTGAGCATTTTAACATTCACCTCATCTGGGTGCCGGGACACAGTAACATTCCAGGGAATTGTGAAGCTGATTATCTCGCCAGGAGCGGTACGATCTCCACAAACCTCCCTAGTGGGGATCTTCCGCCTATGCCATTCGCTACAGCTAAACTTCTTTTAAAGAATCATACCATTAAAAACACCAACTCAAGATGGTCAGATGGCACTACGTGCCTCATTACAAAGCAAATCTGGCCTAAACTTGATCTAAAACGTTCACTCTATCTTCTCAGAATGAACAGGTTATCCCTAAGGATTCTCATTGGCGTTATCACAGGACACTATGCCATTGGCACTCACGTCTCAAGAATGGGACTCCCTCATAATGATTTCTGCAGAAGCTGCAGAGACGAAGAAGAAGAAGAAAGCATAACGCATCTTCTCTGCACCTGTAGCGCTTTCTCCTTTCGCAGGATGAAACACCTTGAAGCCTACTTCTTTAACGACTTGAGCGAATTGCACAACGTCGGCATCAGTCAATTAAAGAGCTTCGTTGAAAGCACTAAATGGTTTTTCGGATAAAGCAACACAAGATCCGCGTGGTACCAATGGGCCTAATTTGGCCTAAGTGTGACTGTTTTCTACAGTCAGCCACTTCAACCTAACCTAGATAAATATGATCTTAAAGATTGTAAAAGTTAGAACAGGAACCGACAGTCCCAAGAGTGCGCAAACAGATCGGCAAGACAAAGTACCGCCGTTTAATAGGAAGCCTAATACACCTGTCTACCTTTAGCAGAACGGACATACCATTCACAATCAATGCGTTGTCACAATTCAACGGCGAACGGCGAACCTCGGCAGCAGCATTGGAATGCAGCGATGCACGTTCTCCGGTATCTGCAGGGCTCCAATAGTGATGGGATCGTGTATAAAAAGACTACAGCGGATCTCCACGCGTATTCTGATGCTAGTTGGGCTATTGATTACAATGATCGAAACTCACAGAGTGGATTTGCATTCATCTATGGAGGTGGAACAGTTCTCTGGGGTTCGAAGAAGTAACATTTTGGAGCGATAACCGCAGCGCACAGGCGATTGCAAATGACTTGGGAATCCAGGGGCGAACCAAGCATCTCGACATTAAGTAACACTTTATAAAGGAGGCGATTGCAGATGGCAATATCAAGCTGGAGTTTATCGGGTCTGAAGAGATGCCTGCGAAAGCGATAACAAAATCTATGGCAGTACCTTAGGAATGAGTTTCCAGAATTAAATAAATAAATTGAAGGAGGGGTGTTGGGTATAAAATGTAGACAACACATATAATATTCACAATATTCACTTCCACAAATCTAATACTTTTAATGTCATTCCTTTCCCCCATCATTTCCTTTTTCCATCTTTCTTTTTCCAATTCCATTTTCTGTCGTGTGCGGATGTATTTTCTGAAAAGCTAAATAAAGGAGTCAAAAGTATCTTTTGCGTAACTCACCAAAAATTCAAAATAAAACTGAATTTTAAAAGAAATAAATTAATATGGCTTAGAATATTTTATAATTAAAACTGACTAAATATAAATTTACATACAAGGCAATCTTTTTACATTTTACAACTTTAGATTATGTTCTTCAATTCAAATTTATGTTGCGTTCATATAAAATGGCTTTTTAGGATTCCGTACCAGAATGGTACAAACGTAACTTTGATGGTTTTACTTTTGTAAACACATGTTTTCTTTTAAATAAAGGAATTATGATGAGGTTTAACTGCCCAACAGGCATATTTTTATTTTAATATAATATTTCATATAATAATAGAATTGTAATAGCAAAGAAATATTGTAATACATTTATGTTTATCACCAATAAAATTGACATAATTTTATTGTTTACAGGAGAACTTAAGTTCTTAAAGAATGTCCGAAACCTTTCCAAACCGAACAGGTTTCAATATTTATCGATTTTCAAACGTATTCCTCACCAGTTTCCAGTATTGTTTCTAACAAATGTTTCGGACCCTTATTTTTATATATAATAGTGCTTAACGAATACATTTTGTGAACACTAACTTTATTGTGTAGGTCCTTCTATTTTTTGTTTTAAAAATTGCCATAACATTTAAAAAATAAATAACAAAATTATGGGTGCTTAGATGCTTCTTTGAAAATCGCACATGCATGAAATGTTTTCTGACGAAAATATGTCGAAAACGGAACTATCAAATTTTCACCAAAATCAAATTTGAAGTAAGATTTTCCCCGAATCTAAGCTATTTCATTCTAACTTGTGGAAAATCAAATACTCTATTTTCGGTACTCCTGCCTTCTTCCGTTCATGTAAACACTGTCCATGCCTATTTCACTACATCAGCTTGGAGGGGAAGTCTATCAGCTGTTCGGCATAGCTCACACGTATTCTCAGAATCGTGTCGATGAAAATTTTACAAAAAAAGCTGTCAGATGAAATTAAGGGGCAAGAGAAGGAGAAATTGGATATCTCTATGTGACTGATTTTTGGAAAACAGTCAAACAATATATTCATATCTGATGATATCAAATTATCATCAACCCATCACCAAAACCATTGTTGTACTATTTTCCACTGGAAAGATGCCTATCTCGGCTGACTAATTTCTGATAGAGATACATAACCTTCCAGCTGGAAAATACGTAACGTATTCAGAAATTTGATAGTTAAACACGAAGCATTCCATATAATTGACAGTTAATGATAAACACATATAAATTGTCAAATCATCCAATAAAACCATTTTTAGCTCAAAATAGTTTTAACAGTAGAATAAAATACGTCACCTTAATGGTAATTATGTTATGACATTTTCAATTGATGATTTCGAAGACTTATTAAATTCTTATGGAAATTAATAGACATAGTTTTATTGTTAATTTAAAATACAACAGAATTTAAAAGATAATCGCAATATTCGTACAATAGTACGTTTACACCGCACCCAAATTCAGCATTTCTGCTAGTTTCTGCATTTCAGGCCAAATGCATTGCATTTCGGCATACATTTCCTGCATTCCGGAATGTTGCATTTCAGCGAAATGTAGAATTTCGTCGCTTATTTACAAATGAAGTTCGTCAAGTCGAACAACCCTCTTCACAAATTCAGCCCCCTGACATAAACAAAAAAACAGCTGTCAACAAAACAATAATGATTTTCAAGTGATCATTGCAATAGAAATGGAATATATATGTCTGAATTAGCATTTAAATTCATTTTTAAATTAATATAACAAGCTAAAAGGTTCAACCACTTCTGATTTCTAATCAGAAAAAAAATATCAATAATAAATTCTGACACTAGCTGTCATTTAAAATGCTGAAGTCGCAGTGGGAACGCAAAATTGGATTCTGAAATTTTTTTCCTGAAATGCTGAATTTGGGTGCGTTGTAAACGTACTATAAGAGGTATCTATATTCCAATAGAAAATAAGACTATCCCTTATTTCGTAAATCTGAACAAAATATTCTAATTTAAACATTTTGTGAAAAAAAAAATTAAAGTGGTTTAAAACAGAATGGCACAAACTGAAGTTTCATGGCTTTACTTCTGCAAAAACATGTATTCTTTTAAATTAAGACGAGGTATTTTATTGTCATATAATAGTTCATAAGAACGATTAAATTGCATAAAATTTCAAGTGAAACTAGCTGACAACCACCTAATCAGCGTAAAGGAAAGTGGAACTGTGAAATCTGGCGTCTGCGTTCGAAACGGAGAGGACCCTCCGGAATCGGATAACCTCATATCGATTAGTAAAGCAACAGATCAAGGTTACAAAGTGGTTTTGGAAGGGTCTGGAGCCAACATCTTAGATAAATATTTAAGAACGGTTTGTACTACTTAGTCGTAAATGAAAAGGCACAGATTAGCAGTGGGACAGTTGGAACCCCTAGTTTTCGCTATGGATCTCTTATGTCTTGGCACAAAAGGCTGGGACATGTCAACTTTAATTCTTTAAGGCAGCTGTTGTCAAAGGAAATGGTTCGTGGGTTACCAGACAAATTCAACGATGACGTCGTCACCTGTACGACATGTATTCGAGCGAAACAAACACAGACCCCTTTTCCGAATAGCAACGATAAGAAAACATCGCAGCGACTGCAGCTAGTGCACTCAGATATCTGTGGCCCCATGCGGACGGAAACTCTTGGGAAAACCAAATACTTTATCACGTTCATCGATGATATTTCACGGAAGATATTTGTCTATTTTTTAAGTAAAAAAACTAAAGCCCTACAGGCTTTTAAAAAGTTAAAGGTTTTTGCGGAGACGCAAAGTGGCGAAAAACTGGAAATACTGAGGACTGATAATGGTCTGGAATATTGCAGCAAAGATTTTCAAAATTATACTGCGAAAAGTGGTATTCTGCATCAATTCTGCAGTGTCCCACACCCGCCGCAGCAGAATGGTATCGCTGAAAGGCCAAATCGGACCTTGACCGAAATGGCCAGGAGCCTTATGAACGAAGGCGAACTACCTAAGTTCATGTGGGGAGAATTGGTCAACACTGCGGCGTTTTTACGAAGTCGATGCCCAACCAAAGCTGGCGAAGTAACGCAAGAGGTGCTGTGGAGCAGATGCAAATCAAGTGTGTTTTTTCTCAGGGAAATCGGAGCAAAGGTTTACACACTGAATAAAACCTCTTATCTTGAAAAATTTGACTATAAATCAGAGGAGGGCATTCTTGTTGGATACACGGTAGAGACAAAGGCCTACAGAATTTGGGTACCAAACAAACGAAGTGTTATTAAAAGCAGAGACGTCAGATTTGTTCAAAATGACAGCAATATTCAATATTATATGCATTTCCTGAAAGCATCAATGAGCAAAATAGTTCAGTTCAATGCATGTCAACTGTGGACTGTGAGTCCAATGAAGAAAATTCAAACAAGGTGCGTAATGATCCTGAAACAGTTAAGGACATCGAATCCTTGCAAGACTCGGATGAATGGCGAGAGGCGAGAGGCGATGCGAATCGAGTACGATTCACTTCTAAAAAAGCACACATAGACCTTGGTTGACAGACCGCAGAATAAGGTGATAAAATCAAGAGGGGTTTTTAAGATCAAGTACATGCCGGATGGAACTATAGATAAGAGGAAGGCGCTCCTCATTGCAAGATTTGGATTTGACCAAATTCAGGGTATCCACTACCAAGATACCTACTCACCAGTGGCAAATATTAGTTCAATCCCTCTAACCATGGCAATTGCGATTGAAAACACGTTGGACTTGCATCATCTTGACGTTTCTGCAGCATATCTCAATGGCGAACTAGACACCGTTGTTTTTATGGAGCAGCCTGAAGGTTTTGCGTATGGAGACCGAGTATGCAAATTGAACAAGGCGATTTATGGACTAAAGCGACTCTCAACGAACTTGGTTTTACGCCCTCCAAATATGACAGGTGTATTTACTACAAGATTCTAAACGAACAATTGCGCTGATCATCGTTTATGTGGACGACATACTGGTGACACCAAACGATCCGATGGAATTCAAAACACTAAAGCAACGCCTAATTGAAAACTTCAAGATAAGGGACTTGGAACCTCCGGAACTGTGTGTCGAACTTGAGGTCAAACGTCTTGAAAATTGTCTGTATATCAGCCAAGGTGGATATATCAACGACCTGTTAGATAAATATGGTCTTAAAGATTGTAAGCCGGACCGATTGTCAATCCCGGGAAACTTGAAGTTAGAACAGGAACTGACAGGAACTGACAAGAGAGCGCAAGGAGATCGACAAGACAAAGTACCGCCGTTTAATAGGAAGCCTACTGCACCTGTCTACCTTTAGCAGAACGGATATACCATTCACAATCAATGCGTTGTCACAATTCAACGGCGAACGGCGAACCTCGGCAGCAGCATTGGAATGTAGCGATGCACGTTCTTCGGTATCTGCAGGGTTCCGAATTCTGGGATCGTGTATAAAAAGACTGCAGCGGATCTCCACGCTTATACTGATGCTAGTTGGGCTATTGATTACAATGATCGAAAGTCACAGAGTGGATTTGCATCCATCTGTGGAGGTGGAACAGTGCTCTGGCGTTCGAAGAAACAAACGATAGTCACTACATCGAGCACAGAAGCGGAGTACGTAAATCTCAGCTCTGTGGCAAAGGAAGCAGCATTTCTACACAATTTTTTAGAACTTGGGCTTCGTCAATGGTCAATAACAATTTGGGGCGATAACCGCAGCGCACAGGCGATTGCAAATGACTTGGGGATCCAGGGACGAATCAAGCATCTAGACATTAAGTAACACTTTATAAAGGAGGCGATTGCAGATGGAAAGATAAAGCTCGAGTTTATCGGGTCTGAAGAGATGCCTGCGAAAGCGATAACAAAATCTATGGCAGTACCTTAGGAATGAGTTTCCAGAATTAAATAAATAAATTGAAGGAGGGGTGTTGGGTATAAAATGTAGACAACACATTAAATATTCACTTCCACAAATCTAATACTTTTAATGTCATTCCTTTCCCCCTTCATTTCCTTTTTCCAATTCCATATTCTCTGAAAAGCTAAATAAAGTAATCAAAAGTAGCTTTTGCGTAACTCACCATCCCCAAAACCATTGTTGTACTATTTTCCACTGGAAAATGCCTATCTCGTTAGACTAATTTCTGATAGAGATACATAACCTTCTAGCTGGAAAATACGTAACGTATTTACAAATTTGTTAGTTAATCACGAAGCATTCCATATAATTGACAGTTTATGATAAACACAAATAAATTGTCAAATCATCCAATAAAACCATTTTTAATTCAAAATAGTTTTAACAGTAGAATAAAATACGTCACCTGAATGGTAATTATGTTATGACATTTTCAATTGATGATTTCGAAGACTTATTAAATTCTTATGGAAATTAATAGACATTGTTTTATTGTTAATTCGAAATACAACAGTATTTAAAAGATAATCGCAATATTCGTTTAATAGTACGTTTACACCGCACCCAAATTCAGCATTTCGGCTAGTTTCTGCATTTCAGGCCAAATGCATTGCATTTCGGCATACATTTCCTGCATTCCGGAATGTTGCATTTCAGCGAAATGCAGAATTTCGTCGCTTACTTACAAATGAAGTTCGTCAAGTCGAACAGCCCTCTTCACAAATTCAGCCCGCCGACATAAACAAAAAAACAGCTGTCAACAAAACAATAATGATTTTCAAGTGATCATTGCAATAGAAATGGAATATATATGTCTGAATTAGCATTTAAATTCATTTTTAAATTAATATAACAAACTAAAAGGTTCAACCACTTCTGATTTCTAATCAGAAAAAAAAATATCAATAGTTAATTCTGACACTAGCTGTCATTTGAAATGCTGAAGTTGCAGTGGGAACGCAAAATTGGATTCTGAAATTTTTTTCCTGAAATGCTGAATTTGGGTGCGGTGTAAACGTACTATAAGAGGTGGCTATATTCCAATAGAAAATAAGACTATCCCTTATTTCGTAAATCTGAACAAAATATTTTAATTTAAACATTTTGTGAAAAAAAAAATTAAAGTAGTTTAAAATAGAATGGTACAAACTGAAGTTTCATGGCTTTACTTCTGCAAAAACATGTATTCTTTTAAATTAAGACGAGGTATTTTATTGTCATATAATAGTTCAGAAGAACGATCAAATTGCATAAAATTTCAAGTGAAACTAGCTGACAAGCACCTAATCAGCGTAAAGGAAAGTGGAACTGTGAAATCTGGCGTCTGCGTTCGAAACGGAGAGGACCCTTTTTATTTCTACAACACTTTACTAGTTCCAAATCGGATAACCTCATATCGATTAGTAAAGCAACAGATCAAGGTTACAAAGTGGTTTTTGAAGGGTCTGGAGCCAACATCTTAGATAAATATCTAAGAACGGTTTGTACTACTTAGTCGTAAATGAAAAGGCACAGATTAGCAGTGGGACAGTTGGAACCCCTAGTTTTCGCTATGGATCTCTTATGCACTCAGATATCTGCGGCCCCATGCGGACGGAATCTCTTGGGAAATCCAAATACTTTATCACGTTCATCGATGATATTTCATGGAAGATATTTGTCTATTTTTTAAGTAAAAAAACTAAAGCCCTACAGGCTTTTAAAAAGTTTAAGGTTTTTGCGGAGACGCAAAGTGGCGAAAAACTGGAAATACTGAGGACTGATAATGGTCTGGAATATTGCAGCAAAGATTTTCAAAATTATACTGCGAAAAGTGGTATTCTGCATCAATTCTGCAGTGTCCCACATCCGCCGCAGCAGAATGGTATCGCTGAAAGGCCAAATCGGACCTTGACCGAAATGGCCAGGAGCCTTATGAACGAAGGCGAACTACCTAACTTCATGTGGGGAGAATTGGTCAACACTGCGGCGTTTTTACGAAGTCGATGCCCAACCAAAGCTGGCGAAGTAACGCAAGAGGTGCTGTGGAGCAGATGCAAATCAAGTGTGTTTTTTCTCAGGGAAATCGGAGCAAAGGTTTACACACTGAATAAAACCTCTTATCTTGAAAAATTTGACTATAAATCAGAGGAGGGCATTCTTGTTGGATACACGGTAGAGACAAAGGCCTACAGAATTTGGGTACCAAACAAACGAAGTGTTATTAAAAGCAGAGACGTCAGATTTGTTCAAAATGACAGCAATATTCAATATTATATGCATTTCCTGAAAGCATCAATGAGCAAAATAGTTCAGTTCAATGCATGTCAACTGTGGACTGTGAGTCCAATGAAGAAAATTCAAACAAGGTGCATAATGATCCTGAAACAGTTAAGGACATCGAATCCTTGCAAGACTCGGATGAATGGCGAGAGGCGAGAGGCGATGCGAATCGAGTACGATTCACTTCTAAAAAAGCACACATAGACCTTGGTTGACAGACCGCAGAATAAGGTGATAAAATCAAGAGGGGTTTTTAAGATCAAGTACATGCCGGATGGAACTATAGATAAGAGGAAGGCGCTCCTCATTGCAAGATTTGGATTTGACCAAATTCAGGGTATCCACTACCAAGATACCTACTCACCAGTGGCAAATATTAGTTCAATCCCTCTAACCATGGCAATTGCGATTGAAAACACGTTGGACTTGCATCATCTTGACGTTTCTGCAGCATATCTCAATGGCGAACTAGACACCGTTGTTTTTATGGAGCAGCCTGAAGGTTTTGCGTATGGAGACCGAGTATGCAAATTGAACAAGGCGATTTATGGACTAAAGCGACTCTCAACGAACTTGGTTTTACGCCCTCCAAATATGACAGGTGTATTTACTACAAGATTCTAAACGAACAATTGCGCTGATCATCGTTTATGTGGACGACATACTGGTGACACCAAACGATCCGATGGAATTCAAAACACTAAAGCAACGCCTAATTGAAAACTTCAAGATAAGGGACTTGGAACCTCCGGAACTGTGTGTCGAACTTGAGGTCAAACGTCTTGAAAATTGTCTGTATATCAGCCAAGGTGGATATATCAACGACCTGTTAGATAAATATGGTCTTAAAGATTGTAAGCCGGACCGATTGTCAATCCCGGGAAACTTGAAGTTAGAACAGGAACTGACAGGAACTGACAAGAGAGCGCAAGGAGATCGACAAGACAAAGTACCGCCGTTTAATAGGAAGCCTACTGCACCTGTCTACCTTTAGCAGAACGGATATACCATTCACAATCAATGCGTTGTCACAATTCAACGGCGAACGGCGAACCTCGGCAGCAGCATTGGAATGTAGCGATGCACGTTCTTCGGTATCTGCAGGGTTCCGAATTCTGGGATCGTGTATAAAAAGACTGCAGCGGATCTCCACGCTTATACTGATGCTAGTTGGGCTATTGATTACAATGATCGAAAGTCACAGAGTGGATTTGCATCCATCTGTGGAGGTGGAACAGTGCTCTGGCGTTCGAAGAAACAAACGATAGTCACTACATCGAGCACAGAAGCGGAGTACGTAAATCTCAGCTCTGTGGCAAAGGAAGCAGCATTTCTACACAATTTTTTAGAACTTGGGCTTCGTCAATGGTCAATAACAATTTGGGGCGATAACCGCAGCGCACAGGCGATTGCAAATGACTTGGGGATCCAGGGACGAATCAAGCATCTAGACATTAAGTAACACTTTATAAAGGAGGCGATTGCAGATGGAAAGATAAAGCTCGAGTTTATCGGGTCTGAAGAGATGCCTGCGAAAGCGATAACAAAATCTATGGCAGTACCTTAGGAATGAGTTTCCAGAATTAAATAAATAAATTGAAGGAGGGGTGTTGGGTATAAAATGTAGACAACACATTAAATATTCACTTCCACAAATCTAATACTTTTAATGTCATTCCTTTCCCCCATCATTTCCTTTTTCCAATTCCATATTCTCTGAAAAGCTAAATAAAGTAATCAAAAGTAGCTTTTGCGTAACTCACCATCCCCAAAACCATTGTTGTACTATTTTCCACTGGAAAAATGCCTATCTCGTTTCACTAATTTCTGATAGAGATACATAACCTTCCAGCTGGAAAATACGTAACGTATTTACAAATTTGTTAGTTAATCACGAAGCATTCCATATAATTGACAGTTTATGATAAACACAAATAAATTGTCAAATCATCCAATAAAACCAATTCCAACCAATTCAAAATAGTTTTAACAGTAGAATAAAATACGTCACCTGAATGGTAATTATGTTATGACATTTTCAATTGATGATTTCGAAGACTTATTAAATTCTTATGGAAATTAATTCAAAATAGTTTTAACAGTAGAATAAAATACGTCACCTGAATGGTAATTATGTTATGACATTTTCAATTGATGATTTCGAAGACTTATTAAATTCTTATGGAAATTAATAGACATTGTTTTATTGTTAATTCGAAATACAACAGTATTTAAAAGATAATCGCAATATTCGTTTAATAGTACGTTTACACCGCACCCAAATTCAGCATTTCGGCTAGTTTCTGCATTTCAGGCCAAATGCATTGCATTTCGGCATACATTTCCTGCATTCCGGAATGTTGCATTTCAGCGAAATGCAGAATTTCGTCGCTTACTTACAAATGAAGTTCGTCAAGTCGAACAGCCCTCTTCACAAATTCAGCCCGCCGACATAAACAAAAAAACAGCTGTCAACAAAACAATAATGATTTTCAAGTGATCATTGCAATAGAAATGGAATATATATGTCTGAATTAGCATTTAAATTCATTTTTAAATTAATATAACAAACTAAAAGGTTCAACCACTTCTGATTTCTAATCAGAAAAAAAAATATCAATAGTTAATTCTGACACTAGCTGTCATTTGAAATGCTGAAGTTGCAGTGGGAACGCAAAATTGGATTCTGAAATTTTTTTCCTGAAATGCTGAATTTGGGTGCGGTGTAAACGTACTATAAGAGGTGGCTATATTCCAATAGAAAATAAGACTATCCCTTATTTCGTAAATCTGAACAAAATATTTTAATTTAAACATTTTGTGAAAAAAAAAATTAAAGTAGTTTAAAATAGAATGGTACAAACTGAAGTTTCATGGCTTTACTTCTGCAAAAACATGTATTCTTTTAAATTAAGACGAGGTATTTTATTGTCATATAATAGTTCAGAAGAACGATCAAATTGCATAAAATTTCAAGTGAAACTAGCTGACAAGCACCTAATCAGCGTAAAGGAAAGTGGAACTGTGAAATCTGGCGTCTGCGTTCGAAACGGAGAGGACCCTTTTTATTTCTACAACACTTTACTAGTTCCAAATCGGATAACCTCATATCGATTAGTAAAGCAACAGATCAAGGTTACAAAGTGGTTTTTGAAGGGTCTGGAGCCAACATCTTAGATAAATATCTAAGAACGGTTTGTACTACTTAGTCGTAAATGAAAAGGCACAGATTAGCAGTGGGACAGTTGGAACCCCTAGTTTTCGCTATGGATCTCTTATGCACTCAGATATCTGCGGCCCCATGCGGACGGAATCTCTTGGGAAATCCAAATACTTTATCACGTTCATCGATGATATTTCATGGAAGATATTTGTCTATTTTTTAAGTAAAAAAACTAAAGCCCTACAGGCTTTTAAAAAGTTTAAGGTTTTTGCGGAGACGCAAAGTGGCGAAAAACTGGAAATACTGAGGACTGATAATGGTCTGGAATATTGCAGCAAAGATTTTCAAAATTATACTGCGAAAAGTGGTATTCTGCATCAATTCTGCAGTGTCCCACATCCGCCGCAGCAGAATGGTATCGCTGAAAGGCCAAATCGGACCTTGACCGAAATGGCCAGGAGCCTTATGAACGAAGGCGAACTACCTAACTTCATGTGGGGAGAATTGGTCAACACTGCGGCGTTTTTACGAAGTCGATGCCCAACCAAAGCTGGCGAAGTAACGCAAGAGGTGCTGTGGAGCAGATGCAAATCAAGTGTGTTTTTTCTCAGGGAAATCGGAGCAAAGGTTTACACACTGAATAAAACCTCTTATCTTGAAAAATTTGACTATAAATCAGAGGAGGGCATTCTTGTTGGATACGCGGTAGAGACAAAGGCCTACAGAATTTGGGTACCAAACAAACGAAGTGTTATTAAAAGCAGAGACGTCAGATTTGTTCAAAATGACAGCAATATTCAATATTATATGCATTTCCTGAAAGCATCAATGAGCAAAATAGTTCAGTTCAATGCATGTCAACTGTGGACTGTGAGTCCAATGAAGAAAATTCAAACAAGGTGCGTAATGATCCTGAAACAGTTAAGGACATCGAATCCTTGCAAGACTCGGATGAATGGCGAGAGGCGAGAGGCGATGCGAATCGAGTACGATTCACTTCTAAAAAAGCACACATAGACCTTGGTTGACAGACCGCAGAATAAGGTGATAAAATCAAGAGGGGTTTTTAAGATCAAGTACATGCCGGATGGAACTATAGATAAGAGGAAGGCGCTCCTCATTGCAAGATTTGGATTTGACCAAATTCAGGGTATCCACTACCAAGATACCTACTCACCAGTGGCAAATATTAGTTCGATCCCTCTAACCATGGCAATTGCGATTGAAAACACGTTGGACTTGCATCATCTTGACGTTTCTGCAGCATATCTCAATGGCGAAATAGACACCGTTGTTTTTATGGAGCAGCCTGAAGGTTTTGCGTATGGAGACTGTAATAATGAAGTACAATTAGACAGTATAAATTTAAGAATTCAAGTGAAACACTACTACCACCACCAATCACCATTATAATGTAGGTATTGTATGAGTTCCAAGAATTAGATGCATCTCCTTTTCTGTTTAAGCTAACATATTTTTAAGTATAATTTTGTATTGTAGGCAGTTCATCATAGACTCTCAAATAAAGCACACGTGAGTAATATTGAAGAACTAATGAGTTTTACTTAAATGTAACATGGTGTCAGAAGTAAAAATTTGAATTTAAGAACTTAATATTTTAAAACGGATAATTTGTGTACAATAAAAAAAAAAAACAAAGACAGTAAAAAGGAATATACATTAAAAAAAAATTAAAACGGAAAAAGAAACATAACCTTCAGCATTGAACAACCACGTACTTTTGTAAAAAAAAAAAAAAAAAAATTAATAATAATGTCGCACGATCGTCTGCCGTGTGAGCTGGACTGCAGCAACCTTGCCTCAGAATGGGTAAATTGGAAGCGCAATTTTTTAATGTACATGATAGCCACCAACAAAATTGAAGAGAGCGAACCACGCAAAGTAGCTACTTTCCTGTATCTTGTTGGCTTGAGGCTGCGAATACCAATAAGAGTATTCTTGAAAAAGGTGTGAAGACAATCAATGAAGTGAACACAGAAAAAACTGAATCTGATGGTCAAGCATGTGCAGTTTATCGCGCATGTTTCAACTGCGGTGCGGCATACAATTATAAACACATGGACGAATGTCGAGCAAAGCGGGTGACCTGTAATAAATGCTTCAAAGTTGGGCATTTCTCGAAATTCTGTAGAGGAAATAGTAAAAAAAAGATGATTCAAACCAAACCGGACATGTAATCAATACTTTAAGATGGGATAGTTCAGGTAATTTAGGACAATATAATGGTGAAATGGTTGGTTTATTTAGATCTCAAACTTCTTTTAGAATAAATACTGTCGAAAAATTAACCGAGTGGACCAAAACATACATGATTGGATCTGAACTTGTTAGATTTAAGATAGACACTGGATCTGATGTCAACTGTATCCCTATTAATATTATTAAGAAAATCAAAAAGCAAATTAACAATTCAAATATAAATTTCTCTATTTTTGATTATAGTAATAACAAAATCAAAATTTATGGAACCATTGTACTAACATGTATCGATTTAAATTCGGGAATTCAAAATAAAACTGAATTTATAGTAGTAGATAATTGTTTCACGCCATTGCTTGGTTTGAAGACATGTGTTGATTTTGGGCTTATACAGCTACTGGATGTACATAATCTTAAGAAGCTTCCTAACACTAGAAGTGAGTTTTTAAGTAATTTCAAAGATGTCTTTGAGGGACTGGGACATTTAACTACGGTGTCTATACATTTAAAAGAAAATTCCAAACCTGTGTTGCGTTATAAAAAAAGAATTCCTCATAGCTTAATTGAACGACTTAAAGTGGAACTTGATAAAATGGAATCCGATGGTATTATTCCTCCAGTAGAGTATCCTACTGATTGGGTTAACAATATACAAATAGTGGAAAAAACTAATAATAAATTACGAATATGTTTGGATCCTAAACCTCTTAACGAGTGCTTAAAAAGGGAACACTTTTTAATTCCTACTGCGGAAGATTTGTTTTCGAAAATTTCCAACAAAAACATATTTACGGTTCTTGACCTAAAAAGCGGATTTTGGCAAATGGGGCTAGATAAAGCTAGTTCTGAGCTAACGACTTTCATGACCCCTTTTGGTAGGTACAAATTCAATCGTGTTCCTTTTGGACTAAATTGTGCTCCTGAAATCTTCCAAAGGGAGATGGTGAAACACTTTGGTGATATACCAGGAACTGTAATTTATTTTGATGATATCTGTATAGTCGCTCGTGATGAAAAAGAACATGACGAAATATTAATGAATGTCATTGATCGTGCCAGAGCCCATAATGTAAAGTTTAACGCAGAAAAAATACAATATCGAACTAGTCAAGTTAGTTTCATGGGTCATCTTATATCTGCAGATCAAATCAAACCTTGTTACAAACATTGTGACGCAATTCTTAAAATGCCCAAACCACACAATAAGGGGGATGTTATGAGACTTCTTGGTCTTTTCAAATATTTAGCTAGGTTTATACCCAACTTATCAAAAATTACAGCTAATCTTCGAGATTTAACAAAACATGAAACCGCCTTCAGTTGGAATCAAAATCATGAAAGCGAATTGTCCACGCTAATTAAAATTATCTCATCTGAGCCCGTCTTGAAACCCTATGATCCAAAAGCAGAAATATTAATTCAAACTGATGCGTCTAAAGATGGCTTAGGCTGTGTATTGTTACAAGACGGGCATCCGGTTGCATATGCATCACGTACGTTAGCTTCGAATGAACAAAAGTGGGCACAGATAGAGAAAGAACTCTTAGCTGTCGTTTTTGCATGTACCCGTTTTCACTTATTTTTATACGGCCGTGATTTCACTGTACATAGTGATCACAAACCTTTAGAAAGTCTTTTTAAAAGGGATATTGATGATGTAACTCCAAGGCTTCAAAGAATGTTCATGTTTTTACTAAAATATCCTTATATGAAACTTATTTACAAACCTGGTAAGGAAATGTTAGTGGCAGATTGCCTCTCCCTTGCACAGCTACCAGAACAAGATGAAATAGCTAATCTTACTGGAATTATTCATATAGTCTCTAGAAAAGTGTGTTTGTCAAAAGAAAATTTTGAGTTGTACAAGAAAATTGTTAATGAAGATAGTGCGTTTAAGAAAATTTGCTCCTACGTTGAAAAGGAATGGCCTCAATATAAACTATTAAATGAATGGGAAAAACAATTTCACAAATATAAATCGGAATTGCACTTTGAAAATGAACTTCTTTTTAAGAATCACAAACTTGTAATTCCTATGAACCTACAGAAACTAATTATCAATTGGTTACATTCACCTCACCTAGGTATAGAAAAAACGCTAGCAAGAGCAAGAATGCTCTATTTTTGGCCAAAAATGACAGAACAAATTAAGAATGCCATTGAAAGCTGCACTACCTGTGAAAAATTCAAAAGAAATAATTGTAAAGAAACCTTGAAACAGGACTTATCCGTTTCAAAAAATTGCTATGGACATATTTGAATATGCCGGAAAAGATTTTCTTTCTATTATTGATTCCTATTCTGGATACTTAATGGTAGAACCATTAAAATCTAAGACAACAGACAGTATAGTAGAGCGTTTAAGACAGTTATTTAATCGCCTTGGATACCCAACAATAATAAGATGTGATAACAGTCCATTTGGTTCATCAGCATTTGAAAGATTCGCGGAGGAATGCAACTCTCGAATTATATTTTCAAGTCCAAGATACCCTCAAAGTAATGGTCTTGCCGAAAAAGGCGTGGCAATTGCTAAAAACCTACTTAAGAAGTGTATGGAAGACGGTCAAATTAACGAATTTCAATACAAATTACTTGAATACAACACAACTCCAGTTGCAACTGTTGGTCTAACACCAGCACATTTGTTTTTTGGCCGTTTAATTAAATCAAAATTGCCTATAACAGAACAACTCTTATATAGAATGAATATTGATGAAGATACAATTGTTAAAATAATCGAAAATAAAAAAGGAAAACAAAAATACTACTTCGATAGAAGCGCAAGAAACTTACCCGAATTAGAGATTGGGGATAGGGTTATATTAAAAAAAAAATAGAGAAGAGTGGAAATATGGAACTATAGTAGAAAATGTCAATAATAGATCATACATTATAAAAGATAACTATGCAAATTATTTTAGAAGAAATAGAAGATTTATTGCACTAACGAAAAATAATGACTACAATCCAAGTGAAACACTTTATGAAGATAATATCCAAACTTTTGTGCGAGATAATTGTAATCAATTTGAACCTATCAGCATCACTCCATCCACCAATTGTAAATCGGAAACACCGGAATTAGATTCTGACTCGGAAAACAGCAATCCCCTCGATTCTAGTGTATTGCGTGATGCTGATGGTTGTAATAATGAAGAGCCTAATATACCTGAAAATGTAATAACCGATCCATACCGCACAAGAAGTGGTCGTGAAATAGTACCACCTAAGAGATTTTCATTTGATTAAAATGTATGTTTGTTTTAATAACTTTTATTATATTTTATTATTATATGTACATATGTTTTATAAAAAAAAAAAAAAGCGTGTAATAATGAAGTACAATTAGACAGTATAAATTTAAGAATTCAAGTGAAACACTACTACCACCACCAATCACCATTATAATGTAGGTATTGTATGAGTTCCAAGAATTAGATACATCTCCTTTTCAGTTTAAGCTAACATATTTTTAAGTATAATTTTGTATTGTAGGCAGTTCATCATAGACTCTCAAATAAAGCACACGTGAGTAATATTGAAGAACTAATGAGTTTTACTTAAATGTAACAGAGACCGAGTATGCAAATTGAACAAGGCGATTTATGGACTAAAGCGACTCTCAACGAACTTGGTTTTACGCCCTCCAAATATGACAGGTGTATTTACTACAAGATTCTAAACGAACAATTGCGCTGATCATCGTTTATGTGGATGACCTACTGGTGACAACAAATGATCCGATGGAATTCAAAACACTAAAGCAACGCCTAATTGAAAACTTCAAGATAAGGGACTTGGAACCTCCGGAACTGTGTGTCGAACTTGAGGTCAAACGTCTTGAAAATTGTCTGTATATCAGCCAAGGTGGATATATCAACGACCTGTTAGATAAATATGGTCTTAAAGATTGTAAGCCGGACCGATTGCCAATCCCAAGAAACTTGAAGTTAGAACAGGAACTGACAGGAACTGACAAGAGAGCGCAAGGAGATCGACAAGACAAAGTACCGCCGTTTAATAGGAAGCCTACCGCACCTGTCTACCTTTAGCAGAACGGACATACCATTCACAATCAATGCGTTGTCACAATTCAACGGCGAACGGCGAACCTCGGCAGCAGCATTGGAATGCAGCGATGCACGTTCTCCGGTATCTGCAGGGCTCCAATAGTGATGGGATCGTGTATAAAAAGACTACAGCGGATCTCCACGCTTATACTGATGCTAGTTGGGCTATTGATTACAATGATCGAAAGTCACAGAGTGGATTTGCATTCATCTATGGAGGTGGAACAGTTCTCTGGGGTTCGAAGAAGTAACATTTTGGAGCGATAACCGCAGCGCACAGGCGATTGCAAATGACTTGGGAATCCAGGGGCGAACCAAGCATCTCGACATTAAGTAACACTTTATAAAGGAGGCGATTGCAGATGGCAATATCAAGCTCGAGTTTATCAGGTCTGAAGAGATGCCTGCGAAAGCGATAACAAAATCTATGGCAGTACCTTAGGAATGAGTTTCCAGAATTAAATAAATAAATTGAAGGAGGGGTGTTGGGTATAAAATGTAGACAACACATTAAATATTCACTTCCACAAATCTATTACTTTTAATGTCATTCCTTTCCCCCATCATTTCCTTTTTCCATCTTTCTTTTTCCAATTCCATTTTCTGTCGTGTGCGGATGTATTTTCTGAAAAGCTAAATAAAGGAGTCAAAAGTATCTTTTGCGTAACTCACCAAAAATTCAAAATAAAACTGAATTTTAAAAAAAATAAATTAATATGGCTTAGAATATTTTATAATTAAAACTGACTAAATATAAATTTACATACAAGGCAATCTTTTTACATTTTACAACTTTAGATTATGTTCTTCAATTCAAATTTATGTTGCGTTCATATAAAATGGCTTTTTAGGTTTCCGTACCAGAATGGTACAAACGTAACTTTGATGGTTTTACTTTTGTAAACACATGTTTTCTTTTAAATAAAGGAATTATGATGAGGTTTAACTGCCCAACAGGCATATTTTTATTTTAATATAATATTTCATATAATAATAGAATTGTAATAGCAAAGAAATATTGTAATACATTTATGTTTATCACCAATAAAATTGACATAATTTTATTGTTTATAGGAGAACTTAAGTTCTTAAAGAATGTCCGAAACCTTTCCAAACCGAAAAGGTTTCAATATTTATCGATTTTCAAACGTATTCCTCACCAGTTTCCAGTATTGTTTCTAACAAATGTTTCGGACCCTTATTTTTATATATAATAGTGCTTAACGAATACATTTTGTGAACACTAACTTTATTGTGTAGGTCCTCCTATTTTTTGTTTTAAAAATTGCCATAACATTTGAAAAATAAATAACAAAATTATGGGTGCTTAGATGCTTCTTTGAAAATCGCACATGCAAGAAATGTTTTCTGACGAAAATATGTCGAAAACGGAACACTGTCCATGCCTATTTCACTACATCAGCTTGGAGGGGAAGTCTATCAGCTGTTCGGCATAGCTCACACGTATTCTCAGAATCGTGTCGATGAAAATTTTACAAAAAAAGCTGTCAGATGAAATTAAGGGGCAAGAGAAGTAGAAATTGGATATCTCTATGTGACTGATTTGTGGAAAACAGTCAAACAATATATTTATATTTGATGATATCAAATTATCATCAACCCATCACCAAAACCATTGTTGTACTATTTTCCACTGGAAAGATGCCTATCTCGGCTGACTAATTTCTGATAGAGATCCATAACCTTCCAACTGGAAAATCCGTAACGCATTCAGAAATTTGATAGTTAAACACGAAGCATTCCATATAATTGACAGTTAATGATAAACACATATAAATTGTCAAATCATCCAATAAAACCATTTTTAACTCAAAATAGTTTTAACAGTAGAATAAAATACGTCACCTTAATGGTAATTATGTTATGACATTTTCAATTGATGATTTCGAAGACTTATTAAATTCTTATGGAAATTAATAGACATAGTTTTATTGTTAATTTAAAATACAACAGAATTTAAAAGATAATCGCAATATTCGTACAATAGTACGTTTACACCGCACCCAAATTCAGCATTTCTGCTAGTTTCTGCATTTCAGGCCAAATGCATTGCATTTCGGCATACATTTCCTGCATTCCGGAATGTTGCATTTCAGCGAAATGTAGAATTTCGTCGCTTATTTACAAATGAAGTTCGTCAAGTCGAACAACCCTCTTCACAAATTCAGCCCCCTGACATAAACAAAAAAAACAGCTGTCAACAAAACAATAAATCATTTCAAGTGATCATTGCAATAGAAATGGAATATATATGTCTGAATTAGCATTTAAATTCATTTTTAAATTAATATAACAAGCTAAAAGGTTCAACCACTTCTGATTTCTAATCAGAAAAAAAATATCAATAATAAATTCTGACACTAGCTGTCATTTAAAATGCTGAAGTCGCAGTGGGAACGCAAAATTGGATTCTGAAATTTTTTTCCTGAAATGCTGAATTTGGGTGCGTTGTAAACGTACTATAAGAGGTGGCTATATTCCAATAGAAAATAAGACTATCCCTTATTTCGTAAATCTGAACAAAATATTTTAATTTAAACATTTTGTAAAAAAAAAAAATTAAAGTGGTTTAAAACAGAATGGCACAAACTGAAGTTTCATGGCTTTACTTCTGAAAAACATGTATTCTTTTAAATTAAGACGAGGTATTTTATTGTCATATAATAGTTCAGAAGAACGATTAAATTGCATAAAATTTCAAGTGAAACTAGCTGACAAGCACCTAATCAGCGTAAAGGAAAGTGGAACTGTGAAATCTGGCGTCTGCGTTCGAAACGGAGAGGACCCTTTTTATTTCTACAACACTTTACTGGTTCCAAATCGGATAACCTCATATCGATTAGTAAAGCAACAGATCAAGGTTACAAAGTGGTTTTGGAAGGGTCTGGAGCCAACATCTTAGATAAATATCTAAGAACGGTTTGTACTACTTAGTCGTAAATGAAAAGGCACAGATTAGCAGTGGGACAGTTGGAACCCCTAGTTTTCGCTATGGATCTCTTATGTCTTGGCACAAAAGGCTGGGACATGTCAACTTTAATTCTTTAAGGCAGCTGTTGTCAAAGGAAATGGTTCGTGGGTTACCAGACAAATTCAACGATGACGTCGTCACCTGTACGACATGTATTCGAGCGAAACAAACACAGACCCCTTTTCCGAATAGCAACGATAAGAAAACATCGCAGCGACTGCAGCTAGTGCACTCAGATATCTGCGGCCCCATGCGGACGGAAACTCTTGGGAAATCCAAATACTTTATCACGTTCATCGATGATATTTCACGGAAGATATTTGTCTATTTTTTAAGTAAAAAAACTAAAGCCCTACAGGCTTTTAAAAAGTTTAAGGTTTTTGCGGAGACGCAAAGTGGCGAAAAACTGGAAATACTGAGGACTTATAATGGTCTGGAATATTGCAGCAAAGATTTTCAAAATTTGACTGCGAAAAGTAGCATTCTGCATCAAAAGAGTGTCCCACATCCGCCGCAGCAGAATGGTATCGCTGAAAGGGCAAATCGGACCTTGACCGAAATGGCCAGGAGCCTTATGAACGAAGTCGAACTACCTAACTTCATGTGAGGAGAATTGGTCAACACTGCGGCGTTTTTACGAAGTCGATGCCCAACCAAAGCTGGCGAAGTAACGCAAGAGGTGCTGTGGAGCAGATGCAAATCAAGTGTGTTTTTTCTCAGGGAAATCGGAGCAAAGGTTTACACACTGAATAAAACCTCTTATCTTGAAAAATTTGACTATAAATCAGAGGAGGGCATTCTTGTTGGATACGCGGTAGAGACAAAGGCCTACAGAATTTGGGTACCAAACAAACGAAGTGTTATTAAAAGCAGAGACGTCAGATTTGTTCAAAATGACAGCAATATTCAATATTATATGCATTTCCTGAAAGCATCAATGAGCAAAATAGTTCAGTTCAATGCATGTCAACTGTGGACTGTGAGTCCAATGAAGAAAATTCAAACAAGGTGCGTAATGATCCTGAAACAGTTAAGGACATCGAATCCTTGCAAGACTCGGATGAATGGCGAGAGGCGAGAGGCGATGCGAATCGAGTACGATTCACTTCTAAAAAAGCACACATAGACCTTGGTTGACAGACCGCAGAATAAGGTGATAAAATCAAGAGGGGTTTTTAAGATCAAGTACATGCCGGATGGAACTATAGATAAGAGGAAGGCGCTCCTCATTGCAAGATTTGGATTTGACCAAATTCAGGGTATCCACTACCAAGATACCTACTCACCAGTGGCAAATATTAGTTCGATCCCTCTAACCATGGCAATTGCGATTGAAAACACGTTGGACTTGCATCATCTTGACGTTTCTGCAGCATATCTCAATGGCGAAATAGACACCGTTGTTTTTATGGAGCAGCCTGAAGGTTTTGCGTATGGAGACTGTAATAATGAAGTACAATTAGACAGTATAAATTTAAGAATTCAAGTGAAACACTACTACCACCACCAATCACCATTATAATGTAGGTATTGTATGAGTTCCAAGAATTAGATGCATCTCCTTTTCTGTTTAAGCTAACATATTTTTAAGTATAATTTTGTATTGTAGGCAGTTCATCATAGACTCTCAAATAAAGCACACGTGAGTAATATTGAAGAACTAATGAGTTTTACTTAAATGTAACATGGTGTCAGAAGTAAAAATTTGAATTTAAGAACTTAATATTTTAAAACGGATAATTTGTGTACAATAAAAAAAAAAAACAAAGACAGTAAAAAGGAATATACATTAAAAAAAAATTAAAACGGAAAAAGAAACATAACCTTCAGCATTGAACAACCACGTACTTTTGTAAAAAAAAAAAAAAAAAAATTAATAATAATGTCGCACGATCGTCTGCCGTGTGAGCTGGACTGCAGCAACCTTGCCTCAGAATGGGTAAATTGGAAGCGCAATTTTTTAATGTACATGATAGCCAAAAACAAAATTGAAGAGAGCGAACCACGCAAAGTAGCTACTTTCCTGTGGCTTGTTGGGCCAAAAGCATCGGAAATATATAACATACTGTTCCCAAACGATACCATTCTGGAATCAGTTTTTACCAATGAGCAGCCCGAACCCGTGGCGGCAGGGGGTGACGATAATAATAATGGAGAGGAAGCAAATAACACCACCGGAAAATGCACATTGGAATGTGTGTTAAAAAAATTTGACGAGTACTGTTTGCTCCGAAGAAACACCACAATGGAAACGTTCAAATTCAATAAAATCGTACAAAAAGACAAACAAATTTTCTCGGAATTTGAAACTGAACTCCGCAAGCAGATAAGTTATTGTGAATTTAATTGCTCGTGTGGTGTTTCATATGAAGACCGAATGCTCAGGGATCGCATCATTATTGGTGTCTGTGACAAAAATTTGCAACTCAAGCTGTTAAACGGAAAAAATGATCCATTAAAAGACGTTATTGAAAAGTGCAGAACATACGAGGCTGCGAATACCAATAAGAGTATTCTTGAAAAAGGTGTGAAGACAATCAATGAAGTGAACACAGAAAAAACTGAATCTGATGGTCAAGCATGTGCAGTTTATCGCGCATGTTTCAACTGCGGTGCGGCATACAATTATAAACACATGGACGAATGTCGAGCAAAGCGGGTGACCTGTAATAAATGCTTCAAAGTTGGGCATTTCTCGAAATTCTGTAGAGGAAATAGTAAAAAAAAGACGATTCAAACCAAACCGGACATGTAAGGAAAAACGGAACTAATTTAAACAAAAATGGAGGCAACAGGGAAATCAATACTTTAAGATGGGATAGTTCAGGTAATTTAGGACAATATAATGGTGAAATGGTTGGTTTATTTAGATCTCAAACTTCTTTTAGAATAAATACTGTCGAAAAATTAACCGAGTGGACCAAAACATACATGATTGGATCTGAACTTGTTAGATTTAAGATAGACACTGGATCTGATGTCAACTGTATCCCTATTAATATTATTAAGAAAATCAAAAAGCAAATTAACAATTCAAATATAAATTTCTCTATTTTTGATTATAGTAATAACAAAATCAAAATTTATGGAACCATTGTACTAACATGTATCGATTTAAATTCGGGAATTCAAAATAAAACTGAATTTATAGTAGTAGATAATTGTTTCACGCCATTGCTTGGTTTGAAGACATGTGTTGATTTTGGGCTTATACAGCTACTGGATGTACATAATCTTAAGAAGCTTCCTAACACTAGAAGTGAGTTTTTAAGTAATTTCAAAGATGTCTTTGAGGGACTGGGACATTTAACTACGGTGTCTATACATTTAAAAGAAAATTCCAAACCTGTGTTGCGTTATAAAAAAAGAATTCCTCATAGCTTAATTGAACGACTTAAAGTGGAACTTGATAAAATGGAATCCGATGGTATTATTCCTCCAGTAGAGTATCCTACTGATTGGGTTAACAATATACAAATAGTGGAAAAAACTAATAATAAATTACGAATATGTTTGGATCCTAAACCTCTTAACGAGTGCTTAAAAAGGGAACACTTTTTAATTCCTACTGCGGAAGATTTGTTTTCGAAAATTTCCAACAAAAACATATTTACGGTTCTTGACCTAAAAAGCGGATTTTGGCAAATGGGGCTAGATAAAGCTAGTTCTGAGCTAACGACTTTCATGACCCCTTTTGGTAGGTACAAATTCAATCGTGTTCCTTTTGGACTAAATTGTGCTCCTGAAATCTTCCAAAGGGAGATGGTGAAACACTTTGGTGATATACCAGGAACTGTAATTTATTTTGATGATATCTGTATAGTCGCTCGTGATGAAAAAGAACATGACGAAATATTAATGAATGTCATTGATCGTGCCAGAGCCCATAATGTAAAGTTTAACGCAGAAAAAATACAATATCGAACTAGTCAAGTTAGTTTCATGGGTCATCTTATATCTGCAGATCAAATCAAACCTTGTTACAAACATTGTGACGCAATTCTTAAAATGCCCAAACCACACAATAAGGGGGATGTTATGAGACTTCTTGGTCTTTTCAAATATTTAGCTAGGTTTATACCCAACTTATCAAAAATTACAGCTAATCTTCGAGATTTAACAAAACATGAAACCGCCTTCAGTTGGAATCAAAATCATGAAAGCGAATTGTCCACGCTAATTAAAATTATCTCATCTGAGCCCGTCTTGAAACCCTATGATCCAAAAGCAGAAATATTAATTCAAACTGATGCGTCTAAAGATGGCTTAGGCTGTGTATTGTTACAAGACGGGCATCCGGTTGCATATGCATCACGTACGTTAGCTTCGAATGAACAAAAGTGGGCACAGATAGAGAAAGAACTCTTAGCTGTCGTTTTTGCATGTACCCGTTTTCACTTATTTTTATACGGCCGTGATTTCACTGTACATAGTGATCACAAACCTTTAGAAAGTCTTTTTAAAAGGGATATTGATGATGTAACTCCAAGGCTTCAAAGAATGTTCATGTTTTTACTAAAATATCCTTATATGAAACTTATTTACAAACCTGGTAAGGAAATGTTAGTGGCAGATTGCCTCTCCCTTGCACAGCTACCAGAACAAGATGAAATAGCTAATCTTACTGGAATTATTCATATAGTCTCTAGAAAAGTGTGTTTGTCAAAAGAAAATTTTGAGTTGTACAAGAAAATTGTTAATGAAGATAGTGCGTTTAAGAAAATTTGCTCCTACGTTGAAAAGGAATGGCCTCAATATAAACTATTAAATGAATGGGAAAAACAATTTCACAAATATAAATCGGAATTGCACTTTGAAAATGAACTTCTTTTTAAGAATCACAAACTTGTAATTCCTATGAACCTACAGAAACTAATTATCAATTGGTTACATTCACCTCACCTAGGTATAGAAAAAACGCTAGCAAGAGCAAGAATGCTCTATTTTTGGCCAAAAATGACAGAACAAATTAAGAATGCCATTGAAAGCTGCACTACCTGTGAAAAATTCAAAAGAAATAATTGTAAAGAAACCTTGAAACAGGACTTATCCGTTTCAAAAAATTGCTATGGACATATTTGAATATGCCGGAAAAGATTTTCTTTCTATTATTGATTCCTATTCTGGATACTTAATGGTAGAACCATTAAAATCTAAGACAACAGACAGTATAGTAGAGCGTTTAAGACAGTTATTTAATCGCCTTGGATACCCAACAATAATAAGATGTGATAACAGTCCATTTGGTTCATCAGCATTTGAAAGATTCGCGGAGGAATGCAACTCTCGAATTATATTTTCAAGTCCAAGATACCCTCAAAGTAATGGTCTTGCCGAAAAAGGCGTGGCAATTGCTAAAAACCTACTTAAGAAGTGTATGGAAGACGGTCAAATTAACGAATTTCAATACAAATTACTTGAATACAACACAACTCCAGTTGCAACTGTTGGTCTAACACCAGCACATTTGTTTTTTGGCCGTTTAATTAAATCAAAATTGCCTATAACAGAACAACTCTTATATAGAATGAATATTGATGAAGATACAATTGTTAAAATAATCGAAAATAAAAAAGGAAAACAAAAATACTACTTCGATAGAAGCGCAAGAAACTTACCCGAATTAGAGATTGGGGATAGGGTTATATTAAAAAAAAATAGAGAAGAGTGGAAATATGGAACTATAGTAGAAAATGTCAATAATAGATCATACATTATAAAAGATAACTATGCAAATTATTTTAGAAGAAATAGAAGATTTATTGCACTAACGAAAAATAATGACTACAATCCAAGTGAAACACTTTATGAAGATAATATCCAAACTTTTGTGCGAGATAATTGTAATCAATTTGAACCTATCAGCATCACTCCATCCACCAATTGTAAATCGGAAACACCGGAATTAGATTCTGACTCGGAAAACAGCAATCCCCTCGATTCTAGTGTATTGCGTGATGCTGATGGTTGTAATAATGAAGAGCCTAATATACCTGAAAATGTAATAACCGATCCATACCGCACAAGAAGTGGTCGTGAAATAGTACCACCTAAGAGATTTTCATTTGATTAAAATGTATGTTTGTTTTAATAACTTTTATTATATTTTATTATTATATGTACATATGTTTTATAAAAAAAAAAAAAAGCGTGTAATAATGAAGTACAATTAGACAGTATAAATTTAAGAATTCAAGTGAAACACTACTACCACCACCAATCACCATTATAATGTAGGTATTGTATGAGTTCCAAGAATTAGATACATCTCCTTTTCAGTTTAAGCTAACATATTTTTAAGTATAATTTTGTATTGTAGGCAGTTCATCATAGACTCTCAAATAAAGCACACGTGAGTAATATTGAAGAACTAATGAGTTTTACTTAAATGTAACAGAGACCGAGTATGCAAATTGAACAAGGCGATTTATGGACTAAAGCGACTCTCAACTAACTTGGTTTTACGCCCTCCAAATATGACAGGTGTATTTACTACAAGATTCTAAACGAACAATTGCGCTGATCATCGTTTATGTGGATGACCTACTGGTGACAACAAATGATCCGATGGAATTCAAAACACTAAAGCAACGCCTAATTGAAAACTTCAAGATAAGGGACTTGGAACCTCCGGAACTGTGTGTCGAACTTGAGGTCAAACGTCTTGAAAATTGTCTGTATATCAGCCAAGGTGGATATATCAACGACCTGTTAGATAAATATGGTCTTAAAGATTGTAAGCCGGACCGATTGCCAATCCCAAGAAACTTGAAGTTAGAACAGGAACTGACAGGAACTGACAAGAGAGCGCAAGGAGATCGACAAGACAAAGTACCGCCGTTTAATAGGAAGCCTAATACACCTGTCTACCTTTAGCAGAACGGACATACCATTCACAATCAATGCGTTGTCACAATTCAACGGCGAACGGCGAACCTCGGCAGCAGCATTGGAATGCAGCGATGCACGTTCTCCGGTATCTGCAGGGCTCCAATAGTGATGGGATCGTGTATAAAAAGACTACAGCGGATCTCCACGCTTATACTGATGCTAGTTGGGCTATTGATTACAATGATCGAAAGTCACAGAGTGGATTTGCATTCATCTATGGAGGTGGAACAGTTCTCTGGGGTTCGAAGAAGTAACATTTTGGAGCGATAACCGCAGCGCACAGGCGATTGCAAATGACTTGGGAATCCAGGGGCGAACCAAGCATCTCGACATTAAGTAACACTTTATAAAGGAGGCGATTGCAGATGGCAATATCAAGCTCGAGTTTATCAGGTCTGAAGAGATGCCTGCGAAAGCGATAACAAAATCTATGGCAGTACCTTAGGAATGAGTTTCCAGAATTAAATAAATAAATTGAAGGAGGGGTGTTGGGTATAAAATGTAGACAACACATTAAATATTCACTTCCACAAATCTATTACTTTTAATGTCATTCCTTTCCCCCATCATTTCCTTTTTCCATCTTTCTTTTTCCAATTCCATTTTCTGTCGTGTGCGGATGTATTTTCTGAAAAGCTAAATAAAGGAGTCAAAAGTATCTTTTGCGTAACTCACCAAAAATTCAAAATAAAACTGAATTTTAAAAAAAATAAATTAATATGGCTTAGAATATTTTATAATTAAAACTGACTAAATATAAATTTACATACAAGGCAATCTTTTTACATTTTACAACTTTAGATTATGTTCTTCAATTCAAATTTATGTTGCGTTCATATAAAATGGCTTTTTAGGTTTCCGTACCAGAATGGTACAAACGTAACTTTGATGGTTTTACTTTTGTAAACACATGTTTTCTTTTAAATAAAGGAATTATGATGAGGTTTAACTGCCCAACAGGCATATTTTTATTTTAATATAATATTTCATATAATAATAGAATTGTAATAGCAAAGAAATATTGTAATACATTTATGTTTATCACCAATAAAATTGACATAATTTTATTGTTTATAGGAGAACTTAAGTTCTTAAAGAATGTCCGAAACCTTTCCAAACCGAAAAGGTTTCAATATTTATCGATTTTCAAACGTATTCCTCACCAGTTTCCAGTATTGTTTCTAACAAATGTTTCGGACCCTTATTTTTATATATAATAGTGCTTAACGAATACATTTTGTGAACACTAACTTTATTGTGTAGGTCCTCCTATTTTTTGTTTTAAAAATTGCCATAACATTTAAAAAATAAATAACAAAATTATGGGTGCTTAGATGCTTCTTTGAAAATCGCACATGCATGAAATGTTTTCTGACGAAAATATGTCGAAAACGGAACTATCAAATTTTCACCAAAATCAAATTTGAAGTAAGATTTTCCCCGAATCTAAGCTATTTCATTCTAACTTGTGGAAAATCAAATACTCTATTTTCGGTACTCCTGCCTTCTTCCGTTCATGTAAACACTGTCCATGCCTATTTCACTACATCAGCTTGGAGGGGAAGTCTATCAGCTGTTCGGCATAGCTCACACGTATTCTCAGAATCGTGTCGATGAAAATTTTACAAAAAAAGCTGTCAGATGAAATTAAGGGGCAAGAGAAGTAGAAATTGGATATCTCTATGTGACTGATTTGTGGAAAACAGTCAAACAATATATTTATATTTGATGATATCAAATTATCATCAACCCATCACCAAAACCATTGTTGTACTATTTTCCACTGGAAAGATGCCTATCTCGGCTGACTAATTTCTGATAGAGATCCATAACCTTCCAACTGGAAAATCCGTAACGCATTCAGAAATTTGATAGTTAAACACGAAGCATTCCATATAATTGACAGTTAATGATAAACACATATAAATTGTCAAATCATCCAATAAAACCATTTTTAACTCAAAATAGTTTTAACAGTAGAATAAAATACGTCACCTTAATGGTAATTATGTTATGACATTTTCAATTGATGATTTCGAAGACTTATTAAATTCTTATGGAAATTAATAGACATAGTTTTATTGTTAATTTAAAATACAACAGAATTTAAAAGATAATCGCAATATTCGTACAATAGTACGTTTACACCGCACCCAAATTCAGCATTTCTGCTAGTTTCTGCATTTCAGGCCAAATGCATTGCATTTCGGCATACATTTCCTGCATTCCGGAATGTTGCATTTCAGCGAAATGCAGAATTTCGTCGCTTATTTACAAATGAAGTTCGTCAAGTCGAACAACCCTCTTCACAAATTCAGCCCCCTGACATAAACAAAAAAACAGCTGTCAACAAGACAATAATGATTTTTAAGTGATCATTGCAATAGAAATGGAATATATATGTCTGAATTAGCATTTAAATTCATTTTTAAATTAATATAACAAGCTAAAAGGTTCAACCACTTCTGATTTCTAATCAGAAAAAAAATATCAATTATAAATTCTGACACTAGCTGTCATTTAAAATGCTGAAGTCGCAGTGGGAACGCAAAATTGGATTCTGAAATTTTTTTCCTGAACTGCTGAATTTGGGTGCGTTGTAAACGTACTATAAGAGGTATCTATATTCCAATAGAAAATAAGACTATCCCTTATTTCATAAATCTGAACAAAATATTTTAATTTAAACATTTTGTGAAAAAAAAAATTAAAGTGGTTTAAAATAGAATGGTACTGAAGTTTCATGGCAAAAACATGTATTCTTTTAAATTAAGACGAGGTATTTTATTGTCATATAATAGTTCAGAAGAACGATTAAATTGCATAAAATTTCAAGTGAAACTAGCTGACAACCACCTAATCAGCGTAAAGGAAAGTGGAACTGTGTAATCTGGCGTCTGCGTTCGAAACGGAGAGGACCCTTTTTATTTCTACAACACTTTACTAGTTCCAAATCGGATAACCTCATATCGATTAGTAAAGCAACAGATCAAGGTTACAAAGTGGTTTTTGAAGGGTCTGGAGCCAACATCTTAGATAAATATCTAAGAACGGTTTGTACTACTTAGTCGTAAATGAAAAGGCACAGATTAGCAGTGGGACAGTTGGAACCCCTAGTTTTCGCTATGGATCTCTTATGCACTCAGATATCTGCGGCCCCATGCGGACGGAATCTCTTGGGAAATCCAAATACTTTATCACGTTCATCGATGATATTTCATGGAAGATATTTGTCTATTTTTTAAGTAAAAAAACTAAAGCCCTACAGGCTTTTAAAAAGTTTAAGGTTTTTGCGGAGACGCAGTGGCGAAAAACTGGAAATACTGAGGACTGATAATGGTCTGGAATATTGCAGCAAAGATTTTCAAAATTATACTGCGAAAAGTGGTATTCTGCATCAATTCTGCAGTGTCCCACATACGCCGCAGCAGAATGGTATCGCTGAAAGGCCAAATCGGACCTTGGCCGAAATGACCAGGAGCCTTATGAACGAAGGCGAACTACCTAAGTTCATGTGGGGAGAATTGGTCAACACTGCGGCGTTTTTACGAAATCGATGCCCAACCAAATCTGGCGAAGTAACGCCAGAGGTGCTGTGGAGCAGATGCAAATCAAGTGTGTTTTTTCTCAGGGAAATCGGAGCAAAGGTTTACACACTGAATAAAACCTCTTATCTTGAAAAATTAAATTACTATAAATCAGAGGAGGGCATTCTTGTTGGATACGCGGTAGAGACAAAGGCCTACAGAATTTGGGTACCAAACAAACGAAGTGGTATTAAAAGCAGAGACGTCAGATTTGTTCAAAATGACAGCAATATTCAATATTATATGCATATTATGAAAGCATCAATGAGCAAAATAGTTCAGTTCAATGCATGTCAACTGTGGACTCTGAGTCCAATGAACAAAATTCAAACAAGGTGCGTAATGATCCTGAAACAGTTAAGGACATCGAATCCTTGCAAGACTCGGATGAATGGCGAGAGGCGAGAGGCGATGCGAATCGAGTACGATTCACTTCTAAAAAAGCACACATGGACCTTGGTTGACAGACCGCAGAATAAGGTGATAAAATCAAGAGGGATTTTTAAGATCAAGTACATGCCGGATGGAGCTATAGAGAAGATTAAGGCGCTCCTCATTGCAAGATTTGGATTTGACCAAATTCAGGGTATCCACTACCAAGATACCTACTCACCAGTGGCAAATATTAGTTCGATCCGTCTAACCATGGCAATTACGATTGAAAACACGTTGGACTTGCATCATCTAGATGTTTCTGCACCATATCTCAATGGCGAAATAGACACGGTTGTTTTTATGGAGCAGCCTGAAGGTTTTGCGTATGGAGACTGAGTATGCAAATTGAACAAGGCGATTTATGGACTAAAGCAGAGTGGCCGACAGTGGAATTTGAAGATGGATGCGACTCTCAACGAACTTGGTTTTACGCCCTCCAAATATGACAGGTGTATTTACTACAAGATTCTAAACGAACAATTGCGCTGATCATCGTTTATGTGGACGACCTACTGGTGACAACAAACGATCCGATGGAATTCAAAACGCTAAAGCAACGCCTAATTGTAAACTTCAAGATAAGGGACTTGGAACCTCCGGAACTGTGTGTCGAACTTGAGGTCAAACGTCTTGAAAATTGTCTGTATATCAGCCAAGGTGGATATATCAATCCCGGGAAACTTGAAGTTAGAACAGGAACTGACAAGAGAGCGCAAGGAGATCGACAAGACAAAGTACCGCCGTTTAATAGGAAGCCTACTGCACCTGTCTACCTTTAGCAGAACGGACATACCATTCACAATCAATGCGTTGTCACAATTCAACGGCGAACGGCGAACCTCGGCAGCAGCATTGGAATGCAGCGATGCACGTTCTCCGGTATCTGCAGGGTTCCAAGAGTTCTGGGATCGTGTATAAAAAGACTGCAGCGGATCTCCACGCTTATACTGATGCTAGTTGGGCTATTGATTACAATGATCGAAAGTCACAGAGTGGATTTGCATCCATCTGTGGAGGTGGAACAGTGCTCTGGCGTTCGAAGAAACAAACGAGTCACTAAATCGAGCACAGAAGCGGAGTACGTAAATCTCAGCTCTGTGGCAAAGGAAGCAGCATTTTTACACAATTTTTTAGAAGAACTTGGGCTTCGTCAATGGTCAATAACAATTTGGGGCGATAACCGCAGCGCACAGGCGATTGCAAATGACTTGGGGATCCAGGGACGAACCAAGCATCTCGACATTAAGTAACACTTTATAAAGGAGGCGATTGCAGATGGAAAGATCAAGCTCGAGTTTATCGGGTCTGAAGAGATGCCCGCGGACGCGTTAACAAAATCAATGGCAGTACCTTAGGAATGAGTTCCCAGAATTAAATAAATAAATCAAAGGAGGGATGTTGGGTATAAAATGTAGACAACACATTAAATATTCACTTCCACAAATCTAATACTTTTAATGTCATTCCTTTCCCCCATCATTTCCTTTTTCCATCTTTCTTTTTCCAATTCCATTTTCTGTCGTGTGCGGATGTATTTTCTGAAAAGCTAAATAAAGTAATAAAAGTAGCTTTTGCGTAACTCACCATCCCCAAAACCATTGTTGTACTATTTTCCACTGGAAAAATGCCTATCTCGTTTGACTAATTTCTGATAGAGATACATAAAATTCTAGCTGGAAAATACGTAACGTATTCACAAATTTGATAGTTAATCACGAAGCATTCCATATAATTGACAGTTAATGATAAACACAAATAAATTGTCAAATCATCCAATAAAACCATTTTTAACTCAAAATAGTTTTAACAGTAGAATAAAATACGTCACCTTAATGGTAATTATGTTATGACATTTTCAATTGATGATTTCGAAGACTTATTAAATTCTTATGGAAATTAATAGACATTGTTTTATTGTTAATTCAAAATACAACAGTATTTAAAAGATAATCGCAATATTCGTTTAATAGTACGTTTACACCGTACCCAAATTCAGCATTTCGGCTAGTTTCTGCATTTCAGGCCAAATGCATTGCATTTCGGCATACATTTCCTGCATTCCGGAATGTTGCATTTCAGCGAAATGCAGAATTTCGTCGCTTATTTACAAATGAAGTTCGTCAAATCGAACAACCCTCTTCACAAATTCAGCCCGCTGACATAAACAAAAAAACAGCTGTCAACAAAACAATAAATCATTTCAAGTGATCATTGCAAAAGAAATGGAATATATATGTTTGAATTAGCATTTAAATTCATTTTTAAATTAATATAACAAGCTAAAAGGTTCAACCATTTCTGATTTCTAATCAGAAAAAAAATACCAATAATAAATTCTTACACTAGCTGTCATTTGAAATGCTGAAGTCGCAGTGGGAACGCAAAATTGGATTCTGAAATTTTTTTCCTGAAATGCTGAATTTGGGTGCGGTGTAAACGTACTATAAGAGGTGGCTATATTCCAATAGAAAATAAGACTATCCCTTATTTCGTAAATCTGAACAAAATATTTTAATTTAAACATTTTGTGAAAAAAAAATTAAAGTGTTTTAAAACAGAATGGTACAAATTGAAGTTTCATGGCTTTACTTCTGCCTTGACCTTGTCAATAGAAATGCCCTTTTCTATAAGCTATCACAACTAGGCATATCGTCAAAATTTATAAATGTTGCCAAAGAAATGTACACGCATACCAATGCAGCGGTTTGGGATGGTACTACTTATTCAGAGTGGTTTGAAAGGAATACAGGTGTGAAACAAGGATGCCTTCTCAGCGCGCTGCTTTTCTCTGTATATAAACGACATAGTAGATGCTCTACCAGGGGGTGTTGGAATTGCTAATACCATAATCAATGTGTTGACCTCGTCATACTTGCTGAATCTCCGGAACATATGCAACTGATGACCAACCGCCTGTCATGTTACTGTAAGAGATGGGGATTAAAAATCAATACAGAAAAATCGAAAATGATGGTTTTTACGCGATGTCCAAGAATCCACATTAAAAGGTAATGGAAATACGATGGTCAACCACTTGAAACCGTTAAAGAGGAGAAATATTTGGGAGTCAAACTGAATCCAACTCTAAATTTCAGTAAACATCTTAGAGATAAAGCAAATAGATCTCAAAGTCTGCTCAACCTTTCGTGGAAAAATGTGTTCTACAACAAAAAAATTTATTTCTCTGTAAAATATAAGATATTTAACTCAGTCGTTAAATCCACCCTCTGTTACGCCTCGCAAGTGTGGGGGGCTGATGAGTATGATGAAATTGAAGCATTCCAAAGGAACTTCATTAAAAAACTCTTCAATCTCCCATTAAATGCACCTAATTACGCTATACATTTAGAAACAGGTCTACCAAAATTGTCAACGGACACACTCAAGTCACAGGCTGACTTCATACTTAAGATTTGCAGATATGACGATTCACGAATAGCAAAGAAACTGTTTTTGTACGAGTTAAGGAATGCAGATTGGTGGTATGCAAGGTGGCAAACTATTAGTAACGACTGCGGCGAGACCCTACATATTGACATTGACAATCTACGTGTTTTGAAAAATAAACTATACCGCATTATACAAACCAACGAAAACAACACCCAAAATACGTTAAAAATAAAAGCTCGAGAGTCAGAAAGCAGGATACTATACAGTCAACTAAATTATGATCTGAACCAAAGAAACTAATTTCATGACTCGTTTAGTTATGACGAAATATCTCTGATATTCAAAGCAAGATGTGAAGTTCTTTCACTAAATGGTAACCCCTATAATGGAAAGTTCAACCAATTCTGTACACTTTGTAATCTCAAATCGAAGGAAGACTGCTTTCATATTATAAGTATATGCCCAATATTCAGACCACAAAGGATAACCTTCTTTGGAAAACAGACATTAACAATGCTTGAAACCTTACAACTTTTAAACGAATGTGACTGGAAAATTCTTATCAGTTTCTTAAAATCAATTTATAAATATAGAATGCTGTTAATGACTGAATATATTTGAATTGTAACTTGAGTTTGCACGTAAAGATTTAAAATACAAATTTAAAATTCTGCTAACCAGGCTGACGGCTTAGCCATAGCTCTTAAATTCATATTACAATAACACTCTTTTGTTAAGAATTATTAATAAATGAATTACTTACTTACTTACTTACTTCTGCAAAAACATGTATTCTTTTAAATTAAGACGAGGTATTTTATTGTCATATAATAGTTCAGAAGAACGATTAAATTGCATAAAATTTCAAGTGAAACTAGCTGACAACCACCTAATCAGCGTAAAGGAAAGTGGAACTGTGAAATCTGGCGTCTGCGTTCGAAACGGAGAGGACCCTTTTTATTTCTACAACACTTTACTAGTTCCAAATCGGATAACCTCATATCGATTAGTAAAGCAACAGATCATGGTTACAAAGTGGTTTTTGAAGGGTCTGGAGCCAACATCTTAGATAAATATCTAAGAACGGTTTGTACTACTTAGTCGTAAATGAAAAGGCACAGATTAGCAGTGGGACAGTTGGAACCCCTAGTTTTCGCTATGGATCTCTTATGCACTCAGATATCTGCGGCCCCATGCGGACGGAATCTCTTGGGAAATCCAAATACTTTATCACGTTCATCGATGATATTTCATGGAAGATATTTGTCTATTTTTTAAGTAAAAAAACTAAAGCCCTACAGGCTTTTAAAAAGTTTAAGGTTTTTGCGGAGACGTAAAGTGGCGAAAAACTGGAAATACTGAGGACTTATAATGGTCTGGAATATTGCAGCAAAGATTTTCAAAATTTGACTGCGAAAAGTGGTATTCTGCATCAATTCTGCAGTGTCCCACATACGCCGCAGCAGAATGGTATCGCTGAAAGGGCAAATCGGACCTTGACCGAAATGGCCAGGAGCCTTATGAACGAAGGCGAACTACCTAAGTTCCTGTGGAGAACTTGTTGAATTGGTCAACACTGCGGCGTTTTTACGAAATCGATGCCCAACCAAATCTGGCGAAGTAACGCCAGAGGTGCTGTGGAGCAGATGCAAATCAAGTGTGTTTTTTCTCAGGGAAATCGGAGCAAGGGTTTACACACTGAATAAAACCTCTTATCTTGAAAAATTAAATTACTATAAATCAGAGGAGGGCATTCTTGTTGGATACGCGGTAGAGACAAAGGCCTACAGAATTTGGGTACCAAACAAACGAAGTGGTATTAAAAGCAGAGACGTCAGATTTGTTCAAAATGACAGCAATATTCAATATTATATGCATATTATGAAAGCATCAATGAGCAAAATAGTTCAGTTCAATGCATGTCAACTGTGGACTCTGAGTCCAATGAACAAAATTCAAACAAGGTGCGTAATGATCCTGAAACAGTTAAGGACATCGAATCCTTGCAAGACTCGGATGAATGGCGAGAGGCGAGAGGCGATGCGAATCGAGTACGATTCACTTCTAAAAAAGCACACATGGACCTTGGTTGACAGACCGCAGAATAAGGTGATAAAATCAAGAGGGATTTTTAAGATCAAGTACATGCCGGATGGAACTATAGAGAAGAGGAAGGCGCTCCTCATTGCAAGATTTGGATTTGACCAAATTCAGGGTATCCACTACCAAGATACCTACTCACCAGTGGCAAATATTAGTTCGATCCGTCTAACCATGGCAATTACGATTGAAAACACGTTGGACTTGCATCATCTAGATGTTTCTGCACCATATCTCAATGGCGAAATAGACATCGTTGTTTTTATGGAGCAGCCTGAAGGTTTTGCGTATGGAGACCGAGTATGCAAATTGAACAAGGCGATTTATGGACTAAAGCAGAGTGGCCGACAGTGGAATTTGAAGATGGATGCGACTCTCAACGAACTTGGTTTTACGCCCTTCAAATATGACAGGTGTATTTACTACAAGATTCTAAACGAACAATTGCGCTGATCATCGTTTATGTAGACGACCTACTGGTGACAACAAACGATCCGATGGAATTCAAAACGCTAAAGCAACGCCTAATTGAAAACTTCAAGATAAGGGACTTGGAACCTCCGGAACTGTGTGTCGAACTTGAGGTCAAACGTCTTGAAAATTGTCTGTATATCAGCCAAGGTGGATATCTCAACGACCTGTTAGATAAATATGGTCTTAAAGATTGTAAGCCGGACCGATTGCCAATCCCGGGAAACTTGAAGTTAGAACAGTAACTGACAGGAACTGACAAGAGAGCGCAAGGAGATCGACAAGACAAAGTACCGCCGTTTAATAGGAAGCCTACTGCACCTGTCTACCTTTAGCAGAACGGACATAGCATTCACAATCAATGCGTTGTCACAATTCAACGGCGAACGGCGAACCTCGGCAGCAGCATTGGAATGCAGCGATGCACGTTCTCCGGTATCTGCAGGGTTCCAAGAGTTCTGGGATCGTGTATAAAAAGACTGCAGCGGATCTCCACGCTTATACTGATGCTAGTTGGGCTATTGATTACAATGATCGAAAGTCACAGAGTGGATTTGCATCCATCTGTGGAGGTGGAACAGTGCTCTGGCGTTCGAAGAAACAAACGATAGTCACTACATCGAGCACAGAAGCGGAGTACGTAAATCTCAGCTCTGTGGCAAAGGAAGCAGCATTTTTACACAATTTTTTAGAAGAACTTGGGCTTCGTCAATGGTCAATAACAATTTGGGGCGATAACCGCAGCGCACAGGCGATTGCAAATGACTTGGGGATCCAGGGACGAACCAAGCATCTCGACATTAAGTAACACTTTATAAAGGAGCCGATTGCAGATGGAAAGATCAAGCTCGAGTTTATCGGGTCTGAAGAGATGCCCGCGGACGCGTTAACAAAATCTATGGCAGTACCTTAGGAATGAGTTCCCAGAATTAAATAAATAAAAAAAGTAGGGGTGTTAGGTGTAAAATGTAGACAACACATTAAATATTCACTTCCACAAATCTAATACTTTTAATGTCATTCCTTTCCCCCATCATTTCCTTTTTCCAATTCCATTTTCTGTCGTGTGCGGATGTATTTTCTGAAAAGCTAAATAAAGTAATCAAAAGTAGCTTTTGCGTAACTCACCATCCCCAAAACCATTGTTGTACTATTTTCCACTGGAAAGATGCCTATCCCGTTTGACTAATTTCTGATAGAGATACATAAAATTCTAGCTGGAAAATACGTAACGTATTCACAAATTTGATAGTTAATCACGAAGCATTCCATATAATTGACAGTTAATGACAAACACAAATAAATTGTCAAATCATACAATAAAACCATTTTTAATTCAAAATAGTTTTAACAGTAGAATAAAATACGTCACCTGAATGGTAATTATGTTATGACATTTTCAATTGATAATTTCGAAGACTTATTAAATTCTTATGGAAATTAATAGACATTGTTTTATTGTTAATTCAAAATACAACAGTATTTAAAAGATAATCGCAATATTCGTTTAATAGTACGTTTACACCGCACCCAAATTCAGCATTTCGGCTAGTTTCTGCATTTCAGGCCAAATGCATTGCATTTCGGCATACATTTCCTGCATTCCGGAATGTTGCATTTCAGCGAAATGCAGAATTTCGTCGCTTACTTACAAATGAAGTTCGTCAAGTCGAACAACCCTCTTCACAAATTCAGCCCGCTGACATAAACAAAAAAACAGATGCCAGCAAAACAATAAATCATTTCAAGTGATCATTGCAATAGAAATGGAATATATATGTCTGAATTAGCATTTAAATTCATTTTTAAATTAATATAACAAGCTAAAAGGTTCAACCACTTCTGATTTCTAATCAGAAAATAAATATCAATAATCAATTCTGACACTAGCTGTCATTTGAAATGCTGAAGTTGCAGTGGGAACGCAAAATTGGATTCTGAAATTTTTTTCCTGAAATGCTGAATTTGGGTGCGGTGTAAACGTACTATAAGAGGTGGCTATATTCCAATAGAAAATAAGACTATCCCTTATTTCGTAAATCTGAACAAAATATTTTAATTTAAACATTTTGTGAAAAAAAAAATTAAAGTGTTTTAAAACAGAATGGTACAAATTGAAGTTTCATGGCTTTACTTCTGCCTTGACCTTGTCAATAGAAATGCCCTTTTCTATAAGCTATCACAACTAGGCATATCGTCAAAATTTATAAATGTTGCCAAAGAAATGTACACGCATACCAATGCAGCGGTTTGGGATGGTACTACTTATTCAGAGTGGTTTGAAAGGAATACAGGTGTGAAACAAGGATGCCTTCTCAGCGCGCTGCTTTTCTCTGTATATAAACGACATAGTAGATGCTCTACCAGGGGGTGTTAGAATTGCTAATACCATAATCAATGTGTTGCTATATGCAGATGACCTCGTCATACTTGCTGAATCTCCGGAACATATGCAACTGATGACCAACCGCCTGTCATGTTACTGTAAGAGATGGGGATTAAAAATCAATACAGAAAAATCGAAAATGATGGTTTTTACGCGATGTCCAAGAATCCACATTAAAAGGTAATGGAAATACGATGGTCAACCACTTGAAACCGTTAAAGAGGTGAAATATTTGGGAGTCAAACTGAATCCAACTCTAAATTTCAGTAAACATCTTAGAGATAAAGCAAATAGATCTCAAAGTCTGCTCAACCTTTCGTGGAAAAATGTGTTCTACAACAAAAAAATTTATTTCTCTGTAAAATATAAGATATTTAACTCAGTCGTTAAATCCACCCTCTGTTCCGCCTCGCAAGTGTGGGGGGCTGATGAGTATGATGAAATTGAAGCATTCCAAAGGAACTTCATTAAAAAACTCTTCAATCTCCCATTAAATGCACCTAATTACGTTATACATTTAGAAACAGGTCTACCAAAATTGTCAACGGACACACTCAAGTCACAGGCTGACTTCATACTTAAGATTTGCAGATATGACGATTCACGAATAGCAAAGAAACTGTTTTTGTACGAGTTAAGGAATGCAGATTGGTGGTATGCAAGGTGGCAAACTATTAGTAACGACTGCGGCGAGACCCTACATATTGACATTGACAATCTACGTGTTTTGAAAAATAAACTATACCGCATTATACAAACCAACGAAAACAACACCCAAAATACGTTAAAAATAAAAGCTCGAGAGTCAGAAAGCAGGATACTATACAGTCAACTAAATTATGATCTGAACCAAAGAAACTAATTTCATGACTCGTTTAGTTATGACGAAATATCTCTGATATTCAAAGCAAGATGTGAAGTTCTTTCACTAAATGGTAACCCCTATAATGGAAAGTTCAACCAATTCTGTACACTTTGTAATCTCAAATCGAAGGAAGACTGCTTTCATATTATAAGTATATGCCCAATATTCAGACCACAAAGGATAACCTTCTTTGGAAAACAGACATTAACAATGCTTGAAACCTTACAACTTTTAAACGAATGTGACTGGAAAATTCTTATCAGTTTCTTAAAATCAATTTATAAATATAGAATGCTGTTAATGACTGAATATATTTGAATTGTAACTTGAGTTTGCACGTAAAGATTTAAAATACAAATTTAAAATTCTGCTAACCAGGCTGACGGCTTAGCCATAGCTCTTAAATTCATATTACAATAACACTCTTTTGTTAAGAATTATTAATAAATGAATTACTTACTTACTTACTTACTTCTGCAAAAACATGTATTCTTTTAAATTAAGACGAGGTATTTTATTGTCATATAATAGTTCAGAAGAACGATTAAATTGCATAAAATTTCAAGTGAAACTAGCTGACAACCACCTAATCAGCGTAAAGGAAAGTGGAACTGTGAAATCTGGCGTCTGCGTTCGAAACGGAGAGGACCCTTTTTATTTCTACAACACTTTACTAGTTCCAAATCGGATAACCTCATATCGATTAGTAAAGCAACAGATCAAGGTGACAAAGTGGTTTTTGAAGGGTCTGGAGCCAACATCTTAGATAAATATCTAAGAACGGTTTGTACTACTTAGTCGTAAATGAAAAGGCACAGATTAGCAGTGGGACAGTTGGAACCCCTAGTTTTCGCTATGGATCTCTTATGCCTTGGCACAAAAGGCTGGGACATGTCAACTTTAATTCTTTAAGGCAGCTGTTGTCAAAGGAGATGGTTCGTGGGTTACCAGACAAATTCAACGATGACGTCGCCACCTGTACGACATGTATTCGAGCGAAACAAACACAGGCCCCTTTTCCGAATAGCAACGATAAGAAAACATCGCAGCGACTGCAGCTAGTGCACTCAGATATCTGCGGCCCCATGCGGACGGAATCTCTTGGAAAATCCAAATACTTTATCACGTTCATCGATGATATTTCACGGAAGATATTTGTCTATTTTTTAAGTAAAAAAACTAAAGCCCTACAGGCTTTTAAAAAGTTTAAGGTTTTTGCGGAGACGCAAAGTGGCGAAAAACTGGAAATACTGAGGACTGATAATGGTCTGGAATATTGCAGCAAAGATTTTCAAAATTATACTGCGAAAAGTGGTATTCTGCATCAATTCTGCAGTGTCCCACATACGCCGCAGCAGAATGGTATCGTTGAAGGGGCAAATCGGACCTTGACCGAAATGGCCAGGAGCCTTATGAACGAAGGCGAACTATCTAAGCTCCTGTGGGGAGAATTGGTTAACACTGCGGCGTTTTTACGAAATCGATGCCCAACCAAAGCTGGCGAAGTAACGCAAGAGGTGCTGTGGAGCAGATGCAAATCAAGTGTGTTTTTTCTCAGGGAAATCGGAGCAAAGGTTTACACACTGAATAAAACCTCTTATCTTGAAAAATTTGACTATAAATCAGAGGAGGGCATTCTTGTTGGATACACGGTAGAGACAAAGGCCTACAGAATTTGGGTACCAAACAAACGAAGTGGTATTAAAAGCAGAGACGTCAGATTTGTTCAAAATGACAGCAATATTCAATATTATATGCATTTCCTGAAAGCATCAATGAGCAAAATAGTTCAGTTCAATGCATGTCAACTGTGGACTCTGAGTCCAATGAAGAAAATTCAAACAAGGTGCGTAATGATCCTGAAACAGTTAAGGACATCGAATCCTTGCAAGACTCGGATGAATGGCGAGAGGCGAGAGGCGATGCGAATCGAGTACGATTAACTTCGAAAAAAGCACACATGGACCTTGGTTGACAGACCGCAGAATAAGGTGATAAAATCAAGAGGGATTTTTAAGATCAAGTACATGCCGGATGGAGCTATAGAGAAGATTAAGGCGCTCCTCATTGCAAGATTTGGATTTGACCAAATTCAGGGTATCCACTACCAAGATACCTACTCACCAGTGGCAAAGATTAGTTCGATCCGTCTAACCATGGCAATTACGATTGAAAACACGTTGGACTTGCATCATCTAGATGTTTCTGCACCATATCTCAATGGCAAAATAGACACCGTTGTTTTTATGGAGCAGCCTGAAGGTTTTGCGTATGGAGACCGAGTATGCAAATTGAACAAGGCGATTTATGGACTAAAGCGACTCTCAACGAACTTGGTTTTACGCCCTCCAAATATGGTGGTGTATTTACTACAAGATTCTAAACGAACAATTGCGCTGATTATCGTTTATGTGGACGACCTACTGGTGACAACAAACGATCCGATGGAATTCAAAACGCTAAAGCAACGCCTAATTGAAAACTTCAAGATAAGGGACTTGGAACCTCCGGAACTGTGTGTCGAACTTGCTGTCAAACGTCTTGAAAATTGTCTGTATATCAGCCAAGGTGGATATATCAACGACCTGTTAGATAAATATGGTCTTAAAGATTGTAAGCCGGACCGATTGCCAATCCCGGGAAACTTGAAGTTAGAACAGGAACTGACAAGAGAGCGCAAGGAGATCGACAAGACAAAGTACCGCCGTTTAATAGGAAGCCTACTGCACCTGTCTACCTTTAGCAGAACGGACATACCATTCACAATCAATGCGTTGTCACAATTCAACGGCGAACGGCGAACCTCGGCAGCAGCAGAACTTGGGCTTCGTCAATGGTCAATAACAATTTGGGGCGATAACCGCAGCGCACAGGCGATTGCAAATGACTTGGGGATCCAGGGACGAACCAAGCATCTCGACATTAAGTAACATTAAGTAACGACTGAAGAGATGTCCGCGGACGCGTTAACAATATCAATGGCAGTACCGTAGGAATGAGTTCCCAGAATTAAATAAATAAATCAAAGGAGGGGTGTTGGGTATAAATTTTGTAGACAACACATTAAATATTCACTTCCACAAATCTAATACTTTTAATGTCATTCCTTTCCCCCATCATTTCCTTTTTCCATCTTTCTTTTTCCAATTCCATTTTCTGTCGTGTGCGGATGTATTTTCTGAAAAGCTAAATAAAGTAATCAAAAGTAGCTTTTGCGTAACTCCCCATCCTCAAAACCATTGTTGTACTATTTTCTAATTTCTGATAGAGATACATAACCTTCCAGCTGGAAAATACGTAACGTATTCACAAATTTGATAGTTAATCACGAAGCATTCCATATAATTGACAGTTAATGATAAACACAAATAAATTGTCAAATCATACAATAAAACCGTTTTTAATTCAAAATAGTCTTAACAGTAGAATAAAATACGTCACCTGAATGGTAATTATGTTATGACATTTTCAATTGATGATTTCGAAGACTTATTAAATTCTTATGGAAATTAATAGACATTGTTTTATTGTTAATTCAAAATACAACAGTATTTAAAAGATAATCGCAATATTCGTTTAATAGTACGTTTACACCGTACCCAAATTCAGCATTTCGGCTAGTTTCTGCATTTCAGGCCAAATGCATTGCATTTCGGCATACATTTCCTGCATTCCGGAATGTTGCATTTCAGCGAAATGCAGAATTTCGTCGCTGCATTTGTAAGTTCGTCAAATCGAACAACCCTCTTCACAAATTCAGCCCGCTGACATAAACAAAAAAACAGCTGTCAACAAAACAATAAATCATTTCAAGTGATCATTGCAATAGAAATTGAATATATATGTCTGAATTAGCATTTAAATTCATTTTTAAATTAATATAACAAGCTAAAAGGTTCAACCACTTCTGATTTCTAATCAGAAAAAAAAAATATCAATAATTAATTCTGACACTAGCTGTCATTTGAAATGCTGAAGTCGCAGTGGGAACGCAAAATTGGATTCTGAAATTTTTTTCCTGAAATGCTGAATTTGGGTGCGGTGTAAACGTACTATAAGAGGTGGCTATATTCCAATAGAAAATAAAACTATCCCTTATTTCATAAATCTGAACAAAATATTTTAATTTAAACATTTTGTGAAAAAAAAAATTAAAGTGGTTTAAAACAGAATGGTACAAACTGAAGTTTCATGGCTTTACTTCTGAAAAACATGTATTCTTTTAAATTAAGACGAGGTATTTTATTGTCATATAATAGTTCAGAAGAACGATTAAATTGCATAAAATTTCAAGTGAAACTAGCTGACAACCACCTAATCAGCGTAAAGGAAAGTGGAACTGTGAAATCTGGCGTCTGCGTTCGAAACGGAGAGGACCCTTTTTATTTCTACAACACTTTACTAGTTTCAAATCGGATAACCTCATATCGATTAGTAAAGCAACAGATCAAGGTTACAAAGTGGTTTTTGAAGGGTCTGGAGCCAACATCCTAGATAAATATCTAAGAACGGTTTGTACTACTTAGTCGTAAATGAAAAGGCACAGATTAGCAGTGGGACAGTTGGAACCCCTAGTTTTCGCTATGGATCTCTTATGCCTTGGCACAAAAGGCTGGGACATGTCAACTTTAATTCTTTAAGGCAGCTGTTGTCAAAGGAGATGGTTCGTGGGTTACCAGACAAATTCAACGATGAAGTCGCCACCTGTACGACATGTATTCGAGCGAAACAAACACAGACCCCTTTTCCGAATAGCAACGATAAGAAAACATCGCAGAGACTGCAGCTAGTGCACTTAGATATCTGCGGCCCCATGCGGACGGAATCTCTTGGGAAATCCAAATACTTTATCACGTTCATCGATGATATTTCACGGAAGATATTTGTCTATTTTTTAAGTAAAAAAAACTAAAGCCCTACAGGCTTTTAAAAAATTTAAGGTTTTTGCGGAGACGCAAAGTGACGAAAAACTGGAAATACTGAGGACTGATAATGGTCTGGAATATTGCAGCAAAGATTTTCAAAATTATACTGCGAAAAGTGGTATTCTGCATCAATTCTGCAGTGTCCCACATACGCCGCAGCAGAATGGTATCGCTGAAAGGGCAAATCGGACCTTGACCGAAATGGCCAGGAGCCTTATGAACGAAGGCGAACTACCTAAGTTCATGTGGGGAGAATTGGTCAACACTGCGGCGTTTTTACGAAATCGATGCCCAACCAAATCTGGCGAAGTAACGCCAGAGGAGCTGTGGAGCAGATGCAAACCAAGTGTGTTTTTTCTCAGGGAAATCGGAGCAAAGGTTTACAAACTGAATAAAACCTCTTATCTTGAAAAATTTGACTATAAATCAGAGGAGGGCATTCTTGTTGGATACGCGGTAGAGACAAAGGCCTACAGAATTTGGGTACCAAACAAACGAAGTGGTATTAAAAGCAGAGACGTCAGATTTGTTCAAAATGACAGCAATATTCAATATTATATGCATTTCCTGAAAGCATCAATGAGCAAAATAGTTCAGTTCAATGCATGTCAACTGTGGACTCTGAGTCCAATGAACAAAATTCAAACAAGGTGCGTAATGATCCTGAAACAGTTAAGGACATCGAATCCTTGCAAGACTCGGATGAATGGCGAGAGGCGAGAGGCGATGCGAATCGAGTACGATTCACTTCTAAAAAAGCACACATGGACCTTGGTTGACAGACCGCAGAATAAGGTGATAAAATCAAGAGGGATTTTTAAGATCAAGTACATGCCGGATGGAGCTATAGAGAAGAGGAAGGCGCTCCTCATTGCAAGATTTGGATTTGACCAAATTCAGGGTATCCACTACCAAGATACCTACTCACCAGTGGCAAATATTAGTTCGATCCGTCTAACCATGGCAATTACGATTGAAAACACGTTGGACTTGCATCATCTAGATGTTTCTGCACCATATCTCAATGGCGAAATAGACACCGTTGTTTTTATGGAGCAGCCTGAAGGTTTTGCGTATGGAGACTGAGTATGCAAATTGAACAAGGCGATTTATGGACTAAAGCAGAGTGGCCGACAGTGGAATTTGAAGATGGATGCGACTCTCAACGAACTTGGTTTTACGCCCTCCAAATATGACAGGTGTATTTACTACAAGATTCTAAACGAACAATTGCGCTGATCATCGTTTATGTGGACGACCTACTGGTGACAACAAACGATCCGATGGAATTCAAAACGCTAAAGCAACGCCTAATTGAAAACTTCAAGATAAGGGACTTGGAACCTCCGGAACTGTGTCGAACTTGCTGTCAAACGTCTTGAAAATTGTCTGTATATCAGCCAAGGTGGATATATCAACGACCTGTTAGATAAATATGGTCTTAAAGATTGTAAGCCGGACCGATTGCCAATCCCGGGAAACTTGAAGTTAGAACAGGAACTGACAAGAGAGCGCAAGGAGATCGACAAGACAAAGTACCGCCGTTTAATAGGAAGCCTACTGCACCTGTCTACCTTTAGCAGAACGGACATACCATTCACAATCAATGCGTTGTCACAATTCAACGGCGAACGGCGAACCTCGGCAGCAGCAGAACTTGGGCTTCGTCAATGGTCAATAACAATTTGGGGCGATAACCGCAGCGCACAGGCGATTGCAAATGACTTGGGGATCCAGGGACGAACCAAGCATCTCGACATTAAGTAACATTAAGTAACGACTGAAGAGATGTCCGCGGACGCGTTAACAATATCAATGGCAGTACCTTAGGAATGAGTTCCCAGAATTAAATAAATAAATCAAAGGAGGGGTGTTGGGTATAAATTTTGTAGACAACACATTAAATATTCACTTCCACAAATCTAATACTTTTAATGTCATTCCTTTCCCCCATCATTTCCTTTTTCCAATTCCATTTTCTGTCGTGTGCGGATGTATTTTCTGAAAAGCTAAATAAAGTAATCAAAAGTAGCTTTTGCGTAACTCACCATCACCAAAACCATTGTTGTACTATTTTCCACTGGAAAAATGCCTATCTCGTTTGACTAATTTCTGATAGAGATACATAACCTTCCAGCTGGAAAATACGTAACTCATTCAAATTTTTTTGATTTTTGATAGTTAATCAAGAAGCATTCCATATAATTGACAGTTAATGATAAACACAAATGATTTGTCAAATCATCCAATAAAACCATTTTTAATTCAAAATAGTTTTAACAGTAGAATAAAATACGTCACCTTAATGGTAATTATGTTATGACATTTTCAATTGATGATTTCGAAGACTTATTAAATTCTTATGGAAATTAATAGACATAGTTTTATTGTTAATTTAAAATACAACAGAATTTAAAAGATAATCGCAATATTCGTACAATAGTACGTTTACACCTGTTACAAGCTAGGTTGGCTGGGCCACGGTGACGGTGAGTAGGACGGCGGCACGCTTGCGGTTGCACGGCTTAGCTCGTCGGACGGGGCGGTTCTTGTCCTCCCACTCGTACACCACCAGTTGCAAACAAAAAAATATCGTGCCTGTAGCTAGCTAAGAGAAGATAGAAAGAGGAGAAAAGATAGCGAGAGATGAAAGCCTAATACCCTAACAGACCAAGATAGGACAGAGAAGAGAAAGAAGAGACAGGAAAGAGGAAAAGAAAGGTGTTCAAGGTCTATGCCTTTACCACCAAAAGAGACCGGAAGGGAGTTCGCGGAGCTAAGCTAACTTACCTAATCTACGCCTAAACTAACCTACCTAACTTAAAGCTATACCTAAACTAAACCTAATCTATCTTAAAACTACCTAGCTTAGCCCTAATACGAAACAACACCCTTCCAGTGTCGTTTGGCGATGCAGGTTCGTCAAGAACCCGAGTGTGCCTGTTGTTGTTGGCACTAGTCCGCCTGCCCACCCCTCATGTCAATCGACATGACCTTCGCTATCTCCCTTGGCGAAGTTTGTGGGAGATAGCCCCTTTTGCAGAGACGTTAGCCGCAGCCTAACGTTCCGCTCTGTCAACTACCCCGAAGAAGGACGGCCTTCCCTCACCCTACACACACATTTGGCAAAAGAGGAAAATCAGTCCATCAAATAAAACATGACTCACTCACAATAATACAATATAATTCATGTTTTATTTGTAAGAAAAAATGAAAGAAGAAGATAAAAAAAAAAAAACAATTCAAAAGACTTAAACTAATTAAAAAAAGGAAATTCAAAAAAAAAGGAAAAGAAAAGTTAGCAAAAGGGTTCTAACCCTGGCTAAAGTCTACGGACGGCACACCACAGAAAGAGGTTTCCAATTTGTGAAACCTGCTACTCACAGTTTTGTGCGATCCCCCGACGTCCTGCGCGCAGCACGATGAAGGATGGTACCTGTGGAGAAAAAATACGAAATTATGGGGAGAAATCCCTCTTTTCGCGCACACTCACAAACACGCACTGAAGCCAGAACTAATTGACACCTTTATTTATATAATAATCAAAAAAACTTAAAACCAAAAAAAAAGGATTAATTTGACGAAAGAACCGCAATAAAATTCATAGAAATTCAAAAAAAAAGGTTCCACAGACAATATCAAAAGGATATTTAGATAAAAACTGCAGCACTGCTTCAGAATTCTGGCTCTCTCCTAGCACACAGCACTTTCCGTTGGCACCAAATGTTCTTAAATCGGCTTCCTCGGCACGGCAAATATTTCGTCTTTTCGTTGTTGTTTGGCACTTTAGCATATATATGGATATCTGTATATGTATATATTGAATCACGGCAGCGAATCTTTGTTTTCCGTGGCACTTGCTAAACTTATGTTTTTTTTGTTTTTTGTATGTTAATTTATTAATTGTATATACAATATATATAGTTTTGCTGTGGGTGTTCACATGTTTTACTCATATTTTTTTTTTTTTTATTGAGTATATGAACTCTTTTTGAACATGTGTGTATATATATGTAATCACGTTTATGAAGTTTTCGTTTAATGTAGCCTGATCTGGCTAAACTTTTGTTTTTTTCTTTGTAAAGAAATCACCACACACGTACTATTAATATATTTATGAATTATTCAATAATTAATAAACATACTAAATTAATTAAATTTCGCCACTTTTTCTAAACACTGCCGATCGCTTCGCACTTTTTACCAAGAATTTCTCTTTTTCTTGTCTTCTGCAAAATTTTCCAAATTGGAAAAGTGCTTTTGTTCCAAGTAACTCAACCATTAAGTTTCCTTGTCTGAACTTTCGTTCATTTTCCACCATCCTCCTGCATTTTACTTGCCTGAACTCTCCGACTGGAACTTACATTCGAGTCTCGTCATATTTGCGCATGTGTGTAGTTTGTAAATGTCAAACGTCAATTGTCAAAAGCTGCAAATCAAAACAAGTGTGTTTTTGATTTGTCAGCAAAGTAATTTGTTTGTTTTATTTGAATCCGGGGTAAGTATTATTCAAATAAACTATTTTTGGTGCGTCAAACATTTCTAAATATCTTTATTACACAGGCAACTGGGATTGGACGGGACATCTTCGTGGGACGTGGGAAGTGTACATATTTACAAGGTGAGTTACATATATATATGTATATTTCAACTAATATTTTTCTTTTTTTTTCTTACAGATAAATTGCTGCATATGCAGCCTGCCGCAACACACCGCACCCAAATTCAGCATTTCTGCTAGTTTCTGCATTTCAGGCCAAATGCATTGCATTTCGGCATACATTTCCTGCATTCCGGAATGTTGCATTTCAGCGAAATGCAGAATTTCGTCGCTGCATTTGTAAGTTCGTCAAATCGAACAACACTCTTCACAAATTCAGCCCGCTGACATAAACAAAAAAACAGCTGTCAACAAAACAATAAATCATTTCAAGTGATCATTGCAATAGAAATGGAATATTTATGTCTGAATTAGCATTTAAATTCATTTTTAAATTAATATAACAAGCTAAAAGGTTCAACCACTTCTGATTTCTAATCAGAAAAAAAATATCAATAATAAATTCTGACACTAGCTGTCATTTGAAATGCTGAAGTCGCAGTGGGAACGCAAAATTGGATTCTGAAATTTTTTTCCTGAAATGCTGAATTTGGGTGCGGTGTAAACGTACTATAAGAGGTGGCTATATTCCAATAGAAAATAAGACTATCCCTTATTTCGTAAATCTGAACAAAATATTTTAATTTAAACATTTTGTGAAAAAAAAAATTAAAGTGGTTTAAAATAGAATGGTACAAACTGAAGTTTCATGGCTTTACTTCTGCAAAAACATGTATTCTTTTAAATTAAGACGAGGTATTTTATTGTCATATAATAGTTCAGAAGAACGATAAAATTGCATAAAATTTCAAGTGAAACTAGCTGACAACCACCTAATCGGCGTAAAGGAAAGTGGAACTGTGTAATCTGGCGTCTGCGTTCGAAACGGAGAGGACCCTATTTATTTCTACAACACTTTACTAGTTCCAAATCGGATAACCTCATATCGATTAGTAAAGCAACAGATCAAGGTTACAAAGTGGTTTTGGAAGGGTCTGGAGCCAACATCTTAGATAAATATCTAAGAACGGTTTGTACTACTTAGTCGTAAATGAAAAGGCACAGATTAGCAGTGGGACAGTTGGAACCCCTAGTTTTCGCTATGGATCTCTTATGCCTTAGCACAAAAGGCTGGGACATGTCAACTTTAATTCTTTAAGGCAGCTGTTGTCAAAGGGGATGGTTCGTGGGTTACCAGACAAATTCAACTATGACGTCGCCACCTGTACGACATGTATTCGAGCGAAACAAACACAGACCCCTTTTCCGAATAGCAACGATAAGAAAACATCGCAGCGACTGCAGCTAGTGCACTTAAATATCTGCGGCCCCATGCGGACGGAATCTCTTGGGAAATCCAAATACTTTATCACGTTCATCGAAAAAAAACTGAAGCCCTACAGGCTTTCAAAAAGTTTAAGGTTTTTGCGGAGACGCAAAGTGGCGAAAAACTGGAAATACTGAGGACTGATAATGGTCTGGAATATTGCAGCAAAGATTTTCAAAACTATACTGCGAAAAGTGGTATTCTGCATCAATTCTGCAGTGTCCCACATACGCCGCAGCAGAATGGTATCGCTGAAAGGGCAAATCGGACCTTGACCGAAATGGCCAGGAGCCTTATGAACGAAGGCGAACTATCTAAGTTCCTGTGGGGAGAATTGGTTAACACTGCGGCGTTTTTACGAAATCGATGCCCAACCAAATCTGGCGAAGTAACGCCAGAGGAGCTGTGGAGCAGATGCAAATCAAGTGTGTTTTTTCTCAGGGAAATCGGAGCAAGGGTTTACAAACTGAATAAAACCTCTTATCTTGTAAAATTAAATTACTATAAATCAGAGGAGGGCATTCTTGTTGGATACGCGGTAGAGACAAAGGCCTACAGAATTTGGGTACCAAACAAACGAAGTGGTATTAAAAGCAGAGACGTCAGATTTGTTCAAAATGACAGCAATATTCAATATTATATGCATTTCCTGAAAGCATCAATGAGCAAAATAGTTCAGTTCAATGCATGTCAACTGTGGACTCTGAGTCCAATGAACAAAATTCAAACAAGGTGCGTAATGATCCTGAAACAGTTAAGGACATCGAATCCTTGCAAGACTCGGATGAATGGCGAGAGGCGAGAGGCGATGCGAATCGAGTACGATTAACTTCTAAAAAAGCACACATGGACCTTGGTTGACAGACCGCAGAATAAGGTGATAAAATCAAGAGGGATTTTTAAGATCAAGTACATGCCGGGTGGAGCTATAGAGAAGATTAAGGCGCTCCTCATTGCAAGATTTGGATTTGACCAAATTCAGGGTATCCACTACCAAGATACCTACTCACCAGTGGCAAATATTAGTTCGATCCGTCTAACCATGGCAATTACGATTGAAAACACGTTGGACTTGCATCATCTAGATGTTTCTGCACCATATCTCAATGGCGAAATAGACACCGTTGTTTTTATGGAGCAGCCTGAAGGTTTTGCGTATGGAGACTGAGTATGCAAATTGAACAAGGCGATTTATGGACTAAAACAGAGTGGCCGACAGTGGAATTTGAAGATGGATGCGACTCTCAACGAACTTGGTTTTACGCCCTCCAAATATGACAGGTGTATTTACTACAAGATTCTAAACGAACAATTGCGCTGATCATCGTTTATGTGGACGACCTACTGGTGACAACAAACGATCCGATGGAATTCAAAACGCTAAAGCAACGCCTAATTGAAAACTTCAAGATAAGGGACTTGGAACCTCCGGAACTGTGTGTCGAACTTGAGGTCAATCGTCTTGAAAATTGTCTGTATATCAGCCAAGGTGGATATCTCAACGACCTGTTAGATAAATATGGTCTTAAAGATTGTAAGCCGGACCGATTGCCAATCCCGGGAAACTTGAAGTTAGAACAGTAACTGACAGGAACTGACAAGAGAGCGCAAGGAGATCGACAAGACAAAGTACCGCCGTTTAATAGGAAGCCTACTGCACCTGTCTACCTTTAGCAGAACGGACATAGCATTCACAATCAATGCGTTGTCACAATTCAACGGCGAACGGCGAACCTCGGCAGCAGCATTGGAATGCAGCGATGCACGTTCTCCGGTATCTGCAGGGTTCCAAGAGTTCTGGGATCGTGTATAAAAAGACTGCAGCGGATCTCCACGCTTATACTGATGCTAGTTGGGCTATTGATTACAATGATCGAAAGTCACAGAGTGGATTTGCATCCATCTGTGGAGGTGGAACAGTGCTCTGGCGTTCGAAGAAACAAACGATAGTCACTACACCGAGCACAGAAGCGGAGAAGGCATTTTTACACAATTTTTTAGAAGAACTTGGGCTTCGTCAATGGTCAATAACAATTTGGGGCGATAACCGCAGCGCACAGGCGATTGCAAATGACTTGGGGATCCAGGGACGAACCAAGCATCTCGACATTAAGTAACACTTTATAAAGGAGGCGATTGCAGATGGAAAGATCAAGCTCGAGTTTATCGGGTCTGAAGAGATGCCCGCGGACGCGTTAACAAAATCTATGGCAGTACCTTAGGAATGAGTTCCCAGAATTAAATAAATAAATCAAAGGAGGGATGTTGGGTATAAAATGTAGACAACACATTAAATATTCACTTCCACAAATCTAATACTTTTAATGTCATTCCTTTCCCCCATCATTTCCTTTTTCCATCTTTCTTTTTCCAATTCCATTTTCTGTCGTGTGCGGATGTATTTTCTGAAAAGCTAAATAAAGTAATCAAAAGTAGCTTTTGCGTAACTCAAAACCATTGTTGTACTATTTTCCACTGGAAAGATGCCTATCTCGTTTGACTAATTTCTGATAGAGATACATAACCTTCCAGCTGGAAAATACATAACTCATTCAAATTTTTTTGATTTTTGATAGTTAATCAAGAAGCATTCCATATAATTGACAGTTAATGATAAACACAAATAAATTGTCAAATCATACAATAAAACCATTTTTAATTCAAAATAGTCTTAACAGTAGAATAAAATACGTCACCTGAATGGTAATTAGGTTATGACATTTTCAATTGATGATTTCGAAGACTTATTAAATTCTTATGGAAATTAATAGACATTGTTTTATTGTTAATTCAAAATACAACAGTATTTAAACGATAATCGCAATATTCGTTTAATAGTACGTTTACACCGCACCCAAATTCAGCATTTCGGCTAGTTTCTGCATTTCAGGCCAAATGCATTGCATTTCGGCATACATTTCCTGCATTCCGGAATGTTGCATTTCAGCGAAATGCAGAATTTCGTCGCTGCATTTGTAAGTTCGTCAAATCGAACAACACTCTTCACAAATTCAGCCCGCTGACATAAACAAAAAAACAGCTGTCAACAAAACAATAAATCAATTCAAGTGATCATTGCAATAGAAATGGAATATTTATGTCTGAATTAGCATTTAAATTCATTTTTAAATTAATATAACAAGCTAAAAGGTTCAACCACTTCTGATTTCTAATCAGAAAAAAAATATCAATAATAAATTCTGACACTAGCTGTCATTTGAAATGCTGAAGTCGCAGTGGGAACGCAAAATTGGATTCTGAAATTTTTTTCCTGAAATGCTGAATTTGGGTGCGGTGTAAACGTACTATAAGAGGTGGCTATATTCCAATAGAAAATAAGACTATCCCTTATTTCGTAAATCTGAACAAAATATTTTAATTTAAACATTTTGTGAAAAAAAAAATTAAAGTGGTTTAAAATAGAATGGTACAAACTGAAGTTTCCTGGCTTTACTTCTGCAAAAACATGTATTCTTTTAAATTAAGACGAGGTATTCTATTGTCATATAATAGTTCAGAAGAACGATTAAATTGCATAAAATTTCAAGTGAAACTAGCTGACAAACACCTAATCAGCGTAAGGGAAAGTGGAACTGTGAAATCTGGCGTCTGCGTTCGAAACGGAGAGGACCCTTTTTATTTCTACAACACTTTACTAGTTCCAAATCGGATAACCTCATATCGATTAGTAAAGCAACAGATCAAGGTTACAAAGTGGTTTTGGAAGGGTCTGGAGCCAACATCTTAGATAAATATCTAAGAACGGTTTGTACTACTTAGTCGTAAATGAAAAGGCACAGATTAGCAGTTTGACAGTTGGAACCCCTAGTTTTCGCTATGGATCGCTTATGCCTTAGCACAAAAGGCTGGGACATGTCAACTTTAATTCTTTAAGGCAGCTGTTGTCAAAGGGGATGGTTCGTGGGTTACCAGACAAATTCAACTATGACGTCGCCACCTGTACGACATGTATTCGAGCGAAACAAACACAGACCCCTTTTCCGAATAGCAACGATAAGAAAACATCGCAGAGACTGCAGCTAGTGCACTTAGATATCTGCGGCCCCATGCGGACGGAATCTCTTGGGAAATCCAAATACTTTATCACGTTCATCGAAAAAATCACGTTCATCGAAAAAAAACTGAAGCCCTACAGGCTTTCAAAAAGTTTAAGGTTTTTGCGGAGACGCAAAGTGGCGAAAAAGTGGAAATACTGAGGACTGATAATGGTCTGGAATATTGCAGCAAAGATTTTCAAAATTATACTGCGAAAAGTGGTATTCTGCATCAATTCTGCAGTGTCCCACATACTCCGCAGCAGAATGGTATCGCTGAAAGGGCAAATCGGACCTTGACCGAAATGGCCAGGAGCCTTATGAACGAAGGCGAACTATCTAAGTTCCTGTGGGGAGAATTGGTTAACACTGCGGCGTTTTTACGAAATCGATGCCCAACCAAATCTGGCGAAGTAACGCCAGAGGAGCTGTGGAGCAGATGCAAATCAAGTGTGTTTTTTCTCAGGGAAATCGGAGCAAGGGTTTACACACTGAATAAAACCTCTTATCTTGTAAAATTAAATTACTATAAATCAGAGGAGGGCATTCTTGTTGGATACGCGGTAGAGACAAAGGCCTACAGAATTTGGGTACCAAACAAACGAAGTGGTATTAAAAGCAGAGACGTCAGATTTGTTCAAAATGACAGCAATATTCAATATTATATGCATTTCCTGAAAGCATCAATGAGCAAAATAGTTCAGTTCAATGCATGTCAACTGTGGACTCTGAGTCCAATGAAGAAAATTCAAACAAGGTGCGTAATGATCCTGAAACAGTTAAGGATATCGAATCCTTGCAAGACTCGGATGAATGGCGAGAGGCGAGAGGCGATGCGAATCGAGTACGATTCACTTCTAAAAAAGCACACATGGACCTTGGTTGACAGACCGCAGAATAAGGTGATAAAATCAAGAGGGATTTTTAAGATCAAGTACATGCCGGATGGAGCTATAGAGAAGATTAAGGCGCTCCTCATTGCAAGATTTGGATTTGACCAAATTCAGGGTATCCACTACCAAGATACCTACTCACCAGTGGCAAATATTAGTTCGATCCGTCTAACCATGGCAATTACGATTGAAAACACGTTGGACTTGCATCATCTAGATGTTTCTGCACCATATCTCAATGGCGAAATAGACACCGTTGTTTTTATGGAGCAGCCTGAAGGTTTTGCGTATGGAGACTGAGTATGCAAATTGAACAAGGCGATTTATGGACTAAAGCAGAGTGGCCGACAGTGGAATTTGAAGATGGATGCGACTCTCAACGAACTTGGTTTTACGCCCTCCAAATATGACAGGTGTATTCACTACAAGATTCTAAACGAACAATTGCGCTGATCATCGTTTATGTAGACGACCTACTGGTGACAACAAACGATCCGATGGAATTCAAAACGCTAAAGCAACGCCTAATTGAAAACTTCAAGATAAGGGACTTGGAACCTCCGGAACTGTGTGTCGAACTTGAGGTCAAACGTCTTGAAAATTGTCTGTATATCAGCCAAGGTGGATATATCAATGACCTGTTAGATAAATATGGTCTTAAAGATTGTAAGCCGGACCGATTGCCAAACCCGGGAAACTTGAAGTTAGAACAGGAACTGACAGGAACTGACAAGAGAGCGCAAGGAGATCGACAAGACAAAGTACCGCCGTTTAATAGGAAGCCTACTGCACCTGTCTACCTTTAGCAGAACGGACATAGCATTCACAATCAATGCGTTGTCACAATTCAACGGCGAACGGCGAACCTCGGCAGCAGCATTGGAATGCAGCGATGCACGTTCTCCGGTATCTGCAGGGTTCCAAGAGTTCTGGGATCGTGTATAAAAAGACTGCAGCGGATCTCCACGCTTATACTGATGCTAGTTGGGCTATTGATTACAATGATCGAAAGTCACAGAGTGGATTTGCATCCATCTGTGGAGGTGGAACAGTGCTCTGGCGTTCGAAGAAACAAACGATAGTCACTACATCGAGCACAGAAGCGGAGTACGTAAATCTCAGCTCTGTGGCAAAGGAAGCAGCATTTTTACACAATTTTTTAGAAGAACTTGGGCTTCGTCAATGGTCAATAACAATTTGGGGCGATAACCGCAGCGCACAGGCGATTGCAAATGACTTGGGGATCCAGGGACGAACCAAGCATCTCGACATTAAGTAACACTTTATAAAGGAGGCGATTGCAGATGGAAAGATCAAGCTCGAGTTTATCGGGTCTGAAGAGATGCCCGCGGACGCGTTAACAAAATCTATGGCAGTACCTTAGGAATGAGTTCCCAGAATTAAATAAATAAATTAAAGGAGGGGTGTTGGGTATAAATTTTGTAGACAACACATTAAATATTCACTTCCACAAATCTAATACTTTTAATGTCATTCCTTTCCCCCATCATTTCCTTTTTCCATCTTTCTTTTTCCAATTCTATTTTCTGTCGTGTGCGGATGTATTTTCTGAAAAGCTAAATAAAGTAATCAAAAGTAGCTTTTGCGTAACTCAAAACCATTGTTGTGCTATTTGCCACTGGAAAGATGCCTATCTCGTTTGACTAATTTCTGATAGAGATACATAACCTTCCAGCTGGAAAATACGTAACTCATTCAAATTTTTTTGATTTTTGATAGTTAATCAAGAAGCAGTCCATATAATTGACAGTTAATGATAAACACAAATAATTTGTCAAATCATCCAATAAAACCATTTCTAACTCAAAATAGTTTTAACAGTAGAATAAAATACGTCACCTGAATGGTAATTAGGTTATGACATTTTCAATTGATGATTTCGAAGACTTATTAAATTCTTATGGAAATTAATAGACATTGTTTTATTGTTAATTCAAAATACAACAGTATTTAAACGATAATCGCAATATTCGTTTAATAGTACGTTTACACCGCACCCAAATTCAGCATTTCGGCTAGTTTCTGCATTTCAGGCCAAATGCATTGCATTTCGGCATACATTTCCTGCATTCCGGAATGTTGCATTTCAGCGAAATGCAGAATTTCGTCGCTGCATTTGTAAGTTCGTCAAATCGAACAACACTCTTCACAAATTCAGCCCGCTGACATAAACAAAAAAACAGCTGTCAACAAAACAATAAATCAATTCAAGTGATCATTGCAATAGAAATGGAATATTTATGTCTGAATTAGCATTTAAATTCATTTTTAAATTAATATAACAAGCTAAAAGGTTCAACCACTTCTGATTTCTAATCAGAAAAAAAATATCAATAATAAATTCTGACACTAGCTGTCATTTGAAATGCTGAAGTCGCAGTGGGAACGCAAAATTGGATTCTGAAATTTTTTTCCTGAAATGCTGAATTTGGGTGCGGTGTAAACGTACTATAAGAGGTGGCTATATTCCAATAGAAAATAAGACTATCCCTTATTTCGTAAATCTGAACAAAATATTTTAATTTAAACATTTTGTGAAAAAAAAAATTAAAGTGGTTTAAAATAGAATGGTACAAACTGAAGTTTCCTGGCTTTACTTCTGCAAAAACATGTATTCTTTTAAATTAAGACGAGGTATTCTATTGTCATATAATAGTTCAGAAGAACGATTAAATTGCATAAAATTTCAAGTGAAACTAGCTGACAAACACCTAATCAGCGTAAGGGAAAGTGGAACTGTGAAATCTGGCGTCTGCGTTCGAAACGGAGAGGACCCTTTTTATTTCTACAACACTTTACTAGTTCCAAATCGGATAACCTCATATCGATTAGTAAAGCAACAGATCAAGGTTACAAAGTGGTTTTGGAAGGGTCTGGAGCCAACATCTTAGATAAATATCTAAGAACGGTTTGTACTACTTAGTCGTAAATGAAAAGGCACAGATTAGCAGTTTGACAGTTGGAACCCCTAGTTTTCGCTATGGATCGCTTATGCCTTAGCACAAAAGGCTGGGACATGTCAACTTTAATTCTTTAAGGCAGCTGTTGTCAAAGGGGATGGTTCGTGGGTTACCAGACAAATTCAACTATGACGTCGCCACCTGTACGACATGTATTCGAGCGAAACAAACACAGACCCCTTTTCCGAATAGCAACGATAAGAAAACATCGCAGAGACTGCAGCTAGTGCACTTAGATATCTGCGGCCCCATGCGGACGGAATCTCTTGGGAAATCCAAATACTTTATCACGTTCATCGAAAAAATCACGTTCATCGAAAAAAAACTGAAGCCCTACAGGCTTTCAAAAAGTTTAAGGTTTTTGCGGAGACGCAAAGTGGCGAAAAAGTGGAAATACTGAGGACTGATAATGGTCTGGAATATTGCAGCAAAGATTTTCAAAATTATACTGCGAAAAGTGGTATTCTGCATCAATTCTGCAGTGTCCCACATACTCCGCAGCAGAATGGTATCGCTGAAAGGGCAAATCGGACCTTGACCGAAATGGCCAGGAGCCTTATGAACGAAGGCGAACTATCTAAGTTCCTGTGGGGAGAATTGGTTAACACTGCGGCGTTTTTACGAAATCGATGCCCAACCAAATCTGGCGAAGTAACGCCAGAGGAGCTGTGGAGCAGATGCAAATCAAGTGTGTTTTTTCTCAGGGAAATCGGAGCAAGGGTTTACACACTGAATAAAACCTCTTATCTTGTAAAATTAAATTACTATAAATCAGAGGAGGGCATTCTTGTTGGATACGCGGTAGAGACAAAGGCCTACAGAATTTGGGTACCAAACAAACGAAGTGGTATTAAAAGCAGAGACGTCAGATTTGTTCAAAATGACAGCAATATTCAATATTATATGCATTTCCTGAAAGCATCAATGAGCAAAATAGTTCAGTTCAATGCATGTCAACTGTGGACTCTGAGTCCAATGAAGAAAATTCAAACAAGGTGCGTAATGATCCTGAAACAGTTAAGGATATCGAATCCTTGCAAGACTCGGATGAATGGCGAGAGGCGAGAGGCGATGCGAATCGAGTACGATTCACTTCTAAAAAAGCACACATGGACCTTGGTTGACAGACCGCAGAATAAGGTGATAAAATCAAGAGGGATTTTTAAGATCAAGTACATGCCGGATGGAGCTATAGAGAAGATTAAGGCGCTCCTCATTGCAAGATTTGGATTTGACCAAATTCAGGGTATCCACTACCAAGATACCTACTCACCAGTGGCAAATATTAGTTCGATCCGTCTAACCATGGCAATTACGATTGAAAACACGTTGGACTTGCATCATCTAGATGTTTCTGCACCATATCTCAATGGCGAAATAGACACCGTTGTTTTTATGGAGCAGCCTGAAGGTTTTGCGTATGGAGACTGAGTATGCAAATTGAACAAGGCGATTTATGGACTAAAGCAGAGTGGCCGACAGTGGAATTTGAAGATGGATGCGACTCTCAACGAACTTGGTTTTACGCCCTCCAAATATGACAGGTGTATTCACTACAAGATTCTAAACGAACAATTGCGCTGATCATCGTTTATGTAGACGACCTACTGGTGACAACAAACGATCCGATGGAATTCAAAACGCTAAAGCAACGCCTAATTGAAAACTTCAAGATAAGGGACTTGGAACCTCCGGAACTGTGTGTCGAACTTGAGGTCAAACGTCTTGAAAATTGTCTGTATATCAGCCAAGGTGGATATATCAATGACCTGTTAGATAAATATGGTCTTAAAGATTGTAAGCCGGACCGATTGCCAAACCCGGGAAACTTGAAGTTAGAACAGGAACTGACAGGAACTGACAAGAGAGCGCAAGGAGATCGACAAGACAAAGTACCGCCGTTTAATAGGAAGCCTACTGCACCTGTCTACCTTTAGCAGAACGGACATAGCATTCACAATCAATGCGTTGTCACAATTCAACGGCGAACGGCGAACCTCGGCAGCAGCATTGGAATGCAGCGATGCACGTTCTCCGGTATCTGCAGGGTTCCAAGAGTTCTGGGATCGTGTATAAAAAGACTGCAGCGGATCTCCACGCTTATACTGATGCTAGTTGGGCTATTGATTACAATGATCGAAAGTCACAGAGTGGATTTGCATCCATCTGTGGAGGTGGAACAGTGCTCTGGCGTTCGAAGAAACAAACGATAGTCACTACATCGAGCACAGAAGCGGAGTACGTAAATCTCAGCTCTGTGGCAAAGGAAGCAGCATTTTTACACAATTTTTTAGAAGAACTTGGGCTTCGTCAATGGTCAATAACAATTTGGGGCGATAACCGCAGCGCACAGGCGATTGCAAATGACTTGGGGATCCAGGGACGAACCAAGCATCTCGACATTAAGTAACACTTTATAAAGGAGGCGATTGCAGATGGAAAGATCAAGCTCGAGTTTATCGGGTCTGAAGAGATGCCCGCGGACGCGTTAACAAAATCTATGGCAGTACCTTAGGAATGAGTTCCCAGAATTAAATAAATAAATTAAAGGAGGGGTGTTGGGTATAAATTTTGTAGACAACACATTAAATATTCACTTCCACAAATCTAATACTTTTAATGTCATTCCTTTCCCCCATCATTTCCTTTTTCCATCTTTCTTTTTCCAATTCTATTTTCTGTCGTGTGCGGATGTATTTTCTGAAAAGCTAAATAAAGTAATCAAAAGTAGCTTTTGCGTAACTCAAAACCATTGTTGTGCTATTTGCCACTGGAAAGATGCCTATCTCGTTTGACTAATTTCTGATAGAGATACATAACCTTCCAGCTGGAAAATACGTAACTCATTCAAATTTTTTTGATTTTTGATAGTTAATCAAGAAGCAGTCCATATAATTGACAGTTAATGATAAACACAAATAATTTGTCAAATCATCCAATAAAACCATTTCTAACTCAAAATAGTTTTAACAGTAGAATAAAATACGTCACCTGAATGGTAATTAGGTTATGACATTTTCAATTGATGATTTCGAAGACTTATTAAATTCTTATGGAAATTAATAGACATTGTTTTATTGTTAATTCAAAATACAACAGTATTTAAACGATAATCGCAATATTCGTTTAATAGTACGTTTACACCGCACCCAAATTCAGCATTTCGGCTAGTTTCTGCATTTCAGGCCAAATGCATTGCATTTCGGCATACATTTCCTGCATTCCGGAATGTTGCATTTCAGCGAAATGCAGAATTTCGTCGCTGCATTTGTAAGTTCGTCAAATCGAACAACACTCTTCACAAATTCAGCCCGCTGACATAAACAAAAAAACAGCTGTCAACAAAACAATAAATCAATTCAAGTGATCATTGCAATAGAAATGGAATATTTATGTCTGAATTAGCATTTAAATTCATTTTTAAATTAATATAACAAGCTAAAAGGTTCAACCACTTCTGATTTCTAATCAGAAAAAAAATATCAATAATAAATTCTGACACTAGCTGTCATTTGAAATGCTGAAGTCGCAGTGGGAACGCAAAATTGGATTCTGAAATTTTTTTCCTGAAATGCTGAATTTGGGTGCGGTGTAAACGTACTATAAGAGGTGGCTATATTCCAATAGAAAATAAGACTATCCCTTATTTCGTAAATCTGAACAAAATATTTTAATTTAAACATTTTGTGAAAAAAAAAATTAAAGTGGTTTAAAATAGAATGGTACAAACTGAAGTTTCCTGGCTTTACTTCTGCAAAAACATGTATTCTTTTAAATTAAGACGAGGTATTCTATTGTCATATAATAGTTCAGAAGAACGATTAAATTGCATAAAATTTCAAGTGAAACTAGCTGACAAACACCTAATCAGCGTAAGGGAAAGTGGAACTGTGAAATCTGGCGTCTGCGTTCGAAACGGAGAGGACCCTTTTTATTTCTACAACACTTTACTAGTTCCAAATCGGATAACCTCATATCGATTAGTAAAGCAACAGATCAAGGTTACAAAGTGGTTTTGGAAGGGTCTGGAGCCAACATCTTAGATAAATATCTAAGAACGGTTTGTACTACTTAGTCGTAAATGAAAAGGCACAGATTAGCAGTTTGACAGTTGGAACCCCTAGTTTTCGCTATGGATCGCTTATGCCTTAGCACAAAAGGCTGGGACATGTCAACTTTAATTCTTTAAGGCAGCTGTTGTCAAAGGGGATGGTTCGTGGGTTACCAGACAAATTCAACTATGACGTCGCCACCTGTACGACATGTATTCGAGCGAAACAAACACAGACCCCTTTTCCGAATAGCAACGATAAGAAAACATCGCAGAGACTGCAGCTAGTGCACTTAGATATCTGCGGCCCCATGCGGACGGAATCTCTTGGGAAATCCAAATACTTTATCACGTTCATCGAAAAAATCACGTTCATCGAAAAAAAACTGAAGCCCTACAGGCTTTCAAAAAGTTTAAGGTTTTTGCGGAGACGCAAAGTGGCGAAAAACTGGAAATACTGAGGACTGATAATGGTCTGGAATATTGCAGCAAGGATTTTCAAAATTATACTGCGAAAAGTGGTATTCTGCATCAATTCTGCAGTGTCCCACATACTCCGCAGCAGAATGGTATCGCTGAAAGGGCAAATCGGACCTTGACCGAAATGGCCAGGAGCCTTATGAACGAAGGCGAACTATCTAAGTTCCTGTGGGGAGAATTGGTTAACACTGCGGCGTTTTTACGAAATCGATGCCCAACCAAATCTGGCGAAGTAACGCCAGAGGAGCTGTGGAGCAGATGCAAATCAAGTGTGTTTTTTCTCAGGGAAATCGGAGCAAGGGTTTACACACTGAATAAAACCTCTTATCTTGTAAAATTAAATTACTATAAATCAGAGGAGGGCATTCTTGTTGGATACGCGGTAGAGACAAAGGCCTACAGAATTTGGGTACCAAACAAACGAAGTGGTATTAAAAGCAGAGACGTCAGATTTGTTCAAAATGACAGCAATATTCAATATTATATGCATTTCCTGAAAGCATCAATGAGCAAAATAGTTCAGTTCAATGCATGTCAACTGTGGACTCTGAGTCCAATGAAGAAAATTCAAACAAGGTGCGTAATGATCCTGAAACAGTTAAGGATATCGAATCCTTGCAAGACTCGGAGGAATGGCGAGAGGCGAGAGGCGATGCGAATCGAGTACGATTCACTTCTAAAAAAGCACACATGGACCTTGGTTGACAGACCGCAGAATAAGGTGATAAAATCAAGAGGGATTTTTAAGATCAAGTACATGCCGGATGGAGCTATAGAGAAGATTAAGGCGCTCCTCATTGCAAGATTTGGATTTGACCAAATTCAGGGTATCCACTACCAAGATACCTACTCACCAGTGGCAAATATTAGTTCGATCCGTCTAACCATGGCAATTACGATTGAAAACACGTTGGACTTGCATCATCTAGATGTTTCTGCACCATATCTCAATGGCGAAATAGACACCGTTGTTTTTATGGAGCAGCCTGAAGGTTTTGCGTATGGAGACTGAGTATGCAAATTGAACAAGGCGATTTATGGACTAAAGCAGAGTGGCCGACAGTGGAATTTGAAGATGGATGCGACTCTCAACGAACTTGGTTTTACGCCCTCCAAATATGACAGGTGTATTCACTACAAGATTCTAAACGAACAATTGCGCTGATCATCGTTTATGTAGACGACCTACTGGTGACAACAAACGATCCGATGGAATTCAAAACGCTAAAGCAACGCCTAATTGAAAACTTCAAGATAAGGGACTTGGAACCTCCGGAACTGTGTGTCGAACTTGAGGTCAAACGTCTTGAAAATTGTCTGTATATCAGCCAAGGTGGATATATCAATGACCTGTTAGATAAATATGGTCTTAAAGATTGTAAGCCGGACCGATTGCCAAACCCGGGAAACTTGAAGTTAGAACAGGAACTGACAGGAACTGACAAGAGAGCGCAAGGAGATCGACAAGACAAAGTACCGCCGTTTAATAGGAAGCCTACTGCACCTGTCTACCTTTAGCAGAACGGACATAGCATTCACAATCAATGCGTTGTCACAATTCAACGGCGAACGGCGAACCTCGGCAGCAGCATTGGAATGCAGCGATGCACGTTCTCCGGTATCTGCAGGGTTCCAAGAGTTCTGGGATCGTGTATAAAAAGACTGCAGCGGATCTCCACGCTTATACTGATGCTAGTTGGGCTATTGATTACAATGATCGAAAGTCACAGAGTGGATTTGCATCCATCTGTGGAGGTGGAACAGTGCTCTGGCGTTCGAAGAAACAAACGATAGTCACTACATCGAGCACAGAAGCGGAGTACGTAAATCTCAGCTCTGTGGCAAAGGAAGCAGCATTTTTACACAATTTTTTAGAAGAACTTGGGCTTCGTCAATGGTCAATAACAATTTGGGGCGATAACCGCAGCGCACAGGCGATTGCAAATGACTTGGGGATCCAGGGACGAACCAAGCATCTCGACATTAAGTAACACTTTATAAAGGAGGCGATTGCAGATGGAAAGATCAAGCTCGAGTTTATCGGGTCTGAAGAGATGCCCGCGGACGCGTTAACAAAATCTATGGCAGTACCTTAGGAATGAGTTCCCAGAATTAAATAAATAAATTAAAGGAGGGGTGTTGGGTATAAATTTTGTAGACAACACATTAAATATTCACTTCCACAAATCTAATACTTTTAATGTCATTCCTTTCCCCCATCATTTCCTTTTTCCATCTTTCTTTTTCCAATTCTATTTTCTGTCGTGTGCGGATGTATTTTCTGAAAAGCTAAATAAAGTAATCAAAAGTAGCTTTTGCGTAACTCAAAACCATTGTTGTGCTATTTGCCACTGGAAAGATGCCTATCTCGTTTGACTAATTTCTGATAGAGATACATAACCTTCCAGCTGGAAAATACGTAACTCATTCAAATTTTTTTGATTTTTGATAGTTAATCAAGAAGCAGTCCATATAATTGACAGTTAATGATAAACACAAATAATTTGTCAAATCATCCAATAAAACCATTTCTAACTCAAAATAGTTTTAACAGTAGAATAAAATACGTCACCTGAATGGTAATTAGGTTATGACATTTTCAATTGATGATTTCGAAGACTTATTAAATTCTTATGGAAATTAATAGACATTGTTTTATTGTTAATTCAAAATACAACAGTATTTAAACGATAATCGCAATATTCGTTTAATAGTACGTTTACACCGCACCCAAATTCAGCATTTCGGCTAGTTTCTGCATTTCAGGCCAAATGCATTGCATTTCGGCATACATTTCCTGCATTCCGGAATGTTGCATTTCAGCGAAATGCAGAATTTCGTCGCTGCATTTGTAAGTTCGTCAAATCGAACAACACTCTTCACAAATTCAGCCCGCTGACATAAACAAAAAAACAGCTGTCAACAAAACAATAAATCAATTCAAGTGATCATTGCAATAGAAATGGAATATTTATGTCTGAATTAGCATTTAAATTCATTTTTAAATTAATATAACAAGCTAAAAGGTTCAACCACTTCTGATTTCTAATCAGAAAAAAAATATCAATAATAAATTCTGACACTAGCTGTCATTTGAAATGCTGAAGTCGCAGTGGGAACGCAAAATTGGATTCTGAAATTTTTTTCCTGAAATGCTGAATTTGGGTGCGGTGTAAACGTACTATAAGAGGTGGCTATATTCCAATAGAAAATAAGACTATCCCTTATTTCGTAAATCTGAACAAAATATTTTAATTTAAACATTTTGTGAAAAAAAAAATTAAAGTGGTTTAAAATAGAATGGTACAAACTGAAGTTTCCTGGCTTTACTTCTGCAAAAACATGTATTCTTTTAAATTAAGACGAGGTATTCTATTGTCATATAATAGTTCAGAAGAACGATTAAATTGCATAAAATTTCAAGTGAAACTAGCTGACAAACACCTAATCAGCGTAAGGGAAAGTGGAACTGTGAAATCTGGCGTCTGCGTTCGAAACGGAGAGGACCCTTTTTATTTCTACAACACTTTACTAGTTCCAAATCGGATAACCTCATATCGATTAGTAAAGCAACAGATCAAGGTTACAAAGTGGTTTTGGAAGGGTCTGGAGCCAATATCTTAGATAAATATCTAAGAACGGTTTGTACTACTTAGTCGTAAATGAAAAGGCACAGATTAGCAGTTTGACAGTTGGAACCCCTAGTTTTCGCTATGGATCGCTTATGCCTTAGCACAAAAGGCTGGGACATGTCAACTTTAATTCTTTAAGGCAGCTGTTGTCAAAGGGGATGGTTCGTGGGTTACCAGACAAATTCAACTATGACGTCGCCACCTGTACGACATGTATTCGAGCGAAACAAACACAGACCCCTTTTCCGAATAGCAACGATAAGAAAACATCGCAGAGACTGCAGCTAGTGCACTTAGATATCTGCGGCCCCATGCGGACGGAATCTCTTGGGAAATCCAAATACTTTATCACGTTCATCGAAAAAATCACGTTCATCGAAAAAAAACTGAAGCCCTACAGGCTTTCAAAAAGTTTAAGGTTTTTGCGGAGACGCAAAGTGGCGAAAAAGTGGAAATACTGAGGACTGATAATGGTCTGGAATATTGCAGCAAAGATTTTCAAAATTATACTGCGAAAAGTGGTATTCTGCATCAATTCTGCAGTGTCCCACATACTCCGCAGCAGAATGGTATCGCTGAAAGGGCAAATCGGACCTTGACCGAAATGGCCAGGAGCCTTATGAACGAAGGCGAACTATCTAAGTTCCTGTGGGGAGAATTGGTTAACACTGCGGCGTTTTTACGAAATCGATGCCCAACCAAATCTGGCGAAGTAACGCCAGAGGAGCTGTGGAGCAGATGCAAATCAAGTGTGTTTTTTCTCAGGGAAATCGGAGCAAGGGTTTACACACTGAATAAAACCTCTTATCTTGTAAAATTAAATTACTATAAATCAGAGGAGGGCATTCTTGTTGGATACGCGGTAGAGACAAAGGCCTACAGAATTTGGGTACCAAACAAACGAAGTGGTATTAAAAGCAGAGACGTCAGATTTGTTCAAAATGACAGCAATATTCAATATTATATGCATTTCCTGAAAGCATCAATGAGCAAAATAGTTCAGTTCAATGCATGTCAACTGTGGACTCTGAGTCCAATGAAGAAAATTCAAACAAGGTGCGTAATGATCCTGAAACAGTTAAGGATATCGAATCCTTGCAAGACTCGGATGAATGGCGAGAGGCGAGAGGCGATGCGAATCGAGTACGATTCACTTCTAAAAAAGCACACATGGACCTTGGTTGACAGACCGCAGAATAAGGTGATAAAATCAAGAGGGATTTTTAAGATCAAGTACATGCCGGATGGAGCTATAGAGAAGATTAAGGCGCTCCTCATTGCAAGATTTGGATTTGACCAAATTCAGGGTATCCACTACCAAGATACCTACTCACCAGTGGCAAATATTAGTTCGATCCGTCTAACCATGGCAATTACGATTGAAAACACGTTGGACTTGCATCATCTAGATGTTTCTGCACCATATCTCAATGGCGAAATAGACACCGTTGTTTTTATGGAGCAGCCTGAAGGTTTTGCGTATGGAGACTGAGTATGCAAATTGAACAAGGCGATTTATGGACTAAAGCAGAGTGGCCGACAGTGGAATTTGAAGATGGATGCGACTCTCAACGAACTTGGTTTTACGCCCTCCAAATATGACAGGTGTATTCACTACAAGATTCTAAACGAACAATTGCGCTGATCATCGTTTATGTAGACGACCTACTGGTGACAACAAACGATCCGATGGAATTCAAAACGCTAAAGCAACGCCTAATTGAAAACTTCAAGATAAGGGACTTGGAACCTCCGAAACTGTGTGTCGAACTTGAGGTCAAACGTCTTGAAAATTGTCTGTATATCAGCCAAGGTGGATATATCAATGACCTGTTAGATAAATATGGTCTTAAAGATTGTAAGCCGGACCGATTGCCAAACCGGGAAACTTGAAGTTAGAACAGGAACTGACAGGAACTGACAAGAGAGCGCAAGGAGATCGACAAGACAAAGTACCGCCGTTTAATAGGAAGCCTACTGCACCTGTCTACCTTTAGCAGAACGGACATAGCATTCACAATCAATGCGTTGTCACAATTCAACGGCGAACGGCGAACCTCGGCAGCAGCATTGGAATGCAGCGATGCACGTTCTCCGGTATCTGCAGGGTTCCAAGAGTTCTGGGATCGTGTATAAAAAGACTGCAGCGGATCTCCACGCTTATACTGATGCTAGTTGGGCTATTGATTACAATGATCGAAAGTCACAGAGTGGATTTGCATCCATCTGTGGAGGTGGAACAGTGCTCTGGCGTTCGAAGAAACAAACGATAGTCACTACATCGAGCACAGAAGCGGAGTACGTAAATCTCAGCTCTGTGGCAAAGGAAGCAGCATTTTTACACAATTTTTTAGAAGAACTTGGGCTTCGTCAATGGTCAATAACAATTTGGGGCGATAACCGCAGCGCACAGGCGATTGCAAATGACTTGGGGATCCAGGGACGAACCAAGCATCTCGACATTAAGTAACACTTTATAAAGGAGGCGATTGCAGATGGAAAGATCAAGCTCGAGTTTATCGGGTCTGAAGAGATGCCCGCGGACGCGTTAACAAAATCTATGGCAGTACCTTAGGAATGAGTTCCCAGAATTAAATAATAAATTAAAGGAGGGGTGTTGGGTATAAATTTTGTAGACAACACATTAAATATTCACTTCCACAAATCTAATACTTTTAATGTCATTCCTTTCCCCCATCATTTCCTTTTTCCATCTTTCTTTTTCCAATTCTATTTCTGTCGTGTGCGGATGTATTTTCTGAAAAGCTAAATAAAGTAATCAAAAGTAGCTTTTGCGTAACTCAAAACCATTGTTGTGCTATTTGCCACTGGAAAGATGCCTATCTCGTTTGACTAATTTCTGATAGAGATACATAACCTTCCAGCTGGAAAATACGTAACTCATTCAAATTTTTTTGATTTTTGATAGTTAATCAAGAAGCAGTCCATATAATTGACAGTTAATGATAAACACAAATAATTTGTCAAATCATCCAATAAACCATTTCTAACTCAAAATAGTTTTAACAGTAGAATAAAATACGTCACCTGAATGGTAATTAGGTTATGACATTTTCAATTGATGATTTCGAAGACTTATTAAATTCTTATGGAAATTAATAGACATTGTTTTATTGTTAATTCAAAATACAACAGTATTTAAACGATAATCGCAATATTCGTTTAATAGTACGTTTACACCGCACCCAAATTCAGCATTTCGGCTAGTTTCTGCATTTCAGGCCAAATGCATTGCATTTGCGCATACATTTCCTGCATTCCGGAATGTTGCATTTCAGCGAAATGCAGAATTTCGTCGCTGCAATTGTAAGTTCGTCAAATCGAACAACACTCTTCACAAATTCAGCCCGCTGACATAAACAAAAAAACAGCTGTCAACAAAACAATAAATCAATTCAAGTGATCATTGCAATAGAAATGGAATATTTATGTCTGAATTAGCATTTAAATTCATTTTTAAATTAATATAACAAGCTAAAAGGTTCAACCACTTCTGATTTCTAATCAGAAAAAAAATATCAATAATAAATTCTGACACTAGCTGTCATTTGAAATGCTGAAGTCGCAGTGGGAACGCAAAATTGGATTCTGAAATTTTTTTCCTGAAATGCTGAATTTGGGTGCGGTGTAAACGTACTATAAGAGGTGGCTATATTCCAATAGAAAATAAGACTATCCCTTATTTCGTAAATCTGAACAAAATATTTTAATTTAAACATTTTGTGAAAAAAAAAATTAAAGTCGTTTAAAATAGAATGGTACAAACTGAAGTTTCCTGGCTTTACTTCTGCAAAAACATGTATTCTTTTAAATTAAGACGAGGTATTCTATTGTCATATAATAGTTCAGAAGAACGATTAAATTGCATAAAATTTCAAGTGAAACTAGCTGACAAACACCTAATCAGCGTAAGGGAAAGTGGAACTGTGAAATCTGGCGTCTGCGTTCGAAACGGAGAGGACCCTTTTATTTCTACAACACTTTACTAGTTCCAAATCGGATAACCTCATATCGATTAGTAAAGCAACAGATCAAGCCAACATCTTAGATATTTATCTAAGAACGGTTTGTACTATTTTGTGGTTAATGAAAAGGCACAGATTAGCAGTGGGACAGTTGGAACCCCTAGTTTTCGCTATGGATCTCTTATGCCTTGGCACAAAAGGCTGGGACATGTCAACTTTAATTCTTTAAGGCAGCTGTTGTCAAAGGGGATGGTTCGTGGGTTACCAGACAAATTCAACGATGACGTCGCCACCTGTACGACATGTAATCGAGCGAAACAAACACAGACCCCTTTTCCGAATAGCAACGATAAGAAAACATCGCAGCGACTGCAGCTAGTGCACTCAGATATCTGCGGCCCCATGCGGACGGAATCTCTTGGGAAATCCAAATACTTTATCACGTTCATCGATGATATTTCATGGAAGATATTTGTCTATTTTTTAAGTAAAAAAACTAAAGCCCTACAGGCTTTTAAAAAGTTTAAGGTTTATGCGGAGACGCATAGTGGCGAAAAACTGGAAATACTGAGGACTGATAATGGTCTGGAATATTGCAGCAAAGATTTTCAAAATTATACTGCGAAAAGTGGTATTCTGCATCAATTCTGCAGTGTCCCACATACGCCGCAGCAGAATGGTATCGCTGAAAGGGCAAATCGGACCTTGACCGAAATGGCCAGGAGCCTTATGAACGAAGGCGAACTACCTAAGTTTATGTGGGGAGAATTGGTCAACACTGCGGCGTTTTTACGAAATCGATGCCCAACCAATCTGGCGAAGTAAAGCCAGAGGAGCTGTGGAGCAGATGCAAACCAAGTGTGTTTTTTCTCAGGGAAATCGGAGCAAGGGTTTACACACTGAATAAAACCTCTTATCTTGAAAAATTAAATTACTATAAATCAGAGGAGGGCATTCTTGTTGGATACGCGGTAGAGACAAAGGCCTACAGAATTTGGGTACCAAACAAACGAAGTGTCAAAGGAAATGGTTCGTGGGTTACCAGACAAATTCAACGATGACGTCGCCACCTGTACGACATGTATTCGAGCGAAACAAACACAGACCCCTTTTCCGAATAGCAACGATAAGAAAACATCGCAGCGACTGCAGCTAGTGCACTCAGATATCTGCGGCCCCATGCGGACGGAAACTATTGGGAAATCCAAATACTTTATCACGTTCATCGATGATATTTCATGGAAGATATTTGTCTATTTTTTAAGTAAAAAAACTAAAGCCCTACAGGCTTTTAAAAAGTTTAAGGTTTTTGCGGAGACGCAAAGTGGCGAAAAACTGGAAATACTGAGGACTGATAATGGTCTGGAATATTGCAGCAAAGATTTTCAAAATTATACTGCGAAAAGTGGTATTCTGCATCAATTCTGCAGTGTCCCACATACGCCGCAGCAGAATGGTATCGCTGAAAGGGCAAATCGGACCTTGACCGAAATGGCCAGGAGCCTTATGAACGAAGGCGAACTACCTAAGTTCATGTGGGGAGAATTGGTCAACACTGCGGCGTTTTTACGAAATCGATGGCCAACCAAATCTGGCGAAGTAACGCAAGAGGTGCTGTGGAGCAGATGCAAATCAAGTGTGTTTTTTTTCAGGGAAATCGGAGCAAAGGTTTACACACTGAATAAAACCTCTTATCTTGAAAAATTAAATTACTATAAATCAGAGGAGGGCATTCTTGTTGGATACGCGGTAGAGACAAAGGCCTACAGAATTTGGGTACCAAACAAACGAAGTGTTATTAAAAGCAATCGAGTACGATTAACTTCTAAAAAAGGACACATGGACCTTGGTTGACAGACCGCAGAATAAGGTGATAAAATCAAGAGGGGTTTTTAAGATCAAGTACATGCCGGATGGAACTATAGAGAAGAGGAAGGCGCTCCTCATTGCAAGATTTGGATTTGACCAAATTCAGGGTATCCACTACCAAGATACATACTCACCAGTGGCAAATATTAGTTCGATCCGTCTAACCATGGCAATTACGATTGAAAACACGTTGGACTTGCATCATCTAGATGTTTCTGCACCATATCTCAATGGCGAAATAGACACCGTTGTTTTTATGGAGCAGCCTGAAGGTTTTGCGTATGGAGACTGAGTATGCAAATTGAACAAGGCGATTTATGGACTAAAGCAGAGTGGCCGACAGTGGAATTTGAAGATGGATGCGACTCTCAACGAACTTGGTTTTACGCCCTCCAAATATGACAGGTGTATTTACTACAAGATTCTAAACGAACAATTGCGCTGATCATCGTTTATGTGGACGACCTACTGGTGACAACAAACGATCCGATGGAATTCAAAACGCTAAAGCAACGCCTAATTGAAAACTTCAAGATAAGGGACTTGGAACCTCCGGAACTGTGTGTCGAACTTGAGGTCAAACGTCTTGAAAATTGTCTGTATATCAGCCAAGGTGGATATATCAACAACCTGTTAGATAAATATGGTCTTAAAGATTGTAAGCCGGACCGATTGCCAATCCCGGGAAACTTGAAGTTAGAACAGTAACTGACAGGAACTGACAAGAGAGCGCAAGGAGATCGACAAGACAAAGTACCGCCGTTTAATAGGAAGCCTACTGCATCTGTCTACCTTTAGCAGAACGGACATACCATTCACAATCAATGCGTTGTCACAATTCAACGGCGAACGGCGAACCTCGGCAGCAGCATTGGAATGCAGCGATGCACGTTCTCCGGTATCTGCAGGGTTCCAAGAGTTCTGGGATCGTGTATAAAAAGACTGCAGCGGATCTCCACGCTTATACTGATGCTAGTTGGGCTATTGATTACAATGATCGAAAGTCACAGAGTGGATTTGCATCCATCTGTGGAGGTGGAACAGTGCTCTGGCGTTCGAAGAAACAAACGATAGTCACTACATCGAGCACAGAAGCGGAGTACGTAAATCTCAGCTCTGTGGCAAAGGAAGCAGCATTTTTACACAATTTTTTAGAAGAACTTGGGCTTCGTCAATGGTCAATAACAATTTGGGGCGATAACCGCAGCGCACAAGCGATTGCAAATGACTTGGGGATCCAGGGACGAATCAAGCATCTCGACATTAAGTAACACTTTATAAAGGAGGCGATTGCAGATGGAAAGTTCAAGCTCGAGTTTATCGGGTTTGAAGAGATGCCCGCGGACGCGTTAACAAAATCTATGGCAGTACCTTAGGAATGAGTTCCCAGAATTAAATAAATAAATTAAAGGAGGGGTGTTGGGTATAAATTTTGTAGACAACACATTAAATATTCACTTCCACAAATCTAATACTTTTAATGTCATTCCTTTCCCCCATCATTTCCTTTATCCATCTTTCTTTTTCCAATTCCATTTTCTGTCGTGTGCGGATGTATTTTCTGAAAAGCTAAATAAAGTAATCAAAAGTAGCTTTTGCGTAACTCACCATCCCCAAAACCATTGTTGTACTATTTTCCACTGGAAAGATGCCTATCTCGTTTGACTAATTTCTGATAGAGATACATAACCTTCCAGCTGGAAAATACGTAACTCATTCAATTTTTTTTGATTTTTGATAGTTAATCAAGAAGCATTCCATATAATTGACAGTTAATGACAAACACATATAAATTGTCAAATCATCCAATAAAACCATTTTTAATTCAAAATAGTTTTAACAGTAGAATAAAATACGTCACCTGAATGGTAATTATGTTATGACATTTTCAATTGATGATTTCGAAGACTTATTAAATTCTTATGGAAATTAATAGACATTGTTTTATTGTTAATTCAAAATACAACAGTATTTAAAAGATAATCGCAATATTCGTTTAATAGTACGTTTACACCGCACCCAAATTCAGCATTTCGGCTAGTTTCTGCATTTCAGGCCAAATGCATTGCATTTCCGCATACATTTCCTGCATTCCGGAATGTTGCATTTCAGCGAAATGCAGAATTTCGTCGCTGCATTTGTAAGTTCGTCAAATCGAACAACACTCTTCACAAATTCAGCCCGCTGACATAAACAAAAAAACAGCTGTCAACAAAACAATAAATCATTTCAAGTGATCATTGCAATAGAAATGGAATATTTATGTCTGAATTAGCATTTAAATTCATTTTTAAATTAATATAACAAGCTAAAAGGTTCAACCACTTCTGATTTCTAATCAGAAAAAAAATATCAATAATAAATTCTGACACTAGCTGTCATTTGAAATGCTGAAGTCGCAGTGGGATCGCAAAATTGGATCCTGAAATTTTTTTCCTAAAATGCTGAATTTGGGTGCGGTGTAAACGTACTATAAGAGGTGGCTATATTCCAATAGAAAATAAGACTATCCCTTATTTCGTAAATCTGAACAAAATATTTTAATTTAAACATTTTGTGAAAAAAAAAATTAAAGTGGTTTAAAACAGAATTGTGCAAACTGAAGTTTCATGGCTTTACTTCTGCAAAAACATGTATTCTTTTAAATTAAGACGAGGTATTTTATTGTCATATAATAGTTCAGAAGAACGATTAAATTGCATAAAATTTCAAGTGAAACTAGCTGACAACCACCTAATCAGCGTAAAGAAAAGTGGAACTCTGAAATCTGGCGTCTGCGTTCGAAACGGAGAGGACCCTTTTTATTTCTACAACACTTTACTAGTTCCAAAATTGGCGGATAACCTCATATCGATTAGTAAATCAACAGATCAAGGTTACAAAGTGGTTTTTGAAGGGTCTGGAGCCAACATCTTAGATATTTATCTAAGAACGGTTTGTACTATTTTGTGGTTAATGAAAAGGCACAGATTAGCAGTGGGACAGTTTTCGCTATGGATCTCTTATGCCTTGGCACAAAAGGCTGGGACATGTCAACTTTAATTCTTTAAGGCAGCTGTTGTCAAAGGGGATGGTTCGTGGGTTACCAGACAAATTCAACGATGACGTCGCCACCTGTACGACATGTATTCGAGCGAAACAAACACGGACCCCTTTTCCGAATAGCAACGATAAGAAAACATCGCAGCGACTGCAGCTAGTGCACTCAGATATCTGCGGCCCCATGCGGACGGAATCTCTTGGGAAATCCAAATACTTTATCACGTTCATCGATGATATTTCATGGAAGATATTTATCTATTTTTTAAGTAAAAAAACTAAAACCCTACAGGCTTTTAAAAAGTTTAAGGTTTTTGCGGAGACGCAAAGTGGCGAAAAACTGGAAATACTGAGGACTGATAATGGTCTGGAATATTGCAGCAAAGATTTTCAAAATTATACTGCGAAAAGTGGTATTCTGCATCAATTCAGTGTCCCACATACGCCGCAGCAGAATCGTATCGCTGAAAGGCCAAATCGGACCTTAACCGAAATGGCCAGGAGCCTTATGAACGAAGGCGAACTACCTAAGTTCATGTGGGGAGAATTGGTCAACACTGCGGCGTTTTTACGAAATCGATGCCCAACCAAATCTGGCGAAGTGACGCAAGAGGTGCTGTGGAGCAGATGCAAATCAAGTGTGTTTTTTCTCAGGGAAATCGGAGCAAAGGTTTACACACTGAATAAAACCTCTTATCTTGAAAAATTTGACTATAAATCAGAGGAGGGCATTCTTGTTGGATACGCGGTAGAGACAAAGGCCTACAGAATTTGGGTACCAAACAAACGAAGTGTTATTAAAAGCAATCGAGTACGATTAACTTCTAAAAAAGGACACATGGACCTTGGTTGACAGACCGCAGAATAAGGTGATAAAATCAAGAGGGGTTTTTAAGATCAAGTACATGCCGGATGGAACTATAGAGAAGAGGAAGGCGCTCCTCATTGCAAGATTTGGATTTGACCAAATTCAGGGTATCCACTACCAAGAAACATACTCACCAGTGGCAAATATTAGTTCGATCCGTCTAACCATGGCAATTACGATTGAAAACACGTTGGACTTGCATCATCTAGATGTTTCTGCACCATATCTCAATGGCGAAATAGACACCGTTGTTTTTATGGAGCAGCCTGAAGGTTTTGCGTATGGAGACTGAGTATGCAAATTGAACAAGGCGATTTATGGACTAAAGCAGAGTGGCCGACAGTGGAATTTGAAGATGGATGCGACTCTCAACGAACTTGGTTTTACGCCCTCCAAATATGACAAGTGTGTTTACTACAAGATTCTAAACGAACAATTGCGCTGATCATCGTTTATGTGGACGACCTACTGGTGACAACAAACGATCCGATGGAATTCAAAACGCTAAAGCAACGCCTAATTGAAAACTTCAAGATAAGGGACTTGGAACCTCCGGAACTGTGTGTCGAACTTGAGGTCAAACGTCTTGAAAATTGTCTGTATATCAGCCAAGGTGGATATATCAACAACCTGTTAGATAAATATGGTCTTAAAGATTGTAAGCCGGACCGATTGCCAATCCCAAGAAACTTGAAGTTAGAACAGGAACTGACAAGAGAGCGCAAGGAGATCGACAAGACAAAGTACCGCCGTTTAATAGGAAGCCTACTGCACCTGTCTACCTTTAGCAGAACGGACATACCATTCACAATCAATGCGTTGTCACAATTCAACAGCGAACGGCGAACCTCGGCAGCAGCATTGGAATGCAGCGATGCACGTTCTCCGGTATCTGCAGGGTTCCAAGAGTTCTGGGATCGTGTATAAAAAGACTGCAGCGGATCTCCACGCTTATACTGATGCTAGTTGGGCTATTGATTACAATGATCGAAAGTCACAGAGTGGATTTGCATCCATCTGTGGAGGTGGAACAGTGCTCTGGCGTTCGAAGAAACAAACGATAGTCACTACATCGAGCACAGAAGCGGAGTACGTAAATCTCAGCTCTGTGGCAAAGGAAGCAGCATTTTTACACAATTTTTTAGAAGAACTTGGGCTTCGTCAATGGTCAATAACAATTTGGGGCGATAACCGCAGCGCACAAGCGATTGCAAATGACTTGGGGATCCAGGGACGAACCAAGCATCTCGACATTAAGTAACACTTTATAAAGGAGGCGATTGCAGATGGAAAGTTCAAGCTCGAGTTTATCGGGTTTGAAGAGATGCCCGCGGACGCGTTAACAAAATCTATGGCAGTACCTTAGGAATGAGTTCCCAGAATTAAATAAATAAATTAAAGGAGGGGTGTTGGGTATAAATTTTGTAGACAACACATTAAATATTCACTTCCACAAATCTAATACTTTTAATGTCATTCCTTTCCCCCATCATTTCCTTTATCCATCTTTCTTTTTCCAATTCCATTTTCTGTCGTGTGCGGATGTATTTTCTGAAAAGCTAAATAAAGTAATCAAAAGTAGCTTTTGCGTAACTCACCATCATCAAAACCATTGTTGTACTATTTTCCACTGGAAAGATGCCTATCTCGTTTGACTAATTTCTGATAGAGATACATAACCTTCCAGCTGGAAAATACGTAACTCATTAAATTTTTTTTGATTTTTGATAGTTAATCAAGAAGCATTCCATATAATTGACAGTTAATGACAAACACATATAAATTGTCAAATCATCCAATAAAACCATTTTTAATTCAAAATAGTTTTAACAGTAGAATAAAATACGCCACCTGAATGGTAATTATGTTATGACATTTTCAATTGATGATTTCGAAGACTTATTAAATTCTTATGGAAATTAATAGACATTGTTTTATTGTTAATTCAAAATACAACAGTATTTAAAAGATAATCGCAATATTCGTTTAATAGTACGTTTACACCGCACCCAAATTCAGCATTTCGGCTAGTTTCTGCATTTCAGGCCAAATGCATTGCATTTCGGCATACACTTCCTGCATTCCGGAATGTTGCATTTCAGCGAAATGCAGAATTTCGTCGCTGCATTTGTAAGTTCGTCAAATCGAACAACACTCTTCACAAATTCAGCCCGCTGACATAAACAAAAAAACAGCTGTCAACAAAACAATAAATCATTTCAAGTGATCATTGCAATAGAAATAGAATATTTATGTCAGAATTAGCATTTAAATTCATTTTTAAATTAATATAACAAGCTAAAAGGTTCAACCATTTCTGATTTCTAATCAGAAAAAAAATATCAATAATAAATTCTGACACTAGCTGTCATTTGAAATGCTGAAGTCGCAGTGGGATCGCAAAATTGGATCCTGAAATTTTTTTCCTAAAATGCTGAATTTGGGTGCGGTGTAAACGTACTATAAGAGGTGGCTATATTCCAATAGAAAATAAGACTATCCCTTATTTCGTAAATCTGAACAAAATATTTCAATTTAAAGATTTTGTGAAAAAAAAAATTAAAGTGGTTTAAAACAGAATGGTGCAAACTGAAGTTTCATGGCTTTACTTCTGCAAAAACATGTATTCTTTTAAATTAAGACGAGGTATTTTATTGTCATATAATAGTTCAGAAGAACGATTAAATTGCATAAAATTTCAAGTGAAACTAGCTGACAACCACCTAATCAGCGTAAAGGAAAGTGGAACTGTGAAATCTGGCGTCTGCGTTCGAAACGGAGAGGACCCTTTTTATTTCTACAACACTTTACTAGTTCCAAATCGGATAACCTCATACAAAGTGGTTTTTGAAGGGTCTGGAGCCAACATCTTAGATATTTATCTAAGAACGGCTTGTACTACTTAGTCGTAAATGAAAAGGCACAGATTAGCAGTGGGACAGTTGGAACCCCTAGTTTTCGCTATGGATCTCTTATGCCTTAGCACAAAAGGCTGGGACATGTCAACTTTAATTCTTTAAGGCAGCTGTTGTCAAAGGAGATGGTTCGTGGGTTACCAGACAAATTCAACGATGACGTCGCCACCTGTACGACATGTATTCGAGCGAAACAAACACAGACCCCTTTTCCGAATAGCAACGATAAGAAAACATCGCAGCGACTGCAGCTAGCGCACTCAGATATCTGCGGCCCCATGCGGACGGAATCTCTTGGGAAATCCAAATACTTTATCACGTTCATCGATGATATTTCACGGAAGATATTTGTCTATTTTTTAAGTAAAAAAACTAAATCCCTACAGGCTTTTAAAAAGTTTAAGGTTTTTGCGGAGACGCAAAATGGCGAAAAACTGGAAATACTGAGGACTGATAATGGTCTGGAATATTGCAGCAAAGATTTTCAAAATTATACTGCGAAAAGTGGTATTCTGCATCAATTCTGCAGTGTCCCACATACGCCGCAGCAGAATGGTATCGCTGAAAGGGCAAATCGGACCTTGACCGAAATGGCCAGGAGCCTTATGAACGAAGGCGAACTATCTAAGTTCATGTGGGGAGAATTGGTCAACACTGCGGCGTTTTTACGAAATCGATGCCCAACCAATCTGGCGAAGTAAAGTCAGAGGAGCTGTGGAGCAGATGCAAACCAAGTGTGTTTTTTCTCAGGGAAATCGGAGCAAGGGTTTACACACTGAATAAAACCTCTTATCTTGAAAAATTAAATTACTATAAATCAGAGGAGGGCATTCTTGTTGGATACGCGGTAGAGACAAAGGCCTACAGAATTTGGATACCAAACAAACGAAGTGTTATTAAAAGCAGAGACGTCAGATTTGTTCAAAATGACAGCAATATTCAATATTATATGCATTTCCTGAAAGCATCAATGAGCAAAATAGTTCAGTTCAAATAAGGTGCGTAATGATCCTGAAACAGTTAAGGACATCGAATCCTTGCAAGACTCGGATGAATGGCGAGAGGCGAGAGGCGATGCGAATCGAGTACGATTCACTTCTAAAAAAGCACACATGGACCTTGGTTGACAGACCGCAGAATAAGGTGATAAAATCAAGAGGGATTTTTAAGATCAAGTACATGCCGGATGGAACTATAGAGAAGAGGAAGGCGCTCCTCATTGCAAGATTTGGATTTGACCAAATTCAGGGTATCCACTACCAAGATACCTACTCACCAGTGACAAATATTGGTTCGATCCGTCTAACCATGGCAATTACGATTGAAAACACGTTGGACTTGCATCATCTAGATGTTTCTGCACCATATCTCAATGGCGAAATAGACACCGTTGTTTTTATGGAGCAGCCTGAAGGTTTTGCGTATGGAGACTGAGTATGCAAATTGAACAAGGCGATTTATGGACTAAAGCAGAGTGGCCGACAGTGGAATTTGAAGATGGATGCGACTCTCAACGAACTTGGTTTTACGCCCTCCAAATATGACAGGTGTATTTACTACAAGATTCTAAACGAACAATTGCGCTGATCATCGTTTATGTGGACGACCTACTGGTGACAACAAACGATCCGATGGAATTCAAAACGCTAAAGCAACGCCTAATTGAAAACTTCAAGATAAGGGACTTGGAACCTCCGGAACTGTGTGTCGAACTTGAGGTCAAACGTCTTGAAAATTGTCTGTATATCAGCCAAGGTGGATATATCAACGACCTGTTAGATAAATATGGTCTTAAGGATTGTAAGCCGGACCGATTGCCAATCCCGGGAAACTTGAAGTTAGAACAGTAACTGACAGGAACTGACAAGAGAGCGCAAGGAGATCGACAAGACAAAGTACCGCCGTTTAATAGGAAGCCTACTGCACCTGTCTACCTTTAGCAGAACGGACATACCATTCACAATCAATGCGTTGTCACAATTCAACAGCGAACGGCGAACCTCGGCAGCAGCATTGGAATGCAGCGATGCACGTTCTCCGGTATCTGCAGGGTTCCAAGAGTTCTGGGATCGTGTATAAAAAGACTGCAGCGGATCTCCACGCTTATACTGATGCTAGTTGGGCTATTGATTACAATGATCGAAAGTCACAGAGTGGATTTGCATCCATCTGTGGAGGTAGAACAGTGCTCTGGCGTTCGAAGAAACAAACGATAGTCACTACATCGAGCACAGAAGCGGAGTACGTAAATCTCAGCTCTGTGGCAAAGGAAGCAGCATTTTTACACAATGGTCAATAACAATTTGGGGCGATAACCGCAGCGCACAGGCGATTGCAAATGACTTGGGGATCCAGGGACGAACCAAGCATCTCGACATTAAGTAACACTTTATAAAGGAGGCGATTGCAGATGGAAAGATCAAGCTCGAGTTTATCGGGTCTGAAGAGATGCCCGCGGACGCGTTAACAAAATCTATGGCAGTACCTTACGAATGAGTTCCCAGAATTAAATAAATAAATTAAAGGAGGGGTGTTGGGTATAAAATGTAGACAACACATTAAATATTCACTTCCACAAATCTAATACTTTTAATGTCATTCCTTTCCCCCATCATTTCCTTTTTCCATCTTTCTTTTTCCAATTCCATTTTCTGTCGTGTGCGGATGTATTTTCTGAAAAGCTAAATAAAGTAATCCAAAGTAGCTTTTGCGTAACTCACCATCCCCAAAACCATTGTTGTACTATTTTCCACTGGAAAGATGCCTATCTCGTTTGACTAATTTCTGATAGAGATACATAACCTTCCAGCTGGAAAATACGTAACGTATTCACAAATTTGATAGTTAATCACGAAGCATTCCATATAATTGACAGTTAATGACAAACACATATAAATTGTCAAATCATCCAATAAAACCATTTTTAATTCAAAATAGTTTTAACAGTAGAATAAAATACGTCACCTGAATGGTAATTATGTTATGACATTTTCAATTGATGATTTCGAAGACTTATTAAATTCTTATGGAAATTAATAGACATTGTTTTATTGTTAATTCAAAATACAACAGTATTTAAAAGATAATCGCAATATTCGTTTAATAGTACGTTTACACCGCACCCAAATTCAGCATTTCGGCTAGTTTCTGCATTTCAGGCCAAATGCATTGCATTTCCGCATACATTTCCTGCATTCCGGAATGTTGCATTTCAGCGAAATGCAGAATTTCGTCGCTTACTTACAAATGAAGTTCGTCAAATCGAACAACCCTCTTCACAAATTCAGCCCGCTGACATAAACAAAAAAACAGCTGTCAACAAAACAATAAATCATTTCAAGTGATCATTGCAATAGAAATGGAATATTTATGTCTGAATTAGCATTTAAATTCATTTTTAAATTAATACTAGCAAACCCGGCGAACTCCGTTTCGCCATCAGATGGCTTCGTTTTTTGTAACATTTCGTTTGAGGATTAAAAGACGAAGAAAATTTATTTTTTTATTATATTACAAAAATGAAGTGTAATTTAGTTGGACTTTCTCTCTCTAAGTAAAAAATGAAAGTGAATCCAAAGTAAATACTGAATCGAAGCGTTATACGTGTCCGCAAATTATCCGTTTCATTGAAGTGCTCTTTGGTAAACCACATTTTTTGTTTTTTGGTCTGACGTTAACACAAACAAAGCGGATGGTTTCCCAACTCGTGAACACGCAACGTATAGCTGCCCATGTGAAAAACAATGATTTTCTAAATTTATCCCGTAAACACTAAGCGATTGGCCTTGCGACTTGTTAATTGTCATTGCGAACGCAAGGCGAACCGGAAATTGCAATCGTTTGAAGTCAAACGGAAGATCAGTCGGAATCATTGGTATTCGAGGAATACATACATTTTCACCTGCGTTCTTTCCGTCAATAATGGTTGCCTCAATCAAATTCAGCATTAGTCTTTTCACCGCAAGTCGAGTGCCGTTGCAAATTACGCAATATCATAATAACTGAACCAACTTTGAGTTGCAAGTTATGTTGTGGAAATCCTGGTAACTCCAGAGAGTTCAAAAACTCCGTTGGATAATTTACTACATCATCGGGATTTGTTATGGAATCAACGGATTTGTATGTCACCAAATTTTTGATTGAATGGTGAAATTCAGTGCGTGTACATCATTATTATTTGCGGCGAGAATTGCTCGTTGACTTAACCAAGCATAATTCTGATAATTCTCACTAATGTTTGGGAAAACATTTTCAATAAGAGCTAATTGAGAGTCTACAAATCGGCAAAAGTCGTTGGTAAGAGTAATTAGTCCAGTTGTTGCATCAACTGGGACTTTTCCATTTCCAACAGCTAACAATTGTTTGGAAAATTGTGCAGCACTTTGGATCATTTTGAAGTTGAACTCTCATATTAGTGGTTAGCGATAATGTTTTTACGTTATTTCACATAGGTGATGCCTTCAGGCAAGCATTCAATTCATCTGCTGGCGTTCCACAGGGAATTACTGGCAACGTCTGCCGGAAATCGCCTGCCAACAATATCATCAAGCCGCCAAAGATGTTGTTATTTCGCCGAAGATCCTTCAGTGTGAAGTTAAGTGCTTCAAGTGATTTCTTATGTGCCATTGTGCACTCATCCCAAACAATGAGCTTGCATTGCATCAACAATTTTCCCACTGCACTGGATCGGGAAATATTGCATGTTGGAGTATCAATTGTGTTTAAATTGAGTGGCAACTTAAGCGCAGAATGTGCAGTACGACCGCCAGCTAGAAGGGTCGCCGCAATTCCATATGATGCTAACGCCAAAGCTATGTCACATCCTGATCGAATAGTGGCCAAAATCAATGAAATGACAAATGTTTTCCCTGTTCCTCCAGGTGCGTCCGCTTGCATTAATGTTTCGTATACTTGTTTTTGCTGTTCATTCAGCAACGGCACATTATTTCGAACGAATTCCTGCAATGTATCAACATTGTATTGCAGCTCTCGATTTAATTCTTGGTTGAATGCATCATGCATCGGTCGATTTGGCGCAATCATTCCAACTTCAATCTGTAGCTTGTTTGCAATAGTCAAGCATTGATCCTCAATCAGAATCAATCCTTCATTGTAGATTTCATCGGTTATTTGCATGTCGGGATTATTCGTTCAAATGCGCAAGCGATGCAAGATATCTTCACATATGTCGTCTTTTGTATTTGTTCCATAACTGAATTGGTTGTGAAGGGAAACATGTGGTGATGATAATTGCGAACAGCGTTCGTATTTGGTGCGCATTTGATGAAACAACTGAATCCGCAAGTGTTAAATCCCAATGAGAATCGTTCTCCAGCAAACCCAATAGTTGACATGCTTCTCGATATGTTTGGCATTGGTGGCCATTCACAGTTTTCAAATGCACAAATGATTTTGGTCCACGTACATTTACCAACAGCAGCCGCAAATAAAAACATTTAATTTCTTTGTTGATTGATTCCAAGTGTAATACTTGGGCATTTCAACGTGCATCAGCGTCGCTGCGAATGGATCTGCTTCACACATTGCAAAGAAGCTAGTCAATGTTGTCGATGGTGGTCTCTCAGCTCGTTGTGCCGCATTAGCCTCAGTGAAGTAAACTCTTTGTCCATTTTCCAAATGCACTGCTAAATGTACAACTGTGGGATATCTTTCATGAATTTGAAATGACAATAATCGCCACAGTGCTTCATTAGTACTGACGTATCTGCCCATTTGGAAGTTGCTGATTTCGTCATTCGCATTTTTCGACGCAATACCAAACACAGCCATGTCGCTGCGTTTTGTGACGTACTTGCACAAATATTTGACTGATTTGGCCGAATGACAACTCACAACGTTCGCAAGTATGGTACAATGAATTCATTTCCGATCTCAATCTCTTGTTTTTGAACTTTAACTTTGATAGTTCGACCATTATGTTCTTTTGAACGCCGACGATAAACTGGACTGGATTCCCTGTGACTGTTTCATCAACTAACGGTCGCGGATATCGTTTTGTGCACTTTCCATCAGCCATGCAAGGCGATAATGGATTTAATGCACCGCACGGTCCATGCACCATCTGTGTCGTCACAATGTCGTGTAGATGGGGATCAGTGACTGGATCAGGAATTTCAGCTGATATGATGTCATCCACTTCATTTGAATGTAATTTGTTCAGCAACCAAATTAGGATTTGAGCATGCGGTAGTACACGCTTCTGCCATTCCACCGAGTACATATAACAACGCGTGTCACCAAAAACTCGATACTTAGTAAGCACATCCATCATAACCTTGAGTTTTTCCTGAAATACTCTGGCGATTATGTCATGGCGATCTAGCGGTTTTTCAATTTCCGTCCACTTCGGATTGCATGTAAACGTAATAAATAAATCCGGAGTTCCATAATTTCGCACGTACGTCATAGCGTCTTGAGCGTATTCGTGCATGTGGCGTCGGCTTCCGATATAAGATGATGGGAGAATCGTCAGGCGTCCAATATTCTGAACATTACCATCTGAATGAATAGCATCACGCAAGTGTATATAGTCCTCAGATCGTAGCTTTGCCTGATTGAATCGGATGAACGCTAAACGTTCGTTCTCGACTTTGACATACATGTCGACAGCGAATTGCTGGAATAGCCGACGGCACATCAGAATGACATTCTCCTCATGTGTTCGAATCATCATACGATACGCATAGTAATTCATTGCGCTTAGATTTTTGTTCGTTGATACGCCTGAAAATGCAAAATTAAATGGATTGTTAAAGGAAACCAATAATAGTAATAATTAGTGTGTGAATATTGTACCTGTAATTGGATCGACCATCTCCAACGTGATGTCGTATCCGTCTTGCCCTTGCCAATAAATGATTGGATATTGTAACGCATCGTACAAACGATGTGTCTCGTTTACACGATGCATGATATTACTTCTTCGCTGAACGACAATGTCTCGTGATTTAGTTGGATCGCCAACAATAATTGCAGCAACATCATCAACGGTGGGTGCATAGAATCTTCGCACATGTTCACCTGTTGGGGTACGATCCGCTCTTATGACAAATTTGTGCGTATCTGATTGTATGCATTCGTTCCAATGTTGTTTTGAACATATTAACCACAGCGTTATTAGCCTGAAAAAATGCTTGCAACTGTTCAATAATTCGTCTCTTTAACTGTTGTGTTCCCTGTATATTGCACCGCACATTCAGCTGATCCACCATCGACGAAATGAAATATACTCGTATTTGCTCGTATATACTCGAATATGCAAATGATATATTTGTCCTTGTTTCTGTAATTGCAAACAATCATTTGTTGAAGAATACGGTGTGACTTCTGATCTTGTGATGGTGTAGTGTGTGGTGTAAGTGTAGTTGTTATGTGTTGCAATTGATTGTGTTGGTGTGATTGATTGGTGTAAGTGATTGGTTGTGTGTGTTGTATCTTTTACCTTGCAAGTCGGCATGAAGCCGCCTTCTCGAATGATATTAGCTCCAAAGGTCATGCGAAAGCAGTTATTGAATTCAAGGATGCGTTGAAGAAAATGGTTGGAACCGGGATCACTTCTATTGAACAATGGTTTCAGTGGCTGTGGTGGTGTAAGTAATGGATCCAGTTTGACTTTTCTACTTGCGCAGCACAATCCAGCCGTTTCTCGTTTGAACTTTAACGCATTGCAATATCGGCATACAGTCGTCATTGGTCCAATATCTAAATTGTCATCATCACTGTAGTTTGTAGTGGGATCATATTGGAATGCCAAGCGATTGTATGATGCCAATGATCTTTGTGTGCTCACGCGTTGTCTCAATCGGGCATTTTCTCTTATTATATTTTGTCTTTCTTCGCTTAAGTTCTGTGAATACACTTGTTGCTGGCTTGTATGTCTTGTGCGGCGGCCGATGTTCGCACGTCGTCCTCTAGGCATTTTGGACTATGGACAGACTGGTGAATTTAACCTCAAATGCACGATCCACATTATTTTCACAGTTCAACTTACCACATTAAGGACAAATGCCTGCTGTTGAAATTGAATTAAAATTTGCACAATACGCGTGATTGATTTGATGGTTTCCAATTGAACTGTTAGGAAACGAATAACTTGAACCTCAATTTCACAATTTCACAGTGAACACAATACCGGTTTTAAGTTAGCGTTTGAAAGAACGTGCGCATAATAAATGTCACATGAAATTAACTGAGCAGAGTACAATGAGTAGCTGTCAAACAATGTATCACGCACCGGCGCCATCTACTTAAAATGAAACGTACTTATTTTCGTGATGGATACTCACACACCACGCACTGGCGCCATCTCCTCCACCACCATGCAAAACCATATTGGTTTGTAGTACATGCTATGTATCAGAGATGGCGCTGTATGTGGAAAATGATTTTCCCTGTTTTCCTGTTTTTCTGTTGAAATCTTTCCTGAATTTTGTTTGCTATAAACCTAACGGAGCCCGAGACCTTTCCAACAAATGCAAAACCGTGGCAATCGGTTCGTGCGTTCTGGAGTTATAGCGTCAGGAAGGAAAACCCGACTTATTTTTATATAATAGATAACAAGCTAAAAGGTTCAACCACTTCTAATTTCTAATCAGAAACAAAATATCAATAATAAATTCTGACACTAGCTGTCATTTGAAATGCTGAAGTCGCAGTGGGAACGCAAGATTGGATTCTGAAATTTTTTTCCTGAAATACTGAATTTGGGTGCGGTGTAAACGTACTATAAGAGGTGGCTATATTCCAATAGAAAATAAGACTATCCCTTATTTCGTAAATCTGAACAAAATATTTTAATTTAAACATTTTGTGAAAAAAAAAATTAAAGTGGTTTAAAACAGAATGGTACAAACTGAAGTTTCATGGCTTTACTTCTGCAAAAACATGTATTCTTTTAAATTAAGACGAGGTATTTTATTGTCATATAAAAGTTCAGAAGAACTATTAAATTGCATAAAATTTCAAGTGAAACTAGCTGACAACCACCTAATCAGCATAAAGGAAAGTGGAACTGTGAAATCTGGCGTCTGCGTTCGAAACGGAGAGGACCCTTTTTATTTCTACAACACTTTACTAGTTACAAATCGGATAACCTCATATCGATTAGTAAATCAACAGATCAAGGTTACAAAGTGGTTTTTGAAGGGTCTGGAGCCAACATCTTAGATAAATATCTAAGAACGGTTTGTACTATTTTGTGGTTAATGAAAAGGCACAGATTAGCAGTGGGACAGTTGGAACCCCTAGTTTTCGCTATGGATCTCTTATGCCTTAGCACAAAAGGCTGGGACATGTCAACTTTAATTCTTTACCAGACAAATTCAACGATGACGTCGCCACCTGTACGACATGTATTCGTGCGAAACAAACACAGACCCCTTTTCCGAATAGCAACGATAAGAAAACATCGCAGCGACTGCAGCTAGTGCACTCAGATATCTGCGGCCCCATGCGGACGGAATCTCTTGGGAAATCCAAATACTTTATGACGTTCATCGATGATATTTCACGGAAGATATTTGTCTATTTTTTAAGTAAAAAAACTAAAGCCCTACAGGCTTTTAAAAAGTTTAAGGTTTTTGCGGAGACGCAAAGTGGCGAAAAACTGGAAATACTGAGGACTGATAATGGTCTGGAATATTGCAGCAAGGATTTTCAAAATTATACTGCGAAAAGTGGTATTCTGCATCAATTCTGCAGTGTCCCACATACGCCGCAGCAGAATGGTATCGCTGAAAGGGCAAATCGGACCTTGACCGAAATGGCCAGGAGCCTTATGAACGAAGGCGAACTATCTAAGTTCATGTGGGGAGAATTGGTCAACACTGCGGCGTTTTTACGAAATCGATGCCCAACCAAATCTGGCGAAGTAACGCCAGAGGAGGTGTGGAGCAGATGCAAATCAAGTGTGTTTTTTCTCAGGGAAATCGGAGCAAGGGTTTACACACTGAATAAAACCTCTTATCTTGAAAAATTAAATTACTATAAATCAGAGGAGGGCATTCTTGTTGGATACGCGGTAGAGACAAAGGCCTACAGAATTTGGGTACCAAACAAACGAAGTGGTATTAAAAGCAGAGGCGTCAGATTTGTTCAAAATCACAGCAATATTCAATATTATATGCATTTCCTGAAAGCATCAATGAGCAAAATAGTTCAGTTCAATGCATGTCAACTGTGGACTCTGAGTCCAATGAAGAAAATTCAAACAAGGTGCGTAATGATCCTGAAACAGTTAAGGACATCGAATCCTTGCAAGACTCGGATGAATGGCGAGAGGCGAGAGGCGATGCGAATCGAGTACGATTAACTTCTAAAAAAGGTCACATGGACCTTGGTTGACAGACCGCAGAATGAGGTGATAAAATCAAGAGGGGTTTTTAAGATCAAGTACATGCCGGATGGAACTATAGAGAAGAGGAAGGCGCTCCTCATTGCAAGATTTGGATTTGACCAAATTCAGGGTATCCACTACCAAGATACCTACTCACCAGTGACAAATATTAGTTCGATCCGTCTAACCATGGCAATTACGATTGAAAACACGTTGGACTTGCATCATCTGGATGTTTCTGCACCATATCTCAATGGCGAAATAGACACCATTGTTTTTATGGAACAGCCTGAAGGTTTTGCGTATGGAGACCGAGTATGCAAATTGAACAAGGCGATTTATGGACTAAAGCAGAGTGGCCGACAGTGGAATTTGAAGTTGGATGCGACTCTCAACGAACTTGGTTTTACGCCCTCCAAATATGACAGGTGTATTTACTACAAGATTCTAAACGAACAATTGCGCTGATCATCGTTTATGTGGATGACCTACTGGTGACAACAAATGATCCGATGGAATTCAAAACGCTAAAGCAACGCCTAATTGAAAACTTCAAGATAAGGGACCGATTGCCAATCCCGGGAAACTTGAAGTTAGAACAGGAACTGATAGGAACTGACAAGAGAGCGCAAGGAGATCGACAAGACAAAGTACCGCCGTTTAATAGGAAGCCTACTGCACCTGTCTACCTTTAGCAGAACGGACATACCATTCGCAATCAATGCGTTGTCACAATTCAACAGCGAACGGCGAACCTCGGCAGCAGCATTGGAATGCAGCGATGCACGTTCTCCGGTATCTGCAGGGTTCCAAGAGTTCTGGGATCGTTTATAAAAAGACTGCAGCGGATCTCCACGCTTATACTGATGCTAGTTGGGCTATTGATTACAATGATCGAAAGTCACAGAGTGGATTTGCATCCATCTGTGGAGGTGGAACAGTGCTCTGGCGTTCGAAGAAACAAACGATAGTCACTACATCGAGCACAGAAACGGAGTACGTAAATCTCAGCTCTGTGGCAAAGGAAGCAGCATTTCTACACAATGGTCAATAACAATTTAGGGCGATAACCGCAGCGCACAGGCGATTGCAAATGACTTGGGGATCCAGGGACGAACCAAGCATCTCGACATTAAGTAACACTTTATAAAGGAGGCGATTGCAGATGGAAAGATCAAGCTCGAGTTTATCGGGTCTGAAGAGATGCCCGCGGACGCGTTAACAAAATCTATGGCAGTACCTTACGAATGAGTTCCCAGAATTAAATAAATAAATTAAAGGAGGGGTGTTGGGTATAAAATGTAGGCAACACATTAAATATTCACTTCCACAAATCTAATACTTTTAATGTCATTCCTTTCCCCCATTATTTCCTTTTTCCATCTTTCTTTTTCCAATACCATTTTCTGTCGTGTGCGGATGTATTTTCTGAAAAGCTAAATAAAGTAATCCAAAGCACAAATCAGTCACATAAAGATGCGTAACTTTCCAGACGGAAAACCCCTAGCCCACTCAAAAATTTGACAGTTGTTCATGAATCTTCCAATAAATTTGACGGTTGATGATGAATGCACAAAAATTTCCTCATTTTCACTCACACTAATTTGAACTTATCATTTCCCCACTTAAATGGCGGCACATTCATGAATGGTTGCCCATGGTAACGTCAGAAATTCATGAATTGCCCGCAATAAAGTCACTGATTCGTGAATTTGACGGCTATCGGAAAATATTTTAAGGACTCTGTTCGCAGGCTTTAGTAACTAAAGCTGATTTGTATCATCATTTATATTTAATAAACGTAATTCAAACATTATTTCTTCTGGGAATAACAATTATTTTTAGTTATTAGTAAATGTTTTATGCCTTTAGATTTCAAATTTTATCAACAAAATTGTCAAATGGTCAAATTAAACCATTTTAACTCAAAACATATACATATAATTGTTTAATAGAATACGTCGTCCTAATGGTACTCTTATTATGGCACAAACGTTACTTTAAGAAATTAAGAAATTAAGAAGAGATGTATCTGCCGTACAGGCATATTTTTATTTTAATATAATATTTCATATAATAATAGAATTGTAATACAAAGAAATATTGAACTACATTTTTATGACCAATAACATTGACCTAATTTTATTGTTTATAAGGGAACTTGAGTCCTTAAAGTCCGAAACCTTTCCAAACCGAACTGGTTTCAATATTTATCCATTTTCAAACGTATTCCTCACAAGTTTCCAATATTTTTTTCAATAAATGTTTCAGAGCCTAAATATTAAAAAAATAGTGCTTAACGAATACATTTTGTGAACACTAACGTCATTGTTTAGCTCCTCCTACTTTTTGTTTTTGAAAATTGCCATGACAACATTTGAAAAATAAATAACAAACTTATGAGTGTTTAGATGGCTCTGGGAAAATCGCATATGCATGAAATGTTTTCTGAGGAAAATATGTCGAAAATGGAACTATATGGGATAAAAACGGAACGGCTTCACCGGAAAATCAAATTTGAAGTAAGATTTTCGCCGAATCTACACTATTTCATTCCAACTTGTGGAAAATCAAATACTTTATTTTCGATGCTCCTGCCTTCTTCCGTTCATGTAAACACTGTCCATGCCCATTTCACTACATCAGCTTGGAGGGCATAGCTCACACGTATTCTCGGTAAATCGTGTCGGTGAAAATGTTATAAAAAACGCTGTCAGATGAAATTAAGGGGCAAGAGAAGTAGGAGTTGGATATCTATATGTGATTGATTTGTGATCCAAAGTAGCTTTTGCGTAACTCACCATCCCCAAAACCATTGTTGTACTATTTTCCACTGGAAAGATGCCTATCTCGTTTGACTAATTTCTGATAGAGATACATAACCTTCCAGCTGGAAAATACGTAACGTATTCACAAATTTGATAGTTAATCACGAAGCATTCCATATAATTGACAGTTAATGACAAACACATATAAATTGTCAAATCATCCAATAAAACCATTTTTAATTCAAAATAGTTTTAACAGTAGAATAAAATACGTCACCTGAATGGTAATTATGTTATGACATTTTCAATTGATGATTTCGAAGACTTATTAAATTCTTATGGAAATTAATAGACATTGTTTTATTGTTAATTCAAAATACAACAGTATTTAAAAGATAATCGCAATATTCGTTTAATAGTACGTTTACACCGCACCCAAATTCAGCATTTCGGCTAGTTTCTGCATTTCAGGCCAAATGCATTGCATTTCCGCATACATTTCCTGCATTCCGGAATGTTGCATTTCAGCGAAATGCAGAATTTCGTCGCTTACTTACAAATGAAGTTCGTCAAATTGAACAACCCTCTTCACAAATTCAGCCCGCTGACATAAACAAAAAAACAGCTGTCAACAAAATAATAAATCATTTCAAGTGATCATTGCAATAGAAATGGAATATATATGTCTGAATTAGCATTTAAATTAATTTTTAAATTAATACTAGCAAACCCGGCGAACTCCGTTTCGCCATCAGATGGCTTCGTTTTTTGTAACATTTCGTTTGAGGATTAAAAGACGAAGAAAATTTATTTTTTTTATTATATTACAAAAATGAAGTGTAATTTAGTTGGACTTTCTCTCTCTAAGTAAAAAATGAAAGTGAATCCAAAGTAAATACTGAATCGAAGCGTTATACGTGTCCGCAAATTATCCGTTTCATTGAAGTGCTCTTTGGTAAACCACATTTTTTGTTTTTTGGTCTGACGTTAACACAAACAAAGCGGATGGTTTCCCAACTCGTGAACACGCAACGTATAGCTGCCCATGTGAAAAACAATGATTTTCTAAATTTATCCCGTAAACACTAAGCGATTGGCCTTGCGACTTGTTAATTGTCATTGCGAACGCAAGGCGAACCGGAAATTGCAATCGTTTGAAGTCAAACGGAAGATCAGTCGGAATCATTGGTATTCGAGGAATACATACATTTTCACCTGCGTTCTTTCCGTCAATAATGGTTGCCTCAATCAAATTCAGCATTAGTCTTTTCACCGCAAGTCGAGTGCCGTTGCAAATTACGCAATATCATAATAACTGAACCAACTTTGAGTTGCAAGTTATGTTGTGGAAATCCTGGTAACTCCAGAGAGTTCAAAAACTCCGTTGGATAATTTACTACATCATCGGGATTTGTTATGGAATCAACGGATTTGTATGTCACCAAATTTTTGATTGAATGGTGAAATTCAGTGCGTGTACATCATTATTATTTGCGGCGAGAATTGCTCGTTGACTTAACCAAGCATAATTCTGATAATTCTCACTAATGTTTGGGAAAACATTTTCAATAAGAGCTAATTGAGAGTCTACAAATCGGCAAAAGTCGTTGGTAAGAGTAATTAGTCCAGTTGTTGCATCAACTGGGACTTTTCCATTTCCAACAGCTAACAATTGTTTGGAAAATTGTGCAGCACTTTGGATCATTTTGAAGTTGAACTCTCATATTAGTGGTTAGCGATAATGTTTTTACGTTATTTCACATAGGTGATGCCTTCAGGCAAGCATTCAATTCATCTGCTGGCGTTCCACAGGGAATTACTGGCAACGTCTGCCGGAAATCGCCTGCCAACAATATCATCAAGCCGCCAAAGATGTTGTTATTTCGCCGAAGATCCTTCAGTGTGAAGTTAAGTGCTTCAAGTGATTTCTTATGTGCCATTGTGCACTCATCCCAAACAATGAGCTTGCATTGCATCAACAATTTTCCCATTGCACTGGATCGGGAAATATTGCATGTTGGAGTATCAATTGTGTTTAAATTGAGTGGCAACTTAAGCGCAGAATGTGCAGTACGACCGCCAGCTAGAAGGGTCGCCGCAATTCCATATGATGCTAACGCCAAAGCTATGTCACATCCTGATCGAATAGTGGCCAAAATCAATGAAATGACAAATGTTTTCCCTGTTCCTCCAGGTGCGTCCAGGAAGAATAGACCACCAGTATTAATGTCCACCGCTTGCATTAATGTTTCGTATACTTGTTTTTGCTGTTCATTCAGCAACGGCACATTATTTCGAACGAATTCCTGCAATGTATCAACATTGTATTGCAGCTCTCGATTTAATTCTTGGTTGAATGCATCATGCATCGGTCGATTTGGCGCAATCATTCCAACTTCAATCTGTAGCTTGTTTGCAATAGTCAAGCATTGATCCTCAATCAGAATCAATCCTTCATTGTAGATTTCATCGGTTATTTGCATGTCGGGATTATTCGTTCAAATGCGCAAGCGATGCAAGATATCTTCACATATGTCGTCTTTTGTATTTGTTCCTTAACTGAATTGGTTGTGAAGGGAAACATGTGGTGATGATAATTGCGAACAGCGTTCGTATTTGGTGCGCATTTGATGAAACAACTGAATCCGCAAGTGTTAAATCCCAATGAGAATCGTTCTCCAGCAAACCCAATAGTTGACATGCTTCTCGATATGTTTGGCATTGGTGGCCATTCACAGTTTTCAAATGCACAAATGATTTTGGTCCACGTACATTTACCAACAGCAGCCGCAAATAAAAACATTTAATTTCTTTGTTGATTGATTTCAAGTGTAATACTTGGGCATTTCAACGTGCATCAGCGTCGCTGCGAATGGATCTGCTTCACACATTGCAAAGAAGCTAGTCAATGTTGTCGATGGTGGTCTCTTAGCTCGTTGTGCCGCATTAGCCTCAGTGAAGTAAACTCTTTGTCCATTTTCCAAATGCACTGCTAAATGTACAACTGTGGGATATCTTTCATGAATTTGAAATGACAATAATCGCCACAGTGCTTCATTAGTACTGACGTATCTGCCCATTTGGAAGTTGCTGATTTCGTCATTCGCATTTTTCGACGCAATACCAAACACAGCCATGTCGCTGCGTTTTGTGACGTACTTGCACAAATATTTGACTGATTTGGCAAGTATGGTACAATGAATTCATTTCCGATCTCAATCTCTTGTTTTTGAACTTTAACTTTGATAGTTCGACCATTATGTTCTTTTGAACGCCGACGATAAACTGGACTGGATTCCCTGTGACTGTTTCATCAACTAACGGTCGCGGATATCGTTTTGTGCACTTTCCATCAGCCATGCAAGGCGATAATGGATTTAATGCACCGCACGGTCCATGCACCATCTGTGTCGTCACAATGTCGTGTAGATGGGGATCAGTGACTGGATCAGGAATTTCAGCTGATATGATGTCATCCACTTCATTTGAATGTAATTTGTTCAGCAACCAAATTAGGATTTGAGCATGCGGTAGTACACGCTTCTGCCATTCCACCGAGTACATATAACAACGCGTGTCACCAAAAACTCGATACTTAGTAAGCACATCCATCATAACCTTGAGTTTTTCCTGAAATACTCTGGCGATTATGTCATGGCGATCTAGCGGTTTTTGGCCCGGGTCCAACTCACGTTCAATTTCCGTCCACTTCGGATTGCATGTAAACGTAATAAATAAATCCGGAGTTCCATAATTTCGCACGTACGTCATAGCGTCTTGAGCGTATTCGTGCATGTGGCGTCGGCTTCCGATATAAGATGATGGGAGAATCGTCAGGCGTCCAATATTCTGAACATTACCATCTGAATGAATAGCATCACGCAAGTGTATATAGTCCTCAGATCGTAGCTTTGCCTGATGAACGCTAAACGTTCGTTCTCGACTTTGACATACATGTCGACAGCGAATTGCTGGAATAGCCGACGGCACATCAGAATGACATTCTCCTCATGTGTTCGAATCATCATACGATACGCATAGCAATTCATTGCGCTTAGATTTTTGTTCGTTATTGTTAAAGGAAACCAATAATAGTAATAATTAGTGTGTGAATATTGTACCTGTAATTGGATCGACCATCTTCAACGTGATGTCGTATCCGTCTTGCCCTTGCCAATAAATGATTGGATATTGTAACGCATCGTACAAACGATGTGTCTCGTTTACACGATGCATGATATTACTTCTTCGCTGAACGACAATGTCTCGTGATTTAGTTGGATCGCCAACAATAATTGCAGCAACATCATCAACGGTGGGTGCATTGAATCTTCGCACATGTTCACCTGTTGGGGTACGATCCGCTCTTATGACAAATTTGTGCGTATCTGATTGTATGCATTCGTTCCAATGTTGTTTTGAACATATTAACCACAGCGTTATTAGCCTGAAAAAATGCTTGCAACTGTTCAATAATTCGTCTCTTTAACTGTTGTGTTCCCTGTATATTGCACCGCACATTCAGCTGATCCACCATCGACGAAATGAAATATACTCGTATTTGCTCGTATATACTCGAATATGCAAATGATATATTTGTCCTTGTTTCTGTAATTGCAAACAATCATTTGTTGAAGAATACGGTGTGACTTCTGATCGTGTGATGGTGTAGTGTGTGGTGTATGTGTAGTTGTTATGTGTTGCAATTGATTGTGTTGGTGTGATTGATTGGTGTGAGTGATTGGTTGTGTGTGTTGTATCTTTTACCTTGCAAGTCGGCATGAAGCCGCCTTCTCGAATGATATTAGCTCCAAAGGTCATGCGAAAGCAGTTATTGAATTCAAGGATGCGTTGAAGAAAATGGTTGGAACCGGGATCACTTCTATTGAACAATGGTTTCAGTGGCTGTGGTGGTGTAAGTAATGGATCCAGTTTGACTTTTCTACTTGCGCAGCACAATCCAGCCGTTTCTCGTTTGAACTTTAACGCATTGCAATATCGGCATACAGTCGTCATTGGTCCAATATCTAAATTGTCATCATCACTGTAGTTTGTAGTGGGATCATATTGGAATGCCAAGCGATTGTATGATGCCAATGATCTTTGTGTGCTCACGCGTTGTCTCAATCGGGCATTTTCTCTTATTATATTTTGTCTTTCTTCGCTTAAGTTCTGTGAATACACTTGTTGCTGGCTTGTATGTCTTGTGCGGCGGCCGATGTTCGCACGTCGTCCTCTAGGCATTTTGGACTATGGACAGACTGGTGAATTTAACCTCAAATGCACGATCCACATTATTTTCACAGTTCAACTTACCACATTAAAGACAAATGCCTGCTGTTGAAATTGAATTAAAATTTGCACAATACGCGTGATTGATTTGATGGTTTCCAATTGAACTGTTAGGAAACGAATAACTTGAACCTCAATTTCACAATTTCACAGTGAACACAATACCGGTTTTAAGTTAGCGTTTGAAAGAACGTGCGCATAATAAATGTCACATGAAATTAACTGAGCAGAGTACAATGAGTAGCTGTCAAACAATGTATCACGCACCGGCGCCATCTACTTAAAATGAAACGTACTTATTTTCGTGATGGATACTCACACACCACGCACTGGCGCCATCTCCTCCACCACCATGCAAAACCATATTGGTTTGTAGTACATGCTATGTATCAGAGATGGCGCTGTATGTGGAAAATGATTTTCCCTGTTTTCCTGTTTTTCTGTTGAAATTTTTCCTGAATTTTGTTTGCTATAAACCTAACGGAGCCCGAGACCTTTCCAACAAATGCAAAACCGTGGCAATCGGTTCGTGCGTTCTGGAGTTATAGCGTCAGGAAGGAAAACCCGACTTATTTTTATATAATAGATAACAAGCTAAAAGGTTCAACCACTTCTAATTTCTAATCAGAAACAAAATATCAATAATAAATTCTGACACTAGCTGTCATTTGAAATGCTGAAGTCGCAGTGGGAACGCAAGATTGGATTCTGAAATTTTTTTCCTGAAATACTGAATTTGGGTGGGGTGTAAACGTACTATAAGAGGTGGCTATATTCCAATAGAAAATAAGACTATCCCTTATTTCGTAAATCTGAACAAAATATTTTAATTTAAACATTTTGTGAAAAAAAAAATTAAAGTGGTTTAAAACAGAATGGTACAAACTGAAGTTTCATGGCTTTACTTCTGCAAACACATGTATTCTTTTAAATTAAGACGAGGTATTTTATTGTCATATAATAGTTCAGAAGAACGATTAAATTGCATAAAATTTCAAGTGAAACTAGCTGACAACCACCTAATCAGCGTAAAGAAAAGTGGAACTGTGAAATCTGGCGTCTGCGTTCGAAACGGAGAGGACCCTTTTTATTTCTACAACACTTTACTAGTTCCAAATCGGATAACCTCATATCGATTAGTAAATCAACAGATCAAGGTTACAAAGTGGTTTTTGAAGGGTCTGGAGCCAACATCTTAGATATTTATCTAAGAACGGTTTGTACTATTTTGTGGTTAATGAAAAGGCACAGATTAGCAGTGGGACAGTTGGAACCCCTAGTTTTCGCTATGGATCTCTTATGCCTTAGCACAAAAGGCTGGGACATGTCAACTTTAATTCTTTAAGGCAGCTGTTGTCAAAGGAGATGGTTCGTGGGTTACCAGACAAATTCAACGATGACGTCGCCACCTGTACGACATGTATTCGTGCGAAACAAACACAGACCCCTTTTCCGAATAGCAACGATAAGAAAACATCGCAGCGACTGCAGCTAGTGCACTCAGATATCTGCGGCCCCATGCGGACGGAATCTCTTGGGAAATCCAAATACTTTATGACGTTCATCGATGATATTTCACGGAAGATATTTGTCTATTTTTTAAGTAAAAAAACTAAAGCCCTACAGGCTTTTAAAAAGTTTAAGGTTTTTGCGGAGACGCAAAGTGGCGAAAAACTGGAAATACTGAGGACTGATAATGGTCTGGAATATTGCAGCAAGGATTTTCAAAATTATACTGCGAAAAGTGGCAGAATGGTATCGCTGAAAGGGCAAATCGGACCTTGACCGAAATGGCCAGGAGCCTTATGAACGAAGGCGAACTATCTAAGTTCATGTGGGGAGAATTGGTTAACACTGCGGCGTTTTTACGAAATCGATGCCCAACCAAATCTGGCGAAGTAAAGCCAGAGGAGCTGTGGAGCAGATGCAAACCAAGTGTGTTTTTTCTCAGGGAAATCGGAGCAAGGGTTTACACACTGAATAAAACCTCTTATCTTGAAAAATTAAATTACTATAAATCAGAGGAGGGCATTCTTGTTGGATACGCGGTAGAGACAAAGGCCTACAGAATTTGGGTACCAAACAAACGAAGTGTTATTAAAAGCAGAGACGTCAGATTTGTTCAAAATGACAGCAATATTCGATATTATATGCATTTCCTGAAAGCATCAATGAGCAAAATAGTTCAGTTCAATGCATGTCAACTGTGGACTCTGAGTCCAATGAAGAAAATTCAAACAAGGTGCGTAATGATCCTGAAACAGTTAAGGACATCGAATCCTTGCAAGACTCGGATGAATGGCGAGAGGCGATGCGAATCGAGTACGATTCACTTCTAAAAAAAGATCAAGTACATGCCGGATGGAACTATAGAGAAGAGGGAGGCGCTCCTCATTGCAAGATTTGGATTTGACCAAATTCAGGGTATCCACTACCAAGATACCTACTCACCAGTGGCAAATATTAGTTCGATCCGTCTAACCATGGCAATTACGATTGAAAACACGTTGGACTTGCATCATCTAGATGTTTCTCCACCGTATCTCAATGGCGAAATAGACACCGTTGTTTTTATGGAGCAGCCTGAAGGTTTTGCGTATGGAGACCGAGTATGCAAATTGAACAAGGCGATTTATGGACTAAAGCAGAGTGGCCGACAGTGGAATTTGAAGATGGATGCGACTCTTAACGAACTTGGTTTTACGCCCTCCAAATATGACAGGTGTATTTACTACAAGATTCTAAACGAACAATTGCGGTGATCATCGTTTATGTGGACGATCTACTGGTGACAACAAACGATCCGATGGAATTCAAAACGCTAAAGCAACGCCTAATTGAAAACTTCAAGATAAGGGACTTGGAACCTCCGGAACTGTGTGTCGAACTTGAGGTCAAACGTCTTGTAAATTGTCTGTATATCAGCCAAGGTGGGTATATCAACGACCTGTTAGATAAATATGGCCTTAAAGATTGTAAGCCGGACCGATTGCCAATCCCGGGAAACTTGAAGTTAGAACAGGAACTGACAGGAACTGACAAGAGAGCGCAAGGAGATCGACAAGACAAAGTACCGCCGTTTAATAGGAAGCCTACTGCACCTGTCTACCTTTAGCAGAACGGACATACCATTCACAATCAATGCGTTGTCACAATTCAACGGCGAACGGCGAACCTCGGCAGCAGCATTGGAATGCAGCGATGCACGTTCTCCGGTATCTGCAGGGTTCCAAGAGTTCTAGGATCAGGTATAAAAAGACTGCAGCGGATCTCCACGCTTATACTGATGCTAGTTGGGCTATTGATTACAATGATCGAAAGTCACAGAGTGGATTTGCATCCATCTGTGGAGGTGGAACAGTGCTCTGGCGTTCGAAGAAACAAACGATAGTCACTACATCGAGCACAGAAGCGGAGTACGTAAATCTCAGCTCTGTGGCAAAGGAAGCAGCATTTTTACACAATTTTTTAGAAGAACTTGGGCTTCGTCAATGGTCAATAACAATTTGGGGCGATAACCGCAGCGCACAGGCGATTGCAAATGACTTGGGGATCCAGGGACGAACCAAGCATCTCGACATTAAGTAACACTTTATAAAGGAGGCGATTGCAAATGGAAAGATCAAGCTCGAGTTTATCGGGTCTGAAGAGATGCCCGCGGACGCGTTAACAAAATCTATGGCAGTACCTTACGAATGAGTTCCCAGAATTAAATAAATAAATTAAAGGAGGGGTGTTGGGTATAAAATGTAGACAACACATTAAATATTCACTTCCACAAATCTAATACTTTTAATATCATTCCTTTCCCCCATCATTTCCTTTTTCCATCTTTCTTTTTCCAATTCCATTTTCTGTCGTGTGCGGATGTATTTTCTGAAAAGCTAAATAAAGTAATCAAAAGTAGCTTTTGCGTAACTCACCATCCCTAAAACCATTGTTGTACTATTTTCCACTATAAAGATGCCTATCTCGTTTGACTAATTTCAGATAGAGATACATAACCTTCTAGCTGGAAAATACGTAACGTATTCACAAATTTGATAGTTAATCACGAAGCATTCCATATAATTGACAGTTAATGACAAACACAAATAAATTATCAAATCATACAATAAAACCATTTTTAACTCAAAATAGTTTTAACAGTAGAATAAAACACGTCATCTGAATGGTAATTATGTTATAACATTTTCAATTGATGATTTCGAAGACTTATGGAAATTAATAGACATTGTTTTATTGTTAATTCAAAATACAACGGTATTTAAAAGATAATCGCAATATTCGTTTAATAGTACGTTTACACCGCACCCAAATTCAGCATTTCGGCTAGTTTCTGCATTTCAGGCCAAATGCATTGCATTTCGGCATACATTTCCTGCATTCCGGAATGTTGCATTTCAGCGAAATGCAGAATTTCGTCGCTTACTTACAAATGAAGTTCGTCAAATCGAACAACCCTCTTCACAAATTCAGCCCGCTGACATAAACAAAAAAACAGCTGTCAACAAAACAATAAATCATTTCAAGTGATCATTGCAATAGAAATGGAATATTTATGTCTGAATTAGCATTTAAATTCATTTTTAAATTAATATAACAAGCTAAAAGGTTCAACCACTTCTGATTTCTAATCAGAAAAAAAATATCAATAATAAATTCTGACACTAGCTGTCATTTGAAATGCTGAAGTCGCAGTGGGATCGCAAAATTGGATTCTGAAATTTTTTTCCTGAAATGCTGAATTTGGGTGCGGTGTAAACGTACTATAAGAGGTGGCTATATTCCAATAGAAAATAAGACTATCCCTTATTTCGTAAATCTGAACAAAATATTTTAATTTAAACATTTTGTGAAAAAAAAAATTAAAGTGGTTTAAAACAGAATGGTGCAAACTGAAGTTTCATGGCTTTACTTCTGCAAAAACATGTATTCTTTTAAATTAAGACGAGGTATTTTATTGTCATATAATAGTTCAGAAGAACGATTAAATTGCATAAAATTTCAAGTGAAACTAGCTGACAACCACCCAATCAGCGTAAAGGAAAGTGGAACTGTGAAATCTGGCGTCTGCGTTCGAAACGGAGAGGACCCTTTTTATTTCTACAACACTTTACTAGTTCCAAATCGGATAACCTCATACAAAGTGGTTTTTGAAGGGTCTGGAGCCAACATCTTAGATAAATATCTAAGAACGGTTTGTACTACTTAGTCGTAAATGAAAAGGCACAGATTAGCAGTGGGACAGTTGGAACCCCTAGTTTTCGCTATGGATCTCTTATGCCTTGGCACAAAAGGCTGGGACATGTCAACTTTAATTCTTTAAGGCAGCTGTTGTCAAAGGAGATGGTTCGTGGGTTACCAGACAAATTCAACGATGACGTCGCCACCTGTACGACATGTATTCGAGCGAAACAAACACAGACCCCTTTTCCGAATAGCAACGATAAGAAAACATCGCAGCGACTGCAGCTAGTGCACTTAGATATCTGCGGCCCCATGCGGACGGAATCTCTTGGGAAATCCAAATACTTTATGACGTTCATCGATGATATTTCACGGAAGATATTTGTCTATTTTTTAAGTAAAAAAACTAAAGCCCTACAGGCTTTTAAAAAGTTTAAGGTTTTTGCGGAGACGCAAAGTGGCGAAAAACTGGAAATACTGAGGACTGATAATGGTCTGGAATATTGCAGCAAGGATTTTCAAAATTATACTGCGAAAAGTGGTATTCTGCATCAATTCTGCAGTGTCCCACATACGCCGCAGCAGAATGGTATCGCTGAAAGGGCAAATCGGACCTTGACCGAAATGGCCAGGAGCCTTATGAACGAAGGCGAACTATCTAAGTTCATGTGGGGAGAATTGGTCAACACTGCGGCGTTTTTACGAAATCGATGCCCAACCAAATCTGGCGAAGTAAAGCCAGAGGAGCTGTGGAGCAGATGCAAACCAAGTGTGTTTTTTCTCAGGGAAATCGGAGCAAGGGTTTACACACTGAATAAAACCTCTTATCTTGAAAAATTAAATTACTATAAATCAGAGGAGGGCATTCTTGTTGGATACGCGGTAGAGACAAAGGCCTACAGAATTTGGGTACCAAACAAACGAAGTGTTATTAAAAGCAGAGACGTCAGATTTGTTCAAAATGACAGCAATATTCAATATTATATGCATTTCCTGAAAGCATCAATGAGCAAAATAGTTCAGTTCAATGCATGTCAACTGTGGACTCTGAGTCCAATGAAGAAAATTCAAACAAGGTGCGTAATGATCCTGAAACAGTTAAGGACATCGAATCCTTGCAAGACTCGGATGAATGGCGAGAGGCGATGCGAATCGAGTACGATTCACTTCTAAAAAAGGACACATGGACCTTGGTTGACAGACCGCAGAATAAGGTGATAAAATCAAGAGGGGTTTTTAAGATCAAGTACATGCCGGATGGAACTATAGAGAAGAGGGAGGCGCTCCTCATTGCAAGATTTGGATTTGACCAAATTCAGGGTATCCACTACCAAGATACCTACTCACCAGTGGCAAATATTAGTTCGATCCGTCTAACCTTGTTGGACTTGCATCATCTAGATGTTTCTACACCGTTGTTTTTATGGAACAGCCTGAAGGTTTTGCGTATGGAGACCGAGTATGCAAATTGAACAAGGCGATTTATGGACTAAAGCAGAGTGGCCGACAGTGGAATTTGAAGATGGATGCGACTCTCAACGAACTTGGTTTTACGCCCTCCAAATATGACAGGTGTATTTACTACAAGATTCTAAACGAACAATTGCGCTGATCATCGTTTATGTGGACGACCTACTGGTGACAACAAACGATCCGATGGAATTCAAAACGCTAAAGCAACGCCTAATTGAAAACTTCAAGATAAGGGACTTGGAACCTCCGGAACTGTGTGTCGAACTTGAGGTCAAACGTCTTGAAAATTGTCTGTATATCAGCCAAGGTGGATATATCAACGACCTGTTAGATAAATATGGTCTTAAAGATTCTAAGCCGGACCGACTGAAAATCCCGGGAAACTTGAAGTTAGAACAGGAACTGACAAGAGAGCGCAAGGAGATCGACAAGACAAAGTACCGCCGTTTAATAGGAAGCCTACTGCACCTGTCTACCTTTAGCAGAATGGACATAGCATTCACAATCAATGCGTTGTCACAATTCAACGGCGAACCTCGGCAGCAGCATTGGAATGCAGCGATGCACGTTCTCCGGTATCTGCAGGGTTCCAAGAGTTCTAGGATCAGGTATAAAAAGACTGCAGCGGATCTCCACGCTTATACTGATGCTAGTTGGGCTATTGATTACAATGATCGAAAGTCACAGAGTGAATTTGGATCCATCTGTGGAGGTGGAACAGTGCTCTGGCGTTCGAAGAAACAAACGATAGTCACTACATCGAGCACAGAAGCGGAGTACGTAAATCTCAGCTCTGTGGCAAAGGCAGCAGCATTTCTACACAATGGTCAATAACAATTTGGGGCGATAACCGCAGCGCACAGGCGATTGCAAATGACTTGGGGATCCAGGGACGAACCAAGCATCTCGACATTAAGTAACACTTTATAAAGGAGGCGATTGCAGATGGAAAGATCAAGCTCGAGTTTATCGGGTCTGAAGAGATGCCCGCGGACGCGTTAACAAAATCTATGGCAGTACCTTACGAATGAGTTCCCAGAATTAAATAAATAAATTAAAGGAGGGGTGTTGGGTATAAATTTTGTAGACAACACATTAAATATTCACTTCCACAAATCTAATACTTTTAATGTCATTCCTTTCCCCCATCATTTCCTTTTTCCATCTTTCTTTTTCCAATTCCATTTTCTGTCGTGTGCGGATGTATTTTCTGAAAAGCTAAATAAAGTAATCAAAAGTAGCTTTTGCGTAACTCATCATCACCAAAACCATTGTTGTACTATTTTCCACTGGAAAGATGCCTATCTCGTTTGACTAATTTCTGATAGAGAAACATAACCTTCCAGCTGGAAAATACGTAACGTATTCACAAATTTGATAGTTAATCACGAAGCATTCCATATAATTGACAGTTAATGATAAACACAAATAAATTGTCAAATCATCCAATAAAACCATTTTTAATTCAAAATAGTTTTAACAGTAGAATAAAATACGTCACCTGAATGGTAATTATGTTATGACATTTTCAATTGATGATTTCGAAGACTTATGGAAATTAATAGACATTGTTTTATTGTTAATTCAAAATACAACAGTATTTAAAAGATAATCGCAATATTCGTTTAATAGTACGTTTACACCGCACCCAAATTCAGCATTTCGGCTAGTTTCTGCATTTCAGGCCAAATGCATTGCATTTCGGCATACATTTCCTGCATTCCGGAATGTTGCATTTCAGCGAAATGCAGAATTTCGTCGCTTACTTACAAATGAAGTTCGTCAAATCGAACAACCCTCTTCACAAATTCAGCCCGCTGACATAAACAAAAAAACAGCTGTCAACAAAACAATAAATCATTTCAAGTGATCATTGCAATAGAAATGGAATATATATGTCTGAATTAGCATTTAAATTCATTTTTAAATTAATATAACAGGCTAAAAGGTTCACCCACTTCTGATTTCTAATCAGAAAAAAATATCAATAATAAATTCTGACACTAGCTGTCATTTGAAATGCTGAAGTCGCAGTGGGAACGCAAAATTGGATTCTGAAATTTTTTTCCTGAAATGCTGAATTTGGGTGCGGTGTAAACGTACTATAAGAGGTGGCTATATTCCAATAGAAAATAAGACTATCTCTTATTTCGTAAATCTGAACAAAATATTTTAATTTAATATAATAAAATTAAAGTGGTTTAAAACAGAATGGTGCAAACTGAAGTTTCATGGCTTTACTTCTGCAAAAACATGTATTCTTTTATATTAAGACGAGGTATTTTATTGTCATATAATAGTTCAGAAGAACGATTAAATTGCATAAAATTTCAAGTGAAACTAGCTGACAACCACCTAATCAGCGTAAAGGAAAGTGGAACTGTGAAATCTGGCGTCTGCGTTCGAAACGGAGACGACCCTTTTTATTTCTACAACACTTTTCTAGTTCCAAATCGGATAACCTCATATCGATTAGTAAAGCAACAGATCAAGGTTACAAAGTGGTTTTTGAAGGGTCTGGAGCCAACATCTTAGATAAATATCTAAGAACGGTTTGTACTACTTAGTCGTAAATGAAAAGGCACAGATTAGCAGTGGGACAGTTGGAACCCCTAGTTTTCGCTATGGATCTCTTATGCCTTGGCACAAAAGGCTGGGACATGTCAACTTTAATTCTTTAAGGCAGCTGTTGTCAAAGGAGATGGTTCGTGGGTTACCAGACAAATTCAACGATGACGTCGCCACCTGTACGACATGTATTCGTGCGAAACAAACACAGACCCCTTTTCCGAATAGCAACGATAAGAAAACATCGCAGCGACTGCAGCTAGTGCACTTAGATATCTGCGGCCCCATGCGGACGGAATCTCTTGGGAAATCCAAATACTTTATGACGTTCATCGATGATATTTCACGGAAGATATTTGTCTATTTTTTAAGTAAAAAAACTAAAGCCCTACAGTCTTTTAGGTTTTTGCGGAGACGCAAAGTGGCGAAAAACTGGAAATACTGAGGACTGATAATGGTCTGGAATATTGCAGCAAGGATTTTCAAAATTATACTGCGAAAAGTGGTATTCTGCATCAATTCTGCAGTGTCCCACATACGCCGCAGCAGAATGGTATCGCTGAAAGGGCAAATCGGACTTTGACCGAAATGGCCAGGAGCCTTATGAACGAAGGCGAACTACCTAAGTTCATGTGGGGAGAATTGGTCAACACTGCGGCGTTTTTACGAAATCGATGCCCAACCAAATCTGGCGAAGTAAAGCCAGAGGAGCTGTGGAGCAAGGCGATTTATGGACTAAAGCAGAGTGGCCGACAGTGGAATTTGAAGATGGATGCGACTCTCAACGAACTTGGTTTTACGCCCTCCAAATATGACAGGTGTATTTACTACAAGATTCTAAACGAACAATTGCGCTGATCATCGTTTATGTGGACGACCTACTGGTGACAACAAACGATCCGATGGAATTCAAAACGCTAAAGCAACGCCTAATTGAAAACTTCAAGATAAGGGACTTGGAACCTCCGGAACTGTGTGGCGAACTTGAGGTCAAACGTCTTGAAAATTGTCTGTATATCAGCCAAGGTGGATATATCAACGACCTGTTAGATAAATATGGTCTTAAAGATTGTAAGCCGGACCGATTGCCAATCCCGGGAAACTTGAAGTTAGAACAGGAACTGACAAGAGAGCGCAAGGAGATCGACAAGACAAAGTACCGCCGTTTAATAGGAAGCCTACTGCACCTGTCTATCTTTAGCAGAACGGACATAGCATTCACAATCAATGCGTTGTCACAATTCAACGGCGAACGGCGAACCTCGGCAGCAGCATTGGAATGCAGCGATGCACGTTCTCCGGTATCTGCAGGGTTCCAAGAGTTCTAGGATCAGGTATAAAAAGACTGCAGCGGATCTCCACGCTTATACTGATGCTAGTTGGGCTATTGATTACAATGATCGAAAGTCACAGAGTGAATTTGGATCCATCTGTGGAGGTGGAACAGTGCTCTGGCGTTCGAAGAAACAAACGATAGTCACTACATCGAGCACAGAAGCGGAGTACGTAAATCTCAGCTCTGTGGCAAAGGCAGCAGCATTTCTACACAATGGTCAATAACAATTTGGGGCGATAACCGCAGCGCACAGGCGATTGCAAATGACTTGGGGATCCAGGGACGAACCAAGCATCTCGACATTAAGTAACACTTTATAAAGGAGGCGATTGCAGATGGAAAGATCAAGCTCGAGTTTATCGGGTCTGAAGAGATGCCCGCGGACGCGTTAACAAAATCTATGGCAGTACCTTACGAATGAGTTCCCAGAATTAAATAAATAAATTAAAGGAGGGGTGTTGGGTATAAAATGTAGACAACACATTAAATATTCACTTCCACAAATCTAATACTTTTAATATCATTCCTTTCCCCCATCATTTCCTTTTTCCATCTTTCTTTTTCCAATTCCATTTTCTGTCGTGTGCGGATGTATTTTCTGAAAAGCTAAATAAAGTAATCAAAAGTAGCTTTTGCGTAACTCACCATCCCCAAAACCATTGTTGTACTATTTTCCACTGGAAAGATGCCTATCTCGTTTGACTAATTTCTGATAGAGATACATAACCTTCCAGCTGGAAAATACGTAACGTATTCACAAATTTGATAGTTAATCACGAAGCATTCCATATAATTGACAGTTAATGATAAACACAAATAAATTGTCAAATCATCCAATAAAACCATTTTTAATTCAAAATAGTTTTAACAGTAGAATAAAATACGTCACCTGAATGGTAATTATGTTATGACATTTTCAATTGATGATTTCGAAGACTTATGGAAATTAATAGACATTGTTTTATTGTTAATTCAAAATACAACAGTATTTAAAAGATAATCGCAATATTCGTTTAATAGTACGTTTACACCGCACCCAAATTCAGCATTTCGGCTAGTTTCTGCATTTCAGGCCAAATGCATTGCATTTCGGCATACATTTCCTGCATTCCGGAATGTTGCATTTCAGCGAAATGCAGAATTTCGTCGCTTACTTACAAATGAAGTTCGTCAAATCGAACAACCCTCTTCACAAATTCAGCCCGCTGACATAAACAAAAAAACAGCTGTCAACAAAACAATAAATCATTGCAATAGAAATGGAATATATATGTCTGAATTAGCATTTAAATTCATTTTTAAATTAATATAACAAGCTAAAAGGTTCACCCACTTCTGATTTCTAATCAGAAAAAAATATCAATAATAAATTCTGACACTAGCTGTCATTTGAAATGCTGAAGTCGCAGTGGGAACGCAAAATTGGATTCTGAAATTTTTTTCCTGAAATGCTGAATTTGGGTGCGGTGTAAACGTACTATAAGAGGTGGCTATATTCCAATAGAAAATAAGACTATCCCTTATTTCGTAAATCTGAACAAAATATTTTAATTTAATATAATAAAATTAAAGTGGTTTAAAACAGAATGGTGCAAACTGAAGTTTCATGGCTTTACTTCTGCAAAAACATGTATTCTTTTATATTAAGACGAGGTATTTTATTGTCATATAATAGTTCAGAAGAACGATTAAATTGCATAAAATTTCAAGTGAAACTAGCTGACAACCACCTAATCAGCGTAAAGGAAAGTGGAACTGTGAAATCTGGCGTCTGCGTTCGAAACGGAGAGGACCCTTTTTATTTCTACAACACTTTACTAGTTCCAAATCGGATAACCTCATATCGATTAGTAAAGCAACAGATCAAGGTTACAAAGTGGTTTTTGAAGGGTCTGGAGCCAACATCTTAGATAAATATCTAAGAACGGTTTGTACTCCTTAGTCGTAAATGAAAAGGCACAGATTAGCAGTGGGACAGTTGGAACCCGTAGTTTTCGCTATGGATCTCTTATGCCTTGGCACAAAAGGCTGGGACATGTTAACTTTAATTCTTTAAGGCAGCTGTTGTCAAAGGAGATGGTTCGTGGGTTACCAGACAAATTCAACGATGACGTCGCCACCTGTACGACATGTATTCGTGCGAAACAAACACAGACCCCTTTTCCGAATAGCAACGATAAGAAAACATCGCAGCGACTGCAGCTAGTGCACTTAGATATCTGCGGCCCCATGCGGACGGAATCTCTTGGGAAATCCAAATACTTTATGACGTTCATCGATGATATTTCACGGAAGATATTTGTCTATTTTTTAAGTAAAAAAACTAAAGCCCTACAGTCTTTTAGGTTTTTGCGGAGACGCAAAGTGGCGAAAAACTGGAAATACTGAGGACTGATAATGGTCTGGAATATTGCAGCAAGGATTTTCAAAATTATACTGCGAAAAGTGGTATTCTGCATCAATTCTGCAGTGTCCCACATACGCCGCAGCAGAATGGTATCGCTGAAAGGGCAAATCGGACTTTGACCGAAATGGCCAGGAGCCTTATGAACGAAGGCGAACTACCTAAGTTCATGTGGGGAGAATTGGTCAACACTGCGGCGTTTTTACGAAATCGATGCCCAACCAAATCTGGCGAAGTAAAGCCAGAGGAGCTGTGGAGCAAGGCGATTTATGGACTAAAGCAGAGTGGCCGACAGTGGAATTTGAAGATGGATGCGACTCTCAACGAACTTGGTTTTACGCCCTCCAAATATGACAGGTGTATTTACTACAAGATTCTAAACGAACAATTGCGGTGATCATCGTTTATGTGGACGATCTACTGGTGACAACAAACGATCCGATGGAATTCAAAACGCTAAAGCAACGCCTAATTGAAAACTTCAAGATAAGGGACTTGGAACCTCCGGAACTGTGTGTCGAACTTGAGGTCAAACGTCTTGAAAATTGTCTGTATATCAGCCAAGGTGGATATATCAACGACCTGTTAGATAAATATGGTCTTAAAGATTCTAAGCCGGACCGATTGCCAATCCCGGGAAACTTGAAGTTAGAACAGGAACTGACAGGAACTGACAAGAGAGCGCAAGGAGATCGACAAGACAAAGTACCGCCGTTTAATAGGAAGCCTACTGCACCTGTCTACCTTTAGCAGAATGGACATAGCATTCACAATCAATGCGTTGTCACAATTCAACGGCGAACGGCGAACCTCGGCAGCAGCATTGGAATGCAGCGATGCACGTTCTCCGGTATCTGCAGGGTTCCAAGAGTTCTAGGATCAGGTATAAAAAGACTGCAGCGGATCTCCACGCTTATACTGATGCTAGTTGGGCTATTGATTACAATGATCGAAAGTCACAGAGTGAATTTGGATCCATCTGTGGAGGTGGAACAGTGCTCTGGCGTTCGAAGAAACAAACGATAGTCACTACATCGAGCACAGAAGCGGAGTACGTAAATCTCAGCTCTGTGGCAAAGGAAGCAGCATTTTTACACAATTTTTTAGAAGAACTTGGGCTTCGTCAATGGTCAATAACAATTTGGGGCGATAACCGCAGCGCACAGGCGATTGCAAATGACTTGGGGATCCAGGGACGAACCAAGCATCTCGACATTAAGTAACACTTTATAAAGGAGGCGATTGCAGATGGAAAGATCAAGCTCGAGTTTATCGGGTCTGAAGAGATGCCCGCGGACGCGTTAACAAAATCTATGGCAGTACCTTACGAATGAGTTCCCAGAATTAAATAAATAAATTAAAGGAGGGGTGTTGGGTATAAAATGTAGACAACACATTAAATATTCACTTCCACAAATCTAATACTTTTAATATCATTCCTTTCCCCCATCATTTCCTTTTTCCATCTTTCTTTTTCCAATTCCATTTTCTGTCGTGTGCGGATGTATTTTCTGAAAAGCTAAATAAAGTAATCAAAGTAGCTTTTGCGTAACTCACCATCCCCAAAACCATTGTTGTACTATTTTCCACTGGAAAGATGCCTATCTCGTTTGACTAATTTCAGATAGAGATACATAACCTTCTAGCTGGAAAATACGTAACGTATTCACAAATTTGATAGTTAATCACGAAGCATTCCATATAATTGACAGTTAATGACAAACACAAATAAATTGTCAAATCATACAATAAAACCATTTTTAACTCAAAATAGTTTTAACAGTAGAATAAAATACGTCACCTGAATGGCAATTATGTTATGACATTTTCAATTGATGATTTCGAAGACTTATTAAATTCTTATGGAAATTAATAGACATTGTTTTATTGTTAATTCAAAATACAACAGTATTTAAAAGATAATCGCAATATTCGTTTAATAGTTCGTTTACACCGCACCCAAATTCAGCATTTCGGCTAGTTTCTGCATTTCAGGCCAAATGTATTGCATTTCGGCATATATTTCCTGCATTCCGGAATGTTGCATTTCAGCGAAATGCAGAATTTCGTCGCTGCATTTGTAAGTTCGTCTAATCGAACAACCCTCTTCACAAATTCAGCCCGCTGACATAAACAAAAAAACAGCTGTCAACAAAACAATAAATCATTTCAAGTGATCATTGCAATAGAAATGGAATATTTATGTCTGAATTTGCATTTAAATTCATTTTTAAATTAATATAACAAGCTAAAAGGTTCACCCACTTCTGATTTCTAATCAGAAAAAAATATCAATAATAAATTCTGACACTAGCTGTCATTTGAAATGCTGAAGTCGCAGTGGGAACGCAAAATTGGATTCTGAAATTTTTTTCCTGAAATGCTGAATTTGGGTGCGGTGTAAACGTACTGTAAGAGGTGGCTATATTCCAATAGAAAATAAGACTATCCCTTATTTCGTAAATCTGAACAAAATATTTTAATTTAATATAATAAAATTAAAGTGGTTTAAAACAGAATGGTGCAAACTGAAGTTTCATGGCTTTACTTCTGCAAAAACATGTACTCTTTTATATTAAGACGAGGTATTTAATTGTCATACAATAGTTCAGAAGAACGATTAAATTGCATAAAATTTCAAGTGAAACTAGCTGACAACCACCTAATCAGCGTAAAGAAAAGTGGAACTGTGAAATCTGGCGTCTGCGTTCGAAACGGAGAGGACCCTTTTTATTTCTACAACACTTTACTAGTTCCAAATCGGATAACCTCATATCGATTAGTAAATCAACAGATCAAGGTTACAAAGTGGTTTTTGAAGGGTCTGGAGCCAACATCTTAGATAAATATCTAAGAACGGTTTGTACTACTTAGTCGTAAATGAAAAGGCACAGATTAGCAGTGAGACAGTTGGAACCCCTAGTTTTCGCTATGGATCTCTTATGCCTTGGCACAAAAGGCTGGGACATGTCAACTTTAATTCTTTAAGGCAGCTGTTGTCAAAGGAGATGGTTCGTGGGTTACCAGACAAATTCAACGATGACGTCGCCACCTGTACGACATGTATTCGTGCGAAACAAACACAGACCCCTTTTCCGAATAGCAACGATAAGAAAACATCGCAGCGACTGCAGCTAGTGCACTCAGATATCTGCGGCCCCATGCGGACGGAATCTCTTGGGAAATCCAAATACTTTATCACGTTCATCGATGATATTTCACGGAAGATATTTGTCTATTTTTTAAGTAAAAAAACTAAAGCCCTACAGGCTTTTAAAAAGTTAAAGGTTTTTGCGGAGACGCAAAGTGGCGAAAAACTGGAAATACTGAGGACTGATAATGGTCTGGAATATTGCAGCAAAGATTTTCAAAATTATACTGCGAAAAGTGGTATTCTGCATCAATTCTGCAGTGTCCCACATACGCCGCAGCAGAATGGTATCGCTGAAAGGGCAAATCGGACCTTGGCCGAAATGACCAGGAGCCTTATGAACGAAGGCGAACTATCTAAGTTCATGTGGGGAGAATTGGTCAACACTGCGGCGTTTTTACGAAATCGATGCCCAACCAAATCTGGCGAAGTAACGCCAGAGGTGCTGTGGAGCAGATGCAAATCAAGTGTATTTTTTCTCAAGGAAATCGGAGCAAAGGTTTACACACTGAATAAAACCTCTTATCTTGAAAAACTTGACTATAAATCAGAGGAGGACATTCTTGTTGGATACGCGGTAGAGACAAAGGCCTACAGAATTTGGGTACCAAACAAACGAAGTGTTATTAAAAGCAGAGACGTCAGATTTGTTCAAAATGACAGCAATATTCAATATTATATGCATTTCCTGAAAGCATCAATGAGCAAAATAGTTCAGTTCAATGCATGTCAACTGTGGACTCTGAGTCCAATGAAGAAAATTCAAACAAGGTGCGTAATGATCCTGAAACAGTTAAGGATATCGAATCCTTGCAAGACTCGGATGAATGGCGAGAGGCGAGAGGCGATGCGAATCGAGTACGATTCACTTCTAAAAAAGGACACATGGACCTTGGTTGACAGACCGCAGAATAGGGTGATAAAATCAAGAGGGGTTTTTAAGATCAAGTACATGCCGGATGGAACTATAGAGAAGAGGGAGGCGCTCCTCATTGCAAGGTTTGGATTTGACCAAATTCAGGGTATCCACTACCAAGATACCTACTCACCAGTGGCAAATATTAGTTCGATCCGTCTAACCATGGCAATTACGATTGAAAACACGTTGGACTTGCATCATCTAGATGTTTCTGCACCATATCTCAATGGCGAAATAGACACCGTTGTTTTTATGGAGCAGCCTGAAGGTTTTGCGTATGGAGACTGAGTATGCAAATTGAACAAGGCGATTTATGGACTAAAGCAGAGTGGCCGACAGTGGAATTTGAAGATGGATGCGACTCTCAACGAACTTGGTTTTACGCCCTCCAAATATGACAGGTGTATTTACTACAAGATTCTAAACGAACAATTGCGCTGATCATCGTTTATGTGGACGACCTACTGGTGACAACAAACGATCCGATGGAATTCAAAACGCTAAAGCAACGCCTAATTGTAAACTTCAAGATAAGGGACTTGGAACCTCCGGAACTGTGTGTCGAACTTGATGTCAAACGTCTTGAAAATTGTCTGTATATCAGCCAAGGTGGATATATCAACGACCTGTTAGATAAATATGGTCTTAAAGATTCTAAGCCGGACCGACTGAAAATCCCGGGAAACTTGAAGTTAGAACAGGAACTGACAAGAGAGCGCAAGGAGATCGACAAGACAAAGTACCGCCGTTTAATAGGAAGCCTACTGCACCTGTCTATCTTTAGCAGAACGGACATAGCATTCACAATCAATGCGTTGTCACAATTCAACGGCGAACGGCGAACCTCGGCAGCAGCATTGGAATGCAGCGATGCACGTTCTCCGGTATCTGCAGGGTTCCAAGAGTTCTATGATCAGGTATAAAAAGACTGCAGCGGATCTCCACGCTTATACTGATGCTAGTTGGGCTATTGATTACAATGATCGAAAGTCACAGAGTGAATTTGGATCCATCTGTGGAGGTGGAACAGTGCTCTGGCGTTCGAAGAAACAAACGATAGTCACTACATCGAGCACAGAAGCGGAGTACGTAAATCTCAGCTCTGTGGCAAAGGCAGCAGCATTTCTACACAATGGTCAATAACAATTTGGGGCGATAACCGCAGCGCACAGGCGATTGCAAATGACTTGGGGATCCAGGGACGAACCAAGCATCTCGACATTAAGTAACACTTTATAAAGGAGGCGATTGCAGATGGAAAGATCAAGCTCGAGTTTATCGGGTCTGAAGAGATGCCCGCGGACGCGTTAACAAAATCTATGGCAGTACCTTACGAATGAGTTCCCAGAATTAAATAAATAAATTAAAGGAGGGGTGTTGGGTATAAAATGTAGACAACACATTAAATATTCACTTCCACAAATCTAATACTTTTAATATCATTCCTTTCCCCCATCATTTCCTTTTTCCATCTTTCTTTTTCCAATTCCATTTTCTGTCGTGTGCGGATGTATTTTCTGAAAAGCTAAATAAAGTAATCAAAAGTAGCTTTTGCGTAACTCACCATCCCCAAAACCATTGTTGTACTATTTTCCACTGGAAAGATGCCTATCTCGTTTGACTAATTTCTGATAGAGATACATAACCTTCCAGCTGGAAAATACGTAACGTATTCACAAATTTGATAGTTAATCACGAAGCATTCCATATAATTGACAGTTAATGATAAACACAAATAAATTGTCAAATCATCCAATAAAACCATTTTTAATTCAAAATAGTTTTAACAGTAGAATAAAATACGTCACCTGAATGGTAATTATGTTATGACATTTTCAATTGATGATTTCGAAGACTTATGGAAATTAATAGACATTGTTTTATTGTTAATTCAAAATACAACAGTATTTAAAAGATAATCGCAATATTCGTTTAATAGTACGTTCACACCGCACCCAAATTCAGCATTTCGGCTAGTTTCTGCATTTCAGGCCAAATGCATTGCATTTCGGCATACATTTCCTGCATTCCGGAATGTTGCATTTCAGCGAAATGCAGAATTTCGTCGCTTACTTACAAATGAAGTTCGTCAAATCGAACAACCCTCTTCACAAATTCAGCCCGCTGACATAAACAAAAAAACAGCTGTCAACAAAACAATAAATCATTTCAAGTGATCATTGCAATAGAAATGGAATATATATGTCTGAATTAGCATTTAAATTCATTTTTAAATTAATATAACAAGCTAAAAGGTTCACCCACTTCTGATTTCTAATCAGAAAAAAATATCAATAATAAATTCTGACACTAGCTGTCATTTGAAATGCTGAAGTCGCAGTGGGAACGCAAAATTGGATTCTGAAATTTTTTTCCTGAAATGCTGAATTTGGGTGCGGTGTAAACGTACTATAAGAGGTGGCTATATTCCAATAGAAAATAAGACTATCCCTTATTTCGTAAATCTGAACAAAATATTTTAATTTAATATCATAAAATTAAAGTGGTTTAAAACAGAATGGTGCAAACTGAAGTTTCATGGCTTTACTTCTGCAAAAACATGTATTCTTTTATATTAAGACGAGGTATTTTATTGTCATATAATAGTTCAGAAGAACGATTAAATTGCATAAAATTTCAAGTGAAACTAGCTGACAACCACCTAATCAGCGTAAAGGAAAGTGGAACTGTGAAATCTGGCGTCTGCGTTCGAAACGGAGAGGACCCTTTTTATTTCTACAACACTTTACTAGTTCCAAATCGGATAACCTCATATCGATTAGTAAAGCAACAGATCAAGGTTACAAAGTGGTTTTTGAAGGGTCTGGAGCCAACATCTTAGATAAATATCTAAGAACGGTTTGTACTACTTAGTCGTAAATGAAAAGGCACAGATTAGCAGTGGGACAGTTGGAACCCCTAGTTTTCGCTATGGATCTCTTGTGCCTTGGCACAAAAGGCTGGGACATGTCAACTTTAATTCTTTAAGGCAGCTGTTGTCAAAGGAGATGGTTCGTGGGTTACCAGACAAATTCAACGATGACGTCGCCACCTGTACGACATGTATTCGTGCGAAACAAACACAGACCCCTTTTCCGAATAGCAACGATAAGAAAACATCGCAGCGACTGCAGCTAGTGCACTTAGATATCTGCGGCCCCATGCGGACGGAATCTCTTGGGAAATCCAAATACTTTATGACGTTCATCGATGATATTTCACGGAAGATATTTGTCTATTTTTTAAGTAAAAAAACTAAAGCCCTACAGTCTTTTAGGTTTTTGCGGAGACGCAAAGTGGCGAAAAACTGGAAATACTGAGGACTGATAATGGTCTGGAATATTGCAGCAAAGATTTTCAAAATTATACTGCGAAAAGTGGTATTCTGCATCAATTCTGCAGTGTCCCACATACGCCGCAGCAGAATGGTATCGCTGAAAGGGCAAATCGGACTTTGACCGAAATGGCCAGGAGCCTTATGAACGAAGGCGAACTACCTAAGTTCATGTGGGGAGAATTGGTCAACACTGCGGCGTTTTTACGAAATCGATGCCCAACCAAATCTGGCGAAGTAAAGCCAGAGGAGCTGTGGAGCAAGGCGATTTATGGACTAAAGCAGAGTGGCCGACAGTGGAATTTGAAGATGGATGCGACTCTCAACGAACTTGGTTTTACGCCCTCCAAATATGACAGGTGTATTTACTACAAGATTCTAAACGAACAATTGCGCTGATCATCGTTTATGTGGACGACCTACTGGTGACAACAAACGATCCGATGGAATTCAAAACGCTAAAGCAACGCCTAATTGAAAACTTCAAGATAAGGGACTTGGAACCTCCGGAACTGTGTGTCGAACTTGAGGTCAAACGTCTTGAAAATTGTCTGTATATCAGCCAAGGTGGATATATCAACGACCTGTTAGATAAATATGGTCTTAAAGATTGTAAGCCGGACCGATTGCCAATCCCGGGAAACTTGAAGTTAGAACAGGAACTGACAAGAGAGCGCAAGGAGATCGACAAGACAAAGTACCGCCGTTTAATAGGAAGCCTACTGCACCTGTCTATCTTTAGCAGAACGGACATAGCATTCACAATCAATGCGTTGTCACAATTCAACGGCGAACGGCGAACCTCGGCAGCAGCATTGGAATGCAGCGATGCACGTTCTCCGGTATCTGCAGGGTTCCAAGAGTTCTAGGATCAGGTATAAAAAGACTGCAGCGGATCTCCACGCTTATACTGATGCTAGTTGGGCTATTGATTACAATGATCGAAAGTCACAGAGTGAATTTGGATCCATCTGTGGAGGTGGAACAGTGCTCTGGCGTTCGAAGAAACAAACGATAGTCACTACATCGAGCACAGAAGCGGAGTACGTAAATCTCAGCTCTGTGGCAAAGGAAGCAGCATTTTTACACAATTTTTTAGAAGAACTTGGGCTTCGTCAATGGTCAATAACAATTTGGGGCGATAACCGCAGCGCACAGGCGATTGCAAATGACTTGGGGATCCAGGGACGAACCAAGCATCTCGACATTAAGTAACACTTTATAAAGGAGGCGATTGCAGATGGAAAGATCAAGCTCGAGTTTATCGGGTCTGAAGAGATGCCCGCGGACGCGTTAACAAAATCTATGGCAGTACCTTACGAATGAGTTCCCAGAATTAAATAAATAAATTAAAGGAGGGGTGTTGGGTATAAAATGTAGACAACACATTAAATATTCACTTCCACAAATCTAATACTTTTAATATCATTCCTTTCCCCCATCATTTCCTTTTTCCATCTTTCTTTTTCCAATTCCATTTTCTGTCGTGTGCGGATGTATTTTCTGAAAAGCTAAATAAAGTAATCAAAAGTAGCTTTTGCGTATTTCACCATCCCCAAAACCATTGTTGTACTATTTTCCACTGGAAAGATGCCTATCTCGTTTGACTAATTTCAGATAGAGATACATAACCTTCTAGCTGGAAAATACGTAACGTATTCACAAATTTGATAGTTAATCACGAAGCATTCCATATAATTGACAGTTAATGACAAACACAAATAAATTGTCAAATCATACAATAAAACCATTTTTAACTCAAAATAGTTTTAACAGTAGAATAAAATACGTCACCTGAATGGCAATTATGTTATGACATTTTCAATTGATGATTTCGAAGACTTATTAAATTCTTATGGAAATTAATAGACATTGTTTTATTGTTAATTCAAAATACAACAGTATTTAAAAGATAATCGCAATATTCGTTTAATAGTTCGTTTACACCGCACCCAAATTCAGCATTTCGGCTAGTTTCTGCATTTCAGGCCAAATGTATTGCATTTCGGCATATATTTCCTGCATTCCGGAATGTTGCATTTCAGCGAAATGCAGAATTTCGTCGCTGCATTTGTAAGTTCGTCTAATCGAACAACCCTCTTCACAAATTCAGCCCGCTGACATAAACAAAAAAACAGCTGTCAACAAAACAATAAATCATTTCAAGTGATCATTGCAATAGAAATGGAATATTTATGTCTGAATTTGCATTTAAATTCATTTTTAAATTAATATAACAAGCTAAAAGGTTCACCCACTTCTGATTTCTAATCAGAAAAAAATATCAATAATAAATTCTGACACTAGCTGTCATTTGAAATGCTGAAGTCGCAGTGGGAACGCAAAATTGGATTCTGAAATTTTTTTCCTGAAATGCTGAATTTGGGTGCGGTGTAAACGTACTGTAAGAGGTGGCTATATTCCAATAGAAAATAAGACTATCCCTTATTTCGTAAATCTGAACAAAATATTTTAATTTAATATAATAAAATTAAAGTGGTTTAAAACAGAATGGTGCAAACTGAAGTTTCATGGCTTTACTTCTGCAAAAACATGTACTCTTTTATATTAAGACGAGGTATTTAATTGTCATACAATAGTTCAGAAGAACGATTAAATTGCATAAAATTTCAAGTGAAACTAGCTGACAACCACCTAATCAGCGTAAAGAAAAGTGGAACTGTGAAATCTGGCGTCTGCGTTCGAAACGGAGAGGACCCTTTTTATTTCTACAACACTTTACTAGTTCCAAATCGGATAACCTCATATCGATTAGTAAATCAACAGATCAAGGTTACAAAGTGGTTTTTGAAGGGTCTGGAGCCAACATCTTAGATAAATATCTAAGAACGGTTTGTACTACTTAGTCGTAAATGAAAAGGCACAGATTAGCAGTGGGACAGTTGGAACCCCTAGTTTTCGCTATGCATCTCTTATGCCTTGGCACAAAAGGCTGGGACATGTCAACTTTAATTCTTTAAGGCAGCTGTTGTCAAAGGAGATGGTTCGTGGGTTACCAGACAAATTCAACGATGACGTCGCCACCTGTACGACATGTATTCGTGCGAAACAAACACAGACCCCTTTTCCGAATAGCAACGATAAGAAAACATCGCAGCGACTGCAGCTAGTGCACTCAGATATCTGCGGCCCCATGCGGACGGAATCTCTTGGGAAATCCAAATACTTTATCACGTTCATCGATGATATTTCACGGAAGATATTTGTCTATTTTTTAAGTAAAAAAACTAAAGCCCTACAGGCTTTTAAAAAGTTAAAGGTTTTTGCGGAGACGCAAAGTGGCGAAAAACTGGAAATACTGAGGACTGATAATGGTCTGGAATATTGCAGCAAAGATTTTCAAAATTATACTGCGAAAAGTGGTATTCTGCATCAATTCTGCAGTGTCCCACATACGCCGCAGCAGAATGGTATCGCTGAAAGGGCAAATCGGACCTTGGCCGAAATGACCAGGAGCCTTATGAACGAAGGCGAACTATCTAAGTTCATGTGGGGAGAATTGGTCAACACTGCGGCGTTTTTACGAAATCGATGCCCAACCAAATCTGGCGAAGTAACGCCAGAGGTGCTGTGGAGCAGATGCAAATCAAGTGTATTTTTTCTCAAGGAAATCGGAGCAAAGGTTTACACACTGAATAAAACCTCTTATCTTGAAAAACTTGACTATAAATCAGAGGAGGACATTCTTGTTGGATACGCGGTAGAGACAAAGGCCTACAGAATTTGGGTACCAAACAAACGAAGTGTTATGAAAAGCAGAGACGTCAGATTTGTTCAAAATGACAGCAATATTCAATATTATATGCATTTCCTGAAAGCATCAATGAGCAAAATAGTTCAGTTCAATGCATGTCAACTGTGGACTCTGAGTCCAATGAAGAAAATTCAAACAAGGTGCGTAATGATCCTGAAACAGTTAAGGATATCGAATCCTTGCAAGACTCGGATGAATGGCGAGAGGCGAGAGGCGATGCGAATCGAGTACGATTCACTTCTAAAAAAGGACACATGGACCTTGGTTGACAGACCGCAGAATAGGGTGATAAAATCAAGAGGGGTTTTTAAGATCAAGTACATGCCGGATGGAACTATAGAGAAGAGGGAGGCGCTCCTCATTGCAAGGTTTGGATTTGACCAAATTCAGGGTATCCACTACCAAGATACCTACTCACCAGTGGCAAATATTAGTTCGATCCGTCTAACCATGGCAATTACGATTGAAAACACGTTGGACTTGCATCATCTAGATGTTTCTACACCGTTGTTTTTATGGAACAGCCTGAAGGTTTTGCGTATGGAGACTGAGTATGCAAATTGAACAAGGCGATTTATGGACTAAAGCAGAGTGGCCGACAGTGGAATTTGAAGATGGATGCGACTCTCAACGAACTTGGTTTTACGCCCTCCAAATATGACAGGTGTATTTACTACAAGATTCTAAACGAACAATTGCGCTGATCATCGTTTATGTGGACGACCTACTGGTGACAACAAACGATCCGATGGAATTCAAAACGCTAAAGCAACGCCTAATTGAAAACTTCAAGATAAGGGACTTGGAACCTCCGGAACTGTGTGTCGAACTTGATGTCAAACGTCTTGAAAATTGTCTGTATATCAGCCAAGGTGGATATATCAACGACCTGTTAGATAAATATGGTCTTAAAGATTCTAAGCCGGACCGACTGAAAATCCCGGGAAACTTGAAGTTAGAACAGGAACTGACAAGAGAGCGCAAGGAGATCGACAAGACAAAGTACCGCCGTTTAATAGGAAGCCTACTGCACCTGTCTACCTTTAGCAGAATGGACATAGCATTCACAATCAATGCGTTGTCACAATTCAACGGCGAACCTCGGCAGCAGCATTGGAATGCAGCGATGCACGTTCTCCGGTATCTGCAGGGTTCCAAGAGTTCTGGGATCGTGTATAAAAAGACTGCAGCGGATCTCCACGCTTATACTGATGCTAGTTGGGCTATTGATTACAATGATCGAAAGTCACAGAGTGAATTTGGATCCATCTGTGGAGGTGGAACAGTGCTCTGGCGTTCGAAGAAACAAACGATAGTCACTACATCGAGCACAGAAGCGGAGTACGTAAATCTCAGCTCTGTGGCAAAGGCAGCAGCATTTCTACACAATGGTCAATAACAATTTGGGGCGATAACCGCAGCGCACAGGCGATTGCAAATGACTTGGGGATCCAGGGACGAACCAAGCATCTCGACATTAAGTAACACTTTATAAAGGAGGCGATTGCAGATGGAAAGATCAAGCTCGAGTTTATCGGGTCTGAAGAGATGCCCGCGGACGCGTTAACAAAATCTATGGCAGTACCTTAGGAATGAGTTCCCAGAATTAAATAAATAAATTAAAGGAGGGGTGTTGGGTATAAATTTTGTAGACAACACATTAAATATTCACTTCCACAAATCTAATACTTTTAATGTCATTCCTTTCCCCCATCATTTCCTTTTTCCATCTTTCTTTTTCCAATTCCATTTTCTGTCGTGTGCGGATGTATTTTCTGAAAAGCTAAATAAAGTAATCAAAAGTAGCTTTTGCGTAACTCACCATCCCCAAAACCATTGTTGTACTATTTTCCACTGGAAAGATGCCTATCTCGTTTGACTAATTTCTGATAGAGATACATAACCTTCCAGCTGGAAAATACGTAACGTATTCACAAATTTGATAGTTAATCACGAAGCATTCCATATAATTGACAGTTAATGATAAACACAAATAAATTGTCAAATCATCCAATAAAACCATTTTTAATTCAAAATAGTTTTAACAGTAGAATAAAATACGTCACCTGAATGGTAATTATGTTATGACATTTTCAATTGATGATTTCGAAGACTTATGGAAATTAATAGACATTGTTTTATTGTTAATTCAAAATACAACAGTATTTAAAAGATAATCGCAATATTCGTTTAATAGTACGTTCACACCGCACCCAAATTCAGCATTTCGGCTAGTTTCTGCATTTCAGGCCAAATGCATTGCATTTCGGCATACATTTCCTGCATTCCGGAATGTTGCATTTCAGCGAAATGCAGAATTTCGTCGCTTACTTACAAATGAAGTTCGTCAAATCGAACAACCCTCTTCACAAATTCAGCCCGCTGACATAAACAAAAAAACAGCTGTCAACAAAACAATAAATCATTGCAATAGAAATGGAATATATATGTCTGAATTAGCATTTAAATTCATTTTTAAATTAATATAACAAGCTAAAAGGTTCACCCACTTCTGATTTCTAATCAGAAAAAAATATCAATAATAAATTCTGACACTAGCTGTCATTTGAAATGCTGAAGTCGCAGTGGGAACGCAAAATTGGATTCTGAAATTTTTTTCCTGAAATGCTGAATTTGGGTGCGGTGTAAACGTACTATAAGAGGTGGCTATATTCCAATAGAAAATAAGACTATCCCTTATTTCGTAAATCTGAACAAAATATTTTAATTTAATATAATAAAATTAAAGTGGTTTAAAACAGAATGGTGCAAACTGAAGTTTCATGGCTTTACTTCTGCAAAAACATGTATTCTTTTATATTAAGACGATGTATTTTATTGTCATATAATAGTTCAGAAGAACGATTAAATTGCATAAAATTTCAAGTGAAACTAGCTGACAACCACCTAATCAGCGTAAAGGAAAGTGGAACTGTGAAATCTGGCGTCTGCGTTCGAAACGGAGAGGACCCTTTTTATTTCTACAACACTTTACTAGTTCCAAATCGGATAACCTCATATCGATTAGTAAAGCAACAGATCAAGGTTACAAAGTGGTTTTTGAAGGGTCTGGAGCCAACATCTTAGATATTTATCTAAGAACGGTTTGTACTACTTAGTCGTAAATGAAAAGGCACAGATTAGCAGTTGGACAGTTGGAACCCCTAGTTTTCGCTATGGATCTCTTATGCCTTGGCACAAAAGGCTGGGACATGTCAACTTTAATTCTTTAAGGCAGCTGTTGTCAAAGGAGATGGTTCGTGGGTTACCAGACAAATTCAACGATGACGTCGCCACCTGTACGACATGTATTCGTGCGAAACAAACACAGACCCCTTTTCCGAATAGCAACGATAAGAAAACATCGCAGCGACTGCAGCTAGTGCACTTAGATATCTGCGGCCCCATGCGGACGGAATCTCTTGGGAAATCCAAATACTTTATGACGTTCATCGATGATATTTCACGGAAGATATTTGTCTATTTTTTAAGTAAAAAAACTAAAGCCCTACAGTCTTTTAGGTTTTTGCGGAGACGCAAAGTGGCGAAAAACTGGAAATACTGAGGACTGATAATGGTCTGGAATATTGCAGCAAGGATTTTCAAAATTATACTGCGAAAAATGGTATTCTGCATCAATTCTGCAGTGTCCCACATACGCCGCAGCAGAATGGTATCGCTGAAAGGGCAAATCGGACTTTGACCGAAATGGCCAGGAGCCTTATGAACGAAGGCGAACTACCTAAGTTCATGTGGGGAGAATTGGTCAACACTGCGGCGTTTTTACGAAATCGATGCCCAACCAAATCTGGCGAAGTAAAGCCAGAGGAGCTGTGGAGCAAGGCGATTTATGGACTAAAGCAGAGTGGCCGACAGTGGAATTTGAAGATGGATGCGACTCTCAACGAACTTGGTTTTACGCCCTCCAAATATGACAGGTGTATTTACTACAAGATTCTAAACGAACAATTGCGCTGATCATCGTTTATGTGGACGACCTACTGGTGACAACAAACGATCCGATGGAATTCAAAACGCTAAAGCAACGCCTAATTGAAAACTTCAAGATAAGGGACTTGGAACCTCCGGAACTGTGTGTCGAACTTGAGGTCAAACGTCTTGAAAATTGTCTGTATATCAGCCAAGGTGGATATATCAACGACCTGTTAGATAAATATGGTCTTAAAGATTGTAAGCCGGACCGATTGCCAATCCCGGGAAACTTGAAGTTAGAACAGGAACTGACAAGAGAGCGCAAGGAGATCGACAAGACAAAGTACCGCCGTTTAATAGGAAGCCTACTGCACCTGTCTATCTTTAGCAGAACGGACATAGCATTCACAATCAATGCGTTGTCACAATTCAACGGCGAACGGCGAACCTCGGCAGCAGCATTGGAGTGCAGCGATGCACGTTCTCCGGTATCTGCAGGGTTCCAAGAGTTCTAGGATCAGGTATAAAAAGACTGCAGCGGATCTCCACGCTTATACTGATGCTAGTTGGGCTATTGATTACAATGATCGAAAGTCACAGAGTGAATTTGGATCCATCTGTGGAGGTGGAACAGTGCTCTGGCGTTCGAAGAAACAAACGATAGTCACTACATCGAGCACAGAAGCGGAGTACGTAAATCTCAGCTCTGTGGCAAAGGCAGCAGCATTTCTACACAATGGTCAATAACAATTTGGGGCGATAACCGCAGCGCACAGGCGATTGCAAATGACTTGGGGATCCAGAGACGAACCAAGCATCTCGACATTAAGTAACACTTTATAAAGGAGGCGATTGCAGATGGAAAGATCAAGCTCGAGTTTATCGGGTCTGAAGAGATGCCCGCGGACGCGTTAACAAAATCTATGGCAGTACCTTACGAATGAGTTCCCAGAATTAAATAAATAAATTAAAGGAGGGGTGTTGGGTATAAAATGTAGACAACACATTAAATATTCACTTCCACAAATCTAATACTTTTAATGTCATTCCTTTCCCCCATCATTTCCTTTTTCTATCTTTCTTTTTCCAATTCCATTTTCTGTCGTGTGCGGATGTATTTTCTGAAAAGCTAAATAAAGTAATCAAAAGTAGCTTTTGCGTAACTCACCATCCCCAAAACCATTGTTGTACTATTTTCCACTGGAAAGATGCCTATCTCGTTTGACTAATTTCTGATAGAGATACATAACCTTCCAGCTGGAAAATACGTAACGTATTCACAAATTTGATAGTTAATCACGAAGCATTCCATATAATTGACAGTTAATGATAAACACAAATAAATTGTCAAATCATCCAATAAAACCATTTTTAATTCAAAATAGTTTTAACAGTAGAATAAAATACGTCACCTGAATGGTAATTATGTTATGACATTTTCAATTGATGATTTCGAAGACTTATGGAAATTAATAGACATTGTTTTATTGTTAATTCAAAATACAACAGTATTTAAAAGATAATCGTAATATTCGTTTAATAGTACGTTTACACCGCACCCAAATTCAGCATTTCGGCTAGTTTCTGCATTTCAGGCCAAATGCATTGCATTTCGGCATACATTTCCTGCATTCCGGAATGTTGCATTTCAGCGAAATGCAGAATTTCGTCGCTTACTTACAAATGAAGTTCGTCAAATCGAACAACCCTCTTCACAAATTCAGCCCGCTGACATAAACAAAAAAACAGCTGTCAACAAAACAATAAATCATTTCAAGTGATCATTGCAATAGAAATGGAATATATATGTCTGAATTAGCATTTAAATTCATTTTTAAATTAATATAACAAGCTAAAAGGTTCACCCACTTCTGATTTCTAATCAGAAAAAAATATCAATAATAAATTCTGACACTAGCTGTCATTTGAAATGCTGAAGTCGCAGTGGGAACGCAAAATTGGATTCTGAAATTTTTTTCCTGAAATGCTGAATTTGGGTGCGGTGTAAACGTACTATAAGAGGTGGCTATATTCCAATAGAAAATAAGACTATCCCTTATTTCGTAAATCTGAACAAAATATTTTAATTTAATATCATAAAATTAAAGTGGTTTAAAACAGAATGGTGCAAACTGAAGTTTCATGGCTTTACTTCTGCAAAAACATGTATTCTTTTATATTAAGACGAGGTATTTTATTGTCATATAATAGTTCAGAAGAACGATTAAATTGCATAAAATTTCAAGTGAAACTAGCTGACAACCACCCAATCAGCGTAAAGGAAAGTGGAACTGTGAAATCTGGCGTCTGCGTTCGAAACGGAGAGGACCCTTTTTATTTCTACAACACTTTACTAGTTCCAAATCGGATAACCTCATATCGATTAGTAAAGCAACAGATCAAGGTTACAAAGTGGTTTTTGAAGGGTCTGGAGCCAACATCTTAGATAAATATCTAAGAACGGTTTGTACTACTTAGTCGTAAATGAAAAGGCACAGATTAGCAGTGAGACAGTTGGAACCCCTAGTTTTCGCTATGGATCTCTTATGCCTTGGCACAAAAGGCTGGGACATGTCAACTTTAATTCTTTAAGGCAGCTGTTGTCAAAGGAGATGGTTCGTGGGTTACCAGACAAATTCAACGATGACGTCGCCACCTGTACGACATGTATTCGTGCGAAACAAACACAGACTTCACGGAAGATATTTGTCTATTTTTTAAGTAAAAAAACTAAAGCCCTACAGGCTTTTAAAAAGTTTAAGGTTTTTGCGGAGACGCAAAGTGGCGAAAAACTGGAAATACTGAGGACTGATAATGGTCTGGAATATTGCAGCAAGGATTTTCAAAATTATACTGCGAAAAGTGGTATTCTGCATCAATTCTGCAGTGTCCCACATACGCCGCAGCAGAATGGTATCGCTGAAAGGGCAAATCGGACTTTGACCGAAATGGCCAGGAGCCTTATGAACGAAGGCGAACTACCTAAGTTCATGTGGGGAGAATTGGTCAACACTGCGGCGTTTTTACGAAATCGATGCCCAACCAAATCTGGCGAAGTAAAGCCAGAGGAGCTGTGGAGCAAGGCGATTTATGGACTAAAGCAGAGTGGCCGACAGTGGAATTTGAAGATGGATGCGACTCTCAACGAACTTGGTTTTACGCCCTCCAAATATGACAGGTGTATTTACTACAAGATTCTAAACGAACAATTGCGCTGATCATCGTTTATGTGGACGACCTACTGGTGACAACAAACGATCCGATGGAATTCAAAACGCTAAAGCAACGCCTAATTGAAAACTTCAAGATAAGGGACTTGGAACCTCCGGAACTGTGTGTCGAACTTGAGGTCAAACGTCTTGAAAATTGTCTGTATATCAGCCAAGGTGGATATATCAACGACCTGTTAGATAAATATGGTCTTAAAGATTGTAAGCCGGACCGATTGCCAATCCCGGGAAACTTGAAGTTAGAACAGGAACTGACAAGAGAGCGCAAGGAGATCGACAAGACAAAGTACCGCCGTTTAATAGGAAGCCTACTGCACCTGTCTATCTTTAGCAGAACGGACATAGCATTCACAATCAATGCGTTGTCACAATTCAACGGCGAACGGCGAACCTCGGCAGCAGCATTGGAATGCAGCGATGCACGTTCTCCGGTATCTGCAGGGTTCCAAGAGTTCTAGGATCAGGTATAAAAAGACTGCAGCGGATCTCCACGCTTATACTGATGCTAGTTGGGCTATTGATTACAATGATCGAAAGTCACAGAGTGAATTTGGATCCATCTGTGGAGGTGGAACAGTGCTCTGGCGTTCGAAGAAACAAACGATAGTCACTACATCGAGCACAGAAGCGGAGTACGTAAATCTCAGCTCTGTGGCAAAGGCAGCAGCATTTCTACACAATGGTCAATAACAATTTGGGGCGATAACCGCAGCGCACAGGCGATTGCAAATGACTTGGGGATCCAGGGACGAACCAAGCATCTCGACATTAAGTAACACTTTATAAAGGAGGCGATTGCAGATGGAAAGATCAAGCTCGAGTTTATCGGGTCTGAAGAGATGCCCGCGGACGCGTTAACAAAATCTATGGCAGTACCTTAGGAATGAGTTCCCAGAATTAAATAAATAAATCAAAGGAGGGGTGTTGGGTATAAATTTTGTAGACAACACATTAAATATTCACTTCCACAAATCTAATACTTTTAATGTCATTCCTTTCCCCCCTCATTTCCTTTTTCCATCTTTCTTTTTCCAATTCCATTTTCTGTCGTGTGCGGATGTATTTTCTGAAAAGCTAAATAAAGTAATCAAAAGTAGCTTTTGCGTAACTCACCATCCCCAAAACCATTGTTGTACTATTTTCCACTGGAAAGATGCCTATCTCGTTTGACTAATTTCTGATAGAGATACATAACCTTCCAGCTGGAAAATACGTAACGTATTCACAAATTTGATAGTTAATCACGAAGCATTCCATATAATTGACAGTTAATGATAAACACAAATAAATTGTCAAATCATCCAATAAAACCATTTTTAATTCAAAATAGTTTTAACAGTAGAATAAAATACGTCACCTGAATGGTAATTATGTTATGACATTTTCAATTGATGATTTCGAAGACTTATGGAAATTAATAGACATTGTTTTATTGTTAATTCAAAATACAACAGTATTTAAAAGATAATCGCAATATTCGTTTAATAGTACGTTCACACCGCACCCAAATTCAGCATTTCGGCTAGTTTCTGCATTTCAGGCCAAATGCATTGCATTTCGGCATACATTTCCTGCATTCCGGAATGTTGCATTTCAGCGAAATGCAGAATTTCGTCGCTTACTTACAAATGAAGTTCGTCAAATCGAACAACCCTCTTCACAAATTCAGCCCGCTGACATAAACAAAAAAACAGCTGTCAACAAAACAATAAATCATTTCAAGTGATCATTGCAATAGAAATGGAATATATATGTCTGAATTAGCATTTAAATTCATTTTTAAATTAATATAACAAGCTAAAAGGTTCACCCACTTCTGATTTCTAATCAGAAAAAAATATCAATAATAAATTCTGACACTAGCTGTCATTTGAAATGCTGAAGTCGCAGTGGGAACGCAAAATTGGATTCTGAAATTTTTTTCCTGAAATGCTGAATTTGGGTGCGGTGTAAACGTACTATAAGAGGTGGCTATATTCCAATAGAAAATAAGACTATCCCTTATTTCGTAAATCTGAACAAAATATTTTAATTTAATATAATAAAATTAAAGTGGTTTAAAACAGAATGGTGCAAACTGAAGTTTCATGGCTTTACTTCTGCAAAAACATGTATTCTTTTATATTAAGACGAGGTATTTTATTGTCATATAATAGTTCAGAAGAACGATTAAATTGCATAAAATTTCAAGTGAAACTAGCTGACAACCACCTAATCAGCGTAAAGGAAAGTGGAACTGTGAAATCTGGCGTCTGCGTTCGAAACGGAGAGGACCCTTTTTATTTCTACAACACTTTACTAGTTCCAAATCGGATAACCTCATATCGATTAGTAAAGCAACAGATCAAGGTTACAAAGTGGTTTTTGAAGGGTCTGGAGCCAACATCTTAGATAAATATCTAAGAACGGTTTGTACTACTTAGTCGTAAATGAAAAGGCACAGATTAGCAGTGGGACAGTTGGAACCCCTAGTTTTCGCTATGGATCTCTTATGCCTTGGCACAAAAGGCTGGGACATGTCAACTTTAATTCTTTAAGGCAGCTGTTGTCAAAGGAGATGGTTCGTGGGTTACCAGACAAATTCAACGATGACGTCGCCACCTGTACGACATGTATTCGAGCGAAACAAACACATACCCCTTTTCCGAATAGCAACGATAAGAAAACATCGCAGCGACTGCAGTGCACTTAGATAGTGCACTTAGATATCTGCGGCCCCATGCGGACGGAATCTCTTGGGAAATCCAAATACTTTATGACGTTCATCGATGATATTTCACGGAAGATATTTGTCTATTTTTTAAGTAAAAAAACTAAAGCCCTACAGTCTTTTAGGTTTTTGCGGAGACGCAAAGTGGCGAAAAACTGGAAATACTGAGGACTGATAATGGTCTGGAATATTGCAGCAAGGATTTTCAAAATTATACTGCGAAAAGTGGTATTCTGCATCAATTCTGCAGTGTCCCACATACGCCGCAGCAGAATAGTATCGCTGAAAGGGCAAATCGGACTTTGACCGAAATGGCCAGGAGCCTTATGAACGAAGGCGAACTACCTAAGTTCATGTGGGGAGAATTGGTCAACACTGCGGCGTTTTTACGAAATCGATGCCCAACCAAATCTGGCGAAGTAAAGCCAGAGGAGCTGTGGAGCAAGGCGATTTATGGACTAAAGCAGAGTGGCCGACAGTGGAATTTGGAGATGGATGCGACTCTCAACGAACTTGGTTTTACGCCCTCCAAATATGACAGGTGTATTTACTACAAGATTCTAAACGAACAATTGCGCTGATCATCGTTTATGTGGACGATCTACTGGTGACAACAAACGATCCGATGGAATTCAAAACGCTAAAGCAACGCCTAATTGAAAACTTCAAGATAAGGGACTTGGAACCTCCGGAACTGTGTGTCGAACTTGAGGTCAAACGTCTTGAAAATTGTCTGTATATCAGCCAAGGTGGATATATCAACGACCTGTTAGATAAATATGGTCTTAAAGATTGTAAGCCGGACCGATTGCCAATCCCGGGAAACTTGAAGTTAGAACAGGAACTGACAAGAGAGCGCAAGGAGATCGACAAGACAAAGTACCGCCGTTTAATAGGAAGCCTACTGCACCTGTCTATCTTTAGCAGAACGGACATAGCATTCACAATCAATGCGTTGTCACAATTCAACGGCGAACGGCGAACCTCGGCAGCAGCATTGGAGTGCAGCGATGCACGTTCTCCGGTATCTGCAGGGTTCCAAGAGTTCTAGGATCAGGTATAAAAAGACTGCAGCGGATCTCCACGCTTATACTGATGCTAGTTGGGCTATTGATTACAATGATCGAAAGTCACAGAGTGAATTTGGATCCATCTGTGGAGGTGGAACAGTGCTCTGGCGTTCGAAGAAACAAACGATAGTCACTACATCGAGCACAGAAGCGGAGTACGTAAATCTCAGCTCTGTGGCAAAGGCAGCAGCATTTCTACACAATGGTCAATAACAATTTGGGGCGATAACCGCAGCGCACAGGCGATTGCAAATGACTTGGGGATCCAGAGACGAACCAAGCATCTCGACATTAAGTAACACTTTATAAAGGAGGCGATTGCAGATGGAAAGATCAAGCTCGAGTTTATCGGGTCTGAAGAGATGCCCGCGGACGCGTTAACAAAATCTATGGCAGTACCTTACGAATGAGTTCCCAGAATTAAATAAATAAATTAAAGGAGGGGTGTTGGGTATAAAATGTAGACAACACATTAAATATTCACTTCCACAAATCTAATACTTTTAATGTCATTCCTTTCCCCCATCATTTCCTTTTTCTATCTTTCTTTTTCCAATTCCATTTTCTGTCGTGTGCGGATGTATTTTCTGAAAAGCTAAATAAAGTAATCAAAAGTAGCTTTTGCGTAACTCACCATCCCCAAAACCATTGTTGTACTATTTTCCACTGGAAAGATGCCTATCTCGTTTGACTAATTTCTGATAGAGATACATAACCTTCCAGCTGGAAAATACGTAACGTATTCACAAATTTGATAGTTAATCACGAAGCATTCCATATAATTGACAGTTAATGATAAACACAAATAAATTGTCAAATCATCCAATAAAACCATTTTTAATTCAAAATAGTTTTAACAGTAGAATAAAATACGTCACCTGAATGGTAATTATGTTATGACATTTTCAATTGATGATTTCGAAGACTTATGGAAATTAATAGACATTGTTTTATTGTTAATTCAAAATACAACAGTATTTAAAAGATAATCGTAATATTCGTTTAATAGTACGTTTACACCGCACCCAAATTCAGCATTTCGGCTAGTTTCTGCATTTCAGGCCAAATGCATTGCATTTCGGCATACATTTCCTGCATTCCGGAATGTTGCATTTCAGCGAAATGCAGAATTTCGTCGCTTACTTACAAATGAAGTTCGTCAAATCGAACAACCCTCTTCACAAATTCAGCCCGCTGACATAAACAAAAAAACAGCTGTCAACAAAACAATAAATCATTTCAAGTGATCATTGCAATAGAAATGGAATATATATGTCTGAATTAGCATTTAAATTCATTTTTAAATTAATATAACAAGCTAAAAGGTTCACCTACTTCTGATTTCTAATCAGAAAAAAATATCAATAATAAATTCTGACACTAGCTGTCATTTGAAATGCTGAAGTCGCAGTGGGAACGCAAAATTGGATTCTGAAATTTTTTTCCTGAAATGCTGAATTTGGGTGCGGTGTAAACGTACTATAAGAGGTGGCTATATTCCAATAGAAAATAAGACTATCCCTTATTTCGTAAATCTGAACAAAATATTTTAATTTAATATCATAAAATTAAAGTGGTTTAAAACAGAATGGTGCAAACTGAAGTTTCATGGCTTTACTTCTGCAAAAACATGTATTCTTTTATATTAAGACGAGGTATTTTATTGTCATATAATAGTTCAGAAGAACGATTAAATTGCATAAAATTTCAAGTGAAACTAGCTGACAACCACCCAATCAGCGTAAAGGAAAGTGGAACTGTGAAATCTGGCGTCTGCGTTCGAAACGGAGAGGACCCTTTTTATTTCTACAACACTTTACTAGTTCCAAATCGGATAACCTCATATCGATTAGTAAAGCAACAGATCAAGGTTACAAAGTGGTTTTTGAAGGGTCTGGAGCCAACATCTTAGATAAATATCTAAGAACGGTTTGTACTACTTAGTCGTAAATGAAAAGGCACAGATTAGCAGTGAGACAGTTGGAACCCCTAGTTTTCGCTATGGATCTCTTATGCCTTGGCACAAAAGGCTGGGACATGTCAACTTTAATTCTTTAAGGCAGCTGTTGTCAAAGGAGATGGTTCGTGGGTTACCAGACAAATTCAACGATGACGTCGCCACCTGTACGACATGTATTCGTGCGAAACAAACACAGACCCCTTTTCCGAATAGCAACGATAAGAAAACATCGCAGCGACTGCAGCTAGTGCACTTAGATATCTGCGGCCCCATGCGGACGGAATCTCTTGGGAAATCCAAATACTTTATGACGTTCATCGATGATATTTCACGGAAGATATTTGTCTATTTTTTAAGTAAAAAAACTAAAGCCCTACAGTCTTTTAGGTTTTTGCGGAGACGCAAAGTGGCGAAAAACTGGAAATACTGAGGACTGATAATGGTCTGGAATATTGCAGCAAAGATTTTCAAAATTATACTGCGAAAAGTGGTATTCTGCATCAATTCTGCAGTGTCCCACATACGCCGCAGCAGAATGGTATCGCTGAAAGGGCAAATCGGACTTTGACCGAAATGGCCAGGAGCCTTATGAACGAAGGCGAACTACCTAAGTTCATGTGGGGAGAATTGGTCAACACTGCGGCGTTTTTACGAAATCGATGCCCAACCAAATCTGGCGAAGTAAAGCCAGAGGAGCTGTGGAGCAAGGCGATTTATGGACTAAAGCAGAGTGGCCGACAGTGGAATTTGAAGATGGATGCGACTCTCAACGAACTTGGTTTTACGCCCTCCAAATATGACAGGTGTATTTACTACAAGATTCTAAACGAACAATTGCGCTGATCATCGTTTATGTGGACGACCTACTGGTGACAACAAACGATCCGATGGAATTCAAAACGCTAAAGCAACGCCTAATTGAAAACTTCAAGATAAGGGACTTGGAACCTCCGGAACTGTGTGTCGAACTTGAGGTCAAACGTCTTGAAAATTGTCTGTATATCAGCCAAGGTGGATATATCAACGACCTGTTAGATAAATATGGTCTTAAAGATTGTAAGCCGGACCGATTGCCAATCCCGGGAAACTTGAAGTTAGAACAGGAACTGACAAGAGAGCGCAAGGAGATCGACAAGACAAAGTACCGCCGTTTAATAGGAAGCCTACTGCACCTGTCTATCTTTAGCAGAACGGACATAGCATTCACAATCAATGCGTTGTCACAATTCAACGGCGAACGGCGAACCTCGGCAGCAGCATTGGAATGCAGCGATGCACGTTCTCCGGTATCTGCAGGGTTCCAAGAGTTCTAGGATCAGGTATAAAAAGACTGCAGCGGATCTCCACGCTTATACTGATGCTAGTTGGGCTATTGATTACAATGATCGAAAGTCACAGAGTGAATTTGGATCCATCTGTGGAGGTGGAACAGTGCTCTGGCATTCGAAGAAACAAACGATAGTCACTACATCGAGCACAGAAGCGGAGTACGTAAATCTCAGCTCTGTGGCAAAGGCAGCAGCATTTCTACACAATGGTCAATAACAATTTGGGGCGATAACCGCAGCGCACAGGCGATTGCAAATGACTTGGGGATCCAGGGACGAACCAAGCATCTCGACATTAAGTAACACTTTATAAAGGAGGCGATTGCAGATGGAAAGATCAAGCTCGAGTTTATCGGGTCTGAAGAGATGCCCGCGGACGCGTTAACAAAATCTATGGCAGTACCTTAGGAATGAGTTCCCAGAATTAAATAAATAAATCAAAGGAGGGGTGTTGGGTATAAATTTTGTAGACAACACATTAAATATTCACTTCCACAAATCTAATACTTTTAATGTCATTCCTTTCCCCCCTCATTTCCTTTTTCCATCTTTCTTTTTCCAATTCCATTTTCTGTCGTGTGCGGATGTATTTTCTGAAAAGCTAAATAAAGTAATCAAAAGTAGCTTTTGCGTAACTCACCATCCCCAAAACCATTGTTGTACTATTTTCCACTGGAAAGATGCCTATCTCGTTTGACTAATTTCTGATAGAGATACATAACCTTCCAGCTGGAAAATACGTAACGTATTCACAAATTTGATAGTTAATCACGAAGCATTCCATATAATTGACAGTTAATGATAAACACAAATAAATTGTCAAATCATCCAATAAAACCATTTTTAATTCAAAATAGTTTTAACAGTAGAATAAAATACGTCACCTGAATGGTAATTATGTTATGACATTTTCAATTGATGATTTCGAAGACTTATGGAAATTAATAGACATTGTTTTATTGTTAATTCAAAATACAACAGTATTTAAAAGATAATCGCAATATTCGTTTAATAGTACGTTCACACCGCACCCAAATTCAGCATTTCGGCTAGTTTCTGCATTTCAGGCCAAATGCATTGCATTTCGGCATACATTTCCTGCATTCCGGAATGTTGCATTTCAGCGAAATGCAGAATTTCGTCGCTTACTTACAAATGAAGTTCGTCAAATCGAACAACCCTCTTCACAAATTCAGCCCGCTGACATAAACAAAAAAACAGCTGTCAACAAAACAATAAATCATTTCAAGTGATCATTGCAATAGAAATGGAATATATATGTCTGAATTAGCATTTAAATTCATTTTTAAATTAATATAACAAGCTAAAAGGTTCACCCACTTCTGATTTCTAATCAGAAAAAAATATCAATAATAAATTCTGACACTAGCTGTCATTTGAAATGCTGAAGTCGCAGTGGGAACGCAAAATTGGATTCTGAAATTTTTTTCCTGAAATGCTGAATTTGGGTGCGGTGTAAACGTACTATAAGAGGTGGCTATATTCCAATAGAAAATAAGACTATCCCTTATTTCGTAAATCTGAACAAAATATTTTAATTTAATATAATAAAATTAAAGTGGTTTAAAACAGAATGGTGCAAACTGAAGTTTCATGGCTTTACTTCTGCAAAAACATGTATTCTTTTATATTAAGACGAGGTATTTTATTGTCATATAATAGTTCAGAAGAACGATTAAATTGCATAAAATTTCAAGTGAAACTAGCTGACAACCACCTAATCAGCGTAAAGGAAAGTGGAACTGTGAAATCTGGCGTCTGCGTTCGAAACGGAGAGGACCCTTTTTATTTCTACAACACTTTACTAGTTCCAAATCGGATAACCTCATATCGATTAGTAAAGCAACAGATCAAGGTTACAAAGTGGTTTTTGAAGGGTCTGGAGCCAACATCTTAGATAAATATCTAAGAACGGTTTGTACTACTTAGTCGTAAATGAAAAGGCACAGATTAGCAGTGGGACAGTTGGAACCCCTAGTTTTCGCTATGGATCTCTTATGCCTTGGCACAAAAGGCTGGGACATGTCAACTTTAATTCTTTAAGGCAGCTGTTGTCAAAGGAGATGGTTCGTGGGTTACCAGACAAATTCAACGATGACGTCGCCACCTGTACGACATGTATTCGAGCGAAACAAACACATACCCCTTTTCCGAATAGCAACGATAAGAAAACATCGCAGCGACTGCAGTGCACTTAGATAGTGCACTTAGATATCTGCGGCCCCATGCGGACGGAATCTCTTGGGAAATCCAAATACTTTATGACGTTCATCGATGATATTTCACGGAAGATATTTGTCTATTTTTTAAGTAAAAAAACTAAAGCCCTACAGTCTTTTAGGTTTTTGCGGAGACGCAAAGTGGCGAAAAACTGGAAATACTGAGGACTGATAATGGTCTGGAATATTGCAGCAAGGATTTTCAAAATTATACTGCGAAAAGTGGTATTCTGCATCAATTCTGCAGTGTCCCACATACGCCGCAGCAGAATAGTATCGCTGAAAGGGCAAATCGGACTTTGACCGAAATGGCCAGGAGCCTTATGAACGAAGGCGAACTACCTAAGTTCATGTGGGGAGAATTGGTCAACACTGCGGCGTTTTTACGAAATCGATGCCCAACCAAATCTGGCGAAGTAAAGCCAGAGGAGCTGTGGAGCAAGGCGATTTATGGACTAAAGCAGAGTGGCCGACAGTGGAATTTGAAGATGGATGCGACTCTCAACGAACTTGGTTTTACGCCCTCCAAATATGACAGGTGTATTTACTACAAGATTCTAAACGAACAATTGCGCTGATCATCGTTTATGTGGACGATCTACTGGTGACAACAAACGATCCGATGGAATTCAAAACGCTAAAGCAACGCCTAATTGAAAACTTCAAGATAAGGGACTTGGAACCTCCGGAACTGTGTGTCGAACTTGAGGTCAAACGTCTTGAAAATTGTCTGTACATCAGCCAAGGTGGATATATCAACGACCTGTTAGATAAATATGGTCTTAAAGATTGTAAGCCGGACCGATTGCCAATCCCGGGAAACTTGAAGTTAGAACAGGAACTGACAAGAGAGCGCAAGGAGATCGACAAGACAAAGTACCGCCGTTTAATAGGAAGCCTACTGCACCTGTCTATCTTTAGCAGAACGGACATAGCATTCACAATCAATGCGTTGTCACAATTCAACGGCGAACGGCGAACCTCGGCAGCAGCATTGGAGTGCAGCGATGCACGTTCTCCGGTATCTGCAGGGTTCCAAGAGTTCTAGGATCAGGTATAAAAAGACTGCAGCGGATCTCCACGCTTATACTGATGCTAGTTGGGCTATTGATTACAATGATCGAAAGTCACAGAGTGAATTTGGATCCATCTGTGGAGGTGGAACAGTGCTCTGGCGTTCGAAGAAACAAACGATAGTCACTACATCGAGCACAGAAGCGGAGTACGTAAATCTCAGCTCTGTGGCAAAGGCAGCAGCATTTCTACACAATGGTCAATAACAATTTGGGGCGATAACCGCAGCGCACAGGCGATTGCAAATGACTTGGGGATCCAGGGACGAACCAAGCATCTCGACATTAAGTAACACTTTATAAAGGAGGCGATTGCAGATGGAAAGATCAAGCTCGAGTTTATCGGGTCTGAAGAGATGCCCGCGGACGCGTTAACAAAATCTATGGCAGTACCTTACGAATGAGTTCCCAGAATTAAATAAATAAATTAAAGGAGGGGTGTTGGGTATAAAATGTAGACAACACATTAAATATTCACTTCCACAAATCTAATACTTTTAATATCATTCCTTTCCCCCATCATTTCCTTTTTCCATCTTTCTTTTTCCAATTCCATTTTCTGTCGTGTGCGGATGTATTTTCTGAAAAGCTAAATAAAGTAATCAAAAGTAGCTTTTGCGTAACTCACCATCCCCAAAACCATTGTTGTACTATTTTCCACTGGAAAGATGCCTATCTCGTTTGACTAATTTCTGATAGAGATACATAACCTTCCAGCTGGAAAATACGTAACGTATTCACAAATTTGATAGTTAATCACGAAGCATTCCATATAATTGACAGTTAATGATAAACACAAATAAATTGTCAAATCATCCAATAAAACCATTTTTAATTCAAAATAGTTTTAACAGTAGAATAAAATACGTCACCTGAATGGTAATTATGTTATGACATTTTCAATTGATGATTTCGAAGACTTATGGAAATTAATAGACATTGTTTTATTGTTAATTCAAAATACAACAGTATTTAAAAGATAATCGCAATATTCGTTTAATAGTACGTTCACACCGCACCCAAATTCAGCATTTCGGCTAGTTTCTGCATTTCAGGCCAAATGCATTGCATTTCGGCATACATTTCCTGCATTCCGGAATGTTGCATTTCAGCGAAATGCAGAATTTCGTCGCTTACTTACAAATGAAGTTCGTCAAATCGAACAACCCTCTTCACAAATTCAGCCCGCTGACATAAACAAAAAAACAGCTGTCAACAAAACAATAAATCATTGCAATAGAAATGGAATATATATGTCTGAATTAGCATTTAAATTCATTTTTAAATTAATATAACAAGCTAAAAGGTTCACCCACTTCTGATTTCTAATCAGAAAAAAATATCAATAATAAATTCTGACACTAGCTGTCATTTGAAATGCTGAAGTCGCAGTGGGAACGCAAAATTGGATTCTGAAATTTTTTTCCTGAAATGCTGAATTTGGGTGCGGTGTAAACGTACTATAAGAGGTGGCTATATTCCAATAGAAAATAAGACTATCCCTTATTTCGTAAATCTGAACAAAATATTTTAATTTAATATAATAAAATTAAAGTGGTTTAAAACAGAATGGTGCAAACTGAAGTTTCATGGCTTTACTTCTGCAAAAACATGTATTCTTTTATATTAAGACGAGGTATTTTATTGTCATATAATAGTTCAGAAGAACGATTAAATTGCATAAAATTTCAAGTGAAACTAGCTGACAACCACCTAATCAGCGTAAAGGAAAGTGGAACTGTGAAATCTGGCGTCTGCGTTCGAAACGGAGAGGACCCTTTTTATTTCTACAACACTTTACTAGTTCCAAATCGGATAACCTCATATCGATTAGTAAAGCAACAGATCAAGGTTACAAAGTGGTTTTTGAAGGGTCTGGAGCCAACATCTTAGATAAATATCTAAGAACGGTTTGTACTCCTTAGTCGTAAATGAAAAGGCACAGATTAGCAGTGGGACAGTTGGAACCCGTAGTTTTCGCTATGGATCTCTTATGCCTTGGCACAAAAGGCTGGGACATGTTAACTTTAATTCTTTAAGGCAGCTGTTGTCAAAGGAGATGGTTCGTGGGTTACCAGACAAATTCAACGATGACGTCGCCACCTGTACGACATGTATTCGTGCGAAACAAACACAGACCCCTTTTCCGAATAGCAACGATAAGAAAACATCGCAGCGACTGCAGCTAGTGCACTTAGATATCTGCGGCCCCATGCGGACGGAATCTCTTGGGAAATCCAAATACTTTATGACGTTCATCGATGATATTTCACGGAAGATATTTGTCTATTTTTTAAGTAAAAAAACTAAAGCCCTACAGTCTTTTAGGTTTTTGCGGAGACGCAAAGTGGCGAAAAACTGGAAATACTGAGGACTGATAATGGTCTGGAATATTGCAGCAAGGATTTTCAAAATTATACTGCGAAAAGTGGTATTCTGCATCAATTCTGCAGTGTCCCACATACGCCGCAGCAGAATGGTATCGCTGAAAGGGCAAATCGGACTTTGACCGAAATGGCCAGGAGCCTTATGAACGAAGGCGAACTACCTAAGTTCATGTGGGGAGAATTGGTCAACACTGCGGCGTTTTTACGAAATCGATGCCCAACCAAATCTGGCGAAGTAAAGCCAGAGGAGCTGTGGAGCAAGGCGATTTATGGACTAAAGCAGAGTGGCCGACAGTGGAATTTGAAGATGGATGCGACTCTCAACGAACTTGGTTTTACGCCCTCCAAATATGACAGGTGTATTTACTACAAGATTCTAAACGAACAATTGCGGTGATCATCGTTTATGTGGACGATCTACTGGTGACAACAAACGATCCGATGGAATTCAAAACGCTAAAGCAACGCCTAATTGAAAACTTCAAGATAAGGGACTTGGAACCTCCGGAACTGTGTGTCGAACTTGAGGTCAAACGTCTTGAAAATTGTCTGTATATCAGCCAAGGTGGATATATCAACGACCTGTTAGATAAATATGGTCTTAAAGATTCTAAGCCGGACCGATTGCCAATCCCGGGAAACTTGAAGTTAGAACAGGAACTGACAGGAACTGACAAGAGAGCGCAAGGAGATCGACAAGACAAAGTACCGCCGTTTAATAGGAAGCCTACTGCACCTGTCTACCTTTAGCAGAATGGACATAGCATTCACAATCAATGCGTTGTCACAATTCAACGGCGAACGGCGAACCTCGGCAGCAGCATTGGAATGCAGCGATGCACGTTCTCCGGTATCTGCAGGGTTCCAAGAGTTCTAGGATCAGGTATAAAAAGACTGCAGCGGATCTCCACGCTTATACTGATGCTAGTTGGGCTATTGATTACAATGATCGAAAGTCACAGAGTGAATTTGGATCCATCTGTGGAGGTGGAACAGTGCTCTGGCGTTCGAAGAAACAAACGATAGTCACTACATCGAGCACAGAAGCGGAGTACGTAAATCTCAGCTCTGTGGCAAAGGAAGCAGCATTTTTACACAATTTTTTAGAAGAACTTGGGCTTCGTCAATGGTCAATAACAATTTGGGGCGATAACCGCAGCGCACAGGCGATTGCAAATGACTTGGGGATCCAGGGACGAACCAAGCATCTCGACATTAAGTAACACTTTATAAAGGAGGCGATTGCAGATGGAAAGATCAAGCTCGAGTTTATCGGGTCTGAAGAGATGCCCGCGGACGCGTTAACAAAATCTATGGCAGTACCTTACGAATGAGTTCCCAGAATTAAATAAATAAATTAAAGGAGGGGTGTTGGGTATAAAATGTAGACAACACATTAAATATTCACTTCCACAAATCTAATACTTTTAATATCATTCCTTTCCCCCATCATTTCCTTTTTCCATCTTTCTTTTTCCAATTCCATTTTCTGTCGTGTGCGGATGTATTTTCTGAAAAGCTAAATAAAGTAATCAAAAGTAGCTTTTGCGTAACTCACCATCCCCAAAACCATTGTTGTACTATTTTCCACTGGAAAGATGCCTATCTCGTTTGACTAATTTCAGATAGAGATACATAACCTTCTAGCTGGAAAATACGTAACGTATTCACAAATTTGATAGTTAATCACGAAGCATTCCATATAATTGACAGTTAATGACAAACACAAATAAATTGTCAAATCATACAATAAAACCATTTTTAACTCAAAATAGTTTTAACAGTAGAATAAAATACGTCACCTGAATGGCAATTATGTTATGACATTTTCAATTGATGATTTCGAAGACTTATTAAATTCTTATGGAAATTAATAGACATTGTTTTATTGTTAATTCAAAATACAACAGTATTTAAAAGATAATCGCAATATTCGTTTAATAGTACGTTTACACCGCACCCAAATTCAGCATTTCGGCTAGTTTCTGCATTTCAGGCCAAATGTATTGCATTTCGGCATATATTTCCTGCATTCCGGAATGTTGCATTTCAGCGAAATGCAGAATTTCGTCGCTGCATTTGTAAGTTCGTCTAATCGAACAACCCTCTTCACAAATTCAGCCCGCTGACATAAACGAAAAAACAGCTGTCAACAAAACAATAAATCATTTCAAGTGATCATTGCAATAGAAATGGAATATTTATGTCTGAATTAGCATTTAAATTCATTTTTAAATTAATATAACAAGCTAAAAGGTTCACCCACTTCTGATTTCTAATCAGAAAAAAATATCAATAATAAATTCTGACACTAGCTGTCATTTGAAATGCTGAAGTCGCAGTGGGAACGCAAAATTGGATTCTGAAATTTTTTTCCTGAAATGCTGAATTTGGGTGCGGTGTAAACGTACTGTAAGAGGTGGCTATATTCCAATAGAAAATAAGACTATCCCTTATTTCGTAAATCTGAACAAAATATTTTAATTTAATATAATAAAATTAAAGTGGTTTAAAACAGAATGGTGCAAACTGAAGTTTCATGGCTTTACTTCTGCAAAAACATGTACTCTTTTATATTAAGACGAGGTATTTTATTGTCATATAATAGTTCAGAAGAACGATTAAATTGCATAAAATTTCAAGTGAAACTAGCTGACAACCACCTAATCAGCGTAAAGGAAAGTGGAACTGTGAAATCTGCCGTCTGCGTTCGAAACGGAGAGGACCCTTTTTATTTCTACAACACTTTACTAGTTCCAAATCGGATAACCTCATATCGATTAGTAAAGCAACAGATCAAGGTTACAAAGTGGTTTTTGAAGGGTCTGGAGCCAACATCTTAGATAAATATCTAAGAACGGTTTGTACTACTTAGTCGTAAATGAAAAGGCACAGATTAGCAGTGAGACAGTTGGAACCCCTAGTTTTCGCTATGGATCTCTTATGCCTTGGCACAAAAGGCTGGGACATGTCAACTTTAATTCTTTAAGGCAGCTGTTGTCAAAGGAGATGGTTCGTGGGTTACCAGACAAATTCAACGATGACGTCGCCACCTGTACGACATGTATTCGTGCGAAACAAACACAGACCCCTTTTCCGAATAGCAACGATAAGAAAACATCGCAGCGACTGCAGCTAGTGCACTCAGATATCTGCGGCCCCATGCGGACGGAATCTCTTGGGAAATCCAAATACTTTATCACGTTCATCGATGATATTTCACGGAAGATATTTGTCTATTTTTTAAGTAAAAAAACTAAAGCCCTACAGGCTTTTAAAAAGTTAAAGGTTTTTGCGGAGACGCAAAGTGGCGAAAAACTGGAAATACTGAGGACTGATAATGGTCTGGAATATTGCAGCAAAGATTTTCAAAATTATACTGCGAAAAGTGGTATTCTGCATCAATTCTGCAGTGTCCCACATACGCCGCAGCAGAATGGTATCGCTGAAAGGGCAAATCGGACCTTGGCCGAAATGACCAGGAGCCTTATGAACGAAGGCGAACTATCTAAGTTCATGTGGGGAGAATTGGTCAACACTGCGGCGTTTTTACGAAATCGATGCCCAACCAAATCTGGCGAAGTAACGCCAGAGGTGCTGTGGAGCAGATGCAAATCAAGTGTATTTTTTCTCAAGGAAATCGGAGCAAAGGCTTACACACTGAATAAAACCTCTTATCTTGAAAAACTTGACTATAAATCAGAGGAGGACATTCTTGTTGGATACGCGGTAGAGACAAAGGCCTACAGAATTTGGGTACCAAACAAACGAAGTGTTATTAAAAGCAGAGACGTCAGATTTGTTCAAAATGACAGCAATATTCAATATTATATGCATTTCCTGAAAGCATCAATGAGCAAAATAGTTCAGTTCAATGCATGTCAACTGTGGACTCTGAGTCCAATGAAGAAAATTCAAACAAGGTGCGTAATGATCCTGAAACAGTTAAGGATATCGAATCCTTGCAAGACTCGGATGAATGGCGAGAGGCGAGAGGCGATGCGAATCGAGTACGATTCACTTCTAAAAAAGGACACATGGACCTTGGTTGACAGACCGCAGAATAGGGTGATAAAATCAAGAGGGGTTTTTAAGATCAAGTACATGCCGGATGGAACTATAGAGAAGAGGGAGGCGCTCCTCATTGCAAGGTTTGGATTTGACCAAATTCAGGGTATCCACTACCAAGATACCTACTCACCAGTGGCAAATATTAGTTCGATCCGTCTAACCATGGCAATTACGATTGAAAACACGTTGGACTTGCATCATCTAGATGTTTCTACACCGTTGTTTTTATGGAACAGCCTGAAGGTTTTGCGTATGGAGACCGAGTATGCAAATTGAACAAGGCGATTTATGGACTAAAGCAGAGTGGCCGACAGTGGAATTTGAAGATGGATGCGACTCTCAACGAACTTGGTTTTACGCCCTCCAAATATGACAGGTGTATTTACTACAAGATTCTAAACGAACAATTGCGCTGATCATCGTTTATGTGGACGACCTACTGGTGACAACAAACGATCCGATGGAATTCAAAACGCTAAAGCAACGCCTAATTGAAAACTTCAAGATAAGGGACTTGGAACCTCCGGAACTGTGTGTCGAACTTGATGTCAAACGTCTTGAAAATTGTCTGTATATCAGCCAAGGTGGATATATCAACGACCTGTTAGATAAATATGGTCTTAAAGATTCTAAGCCGGACCGACTGAAAATCCCGGGAAACTTGAAGTTAGAACAGGAACTGACAAGAGAGCGCAAGGAGATCGACAAGACAAAGTACCGCCGTTTAATAGGAAGCCTACTGCACCTGTCTACCTTTAGCAGAATGGACATAGCATTCACAATCAATGCGTTGTCACAATTCAACGGCGAACCTCGGCAGCAGCATTGGAATGCAGCGATGCACGTTCTCCGGTATCTGCAGGGTTCCAAGAGTTCTGGGATCGTGTATAAAAAGACTGCAGCGGATCTCCACGCTTATACTGATGCTAGTTGGGCTATTGATTACAATGATCGAAAGTCACAGAGTGAATTTGGATCCATCTGTGGAGGTGGAACAGTGCTCTGGCGTTCGAAGAAACAAACGATAGTCACTACATCGAGCACAGAAGCGGAGTACGTAAATCTCAGCTCTGTGGCAAAGGAAGCAGCATTTTTACACAATTTTTTAGAAGAACTTGGGCTTCGTCAATGGTCAATAACAATTTGGGGCGATAACCGCAGCGCACAGGCGATTGCAAATGACTTGGGGATCCAGGGACGAACCAAGCATCTCGACATTAAGTAACACTTTATAAAGGAGGCGATTGCAGATGGAAAGATCAAGCTCGAGTTTATCGGGTCTGAAGAGATGCCCGCGGACGCGTTAACAAAATCTATGGCAGTACCTTACGAATGAGTTCCCAGAATTAAATAAATAAATTAAAGGAGGGGTGTTGGGTATAAAATGTAGACAACACATTAAATATTCACTTCCACAAATCTAATACTTTTAATATCATTCCTTTCCCCCATCATTTCCTTTTTCCATCTTTCTTTTTCCAATTCCATTTTCTGTCGTGTGCGGATGTATTTTCTGAAAAGCTAAATAAAGTAATCAAAAGTAGCTTTTGCGTATTTCACCATCCCCAAAACCATTGTTGTACTATTTTCCACTGGAAAGATGCCTATCTCGTTTGACTAACTTCAGATAGAGATACATAACCTTCTAGCTGGAAAATACGTAACGTATTCACAAATTTGATAGTTAATCACGAAGCATTCCATATAATTGACAGTTAATGACAAACACAAATAAATTGTCAAATCATACAATAAAACCATTTTTAACTCAAAATAGTTTTAACAGTAGAATAAAATACGTCACCTGAATGGCAATTATGTTATGACATTTTCAATTGATGATTTCGAAGACTTATTAAATTCTTATGGAAATTAATAGACATTGTTTTATTGTTAATTCAAAATACAACAGTATTTAAAAGATAATCGCAATATTCGTTTAATAGTTCGTTTACACCGCACCCAAATTCAGCATTTCGGCTAGTTTCTGCATTTCAGGCCAAATGTATTGCATTTCGGCATATATTTCCTGCATTCCGGAATGTTGCATTTCAGCGAAATGCAGAATTTCGTCGCTGCATTTGTAAGTTCGTCTAATCGAACAACCCTCTTCACAAATTCAGCCCGCTGACATAAACAAAAAAACAGCTGTCAACAAAACAATAAATCATTTCAAGTGATCATTGCAATAGAAATGGAATATTTATGTCTGAATTTGCATTTAAATTCATTTTTAAATTAATATAACAAGCTAAAAGGTTCACCCGCTTCTGATTTCTAATCAGAAAAAAATATCAATAATAAATTCTGACACTAGCTGTCATTTGAAATGCTGAAGTCGCAGTGGGAACGCAAAATTGGATTCTGAAATTTTTTTCCTGAAATGCTGAATTTGGGTGCGGTGTAAACGTACTGTAAGAGGTGGCTATATTCCAATAGAAAATAAGACTATCCCTTATTTCGTAAATCTGAACAAAATATTTTAATTTAATATAATAAAATTAAAGTGGTTTAAAACAGAATGGTGCAAACTGAAGTTTCATGGCTTTACTTCTGCAAAAACATGTACTCTTTTATATTAAGACGAGGTATTTTATTGTCATACAATAGTTCAGAAGAACGATTAAATTGCATAAAATTTCAAGTGAAACTAGCTGACAACCACCTAATCAGCGTAAAGAAAAGTGGAACTGTGAAATCTGGCGTCTGCGTTCGAAACGGAGAGGACCCTTTTTATTTCTACAACACTTTACTAGTTCCAAATCGGATAACCTCATATCGATTAGTAAAGCAACAGATCAAGGTTACAAAGTGGTTTTTGAAGGGTCTGGAGCCAACATCTTAGATAAATATCTAAGAACGGTTTGTACTACTTAGTCGTAAATGAAAAGACACAGATTAGCAGTGAGACAGTTGGAACCCCTAGTTTTCGCTATGGATCTCTTATGCCTTGGCACAAAAGGCTGGGACATGTCAACTTTAATTCTTTAAGGCAGCTGTTGTCAAAGGAGATGGTTCGTGGGTTACCAGACAAATTCAACGATGACGTCGCCACCTGTACGACATGTATTCGTGCGAAACAAACACAGACCCCTTTTCCGAATAGCAACGATAAGAAAACATCGCAGCGACTGCAGCTAGTGCACTCAGATATCTGCGGCCCCATGCGGACGGAATCTCTTGGGAAATCCAAATACTTTATCACGTTCATCGATGATATTTCACGGAAGATATTTGTCTATTTTTTAAGTAAAAAAACTAAAGCCCTACAGGCTTTTAAAAAGTTAAAGGTTTTTGCGGAGACGCAAAGTGGCGAAAAACTGGAAATACTGAGGACTGATAATGGTCTGGAATATTGCAGCAAAGATTTTCAAAATTATACTGCGAAAAGTGGTATTCTGCATCAATTCTGCAGTGTCCCACATACGCCGCAGCAGAATGGTATCGCTGAAAGGGCAAATCGGACTTTGACCGAAATGGCCAGGAGCCTTATGAACGAAGGCGAACTACCTAAGTTCATGTGGGGAGAATTGGTCAACACTGCGGCGTTTTTACGAAATCGATGCCCAACCAAATCTGGCGAAGTAAAGCCAGAGGAGCTGTGGAGCAAGGCGATTTATGGACTAAAGCAGAGTGGCCGACAGTGGAATTTGAAGATGGATGCGACTCTCAACGAACTTGGTTTTACGCCCTCCAAATATGACAGGTGTATTTACTACAAGATTCTAAACGAACAATTGCGCTGATCATCGTTTATGTGGACGACCTACTGGTGACAACAAACGATCCGATGGAATTCAAAACGCTAAAGCAACGCCTAATTGAAAACTTCAAGATAAGGGACTTGGAACCTCCGGAACTGTGTGTCGAACTTGAGGTCAAACGTCTTGAAAATTGTCTGTATATCAGCCAAGGTGGATATATCAACGACCTGTTAGATAAATATGGTCTTAAAGATTGTAAGCCGGACCGATTGCCAATCCCGGGAAACTTGAAGTTAGAACAGGAACTGACAAGAGAGCGCAAGGAGATCGACAAGACAAAGTACCGCCGTTTAATAGGAAGCCTACTGCACCTGTCTATCTTTAGCAGAACGGACATAGCATTCACAATCAATGCGTTGTCACAATTCAACGGCGAACGGCGAACCTCGGCAGCAGCATTGGAATGCAGCGATGCACGTTCTCCGGTATCTGCAGGGTTCCAAGAGTTCTAGGATCAGGTATAAAAAGACTGCAGCGGATCTCCACGCTTATACTGATGCTAGTTGGGCTATTGATTACAATGATCGAAAGTCACAGAGTGAATTTGGATCCATCTGTGGAGGTGGAACAGTGCTCTGGCATTCGAAGAAACAAACGATAGTCACTACATCGAGCACAGAAGCGGAGTACGTAAATCTCAGCTCTGTGGCAAAGGCAGCAGCATTTCTACACAATGGTCAATAACAATTTGGGGCGATAACCGCAGCGCACAGGCGATTGCAAATGACTTGGGGATCCAGGGACGAACCAAGCATCTCGACATTAAGTAACACTTTATAAAGGAGGCGATTGCAGATGGAAAGATCAAGCTCGAGTTTATCGGGTCTGAAGAGATGCCCGCGGACGCGTTAACAAAATCTATGGCAGTACCTTAGGAATGAGTTCCCAGAATTAAATAAATAAATTAAAGGAGGGGTGTTGGGTATAAATTTTGTAGACAACACATTAAATATTCACTTCCACAAATCTAATACTTTTAATGTCATTCCTTTCCCCCATCATTTCCTTTTTCCATCTTTCTTTTTCCAATTCCATTTTCTGTCGTGTGCGGATGTATTTTCTGAAAAGCTAAATAAAGTAATCAAAAGTAGCTTTTGCGTAACTCACCATCCCCAAAACCATTGTTGTACTATTTTCCACTGGAAAGATGCCTATCTCGTTTGACTAATTTCTGATAGAGATACATAACCTTCCAGCTGGAAAATACGTAACGTATTCACAAATTTGATAGTTAATCACGAAGCATTCCATATAATTGACAGTTAATGATAAACACAAATAAATTGTCAAATCATCCAATAAAACCATTTTTAATTCAAAATAGTTTTAACAGTAGAATAAAATACGTCACCTGAATGGTAATTATGTTATGACATTTTCAATTGATGATTTCGAAGACTTATGGAAATTAATAGACATTGTTTTATTGTTAATTCAAAATACAACAGTATTTAAAAGATAATCGCAATATTCGTTTAATAGTACGTTCACACCGCACCCAAATTCAGCATTTCGGCTAGTTTCTGCATTTCAGGCCAAATGCATTGCATTTCGGCATACATTTCCTGCATTCCGGAATGTTGCATTTCAGCGAAATGCAGAATTTCGTCGCTTACTTACAAATGAAGTTCGTCAAATCGAACAACCCTCTTCACAAATTCAGCCCGCTGACATAAACAAAAAAACAGCTGTCAACAAAACAATAAATCATTTCAAGTGATCATTGCAATAGAAATGGAATATATATGTCTGAATTAGCATTTAAATTCATTTTTAAATTAATATAACAAGCTAAAAGGTTCACCCACTTCTGATTTCTAATCAGAAAAAAATATCAATAATAAATTCTGACACTAGCTGTCATTTGAAATGCTGAAGTCGCAGTGGGAACGCAAAATTGGATTCTGAAATTTTTTTCCTGAAATGCTGAATTTGGGTGCGGTGTAAACGTACTATAAGAGGTGGCTATATTCCAATAGAAAATAAGACTATCCCTTATTTCGTAAATCTGAACAAAATATTTTAATTTAATATAATAAAATTAAAGTGGTTTAAAACAGAATGGTGCAAACTGAAGTTTCATGGCTTTACTTCTGCAAAAACATGTATTCTTTTATATTAAGACGAGGTATTTTATTGTCATATAATAGTTCAGAAGAACGATTAAATTGCATAAAATTTCAAGTGAAACTAGCTGACAACCACCTAATCAGCGTAAAGGAAAGTGGAACTGTGAAATCTGGCGTCTGCGTTCGAAACGGAGAGGACCCTTTTTATTTCTACAACACTTTACTAGTTCCAAATCGGATAACCTCATATCGATTAGTAAAGCAACAGATCAAGGTTACAAAGTGGTTTTTGAAGGGTCTGGAGCCAACATCTTAGATAAATATCTAAGAACAGTTTGTACTACTTAGTCGTAAATGAAAAGGCACAGATTAGCAGTGGGACAGTTGGAACCCCTAGTTTTCGCTATGGATCTCTTGTGCCTTGGCACAAAAGGCTGGGACATGTCAACTTTAATTCTTTAAGGCAGCTGTTGTCAAAGGAGATGGTTCGTGGGTTACCAGACAAATTCAACGATGACGTCGCCACCTGTACGACATGTATTCGTGCGAAACAAACACAGACCCCTTTTCCGAATAGCAACGATAAGAAAACATCGCAGCGACTGCAGCTAGTGCACTTAGATATCTGCGGCCCCATGCGGACGGAATCTCTTGGGAAATCCAAATACTTTATGACGTTCATCGATGATATTTCACGGAAGATATTTGTCTATTTTTTAAGTAAAAAAACTAAAGCCCTACAGTCTTTTAGGTTTTTGCGGAGACGCAAAGTGGCGAAAAACTGGAAATACTGAGGACTGATAATGGTCTGGAATATTGCAGCAAAGATTTTCAAAATTATACTGCGAAAAGTGGTATTCTGCATCAATTCTGCAGTGTCCCACATACGCCGCAGCAGAATGGTATCGCTGAAAGGGCAAATCGGACTTTGACCGAAATGGCCAGGAGCCTTATGAACGAAGGCGAACTACCTAAGTTCATGTGGGGAGAATTGGTCAACACTGCGGCGTTTTTACGAAATCGATGCCCAACCAAATCTGGCGAAGTAAAGCCAGAGGAGCTGTGGAGCAAGGCGATTTATGGACTAAAGCAGAGTGGCCGACAGTGGAATTTGAAGATGGATGCGACTCTCAACGAACTTGGTTTTACGCCCTCCAAATATGACAGGTGTATTTACTACAAGATTCTAAACGAACAATTGCGCTGATCATCGTTTATGTGGACGACCTACTGGTGACAACAAACGATCCGATGGAATTCAAAACGCTAAAGCAACGCCTAATTGAAAACTTCAAGATAAGGGACTTGGAACCTCCGGAACTGTGTGTCGAACTTGAGGTCAAACGTCTTGAAAATTGTCTGTATATCAGCCAAGGTGGATATATCAACGACCTGTTAGATAAATATGGTCTTAAAGATTGTAAGCCGGACCGATTGCCAATCCCGGGAAACTTGAAGTTAGAACAGGAACTGACAAGAGAGCGCAAGGAGATCGACAAGACAAAGTACCGCCGTTTAATAGGAAGCCTACTGCACCTGTCTATCTTTAGCAGAACGGACATAGCATTCACAATCAATGCGTTGTCACAATTCAACGGCGAACGGCGAACCTCGGCAGCAGCATTGGAATGCAGCGATGCACGTTCTCCGGTATCTGCAGGGTTCCAAGAGTTCTAGGATCAGGTATAAAAAGACTGCAGCGGATCTCCACGCTTATACTGATGCTAGTTGGGCTATTGATTACAATGATCGAAAGTCACAGAGTGAATTTGGATCCATCTGTGGAGGTGGAACAGTGCTCTGGCGTTCGAAGAAACAAACGATAGTCACTACATCGAGCACAGAAGCGGAGTACGTAAATCTCAGCTCTGTGGCAAAGGAAGCAGCATTTTTACACAATTTTTTAGAAGAACTTGGGCTTCGTCAATGGTCAATAACAATTTGGGGCGATAACCGCAGCGCACAGGCGATTGCAAATGACTTGGGGATCCAGGGACGAACCAAGCATCTCGACATTAAGTAACACTTTATAAAGGAGGCGATTGCAGATGGAAAGATCAAGCTCGAGTTTATCGGGTCTGAAGAGATGCCCGCGGACGCGTTAACAAAATCTATGGCAGTACCTTACGAATGAGTTCCCAGAATTAAATAAATAAATTAAAGGAGGGGTGTTGGGTATAAAATGTAGACAACACATTAAATATTCACTTCCACAAATCTAATACTTTTAATATCATTCCTTTCCCCCATCATTTCCTTTTTCCATCTTTCTTTTTCCAATTCCATTTTCTGTCGTGTGCGGATGTATTTTCTGAAAAGCTAAATAAAGTAATCAAAAGTAGCTTTTGCGTATTTCACCATCCCCAAAACCATTGTTGTACTATTTTCCACTGGAAAGATGCCTATCTCGTTTGACTAATTTCAGATAGAGATACATAACCTTCTAGCTGGAAAATACGTAACGTATTCACAAATTTGATAGTTAATCACGAAGCATTCCATATAATTGACAGTTAATGACAAACACAAATAAATTGTCAAATCATACAATAAAACCATTTTTAACTCAAAATAGTTTTAACAGTAGAATAAAATACGTCACCTGAATGGCAATTATGTTATGACATTTTCAATTGATGATTTCGAAGACTTATTAAATTCTTATGGAAATTAATAGACATTGTTTTATTGTTAATTCAAAATACAACAGTATTTAAAAGATAATCGCAATATTCGTTTAATAGTTCGTTTACACCGCACCCAAATTCAGCATTTCGGCTAGTTTCTGCATTTCAGGCCAAATGTATTGCATTTCGGCATATATTTCCTGCATTCCGGAATGTTGCATTTCAGCGAAATGCAGAATTTCGTCGCTGCATTTGTAAGTTCGTCTAATCGAACAACCCTCTTCACAAATTCAGCCCGCTGACATAAACAAAAAAACAGCTGTCAACAAAACAATAAATCATTTCAAGTGATCATTGCAATAGAAATGGAATATTTATGTCTGAATTAGCATTTAAATTCATTTTTAAATTAATATAACAAGCTAAAAGGTTCACCCACTTCTGATTTCTAATCAGAAAAAAATATCAATAATAAATTCTGACACTAGCTGTCATTTGAAATGCTGAAGTCGCAGTGGGAACGCAAAATTGGATTCTGAAATTTTTTTCCTGAAATGCTGAATTTGGGTGCGGTGTAAACGTACTGTAAGAGGTGGCTATATTCCAATAGAAAATAAGACTATCCCTTATTTCGTAAATCTGAACAAAATATTTTAATTTAATATAATAAAATTAAAGTGGTTTAAAACAGAATGGTGCAAACTGAAGTTTCATGGCTTTACTTCTGCAAAAACATGTACTCTTTTATATTAAGACGAGGTATTTTATTGTCATACAATAGTTCAGAAGAACGATTAAATTGCATAAAATTTCAAGTGAAACTAGCTGACAACCACCTAATCAGCGTAAAGAAAAGTGGAACTGTGAAATCTGGCGTCTGCGTTCGAAACGGAGAGGACCCTTTTTATTTCTACAACACTTTACTAGTTCCAAATCGGATAACCTCATATCGATTAGTAAATCAACAGATCAAGGTTACAAAGTGGTTTTTGAAGGGTCTGGAGCCAACATCTTAGATAAATATCTAAGAACGGTTTGTACTACTTAGTCGTAAATGAAAAGGCACAGATTAGCAGTGGGACAGTTGGAACCCCTAGTTTTCGCTATGGATCTCTTATGCCTTGGCACAAAAGGCTGGGACATGTCAACTTTAATTCTTTAAGGCAGCTGTTGTCAAAGGAGATGGTTCGTGGGTTACCAGACAAATTCAACGATGACGTCGCCACCTGTACGACATGTATTCGTGCGAAACAAACACAGACCCCTTTTCCGAATAGCAACGATAAGAAAACATCGCAGCGACTGCAGCTAGTGCACTCAGATATCTGCGGCCCCATGCGGACGGAATCTCTTGGGAAATCCAAATACTTTATCACGTTCATCGATGATATTTCACGGAAGATATTTGTCTATTTTTTAAGTAAAAAAACTAAAGCCCTACAGGCTTTTAAAAAGTTAAAGGTTTTTGCGGAGACGCAAAGTGGCGAAAAACTGGAAATACTGAGGACTGATAATGGTCTGGAATATTGCAGCAAAGATTTTCAAAATTATACTGCGAAAAGTGGTATTCTGCATCAATTCTGCAGTGTCCCACATACGCCGCAGCAGAATGGTATCGCTGAAAGGGCAAATCGGACCTTGGCCGAAATGACCAGGAGCCTTATGAACGAAGGCGAACTACCTAAGTTCATGTGGGGAGAATTGGTCAACACTGCGGCGTTTTTACGAAATCGATGCCCAACCAAATCTGGCGAAGTAACGCCAGAGGTGCTGTGGAGCAGATGCAAATCAAGTGTATTTTTTCTCAAGGAAATCGGAGCAAAGGTTTACACACTGAATAAAACCTCTTATCTTGAAAAACTTGACTATAAATCAGAGGAGGACATTCTTGTTGGATACGCGGCAGAGACAAAGGCCTACAGAATTTGGGTACCAAACAAACGAAGTGTTATGAAAAGCAGAGACGTCAGATTTGTTCAAAATGACAGCAATATTCAATATTATATGCATTTCCTGAAAGCATCAATGAGCAAAATAGTTCAGTTCAATGCATGTCAACTGTGGACTCTGAGTCCAATGAAGAAAATTCAAACAAGGTGCGTAATGATCCTGAAACAGTTAAGGATATCGAATCCTTGCAAGACTCGGATGAATGGCGAGAGGCGAGAGGCGATGCGAATCGAGTACGATTCACTTCTAAAAAAGGACACATGGACCTTGGTTGACAGACCGCAGAATAGGGTGATAAAATCAAGAGGGGTTTTTAAGATCAAGTACATGCCGGATGGAACTATAGAGAAGAGGGAGGCGCTCCTCATTGCAAGGTTTGGATTTGACCAAATTCAGGGTATCCACTACCAAGATACCTACTCACCAGTGGCAAATATTAGTTCGATCCGTCTAACCATGGCAATTACGATTGAAAACACGTTGGACTTGCATCATCTAGATGTTTCTACACCGTTGTTTTTATGGAACAGCCTGAAGGTTTTGCGTATGGAGACCGAGTATGCAAATTGAACAAGGCGATTTATGGACTAAAGCAGAGTGGCCGACAGTGGAATTTGAAGATGGATGCGACTCTCAACGAACTTGGTTTTACGCCCTCCAAATATGACAGGTGTATTTACTACAAGATTCTAAACGAACAATTGCGCTGATCATCGTTTATGTGGACGACCTACTGGTGACAACAAACGATCCGATGGAATTCAAAACGCTAAAGCAACGCCTAATTGAAAACTTCAAGATAAGGGACTTGGAACCTCCGGAACTGTGTGTCGAACTTGATGTCAAACGTCTTGAAAATTGTCTGTATATCAGCCAAGGTGGATATATCAACGACCTGTTAGATAAATATGGTCTTAAAGATTCTAAGCCGGACCGACTGAAAATCCCGGGAAACTTGAAGTTAGAACAGGAACTGACAAGAGAGCGCAAGGAGATCGACAAGACAAAGTACCGCCGTTTAATAGGAAGCCTACTGCACCTGTCTACCTTTAGCAGAATGGACATAGCATTCACAATCAATGCGTTGTCACAATTCAACGGCGAACGGCGAACCTCGGCAGCAGCATTGGAATGCAGCGATGCACGTTCTCCGGTATCTGCAGGGTTCCAAGAGTTCTAGGATCAGGTATAAAAAGACTGCAGCGGATCTCCACGCTTATACTGATGCTAGTTGGGCTATTGATTACAATGATCGAAAGTCACAGAGTGAATTTGGATCCATCTGTGGAGGTGGAACAGTGCTCTGGCGTTCGAAGAAACAAACGATAGTCACTACATCGAGCACAGAAGCGGAGTACGTAAATCTCAACTCTGTGGCAAAGGAAGCAGCATTTCTACACAATGGTCAATAACAATTTGGGGCGATAACCGCAGCGCACAGGCGATTGCAAATGACTTGGGGATCCAGGGACGAACCAAGCATCTCGACATTAAGTAACACTTTATAAAGGAGGCGATTGCAGATGGAAAGATCAAGCTCGAGTTTATCGGGTCTGAAGAGATGCCCGCGGACGCGTTAACAAAATCTATGGCAGTACCTTAGGAATGAGTTCCCAGAATTAAATAAATAAATTAAAGGAGGGGTGTTGGGTATAAATTTTGTAGACAACACATTAAATATTCACTTCCACAAATCTAATACTTTTAATGTCATTCCTTTCCCCCATCATTTCCTTTTTCCATCTTTCTTTTTCCAATTCCATTTTCTGTCGTGTGCGGATGTATTTTCTGAAAAGCTAAATAAAGTAATCAAAAGTAGCTTTTGCGTAACTCACCATCCCCAAAACCATTGTTGTACTATTTTCCACTGGAAAGATGCCTATCTCGTTTGACTAATTTCTGATAGAGATACATAACCTTCCAGCTGGAAAATACGTAACGTATTCACAAATTTGATAGTTAATCACGAAGCATTCCATATAATTGACAGTTAATGATAAACACAAATAAATTGTCAAATCATCCAATAAAACCATTTTTAATTCAAAATAGTTTTAACAGTAGAATAAAATACGTCACCTGAATGGTAATTATGTTATGACATTTTCAATTGATGATTTCGAAGACTTATGGAAATTAATAGACATTGTTTTATTGTTAATTCAAAATACAACAGTATTTAAAAGATAATCGCAATATTCGTTTAATAGTACGTTCACACCGCACCCAAATTCAGCATTTCGGCTAGTTTCTGCATTTCAGGCCAAATGCATTGCATTTCGGCATACATTTCCTGCATTCCGGAATGTTGCATTTCAGCGAAATGCAGAATTTCGTCGCTTACTTACAAATGAAGTTCGTCAAATCGAACAACCCTCTTCACAAATTCAGCTGACATAAACAAAAAAACAGCTGTCAACAAAACAATAAATCATTGCAATAGAAATGGAATATATATGTCTGAATTAGCATTTAAATTCATTTTTAAATTAATATAACAAGCTAAAAGGTTCACCCACTTCTGATTTCTAATCAGAAAAAAATATCAATAATAAATTCTGACACTAGCTGTCATTTGAAATGCTGAAGTCGCAGTGGGAACGCAAAATTGGATTCTGAAATTTTTTTCCTGAAATGCTGAATTTGGGTGCGGTGTAAACGTACTATAAGAGGTGGCTATATTCCAATAGAAAATAAGACTATCCCTTATTTCGTAAATCTGAACAAAATATTTTAATTTAATATAATAAAATTAAAGTGGTTTAAAACAGAATGGTGCAAACTGAAGTTTCATGGCTTTACTTCTGCAAAAACATGTACTCTTTTATATTAAGACGAGGTATTTTATTGTCATATAATAGTTCAGAAGAACGATTAAATTGCATAAAATTTCAAGTGAAACTAGCTGACAACCACCTAATCAGCGTAAAGGAAAGTGGAACTGTGAAATCTGGCGTCTGCGTTCGAAACGGAGAGGACCCTTTTTATTTCTACAACACTTTACTAGTTCCAAATCGGATAACCTCATATCGATTAGTAAAGCAACAGATCAAGGTTACAAAGTGGTTTTTGAAGGGTCTGGAGCCAACATCTTAGATAAATATCTAAGAACGGTTTGTACTACTTAGTCGTAAATGAAAAGGCACAGATTAGCAGTTGGACAGTTGGAACCCCTAGTTTTCGCTATGGATCTCTTATGCCTTGGCACAAAAGGCTGGGACATGTCAACTTTAATTCTTTAAGGCAGCTGTTGTCAAAGGAGATGGTTCGTGGGTTACCAGACAAATTCAACGATGACGTCGCCACCTGTACGACATGTATTCGTGCGAAACAAACACAGACCCCTTTTCCGAATAGCAACGATAAGAAAACATCGCAGCGACTGCAGCTAGTGCACTTAGATATCTGCGGCCCCATGCGGACGGAATCTCTTGGGAAATCCAAATACTTTATGACGTTCATCGATGATATTTCACGGAAGATATTTGTCTATTTTTTAAGTAAAAAAACTAAAGCCCTACAGTCTTTTAGGTTTTTGCGGAGACGCAAAGTGGCGAAAAACTGGAAATACTGAGGACTGATAATGGTCTGGAATATTGCAGCAAGGATTTTCAAAATTATACTGCGAAAAATGGTATTCTGCATCAATTCTGCAGTGTCCCACATACGCCGCAGCAGAATGGTATCGCTGAAAGGGCAAATCGGACTTTGACCGAAATGGCCAGGAGCCTTATGAACGAAGGCGAACTACCTAAGTTCATGTGGGGAGAATTGGTCAACACTGCGGCGTTTTTACGAAATCGATGCCCAACCAAATCTGGCGAAGTAAAGCCAGAGGAGCTGTGGAGCAAGGCGATTTATGGACTAAAGCAGAGTGGCCGACAGTGGAATTTGAAGATGGATGCGACTCTCAACGAACTTGGTTTTACGCCCTCCAAATATGACAGGTGTATTTACTACAAGATTCTAAACGAACAATTGCGCTGATCATCGTTTATGTGGACGACCTACTGGTGACAACAAACGATCCGATGGAATTCAAAACGCTAAAGCAACGCCTAATTGAAAACTTCAAGATAAGGGACTTGGAACCTCCGGAACTGTGTGTCGAACTTGAGGTCAAACGTCTTGAAAATTGTCTGTATATCAGCCAAGGTGGATATATCAACGACCTGTTAGATAAATATGGTCTTAAAGATTGTAAGCCGGACCGATTGCCAATCCCGGGAAACTTGAAGTTAGAACAGGAACTGACAAGAGAGCGCAAGGAGATCGACAAGACAAAGTACCGCCGTTTAATAGGAAGCCTACTGCACCTGTCTATCTTTAGCAGAACGGACATAGCATTCACAATCAATGCGTTGTCACAATTCAACGGCGAACGGCGAACCTCGGCAGCAGCATTGGAGTGCAGCGATGCACGTTCTCCGGTATCTGCAGGGTTCCAAGAGTTCTAGGATCAGGTATAAAAAGACTGCAGCGGATCTCCACGCTTATACTGATGCTAGTTGGGCTATTGATTACAATGATCGAAAGTCACAGAGTGAATTTGGATCCATCTGTGGAGGTGGAACAGTGCTCTGGCGTTCGAAGAAACAAACGATAGTCACTACATCGAGCACAGAAGCGGAGTACGTAAATCTCAGCTCTGTGGCAAAGGCAGCAGCATTTCTACACAATGGTCAATAACAATTTGGGGCGATAACCGCAGCGCACAGGCGATTGCAAATGACTTGGGGATCCAGAGACGAACCAAGCATCTCGACATTAAGTAACACTTTATAAAGGAGGCGATTGCAGATGGAAAGATCAAGCTCGAGTTTATCGGGTCTGAAGAGATGCCCGCGGACGCGTTAACAAAATCTATGGCAGTACCTTACGAATGAGTTCCCAGAATTAAATAAATAAATTAAAGGAGGGGTGTTGGGTATAAAATGTAGACAACACATTAAATATTCACTTCCACAAATCTAATACTTTTAATGTCATTCCTTTCCCCCATCATTTCCTTTTTCTATCTTTCTTTTTCCAATTCCATTTTCTGTCGTGTGCGGATGTATTTTCTGAAAAGCTAAATAAAGTAATCAAAAGTAGCTTTTGCGTAACTCACCATCCCCAAAACCATTGTTGTACTATTTTCCACTGGAAAGATGCCTATCTCGTTTGACTAATTTCTGATAGAGATACATAACCTTCCAGCTGGAAAATACGTAACGTATTCACAAATTTGATAGTTAATCACGAAGCATTCCATATAATTGACAGTTAATGATAAACACAAATAAATTGTCAAATCATCCAATAAAACCATTTTTAATTCAAAATAGTTTTAACAGTAGAATAAAATACGTCACCTGAATGGTAATTATGTTATGACATTTTCAATTGATGATTTCGAAGACTTATGGAAATTAATAGACATTGTTTTATTGTTAATTCAAAATACAACAGTATTTAAAAGATAATCGTAATATTCGTTTAATAGTACGTTTACACCGCACCCAAATTCAGCATTTCGGCTAGTTTCTGCATTTCAGACCAAATGCATTGCATTTCGGCATACATTTCCTGCATTCCGGAATGTTGCATTTCAGCGAAATGCAGAATTTCGTCGCTTACTTACAAATGAAGTTCGTCAAATCGAACAACCCTCTTCACAAATTCAGCCCGCTGACATAAACAAAAAAACAGCTGTCAACAAAACAATAAATCATTTCAAGTGATCATTGCAATAGAAATGGAATATATATGTCTGAATTAGCATTTAAATTCATTTTTAAATTAATATAACAAGCTAAAAGGTTCACCCACTTCTGATTTCTAATCAGAAAAAAATATCAATAATAAATTCTGACACTAGCTGTCATTTGAAATGCTGAAGTCGCAGTGGGAACGCAAAATTGGATTCTGAAATTTTTTTCCTGAAATGCTGAATTTGGGTGCGGTGTAAACGTACTATAAGAGGTGGCTATATTCCAATAGAAAATAAGACTATCCCTTATTTCGTAAATCTGAACAAAATATTTTAATTTAATATCATAAAATTAAAGTGGTTTAAAACAGAATGGTGCAAACTGAAGTTTCATGGCTTTACTTCTGCAAAAACATGTATTCTTTTATATTAAGACGAGGTATTTTATTGTCATATAATAGTTCAGAAGAACGATTAAATTGCATAAAATTTCAAGTGAAACTAGCTGACAACCACCCAATCAGCGTAAAGGAAAGTGGAACTGTGAAATCTGGCGTCTGCGTTCGAAACGGAGAGGACCCTTTTTATTTCTACAACACTTTACTAGTTCCAAATCGGATAACCTCATATCGATTAGTAAAGCAACAGATCAAGGTTACAAAGTGGTTTTTGAAGGGTCTGGAGCCAACATCTTAGATAAATATCTAAGAACGGTTTGTACTACTTAGTCGTAAATGAAAAGGCACAGATTAGCAGTGAGACAGTTGGAACCCCTAGTTTTCGCTATGGATCTCTTATGCCTTGGCACAAAAGGCTGGGACATGTCAACTTTAATTCTTTAAGGCAGCTGTTGTCAAAGGAGATGGTTCGTGGGTTACCAGACAAATTCAACGATGACGTCGCCACCTGTACGACATGTATTCGTGCGAAACAAACACAGACTTCACGGAAGATATTTGTCTATTTTTTAAGTAAAAAAACTAAAGCCCTACAGGCTTTTAAAAAGTTTAAGGTTTTTGCGGAGACGCAAAGTGGCGAAAAACTGGAAATACTGAGGACTGATAATGGTCTGGAATATTGCAGCAAGGATTTTCAAAATTATACTGCGAAAAGTGGTATTCTGCATCAATTCTGCAGTGTCCCACATACGCCGCAGCAGAATAGTATCGCTGAAAGGGCAAATCGGACTTTGACCGAAATGGCCAGGAGCCTTATGAACGAAGGCGAACTACCTAAGTTCATGTGGGGAGAATTGGTCAACACTGCGGCGTTTTTACGAAATCGATGCCCAACCAAATCTGGCGAAGTAAAGCCAGAGGAGCTGTGGAGCAAGGCGATTTATGGACTAAAGCAGAGTGGCCGACAGTGGAATTTGAAGATGGATGCGACTCTCAACGAACTTGGTTTTACGCCCTCCAAATATGACAGGTGTATTTACTACAAGATTCTAAACGAACAATTGCGCTGATCATCGTTTATGTGGACGACCTACTGGTGACAACAAACGATCCGATGGAATTCAAAACGCTAAAGCAACGCCTAATTGAGAACTTCAAGATAAGGGACTTGGAACCTCCGGAACTGTGTGTCGAACTTGAGGTCAAACGTCTTGAAAATTGTCTGTATATCAGCCAAGGTGGATATATCAACGACCTGTTAGATAAATATGGTCTTAAAGATTGTAAGCCGGACCGATTGCCAATCCCGGGAAACTTGAAGTTAGAACAGGAACTGACAAGAGAGCGCAAGGAGATCGACAAGACAAAGTACCGCCGTTTAATAGGAAGCCTACTGCACCTGTCTATCTTTAGCAGAACGGACATAGCATTCACAATCAATGCGTTGTCACAATTCAACGGCGAACGGCGAACCTCGGCAGCAGCATTGGAATGCAGCGATGCACGTTCTCCGGTATCTGCAGGGTTCCAAGAGTTCTAGGATCAGGTATAAAAAGACTGCAGCGGATCTCCACGCTTATACTGATGCTAGTTGGGCTATTGATTACAATGATCGAAAGTCACAGAGTGAATTTGGATCCATCTGTGGAGGTGGAACAGTGCTCTGGCGTTCGAAGAAACAAACGATAGTCACTACATCGAGCACAGAAGCGGAGTACGTAAATCTCAGCTCTGTGGCAAAGGCAGCAGCATTTCTACACAATGGTCAATAACAATTTGGGGCGATAACCGCAGCGCACAGGCGATTGCAAATGACTTGGGGATCCAGGGACGAACCAAGCATCTCGACATTAAGTAACACTTTATAAAGGAGGCGATTGCAGATGGAAAGATCAAGCTCGAGTTTATCGGGTCTGAAGAGATGCCCGCGGACGCGTTAACAAAATCTATGGCAGTACCTTAGGAATGAGTTCCCAGAATTAAATAAATAAATCAAAGGAGGGGTGTTGGGTATAAATTTTGTAGACAACACATTAAATATTCACTTCCACAAATCTAATACTTTTAATGTCATTCCTTTCCCCCCTCATTTCCTTTTTCCATCTTTCTTTTTCCAATTCCATTTTCTGTCGTGTGCGGATGTATTTTCTGAAAAGCTAAATAAAGTAATCAAAAGTAGCTTTTGCGTAACTCACCATCCCCAAAACCATTGTTGTACTATTTTCCACTGGAAAGATGCCTATCTCGTTTGACTAATTTCTGATAGAGATACATAACCTTCCAGCTGGAAAATACGTAACGTATTCACAAATTTGATAGTTAATCACGAAGCATTCCATATAATTGACAGTTAATGATAAACACAAATAAATTGTCAAATCATCCAATAAAACCATTTTTAATTCAAAATAGTTTTAACAGTAGAATAAAATACGTCACCTGAATGGTAATTATGTTATGACATTTTCAATTGATGATTTCGAAGACTTATGGAAATTAATAGACATTGTTTTATTGTTAATTCAAAATACAACAGTATTTAAAAGATAATCGCAATATTCGTTTAATAGTACGTTCACACCGCACCCAAATTCAGCATTTCGGCTAGTTTCTGCATTTCAGGCCAAATGCATTGCATTTCGGCATACATTTCCTGCATTCCGGAATGTTGCATTTCAGCGAAATGCAGAATTTCGTCGCTTACTTACAAATGAAGTTCGTCAAATCGAACAACCCTCTTCACAAATTCAGCCCGCTGACATAAACAAAAAAACAGCTGTCAACAAAACAATAAATCATTTCAAGTGATCATTGCAATAGAAATGGAATATATATGTCTGAATTAGCATTTAAATTCATTTTTAAATTAATATAACAAGCTAAAAGGTTCACCCACTTCTGATTTCTAATCAGAAAAAAATATCAATAATAAATTCTGACACTAGCTGTCATTTGAAATGCTGAAGTCGCAGTGGGAACGCAAAATTGGATTCTGAAATTTTTTTCCTGAAATGCTGAATTTGGGTGCGGTGTAAACGTACTATAAGAGGTGGCTATATTCCAATAGAAAATAAGACTATCCCTTATTTCGTAAATCTGAACAAAATATTTTAATTTAATATCATAAAATTAAAGTGGTTTAAAACAGAATGGTGCAAACTGAAGTTTCATGGCTTTACTTCTGCAAAAACATGTATTCTTTTATATTAAGACGAGGTATTTTATTGTCATATAATAGTTCAGAAGAACGATTAAATTGCATAAAATTTCAAGTGAAACTAGCTGACAACCACCTAATCAGCGTAAAGGAAAGTGGAACTGTGAAATCTGGCGTCTGCGTTCGAAACGGAGAGGACCCTTTTTATTTCTACAACACTTTACTAGTTCCAAATCGGATAACCTCATATCGATTAGTAAAGCAACAGATCAAGGTTACAAAGTGGTTTTTGAAGGGTCTGGAGCCAACATCTTAGATAAATATCTAAGAACGGTTTGTACTACTTAGTCGTAAATGAAAAGGCACAGATTAGCAGTGGGACAGTTGGAACCCCTAGTTTTCGCTATGGATCTCTTATGCCTTGGCACAAAAGGCTGGGACATGTCAACTTTAATTCTTTAAGGCAGCTGTTGTCAAAGGAGATGGTTCGTGGGTTACCAGACAAATTCAACGATGACGTCGCCACCTGTACGACATGTATTCGAGCGAAACAAACACATACCCCTTTTCCGAATAGGAACGATAAGAAAACATCGCAGCGACTGCAGTGCACTTAGATAGTGCACTTAGATATCTGCGGCCCCATGCGGACGGAATCTCTTGGGAAATCCAAATACTTTATGACGTTCATCGATGATATTTCACGGAAGATATTTGTCTATTTTTTAAGTAAAAAAACTAAAGCCCTACAGTCTTTTAGGTTTTTGCGGAGACGCAAAGTGGCGAAAAACTGGAAATACTGAGGACTGATAATGGTCTGGAATATTGCAGCAAGGATTTTCAAAATTATACTGCGAAAAGTGGTATTCTGCATCAATTCTGCAGTGTCCCACATACGCCGCAGCAGAATAGTATCGCTGAAAGGGCAAATCGGACTTTGACCGAAATGGCCAGGAGCCTTATGAACGAAGGCGAACTACCTAAGTTCATGTGGGGAGAATTGGTCAACACTGCGGCGTTTTTACGAAATCGATGCCCAACCAAATCTGGCGAAGTAAAGCCAGAGGAGCTGTGGAGCAAGGCGATTTATGGACTAAAGCAGAGTGGCCGACAGTGGAATTTGAAGATGGATGCGACTCTCAACGAACTTGGTTTTACGCCCTCCAAATATGACAGGTGTATTTACTACAAGATTCTAAACGAACAATTGCGCTGATCATCGTTTATGTGGACGATCTACTGGTGACAACAAACGATCCGATGGAATTCAAAACGCTAAAGCAACGCCTAATTGAAAACTTCAAGATAAGGGACTTGGAACCTCCGGAACTGTGTGTCGAACTTGAGGTCAAACGTCTTGAAAATTGTCTGTATATCAGCCAAGGTGGATATATCAACGACCTGTTAGATAAATATGGTCTTAAAGATTGTAAGCCGGACCGATTGCCAATCCCGGGAAACTTGAAGTTAGAACAGGAACTGACAAGAGAGCGCAAGGAGATCGACAAGACAAAGTACCGCCGTTTAATAGGAAGCCTACTGCACCTGTCTATCTTTAGCAGAACGGACATAGCATTCACAATCAATGCGTTGTCACAATTCAACGGCGAACGGCGAACCTCGGCAGCAGCATTGGAGTGCAGCGATGCACGTTCTCCGGTATCTGCAGGGTTCCAAGAGTTCTAGGATCAGGTATAAAAAGACTGCAGCGGATCTCCACGCTTATACTGATGCTAGTTGGGCTATTGATTACAATGATCGAAAGTCACAGAGTGAATTTGGATCCATCTGTGGAGGTGGAACAGTGCTCTGGCGTTCGAAGAAACAAACGATAGTCACTACATCGAGCACAGAAGCGGAGTACGTAAATCTCAGCTCTGTGGCAAAGGCAGCAGCATTTCTACACAATGGTCAATAACAATTTGGGGCGATAACCGCAGCGCACAGGCGATTGCAAATGACTTGGGGATCCAGAGACGAACCAAGCATCTCGACATTAAGTAACACTTTATAAAGGAGGCGATTGCAGATGGAAAGATCAAGCTCGAGTTTATCGGGTCTGAAGAGATGCCCGCGGACGCGTTAACAAAATCTATGGCAGTACCTTACGAATGAGTTCCCAGAATTAAATAAATAAATTAAAGGAGGGGTGTTGGGTATAAAATGTAGACAACACATTAAATATTCACTTCCACAAATCTAATACTTTTAATGTCATTCCTTTCCCCCATCATTTCCTTTTTCTATCTTTCTTTTTCCAATTCCATTTTCTGTCGTGTGCGGATGTATTTTCTGAAAAGCTAAATAAAGTAATCAAAAGTAGCTTTTGCGTAACTCACCATCCCCAAAACCATTGTTGTACTATTTTCCACTGGAAAGATGCCTATCTCGTTTGACTAATTTCTGATAGAGATACATAACCTTCCAGCTGGAAAATACGTAACGTATTCACAAATTTGATAGTTAATCACGAAGCATTCCATATAATTGACAGTTAATGATAAACACAAATAAATTGTCAAATCATCCAATAAAACCATTTTTAATTCAAAATAGTTTTAACAGTAGAATAAAATACGTCACCTGAATGGTAATTATGTTATGACATTTTCAATTGATGATTTCGAAGACTTATGGAAATTAATAGACATTGTTTTATTGTTAATTCAAAATACAACAGTATTTAAAAGATAATCGTAATATTCGTTTAATAGTACGTTTACACCGCACCCAAATTCAGCATTTCGGCTAGTTTCTGCATTTCAGGCCAAATGCATTGCATTTCGGCATACATTTCCTGCATTCCGGAATGTTGCATTTCAGCGAAATGCAGAATTTCGTCGCTTACTTACAAATGAAGTTCGTCAAATCGAACAACCCTCTTCACAAATTCAGCCCGCTGACATAAACAAAAAAACAGCTGTCAACAAAACAATAAATCATTTCAAGTGATCATTGCAATAGAAATGGAATATATATGTCTGAATTAGCATTTAAATTCATTTTTAAATTAATATAACAAGCTAAAAGGTTCACCCACTTCTGATTTCTAATCAGAAAAAAATATCAATAATAAATTCTGACACTAGCTGTCATTTGAAATGCTGAAGTCGCAGTGGGAACGCAAAATTGGATTCTGAAATTTTTTTCCTGAAATGCTGAATTTGGGTGCGGTGTAAACGTACTATAAGAGGTGGCTATATTCCAATAGAAAATAAGACTATCCCTTATTTCGTAAATCTGAACAAAATATTTTAATTTAATATCATAAAATTAAAGTGGTTTAAAACAGAATGGTGCAAACTGAAGTTTCATGGCTTTACTTCTGCAAAAACATGTATTCTTTTATATTAAGACGAGGTATTTTATTGTCATATAATAGTTCAGAAGAACGATTAAATTGCATAAAATTTCAAGTGAAACTAGCTGACAACCACCCAATCAGCGTAAAGGAAAGTGGAACTGTGAAATCTGGCGTCTGCGTTCGAAACGGAGAGGACCCTTTTTATTTCTACAACACTTTACTAGTTCCAAATCGGATAACCTCATATCGATTAGTAAAGCAACAGATCAAGGTTACAAAGTGGTTTTTGAAGGGTCTGGAGCCAACATCTTAGATAAATATCTAAGAACGGTTTGTACTACTTAGTCGTAAATGAAAAGGCACAGATTAGCAGTGAGACAGTTGGATCCCCTAGTTTTCGCTATGGATCTCTTATGCCTTGGCACAAAAGGCTGGGACATGTCAACTTTAATTCTTTAAGGCAGCTGTTGTCAAAGGAGATGGTTCGTGGGTTACCAGACAAATTCAACGATGACGTCGCCACCTGTACGACATGTATTCGTGCGAAACAAACACAGACTTCACGGAAGATATTTGTCTATTTTTTAAGTAAAAAAACTAAAGCCCTACAGGCTTTTAAAAAGTTTAAGGTTTTTGCGGAGACGCAAAGTGGCGAAAAACTGGAAATACTGAGGACTGATAATGGTCTGGAATATTGCAGCAAGGATTTTCAAAATTATACTGCGAAAAGTGGTATTCTGCATCAATTCTGCAGTGTCCCACATACGCCGCAGCAGAATGGTATCGCTGAAAGGGCAAATCGGACTTTGACCGAAATGGCCAGGAGCCTTATGAACGAAGGCGAACTACCTAAGTTCATGTGGGGAGAATTGGTCAACACTGCGGCGTTTTTACGAAATCGATGCCCAACCAAATCTGGCGAAGTAAAGCCAGAGGAGCTGTGGAGCAAGGCGATTTATGGACTAAAGCAGAGTGGCCGACAGTGGAATTTGAAGATGGATGCGACTCTCAACGAACTTGGTTTTACGCCCTCCAAATATGACAGGTGTATTTACTACAAGATTCTAAACGAACAATTGCGCTGATCATCGTTTATGTGGACGACCTACTGGTGACAACAAACGATCCGATGGAATTCAAAACGCTAAAGCAACGCCTAATTGAAAACTTCAAGATAAGGGACTTGGAACCTCCGGAACTGTGTGTCGAACTTGAGGTCAAACGTCTTGAAAATTGTCTGTATATCAGCCAAGGTGGATATATCAACGACCTGTTAGATAAATATGGTCTTAAAGATTGTAAGCCGGACCGATTGCCAATCCCGGGAAACTTGAAGTTAGAACAGGAACTGACAAGAGAGCGCAAGGAGATCGACAAGACAAAGTACCGCCGTTTAATAGGAAGCCTACTGCACCTGTCTATCTTTAGCAGAACGGACATAGCATTCACAATCAATGCGTTGTCACAATTCAACGGCGAACGGCGAACCTCGGCAGCAGCATTGGAATGCAGCGATGCACGTTCTCCGGTATCTGCAGGGTTCCAAGAGTTCTAGGATCAGGTATAAAAAGACTGCAGCGGATCTCCACGCTTATACTGATGCTAGTTGGGCTATTGATTACAATGATCGAAAGTCACAGAGTGAATTTGGATCCATCTGTGGAGGTGGAACAGTGCTCTGGCATTCGAAGAAACAAACGATAGTCACTACATCGAGCACAGAAGCGGAGTACGTAAATCTCAGCTCTGTGGCAAAGGCAGCAGCATTTCTACACAATGGTCAATAACAATTTGGGGCGATAACCGCAGCGCACAGGCGATTGCAAATGACTTGGGGATCCAGGGACGAACCAAGCATCTCGACATTAAGTAACACTTTATAAAGGAGGCGATTGCAGATGGAAAGATCAAGCTCGAGTTTATCGGGTCTGAAGAGATGCCCGCGGACGCGTTAACAAAATCTATGGCAGTACCTTAGGAATGAGTTCCCAGAATTAAATAAATAAATCAAAGGAGGGGTGTTGGGTATAAATTTTGTAGACAACACATTAAATATTCACTTCCACAAATCTAATACTTTTAATGTCATTCCTTTCCCCCCTCATTTCCTTTTTCCATCTTTCTTTTTCCAATTCCATTTTCTGTCGTGTGCGGATGTATTTTCTGAAAAGCTAAATAAAGTAATCAAAAGTAGCTTTTGCGTAACTCACCATCCCCAAAACCATTGTTGTACTATTTTCCACTGGAAAGATGCCTATCTCGTTTGACTAATTTCTGATAGAGATACATAACCTTCCAGCTGGAAAATACGTAACGTATTCACAAATTTGATAGTTAATCACGAAGCATTCCATATAATTGACAGTTAATGATAAACACAAATAAATTGTCAAATCATCCAATAAAACCATTTTTAATTCAAAATAGTTTTAACAGTAGAATAAAATACGTCACCTGAATGGTAATTATGTTATGACATTTTCAATTGATGATTTCGAAGACTTATGGAAATTAATAGACATTGTTTTATTGTTAATTCAAAATACAACAGTATTTAAAAGATAATCGCAATATTCGTTTAATAGTACGTTCACACCGCACCCAAATTCAGCATTTCGGCTAGTTTCTGCATTTCAGGCCAAATGCATTGCATTTCGGCATACATTTCCTGCATTCCGGAATGTTGCATTTCAGCGAAATGCAGAATTTCGTCGCTTACTTACAAATGAAGTTCGTCAAATCGAACAACCCTCTTCACAAATTCAGCCCGCTGACATAAACAAAAAAACAGCTGTCAACAAAACAATAAATCATTTCAAGTGATCATTGCAATAGAAATGGAATATATATGTCTGAATTAGCATTTAAATTCATTTTTAAATTAATATAACAAGCTAAAAGGTTCACCCACTTCTGATTTCTAATCAGAAAAAAATATCAATAATAAATTCTGACACTAGCTGTCATTTGAAATGCTGAAGTCGCAGTGGGAACGCAAAATTGGATTCTGAAATTTTTTTCCTGAAATGCTGAATTTGGGTGCGGTGTAAACGTACTATAAGAGGTGGCTATATTCCAATAGAAAATAAGACTATCCCTTATTTCGTAAATCTGAACAAAATATTTTAATTTAATATAATAAAATTAAAGTGGTTTAAAACAGAATGGTGCAAACTGAAGTTTCATGGCTTTACTTCTGCAAAAACATGTACTCTTTTATATTAAGACGAGGTATTTTATTGTCATATAATAGTTCAGAAGAACGATTAAATTGCATAAAATTTCAAGTGAAACTAGCTGACAACCACCTAATCAGCGTAAAGGAAAGTGGAACTGTGAAATCTGGCGTCTGCGTTCGAAACGGAGAGGACCCTTTTTATTTCTACAACACTTTACTAGTTCCAAATCGGATAACCTCATATCGATTAGTAAAGCAACAGATCAAGGTTACAAAGTGGTTTTTGAAGGGTCTGGAGCCAACATCTTAGATAAATATCTAAGAACGGTTTGTACTACTTAGTCGTAAATGAAAAGGCACAGATTAGCAGTGGGACAGTTGGAACCCCTAGTTTTCGCTATGGATCTCTTATGCCTTGGCACAAAAGGCTGGGACATGTCAACTTTAATTCTTTAAGGCAGCTGTTGTCAAAGGAGATGGTTCGTGGGTTACCAGACAAATTCAACGATGACGTCGCCACCTGTACGACATGTATTCGAGCGAAACAAACACATACCCCTTTTCCGAATAGCAACGATAAGAAAACATCGCAGCGACTGCAGTGCACTTAGATAGTGCACTTAGATATCTGCGGCCCCATGCGGACGGAATCTCTTGGGAAATCCAAATACTTTATGACGTTCATCGATGATATTTCACGGAAGATATTTGTCTATTTTTTAAGTAAAAAAACTAAAGCCCTACAGTCTTTTAGGTTTTTGCGGAGACGCAAAGTGGCGAAAAACTGGAAATACTGAGGACTGATAATGGTCTGGAATATTGCAGCAAGGATTTTCAAAATTATACTGCGAAAAGTGGTATTCTGCATCAATTCTGCAGTGTCCCACATACGCCGCAGCAGAATAGTATCGCTGAAAGGGCAAATCGGACTTTGACCGAAATGGCCAGGAGCCTTATGAACGAAGGCGAACTACCTAAGTTCATGTGGGGAGAATTGGTCAACACTGCGGCGTTTTTACGAAATCGATGCCCAACCAAATCTGGCGAAGTAAAGCCAGAGGAGCTGTGGAGCAAGGCGATTTATGGACTAAAGCAGAGTGGCCGACAGTGGAATTTGAAGATGGATGCGACTCTCAACGAACTTGGTTTTACGCCCTCCAAATATGACAGGTGTATTTACTACAAGATTCTAAACGAACAATTGCGCTGATCATCGTTTATGTGGACGATCTACTGGTGACAACAAACGATCCGATGGAATTCAAAACGCTAAAGCAACGCCTAATTGAAAACTTCAAGATAAGGGACTTGGAACCTCCGGAACTGTGTGTCGAACTTGAGGTCAAACGTCTTGAAAATTGTCTGTATATCAGCCAAGGTGGATATATCAACGACCTGTTAGATAAATATGGTCTTAAAGATTGTAAGCCGGACCGATTGCCAATCCCGGGAAACTTGAAGTTAGAACAGGAACTGACAAGAGAGCGCAAGGAGATCGACAAGACAAAGTACCGCCGTTTAATAGGAAGCCTACTGCACCTGTCTATCTTTAGCAGAACGGACATAGCATTCACAATCAATGCGTTGTCACAATTCAACGGCGAACGGCGAACCTCGGCAGCAGCATTGGAGTGCAGCGATGCACGTTCTCCGGTATCTGCAGGGTTCCAAGAGTTCTAGGATCAGGTATAAAAAGACTGCAGCGGATCTCCACGCTTATACTGATGCTAGTTGGGCTATTGATTACAATGATCGAAAGTCACAGAGTGAATTTGGATCCATCTGTGGAGGTGGAACAGTGCTCTGGCGTTCGAAGAAACAAACGATAGTCACTACATCGAGCACAGAAGCGGAGTACGTAAATCTCAGCTCTGTGGCAAAGGCAGCAGCATTTCTACACAATGGTCAATAACAATTTGGGGCGATAACCGCAGCGCACAGGCGATTGCAAATGACTTGGGGATCCAGAGACGAACCAAGCATCTCGACATTAAGTAACACTTTATAAAGGAGGCGATTGCAGATGGAAAGATCAAGCTCGAGTTTATCGGGTCTGAAGAGATGCCCGCGGACGCGTTAACAAAATCTATGGCAGTACCTTACGAATGAGTTCCCAGAATTAAATAAATAAATTAAAGGAGGGGTGTTGGGTATAAAATGTAGACAACACATTAAATATTCACTTCCACAAATCTAATACTTTTAATGTCATTCCTTTCCCCCATCATTTCCTTTTTCTATCTTTCTTTTTCCAATTCCATTTTCTGTCGTGTGCGGATGTATTTTCTGAAAAGCTAAATAAAGTAATCAAAAGTAGCTTTTGCGTAACTCACCATCCCCAAAACCATTGTTGTACTATTTTCCACTGGAAAGATGCCTATCTCGTTTGACTAATTTCTGATAGAGATACATAACCTTCCAGCTGGAAAATACGTAACGTATTCACAAATTTGATAGTTAATCACGAAGCATTCCATATAATTGACAGTTAATGATAAACACAAATAAATTGTCAAATCATCCAATAAAACCATTTTTAATTCAAAATAGTTTTAACAGTAGAATAAAATACGTCACCTGAATGGTAATTATGTTATGACATTTTCAATTGATGATTTCGAAGACTTATGGAAATTAATAGACATTGTTTTATTGTTAATTCAAAATACAACAGTATTTAAAAGATAATCGTAATATTCGTTTAATAGTACGTTTACACCGCACCCAAATTCAGCATTTCGGCTAGTTTCTGCATTTCAGGCCAAATGCATTGCATTTCGGCATACATTTCCTGCATTCCGGAATGTTGCATTTCAGCGAAATGCAGAATTTCGTCGCTTACTTACAAATGAAGTTCGTCAAATCGAACAACCCTCTTCACAAATTCAGCCCGCTGACATAAACAAAAAAACAGCTGTCAACAAAACAATAAATCATTTCAAGTGATCATTGCAATAGAAATGGAATATATATGTCTGAATTAGCATTTAAATTCATTTTTAAATTAATATAACAAGCTAAAAGGTTCACCCACTTCTGATTTCTAATCAGAAAAAAATATCAATAATAAATTCTGACACTAGCTGTCATTTGAAATGCTGAAGTCGCAGTGGGAACGCAAAATTGGATTCTGAAATTTTTTTCCTGAAATGCTGAATTTGGGTGCGGTGTAAACGTACTATAAGAGGTGGCTATATTCCAATAGAAAATAAGACTATCCCTTATTTCGTAAATCTGAACAAAATATTTTAATTTAATATAATAAAATTAAAGTGGTTTAAAACAGAATGGTGCAAACTGAAGTTTCATGGCTTTACTTCTGCAAAAACATGTATTCTTTTATATTAAGACGATGTATTTTATTGTCATATAATAGTTCAGAAGAACGATTAAATTGCATAAAATTTCAAGTGAAACTAGCTGACAACCACCTAATCAGCGTAAAGGAAAGTGGAACTGTGAAATCTGGCGTCTGCGTTCGAAACGGAGAGGACCCTTTTTATTTCTACAACACTTTACTAGTTCCAAATCGGATAACCTCATATCGATTAGTAAAGCAACAGATCAAGGTTACAAAGTGGTTTTTGAAGGGTCTGGAGCCAACATCTTAGATAAATATCTAAGAACGGTTTGTACTACTTAGTCGTAAATGAAAAGGCACAGATTAGCAGTGGGACAGTTGGAACCCCTAGTTTTCGCTATGGATCTCTTGTGCCTTGGCACAAAAGGCTGGGACATGTCAACTTTAATTCTTTAAGGCAGCTGTTGTCAAAGGAGATGGTTCGTGGGTTACCAGACAAATTCAACGATGACGTCGCCACCTGTACGACATGTATTCGTGCGAAACAAACACAGACCCCTTTTCCGAATAGCAACGATAAGAAAACATCGCAGCGACTGCAGCTAGTGCACTTAGATATCTGCGGCCCCATGCGGACGGAATCTCTTGGGAAATCCAAATACTTTATGACGTTCATCGATGATATTTCACGGAAGATATTTGTCTATTTTTTAAGTAAAAAAACTAAAGCCCTACAGTCTTTTAGGTTTTTGCGGAGACGCAAAGTGGCGAAAAACTGGAAATACTGAGGACTGATAATGGTCTGGAATATTGCAGCAAGGATTTTCAAAATTATACTGCGAAAAGTGGTATTCTGCATCAATTCTGCAGTGTCCCACATACGCTGCAGCAGAATGGTATCGCTGAAAGTCAAATCGGACTTTGACCGAAATGGCCAGGAGCCTTATGAACGAAGGCGAACTACCTAAGTTCATGTGGGGAGAATTGGTCAACACTGCGGCGTTTTTACGAAATCGATGCCCAACCAAATCTGGCGAAGTAAAGCCAGAGGAGCTGTGGAGCAAGGCGATTTATGGACTAAAGCAGAGTGGCCGACAGTGGAATTTGAAGATGGATGCGACTCTCAACGAACTTGGTTTTACGCCCTCCAAATATGACAGGTGTATTTACTACAAGATTCTAAACGAACAATTGCGCTGATCATCGTTTATGTGGACGACCTACTGGTGACAACAAACGATCCGATGGAATTCAAAACGCTAAAGCAACGCCTAATTGAAAACTTCAAGATAAGGGACTTGGAACCTCCGGAACTGTGTGTCGAACTTGAGGTCAAACGTCTTGAAAATTGTCTGTATATCAGCCAAGGTGGATATATCAACGACCTGTTAGATAAATATGGTCTTAAAGATTGTAAGCCGGACCGATTGCCAATCCCGGGAAACTTGAAGTTAGAACAGGAACTGACAAGAGAGCGCAAGGAGATCGACAAGACAAAGTACCGCCGTTTAATAGGAAGCCTACTGCACCTGTCTATCTTTAGCAGAACGGACATAGCATTCACAATCAATGCGTTGTCACAATTCAACGGCGAACGGCGAACCTCGGCAGCAGCATTGGAATGCAGCGATGCACGTTCTCCGGTATCTGCAGGATTCCAAGAGTTCTGGGATCGTGTATAAAAAGACTGCAGCGGATCTCCACGCTTATACTGATGCTAGTTGGGCTATTGATTACAATGATCGAAAGTCACAGAGTGAATTTGGATCCATCTGTGGAGGTGGAACAGTGCTCTGGCGTTCGAAGAAACAAACGATAGTCACTACATCGAGCACAGAAACGGAGTACGTAAATCTCAGCTCTGTGGCAAAGGAAGCAGCATTTCTACACAATGGTCAATAACAATTTGGGGCGATAACCGCAGCGCACAGGCGATTGCAAATGACTTGGGGATCCAGGGACGAACCAAGCATCTCGACATTAAGTAACACTTTATAAAGGAGGCGATTGCAGATGGAAAGATCAAGCTCGAGTTTATCGGGTCTGAAGAGATGCCCGCGGACGCGTTAACAAAATCTATGGCAGTACCTTAGGAATGAGTTCCCAGAATTAAATAAATAAATTAAAGGAGGGGTGTTGGGTATAAATTTTGTAGACAACACATTCAATATTCACTTCCACAAATCTAATACTTTTAATGTCATTCCTTTCCCCCATAATTTCCTTTTTCCATCTTTCTTTTTCCAATTCCATTTTCTGTCGTGTGCGGATGTATTTTCTGAAAAGCTAAATAAAGTAATCAAAAGTAGCTTTTGCGTAACTCACCATCCCCAAAACCATTGTTGTACTATTTTCCACTGGAAAGATGCCTATTTCGTTTGACTAATTTCTGATAGAGATACATAACCTTCCAGCTGGAAAATACGTAACGTATTCACAAATTTGATAGTTAATCACGAAGCATTCCATATAATTGACAGTTAATGATAAACACAAATAAATTGTCAAATCATCCAATAAAACCATTTTTAATTCAAAATAGTTTTAACAGTAGAATAAAATACGTCACCTGAATGGTAATTATGTTATGACATTTTCAATTGATGATTTCGAAGACTTATGGAAATTAATAGACATTGTTTTATTGTTAATTCAAAATACAACAGTATTTAAAAGATAATCGCAATATTCGTTTAATAGTACGTTTACACCGCACCCAAATTCAGCATTTCGGCTAGTTTCTGCATTTCAGGCCAAATGCATTGCATTTCGGCATACATTTCCTGCATTCCGGAATGTTGCATTTCAGCGAAATGCAGAATTTCGTCGCTTACTTACAAATGAAGTTCGTCAAATCGAACAACCCTCTTCACAAATTCAGCCCGCTGACATAAACAAAAAAACAGCTGTCAACAAAACAATAAATCATTTCAAGTGATCATTGCAATAGAAATGGAATATTTATGTCTGAATTAGCATTTAAATTCATTTTTAAATTAATATAACAAGCTAAAAGGTTCACCCACTTCTGATTTCTAATCAGAAAAAAATATCAATAATAAATTCTGACACTAGCTGTCATTTGAAATGCTGAAGTCGCAGTGGGAACGCAAAATTGGATTCTGAAATTTTTTTCCTGAAATGCTGAATTTGGGTGCGGTGTAAACGTACTATAAGAGGTGGCTATATTCCAATAGAAAATAAGACTATCCCTTATTTCGTAAATCTGAACAAAATATTTTAATTTAATATAATAAAATTAAAGTGGTTTAAAACAGAATGGTGCAAACTGAAGTTTCATGGCTTTACTTCTGCAAAAACATGTATTCTTTTATATTAAGACGAGGTATTTTATTGTCATATAATAGTTCAGAAGAACGATTAAATTGCATAAAATTTCAAGTGAAACTAGCTGACAACCACCTAATCAGCGTAAAGGAAAGTGGAACTGTGAAATCTGGCGTCTGCGTTCGAAACGGAGAGGACCCTTTTTATTTCTACAACACTTTACTAGTTCCAAATCGGATAACCTCATATCGATTAGTAAAGCAACAGATCAAGGTTACAAAGTGGTTTTTGAAGGGTCTGGAGCCAACATCTTAGATAAATATCTAAGAACGGTTTGTACTACTTAGTCGTAAATGAAAAGGCACAGATTAGCAGTGGGACAGTTGGAACCCCTAGTTTTCGCTATGGATCTCTTATGCCTTGGCACAAAAGGCTGGGACATGTCAACTTTAATTCTTTAAGGCAGCTGTTGTCAAAGGAGATGGTTCGTGGGTTACCAGACAAATTCAACGATGACGTCGCCACCTGTACGACATGTATTCGTGCGAAACAAACACAGACCCCTTTTCCGAATAGCAACGATAAGAAAACATCGCAGCGACTGCAGCTAGTGCACTTAGATATCTGCGGCCCCATGCGGACGGAATCTCTTGGGAAATCCAAATACTTTATGACGTTCATCGATGATATTTCACGGAAGATATTTGTCTATTTTTTAAGTAAAAAAACTAAAGCCCTACAGTCTTTTAGGTTTTTGCGGAGACGCAAAGTGGCGAAAAACTGGAAATACTGAGGACTGATAATGGTCTGGAATATTGCAGCAAGGATTTTCAAAATTATACTGCGAAAAGTGGTATTCTGCATCAATTCTGCAGTGTCCCACATACGCCGCAGCAGAATGGTATCGCTGAAAGGGCAAATCGGACTTTGACCGAAATGGCCAGGAGCCTTATGAACGAAGGCGAACTACCTAAGTTCATTTGGGGAGAATTGGTCAACACTGCGGCGTTTTTACGAAATCGATGCCCAACCAAATCTGGCGAAGTAAAGCCAGAGGAGCTGTGGAGCAAGGCGATTTATGGACTAAAGCAGAGTGGCCGACAGTGGAATTTGAAGATGGATGCGACTCTCAACGAACTTGGTTTTACGCCCTCCAAATATGACAGGTGTATTTACTACAAGATTCTAAACGAACAATTGCGCTGATCATCGTTTATGTGGACGACCTACTGGTGACAACAAACGATCCGATGGAATTCAAAACGCTAAAGCAACGCCTAATTGAAAACTTCAAGATAAGGGACTTGGAACCTCCGGAACTGTGTGTCGAACTTGAGGTCAAACGTCTTGAAAATTGTCTGTATATCAGCCAAGGTGGATATATCAACGACCTGTTAGATAAATATGGTCTTAAAGATTGTAAGCCGGACCGATTGCCAATCCCGGGAAACTTGAAGTTAGAACAGGAACTGACAGGAACTGACAAGAGAGCGCAAGGAGATCGACAAGACAAAGTACCGCCGTTTAATAGGAAGCCTACTGCACCTGTCTACCTTTAGCAGAATGGACATAGCATTCACAATCAATGCGTTGTCACAATTCAACGGCGAACGGCGAACCTCGGCAGCAGCATTGGAATGCAGCGATGCACGTTCTCCGGTATCTGCAGGGTTCCAAGAGTTCTAGGATCAGGTATAAAAAGACTGCAGCGGATCTCCACGCTTATACTGATGCTAGTTGGGCTATTGATTACAATGATCGAAAGTCACAGAGTGAATTTGGATCCATCTGTGGAGGTGGAACAGTGCTCTGGCGTTCGAAGAAACAAACGATAGTCACTACATCGAGCACAGAAGCGGAGTACGTAAATCTCAGCTCTGTGGCAAAGGAAGCAGCATTTTTACACAATTTTTTAGAAGAACTTGGGCTTCGTCAATGGTCAATAACAATTTGGGGCGATAACCGCAGCGCACAGGCGATTGCAAATGACTTGGGGATCCAGGGACGAACCAAGCATCTCGACATTAAGTAACACTTTATAAAGGAGGCGATTGCAGATGGAAAGATCAAGCTCGAGTTTATCGGGTCTGAAGAGATGCCCGCGGACGCGTTAACAAAATCTATGGCAGTACCTTACGAATGAGTTCCCAGAATTAAATAAATAAATTAAAGGAGGGGTGTTGGGTATAAAATGTAGACAACACATTAAATATTCACTTCCACAAATCTAATACTTTTAATATCATTCCTTTCCCCCATCATTTCCTTTTTCCATCTTTCTTTTTCCAATTCCATTTTCTGTCGTGTGCGGATGTATTTTCTGAAAAGCTAAATAAAGTAATCAAAAGTAGCTTTTGCGTATTTCACCATCCCCAAAACCATTGTTGTACTATTTTCCACTGGAAAGATGCCTATCTCGTTTGACTAATTTCAGATAGAGATACATAACCTTCTAGCTGGAAAATACGTAACGTATTCACAAATTTGATAGTTAATCACGAAGCATTCCATATAATTGACAGTTAATGACAAACACAAATAAATTGTCAAATCATACAATAAAACCATTTTTAACTCAAAATAGTTTTAACAGTAGAATAAAATACGTCACCTGAATGGCAATTATGTTATGACATTTTCAATTGATGATTTCGAAGACTTATTAAATTCTTATGGAAATTAATAGACATTGTTTTATTGTTAATTCAAAATACAACAGTATTTAAAAGATAATCGCAATATTCGTTTAATAGTACGTTTACACCGCACCCAAATTCAGCATTTCGGCTAGTTTCTGCATTTCAGGCCAAATGTATTGCATTTCGGCATATATTTCCTGCATTCCGGAATGTTGCATTTCAGCGAAATGCAGAATTTCGTCGCTGCATTTGTAAGTTCGTCTAATCGAACAACCCTCTTCACAAATTCAGCCCGCTGACATAAACAAAAAAACAGCTGTCAACAAAACAATAAATCATTTCAAGTGATCATTGCAATAGAAATGGAATATTTATGTCTGAATTAGCATTTAAATTCATTTTTAAATTAATATAACAAGCTAAAAGGTTCACCCACTTCTGATTTCTAATCAGAAAAAAATATCAATAATAAATTCTGACACTAGCTGTCATTTGAAATGCTGAAGTCGCAGTGGGAACGCAAAATTGGATTCTGAAATTTTTTTCCTGAAATGCTGAATTTGGGTGCGGTGTAAACGTACTGTAAGAGGTGGCTATATTCCAATAGAAAATAAGACTATCCCTTATTTCGTAAATCTGAACAAAATATTTTAATTTAATATAATAAAATTAAAGTGGTTTAAAACAGAATGGTGCAAACTGAAGTTTCATGGCTTTACTTCTGCAAAAACATGTACTCTTTTATATTAAGACGAGGTATTTTATTGTCATATAATAGTTCAGAAGAACGATTAAATTGCATAAAATTTCAAGTGAAACTAGCTGACAACCACCTAATCAGCGTAAAGGAAAGTGGAACTGTGAAATCTGGCGTCTGCGTTCGAAACGGAGAGGACCCTTTTTATTTCTACAACACTTTACTAGTTCCAAATCGGATAACCTCATATCGATTAGTAAAGCAACAGATCAAGGTTACAAAGTGGTTTTTGAAGGGTCTGGAGCCAACATCTTAGATAAATATCTAAGAACGGTTTGTACTACTTAGTCGTAAATGAAAAGGCACAGATTAGCAGTGAGACAGTTGGAACCCCTAGTTTTCGCTATGGATCTCTTGTGCCTTGGCACAAAAGGCTGGGACATGTCAACTTTAATTCTTTAAGGCAGCTGTTGTCAAAGGAGATGGTTCGTGGGTTACCAGACAAATTCAACGATGACGTCGCCACCTGTACGACATGTATTCGTGCGAAACAAACACAGACCCCTTTTCCGAATAGCAACGATAAGAAAACATCGCAGCGACTGCAGCTAGTGCACTCAGATATCTGCGGCCCCATGCGGACGGAATCTCTTGGGAAATCCAAATACTTTATCACGTTCATCGATGATATTTCACGGAAGATATTTGTCTATTTTTTAAGTAAAAAAACTAAAGCCCTACAGGCTTTTAAAAAGTTAAAGGTTTTTGCGGAGACGCAAAGTGGCGAAAAACTGGAAATACTGAGGACTGATAATGGTCTGGAATATTGCAGCAAAGATTTTCAAAATTATACTGCGAAAAGTGGTATTCTGCATCAATTCTGCAGTGTCCCACATACGCCGCAGCAGAATGGTATCGCTGAAAGGGCAAATCGGACCTTGGCCGAAATGACCAGGAGCCTTATGAACGAAGGCGAACTACCTAAGTTCATGTGGGGAGAATTGGTCAACACTGCGGCGTTTTTACGAAATCGATGCCCAACCAAATCTGGCGAAGTAACGCCAGAGGTGCTGTGGAGCAGATGCAAATCAAGTGTATTTTTTCTCAAGGAAATCGGAGCAAAGGTTTACACACTGAATAAAACCTCTTATCTTGAAAAACTTGACTATAAATCAGAGGAGGACATTCTTGTTGGATACGCGGTAGAGACAAAGGCCTACAGAATTTGGGTACCAAACAAACGAAGTGTTATGAAAAGCAGAGACGTCAGATTTGTTCAAAATGACAGCAATATTCAATATTATATGCATTTCCTGAAAGCATCAATGAGCAAAATAGTTCAGTTCAATGCATGTCAACTGTGGACTCTGAGTCCAATGAAGAAAATTCAAACAAGGTGCGTAATGATCCTGAAACAGTTAAGGATATCGAATCCTTGCAAGACTCGGATGAATGGCGAGAGGCGAGAGGCGATGCGAATCGAGTACGATTCACTTCTAAAAAAGGACACATGGACCTTGGTTGACAGACCGCAGAATAGGGTGATAAAATCAAGAGGGGTTTTTAAGATCAAGTACATGCCGGATGGAACTATAGAGAAGAGGGAGGCGCTCCTCATTGCAAGGTTTGGATTTGACCAAATTCAGGGTATCCACTACCAAGATACCTACTCACCAGTGGCAAATATTAGTTCGATCCGTCTAACCATGGCAATTACGATTGAAAACACGTTGGACTTGCATCATCTAGATGTTTCTGCACCATATCTCAATGGCGAAATAGACACCGTTGTTTTTATGGAGCAGCCTGAAGGTTTTGCGTATGGAGACTGAGTATGCAAATTGAACAAGGCGATTTATGGACTAAAGCAGAGTGGCCGACAGTGGAATTTGAAGATGGATGCGACTCTCAACGAACTTGGTTTTACGCCCTCCAAATATGACAGGTGTATTTACTACAAGATTCTAAACGAACAATTGCGCTGATCATCGTTTATGTGGACGACCTACTGGTGACAACAAACGATCCGATGGAATTCAAAACGCTAAAGCAACGCCTAATTGAAAACTTCAAGATAAGGGACTTGGAACCTCCGGAACTGTGTGTCGAACTTGATGTCAAACGTCTTGAAAATTGTCTGTATATCAGCCAAGGTGGATATATCAACGACCTGTTAGATAAATATGGTCTTAAAGATTCTAAGCCGGACCGACTGAAAATCCCGGGAAACTTGAAGTTAGAACAGGAACTGACAAGAGAGCGCAAGGAGATCGACAAGACAAAGTACCGCCGTTTAATAGGAAGCCTACTGCACCTGTCTACCTTTAGCAGAATGGACATAGCATTCACAATCAATGCGTTGTCACAATTCAACGGCGAACGGCGAACCTCGGCAGCAGCATTGGAATGCAGCGATGCACGTTCTCCGGTATCTGCAGGGTTCCAAGAGTTCTAGGATCAGGTATAAAAAGACTGCAGCGGATCTCCACGCTTATACTGATGCTAGTTGGGCTATTGATTACAATGATCGAAAGTCACAGAGTGAATTTGGATCCATCTGTGGAGGTGGAACAGTGCTCTGGCGTTCGAAGAAACAAACGATAGTCACTACATCGAGCACAGAAGCGGAGTACGTAAATCTCAGCTCTGTGGCAAAGGCAGCAGCATTTCTACACAATGGTCAATAACAATTTGGGGCGATAACCGCAGCGCACAGGCGATTGCAAATGACTTGGGGATCCAGGGACGAACCAAGCATCTCGACATTAAGTAACACTTTATAAAGGAGGCGATTGCAGATGGAAAGATCAAGCTCGAGTTTATCGGGTCTGAAGAGATGCCCGCGGACGCGTTAACAAAATCTATGGCAGTACCTTACGAATGAGTTCCCAGAATTAAATAAATAAATTAAAGGAGGGGTGTTGGGTATAAAATGTAGACAACACATTAAATATTCACTTCCACAAATCTAATACTTTTAATATCATTCCTTTCCCCCATCATTTCCTTTTTCCATCTTTCTTTTTCCAATTCCATTTTCTGTCGTGTGCGGATGTATTTTCTGAAAAGCTAAATAAAGTAATCAAAAGTAGCTTTTGCGTATTTCACCATCCCCAAAACCATTGTTGTACTATTTTCCACTGGAAAGATGCCTATCTCGTTTGACTAATTTCAGATAGAGATACATAACCTTCTAGCTGGAAAATACGTAACGTATTCACAAATTTGATAGTTAATCACGAAGCATTCCATATAATTGACAGTTAATGACAAACACAAATAAATTGTCAAATCATACAATAAAACCATTTTTAACTCAAAATAGTTTTAACAGTAGAATAAAATACGTCACCTGAATGGCAATTATGTTATGACATTTTCAATTGATGATTTCGAAGACTTATTAAATTCTTATGGAAATTAATAGACATTGTTTTATTGTTAATTCAAAATACAACAGTATTTAAAAGATAATCGCAATATTCGTTTAATAGTTCGTTTACACCGCACCCAAATTCAGCATTTCGGCTAGTTTCTGCATTTCAGGCCAAATGTATTGCATTTCGGCATATATTTCCTGCATTCCGGAATGTTGCATTTCAGCGAAATGCAGAATTTCGTCGCTGCATTTGTAAGTTCGTCTAATCGAACAACCCTCTTCACAAATTCAGCCCGCTGACATAAACAAAAAAACAGCTGTCAACAAAACAATAAATCATTTCAAGTGATCATTGCAATAGAAATGGAATATTTATGTCTGAATTTGCATTTAAATTCATTTTTAAATTAATATAACAAGCTAAAAGGTTCACCCACTTCTGATTTCTAATCAGAAAAAAATATCAATAATAAATTCTGACACTAGCTGTCATTTGAAATGCTGAAGTCGCAGTGGGAACGCAAAATTGGATTCTGAAATTTTTTTCCTGAAATGCTGAATTTGGGTGCGGTGTAAACGTACTGTAAGAGGTGGCTATATTCCAATAGAAAATAAGACTATCCCTTATTTCGTAAATCTGAACAAAATATTTTAATTTAATATAATAAAATTAAAGTGGTTTAAAACAGAATGGTGCAAACTGAAGTTTCATGGCTTTACTTCTGCAAAAACATGTACTCTTTTATATTAAGACGAGGTATTTTATTGTCATACAATAGTTCAGAAGAACGATTAAATTGCATAAAATTTCAAGTGAAACCAGCTGACAACCACCTAATCAGCGTAAAGAAAAGTGGAACTGTGAAATCTGGCGTCTGCGTTCGAAACGGAGAGGACCCTTTTTATTTCTACAACACTTTACTAGTTCCAAATCGGATAACCTCATATCGATTAGTAAATCAACAGATCAAGGTTACAAAGTGGTTTTTGAAGGGTCTGGAGCCAACATCTTAGATAAATATCTAAGAACGGTTTGTACTACTTAGTCGTAAATGAAAAGGCACAGATTAGCAGTGGGACAGTTGGAACCCCTAGTTTTCGCTATGGATCTCTTGTGCCTTGGCACAAAAGGCTGGGACATGTCAACTTTAATTCTTTAAGGCAGCTGTTGTCAAAGGAGATGGTTCGTGGGTTACCAGACAAATTCAACGATGACGTCGCCACCTGTACGACATGTATTCGTGCGAAACAAACACAGACCCCTTTTCCGAATAGCAACGATAAGAAAACATCGCAGCGACTGCAGCTAGTGCACTCAGATATCTGCGGCCCCATGCGGACGGAATCTCTTGGGAAATCCAAATACTTTATCACGTTCATCGATGATATTTCACGGAAGATATTTGTCTATTTTTTAAGTAAAAAAACTAAAGCCCTACAGGCTTTTAAAAAGTTAAAGGTTTTTGCGGAGACGCAAAGTGGCGAAAAACTGGAAATACTGAGGACTGATAATGGTCTGGAATATTGCAGCAAGGATTTTCAAAATTATACTGCGAAAAGTGGTATTCTGCATCAATTCTGCAGTGTCCCACATACGCCGCAGCAGAATGGTATCGCTGAAAGGGCAAATCGGACCTTGGCCGAAATGACCAGGAGCCTTATGAACGAAGGCGAACTATCTAAGTTCATGTGGGGAGAATTGGTCAACACTGCGGCGTTTTTACGAAATCGATGCCCAACCAAATCTGGCGAAGTAACGCCAGAGGTGCTGTGGAGCAGATGCAAATCAAGTGTATTTTTTCTCAAGGAAATCGGAGCAAAGGTTTACACACTGAATAAAACCTCTTATCTTGAAAAACTTGACTATAAATCAGAGGAGGACATTCTTGTTGGATACGCGGTAGAGACAAAGGCCTACAGAATTTGGGTACCAAACAAACGAAGTGTTATGAAAAGCAGAGACGTCAGATTTGTTCAAAATGACAGCAATATTCAATATTATATGCATTTCCTGAAAGCATCAATGAGCAAAATAGTTCAGTTCAATGCATGTCAACTGTGGACTCTGAGTCCAATGAAGAAAATTCAAACAAGGTGCGTAATGATCCTGAAACAGTTAAGGATATCGAATCCTTGCAAGACTCGGATGAATGGCGAGAGGCGAGAGGCGATGCGAATCGAGTACGATTCACTTCTAAAAAAGGACACATGGACCTTGGTTGACAGACCGCAGAATAGGGTGATAAAATCAAGAGGGGTTTTTAAGATCAAGTACATGCCGGATGGAACTATAGAGAAGAGGGAGGCGCTCCTCATTGCAAGGTTTGGATTTGACCAAATTCAGGGTATCCACTACCAAGATACCTACTCACCAGTGGCAAATATTAGTTCGATCCGTCTAACCATGGCAATTACGATTGAAAACACGTTGGACTTGCATCATCTAGATGTTTCTACACCGTTGTTTTTATGGAACAGCCTGAAGGTTTTGCGTATGGAGACCGAGTATGCAAATTGAACAAGGCGATTTATGGACTAAAGCAGAGTGGCCGACAGTGGAATTTGAAGATGGATGCGACTCTCAACGAACTTGGTTTTACGCCCTCCAAATATGACAGGTGTATTTACTACAAGATTCTAAACGAACAATTGCGCTGATCATCGTTTATGTGGACGACCTACTGGTGACAACAAACGATCCGATGGAATTCAAAACGCTAAAGCAACGCCTAATTGAAAACTTCAAGATAAGGGACTTGGAACCTCCGGAACTGTGTGTCGAACTTGAGGTCAAACGTCTTGAAAATTGTCTGTATATCAGCCAAGGTGGATATATCAACGACCTGTTAGATAAATATGGTCTTAAAGATTCTAAGCCGGACCGACTGAAAATCCCGGGAAACTTGAAGTTAGAACAGGAACTGACAAGAGAGCGCAAGGAGATCGACAAGACAAAGTACCGCCGTTTAATAGGAAGCCTACTGCACCTGTCTACCTTTAGCAGAATGGACATAGCATTCACAATCAATGCGTTGTCACAATTCAACGGCGAACGGCGAACCTCGGCAGCAGCATTGGAATGCAGCGATGCACGTTCTCCGGTATCTGCAGGGTTCCAAGAGTTCTGGGATCGTGTATAAAAAGACTGCAGCGGATCTCCACGCTTATACTGATGCTAGTTGGGCTATTGATTACAATGATCGAAAGTCACAGAGTGAATTTGGATCCATCTGTGGAGGTGGAACAGTGCTCTGGCGTTCGAAGAAACAAACGATAGTCACTACATCGAGCACAGAAGCGGAGTACGTAAATCTCAGCTCTGTGGCAAAGGCAGCAGCATTTCTACACAATGGTCAATAACAATTTGGGGCGATAACCGCAGCGCACAGGCGATTGCAAATGACTTGGGGATCCAGGGACGAACCAAGCATCTCGACATTAAGTAACACTTTATAAAGGAGGCGATTGCAGATGGAAAGATCAAGCTCGAGTTTATCGGGTCTGAAGAGATGCCCGCGGACGCGTTAACAAAATCTATGGCAGTACCTTAGGAATGAGTTCCCAGAATTAAATAAATAAATTAAAGGAGGGGTGTTGGGTATAAATTTTGTAGACAACACATTAAATATTCACTTCCACAAATCTAATACTTTTAATGTCATTCCTTTCCCCCATCATTTCCTTTTTCCATCTTTCTTTTTCCAATTCCATTTTCTGTCGTGTGCGGATGTATTTTCTGAAAAGCTAAATAAAGTAATCAAAAGTAGCTTTTGCGTAACTCACCATCCCCAAAACCATTGTTGTACTATTTTCCACTGGAAAGATGCCTATTTCGTTTGACTAATTTCTGATAGAGATACATAACCTTCCAGCTGGAAAATACGTAACGTATTCACAAATTTGATAGTTAATCACGAAGCATTCCATATAATTGACAGTTAATGATAAACACAAATAAATTGTCAAATCATCCAATAAAACCATTTTTAATTCAAAATAGTTTTAACAGTAGAATAAAATACGTCACCTGAATGGTAATTATGTTATGACATTTTCAATTGATGATTTCGAAGACTTATGGAAATTAATAGACATTGTTTTATTGTTAATTCAAAATACAACAGTATTTAAAAGATAATCGCAATATTCGTTTAATAGTACGTTCACACCGCACCCAAATTCAGCATTTCGGCTAGTTTCTGCATTTCAGGCCAAATGCATTGCATTTCGGCATACATTTCCTGCATTCCGGAATGTTGCATTTCAGCGAAATGCAGAATTTCGTCGCTTACTTACAAATGAAGTTCGTCAAATCGAACAACCCTCTTCACAAATTCAGCCCGCTGACATAAACAAAAAAACAGCTGTCAACAAAACAATAAATCATTGCAATAGAAATGGAATATATATGTCTGAATTAGCATTTAAATTCATTTTTAAATTAATATAACAAGCTAAAAGGTTCACCCACTTCTGATTTCTAATCAGAAAAAAATATCAATAATAAATTCTGACACTAGCTGTCATTTGAAATGCTGAAGTCGCAGTGGGAACGCAAAATTGGATTCTGAAATTTTTTTCCTGAAATGCTGAATTTGGGTGCGGTGTAAACGTACTATAAGAGGTGGCTATATTCCAATAGAAAATAAGACTATCCCTTATTTCGTAAATCTGAACAAAATATTTTAATTTAATATAATAAAATTAAAGTGGTTTAAAACAGAATGGTGCAAACTGAAGTTTCATGGCTTTACTTCTGCAAAAACATGTATTCTTTTATATTAAGACGATGTATTTTATTGTCATATAATAGTTCAGAAGAACGATTAAATTGCATAAAATTTCAAGTGAAACTAGCTGACAACCACCTAATCAGCGTAAAGGAAAGTGGAACTGTGAAATCTGGCGTCTGCGTTCGAAACGGAGAGGACCCTTTTTATTTCTACAACACTTTACTAGTTCCAAATCGGATAACCTCATATCGATTAGTAAAGCAACAGATCAAGGTTACAAAGTGGTTTTTGAAGGGTCTGGAGCCAACATCTTAGATATTTATCTAAGAACGGTTTGTACTACTTAGTCGTAAATGAAAAGGCACAGATTAGCAGTTGGACAGTTGGAACCCCTAGTTTTCGCTATGGATCTCTTATGCCTTGGCACAAAAGGCTGGGACATGTCAACTTTAATTCTTTAAGGCAGCTGTTGTCAAAGGAGATGGTTCGTGGGTTACCAGACAAATTCAACGATGACGTCGCCACCTGTACGACATGTATTCGTGCGAAACAAACACAGACCCCTTTTCCGAATAGCAACGATAAGAAAACATCGCAGCGACTGCAGCTAGTGCACTTAGATATCTGCGGCCCCATGCGGACGGAATCTCTTGGGAAATCCAAATACTTTATGACGTTCATCGATGATATTTCACGGAAGATATTTGTCTATTTTTTAAGTAAAAAAACTAAAGCCCTACAGTCTTTTAGGTTTTTGCGGAGACGCAAAGTGGCGAAAAACTGGAAATACTGAGGACTGATAATGGTCTGGAATATTGCAGCAAGGATTTTCAAAATTATACTGCGAAAAATGGTATTCTGCATCAATTCTGCAGTGTCCCACATACGCCGCAGCAGAATGGTATCGCTGAAAGGGCAAATCGGACTTTGACCGAAATGGCCAGGAGCCTTATGAACGAAGGCGAACTACCTAAGTTCATGTGGGGAGAATTGGTCAACACTGCGGCGTTTTTACGAAATCGATGCCCAACCAAATCTGGCGAAGTAAAGCCAGAGGAGCTGTGGAGCAAGGCGATTTATGGACTAAAGCAGAGTGGCCGACAGTGGAATTTGAAGATGGATGCGACTCTCAACGAACTTGGTTTTACGCCCTCCAAATATGACAGGTGTATTTACTACAAGATTCTAAACGAACAATTGCGCTGATCATCGTTTATGTGGACGACCTACTGGTGACAACAAACGATCCGATGGAATTCAAAACGCTAAAGCAACGCCTAATTGAAAACTTCAAGATAAGGGACTTGGAACCTCCGGAACTGTGTGTCGAACTTGAGGTCAAACGTCTTGAAAATTGTCTGTATATCAGCCAAGGTGGATATATCAACGACCTGTTAGATAAATATGGTCTTAAAGATTGTAAGCCGGACCGATTGCCAATCCCGGGAAACTTGAAGTTAGAACAGGAACTGACAAGAGAGCGCAAGGAGATCGACAAGACAAAGTACCGCCGTTTAATAGGAAGCCTACTGCACCTGTCTATCTTTAGCAGAACGGACATAGCATTCACAATCAATGCGTTGTCACAATTCAACGGCGAACGGCGAACCTCGGCAGCAGCATTGGAGTGCAGCGATGCACGTTCTCCGGTATCTGCAGGGTTCCAAGAGTTCTAGGATCAGGTATAAAAAGACTGCAGCGGATCTCCACGCTTATACTGATGCTAGTTGGGCTATTGATTACAATGATCGAAAGTCACAGAGTGAATTTGGATCCATCTGTGGAGGTGGAACAGTGCTCTGGCGTTCGAAGAAACAAACGATAGTCACTACATCGAGCACAGAAGCGGAGTACGTAAATCTCAGCTCTGTGGCAAAGGCAGCAGCATTTCTACACAATGGTCAATAACAATTTGGGGCGATAACCGCAGCGCACAGGCGATTGCAAATGACTTGGGGATCCAGAGACGAACCAAGCATCTCGACATTAAGTAACACTTTATAAAGGAGGCGATTGCAGATGGGAAGATCAAGCTCGAGTTTATCGGGTCTGAAGAGATGCCCGCGGACGCGTTAACAAAATCTATGGCAGTACCTTACGAATGAGTTCCCAGAATTAAATAAATAAATTAAAGGAGGGGTGTTGGGTATAAAATGTAGACAACACATTAAATATTCACTTCCACAAATCTAATACTTTTAATGTCATTCCTTTCCCCCATCATTTCCTTTTTCCATCTTTCTTTTTCCAATTCCATTTTCTGTCGTGTGCGGATGTATTTTCTGAAAAGCTAAATAAAGTAATCAAAAGTAGCTTTTGCGTAACTCACCATCCCCAAAACCATTGTTGTACTATTTTCCACTGGAAAGATGCCTATCTCGTTTGACTAATTTCTGATAGAGATACATAACCTTCCAGCTGGAAAATACGTAACGTATTCACAAATTTGATAGTTAATCACGAAGCATTCCATATAATTGACAGTTAATGATAAACACAAATAAATTGTCAAATCATCCAATAAAACCATTTTTAATTCAAAATAGTTTTAACAGTAGAATAAAATACGTCACCTGAATGGTAATTATGTTATGACATTTTCAATTGATGATTTCGAAGACTTATGGAAATTAATAGACATTGTTTTATTGTTAATTCAAAATACAACAGTATTTAAAAGATAATCGTAATATTCGTTTAATAGTACGTTTACACCGCACCCAAATTCAGCATTTCGGCTAGTTTCTGCATTTCAGGCCAAATGCATTGCATTTCGGCATACATTTCCTGCATTCCGGAATGTTGCATTTCAGCGAAATGCAGAATTTCGTCGCTTACTTACAAATGAAGTTCGTCAAATCGAACAACCCTCTTCACAAATTCAGCCCGCTGACATAAACAAAAAAACAGCTGTCAACAAAACAATAAATCATTTCAAGTGATCATTGCAATAGAAATGGAATATATATGTCTGAATTAGCATTTAAATTCATTTTTAAATTAATATAACAAGCTAAAAGGTTCACCCACTTCTGATTTCTAATCAGAAAAAAATATCAATAATAAATTCTGACACTAGCTGTCATTTGAAATGCTGAAGTCGCAGTGGGAACGCAAAATTGGATTCTGAAATTTTTTTCCTGAAATGCTGAATTTGGGTGCGGTGTAAACGTACTATAAGAGGTGGCTATATTCCAATAGAAAATAAGACTATCCCTTATTTCGTAAATCTGAACAAAATATTTTAATTTAATATCATAAAATTAAAGTGGTTTAAAACAGAATGGTGCAAACTGAAGTTTCATGGCTTTACTTCTGCAAAAACATGTATTCTTTTATATTAAGACGAGGTATTTTATTGTCATATAATAGTTCAGAAGAACGATTAAATTGCATAAAATTTCAAGTGAAACTAGCTGACAACCACCCAATCAGCGTAAAGGAAAGTGGAACTGTGAAATCTGGCGTCTGCGTTCGAAACGGAGAGGACCCTTTTTATTTCTACAACACTTTACTAGTTCCAAATCGGATAACCTCATATCGATTAGTAAAGCAACAGATCAAGGTTACAAAGTGGTTTTTGAAGGGTCTGGAGCCAACATCTTAGATAAATATCTAAGAACGGTTTGTACTACTTAGTCGTAAATGAAAAGACACAGATTAGCAGTGAGACAGTTGGAACCCCTAGTTTTCGCTATGGATCTCTTATGCCTTGGCACAAAAGGCTGGGACATGTCAACTTTAATTCTTTAAGGCAGCTGTTGTCAAAGGAGATGGTTCGTGGGTTACCAGACAAATTCAACGATGACGTCGCCACCTGTACGACATGTATTCGTGCGAAACAAACACAGACTTCACGGAAGATATTTGTCTATTTTTTAAGTAAAAAAACTAAAGCCCTACAGGCTTTTAAAAAGTTTAAGGTTTTTGCGGAGACGCAAAGTGGCGAAAAACTGGAAATACTGAGGACTGATAATGGTCTGGAATATTGCAGCAAGGATTTTCAAAATTATACTGCGAAAAGTGGTATTCTGCATCAATTCTGCAGTGTCCCACATACGCCGCAGCAGAATGGTATCGCTGAAAGGGCAAATCGGACTTTGACCGAAATGGCCAGGAGCCTTATGAACGAAGGCGAACTACCTAAGTTCATGTGGGGAGAATTGGTCAACACTGCGGCGTTTTTACGAAATCGATGCCCAACCAAATCTGGCGAAGTAAAGCCAAAGGAGCTGTGGAGCAAGGCGATTTATGGACTAAAGCAGAGTGGCCGACAGTGGAATTTGAAGATGGATGCGACTCTCAACGAACTTGGTTTTACGCCCTCCAAATATGACAGGTGTATTTACTACAAGATTCTAAACGAACAATTGCGCTGATCATCGTTTATGTGGACGACCTACTGGTGACAACAAACGATCCGATGGAATTCAAAACGCTAAAGCAACGCCTAATTGAAAACTTCAAGATAAGGGACTTGGAACCTCCGGAACTGTGTGTCGAACTTGAGGTCAAACGTCTTGAAAATTGTCTGTATATCAGCCAAGGTGGATATATCAACGACCTGTTAGATAAATATGGTCTTAAAGATTGTAAGCCGGACCGATTGCCAATCCCGGGAAACTTGAAGTTAGAACAGGAACTGACAAGAGAGCGCAAGGAGATCGACAAGACAAAGTACCGCCGTTTAATAGGAAGCCTACTGCACCTGTCTATCTTTAGCAGAACGGACATAGCATTCACAATCAATGCGTTGTCACAATTCAACGGCGAACGGCGAACCTCGGCAGCAGCATTGGAATGCAGCGATGCACGTTCTCCGGTATCTGCAGGGTTCCAAGAGTTCTAGGATCAGGTATAAAAAGACTGCAGCGGATCTCCACGCTTATACTGATGCTAGTTGGGCTATTGATTACAATGATCGAAAGTCACAGAGTGAATTTGGATCCATCTGTGGAGGTGGAACAGTGCTCTGGCATTCGAAGAAACAAACGATAGTCACTACATCGAGCACAGAAGCGGAGTACGTAAATCTCAGCTCTGTGGCAAAGGCAGCAGCATTTCTACACAATGGTCAATAACAATTTGGGGCGATAACCGCAGCGCACAGGCGATTGCAAATGACTTGGGGATCCAGGGACGAACCAAGCATCTCGACATTAAGTAACACTTTATAAAGGAGGCGATTGCAGATGGAAAGATCAAGCTCGAGTTTATCGGGTCTGAAGAGATGCCCGCGGACGCGTTAACAAAATCTATGGCAGTACCTTACGAATGAGTTCCCAGAATTAAATAAATAAATTAAAGGAGGGGTGTTGGGTATAAAATGTAGACAACACATTAAATATTCACTTCCACAAATCTAATACTTTTAATGTCATTCCTTTCCCCCATCATTTCCTTTTTCCATCTTTCTTTTTCCAATTCCATTTTCTGTCGTGTGCGGATGTATTTTCTGAAAAGCTAAATAAAGTAATCAAAAGTAGCTTTTGCGTAACTCACCATCCCCAAAACCATTGTTGTACTATTTTCCACTGGAAAGATGCCTATCTCGTTTGACTAATTTCTGATAGAGATACATAACCTTCCAGCTGGAAAATACGTAACGTATTCACAAATTTGATAGTTAATCACGAAGCATTCCATATAATTGACAGTTAATGATAAACACAAATAAATTGTCAAATCATCCAATAAAACCATTTTTAATTCAAAATAGTTTTAACAGTAGAATAAAATACGTCACCTGAATGGTAATTATGTTATGACATTTTCAATTGATGATTTCGAAGACTTATGGAAATTAATAGACATTGTTTTATTGTTAATTCAAAATACAACAGTATTTAAAAGATAATCGTAATATTCGTTTAATAGTACGTTTACACCGCACCCAAATTCAGCATTTCGGCTAGTTTCTGCATTTCAGGCCAAATGCATTGCATTTCGGCATACATTTCCTGCATTCCGGAATGTTGCATTTCAGCGAAATGCAGAATTTCGTCGCTTACTTACAAATGAAGTTCGTCAAATCGAACAACCCTCTTCACAAATTCAGCCCGCTGACATAAACAAAAAAACAGCTGTCAACAAAACAATAAATCATTTCAAGTGATCATTGCAATAGAAATGGAATATATATGTCTGAATTAGCATTTAAATTCATTTTTAAATTAATATAACAAGCTAAAAGGTTCACCCACTTCTGATTTCTAATCAGAAAAAAATATCAATAATAAATTCTGACACTAGCTGTCATTTGAAATGCTGAAGTCGCAGTGGGAACGCAAAATTGGATTCTGAAATTTTTTTCCTGAAATGCTGAATTTGGGTGCGGTGTAAACGTACTATAAGAGGTGGCTATATTCCAATAGAAAATAAGACTATCCCTTATTTCGTAAATCTGAACAAAATATTTTAATTTAATATCATAAAATTAAAGTGGTTTAAAACAGAATGGTGCAAACTGAAGTTTCATGGCTTTACTTCTGCAAAAACATGTATTCTTTTATATTAAGACGAGGTATTTTATTGTCATATAATAGTTCAGAAGAACGATTAAATTGCATAAAATTTCAAGTGAAACTAGCTGACAACCACCCAATCAGCGTAAAGGAAAGTGGAACTGTGAAATCTGGCGTCTGCGTTCGAAACGGAGAGGACCCTTTTTATTTCTACAACACTTTACTAGTTCCAAATCGGATAACCTCATATCGATTAGTAAAGCAACAGATCAAGGTTACAAAGTGGTTTTTGAAGGGTCTGGAGCCAACATCTTAGATAAATATCTAAGAACGGTTTGTACTACTTAGTCGTAAATGAAAAGACACAGATTAGCAGTGAGACAGTTGGAACCCCTAGTTTTCGCTATGGATCTCTTATGCCTTGGCACAAAAGGCTGGGACATGTCAACTTTAATTCTTTAAGGCAGCTGTTGTCAAAGGAGATGGTTCGTGGGTTACCAGACAAATTCAACGATGACGTCGCCACCTGTACGACATGTATTCGTGCGAAACAAACACAGACTTCACGGAAGATATTTGTCTATTTTTTAAGTAAAAAAACTAAAGCCCTACAGGCTTTTAAAAAGTTTAAGGTTTTTGCGGAGACGCAAAGTGGCGAAAAACTGGAAATACTGAGGACTGATAATGGTCTGGAATATTGCAGCAAGGATTTTCAAAATTATACTGCGAAAAGTGGTATTCTGCATCAATTCTGCAGTGTCCCACATACGCCGCAGCAGAATGGTATCGCTGAAAGGGCAAATCGGACTTTGACCGAAATGGCCAGGAGCCTTATGAACGAAGGCGAACTACCTAAGTTCATGTGGGGAGAATTGGTCAACACTGCGGCGTTTTTACGAAATCGATGCCCAACCAAATCTGGCGAAGTAAAGCCAAAGGAGCTGTGGAGCAAGGCGATTTATGGACTAAAGCAGAGTGGCCGACAGTGGAATTTGAAGATGGATGCGACTCTCAACGAACTTGGTTTTACGCCCTCCAAATATGACAGGTGTATTTACTACAAGATTCTAAACGAACAATTGCGCTGATCATCGTTTATGTGGACGACCTACTGGTGACAACAAACGATCCGATGGAATTCAAAACGCTAAAGCAACGCCTAATTGAAAACTTCAAGATAAGGGACTTGGAACCTCCGGAACTGTGTGTCGAACTTGAGGTCAAACGTCTTGAAAATTGTCTGTATATCAGCCAAGGTGGATATATCAACGACCTGTTAGATAAATATGGTCTTAAAGATTGTAAGCCGGACCGATTGCCAATCCCGGGAAACTTGAAGTTAGAACAGGAACTGACAAGAGAGCGCAAGGAGATCGACAAGACAAAGTACCGCCGTTTAATAGGAAGCCTACTGCACCTGTCTATCTTTAGCAGAACGGACATAGCATTCACAATCAATGCGTTGTCACAATTCAACGGCGAACGGCGAACCTCGGCAGCAGCATTGGAATGCAGCGATGCACGTTCTCCGGTATCTGCAGGGTTCCAAGAGTTCTAGGATCAGGTATAAAAAGACTGCAGCGGATCTCCACGCTTATACTGATGCTAGTTGGGCTATTGATTACAATGATCGAAAGTCACAGAGTGAATTTGGATCCATCTGTGGAGGTGGAACAGTGCTCTGGCATTCGAAGAAACAAACGATAGTCACTACATCGAGCACAGAAGCGGAGTACGTAAATCTCAGCTCTGTGGCAAAGGCAGCAGCATTTCTACACAATGGTCAATAACAATTTGGGGCGATAACCGCAGCGCACAGGCGATTGCAAATGACTTGGGGATCCAGGGACGAACCAAGCATCTCGACATTAAGTAACACTTTATAAAGGAGGCGATTGCAGATGGAAAGATCAAGCTCGAGTTTATCGGGTCTGAAGAGATGCCCGCGGACGCGTTAACAAAATCTATGGCAGTACCTTAGGAATGAGTTCCCAGAATTAAATAAATAAATCAAAGGAGGGGTGTTGGGTATAAATTTTGTAGACAACACATTAAATATTCACTTCCACAAATCTAATACTTTTAATGTCATTCCTTTCCCCCCTCATTTCCTTTTTCCATCTTTCTTTTTCCAATTCCATTTTCTGTCGTGTGCGGATGTATTTTCTGAAAAGCTAAATAAAGTAATCAAAAGTAGCTTTTGCGTAACTCACCATCCCCAAAACCATTGTTGTACTATTTTCCACTGGAAAGATGCCTATCTCGTTTGACTAATTTCTGATAGAGATACATAACCTTCCAGCTGGAAAATACGTAACGTATTCACAAATTTGATAGTTAATCACGAAGCATTCCATATAATTGACAGTTAATGATAAACACAAATAAATTGTCAAATCATCCAATAAAACCATTTTTAATTCAAAATAGTTTTAACAGTAGAATAAAATACGTCACCTGAATGGTAATTATGTTATGACATTTTCAATTGATGATTTCGAAGACTTATGGAAATTAATAGACATTGTTTTATTGTTAATTCAAAATACAACAGTATTTAAAAGATAATCGCAATATTCGTTTAATAGTACGTTCACACCGCACCCAAATTCAGCATTTCGGCTAGTTTCTGCATTTCAGGCCAAATGCATTGCATTTCGGCATACATTTCCTGCATTCCGGAATGTTGCATTTCAGCGAAATGCAGAATTTCGTCGCTTACTTACAAATGAAGTTCGTCAAATCGAACAACCCTCTTCACAAATTCAGCCCGCTGACATAAACAAAAAAACAGCTGTCAACAAAACAATAAATCATTTCAAGTGATCATTGCAATAGAAATGGAATATATATGTCTGAATTAGCATTTAAATTCATTTTTAAATTAATATAACAAGCTAAAAGGTTCACCCACTTCTGATTTCTAATCAGAAAAAAATATCAATAATAAATTCTGACACTAGCTGTCATTTGAAATGCTGAAGTCGCAGTGGGAACGCAAAATTGGATTCTGAAATTTTTTTCCTGAAATGCTGAATTTGGGTGCGGTGTAAACGTACTATAAGAGGTGGCTATATTCCAATAGAAAATAAGACTATCCCTTATTTCGTAAATCTGAACAAAATATTTTAATTTAATATAATAAAATTAAAGTGGTTTAAAACAGAATGGTGCAAACTGAAGTTTCATGGCTTTACTTCTGCAAAAACATGTATTCTTTTATATTAAGACGAGGTATTTTATTGTCATATAATAGTTCAGAAGAACGATTAAATTGCATAAAATTTCAAGTGAAACTAGCTGACAACCACCTAATCAGCGTAAAGGAAAGTGGAACTGTGAAATCTGGCGTCTGCGTTCGAAACGGAGAGGACCCTTTTTATTTCTACAACACTTTACTAGTTCCAAATCGGATAACCTCATATCGATTAGTAAAGCAACAGATCAAGGTTACAAAGTGGTTTTTGAAGGGTCTGGAGCCAACATCTTAGATAAATATCTAAGAACGGTTTGTACTACTTAGTCGTAAATGAAAAGGCACAGATTAGCAGTGGGACAGTTGGAACCCCTAGTTTTCGCTATGGATCTCTTATGCCTTGGCACAAAAGGCTGGGACATGTCAACTTTAATTCTTTAAGGCAGCTGTTGTCAAAGGAGATGGTTCGTGGGTTACCAGACAAATTCAACGATGACGTCGCCACCTGTACGACATGTATTCGAGCGAAACAAACACATACCCCTTTTCCGAATAGCAACGATAAGAAAACATCGCAGCGACTGCAGTGCACTTAGATAGTGCACTTAGATATCTGCGGCCCCATGCGGACGGAATCTCTTGGGAAATCCAAATACTTTATGACGTTCATCGATGATATTTCACGGAAGATATTTGTCTATTTTTTAAGTAAAAAAACTAAAGCCCTACAGTCTTTTAGGTTTTTGCGGAGACGCAAAGTGGCGAAAAACTGGAAATACTGAGGACTGATAATGGTCTGGAATATTGCAGCAAGGATTTTCAAAATTATACTGCGAAAAGTGGTATTCTGCATCAATTCTGCAGTGTCCCACATACGCCGCAGCAGAATGGTATCGCTGAAAGTCAAATCGGACTTTGACCGAAATGGCCAGGAGCCTTATGAACGAAGGCGAACTACCTAAGTTCATGTGGGGAGAATTGGTCAACACTGCGGCGTTTTTACGAAATCGATGCCCAACCAAATCTGGCGAAGTAAAGCCAGAGGAGCTGTGGAGCAAGGCGATTTATGGACTAAAGCAGAGTGGCCGACAGTGGAATTTGAAGATGGATGCGACTCTCAACGAACTTGGTTTTACGCCCTCCAAATATGACAGGTGTATTTACTACAAGATTCTAAACGAACAATTGCGCTGATCATCGTTTATGTGGACGACCTACTGGTGACAACAAACGATCCGATGGAATTCAAAACGCTAAAGCAACGCCTAATTGAAAACTTCAAGATAAGGGACTTGGAACCTCCGGAACTGTGTGTCGAACTTGAGGTCAAACGTCTTGAAAATTGTCTGTATATCAGCCAAGGTGGATATATCAACGACCTGTTAGATAAATATGGTCTTAAAGATTGTAAGCCGGACCGATTGCCAATCCCGGGAAACTTGAAGTTAGAACAGGAACTGACAAGAGAGCGCAAGGAGATCGACAAGACAAAGTACCGCCGTTTAATAGGAAGCCTACTGCACCTGTCAATCTTTAGCAGAACGGACATAGCATTCACAATCAATGCGTTGTCACAATTCAACGGCGAACGGCGAACCTCGGCAGCAGCATTGGAGTGCAGCGATGCACGTTCTCCGGTATCTGCAGGATTCCAAGAGTTCTGGGATCGTGTATAAAAAGACTGCAGCGGATCTCCACGCTTATACTGATGCTAGTTGGGCTATTGATTACAATGATCGAAAGTCACAGAGTGAATTTGGATCCATCTGTGGAGGTGGAACAGTGCTCTGGCGTTCGAAGAAACAAACGATAGTCACTACATCGAGCACAGAAACGGAGTACGTAAATCTCAGCTCTGTGGCAAAGGAAGCAGCATTTCTACACAATGGTCAATAACAATTTGGGGCGATAACCGCAGCGCACAGGCGATTGCAAATGACTTGGGGATCCAGGGACGAACCAAGCATCTCGACATTAAGTAATACTTTATAAAGGAGGCGATTGCAGATGGAAAGATCAAGCTCGAGTTTATCGGGTCTGAAGAGATGCCCGCGGACGCGTTAACAAAATCTATGGCAGTACCTTAGGAATGAGTTCCCAGAATTAAATAAATAAATTAAAGGAGGGGTGTTGGGTATAAATTTTGTAGACAACACATTAAATATTCACTTCCACAAATCTAATACTTTTAATGTCATTCCTTTCCCCCATAATTTCCTTTTTCCATCTTTCTTTTTCCAATTCCATTTTCTGTCGTGTGCGGATGTATTTTCTGAAAAGCTAAATAAAGTAATCAAAAGTAGCTTTTGCGTAACTCACCATCCCCAAAACCATTGTTGTACTATTTTCCACTGGAAAGATGCCTATTTCGTTTGACTAATTTCTGATAGAGATACATAACCTTCCAGCTGGAAAATACGTAACGTATTCACAAATTTGATAGTTAATCACGAAGCATTCCATATAATTGACAGTTAATGATAAACACAAATAAATTGTCAAATCATCCAATAAAACCATTTTTAATTCAAAATAGTTTTAACAGTAGAATAAAATACGTCACCTGAATGGTAATTATGTTATGACATTTTCAATTGATGATTTCGAAGACTTATGGAAATTAATAGACATTGTTTTATTGTTAATTCAAAATACAACAGTATTTAAAAGATAATCGCAATATTCGTTTAATAGTACGTTTACACCGCACCCAAATTCAGCATTTCGGCTAGTTTCTGCATTTCAGGCCAAATGCATTGCATTTCGGCATACATTTCCTGCATTCCGGAATGTTGCATTTCAGCGAAATGCAGAATTTCGTCGCTTACTTACAAATGAAGTTCGTCAAATCGAACAACCCTCTTCACAAATTCAGCCCGCTGACATAAACAAAAAAACAGCTGTCAACAAAACAATAAATCATTTCAAGTGATCATTGCAATAGAAATGGAATATTTATGTCTAAATTAGCATTTAAATTCATTTTTAAATTAATATAACAAGCTAAAAGGTTCACCCACTTCTGATTTCTAATCAGAAAAAAATATCAATAATAAATTCTGACACTAGCTGTCATTTGAAATGCTGAAGTCGCAGTGGGAACGCAAAATTGGATTCTGAAATTTTTTTCCTGAAATGCTGAATTTGGGTGCGGTGTAAACGTACTATAAGAGGTGGCTATATTCCAATAGAAAATAAGACTATCCCTTATTTCGTAAATCTGAACAAAATATTTTAATTTAATATAATAAAATTAAAGTGGTTTAAAACAGAATGGTGCAAACTGAAGTTTCATGGCTTTACTTCTGCAAAAACATGTATTCTTTTATATTAAGACGAGGTATTTTATTGTCATATAATAGTTCAGAAGAACGATTAAATTGCATAAAATTTCAAGTGAAACTAGCTGACAACCACCTAATCAGCGTAAAGGAAAGTGGAACTGTGAAATCTGGCGTCTGCGTTCGAAACGGAGAGGACCCTTTTTATTTCTACAACACTTTACTAGTTCCAAATCGGATAACCTCATATCGATTAGTAAAGCAACAGATCAAGGTTACAAAGTGGTTTTTGAAGGGTCTGGAGCCAACATCTTAGATAAATATCTAAGAACGGTTTGTACTACTTAGTCGTAAATGAAAAGGCACAGATTAGCAGTGGGACAGTTGGAACCCCTAGTTTTCGCTATGGATCTCTTATGCCTTGGCACAAAAGGCTGGGACATGTCAACTTTAATTCTTTAAGGCAGCTGTTGTCAAAGGAGATGGTTCGTGGGTTACCAGACAAATTCAACGATGACGTCGCCACCTGTACGACATGTATTCGTGCGAAACAAACACAGACCCCTTTTCCGAATAGCAACGATAAGAAAACATCGCAGCGACTGCAGCTAGTGCACTTAGATATCTGCGGCCCCATGCGGACGGAATCTCTTGGGAAATCCAAATACTTTATGACGTTCATCGATGATATTTCACGGAAGATATTTGTCTATTTTTTAAGTAAAAAAACTAAAGCCCTACAGTCTTTTAGGTTTTTGCGGAGACGCAAAGTGGCGAAAAACTGGAAATACTGAGGACTGATAATGGTCTGGAATATTGCAGCAAGGATTTTCAAAATTATACTGCGAAAAGTGGTATTCTGCATCAATTCTGCAGTGTCCCACATACGCCGCAGCAGAATGGTATCGCTGAAAGGGCAAATCGGACTTTGACCGAAATGGCCAGGAGCCTTATGAACGAAGGCGAACTACCTAAGTTCATTTGGGGAGAATTGGTCAACACTGCGGCGTTTTTACGAAATCGATGCCCAACCAAATCTGGCGAAGTAAAGCCAGAGGAGCTGTGGAGCAAGGCGATTTATGGACTAAAGCAGAGTGGCCGACAGTGGAATTTGAAGATGGATGCGACTCTCAACGAACTTGGTTTTACGCCCTCCAAATATGACAGGTGTATTTACTACAAGATTCTAAACGAACAATTGCGCTGATCATCGTTTATGTGGACGACCTACTGGTGACAACAAACGATCCGATGGAATTCAAAACGCTAAAGCAACGCCTAATTGAAAACTTCAAGATAAGGGACTTGGAACCTCCGGAACTGTGTGTCGAACTTGAGGTCAAACGTCTTGAAAATTGTCTGTATATCAGCCAAGGTGGATATATCAACGACCTGTTAGATAAATATGGTCTTAAAGACTGACACTGACAAGAGAGCGCAAGGAGATCGACAAGACAAAGTACCGCCGTTTAATAGGAAGCCTACTGCACCTGTCTATCTTTAGCAGAACGGACATAGCATTCACAATCAATGCGTTGTCACAATTCAACGGCGAACGGCGAACCTCGGCAGCAGCATTGGAATGCAGCGATGCACGTTCTCCGGTATCTGCAGGATTCCAAGAGTTCTGGGATCGTGTATAAAAAGACTGCAGCGGATCTCCACGCTTATACTGATGCTAGTTGGGCTATTGATTACAATGATCGAAAGTCACAGAGTGAATTTGGATCCATCTGTGGAGGTGGAACAGTGCTCTGGCGTTCGAAGAAACAAACGATAGTCACTACATCGAGCACAGAAGCGGAGTACGTAAATCTCAGCTCTGTGGCAAAGGCAGCAGCATTTCTACACAATGGTCAATAACAATTTGGGGCGATAACCGCAGCGCACAGGCGATTGCAAATGACTTGGGGATCCAGGGACAAACCAAGCATCTCGACATTAAGTAACACTTTATAAAGGAGGCGATTGCAGATGGAAAGATCAAGCTCGAGTTTATCGGGTCTGAAGAGATGCCCGCGGACGCGTTAACAAAATCTATGGCAGTACCTTAGGAATGAGTTCCCAGAATTAAATAAATAAATTAAAGGAGGGGTGTTGGGTATAAATTTTGTAGACAACACATTAAATATTCACTTCCACAAATCTAATACTTTTAATGTCATTCCTTTCCCCCATCATTTCCTTTTTCCATCTTTCTTTTTCCAATTCCATTTTCTGTCGTGTGCGGATGTATTTTCTGAAAAGCTAAATAAAGTAATCAAAAGTAGCTTTTGCGTAACTCACCATCCCCAAAACCATTGTTGTACTATTTTCCACTGGAAAGATGCCTATCTCGTTTGACTAATTTCTGATAGAGATACATAACCTTCCAGCTGGAAAATACGTAACGTATTCACAAATTTGATAGTTAATCACGAAGCATTCCATATAATTGACAGTTAATGATAAACACAAATAAATTGTCAAATCATCCAATAAAACCATTTTTAATTCAAAATAGTTTTAACAGTAGAATAAAATACGTCACCTGAATGATAATTATGTTATGACATTTTCAATTGATGATTTCGAAGACTTATGGAAATTAATAGACATTGTTTTATTGTTAATTCAAAATACAACAGTATTTAAAAGATAATCGCAATATTCGTTTAATAGTATGTTTACACCGCACCCAAATTCAGCATTTCGGCTAGTTTCTGCATTTCAGGCCAAATGCATTGCATTTCGGCATACATTTCCTGCATTCCGGAATGTTGCATTTCAGCGAAATGCAGAATTTCGTCGCTTACTGACATAAACAAAAAAACAGCTGTCAACAAAACAATATATCATTTCAAGTGATCATTGCAATAGAAATGGAATATATATGTCTGAATTAGCATTTAAATTCATTTTTAAATTAATATAACAAGCTAAAAGGTTCACCCACTTCTGATTTCTAATCAGAAAAAAATATCAATAATAAATTCTGACACTAGCTGTCATTTGAAATGCTGAAGTCGCAGTGGGAACGCAAAATTGGATTCTGAAATTTTTTTCCTGAAATGCTGAATTTGGGTGCGGTGTAAACGTACTATAAGAGGTGGCTATATTCCAATAGAAAATAAGACTATCCCTTATTTCGTAAATCTGAACAAAATATTTTAATTTAATATAATAAAATTAAAGTGGTTTAAAACAGAATGGTGCAAACTGAAGTTTCATGGCTTTACTTCTGCAAAAACATGTATTCTTTTATATTAAGACGAGGTATTTTATTGTCATATAATAGTTCAGAAGAACGATTAAATTGCATAAAATTTCAAGTGAAACTAGCTGACAACCACCTAATCAGCGTAAAGGAAAGTGGAACTGTGAAATCTGGCGTCTGCGTTCGAAACGGAGAGGACCCTTTTTATTTCTACAACACTTTACTAGTTCCAAATCGGATAACCTCATATCGATTAGTAAAGCAACAGATCAAGGTTACAAAGTGGTTTTTGAAGGGTCTGGAGCCAACATCTTAGATAAATATCTAAGAACGGTTTGTACTACTTAGTCGTAAATGAAAAGGCACAGATTAGCAGTGGGACAGTTGGAACCCCTAGTTTTCGCTATGGATCTCTTATGCCTTGGCACAAAAGGCTGGGACATGTCAACTTTAATTCTTTAAGGCAGCTGTTGTCAAAGGAGATGGTTCGTGGGTTACCAGACAAATTCAACGATGACGTCGCCACCTGTACGACATGTATTCGAGCGAAACAAACACATACCCCTTTTCCGAATAGCAACGATAAGAAAACATCGCAGCGACTGCAGTGCACTTAGATAGTGCACTTAGATATCTGCGGCCCCATGCGGACGGAATCTCTTGGGAAATCCAAATACTTTATGACGTTCATCGATGATATTTCACGGAAGATATTTGTCTATTTTTTAAGTAAAAAAACTAAAGCCCTACAGTCTTTTAGGTTTTTGCGGAGACGCAAAGTGGCGAAAAACTGGAAATACTGAGGACTGATAATGGTCTGGAATATTGCAGCAAGGATTTTCAAAATTATACTGCGAAAAGTGGTATTCTGCATCAATTCTGCAGTGTCCCACATACGCCGCAGCAGAATGGTATCGCTGAAAGTCAAATCGGACTTTGACCGAAATGGCCAGGAGCCTTATGAACGAAGGCGAACTACCTAAGTTCATGTGGGGAGAATTGGTCAACACTGCGGCGTTTTTACGAAATCGATGCCCAACCAAATCTGGCGAAGTAAAGCCAGAGGAGCTGTGGAGCAAGGCGATTTATGGACTAAAGCAGAGTGGCCGACAGTGGAATTTGAAGATGGATGCGACTCTCAACGAACTTGGTTTTACGCCCTCCAAATATGACAGGTGTATTTACTACAAGATTCTAAACGAACAATTGCGCTGATCATCGTTTATGTGGACGACCTACTGGTGACAACAAACGATCCGATGGAATTCAAAACGCTAAAGCAACGCCTAATTGAAAACTTCAAGATAAGGGACTTGGAACCTCCGGAACTGTGTGTCGAACTTGAGGTCAAACGTCTTGAAAATTGTCTGTATATCAGCCAAGGTGGATATATCAACGACCTGTTAGATAAATATGGTCTTAAAGATTGTAAGCCGGACCGATTGCCAATCCCGGGAAACTTGAAGTTAGAACAGGAACTGACAAGAGAGCGCAAGGAGATCGACAAGACAAAGTACCGCCGTTTAATAGGAAGCCTACTGCACCTGTCTATCTTTAGCAGAACGGACATAGCATTCACAATCAATGCGTTGTCACAATTCAACGGCGAACGGCGAACCTCGGCAGCAGCATTGGAATGCAGCGATGCACGTTCTCCGGTATCTGCAGGGTTCCAAGAGTTCTGGGATCGTGTATAAAAAGACTGCAGCGGATCTCCACGCTTATACTGATGCTAGTTGGGCTATTGATTACAATGATCGAAAGTCACAGAGTGAATTTGGATCCATCTGTGGAGGTGGAACAGTGCTCTGGCGTTCGAAAAAACAAACGATAGTCACTACATCGAGCACAGAAGCGGAGTACGTAAATCTCAGCTCTGTGGCAAAGGCAGCAGCATTTCTACACAATGGTCAATAACAATTTGGGGCGATAACCGCAGCGCACAGGCGATTGCAAATGACTTGGGGATCCAGGGACAAACCAAGCATCTCGACATTAAGTAACACTTTATAAAGGAGGCGATTGCAGATGGAAAGATCAAGCTCGAGTTTATCGGGTCTGAAGAGATGCCCGCGGACGCGTTAACAAAATCTATGGCAGTACCTTAGGAATGAGTTCCCAGAATTAAATAAATAAATTAAAGGAGGGGTGTTGGGTATAAATTTTGTAGACAACACATTAAATATTCACTTCCACAAATCTAATACTTTTAATGTCATTCCTTTCCCCCATCATTTCCTTTTTCCATCTTTCTTTTTCCAATTCCATTTTCTGTCGTGTGCGGATGTATTTTCTGAAAAGCTAAATAAAGTAATCAAAAGTAGCTTTTGCGTAACTCACCATCCCCAAAACCATTGTTGTACTATTTTCCACTGGAAAGATGCCTATCTCGTTTGACTAATTTCTGATAGAGATACATAACCTTCCAGCTGGAAAATACGTAACGTATTCACAAATTTGATAGTTAATCACGAAGCATTCCATATAATTGACAGTTAATGATAAACACAAATAAATTGTCAAATCATCCAATAAAACCATTTTTAATTCAAAATAGTTTTAACAGTAGAATAAAATACGTCACCTGAATGATAATTATGTTATGACATTTTCAATTGATGATTTCGAAGACTTATGGAAATTAATAGACATTGTTTTATTGTTAATTCAAAATACAACAGTATTTAAAAGATAATCGCAATATTCGTTTAATAGTATGTTTACACCGCACCCAAATTCAGCATTTCGGCTAGTTTCTGCATTTCAGGCCAAATGCATTGCATTTCGGCATACATTTCCTGCATTCCGGAATGTTGCATTTCAGCGAAATGCAGAATTTCGTCGCTTACTGACATAAACAAAAAAACAGCTGTCAACAAAACAATATATCATTTCAAGTGATCATTGCAATAGAAATGGAATATATATGTCTGAATTAGCATTTAAATTCATTTTTAAATTAATATAACAAGCTAAAAGGTTCACCCACTTCTGATTTCTAATCAGAAAAAAATATCAATAATAAATTCTGACACTAGCTGTCATTTGAAATGCTGAAGTCGCAGTGGGAACGCAAAATTGGATTCTGAAATTTTTTTCCTGAAATGCTGAATTTGGGTGCGGTGTAAACGTACTATAAGAGGTGGCTATATTCCAATAGAAAATAAGACTATCCCTTATTTCGTAAATCTGAACAAAATATTTTAATTTAATATAATAAAATTAAAGTGGTTTAAAACAGAATGGTGCAAACTGAAGTTTCATGGCTTTACTTCTGCAAAAACATGTATTCTTTTATATTAAGACGATGTATTTTATTGTCATATAATAGTTCAGAAGAACGATTAAATTGCATAAAATTTCAAGTGAAACTAGCTGACAACCACCTAATCAGCGTAAAGGAAAGTGGAACTGTGAAATCTGGCGTCTGCGTTCGAAACGGAGAGGACCCTTTTTATTTCTACAACACTTTACTAGTTCCAAATCGGATAACCTCATATCGATTAGTAAAGCAACAGATCAAGGTTACAAAGTGGTTTTTGAAGGGTCTGGAGCCAACATCTTAGATAAATATCTAAGAACGGTTTGTACTACTTAGTCGTAAATGAAAAGGCACAGATTAGCAGTTGGACAGTTGGAACCCCTAGTTTTCGCTATGGATCTCTTATGCCTTGGCACAAAAGGCTGGGACATGTCAACTTTAATTCTTTAAGGCAGCTGTTGTCAAAGGAGATGGTTCGTGGGTTACCAGACAAATTCAACGATGACGTCGCCACCTGTACGACATGTATTCGTGCGAAACAAACACAGACCCCTTTTCCGAATAGCAACGATAAGAAAACATCGCAGCGACTGCAGCTAGTGCACTTAGATATCTGCGGCCCCATGCGGACGGAATCTCTTGGGAAATCCAAATACTTTATGACGTTCATCGATGATATTTCACGGAAGATATTTGTCTATTTTTTAAGTAAAAAAACTAAAGCCCTACAGTCTTTTAGGTTTTTGCGGAGACGCAAAGTGGCGAAAAACTGGAAATACTGAGGACTGATAATGGTCTGGAATATTGCAGCAAGGATTTTCAAAATTATACTGCGAAAAGTGGTATTCTGCATCAATTCTGCAGTGTCCCACATACGCCGCAGCAGAATGGTATCGCTGAAAGTCAAATCGGACTTTGACCGAAATGGCCAGGAGCCTTATGAACGATGGCGAACTACCTAAGTTCATGTGGGGAGAATTGGTCAACACTGCGGCGTTTTTACGAAATCGATGCCCAACCAAATCTGGCGAAGTAAAGCCAGAGGAGCTGTGGAGCAAGGCGATTTATGGACTAAAGCAGAGTGGCCGACAGTGGAATTTGAAGATGGATGCGACTCTCAACGAACTTGGTTTTACGCCCTCCAAATATGACAGGTGTATTTACTACAAGATTCTAAACGAACAATTGCGCTGATCATCGTTTATGTGGACGACCTACTGGTGACAACAAACGATCCGATGGAATTCAAAACGCTAAAGCAACGCCTAATTGAAAACTTCAAGATAAGGGACTTGGAACCTCCGGAACTGTGTGTCGAACTTGAGGTCAAACGTCTTGAAAATTGTCTGTATATCAGCCAAGGTGGATATATCAACGACCTGTTAGATAAATATGGTCTTAAAGATTGTAAGCCGGACCGATTGCCAATCCAGGGAAACTTGAAGTTAGAACAGGAACTGACAAGAGAGCGCAAGGAGATCGACAAGACAAAGTACCGCCGTTTAATAGGAAGCCTACTGCACCTGTCTATCTTTAGCAGAACGGACATAGCATTCACAATCAATGCGTTGTCACAATTCAACGGCGAACGGCGAACCTCGGCAGCAGCATTGGAATGCAGCGATGCACGTTCTCCGGTATCTGCAGGATTCCAAGAGTTCTGGGATCGTGTATAAAAAGACTGCAGCGGATCTCCACGCTTATACTGATGCTAGTTGGGCTATTGATTACAATGATCGAAAGTCACAGAGTGAATTTGGATCCATCTGTGGAGGTGGAACAGTGCTCTGGCGTTCGAAGAAACAAACGATAGTCACTACATCGAGCACAGAAGCGGAGTACGTAAATCTCAGCTCTGTGGCAAAGGCAGCAGCATTTCTACACAATGGTCAATAACAATTTGGGGCGATAACCGCAGCGCACAGGCGATTGCAAATGACTTGGGGATCCAGGGACAAACCAAGCATCTCGACATTAAGTAACACTTTATAAAGGAGGCGATTGCAGATGGAAAGATCAAGCTCGAGTTTATCGGGTCTGAAGAGATGCCCGCGGACGCGTTAACAAAATCTATGGCAGTACCTTAGGAATGAGTTCCCAGAATTAAATAAATAAATTAAAGGAGGGGTGTTGGGTATAAATTTTGTAGACAACACATTAAATATTCACTTCCACAAATCTAATACTTTTAATGTCATTCCTTTCCCCCATCATTTCCTTTTTCCATCTTTCTTTTTCCAATTCCATTTTCTGTCGTGTGCGGATGTATTTTCTGAAAAGCTAAATAAAGTAATCAAAAGTAGCTTTTGCGTAACTCACCATCCCCAAAACCATTGTTGTACTATTTTCCACTGGAAAGATGCCTATCTCGTTTGACTAATTTCTGATAGAGATACATAACCTTCCAGCTGGAAAATACGTAACGTATTCACAAATTTGATAGTTAATCACGAAGCATTCCATATAATTGACAGTTAATGATAAACACAAATAAATTGTCAAATCATCCAATAAAACCATTTTTAATTCAAAATAGTTTTAACAGTAGAATAAAATACGTCACCTGAATGATAATTATGTTATGACATTTTCAATTGATGATTTCGAAGACTTATGGAAATTAATAGACATTGTTTTATTGTTAATTCAAAATACAACAGTATTTAAAAGATAATCGCAATATTCGTTTAATAGTATGTTTACACCGCACCCAAATTCAGCATTTCGGCTAGTTTCTGCATTTCAGGCCAAATGCATTGCATTTCGGCATACATTTCCTGCATTCCGGAATGTTGCATTTCAGCGAAATGCAGAATTTCGTCGCTTACTGACATAAACAAAAAAACAGCTGTCAACAAAACAATATATCATTTCAAGTGATCATTGCAATAGAAATGGAATATATATGTCTGAATTAGCATTTAAATTCATTTTTAAATTAATATAACAAGCTAAAAGGTTCACCCACTTCTGATTTCTAATCAGAAAAAAATATCAATAATAAATTCTGACACTAGCTGTCATTTGAAATGCTGAAGTCGCAGTGGGAACGCAAAATTGGATTCTGAAATTTTTTTCCTGAAATGCTGAATTTGGGTGCGGTGTAAACGTACTATAAGAGGTGGCTATATTCCAATAGAAAATAAGACTATCCCTTATTTCGTAAATCTGAACAAAATATTTTAATTTAATATAATAAAATTAAAGTGGTTTAAAACAGAATGGTGCAAACTGAAGTTTCATGGCTTTACTTCTGCAAAAACATGTATTCTTTTATATTAAGACGAGGTATTTTATTGTCATATAATAGTTCAGAAGAACGATTAAATTGCATAAAATTTCAAGTGAAACTAGCTGACAACCACCTAATCAGCGTAAAGGAAAGTGGAACTGTGAAATCTGGCGTCTGCGTTCGAAACGGAGAGGACCCTTTTTATTTCTACAACACTTTACTAGTTCCAAATCGGATAACCTCATATCGATTAGTAAAGCAACAGATCAAGGTTACAAAGTGGTTTTTGAAGGGTCTGGAGCCAACATCTTAGATAAATATCTAAGAACGGTTTGTACTACTTAGTCGTAAATGAAAAGGCACAGATTAGCAGTTGGACAGTTGGAACCCCTAGTTTTCGCTATGGATCTCTTATGCCTTGGCACAAAAGGCTGGGACATGTCAACTTTAATTCTTTAAGGCAGCTGTTGTCAAAGGAGATGGTTCGTGGGTTACCAGACAAATTCAACGATGACGTCGCCACCTGTACGACATGTATTCGTGCGAAACAAACACAGACCCCTTTTCCGAATAGCAACGATAAGAAAACATCGCAGCGACTGCAGCTAGTGCACTTAGATATCTGCGGCCCCATGCGGACGGAATCTCTTGGGAAATCCAAATACTTTATGACGTTCATCGATGATATTTCACGGAAGATATTTGTCTATTTTTTAAGTAAAAAAACTAAAGCCCTACAGTCTTTTAGGTTTTTGCGGAGACGCAAAGTGGCGAAAAACTGGAAATACTGAGGACTGATAATGGTCTGGAATATTGCAGCAAGGATTTTCAAAATTATACTGCGAAAAATGGTATTCTGCATCAATTCTGCAGTGTCCCACATACGCCGCAGCAGAATGGTATCGCTGAAAGTCAAATCGGACTTTGACCGAAATGGCCAGGAGCCTTATGAACGAAGGCGAACTACCTAAGTTCATGTGGGGAGAATTGGTCAACACTGCGGCATTTTTACGAAATCGATGCCCAACCAAATCTGGCGAAGTAAAGCCAGAGGAGCTGTGGAGCAAGGCGATTTATGGACTAAAGCAGAGTGGCCGACAGTGGAATTTGAAGATGGATGCGACTCTCAACGAACTTGGTTTTACGCCCTCCAAATATGACAGGTGTATTTACTACAAGATTCTAAACGAACAATTGCGCTGATCATCGTTTATGTGGACGACCTACTGGTGACAACAAACGATCCGATGGAATTCAAAACGCTAAAGCAACGCCTAATTGAAAACTTCAAGATAAGGGACTTGGAACCTCCGGAACTGTGTGTCGAACTTGAGGTCAAACGTCTTGAAAATTGTCTGTATATCAGCCAAGGTGGATATATCAACGACCTGTTAGATAAATATGGTCTTAAAGATTGTAAGCCGGACCGATTGCCAATCCAGGGAAACTTGAAGTTAGAACAGGAACTGACAAGAGAGCGCAAGGAGATCGACAAGACAAAGTACCGCCGTTTAATAGGAAGCCTACTGCACCTGTCTATCTTTAGCAGAACGGACATAGCATTCACAATCAATGCGTTGTCACAATTCAACGGCGAACGGCGAACCTCGGCAGCAGCATTGGAATGCAGCGATGCACGTTCTCCGGTATCTGCAGGGTTCCAAGAGTTCTGGGATCGTGTATAAAAAGACTGCAGCGGATCTCCACGCTTATACTGATGCTAGTTGGGCTATTGATTACAATGATCGAAAGTCACAGAGTGAATTTGGATCCATCTGTGGAGGTGGAACAGTGCTCTGGCGTTCGAAGAAACAAACGATAGTCACTACATCGAGCACAGAAGCGGAGTACGTAAATCTCAGCTCTGTGGCAAAGGCAGCAGCATTTCTACACAATGGTCAATAACAATTTGGGGCGATAACCGCAGCGCACAGGCGATTGCAAATGACTTGGGGATCCAGGGACGAACCAAGCATCTCGACATTAAGTAACACTTTATAAAGGAGGCGATTGCAGATGGAAAGATCAAGCTCGAGTTTATCGGGTCTGAAGAGATGCCCGCGGACGCGTTAACAAAATCTATGGCAGTACCTTAGGAATGAGTTCCCAGAATTAAATAAATAAATTAAAGGAGGGGTGTTGGGTATAAATTTTGTAGACAACACATTAAATATTCACTTCCACAAATCTAATACTTTTAATGTCATTCCTTTCCCCCATAATTTCCTTTTTCCATCTTTCTATTTCCAATTCCATTTTCTGTCATGTGCGGATGTATTTTCTGAAAAGCTAAATAAAGTAATCAAAAGTAGCTTTTGCGTAACTCACCATCCCCAAAACCATTGTTGTACTATTTTCCACTGGAAAGATGCCTATCTCGTTTGACTAATTTCAGATAGAGATACATAACCTTCTAGCTGGAAAATACGTAACGTATTCACAAATTTGATAGTTAATCACGAAGCATTCCATATAATTGACAGTTAATGATAAACACAAATAAATTGTCAAATCATCCAATAAAACCATTTTTAATTCAAAATAGTTTTAACAGTAGAATAAAATACGTCACCTGAATGGCAATTATGTTATGACATTTTCAATTGATGATTTCGAAGACTTATTAAATTCTTATGGAAATTAATAGACATTGTTTTATTGTTAATTCAAAATACAACAGTATTTAAAAGATAATCGCAATATTCGTTTAATAGTACGTTTACACCGCACCCAAATTCAGCATTTCGGCTAGTTTCTGCATTTCAGGCCAAATGTATTGCATTTCGGCATATATTTCCTGCATTCCGGAATGTTGCATTTCAGCGAAATGCAGAATTTCGTCGCTGCATTTGTAAGTTCGTCTAATCGAACAACCCTCTTCACAAATTCAGCCCGCTGACATAAACAAAAAAACAGCTGTCAACAAAACAATAAATCATTTCAAGTGATCATTGCAATAGAAATGGAATATTTATGTCTGAATTAGCATTTAAATTCATTTTTAAATTAATATAACAAGCTAAAAGGTTCACCCACTTCTGATTTCTAATCAGAAAAAAATATCAATAATAAATTCTGACACTAGCTGTCATTTGAAATGCTGAAGTCGCAGTGGGAACGCAAAATTGGATTCTGAAATTTTTTTCCTGAAATGCTGAATTTGGGTGCGGTGTAAACGTACTATAAGAGGTGGCTATATTCCAATAGAAAATAAGACTATCCCTTATTTCGTAAATCTGAACAAAATATTTTAATTTAATATAATAAAATTAAAGTGGTTTAAAACAGAATGGTGCAAACTGAAGTTTCATGGCTTTACTTCTGCAAAAACATGTACTCTTTTATATTAAGACGAGGTATTTTATTGTCATATAATAGTTCAGAAGAACGATTAAATTGCATAAAATTTCAAGTGAAACTAGCTGACAACCACCTAATCAGCGTAAAGAAAAGTGGAACTGTGAAATCTGGCGTCTGCGTTCTAAACGGAGAGGACCCTTTTTATTTCTACAACACTTTACTAGTTCCAAATCGGATAACCTCATATCGATTAGTAAAGCAACAGATCAAGGTTACAAAGTGGTTTTTGAAGGGTCTGGAGCCAACATCTTAGATAAATATCTAAGAACGGTTTGTACTACTTAGTCGTAAATGAAAAGGCACAGATTAGCAGTGGGACAGTTGGAACCCCTAGTTTTCGCTATGGATCTCTTATGCATTGGCACAAAAGGCTGGGACATGTCAACTTTAATTCTTTAAGGCAGCTGTTGTCAAAGGAGATGGTTCGTGGGTTACCAGACAAATTCAACGATGACGTCGCCACCTGTACGACATGTATTCGTGCGAAACAAACACAGACCCCTTTTCCGAATAGCAACGATAAGAAAACATCGCAGCGACTGCAGCTAGTGCACTCAGATATCTGCGGCCCCATGCGGACGGAATCTCTTGGGAAATCCAAATACTTTATGACGTTCATCGATGATATTTCACGGAAGATATTTGTCTATTTTTTAAGTAAAAAAACTAAAGCCCTACAGGCTTTTAAAAAGTTTAAGGTTTTTGCGGAGACGCAAAGTGGCGAAAAACTGGAAATACTGAGGACTGATAATGGTCTGGAATATTGCAGCAAAGATTTTCAAAATTATACTGCGAAAAGTGGTATTCTGCATCAATTCTGCAGTGTCCCACATACGCCGCAGCAGAATGGTATCGCTGAAAGGGCAAATCGGACCTTGGCCGAAATGACCAGGAGCCTTATGAACGAAGGCGAACTACCTAAGTTCATGTGGGGAGAATTGGTCAACACTGCGGCGTTTTTACGAAATCGATGCCCAACCAAATCTGGCGAAGTAACGCCAGAGGTGCTGTGGAGCAGGTGCAAATCAAGTGTATTTTTTCTCAAGGAAATCGGAGCAAAGGTTTACACACTGAATAAAACCTCTTATCTTGAAAAACTTGACTATAAATCAGAGGAGGACATTCTTGTTGGATACGCGGTAGAGACAAAGGCCTACAGAATTTGGGTACCAAACAAACGAAGTGTTATGAAAAGCAGAGACGTCAGATTTGTTCAAAATGACAGCAATATTCAATATTATATGCATTTCCTGAAAGCATCAATGAGCAAAATAGTTCAGTTCAATGCATGTCAACTGTGGACTCTGAGTCCAATGAAGAAAATTCAAACAAGGTGCGTAATGATCCTGAAACAGTTAAGGATATCGAATCCTTGCAAGACTCGGATGAATGGCGAGAGGCGAGAGGCGATGCGAATCGAGTACGATTCACTTCTAAAAAAGGACACATGGACCTTGGTTGACAGACCGCAGAATAGGGTGATAAAATCAAGAGGGGTTTTTAAGATCAAGTACATGCCGGATGGAACTATAGAGAAGAGGGAGGCGCTCCTCATTGCAAGGTTTGGATTTGACCAAATTCAGGGTATCCACTACCAAGATACCTACTCACCAGTGGCAAATATTAGTTCGATCCGTCTAACCATGGCAATTACGATTGAAAACACGTTGGACTTGCATCATCTAGATGTTTCTACACCGTTGTTTTTATGGAACAGCCTGAAGGTTTTGCGTATGGAGACCGAGTATGCAAATTGAACAAGGCGATTTATGGACTAAAGCAGAGTGGCCGACAGTGGAATTTGAAGATGGATGCGACTCTCAACGAACTTGGTTTTACGCCCTCCAAATATGACAGGTGTATTTACTACAAGATTCTAAACGAACAATTGCGCTGATCATCGTTTATGTGGACGACCTACTGGTGACAACAAACGATCCGATGGAATTCAAAACGCTAAAGCAACGCCTAATTGAAAACTTCAAGATAAGGGACTTGGAACCTCCGGAACTGTGTGTCGAACTTGATGTCAAACGTCTTGAAAATTGTCTGTATATCAGCCAAGGTGGATATATCAACGACCTGTTAGATAAATATGGTCTTAAAGATTCTAAGCCGGACCGACTGAAAATCCCGGGAAACTTGAAGTTAGAACAGGAACTGACAAGAGAGCGCAAGGAGATCGACAAGACAAAGTACCGCCGTTTAATAGGAAGCCTACTGCACCTGTCTACCTTTAGCAGAATGGACATAGCATTCACAATCAATGCGTTGTCACAATTCAACGGCGAACGGCGAACCTCGGCAGCAGCATTGGAATGCAGCGATGCACGTTCTCCGGTATCTGCAGGGTTCCAAGAGTTCTGGGATCGTGTATAAAAAGACTGCAGCGGATCTCCACGCTTATACTGATGCTAGTTGGGCTATTGATTACAATGATCGAAAGTCACAGAGTGAATTTGGATCCATCTGTGGAGGTGGAACAGTGCTCTGGCGTTCGAAGAAACAAACGATAGTCACTACATCGAGCACAGAAGCGGAGTACGTAAATCTCAGCTCTGTGGCAAAGGCAGCAGCATTTCTACACAATGGTCAATAACAATTTGGGGCGATAACCGCAGCGCACAGGCGATTGCAAATGACTTGGGGATCCAGGGACGAACCAAGCATCTCGACATTAAGTAACACTTTATAAAGGAGGCGATTGCAGATGGAAAGATCAAGCTCGAGTTTATCGGGTCTGAAGAGATGCCCGCGGACGCGTTAACAAAATCTATGGCAGTACCTTAGGAATGAGTTCCCAGAATTAAATAAATAAATTAAAGGAGGGGTGTTGGGTATAAATTTTGTAGACAACACATTAAATATTCACTTCCACAAATCTAATACTTTTAATGTCATTCCTTTCCCCCATCATTTCCTTTTTCCATCTTTCTTTTTCCAATTCCATTTTCTGTCGTGTGCGGATGTATTTTCTGAAAAGCTAAATAAAGTAATCAAAAGTAGCTTTTGCGTAACTCACCATCCCCAAAACCATTGTTGTACTATTTTCCACTGGAAAGATGCCTATCTCGTTTGACTAATTTCTGATAGAGATACATAACCTTCCAGCTGGAAAATACGTAACGTATTCACAAATTTGATAGTTAATCACGAAGCATTCCATATAATTGACAGTTAATGATAAACACAAATAAATTGTCAAATCATCCAATAAAACCATTTTTAATTCAAAATAGTTTTAACAGTAGAATAAAATACGTCACCTGAATGATAATTATGTTATGACATTTTCAATTGATGATTTCGAAGACTTATGGAAATTAATAGACATTGTTTTATTGTTAATTCAAAATACAACAGTATTTAAAAGATAATCGCAATATTCGTTTAATAGTATGTTTACACCGCACCCAAATTCAGCATTTCGGCTAGTTTCTGCATTTCAGGCCAAATGCATTGCATTTCGGCATACATTTCCTGCATTCCGGAATGTTGCATTTCAGCGAAATGCAGAATTTCGTCGCTTACTTACAAATGAAGTTCGTCAAATCGAACAACCCTCTTCACAAATTCAGCCCGCTGACATAAACAAAAAAACAGCTGTCAACAAAACAATAAATCATTTCAAGTGATCATTGCAATAGAAATGGAATATATATGTCTGAATTAGCATTTAAATTCATTTTTAAATTAATATAACAAGCTAAAAGGTTCACCCACTTCTGATTTCTAATCAGAAAAAAATATCAATAATAAATTCTGACACTAGCTGTCATTTGAAATGCTGAAGTCGCAGTGGGAACGCAAAATTGGATTCTGAAATTGTTTTCCTGAAATGCTGAATTTGGGTGCGGTGTAAACGTACTATAAGAGGTGGCTATATTCCAATAGAAAATAAGACTATCCCTTATTTCGTAAATCTTAACAAAATATTTTAATTTAATATAATAAAATTAAAGTGGTTTAAAACAGAATGGTGCAAACTGAAGTTTCATGGCTTTACTTCTGCAAAAACATGTATTCTTTTATATTAAGACGAGGTATTTTATTGTCATATAATAGTTCAGAAGAACGATTAAATTGCATAAAATTTCAAGTGAAACTAGCTGACAACCACCTAATCAGCGTAAAGGAAAGTGGAACTGTGAAATCTGGCGTCTGCGTTCGAAACGGAGAGGACCCTTTTTATTTCTACAACACTTTACTAGTTCCAAATCGGATAACCTCATATCGATTAGTAAAGCAACAGATCAAGGTTACAAAGTGGTTTTTGAAGGGTCTGGAGCCAACATCTTAGATAAATATCTAAGAACGGTTTGTACTACTTAGTCGTAAATGAAAAGGCACAGATTAGCAGTGGGACAGTTGGAACCCCTAGTTTTCGCTATGGATCTCTTATGCCTTGGCACAAAAGGCTGGGACATGTCAACTTTAATTCTTTAAGGCAGCTGTTGTCAAAGGAGATGGTTCGTGGGTTACCAGACAAATTCAACGATGACGTCGCCACCTGTACGACATGTATTCGAGCGAAACAAACACAGACCCCTTTTCCGAATAGCAACGATAAGAAAACATCGCAGCGACTGCAGCTAGTGCACTTAGATATCTGCGGCCCCATGCGGACGGAATCTCTTGGGAAATCCAAATACTTTATGACGTTCATCGATGATATTTCACGGAAGATATTTGTCTATTTTTTAAGTAAAAAAACTAAAGCCCTACAGTCTTTTAGGTTTTTGCGGAGACGCAAAGTGGCGAAAAACTGGAAATACTGAGGACTGATAATGGTCTGGAATATTGCAGCAAGGATTTTCAAAATTATACTGCGAAAAGTGGTATTCTGCAGTGTCCCACATACGCCGCAGCAGAATGGTATCGCTGAAAGTCAAATCGGACTTTGACCGAAATGGCCAGGAGCCTTATGAACGAAGGCGAACTACCTAAGTTCATGTGGGGAGAATTGGTCAACACTGCGGCGTTTTTACGAAATCGATGCCCAACCAAATCTGGCGAAGTAAAGCCAGAGGAGCTGTGGAGCAAGGCGATTTATGGACTAAAACAGAGTGGCCGACAGTGGAATTTGAAGATGGATGCGACTCTCAACGAACTTGGTTTTACGCCCTCCAAATATGACAGGTGTATTTACTACAAGATTCTAAACGAACAATTGCGCTGATCATCGTTTATGTGGACGACCTACTGGTGACAACAAACGATCCGATGGAATTCAAAACGCTAAAGCAACGCCTAATTGAAAACTTCAAGATAAGGGACTTGGAACCTCCGGAACTGTGTGTCGAACTTGAGGTCAAACGTCTTGAAAATTGTCTGTATATCAGCCAAGGTGGATATATCAACGACCTGTTAGATAAATATGGTCTTAAAGATTGTAAGCCGGACCGATTGCCAATCCCGGGAAACTTGAAGTTAGAACAGGAACTGACAAGAGAGCGCAAGGAGATCGACAAGACAAAGTACCGCCGTTTAATAGGAAGCCTACTGCACCTGTCTATCTTTAGCAGAACGGACATAGCATTCACAATCAATGCGTTGTCACAATTCAACGGCGAACGGCGAACCTCGGCAGCAGCATTGGAATGCAGCGATGCACGTTCTCCGGTATCTGCAGGGTTCCAAGAGTTCTGGGATCGTGTATAAAAAGACTGCAGCGGATCTCCACGCTTATACTGATGCTAGTTGGGCTATTGATTACAATGATCGAAAGTCACAGAGTGGATTTGCATCCATCTGTGGAGGAGTGCTCTGGCATTCGAAGAAACAAACGATAGTCACTACATCGAGCACAGAAACGGAGTACGTAAATCTCAGCTCTGTGGCAAAGGAAGCAGCATTTCTACACAATGGTCAATAACAATTTGGGGCGATAACCGCAGCGCACAGGCGATTGCAAATGACTTGGGGATCCAGGGACGAACCAAGCATCTCGACATTAAGTAACACTTTATAAAGGAGGCGATTGCAGATGGAAAGATCAAGCTCGAGTTTATCGGGTCTGAAGAGATGCCCGCGGACGCGTTAACAAAATCTATGGCAGTACCTTAGGAATGAGTTCCCAGAATTAAATAAATAAATTAAAGGAGGGGTGTTGGGTATAAATTTTGTAGACAACACATTAAATATTCACTTCCACAAATCTAATACTTTTAATGTCATTCCTTTCCCCCATCATTTCCTTTTTCCATCTTTCTTTTTCCAATTCCATTTTCTGTCGTGTGCGGATGTATTTTCAGAAAAGCTAAATAAAGTAATCAAAAGTAGCTTTTGCGTAACTCACCATCCCCAAAACCATTGTTGTACTATTTTCCACTGGAAAGATGCCTATCTCGTTTGACTAATTTCTGATAGAGATACATAACCTTCCAGCTGGAAAATACGTAACGTATTCACAAATTTGATAGTTAATCACGAAGCATTCCATATAATTGACAGTTAATGATAAACACAAATAAATTGTCAAATCATCCAATAAAACCATTTTTAATTCAAAATAGTTTTAACAGTAGAATAAAATACGTCACCTGAATGGTAATTATGTTATGACATTTTCAATTGATGATTTCGAAGACTTATGGAAATTAATAGACATTGTTTTATTGTTAATTCAAAATACAACAGTATTTAAAAGATAATCACAATATTCGTTTAATAGTACGTTTACACCGCACCCAAATTCAGCATTTCGGCTAGTTTCTGCATTTCAGGCCAAATGCATTGCATTTCGGCATACATTTCCTGCATTCCGGAATGTTGCATTTCAGCGAAATGCAGAATTTCGTCGCTTACTTACAAATGAAGTTCGTCAAATCGAACAACCCTCTTCACAAATTCAGCCCGCTGACATAAACAAAAAAACAGCTGTCAACAAAACAATAAATCACTTCAAGTGATCATTGCAATAGAAATGGAATATATATGTCTGAATTAGCATTTAAATTCATTTTTAAATTAATATAACAAGCTAAAAGGTTCACCCACTTCTGATTTCTAATCAGAAAAAAATATCAATAATAAATTCTGACACTAGCTGTCATTTGAAATGCTGAAGTCGCAGTGGGAACGCAAAATTGGATTCTGAAATTTTTTTCCTGAAATGCTGAATTTGGGTGCGGTGTAAACGTACTGTAAGAGGTGGCTATATTCCAATAGAAAATAAGACTATCCCTTATTTCGTAAATCTGAACAAAATATTTTAATTTAATATAATAAAATTAAAGTGGTTTAAAACAGAATGGTGCAAACTGAAGTTTCATGGCTTTACTTCTGCAAAAACATGTACTCTTTTATATTAAGACGAGGTATTTTATTGTCATACAATAGTTCAGAAGAACGATTAAATTGCATAAAATTTCAAGTGAAACTAGCTGACAACCACCTAATCAGCGTAAAGGAAAGTGGAACTGTGAAATCTGGCGTCTGCGTTCGAAACGGAGAGGACCCTTTTTATTTCTACAACACTTTACTAGTTCCAAATCGGATAACCTCATATCGATTAGTAAAGCAACAGATCAAGGTTACAAAGTGGTTTTTGAAGGGTCTGGAGCCAACATCTTAGATAAATATCTAAGAACGGTTTGTACTACTTAGTCGTAAATGAAAAGGCACAGATTAGCAGTGGGACAGTTGGAACCCCTAGTTTTCGCTATGGATCTCTTATGCCTTGGCACAAAAGGCTGGGACATGTCAACTTTAATTCTTTAAGGCAGATGTTGTCAAAGGTAATGGTTCGTGGGTTACCAGACAAATTCAACGATGACGTCGCCACCTGTACGACATGTATTCGAGCGAAACAAACACAGACCCCTTTTCCGAATAGCAACGATAAGAAAACATCGCAGCGACTGCAGCTAGTGCACTTAGATATCTGCGGCCCCATGCGGACGGAATCTCTTGGGAAATCCAAATACTTTATGACGTTCATCGATGATATTTCACGGAAGATATTTGTCTATTTTTTAAGTAAAAAAACTAAAGCCCTACAGTCTTTTAGGTTTTTGCGGAGACGCAAAGTGGCGAAAAACTGGAAATACTGAGGACTGATAATGGTCTGGAATATTGCAGCAAGGATTTTCAAAATTATACTGCGAAAAGTGGTATTCTGCATCAATTCTGCAGTGTCCCACATACGCCGCAGCAGAATGGTATCGCTGAAAGTCAAATCGGACTTTGACCGAAATGGCCAGGAGCCTTATGAACGAAGGCGAACTACCTAAGTTCATGTGGGGAGAATTGGTCAACACTGCGGCGTTTTTACGAAATCGATGCCCAACCAAATCTGGCGAAGTAAAGCCAGAGGAGCTGTGGAGCAAGGCGATTTATGGACTAAAGCAGAGTGGCCGACAGTGGAATTTGAAGATGGATGCGACTCTCAACGAACTTGGTTTTACGCCCTCCAAATATGACAGGTGTATTTACTACAAGATTCTAAACGAACAATTGCGCTGATCATCGTTTATGTGGACGACCTACTGGTGACAACAAACGATCCGATGGAATTCAAAACGCTAAAGCAACGCCTAATTGAAAACTTCAAGATAAGGGACTTGGAACCTCCGGAACTGTGTGTCGAACTTGAGGTCAAACGTCTTGAAAATTGTCTGTATATCAGCCAAGGTGGATATATCAACGACCTGTTAGATAAATATGGTCTTAAAGATTGTAAGCCGGACCGATTGCCAATCCCGGGAAACTTGAAGTTAGAACAGGAACTGACAGGAACTGACAAGAGAGCGCAAGGAGATCGACAAGACAAAGTACCGCCGTTTAATAGGAAGCCTACTGCACCTGTCTACCTTTAGCAGAACGGACATACCATTCACAATCAATGCGTTGTCACAATTCAACGGCGAACGGCGAACCTCGGCAGCAGCATTGGAATGCAGAGAACGTGCATCGCTCCGGTATCTGCAGGGTTCCAAGAGTTCTGGGAGTTTATCGGGTCTGAAGAGATGCCCGCGGACGCGTTAACAAAATCTATGGCAGTACCTTACGAATGAGTTCCCAGAATTAAATAAATAAATTAAAGGAGGGGTGTTGGGTATAAAATGTAGACAATACATTAAATATTCACTTCCACAAATCTAATACTTTTAATGTCATTCCTTTCCCCCATCATTTCCTTTTTCCATCTTTCTTTTTCCAATTCCATTTTCTGTCGTGTGCGGATGTATTTTCTGAAAAGCTAAATAAAGTAATCAAAAGTAGCTTTTGCGTAACTCACCATCCCCAAAACCATTGTTGTACTATTTTCCACTATAAAGATGCCTATCTCGTTTGACTAATTTCAGATAGAGATACATAACCTTCTAGCTGGAAAATACGTAACGTATTCACAAATTTGATAGTTAATCACGAAGCATTCCATATAATTGACAGTTAATGACAAACACAAATAAATTATCAAATCATACAATAAAACCATTTTTAACTCAAAATAGTTTTAACAGTAGAATAAAACACGTCACCTGAATGGTAATTATGTTATAACATTTTCAATTGATGATTTCGAAGACTTATGGAAATTAATAGACATTGTTTTATTGTTAATTCAAAATACAACAGTATTTAAAAGATAATCGCAATATTCGTTTAATAGTACGTTTTTTTTATATTTGAAAAGGAAACATTTTATTTCATTTCACAACAGTAATGAATTAATTTCGATTACAAAAATGAAGTGTAATTTAGTTGGACTTTCTCTCTCTAAGTAAAAAATGAAAGTGAAATGAAAGTAAATACTGAATCGAAGCGTTATACGTGTCCGCAAATTATCCGTTTCATTGAAGTGCTTTGGTAAACCACATTTTTTGTTTTTTGGTCTGACGTTAACACAAACAAAGCGGATGGTTTCCCAACTCGTGAACACGCAACGTATAGCTGCCCATGTGAAAAACAATGATTTTCTAAATTTATCCCGTAAACACTAAGCGATTGGCCTTGCGACTTGTTAATTGTCATTGCGAACGCAAGGCGAACCGGAAATTGCAATCGTTTGAAGTCAAACGGAAGACCAGTCGGAATCATTGGTATTCGAGGAATACATACATTTTCACCTGCGTTCTTTCCGTTAATAATGGTTGCCTCAATCAAATTCAGCATTGGTCTTTTCACCGCAAGTCGAGTGCCGTTGCAAATTACGCAATATCATAATAACTGAACCAACTTTGAGTTGCAAGTTATGTTGTGGAAATCCTGGTAACTCCAGAGAGTTCAAAAACTCCGTTGGATAATTTACTACATCATCGGGATTTGTTATGGAATCAACGGATTTGTATGTCACCAAATCGCCAGCGATTTTTGATTGAATGGTGAAATTCAGTGCTTGTACATCATTATTATTTGCGGCGAGAATTGCTCGTTGACTTAGCCAAGCATAATTCTGATAATTCTCACTAATGTTTGGGAAAACATTTTCAATAAGAGCTAATTGAGAGTCTACAAATCGGCAAAAGTCGTTGGTAAGAGTAATTAGTCCAGTTGTTGCATCAACTGGGACTTTTCCATTTCCAACAGCTAACAATTGTTTGGAAAATTGTGCAGAACTTTGATAATTTTGAAGTTGAACTCTCATATTAGTGGTTAGCGGACGGAATCTCTTGGGAAATTCAAATACTTTATCACGTTCATCGATGATTTTTCACGGAAGATATTTGTTTATTTTTTAAGTCAAAAAACTGAAGCCCTACAGGCTTTCAAAAAGTTTAAGGTTTATGCGGAGACGCAAAGTGGCGAAAAAGTGAAAATACTGAGGACTGATAATGGTATGGAATATTGCAGCAAGGATTTTCAAAATTATACTGCGGAAAGTTGTATTCTGCATCAATTCTGCAGTGTCCCACATACGCCGCAGCAGAATGGTATCGCTGAAAGGGCAAAACGAACTTTGACCGAAATGGCCAGGTGCCTTATGAACAAAGGCGAACTACCTAAGTTCATGTGGGGAGAATTGGTCAACACTGCGGCGTTTTTACGAAATCGATGCCCAACTAAATCTAATGGCAAAGTCACGCCAGAGGAGCTGTGGAGCAGATGCAAACCAAGTGTGGTTTTTCTCAGGGAAATCGGAGCAAAGATTTACACACTGAATAAAACCTTCTAATTTTGAATAATTTGACTATAAATCGGAGGAGTACATTCTTGTTGGATACGCGGTAGAGACAAAGGCCTACAGTGTTTGGGTACCAAACAAACGAAGTGTTATTAAAAGCAGAGACGTCAGATTTGTTCAAAATGACAGCAATATTCAATATTATATGCAGATTATGAAACCATCAATGAACAAAATAGTTCAGTTCAATGCATGTCAACTGTGGACTCTGAGTCCAATGAAGAAAATTCAAACAAGGTGCGTAATGATCCTGAAACAGTTAAGGACATCGAATCCTTGCAAGACTCGGATGAATGGCAAGAGGCGATGCGAATCGAGTACAATTCACTTCTAAAAAAGCACACATGTACCTTGATTGACAGACCGCCGAAGAAGAAAGTGATAAAATCAAGATAGGTTTTTAAGATCAAGTACATGCCGGATGGAACTATAGAGAAGGGGGAGCCGCTCCTCATGGCAAGATTTGGATTTGACCAAATTCAGGGTATCCACTACCAAGATACTTACTCACCAGTGGCAAATATTAGTTTGATCCGTTTAACCATGGCAATTGCGATTGAAAACACGTTGGACTTGCATCATCTAGATGTTTCTGCAGCATATCTCAATGGCGAAATAGACACCGTCGTTTTTATGGAGCAGCCCGAAGGCTCTGCGGATGAAAACCGAGTATGCAAATTGAACAAGGCGATTATTGGACGAAAGCAGTGTGACCGACTCTTTTACTTTTATTACTTTTACTTTACTTTTAATGTCATTCCTTTCCCCCATCATTTCCTTTTTAAATCTTTCTTTTTCAATTCCATTTTCTGTCGTGTGCGGAAGTGTTTTCTAAAAAGCTAAATAAAGTAATCAAAAGTGTCTTTTGCGTAACTCACCAAGAATTCAAAATAAAACTGAATTTTAAAAGAAATAAATTAATATGGCTTAAATTATAATTAAAATTGACTTAATATAAATTTACATACAAGGCAATCTTTTTACGTTTTACAACTTTGGATTATCTTCTTCAATTCAGATTTATGTTGCGTTCATATTAAATGGCTTTTTAGGATTCCGTACCAGAATGGTACAAATATAACTTTCATGGTTTTACTCTTGCAAAGACATGTTTTCTTTTAAATTAAGGAATTAAGTTGAGGTTTAACTGCCCAACGGGGATATTTTTATATATTTATTATATTTCACATAATAATAGAATTGCAGTACAAAGAAATATTGTAACACATTTAAGTTTATCACCAATAAAATTTAAATAATTTATTATTGTTTATACGAGAACTTGAATCCTTAAAGAATGTCCGAAACCTTTCCAAACCGAACAGGTTTCAATATTTATCGATTTTCAAACGTATTCCTCACAAGTTTTCAGTACTCTTTCTAAAAAATGTTTCAGACCCTTATTTTTAAAAAAATAGTGCTTAACGAATACATTTTGTGAACATTAATTTTATTGCTCAACTCCTCCTACTTTTTGTTTTAAAAATTGCCATAACAACATTTGAAAAATAAATAACAAAATTATGGGTGCTTAGATGCTTCTGGGAAAATTGCATATGCATGAAATGTTTTCTGAGGAAAATATGTCGAAAATGGAACTATATGGGATAAAAACGGAACGGTTTCACCGGAAAATCAAATTTAAAGTAAGATTTTCCCCGAATTCTATTATTTTTTTATATATATTTCATTTTAGCTTGTGGAAAATCAAATACTCTATTTTCGATACTCCTGCCTTCTTCCGTTCATGTAAACGCTGTCCATGCCTATTTCATTACATCCGCTTTGAGGGGAAGTCTATCAGCTGTTCGGCATAGCTCACACGTATTTTCAGAATCGTGTCGATGAAAATGTTACAAAAAAAGCTGTCCGATGAAATTAAAGGGCTAGAGAAGTAGAAATTGGATATCTCTATGTGACTGATTTGTGGAAAACAGTAAAACAATATATTCTTATTTGATAATATCAAAATATCATCAACCCTCCACCAAAACCATTGTTGTACTATTTCCCACTGGAAAGATGCCTATCTCGTTTGACTAATTTCTGATAGAGACCCATCGCCTTCCAGCTGGAAAATCCGTAACGCATTCAGAAATTTGATAGTTAATCACGAAGCATTCCATATAATTGACAGTTAATGATAAACACATATAAATTGTCAAATCATCCAATAAAACCATTTTTAACTTAAAATAGTTTCAGCAGTAGAATAAAATACGTCGTCTGAATGGTAATTATGTTATGACATTTTCAATTGATGATTTCGAAGACTTATTAAATTCTTATGGAAATTAATAGACATTGTTTTATTGTTAATTCAAAATACAACAGTATTTAAAAGATAATCGCAATATTCGTTTAATAGTACGTTTACACCGCACCCAAATTCAGCATTTCGGCTAGTTTCTGCATTTCAGGCCAAATGCATTGCATTTCGGCATACATTTCCTGCATTCCGGAATGTTGCATTTCAGCGAAATGCAGAATTTCGTCGCTTACTTACAAATGAAGTTCGTCAAATCGAACAACCCTCTTCACAAATTCAGCCCGCTGACATAAACAAAAAAACAGCTGTCAACAAAACAATAAATCATTTCAAGTGATCATTGCAATAGAAATGGAATATATATGTCTGAATTAGCATTTAAATTCATTTTTAAATTAATATAACAAGCTAAAAGGTTCACCCACTTCTGATTTCTAATCAGAAAAAAATATCAATAATAAATTCTGACACTAGCTGTCATTTGAAATGCTGAAGTCGCAGTGGGAACGCAAAATTGGATTCTGAAATTTTTTTCCTGAAATGCTGAATTTGGGTGCGGTGTAAACGTACTATAAGAGGTGGCTATATTCCAATAGAAAATAAGACTATCCCTTATTTCGTAAATCTGAACAAAATATTTTAGTTTAATATAATAAAATTAAAGTGGTTTAAAACAGAATGGTGCAAACTGAAGTTTCATGGCTTTACTTCTGCAAAAACATGTACTCTTTTATATTAAGACGAGGTATTTTATTGTCATATAATAGTTCAGAAGAACGATTAAATTGCATAAAATTTCAAGTGAAACTAGCTGACAACCACCTAATCAGCGTAAAGGAAAGTGGAACTGTGAAATCTGGCGTCTGCGTTCGAAACGGAGAGGACCCTTTTTATTTCTACAACACTTTACTAGTTCCAAATCGGATAACCTCATATCGATTAGTAAAGCAACAGATCAAGGTTACAAAGTGGTTTTTGAAGGGTCTGGAGCCAACATCTTAGATAAATATCTAAGAACGGTTTGTACTACTTAGTCGTAAATGAAAAGGCACAGATTAGCAGTTGGACAGTTGGAACCCCTAGTTTTCGCTATGGATCTCTTATGCCTTGGCACAAAAGGCTGGGACATGTCAACTTTAATTCTTTAAGGCAGATGTTGTCAAAGGTAATGGTTCGTGGGTTACCAGACAAATTCAACGATGACGTCGCCACCTGTACGACATGTATTCGAACGAAACAAACACAGACCCCTTTTCCGAATAGCAACGATAAGAAAACATCGCAGCGACTGCAGCTAGTGCACTTAGATATCTGCGGCCCCATGCGGACGGAATCTCTTGGGAAATCCAAATACTTTATGACGTTCATCGATGATATTTCACGGAAGATATTTGTTTATTTTTTAAGTAAAAAAACTAAAGCCCTACAGTCTTTTGAAAAGTTTAAGGTTTTTGCGGAGACGCAAAGTGGCGAAAAACTGGAAATACTGAGGACTGATAATGGTCTGGAATATTGCAGCAAGGATTTTCAAAATTATACTGCGAAAAGTGGTATTCTGCATCAATTCTGCAGTGTCCCACATACGCCGCAGCAGAATGGTATCGCTGAAAGGGCAAAGCGGACTTTGACCGAAATGGCCAGGAGCCTTATGAACGAAGGCGAACTACCTAAGTTCATGTGGGGAGAATTGGTCCACACTGCGGCGTTTTTACGAAATCGATGCCCAACCAAATCTGGCGAAGTAAAGCCAGAGGAGCTGTGGAGCAAGGCGATTTATGGACTAAAGCAGAGTGGCCGACAGTGGAATTTGAAGATGGATGCGACTCTCAACGAACTTGGTTTTACGCCCTCCAAATATGACAGGTGTATTTACTACAAGATTCTAAACGAACAATTGCGCTGATCATCGTTTATGTGGACGACCTACTGGTGACAACAAACGATCCGATGGAATTCAAAACGCTAAAGCAACGCCTAATTGAAAACTTCAAGATAAGGGACTTGGAACCTCCGGAACTGTGTGTCGAACTTGAGGTCAAACGTCTTGAAAATTGTCTGTATATCAGCCAAGGTGGATATATCAACAACCTGTTAGATAAATATGGTCTTAAAGATTGTAAGCCGGACCGATTGCCAATCCCGGGAAACTTGAAGTTAGAACAGGAACTGACAAGAGAGCGCAAGGAGATCGACAAGACAAAGTACCGCCGTTTAATAGGAAGCCTACTGCACCTGTCTATCTTTAGCAGAACGGACATAGCATTCACAATCAATGCGTTGTCACAATTCAACGGCGAACGGCGAACCTCGGCAGCAGCATTGGAATGCAGCGATGCACGTTCTCCGGTATCTGCAGGGTTCCAAGAGTTCTGGGATCGTGTATAAAAAGACTGCAGCGGATCTCCACGCTTATACTGATGCTAGTTGGGCTATTGATTACAATGATCGAAAGTCACAGAGTGGATTTGCATCCATCTGTGGAGGTGGAACAGTGCTCTGGCATTCGAAGAAACAAACGATAGTCACTACATCGAGCACAGAAACGGAGTACGTAAATCTCAGCTCTGTGGCAAAGGAAGCAGCATTTCTACACAATGGTCAATAACAATTTGGGGCGATAACCGCAGCGCACAGGCGATTGCAAATGACTTGGGGATCCAGGGACGAACCAAGCATCTCGACATTAAGTAACACTTTATAAAGGAGGCGATTGCAGATGGAAAGATCAAGCTCGAGTTTATCGGGTCTGAAGAGATGCCCGCGGACGCGTTAACAAAATCTATGGCAGTACCTTACGAATGAGTTCCCAGAATTAAATAAATAAATTAAAGGAGGGGTGTTGGGTATAAAATGTAGACAATACATTAAATATTCACTTCCACAAATCTAATACTTTTAATGTCATTCCTTTCCCCCATCATTTCCTTTTTCCATCTTTCTTTTTCCAATTCCATTTTCTGTCGTGTGCGGATGTATTTTCTGAAAAGCTAAATAAAGTAATCAAAAGTAGCTTTTGCGTAACTCACCATCCCCAAAACCATTGTTGTACTATTTTCCACTGGAAAGATGCCTATCTCGTTTGACTAATTTCTGATAGAGATACATAACCTTCCAGCTGGAAAATACGTAACGTATTCACAAATTTGATAGTTAATCACGAAGCATTCCATATAATTGACAGTTAATGATAAACACAAATAAATTGTCAAATCATACAATAAAACCATTTTTAATTCAAAATAGTTTTAACAGTAGAATAAAATACGTCACCTGAATGGTAATTATGTTATGACATTTTCAATTGATGATTTCGAAGACTTATGGAAATTAATAGACATTGTTTTATTGTTAATTCAAAATACAACAGTATTTAAAAGATAATCGCAATATTCGTTTAATAGTACGTTTACACCGCACCCAAATTCAGCATTTCGGCTAGTTTCTGCATTTCAGGCCAAATGCATTGCATTTCGGCATACATTTCCTGCATTCCGGAATGTTGCATTTCAGCGAAATGCAGAATTTCGTCGCTTACTTACAAATGAAGTTCGTCAAATCGAACAACCCTCTTCACAAATTCAGCCCGCTGACATAAACAAAAAAACAGCTGTCAACAAAACAATAAATCATTTCAATGATTTCAATGATGATATTTCACGGAAGATATTTGTCTATTTTTTAAGTAAAAAAACTAAAGCCCTACAGTCTTTTGAAAAGTTTAAGGTTTTTGCGGAGACGCAAAGTGGCGAAAAACTGGAAATACTGAGGACTGATAATGGTCTGGAATATTGCAGCAAGGATTTTCAAAATTATACTGCGAAAAGTGGTATTCTGCATCAATTCTGCAGTGTCCCACATACGCCGCAGCAGAATGGTATCGCTGAAAGGGCAAATCGGACTTTGACCGAAATGGCCAGGAGCCTTATGAACGAAGGCGAACTACCTAAGTTCATGTGGGGAGAATTGGTCAACACTGCGGCGTTTTTACGAAATCGATGCCCAACCAAATATGGCGAAGTAAAGCCAGAGGAGCTGTGGAGCAAGGCGATTTATGGACTAAAGCAGAGTGGCCGACAGTGGAATTTGAAGATGGATGCGACTCTCAACGAACTTGGTTTTACGCCCTCCAAATATGACAGGTGTATTTACTACAAGATTCTAAACGAACAATTGCGCTGATCATCGTTTATGTGGACGACCTACTGGTGACAACAAACGATCCGATGGAATTCAAAACGCTAAAGCAACGCCTAATTGAAAACTTCAAGATAAGGGACTTGGAACCTCCGGAACTGTGTGTCGAACTTGAGGTCAAACGTCTTGAAAATTGTCTGTATATCAGCCAAGGTGGATATATCAACGACCTGTTAGATAAATATGGTCTTAAAGATTGTAAGCCGGACCGATTGCCAATCCCGGGAAACTTGAAGTTAGAACAGGAACTGACAAGAGAGCGCAAGGAGATCGACAAGACAAAGTACCGCCGTTTAATAGGAAGCCTACTGCACCTGTCTATCTTTAGCAGAACGGACATAGCATTCACAATCAATGCGTTGTCACAATTCAACGGCGAACGGCGAACCTCGGCAGCAGCATTGGAATGCAGCGATGCACGTTCTCCGGTATCTGCAGGGTTCCAAGAGTTCTGGGATCGTGTATAAAAAGACTGCAGCGGATCTCCACGCTTATACTGATGCTAGTTGGGCTATTGATTACAATGATCGAAAGTCACAGAGTGGATTTGCATCCATCTGTGGAGGTGGAACAGTGCTCTGGCATTCGAAGAAACAAACGATAGTCACTACATCGAGCACAGAAACGGAGTACGTAAATCTCAGCTCTGTGGCAAAGGAAGCAGCATTTCTACACAATGGTCAATAACAATTTGGGGCGATAACCGCAGCGCACAGGCGATTGCAAATGACTTGGGGATCCAGGGACGAACCAAGCATCTCGACATTAAGTAACACTTTATAAAGGAGGCGATTGCAGATGGAAAGATCAAGCTCGAGTTTATCGGGTCTGAAGAGATGCCCGCGGACGCGTTAACAAAATCTATGGCGGTACCTTACGAATGAGTTCCCAGAATTAAATAAATAAATTAAAGGAGGGGTGTTGGGTATAAAATGTAGACAATACATTAAATATTCACTTCCACAAATCTAATACTTTTAATGTCATTCCTTTCCCCCATCATTTCCTTTTTCCATCTTTCTTTTTCCAATTCCATTTTCTGTCGTGTGCGGATGTATTTTCTGAAAAGCTAAATAAAGTAATCAAAAGTAGCTTTTGCGTAACTCACCATCCCCAAAACCATTGTTGTACTATTTTCCACTGGAAAGATGCCTATCTCGTTTGACTAATTTCAGATAGAGATACATAACCTTCTAGCTGGAAAATACGTAACGTATTCACAAATTTGATAGTTAATCACGAAGCATTCCATATAATTGACAGTTAATGACAAACACAAATAAATTATCAAATCATACAATAAAACCATTTTTAACTCAAAATAGTTTTAACAGTAGAATAAAACACGTCACCTGAATGGTAATTATGTTATAACATTTTCAATTGATGATTTCGAAGACTTATGGAAATTAATAGACATTGTTTTATTGTTAATTCAAAATACAACAGTATTTAAAAGATAATCGCAATATTCGTTTAATAGTACGTTTACACCGCACCCAAATTCAGCATTTCGGCTAGTTTCTGCATTTCAGGCCAAATGCATTGCATTTCGGCATACATTTCCTGCATTCCGGAATGTTGCATTTCAGCGAAATGCAGAATTTCGTCGCTTACTTACAAATGAAGTTCGTCAAATCGAACAACCCTCTTCACAAATTCAGCCCGCTGACATAAACAAAAAAACAGCTGTCAACAAAACAATAAATCATTTCAAGTGATCATTGCAATAGGAATGGAATATATATGTCTGAATTAGCATTTAAATTCATTTTTAAATTAATATAACAAGCTAAAAGGTTCACCCACTTCTGATTTCTAATCAGAAAAAAATATCAATAATAAATTCTGACACTAGCTGTCATTTGAAATGCTGAAGTCGCAGTGGGAACGCAAAATTGGATTCTGAAATTTTTTTCCTGAAATGATGAATTTGGGTGCGGTGTAAACGTACTATAAGAGGTGGCTATATTCCAATAGAAAATAAGACTATCCCTTATTTCGTAAATCTTAACAAAATATTTTAATTTAATATAATAAAATTAAAGTGGTTTAAAACAGAATGGTGCAAACTGAAGTTTCATGGCTTTACTTCTGCAAAAACATGTACTCTTTTATATTAAGACGAGGTATTTTATTGTCATATAATAGTTCAGAAGAACGATTAAATTGCATAAAATTTCAAGTGAAACTAGCTGACAACCACCTAATCAGCGTAAAGGAAAGTGGAACTGTGAAATCTGGCGTCTGCGTTCGAAACGGAGAGGACCCTTTTTATTTCTACAACACTTTACTAGTTCCAAATCGGATAACCTCATACAAAGTGGTTTTTGAAGGGTCTGGAGCCAACATCTTAGATAAATATCTAAGAACGGTTTGTACTACTTAGTCGTAAATGAAAAGGCACAGATTAGCAGTGGGACAGTTGGAACCCCTAGTTTTCGCTATGGATCTCTTATGCCTTGGCACAAAAGGCTGGGACATGTCAACTTTAATTCTTTAAGGCAGATGTTGTCAAAGGTAATGGTTCGTGGGTTACCAGACAAATTCAACGATGACGTCGCCACCTGTACGACATGTATTCGAACGAAACAAACACAGACCCCTTTTCCGAATAGCAACGATAAGAAAACATCGCTGCGACTGCAGCTAGTGCACTCAGATATCTGCGGCCCCATGCGGACGGAATCTCTTGGGAAATCCAAATACTTTATGACGTTCATCGATGATATTTCACGGAAGATATTTGTCTATTTTTTAAGTAAAAAAACTAAAGCCCTACAGTCTTTTAGGTTTTTGCGGAGACGCAAAGTGGCGAAAAACTGGAAATACTGAGGACTGATAATGGTCTGGAATATTGCAGCAAGGATTTTCAAAATTATACTGCGAAAAGTGGTATTCTGCATCAATTCTGCAGTGTCCCACATACGCCGCAGCAGAATGGTATCGCTGAAAGGGCAAATCGGACTTTGACCGAAATGGCCAGGAGCCTTATGAACGAAGCCGAACTACCTAAGTTCATGTGGGGAGAATTGGTCAACACTGCGGCGTTTTTACGAAATCGATGCCCAACCAAATCTGGCGAAGTAAAGCCAGAGGAGCTGTGGAGCAAGGCGATTTATGGACTAAAGCAGAGTGGCCGACAGTGGAATTTGAAGATGGATGCGACTCTCAACGAACTTGGTTTTACGCCCTCCAAATATGACAGGTGTATTTACTACAAGATTCTAAACGAACAATTGCGCTGATCATCGTTTATGTGGACGACCTACTGGTGACAACAAACGATCCGATGGAATTCAAAACGCTAAAGCAACGCCTAATTGAAAACTTCAAGATAAGGGACTGGGAACCTCCGGAACTGTGTGTCGAACTTGAGGTCAAACGTCTTGAAAATTGTCTGTATATCAGCCAAGGTGGATATATCAACGACCTGTTAGATAAATATGGTCTTAAAGATTGTAAGCCGGACCGATTGCCAATCCCGGGAAACTTGAAGTTAGAACAGGAACTGACAAGAGAGCGCAAGGAGATCGACAAGACAAAGTACCGCCGTTTAATAGGAAGCCTACTGCACCTGTCTATCTTTAGCAGAATGGACATAGCATTCACAATCAATGCGTTGTCACAATTCAACGGCGAACGGCGAACCTCGGCAGCAGCATTGGAATGCAGCGATGCACGTTCTCCGGTATCTGCAGGGTTCCAAGAGTTCTGGGATCGTGTATAAAAAGACTGCAGCGGATCTCCACGCTTATACTGATGCTAGTTGGGCTATTGATTACAATGATCGAAAGTCACAGAGTGGATTTGCATCCATCTGTGGAGGTGGAACAGTGCTCTGGCGTTCGAAGAAACAAACGATAGTCACTACATCGAGCACAGAAGCGGAGTACGTAAATCTCAGCTCTGTGGCAAAGGAAGCAGCATTTTTACACAATGGTCAATAACAATTTGGGGCGATAACCGCAGCTCACAGGCGATTGCAAATGACTTGGGGATCCAGGGACGAACCAAGCATCTCGACATTAAGTAACACTTTATAAAGGAGGCGATTGCAGATGGAAAGATCAAGCTCGAGTTTATCGGGTCTGAAGAGATGCCCGCGGACGCGTTAACAAAATCTATGGCGGTACCTTACGAATGAGTTCCCAGAATTAAATAAATAAATTAAAGGAGGGGTGTTGGGTATAAAATGTAGACAATACATTAAATATTCACTTCCACAAATCTAATACTTTTAATGTCATTCCTTTCCCCCATAATTTCCTTTTTCCATCTTTCTTTTTCCAATTCCATTTTCTGTCGTGTGCGGATGTATTTTCTGAAAAGCTAAATAAAGTAATCAAAAGTAGCTTTTGCGTAACTCACCATCCCCAAAACCATTGTTGTACTATTTTCCACTGGAAAGATGCCTATCTCGTTTGACTAATTTCAGATAGAGATACATAACCTTCTAGCTGGAAAATACGTAACGTATTCACAAATTTGATAGTTAATCACGAAGCATTCCATATAATTGACAGTTAATGACAAACACAAATAAATTATCAAATCATACAATAAAACCATTTTTAACTCAAAATAGTTTTAACAGTAGAATAAAACACGTCACCTGAATGGTAATTATGTTATAACATTTTCAATTGATGATTTCGAAGACTTATGGAAATTAATAGACATTGTTTTATTGTTAATTCAAAATACAACAGTATTTAAAAGATAATCGCAATATTCGTTTAATAGTACGTTTACACCGCACCCAAATTCAGCATTTCGGCTAGTTTCTGCATTTCAGGCCAAATGCATTGCATTTCGGCATACATTTCCTGCATTCCGGAATGTTGCATTTCAGCGAAATGCAGAATTTCGTCGCTTACTTACAAATGAAGTTCGTCAAATCGAACAACCCTCTTCACAAATTCAGCCCGCTGACATAAACAAAAAAACAGCTGTCAACAAAACAATAAATCATTTCAAGTGATCATTGCAATAGGAATGGAATATATATGTCTGAATTAGCATTTAAATTCATTTTTAAATTAATATAACAAGCTAAAAGGTTCACCCACTTCTGATTTCTAATCAGAAAAAAATATCAATAATAAATTCTGACACTAGCTGTCATTTGAAATGCTGAAGTCGCAGTGGGAACGCAAAATTGGATTCTGAAATTTTTTTCCTGAAATGATGAATTTGGGTGCGGTGTAAACGTACTATAAGAGGTGGCTATATTCCAATAGAAAATAAGACTATCCCTTATTTCGTAAATCTTAACAAAATATTTTAATTTAATATAATAAAATTAAAGTGGTTTAAAACAGAATGGTGCAAACTGAAGTTTCATGGCTTTACTTCTGCAAAAACATGTACTCTTTTATATTAAGACGAGGTATTTTATTGTCATATAATAGTTCAGAAGAACGATTAAATTGCATAAAATTTCAAGTGAAACTAGCTGACAACCACCTAATCAGCGTAAAGGAAAGTGGAACTGTGAAATCTGGCGTCTGCGTTCGAAACGGAGAGGACCCTTTTTATTTCTACAACACTTTACTAGTTCCAAATCGGATAACCTCATACAAAGTGGTTTTTGAAGGGTCTGGAGCCAACATCTTAGATAAATATCTAAGAACGGTTTGTACTACTTAGTCGTAAATGAAAAGGCACAGATTAGCAGTGGGACAGTTGGAACCCCTAGTTTTCGCTATGGATCTCTTATGCCTTGGCACAAAAGGCTGGGACATGTCAACTTTAATTCTTTAAGGCAGATGTTGTCAAAGGTAATGGTTCGTGGGTTACCAGACAAATTCAACGATGACGTCGCCACCTGTACGACATGTATTCGAACGAAACAAACACAGACCCCTTTTCCGAATAGCAACGATAAGAAAACATCGCTGCGACTGCAGCTAGTGCACTCAGATATCTGCGGCCCCATGCGGACGGAATCTCTTGGGAAATCCAAATACTTTATGACGTTCATCGATGATATTTCACGGAAGATATTTGTCTATTTTTTAAGTAAAAAAACTAAAGCCCTACAGTCTTTTAGGTTTTTGCGGAGACGCAAAGTGGCGAAAAACTGGAAATACTGAGGACTGATAATGGTCTGGAATATTGCAGCAAGGATTTTCAAAATTATACTGCGAAAAGTGGTATTCTGCATCAATTCTGCAGTGTCCCACATACGCCGCAGCAGAATGGTATCGCTGAAAGGGCAAATCGGACTTTGACCGAAATGGCCAGGAGCCTTATGAACGAAGCCGAACTACCTAAGTTCATGTGGGGAGAATTGGTCAACACTGCGGCGTTTTTACGAAATCGATGCCCAACCAAATCTGGCGAAGTAAAGCCAGAGGAGCTGTGGAGCAAGGCGATTTATGGACTAAAGCAGAGTGGCCGACAGTGGAATTTGAAGATGGATGCGACTCTCAACGAACTTGGTTTTACGCCCTCCAAATATGACAGGTGTATTTACTACAAGATTCTAAACGAACAATTGCGCTGATCATCGTTTATGTGGACGACCTACTGGTGACAACAAACGATCCGATGGAATTCAAAACGCTAAAGCAACGCCTAATTGAAAACTTCAAGATAAGGGACTGGGAACCTCCGGAACTGTGTGTCGAACTTGAGGTCAAACGTCTTGAAAATTGTCTGTATATCAGCCAAGGTGGATATATCAACGACCTGTTAGATAAATATGGTCTTAAAGATTGTAAGCCGGACCGATTGCCAATCCCGGGAAACTTGAAGTTAGAACAGGAACTGACAAGAGAGCGCAAGGAGATCGACAAGACAAAGTACCGCCGTTTAATAGGAAGCCTACTGCACCTGTCTATCTTTAGCAGAATGGACATAGCATTCACAATCAATGCGTTGTCACAATTCAACGGCGAACGGCGAACCTCGGCAGCAGCATTGGAATGCAGCGATGCACGTTCTCCGGTATCTGCAGGGTTCCAAGAGTTCTGGGATCGTGTATAAAAAGACTGCAGCGGATCTCCACGCTTATACTGATGCTAGTTGGGCTATTGATTACAATGATCGAAAGTCACAGAGTGGATTTGCATCCATCTGTGGAGGTGGAACAGTGCTCTGGCGTTCGAAGAAACAAACGATAGTCACTACATCGAGCACAGAAGCGGAGTACGTAAATCTCAGCTCTGTGGCAAAGGAAGCAGCATTTTTACACAATGGTCAATAACAATTTGGGGCGATAACCGCAGCTCACAGGCGATTGCAAATGACTTGGGGATCCAGGGACGAACCAAGCATCTCGACATTAAGTAACACTTTATAAAGGAGGCGATTGCAGATGGAAAGATCAAGCTCGAGTTTATCGGGTCTGAAGAGATGCCCGCGGACGCGTTAACAAAATCTATGGCAGTACCTTACGAATGAGTTCCCAGAATTAAATAAATAAATTAAAGGAGGGGTGTTGGGTATAAAATGTAGACAACACATTAAATATTCACTTCCACAAATCTAATACTTTTAATGTCATTCCTTTCCCCCATAATTTCCTTTTTCCATCTTTCTTTTTCCAATTCCATTTTCTGTCGTGTGCGGATGTATTTTCTGAAAAGCTAAATAAAGTAATCAAAAGTAGCTTTTGCGTAACTCACCATCCCCAAAACCATTGTTGTACTATTTTCCACTGGAAAGATGCCTATCTCGTTTGACTAATTTCAGATAGAGATACATAACCTTCTAGCTGGAAAATACGTAACGTATTCACAAATTTGATAGTTAATCACGAAGCATTCCATATAATTGACAGTTAATGACAAACACAAATAAATTATCAAATCATACAATAAAACCATTTTTAACTCAAAATAGTTTTAACAGTAGAATAAAACACGTCACCTGAATGGTAATTATGTTATAACATTTTCAATTGATGATTTCGAAGACTTATGGAAATTAATAGACATTGTTTTATTGTTAATTCAAAATACAACAGTATTTAAAAGATAATCGCAATATTCGTTTAATAGTACGTTTTTTTTATATTTGAAAAGGAAACATTTTATTTCATTTCACAACAGTAATGAATTAATTTCGATTACAAAAATGAAGTGTAATTTAGTTGGACTTTCTCTCTCTAAGTAAAAAATGAAAGTGAAATGAAAGTAAATACTGAATCGAAGCGTTATACGTGTCCGCAAATTATCCGTTTCATTGAAGTGCTCTTTGGTAAACCACATTTTTTGTTGTTTGGTCTGACGTTAACACAAACAAAGCGGATGGTTTCCCAACTCGTGAACACGCAACGTATAGCTGCCCATGTGAAAAACAATGATTTTCTAAATTTATCCCGTAAACACTAAGCGATTGGCCTTGCGACTTGTTAATTGTCATTGCGAACGCAAGGCGAACCGGAAATTGCAATCGTTTGAAGTCAAACGGAAGACCAGTCGGAATCATTGGTATTCGAGGAATACATACATTTTCACCTGCGTTCTTTCCGTTAATAATGGTTGCCTCAATCAAATTCAGCATTGGTCTTTTCACCGCAAGTCGAGTGCCGTTGCAAATTACGCAATATCATAATAACTGAACCAACTTTGAGTTGCAAGTTATGTTGTGGAAATCCTGGTAACTCCAGAGAGTTCAAAAACTCCGTTGGATAATTTACTACATCATCGGGATTTGTTATGGAATCAACGGATTTGTATGTCACCAAATCGCCAGCGATTTTTGATTGAATGGTGAAATTCAGTGCTTGTACATCATTATTATTTGCGGCGAGAATTGCTCGTTGACTTAGCCAAGCATAATTCTGATAATTCTCACTAATGTTTGGGAAAACATTTTCAATAAGAGCTAATTGAGAGTCTACAAATCGGCAAAAGTTGTTGGTAAGAGTAATTAGTCCAGTTGTTGCATCAACTGGGACTTTTCCATTTCCAACAGCTAACAATTGTTTGGAAAATTGTGCAGAACTTTGATAATTTTGAAGTTGAACTCTCATATTAGTTGTTAGCGGACGGAATCTCTTGGGAAATTCAAATACTTTATCACGTTCATCGATGATTTTTCACGGAAGATATTTGTTTATTTTTTAAGTCAAAAAACTGAAGCCCTACAGGCTTTCAAAAAGTTTAAGGTTTATGCGGAGACGCAAAGTGGCGAAAAAGTGAAAATACTGAGGACTGATAATGGTATGGAATATTGCAGCAAGGATTTTCAAAATTATACTGCGGAAAGTTGTATTCTGCATCAATTCTGCAGTGTCCCACATACGCCGCAGCAGAATGGTATCGCTGAAAGGGCAAAACGAACTTTGACCGAAATGGCCAGGTGCCTTATGAACAAAGGCGAACTACCTAAGTTCATGTGGGGAGAATTGGTCAACACTGCGGCGTTTTTACGAAATCGATGCCCAACTAAATCTAATGGCAAAGTCACGCCAGAGGAGCTGTGGAGCAGATGCAAACCAAGTGTGGTTTTTCTCAGGGAAATCGGAGCAAAGATTTACACACTGAATAAAACCTTCTAATTTTGAATAATTTGACTATAAATCGGAGGAGTACATTCTTGTTGGATACGCGGTAGAGACAAAGGCCTACAGTGTTTGGGTACCAAACAAACGAAGTGTTATTAAAAGCAGAGACGTCAGATTTGTTCAAAATGACAGCAATATTCAATATTATATGCAGATTATGAAACCATCAGTGAACAAAATAGTTCAGTTCAATGCATGTCAACTGTGGACTCTGAGTCCAATGAAGAAAATTCAAACAAGGTGCGTAATGATCCTGAAACAGTTAAGGACATCGAATCCTTGCAAGACTCGGATGAATGGCAAGAGGCGATGCGAATCGAGTACAATTCACTTCTAAAAAAGCACACATGTACCTTGATTGACAGACCGCCGAAGAAGAAAGTGATAAAATCAAGATAGGTTTTTAAGATCAAGTACATGCCGGATGGAACTATAGAGAAGGGGGAGCCGCTCCTAATGGCAAGATTTGGATTTGACCAAATTCAGGGTATCCACTACCAAGATACTTACTCACCAGTGGCAAATATTAGTTTGATCCGTTTAACCATGGCAATTGCGATTGAAAACACGTTGGACTTGCATCATCTAGATGTTTCTGCAGCATATCTCAATGGCGAAATAGACACCGTCGTTTTTATGGAGCAGCCCGAAGGCTCTGCGGATGAAAACCGAGTATGCAAATTGAACAAGGCGATTATTGGACTAAAGCAGTGTGACCGACTCTTTTACTTTTATTACTTTTACTTTACTTTTAATGTCATTCCTTTCCCCCATCATTTCCTTTTTAAATCTTTCTTTTTCAATTCCATTTTCTGTCGTGTGCGGAAGTGTTTTCTAAAAAGCTAAATAAAGTAATCAAAAGTGTCTTTTGCGTAACTCACCAAGAATTCAAAATAAAACTGAATTTTAAAAGAAATAAATTAATATGGCTTAAATTATAATTAAAATTGACTTAATATAAATTTACATACAAGGCAATCTTTTTACGTTTTACAACTTTGGATTATCTTCTTCAATTCAGATTTATGTTGCGTTCATATTAAATGGCTTTTTAGGATTCCGTACCAGAATGGTACAAATATAACTTTCATGGTTTTACTCTTGCAAAGACATGTTTTCTTTTAAATTAAGGAATTAAGTTGAGGTTTAACTGCCCAACGGGGATATTTTTATATATTTATTATATTTCACATAATAATAGAATTGCAGTACAAAGAAATATTGTAACACATTTAAGTTTATCACCAATAAAATTTAAATAATTTATTATTGTTTATACGAGAACTTGAATCCTTAAAGAATGTTCGAAACCTTTCCAAACCGAACAGGTTTCAATATTTATCGATTTTCAAACGTATTCCTCACAAGTTTTCAATACTCTTTCTAAAAAATGTTTCAGACCCTTATTTTTAAAAAAATAGTGCTTAACGAATACATTTTGTGAACATTAATTTTATTGCTCAACTCCTCCTACTTTTTGTTTTAAAAATTGCCATAACAACATTTGAAAAATAAATAACAAAATTATGGGTGCTTAGATGCTTCTGGGAAAATTGCATATGCATGAAATGTTTTCTGAGGAAAATATGTCGAAAATGGAACTATATGGGATAAAAACGGAACGGTTTCACCGGAAAATCAAATTTAAAGTAAGATTTTCCCCGAATTCTATTATTTTTTTATATATATTTCATTTTAGCTTGTGGAAAATCAAATACTCTATTTTCGATACTCCTGCCTTCTTCCGTTCATGTAAACGCTGTCCATGCCTATTTCATTACATCCGCTTTGAGGGGAAGTCTATCAGCTGTTCGGCATAGCTCACACGTATTTTCAGAATCGTGTCGATGAAAATGTTACAAAAAAAGCTGTCCGATGAAATTAAGGGGCTAGAGAAGTAGAAATTGGATATCTCTATGTGACTGATTTGTGGAAAACAGTAAAACAATATATTCTTATTTGATAATATCAAAATATCATCAACCCTCCACCAAAACCATTGTTGTACTATTTTCCACTGGAAAGATGCCTATCTCGTTTGACTAATTTCTGATAGAGACCCATCGCCTTCCAGCTGGAAAATCCGTAACGCATTCAGAAATTTGATAGTTAATCACGAAGCATTCCATATAATTGACAGTTAATGATAAACACATATAAATTGTCAAATCATCCAATAAAACCATTTTTAACTTAAAATAGTTTCAGCAGTAGAATAAAATACGTCGTCTGAATGGTAATTATGTTATGACATTTTCAATTGATGATTTCGAAGACTTATTAAATTCTTATGGAAATTAATAGACATTGTTTTATTGTTAATTCAAAATACAACAGTATTTAAAAGATAATCGCAATATTCGTTTAATAGTACGTTTACACCGCACCCAAATTCAGCATTTCGGCTAGTTTCTGCATTTCAGGCCAAATGCATTGCATTTCGGCATACATTTCCTGCATTCCGGAATGTTGCATTTCAGCGAAATGCAGAATTTCGTCGCTTACTTACAAATGAAGTTCGTCAAATCGAACAACCCTCTTCACAAATTCAGCCCGCTGACATAAACAAAAAAACAGCTGTCAACAAAACAATAAATCATTTCAAGTGATCATTGCAATAGAAATGGAATATATATGTCTGAATTAGCATTTAAATTCATTTTTAAATTAATATAACAAGCTAAAAGGTTCACCCACTTCTGATTTCTAATCAGAAAAAAATATCAATAATAAATTCTGACACTAGCTGTCATTTGAAATGCTGAAGTCGCAGTGGGAACGCAAAATTGGATTCTGAAATTTTTTTCCTGAAATGCTGAATTTGGGTGCGGTGTAAACGTACTATAAGAGGTGGCTATATTCCAATAGAAAATAAGACTATCCCTTATTTCGTAAATCTGAACAAAATATTTTAATTTAATATAATAAAATTAAAGTGGTTTAAAACAGAATGGTGCAAACTGAAGTTTCATGGCTTTACTTCTGCAAAAACATGTATTCTTTTATATTAAGACGAGGTATTTTATTGTCATATAATAGTTCAGAAGAACGATTAAATTGCATAAAATTTCAAGTGAAACTAGCTGACAACCACCCAATCAGCGTAAAGGAAAGTGGAACTGTGAAATCTGGCGTCTGCGTTCGAAACGGAGAGGACCCTTTTTATTTCTACAACACTTTACTAGTTCCAAATCGGATAACCTCATATCGATTAGTAAAGCAACGGATCAAGGTTACAAAGTGGTTTTTGAAGGGTCTGGAGCCAACATCTTAGATAAATATCTAAGAACGGTTTGTACTACTTAGTCGTAAATGAAAAGGCACAGATTAGCAGTGGGACAGTTGGAACCCCTAGTTTTCGCTATGGATCTCTTATGCCTTGGCACAAAAGGCTGGGACATGTCAACTTTAATTCTTTAAGGCAGATGTTGTCAAAGGTAATGGTTCGTGGGTTACCAGACAAATTCAACGATGACGTCGCCACCTGTACGACATGTATTCGTGCGAAACAAACACAGACCCCTTTTCCGAATAGCAACGATAAGAAAACATCGCAGCGACTGCAGCTAGTGCACTTAGATATCTGCGGCCCCATGCGGACGGAATCTCTTGGGAAATCCAAATACTTTATGACGTTCATCGATGATATTTCACGGAAGATATTTGTCTATTTTTTAAGTAAAAAAACTAAAGCCCTACAGTCTTTTGAAAAGTTTAAGGTTTTTGCGGAGACGCAAAGTGGCGAAAAACTGGAAATACTGAGGACTGATAATGGTCTGGAATATTGCAGCAAGGATTTTCAAAATTATACTGCGAAAAGTGGTATTCTGCATCAATTCTGCAGTGTCCCACATACGCCGCAGCAGAATGGTATCGCTGAAAGGGCAAATCGGACTTTGACCGAAATGGCCAGGAGCCTTATGAACGAAGCCGAACTACCTAAGTTCATGTGGGGAGAATTGGTCAACACTGCGGCGTTTTTACGAAATCGATGCCCAACCAAATCTGGCGAAGTAAAGCCAGAGGAGCTGTGGAGCAAGGCGATTTATGGACTAAAGCAGAGTGGCCGACAGTGGAATTTGAAGATGGATGCGACTCTCAACGAACTTGGTTTTACGCCCTCCAAATATGACAGGTGTATTTACTACAAGATTCTAAACGAACAATTGCGCTGATCATCGTTTATGTGGACGACCTACTGGTGACAACAAACGATCCGATGGAATTCAAAACGCTAAAGCAACGCCTAATTGAAAACTTCAAGATAAGGGACTTGGAACCTCCGGAACTGTGTGTCGAACTTGAGGTCAAACGTCTTGAAAATTGTCTGTATATCAGCCAAGGTGGATATATCAACGACCTGTTAGATAAATATGGTCTTAAAGATTGTAAGCCGGACCGATTGCCAATCCCGGGAAACTTGAAGTTAGAACAGGAACTGACAAGAGAGCGCAAGGAGATCGACAAGACAAAGTACCGCCGTTTAATAGGAAGCCTACTGCACCTGTCTATCTTTAGCAGAACGGACATAGCATTCACAATCAATGCGTTGTCACAATTCAACGGCGAACGGCGAACCTCGGCAGCAGCATTGGAATGCAGCGATGCACGTTCTCCGGTATCTGCAGGGTTCCAAGAGTTCTGGGATCGTGTATAAAAAGACTGCAGCGGATCTCCACGCTTATACTGATGCTAGTTGGGCTATTGATTACAATGATCGAAAGTCACAGAGTGGATTTGCATCCATCTGTGGAGGTGGAACAGTGCTCTGGCATTCGAAGAAACAAACGATAGTCACTACATCGAGCACAGAAACGGAGTACGTAAATCTCAGCTCTGTGGCAAAGGAAGCAGCATTTCTACACAATGGTCAATAACAATTTGGGGCGATAACCGCAGCGCACAGGCGATTGCAAATGACTTGGGGATCCAGGGACGAACCAAGCATCTCGACATTAAGTAACACTTTATAAAGGAGGCGATTGCAGATGGAAAGATCAAGCTCGAGTTTATCGGGTCTGAAGAGATGCCCGCGGACGCGTTAACAAAATCTATGGCAGTACCTTACGAATGAGTTCCCAGAATTAAATAAATAAATTAAAGGAGGGGTGTTGGGTATAAAATGTAGACAATACATTAAATATTCACTTCCACAAATCTAATACTTTTAATGTCATTCCTTTCCCCCATCATTTCCTTTTTTCATCTTTCTTTTTCCAATTCCATTTTCTGTCGTGTGCGGATGTATTTTCTGAAAAGCTAAATAAAGTAATCAAAAGTAGCTTTTGCGTAACTCACCATCCCCAAAACCATTGTTGTACTATTTTCCACTGGAAAGATGCCTATCTCGTTTGACTAATTTCTGATAGAGATACATAACCTTCCAGCTGGAAAATACGTAACGTATTCACAAATTTGATAGTTAATCACGAAGCATTCCATATAATTGACAGTTAATGATAAACACAAATAAATTGTCAAATCATACAATAAAACCATTTTTAATTCAAAATAGTTTTAACAGTAGAATAAAATACGTCACCTGAATGGTAATTATGTTATGACATTTTCAATTGATGATTTCGAAGACTTATGGAAATTAATAGACATTGTTTTATTGTTAATTCAAAATACAACAGTATTTAAAAGATAATCGCAATATTCGTTTAATAGTACGTTTACACCGCACCCAAATTCAGCATTTCGGCTAGTTTCTGCATTTCAGGCCAAATGCATTGCATTTCGGCATACATTTCCTGCATTCCGGAATGTTGCATTTCAGCGAAATGCAGAATTTCGTCGCTTACTTACAAATGAAGTTCGTCAAATCGAACAACCCTCTTCACAAATTCAGCCCGCTGACATAAACAAAAAAACAGCTGTCAACAAAACAATAAATCATTTCAATGATTTCAATGATGATATTTCACGGAAGATATTTGTCTATATTTTAAGTAAAAAAACTAAAGCCCTACAGTCTTTTGAAAAGTTTAAGGTTTTTGCGGAGACGCAAAGTGGCGAAAAACTGGAAATACTGAGGACTGATAATGGTCTGGAATATTGCAGCAAGGATTTTCAAAATTATACTGCGAAAAGTGGTATTCTGCATCAATTCTGCAGTGTCCCACATACGCCGCAGCAGAATGGTATCGCTGAAAGGGCAAATCGGACTTTGACCGAAATGGCCAGGAGCCTTATGAACGAAGGCGAACTACCTAAGTTCATGTGGGGAGAATTGGTCAACACTGCGGCGTTTTTACGAAATCGATGCCCAACCAAATCTGGCGAAGTAAAGCCAGAGGAGCTGTGGAGCAAGGCGATTTATGGACTAAAGCAGAGTGGCCGACAGTGGAATTTGAAGATGGATGCGACTCTCAACGAACTTGGTTTTACGCCCTCCAAATATGACAGGTGTATTTACTACAAGATTCTAAACGAACAATTGCGCTGATCATCGTTTATGTGGACGACCTACTGGTGACAACAAACGATCCGATGGAATTCAAAACGCTAAAGCAACGCCTAATTGAAAACTTCAAGATAAGGGACTTGAAACCTCCGGAACTGTGTCGAACTTGAGGTCAAACGTCTTGAAAATTGTCTGTATATCAGCCAAGGTGGATATATCAACGACCTGTTAGATAAATATGGTCTTAAAGATTGTAAGCCGGACCGATTGCCAATCCCGGGAAACTTGAAGTTAGAACAGGAACTGACAAGAGAGCGCAAGGAGATCGACAAGACAAAGTACCGCCGTTTAATAGGAAGCCTACTGCACCTGTCTATCTTTAGCAGAACGGACATAGCATTCACAATCAATGCGTTGTCACAATTCAACGGCGAACGGCGAACCTCGGCAGCAGCATTGGAATGCAGCGATGCACGTTCTCCGGTATCTGCAGGGTTCCAAGAGTTCTGGGATCGTGTATAAAAAGACTGCAGCGGATCTCCACGCTTATACTGATGCTAGTTGGGCTATTGATTACAATGATCGAAAGTCACAGAGTGGATTTGCATCCATCTGTGGAGGTGGAACAGTGCTCTGGCATTCGAAGAAACAAACGATAGTCACTACATCGAGCACAGAAACGGAGTACGTAAATCTCAGCTCTGTGGCAAAGGAAGCAGCATTTCTACACAATGGTCAATAACAATTTGGGGCGATAACCGCAGCGCACAGGCGATTGCAAATGACTTGGGGATCCAGGGACGAACCAAGCATCTCGACATTAAGTAACACTTTATAAAGGAGGCGATTGCAGATGGAAAGATCAAGCTCGAGTTTATCGGGTCTGAAGAGATGCCCGCGGACGCGTTAACAAAATCTATGGCAGTACCTTACGAATGAGTTCCCAGAATTAAATAAATAAATTAAAGGAGGGGTGTTGGGTATAAAATGTAGACAATACATTAAATATTCACTTCCACAAATCTAATACTTTTAATGTCATTCCTTTCCCCCATCATTTCCTTTTTCCATCTTTCTTTTTCCAATTCCATTTTCTGTCGTGTGCGGATGTATTTTCTGAAAAGCTAAATAAAGTAATCAAAAGTAGCTTTTGCGTAACTCACCATCCCCAAAACCATTGTTGTACTATTTTCCACTATAAAGATGCCTATCTCGTTTGACTAATTTCAGATAGAGATACATAACCTTCTAGCTGGAAAATACGTAACGTATTCACAAATTTGATAGTTAATCACGAAGCATTCCATATAATTGACAGTTAATGACAAACACAAATAAATTATCAAATCATACAATAAAACCATTTTTAACTCGAAATAGTTTTAACAGTAGAATAAAACACGTCACCTGAATGGTAATTATGTTATAACATTTTCAATTGATGATTTCGAATACTTATGGAAATTAATAGACATTGTTTTATTGTTAATTCAAAATACAACAGTATTTAAAAGATAATCGCAATATTCGTTTAATAGTACGTTTACACCGCACCCAAATTCAGCATTTCGGCTAGTTTCTGCATTTCAGGCCAAATGCATTGCATTTCGGCATACATTTCCTGCATTCCGGAATGTTGCATTTCAGCGAAATGCAGAATTTCGTCGCTTACTTACAAATGAAGTTCGTCAAATCGAACAACCCTCTTCACAAATTCAGCCCGCTGACATAAACAAAAAAACAGCTGTCAACAAAACAATAAATCATTTCAAGTGATCATTGCAATAGGAATGGAATATATATGTCTGAATTAGCATTTAAATTCATTTTTAAATTAATATAACAAGCTAAAAGGTTCACCCACTTCTGATTTCTAATCAGAAAAAAATATCAATAATAAATTCTGACACTAGCTGTCATTTGAAATGCTGAAGTCGCAGTGGGAACGCAAAATTGGATTCTGAAATTTTTTTCCTGAAATGATGAATTTGGGTGCGGTGTAAACGTACTATAAGAGGTGGCTATATTCCAATAGAAAATAAGACTATCCCTTATTTCGTAAATCTTAACAAAATATTTTAATTTAATATAATAAAATTAAAGTGGTTTAAAACAGAATGGTGCAAACTGAAGTTTCATGGCTTTACTTCTGCAAAAACATGTACTCTTTTATATTAAGACGAGGTATTTTATTGTCATATAATAGTTCAGAAGAACGATTAAATTGCATAAAATTTCAAGTGAAACTAGCTGACAACCACCTAATCAGCGTAAAGGAAAGTGGAACTGTGAAATCTGGCGTCTGCGTTCGAAACGGAGAGGACCCTTTTTATTTCTACAACACTTTACTAGTTCCAAATCGGATAACCTCATACAAAGTGGTTTTTGAAGGGTCTGGAGCCAACATCTTAGATAAATATCTAAGAACGGTTTGTACTACTTAGTCGTAAATGAAAAGGCACAGATTAGCAGTGGGACAGTTGGAACCCCTAGTTTTCGCTATGGATCTCTTATGCCTTGGCACAAAAGGCTGGGACATGTCAACTTTAATTCTTTAAGGCAGATGTTGTCAAAGGTAATGGTTCGTGGGTTACCAGACAAATTCAACGATGACGTCGCCACCTGTACGACATGTATTCGAACGAAACAAACACAGACCCCTTTTCCGAATAGCAACGATAAGAAAACATCGCTGCGACTGCAGCTAGTGCACTCAGATATCTGCGGCCCCATGCGGACGGAATCTCTTGGGAAATCCAAATACTTTATGACGTTCATCGATGATATTTCACGGAAGATATTTGTCTATTTTTTAAGTAAAAAAACTAAAGCCCTACAGTCTTTTGAAAAGTTTAAGGTTTTTGCGGAGACGCAAAGTGGCGAAAAACTGGAAATACTGAGGACTGATAATGGTCTGGAATATTGCAGCAAGGATTTTCAAAATTATACTGCGAAAAGTGGTATTCTGCATCAATTCTGCAGTGTCCCACATACGCCGCAGCAGAATAGTATCGCTGAAAGGGCAAATCGGACTTTGACCGAAATGGCCAGGAGCCTTATGAACGAAGGCGAACTACCTAAGTTCATGTGGGGAGAATTGGTCAACACTGCGGCGTTTTTACGAAATCGATGCCCAACCAAATCTGGCGAAGTAAAGCCAGAGGAGCTGTGGAGCAAGGCGATTTATGGACTAAAGCAGAGTGGCCGACAGTGGAATTTGAAGATGGATGCGACTCTCAACGAACTTGGTTTTACGCCCTCCAAATATGACAGGTGTATTTACTACAAGATTCTAAACGAACAATTGCGCTGATCATCGTTTATGTGGACGACCTACTGGTGACAACAAACGATCCGATGGAATTCAAAACGCTAAAGCAACGCCTAATTGAAAACTTCAAGATAAGGGACTGGGAACCTCCGGAACTGTGTGTCGAACTTGAGGTCAAACGTCTTGAAAATTGTCTGTATATCAGCCAAGGTGGATATATCAACGACCTGTTAGATAAATATGGTCTTAAAGATTGTAAGCCGGACCGATTGCCAATCCCGGGAAACTTGAAGTTAGAACAGGAACTGACAAGAGAGCGCAAGGAGATCGACAAGACAAAGTACCGCCGTTTAATAGGAAGCCTACTGCACCTGTCTATCTTTAGCAGAATGGACATAGCATTCACAATCAATGCGTTGTCACAATTCAACGGCGAACGGCGAACCTCGGCAGCAGCATTGGAATGCAGCGATGCACGTTCTCCGGTATCTGCAGGGTTCCAAGAGTTCTGGGATCGTGTATAAAAAGACTGCAGCGGATCTCCACGCTTATACTGATGCTAGTTGGGCTATTGATTACAATGATCGAAAGTCACAGAGTGGATTTGCATCCATCTGTGGAGGTGGAACAGTGCTCTGGCGTTCGAAGAAACAAACGATAGTCACTACATCGAGCACAGAAGCGGAGTACGTAAATCTCAGCTCTGTGGCAAAGGAAGCAGCATTTTTACACAATGGTCAATAACAATTTGGGGCGATAACCGCAGCTCACAGGCGATTGCAAATGACTTGGGGATCCAGGGACGAACCAAGCATCTCGACATTAAGTAACACTTTATAAAGGAGGCGATTGCAGATGGAAAGATCAAGCTCGAGTTTATCGGGTCTGAAGAGATGCCCGCGGACGCGTTAACAAAATCTATGGCAGTACCTTACGAATGAGTTCCCAGAATTAAATAAATAAATTAAAGGAGGGGTGTTGGGTATAAAATGTAGACAACACATTAAATATTCACTTCCACAAATCTAATACTTTTAATGTCATTCCTTTCCCCCATAATTTCCTTTTTCCATCTTTCTTTTTCCAATTCCATTTTCTGTCGTGTGCGGATGTATTTTCTGAAAAGCTAAATAAAGTAATCCAAAGTAGCTTTTGCGTAACTCACCATCCCCAAAACCATTGTTGTACTATTTTCCACTGGAAAGATGCCTATCTCGTTTGACTAATTTCTGATAGAGATACATAACCTTCCAGCTGGAAAATACGTAACGTATTCACAAATTTGATAGTTAATCACGAAGCATTCCATATAATTGACAGTTAATGACAAACACAAATAAATTGTCAAATCATACAATAAAACCATTTTTAATTCAAAATAGTTTTAACAGTAGAATAAAATACGTCACCTGAATGGTAATTATGTAATGACATTTTCAATTGATGATTTCGAAGACTAATGGAAATTAATAGACATTGTTTTATTGTTAATTCAAAATACAACAGTATTTAAAAGATAATCGCAATATTCGTTTAATAGTACGTTTTTTTTATATTTGAAAAGGAAACATTTTATTTCATTTCACAACAGTAATGAATTAATTTCGATTACAAAAATGAAGTGTAATTTAGTTGGACTTTCTCTCTCTAAGTAAAAAATTAAAGTGAAATGAAAGTAAATACTGAATCGAAGCGTTATACGTGTCCGCAAATTATCCGTTTCATTGAAGTGCTCTTTGGTAAACCACATTTTTTGTTGTTTGGTCTGACGTTAACACAAACAAAGCGGATGGTTTCCCAACTCGTGAACACGCAACGTATAGCTGCCCATGTGAAAAACAATGATTTTCTAAATTTATCCCGTAAACACTAAGCGATTGGCCTTGCGACTTGTTAATTGTCATTGCGAACGCAAGGCGAACCGGAAATTGCAATCGTTTGAAGTCAAACGGAAGACCAGTCGGAATCATTGGTATTCGAGGAATACATACATTTTCACCTGCGTTCTTTCCGTTAATAATGGTTGCCTCAATCAAATTCAGCATTGGTCTTTTCACCGCAAGTCGAGTGCCGTTGCAAATTACGCAATATCATAATAACTGAACCAACTTTGAGTTGCAAGTTATGTTGTGGAAATCCTGGTAACTCCAGAGAGTTCAAAAACTCCGTTGGATAATTTACTACATCATCGGGATTTGTTATGGAATCAACGGATTTGTATGTCACCAAATCGCCAGCGATTTTTGATTGAATGGTGAAATTCAGTGCTTGTACATCATTATTATTTGCGGCGAGAATTGCTCGTTGACTTAGCCAAGCATAATTCTGATAATTCTCACTAATGTTTGGGAAAACATTTTCAATAAGAGCTAATTGAGAGTCTACAAATCGGCAAAAGTCGTTGGTAAGAGTAATTAGTCCAGTTGTTGCATCAACTGGGACTTTTCCATTTCCAACAGCTAACAATTGTTTGGAAAATTGTGCAGAACTTTGATCATTTTGAAGTTGAACATTCATATTAGTGGTTAGCGGACGGAATCTCTTGGGAAATTCAAATACTTTATCACGTTCATCGATGATTTTTCACGGAAGATATTTGTTTATTTTTTAAGTCAAAAAACTGAAGCCCTACAGGCTTTCAAAAAGTTTAAGGTTTATGCGGAGACGCAAAGTGGCGAAAAAGTGAAAATACTGAGGACTGATAATGGTATGGAATATTGCAGCAAGGATTTTCAAAATTATACTGCGGAAAGTTGTATTCTGCATCAATTCTGCAGTGTCCCACATACGCCGCAGCAGAATGGTATCGCTGAAAGGGCAAAACGAACTTTGACCGAAATGGCCAGGTGCCTTATGAACAAAGGCGAACTACCTAAGTTCATGTGGGGAGAATTGGTCAACACTGCGGCGTTTTTACGAAATCGATGCCCAACCAATCTGGCGAAGTAAAGCCAGAGGAGCTGTGGAGCAGATGCAAACCAAGTGTGTTTTTTCTCAGGGAAATCGGAGCAAGGGTTTACACACTGAATAAAACCTCTTATCTTGAAAAATTAAATTACTATAAATCAGAGGAGGGCATTCTTGTTGGATACGCGGTAGAGACAAAGGCCTACAGTGTTTGGGTACCAAACAAACGAAGTGTTATTAAAAGCAGAGACGTCAGATTTGTTCAAAATGACAGCAATATTCAATATTATATGCAGATTATGAAACCATCAATGAACAAAATAGTTCAGTTCAATGCATGTCAACTGTGGACTCTGAGTCCAATGAAGAAAATTCAAACAAGGTGCGTAATGATCCCGAAACAGTTAAGGACATCGAATCCTTGCAAGACTCGGATGAATGGCAAGAGGCGATGCGAAACGAGTACAATTCACTTCTAAAAAAGCACACATGTACCTTGATTGACAGACCGCCGAAGAAGAAAGTGATAAAATCAAGATAGGTTTTTAAGATCAAGTACATGCCGGATGGAACTATAGAGAAGGGGGAGCCGCTCCTCATGGCAAGATTTGGATTTGACCAAATTCAGGGTATCCACTACCAAGATACTTACTCACCAGTGGCAAATATTAGTTTGATCCGTTTAACCATGGCAATTGCGATTGAAAACACGTTGGACTTGCATCATCTAGATGTTTCTGCAGCATATCTCAATGGCGAAATAGACACCGTTGTTTTTATGGAGCAGCCCGAAGGCTCTGCGGATGAAAACCGAGTATGCAAATTGAACAAGGCGATTATTGGACTAAAGCAGTGTGACCGACTCTTTTACTTTTATTACTTTTACTTTACTTTTAATGTCATTCCTTTCCCCCATCATTTCCTTTTTAAATCTTTCTTTTTCAATTCCATTTTCTGTCGTGTGCGGAAGTGGTTTCTAAAAAGCTAAATAAAGTAATCAAAAGTGTCTTTTGCGTAACTCACCAAGAATTCAAAATAAAACTGAATTTTAAAAGAAATAAATTAATATGGCTTAAATTATAATTAAAATTGACTTAATATAAATTTACATACAAGGCAATCTTTTTACGTTTTACAACTTTGGATTATCTTCTTCAATTCAGATTTATGTTGCGTTCATATTAAATGGCTTTTTAGGATTCCGTACCAGAATGGTACAAATATAACTTTCATGGTTTTACTCTTGCAAAGACATGTTTTCTTTTAAATTAAGGAATTAAGTTGAGGTTTAACTGCCCAACGGGGATATTTTTATATATTTATTATATTTCACATAATAATAGAATTGCAGTACAAAGAAATATTGTAACACATTTAAGTTTATCACCAATAAAATTTAAATAATTTATTATTGTTTATACGAGAATGTCCGAAACCTTTCCAAACCGAACAGGTTTCAATATTTATCGATTTTCAAACGTATTCCTCACAAGTTTTCAGTACTCTTTCTAAAAAATGTTTCAGACCCTTATTTTTAAAAAAATAGTGCTTAACGAATACATTTTGTGAACATTAATTTTATTGCTCAACTCCTCCTACTTTTTGTTTTAAAAATTGCCATAACAACATTTGAAAATTAAATAACAAAATTATGGGTGCTTAGATGCTTCTGGGAAAATTGCATATGCATGAAATGTTTTCTGAGGAAAATATGTCGAAAATGGAACTATATGGGATAAAAACGGAACGGTTTCACCGGAAAATCAAATTTAAAGTAAGATTTTCCCCGAATTCTATTATTTTTTTATATATTTCATTTTAGCTTGTGGAAAATCAAATACTCTATTTTCGATACTCCTGCCTTCTTCCGTTCATGTAAACGCTGTCCATGCCTATTTCATTACATCCGCTTTGAGGAGAAGTCTATCAGCTGTTCGGCATAGCTCACACGTATTTTCAGAATCGTGTCGATGAAAATGTTACAAAAAAAGCTGTCCGATGAAATTAAGGGGCTAGAGAAGTAGAAATTGGATATCTCTATGTGACTGATTTGTGGAAAACAGTAAAACAATATATTCTTATTTGATAATATCAAAATATTATCAACCCTCCACCAAAACCATTGTTGTACTATTTTCCACTGGAAAGATGCCTATCTCGTTTGACTAATTTCTGATAGAGACCCATCGCCTTCCAGCTGGAAAATCCGTAACGCATTCAGAAATTTGATAGTTAATCACGAAGCATTCCATATAATTGACAGTTAATGATAAACACATATAAATTGTCAAATCATCCAATAAAACCATTTTTAACTTAAAATAGTTTCAGCAGTAGAATAAAATACGTCGTCTGAATGGTAATTATGTTATGACATTTTCAATTGATGATTTCGAAGACTTATTAAATTCTTATGGAAATTAATAGACATTGTTTTATTGTTAATTCAAAATACAACAGTATTTAAAAGATAATCGCAATATTCGTTTAATAGTACGTTTACACCGCACCCAAATTCAGCATTTCGGCTAGTTTCTGCATTTCAGGCCAAATGCATTGCATTTCGGCATACATTTCCTGCATTCCGGAATGTTGCATTTCAGCGAAATGCAGAATTTCGTCGCTTACTTACAAATGAAGTTCGTCAAATCGAACAACCCTCTTCACAAATTCAGCCCGCTGACATAAACAAAAAAACAGCTGTCAACAAAACAATAAATCATTGCAATAGAAATGGAATATATATGTCTGAATTAGCATTTAAATTCATTTTTAAATTAATATAACAAGCTAAAAGGTTCACCCACTTCTGATTTCTAATCAGAAAAAAATATCAATAATAAATTCTGACACTAGCTGTCATTTGAAATGCTGAAGTCGCAGTGGGAACGCAAAATTGGATTCTGAAATTTTTTTCCTGAAATGCTGAATTTGGGTGCGGTGTAAACGTACTATAAGAGGTGGCTATATTCCAATAGAAAATAAGACTATCCCTTATTTCGTAAATCTTAACAAAATATTTTAATTTAATATAATAAAATTAAAGTGGTTTAAAACAGAATGGTGCAAACTGAAGTTTCATGGCTTTACTTCTGCAAAAACATGTACTCTTTTATATTAAGACGAGGTATTTTATTGTCATATAATAGTTCAGAAGAACGATTAAATTGCATAAAATTTCAAGTGAAACTAGCTGACAACCACCTAATCAGCGTAAAGGAAAGTGGAACTGTGAAATCTGGCGTCTGCGTTCGAAACGGAGAGGACCCTTTTTATTTCTACAACACTTTACTAGTTCCAAATCGGATAACCTCATACAAAGTGGTTTTTGAAGGGTCTGGAGCCAACATCTTAGATAAATATCTAAGAACGGTTTGTACTACTTAGTCGTAAATGAAAAGGCACAGATTAGCAGTGGGACAGTTGGAACCCCTAGTTTTCGCTATGGATCTTTTATGCCTTGGCACAAAAGGCTGGGACATGTCAACTTTAATTCTTTAAGGCAGATGTTGTCAAAGGTAATGGTTCGTGGGTTACCAGACAAATTCAACGATGACGTCGCCACCTGTACGACATGTATTCGTGCGAAACAAACACAGACCCCTTTTCCGAATAGCAACGATAAGAAAACATCGCAGCGACTGCAGCTAGTGCACTTAGATATCTGCGGCCCCATGCGGACGGAATCTCTTGGGAAATCCAAATACTTTATGACGTTCATCGATGATATTTCACGGAAGATATTTGTCTATTTTTTAAGTAAAAAAACTAAAGCCCTACAGTCTTTTGAAAAGTTTAAGGTTTTTGCGGAGACGCAAAGTGGCGAAAAACTGGAAATACTGAGGACTGATAATGGTCTGGAATATTGCAGCAAGGATTTTCAAAATTATACTGCGAAAAGTGGTATTCTGCATCAATTCTGCAGTGTCCCACATACGCCGCAGCAGAATGGTATCGCTGAAAGGGCAAATCGGACTTTGACCGAAATGAACGAAGGCGAACTACCTAAGTTCATGTGGGGAGAATTGGTCAACACTGCGGCGTTTTTACGAAATCGATGCCCAACCAAATCTGGCGAAGTAAAGCCAGAGGAGCTGTGGAGCAAGGCGATTTATGGACTAAAGCAGAGTGGCCGACAGTGGAATTTGAAGATGGATGCGACTCTCAACGAACTTGGTTTTACGCCCTCCAAATATGACAGGTGTATTTACTACAAGATTCTAAACGAACAATTGCGCTGATCATCGTTTATGTGGACGACCTACTGGTGACAACAAACGATCCGATGGAATTCAAAACGCTAAAGCAACGCCTAATTGAAAACTTCAAGATAAGGGACTGGGAACCTCCGGAACTGTGTGTCGAACTTGAGGTCAAACGTCTTGAAAATTGTCTGTATATCAGCCAAGGTGGATATATCAACGACCTGTTAGATAAATATGGTCTTAAAGATTGTAAGCCGGACCGATTGCCAATCCCGGGAAACTTGAAGTTAGAACAGGAACTGACAAGAGAGCGCAAGGAGATCGACAAGACAAAGTACCGCCGTTTAATAGGAAGCCTACTGCACCTGTCTATCTTTAGCAGAATGGACATAGCATTCACAATCAATGCGTTGTCACAATTCAACGGCGAACGGCGAACCTCGGCAGCAGCATTGGAATGCAGCGATGCACGTTCTCCGGTATCTGCAGGGTTCCAAGAGTTCTGGGATCGTGTATAAAAAGACTGCAGCGGATCTCCACGCTTATACTGATGCTAGTTGGGCTATTGATTACAATGATCGAAAGTCACAGAGTGGATTTGCATCCATCTGTGGAGGTGGAACAGTGCTCTGGCGTTCGAAGAAACAAACGATAGTCACTACATCGAGCACAGAAGCGGAGTACGTAAATCTCAGCTCTGTGGCAAAGGAAGCAGCATTTCTACACAATGGTCAATAACAATTTGGGGCGATAACCGCAGCGCACAGGCGATTGCAAAGGACTTGGGGATCCAGGGACGAACCAAGCATCTCGACATTAAGTAACACTTTATAAAGGAGGCGATTGCAGATGGAAAGATGAAGCTCGAGTTTATCGGGTCTGAAGAGATGCCCGCGGACGCGTTAACAAAATCTATGGCAGTACCTTACGAATGAGTTCCCAGAATTAAATAAATAAATTAAAGGAGGGGTGTTGGGTATAAAATGTAGACAACACATTAAATATTCACTTCCACAAATCTAATACTTTTAATGTCATTCCTTTCCCCCATAATTCCATTTTTCCATCTTTCTTTTTCCAATTCCATTTTCTGTCGTGTGCGGATGTATTTTCTGAAAAGCTAAATAAAGTAATCCAAAGTAGCTTTTGCGTAACTCACCATCACCAAAACCATTGTTGTACTATTTTCCACTGGAAAGATGCCTATCTCGTTTGACTAATTTCTGATAGAGATACATAACCTTCCAGCTGGAAAATACGTAACGTATTCACAAATTTGATAGTTAATCACGAAGCATTCCATATAATTGACAGTTAATGACAAACACAAATAAATTGTCAAATCATACAATAAAACCATTTTTAATTCAAAATAGTTTTAACAGTAGAATAAAATACGTCACCTGAATGGTAATTATGTTATGACATTTTCAATTGATGATTTCGAAGACTAATGGAAATTAATAGACATTGTTTTATTGTTAATTCAAAATACAACAGTATTTAAAAGATAATCGCAATATTCGTTTAATAGTACGTTTTTTTTATATTTGAAAAGGAAACATTTTATTTCATTTCACAACAGTAATGAATTAATTTCGATTACAAAAATGAAGTGTAATTTAGTTGGACTTTCTCTCTCTAAGTAAAAAATGAAAGTGAAATGAAAGTAAATACTGAATCGAAGCGTTATACGTGTCCGCAAATTATCCGTTTCATTGAAGTGCTCTTTGGTAAACCACATTTTTTGTTGTTTGGTCTGACGTTAACACAAACAAAGCGGATGGTTTCCCAACTCGTGAACACGCAACGTATAGCTGCCCATGTGAAAAACAATGATTTTCTAAATTTATCCCGTAAACACTAAGCGATTGGCCTTGCGACTTGTTAATTGTCATTGCGAACACAAGGCGAACCGGAAATTGCAATCGTTTGAAGTCAAACGGAAGACCAGTCGGAATCATTGGTATTCGAGGAATACATACATTTTCACCTGCGTTCTTTCCGTTAATAATGGTTGCCTCAATCAAATTCAGCATTGGTCTTTTCACCGCAAGTCGAGTGCCGTTGCAAATTACGCAATATCATAATAACTGAACCAACTTTGAGTTGCAAGTAATGTTGTGGAAATCCTGGTAACTCCAGAGAGTTCAAAAACTCCGTTGAATAATTTACTACATCATCGGGATTTGTTATGGAATCAACGGATTTGTATGTCACCAAATCGCCAGCGATTTTTGATTGAATGGTGAAATTCAGTGCTTGTACATCATTATTATTTGCGGCGAGAATTGCTCGTTGACTTAGTCAAGCATAATTCTGATAATTCTCACTAATGTTTGGGAAAACATTTTCAATAAGAGTTAATTGAGAGTCTACAAATCGGCAAAAGTCGTTGGTAAGAGTAATTAGCCCAGTTGTTGCATCAACTGGGACTTTTCCATTTCCAACAGCTAACAATTGTTTGGAAAATTGTGCAGCACTTTGATCATTTTGAAGTTGAACTCTCATATTAGTGTTTAGCGGACGGAATCTCTTGGGAAATTCAAATACTTTATCACGTTCATCGATGATTTTTCACGGAAGATATTTGTTTATTTTTTAAGTCAAAAAACTGAAGCCCTACAGGCTTTCAAAAAGTTTAAGGTTTATGCGGAGACGCAAAGTGGCGAAAAAGTGAAAATACTGAGGACTGATAATGGTATGGAATATTGCAGCAAGGATTTTCAAAATTATACTGCGGAAAGTTGTATTCTGCATCAAAAGAGTGTCCCACATACGCCGCAGCAGAATGGTATCGCTGAAAGGGCAAAACGAACTTTGACCGAAATGGCCAGGTGCCTTATGAACAAAGGCGAACTACCTAAGTTCATGTGGGGAGAATTGGTCAACACTGCGGCGTTTTTACGAAATCGATGCCCAACTAAATCTAATGGCAAAGTCACGCCAGAGGAGCTGTGGAGCAGATGCAAACCAAGTGTGGTTTTTCTCAGGGAAATCGGAGCAAAGATTTACACACTGAATAAAACCTTCTAATTTTGAATAATTTGACTATAAATCGGAGGAGTACATTCTTGTTGGATACGCGGTAGAGACAAAGGCCTACAGTGTTTGGGTACCAAACAAACGAAGTGTTATTAAAAGCAGAGACGTCAGATTTGTTCAAAATGACAGCAATATTCAATATTATATGCAGATTATGAAACCATCAATGAACAAAATAGTTCAGTTCAATGCATGTCAACTGTGGACTCTGAGTCCAATGAAGAAAATTCAAACAAGGTGCGTAATGATCCCGAAACAGTTAAGGACATCGAATCCTTGCAAGACTCGGATGAATGGCAAGAGGCGATGCGAATCGAGTACAATTCACTTCTAAAAAAGCACACATGTACCTTGATTGACAGACCGCCGAAGAAGAAAGTGATAAAATCAAGATAGGTTTTTAAGATCAAGTACATGCCGGATGGAACTATAGAGAAGGGGGAGCCGCTCCTCATGGCAAGATTTGGATTTGACCAAATTCAGGGTATCCACTACCAAGATACTTACTCACCAGTGGCAAATATTAGTTTGATCCGTTTAACCATGGCAATTGCGATTGAAAACACGTTGGACTTGCATCATCTAGATGTTTCTGCAGCATATCTCAATGGCGAAATAGACACCGTCGTTTTTATGGAGCAGCCCGAAGGCTCTGCGGATGAAAACCGAGTATGCAAATTGAACAAGGCGATTATTGGACTAAAGCAGTGTGACCGACTCTTTTACTTTTATTACTTTTACTTTACTTTTAATGTCATTCCTTTCCCCCATCATTTCCTTTTTAAATCTTTCTTTTTCAATTCCATTTTCTGTCGTGTGCGGAAGTGTTTTCTAAAAAGCTAAATAAAGTAATCAAAAGTGTCTTTTGCGTAACTCACCAAGAATTCAAAATAAAACTGAATTTTAAAAGAAATAAATTAATATGGCTTAAATTATAATTAAAATTGACTTAATATAAATTTACATACAAGGCAATCTTTTTACGTTTTACAACTTTGGATTATCTTCTTCAATTCAGATTTATGTTGCGTTCATATTAAATGGCTTTTTAGGATTCCGTACCAGAATGGTACAAATATAACTTTCATGGTTTTACTCTTGCAAAGACATGTTTTCTTTTAAATTAAGGAATTAAGTTGAGGTTTAACTGCCCAACGGGGATATTTTTATATATTTATTATATTTCACATAATAATAGAATTGCAGTACAAAGAAATATTGTAACACATTTAAGTTTATCACCAATAAAATTTAAATAATTTATTATTGTTTATACGAGAACTTGAATCCTTAAAGAATGTCCGAAACCTTTCCAAACCGAACAGGTTTCAATATTTATCGATTTTCAAACGTATTCCTCACAAGTTTTCAGTACTCTTTCTAAAAAATGTTTCAGACCCTTATTTTTAAAAAAATAGTGCTTAACGAATACATTTTGTGAACATTAATTTTATTGCTCAACTCCTCCTACTTTTTGTTTTAAAAATTGCCATAACAACATTTGAAAAATAAATAACAAAATTATGGGTGCTTAGATGCTTCTGGGAAAATTGCATATGCATGAAATGTTTTCTGAGGAAAATATGTCGAAAATGGAACTATATGGGATAAAAACGGAACGGTTTCACCGGAAAATCAAATTTAAAGTAAGATTTTCCCCGAATTCTATTATTTTTTTATATATATTTCATTTTAGCTTGTGGAAAATCAAATACTCTATTTTCGATACTCCTGCCTTCTTCCGTTCATGTAAACGCTGTCCATGCCTATTTCATTACATCCGCTTTGAGGGGAAGTCTATCAGCTGTTCGGCATAGCTCACACGTATTTTCAGAATCGTGTCGATGAAAATGTTACAAAAAAAGCTGTCCGATGAAATTAAGGGGCTAGAGAAGTAGAAATTGGATATCTCTATGTGACTGATTTGTGGAAAACAGTAAAACAATATATTCATATTTGATAATATCAAAATATCATCAACCCACCACCAAAACCATTGTTGTACTATTTTCCACTGGAAAGATGCCTATCTCGTTTGACTAATTTCTGATAGAGACCCATAACCTTCCAGCTGGAAAATCCGTAACGCATTCAGAAATTTGATAGTTAATCACGAAGCATTCCATATAATTGACAGTTAATGATAAACACATATAAATTGTCAAATCATCCAATAAAACCATTTTTAACTTAAAATAGTTTCAGCAGTAGAATAAAATACGTCGTCTGAATGGTAATTATGTTATGACATTTTCAATTGATGATTTCGAAGACTTATTAAATTCTTATGGAAATTAATAGACATTGTTTTATTGTTAATTCAAAATACAACAGTATTTAAAAGATAATCGCAATATTCGTTTAATAGTACGTTTACACCGCACCCAAATTCAGCATTTCGGCTAGTTTCTGCATTTCAGGCCAAATGCATTGTATTTCGGCATACATTTCCTGCATTCCGGAATGTTGCATTTCAGCGAAATGCAGAATTTCGTCGCTGCATTTGTAAGTTCGTCAAATCGAACAATCCTCTTCACAAATTCAGCACGTCATGCAATGACATTTCAGCCCACTGACATAAACAAAAAAACAGCTGTCAACAAAACAATAAATCATTTCAAGTGATCATTGCAATAAAAATGGAATATATATGTCTGAATTACCATTTAAATTCATTTTTAAATTAATATAACAAGCTAAAAGGTTCACCCACTTCTGATTTCTAATCAGAAAAAAAATATCAATAATAAATTCAAGACACTAGCTGTCATTTGAAATGCTGAAGTTGCAGTGGGAACACAAGATTGGATTTTGAAATTTTTTCCTGAAATGCTGAATTTGGGTGCGGTGTAAACGTACTATAAGAACAAAAATTATTGAACAAAATACTTTAATTTAAACAGTTTGTGAAAAAAAATTAAAGTGGTTTGAAGCAGAATGGTACAAACGGAAGTTTCATGGCTTTACTTCTGCAAAAACTTGTTTTCTTATAAATTAAGACTAGGTATTTTATTGTCATGTAATAGTTCAGAAGAACGATTATATTGTATAAAATTTCAAGTGAAACTATCTGACAACCACCTAATCAGCGTAAAGGAAAGTGGAACTGTGTAATCTGGCGTCTGCGTTCGAAACGGAGAGGTCCCTTTTTATTTCTACAACACTTTACTAGTTCCAAAATTGGCGGATAACCTCATATCGATTAGTAGAGCAACAGATCAAGGTTACAAAGTGGTTTTTGAAGGGTCTGGAGCCAACATCTTAGATAAATCGAATCGTATAATGATGAAAGCCGAAAAAAGGAACAGTTTGTACTACTTAGTCGTGAATGAAAAGGCACAGATTAGCAGTGGGACAGTTGGAACCCCTTGTTTTCGCTATAGATCTCTTATGTCTTGGCACAAAAGGCTGGGACATGTCAACTTTAATTCTTTAAGGCAGCTGTTGTCAAAAGAGATGGTTCGTGGGTTGCCAGACAAATTCAACGATGACGTCACCACTTGTACGACATGTATTCGAGCGAAACAAACACAGACCCTTTTTTCGCAGCGACTGCAGCTAGTGTAATCAGATATCTGCGGCTCCATGCGGACGGAATCTCTTGGGAAATTCAAATGCTTTATCACGATCATCGATGATTTTTCACGGAAAATATTTGTCTATTTTTTAAGTCAAAAAACTGAAGCCCTACAGTCTTTTAAAAAGTTTAAGGTTTTTGCGGAGACGCAAAGTGGCGAAAAAGTGAAAATACTGAGGACTGAAAATGGTATGGAATATTGTAGCAAGGATTTTCAAAATTATACTGCGGAAAGTTGTATTCTGCATCAAAAGAGTGTCCCACATACGCCGCAGCAGAATGGTATCGCTGAAAGGGCAAATCGGACCTTGACCGGAATGGCCAGGTGCCTTATGAACATAGGCGAACTACCTAAGTTCATGTGGGGAGAATTGATCAACGAAATCGATGCCCAACCAAATCTAAGCAGCAGATGCAAACCAAGAAGTCAAGTCAATCTTTTTACGTTTTACAACTTTGGATTATCTTCTTCAATTCAAATTTATGTTGCGTTCATATTAAATGGCTTTTTAGGATTCCGTACCAGAATGGTACAAACGTAACTTTCGTGGTTTTATTTTTGCAAAGACATGTTTTCTTTTAAATTAAGGAATTAAGATGAGGTTTAACTGCCCAACGGGGATATTTATATATATATATATATATATATATAATACAAAGAAATATTGTAACACATTTAAGTTTATCACCAATAAAATTGACATAATTTTATTGTTTATACGAGAACTTGAGTCCTTAAAGAATGTCCGAAACCTTTCCAAACCGAACAGGTTTCAATATTTATCGATTTTCAAACGTATTCCTCACAAGTTTTCAGTACTCTTTCTAAAATATGTTTCAGACCCTTATTTTTAAAAAAATAGTGCTTAACGAATACATTTTGTGAACATTAACTTCATTGCTCAGCTCCTTCTTCTTTTTGTTTTAAAAATTTCCAATAACAACATTTTAAAAATAAATAACAAAATTATGGGTGTTTAGATGCTTCTGGGAAAATTGCATATGCATGAAATGTTTTCTGAGGAAAATATGTCGAAAACGGAACTATATGGGATAAAAACGGAACGGTTTCAACGGAAAATCAAATTTAAAGTAAGATTTTCCCCGAATTCTGTTAGTTTTTTATATATTTCATTTTAACTTGTGGAAAATCAAGTACACTTGTCTTCTTCCGTTCAGGCAAACACTGTCCATGCCTATTTCACTACATCCGCTTGGAGGGGAAGTCCATCAGCTGTTCGGCATAGCTCACACGCAGAAATCACCTAATAGGGATATTCAACTGATACCCTCTTTGCCCCTGAAATTTTTTTGACAGCTTGTTTTTTTTGCACCATCTGTGAATAAATGGGAGCTCTTTCGAGCAGCTGATAGTCATACACATTCAAACAAATGAGGTGAAGTACGACCCTTATTTAAAATTTTTTTCGTTATTTGAACGTTATTTCAAATATAAATTTTCAACACGAAAAGGAGGAGGAGCTTAACATAAAAGGATCATGTTCAGTTGGTGTGTTCATACAACTGGAGGGACTATGGGAATAACATTTATTATTACGTTATTATTTCAATATTTGAAAATTATAAAATAGATGTATCGAAAGGGATTCAATTTGTATTTAAATTCAATTCTCAATTAACTAATTCAATTGAATTAGTAATAATGAAATAACGAGAAAGGGAAAAGGAAACAGGAAATGAATTGTTTTAGCATTTTATTCGTATTTGTGAATAATAAGTTATTAATTTTAAAAAAATTACCGAATGTTAACTAAAGTTGTATTTGCTTTCATTATAAATAAAAGCTGAACATGACCACAGTAAAGGTTTTTATGGACAAAAACACAGAATTGAATGTAGAATATCAATTTCACTATAATATCAACGATTTATTTCTGCACTGTATAATTGCATTTCTAGTATTTTATAGCAATTAAATATAAGCTAAACGGGTTTTATTAAGGTGACTGCCATATATGTATGTAGTACATGTTAGTACGAATTTGAATAATCGGTAAATTCGAGTGCAATCGAAAAATAAAACTTTGTAATAACGAAATCTGACAGTAGTCGAAATGTCGACAATCGGATATGAATTATCCGATCCGATAATCAGCGTAATTATTCTAAATAACTACAAAATAAGCCTTCGTAATATAACTCTGTTGTATTATACATTACATCGCATCAATTTTTTCTAAATTACCAAGCAAACTACAATATTTCTGAGCAACATTTACAATTTTCTTGTGTTTTGTATTGACATAATCGTATTTCAAATACTTTTGCCGTTATTTTAAACGCAATTTATTCGAAAATAAGAAAGACATTTTTTGTTTCCTTTGATTTATAAAACTATAAGTGGTTTTAATGATTAAAGTAAGTTGTCACATCTACGAACACAGCTCATGACATACTTCCAGATCGTTCCAGATCGTGGGCAAACTGACGCACAGCTGATGAACAGCTGACGAAAGACTTCACTTGAGAAAGTATGCGTGAAATATATTTGACGAATATAGAATAATGTATGCGTGTTGCGCTACGGTTGAGGGTATTTTCCACTGGAAAGAGTCCCAACTCGATTAATTGATTCCTTCTCACACGTATTCTTAGAATCGTGTCAATGAAAATGTTACAAAAAATGCTGTTAGATGAAATTAAGGGGCAAGAGAAGTAGAAATTGGATATCTCTATGTGACTGATTTGTGGAAAACAGTAAAACAATATATTCATATTTGATAATATCAAAATATCATCAACCCTCCAACAAAACCATTGTTGTACTATTTTCCACTGGAAAGATGCCTATCTCGTTTGACTAATTTCTGATAGAGACCCATAACCTTCCAGCTGGAAAATCCGTAACGCATTCAGAAATTTGATAGTTAATCACGAAGCATTCCATATAATTGACAGTTAATGATAAATACATATAAATTGTCAAATCATCCAATAAAACCATTTTTAACTTAAAATAGTTTCAGCAGTAGAATAAAATACGTCGTCTGAATGGTAATTATGTTATGACATTTTCAATTGATGATTTCGAAGGCTTATTAAATTCTTATGGAAATTAATAGACATTGTTTTATTGTTAATTCAAAATACAACAGAATTGAATAATAACAATCGCAATATTCGTTTAATAGTACGTTTACACCGCACCCAAATTCAGCATTTCGGCTAGTTTCTGCATTTCAGGCCAAATGCATTGTATTTCGGCATACATTTCCTGCATTCTGGAGTGTTGCATTTCAGCGAAGTGCAGAATTTCGTCGCTGCATTTGTAAGTTTGTTAAATCGAAAAATCCTCTTCACAAATTCAGCACGTAATGCAATGACATTTCAGCCCGCTGACATAAACAAAAAAACAGCTGTCAACAAAACAATAAATCATTTCAAGTGATCATTGCAATAAAAATGGAATATATATGTCTGAATTACCATTTAAATTCATTTTTAAATTAATATAACAAGCTAAAAGGTTCACCCACTTCTGATTTCTAATCGGAAAAAAAATATCAATAATAAATTCTGACACTAGCTGTCATTTGAAATGCTGAAGTTGCAGTGGGAACACAAAATTGGATTCTGAAATTTTTTTTCTAAAATGCTGAATTTGGGTGCGGTGTAAACGTACTATAAGAACAAAAATTATTGAACAAAATATTTTTATTTAAACATTTTGTGAAAAAAAAATTAAAGTGGTTTAAAGCAGAATGGTACAAACGGAAGTTTCATGGCTTTACTTCTGCAAAAACTTGTTTTCTTATAAATTAAGACGAGGTATTTTATTGTCATATAATAGTTCAGAAGAACGATTATATTGTATAAAATTTCAAGTGAAACTAGCTGACAACCACCTAATCAGCGTAAAGGAAAGTGGAACTGTGTAATCTGGCGTCTGCGTTCGAAACGGAGAGGACCCTTTTTATTTCTACAACACTTTACTAGTTCCAAAATTGGCGGATAACCTCATATCGATTAGTAGAGCAACAGATCAAGGTTACAAAGTGGTTTTTGAAGGGTCTGGAGCCAACATCTTAGATAAATCGAATCGTATAATGATGAAAGCCGAAAAAAGGAACAGTTTGTACTACTTAGTCGTGAATGAAAAGGCACAGATTAGCAGTGGGACAGTTGGAACCCCTTGTTTTCGCTATAGATCTCTTATGTCTTGGCACAAAAGGCTGGGACATGTCAACTTTAATTCTTTAAGGCAGCTGTTGTCAAAAGAGATGGTTCGTGGGTTGCCAGACAAATTCAACGATGACGTCACCACTTGTACGACATGTATTCGAGCGAAACAAACACAGACCCTTTTTTCGCAGCGACTGCAGCTAGTGTAATCAGATATCTGCGGCTCCATGCGGACGGAATCTCTTGGGAAATTCAAATGCTTTATCACGATCATCGATGATTTTTCACGGAAAATATTTGTCTATTTTTTAAGTCAAAAAACTGAAGCCCTACAGTCTTTTAAAAAGTTTAAGGTTTTTGCGGAGACGCAAAGTGGCGAAAAAGTGAAAATACTGAGGACTGAAAATGGTATGGAATATTGTAGCAAGGATTTTCAAAATTATACTGCGGAAAGTTGTATTCTGCATCAAAAGAGTGTCCCACATACGCCGCAGCAGAATGGTATCGCTGAAAGGGCAAATCGGACCTTGACCGGAATGGCCAGGTGCCTTATGAACATAGGCGAACTACCTAAGTTCATGTGGGGAGAATTGATCAACGAAATCGATGCCCAACCAAATCTAAGCAGCAGATGCAAACCACGAAGTCAAGTCAATCTTTTTACGTTTTACAACTTTGGATTATCTTCTTCAATTCAAATTTATGTTGCGTTCATATTAAATGGCTTTTTAGGATTCCGTACCAGAATGGTACAAACGTAACTTTCGTGGTTTTATTTTTGCAAAGACATGTTTTCTTTTAAATTAAGGAATTAAGATGAGGTTTAACTGCCCAACGGGGATATTTATATATATATATATATATATATATAATACAAAGAAATATTGTAACACATTTAAGTTTATCACCAATAAAATTGACATAATTTTATTGTTTATACGAGAACTTGAGTCCTTAAAGAATGTCCGAAACCTTTCCAAACCGAACAGGTTTCAATATTTATCGATTTTCAAACGTATTCCTCACAAGTTTCTAGTACTCTTTCTAAAAAAATGTTTCAGACCCTTATTTCTAAAAAATAGTGCTTAACGAATACATTTTGTGAACATTAACTTCATTGCTCAGCTCCTTCTTCTTTTTGTTTTAAAAATTTCCAATAACAACATTTTAAAAATAAATAACAAAATTATGGGTGTTTAGATGCTTCTGGGAAAATTGCATATGCATGAAATGTTTTCTGAGGAAAATATGTCGAAAACGGAACTATATGGGATAAAAACGGAACGGTTTCAACGGAAAATCAAATTTAAAGTATTCTGTTAGTTTTTTATATATTTCATTTTAACTTGTGGAAAATCAAGTACACTTGTCTTCTTCCGTTCAGGCAAACACTGTCCATGCCTATTTCACTACATCCGCTTGGAGGGGAAGTCCATCAGCTGTTCGGCGTAGCTCACACGCAGAAATCACCTAATAGGGATATTCAACTGATACCCTCTTTGCCCCTGAAATTTTTTTGACAGCTTGTTTTTTTTGCACCATCTGTGAATAAATGGGAGCTCTTTCGAGCAGCTGATAGTCATACACATTCAAACAAATGAGGTGAAGTACGACCCTTATTTAAAATTTTTTTCGTTATTTGAACGTTATTTCAAATATAAATTTTCAACACGAAAAGGAGGAGGAGCTTAACATAAAAGGATCATGTTCAGTTGGTGTGTTCATACAACTGGAGGGACTATGGGAATAACATTTATTATTACGTTATTATTTCAATATTTGAAAATTATAAAATAGATGTATCGAAAGGGATTCAATTTGTATTTAAATTCAATTCTCAATTAACTAATTCAATTGAATTAGTAATAATGAAATAACGAGAAAGGGAAAAGGAAACAGGAAATGAATTGTTTTAGCATTTTATTCGTATTTGTGAATAATAAGTTATTAATTTTAAAAAAATTACCGAATGTTAACTAAAGTTGTATTTGCTTTCATTATAAATAAAAGCTGAACATGACCACAGTAAAGGTTTTTATGGACAAAAACACAGAATTGAATGTAGAATATCAATTTCACTATAATATCAACGATTTATTTCTGCACTGTATAATTGCATTTCTAGTATTTTATAGCAATTAAATATAAGCTAAACGGGTTTTATTAAGGTGACTGCCATATATGTATGTAGTACATGTTAGTACGAATTTGAATAATCGGTAAATTCGAGTGCAATCGAAAAATAAAACTTTGTAATAACGAAATCTGACAGTAGTCGAAATGTCGACAATCGGATATGAATTATCCGATCCGATAATCAGCGTAATTATTCTAAATAACTACAAAATAAGCCTTCGTAATATAACTCTGTTGTATTATACATTACATCGCATCAATTTTTTCTAAATTACCAAGCAAACTACAATATTTCTGAGCAACATTTACAATTTTCTTGTGTTTTGTATTGACATATTCGTATTTCAAATACTTTTGCCGTTATTTTAAACGCAATTTATTCGAAAATAAGAAAGACATTTTTTGTTTCCTTTGATTTATAAAACTATAAGTGGTTTTAATGATTAAAGTAAGTTGTCACATCTACGAACACAGCTCATGACATACTTCCAGATCGTTCCAGATCGTGGGCAAACTGACGCACAGCTGATGAACAGCTGACGAAAGACTTCACTTGAGAAAGTATGCGTGAAATATATTTGACGAATATAGAATAATGTATGCGTGTTGCGCTATGGTTGAGGGTATTTTCCACTGGAAAGAGTCCCAACTCGATTAATTGATTCCTTCTCACACGTATTCTTAGAATCGTGTCAATGAAAATGTTACAAAAAATGCTGTTAGATGAAATTAAGGGGCAAGAGAAGTAGAAATTGGATATCTCTATGTGACTGATTTGTGGAAAACAGTAAAACAATATATTCATATTTGATAATATCAAAATATCATCAACCCTCCAACAAAACCATTGTTGTACTATTTTCCACTGGAAAGATGCCTATCTCGTTTGACTAATTTCTGATAGAGACCCATAACCTTCCAGCTGGAAAATCCGTAACGCATTCAGAAATTTGATAGTTAATCACGAAGCATTCCATATAATTGACAGTTAATGATAAATACATATAAATTGTCAAATCATCCAATAAAACCATTTTTAACTTAAAATAGTTTCAGCAGTAGAATAAAATACGTCGTCTGAATGGTAATTATGTTATGACATTTTCAATTGATGATTTCGAAGGCTTATTAAATTCTTATGGAAATTAATAGACATTGTTTTATTGTTAATTCAAAATACAACAGAATTGAATAATAACAATCGCAATATTCGTTTAATAGTACGTTTACACCGCACCCAAATTCAGCATTTCGGCTAGTTTCTGCATTTCAGGCCAAATGCATTGTATTTCGGCATACATTTCCTGCATTCTGGAGTGTTGCATTTCAGCGAAGTGCAGAATTTCGTCGCTGCATTTGTAAGTTTGTTAAATCGAAAAATCCTCTTCACAAATTCAGCACGTAATGCAATGACATTTCAGCCCGCTGACATAAACAAAAAAACAGCTGTCAACAAAACAATAAATCATTTCAAGTGATCATTGCAATAAAAATGGAATATATATGTCTGAATTACCATTTAAATTCATTTTTAAATTAATATAACAAGCTAAAAGGTTCACCCACTTCTGATTTCTAATCAGAAAAAAATATCAATAATAAATTCTGACACTAGCTGTCATTTGAAATGCTGAAGTTGCAGTGGGAACACAAAATTGGATTCTGAAATTTTTTTTCTAAAATGCTGAATTTGGGTGCGGTGTAAACGTACTATAAGAACAAAAATTATTGAACAAAATATTTTTATTTAAACATTTTGTGAAAAAAAAATTAAAGTGGTTTAAAGCAGAATGGTACAAACGGAAGTTTCATGGCTTTACTTCTGCAAAAACTTGTTTTCTTATAAATTAAGACGAGGTATTTTATTGTCATATAATAGTTCAGAAGAACGATTATATTGTATAAAATTTCAAGTGAAACTAGCAGACAACCACCTAATCAGCGTAAAGGAAAGTGGAACTGTGAAATCTGGCGTCTGCGTTCGAAACGGAGAGGACCCTTTTTATTGCTACAACACTTTACTAGTTCCAAATCGGATAACATCATATCGATTAGTAAAACAACAGATCAAGGTTACAAAGTGGTTTTTGAAGGGTCTGGAGCCAACATCTTAGATAAATCGAATCGTATAATGATGAAAGCCGAAAAAAGGAACAGTTTGTACTACTTAGTCGTGAATGAAAAGGCACAGATTAGCAGTGGGACAATTGGAACCCCTTGTTTTCGCTATAGATCTCTTATGCCTTGGCACAAAAGGCTGGGACATGTCAACTTTAATTCTTTAAGGAAGCTGTTGTCAAAAGGGATGGTTCGTGGGTTGCCAGACAAATTCAACGATGACGTCACCACTTGTACGACATGTATTCGAGCGAAACAAACACAGACCCTTTTTCCGAATAGTAACGATAAGAAAACATCGCAGCGACTGCAGCTAGTGTAATCAGATATCTGCGGCCCCATGCGGACGGAATCTCTTGGGAAATTCAAATGCTTTATCACGTTCATCGATGATTTTTCACGGAAGATATTTGTTTATTTTTTAAGTCAAAAAACTGAAGCCCTACAGGCTTTTAAAAAGTTTAAGGTTTTTGCGGAGACGCAAAGTGGCGAAAAAGTGAAAATACTGAGGACTGATAATGGTCTGGAATATTGTAGCAAGGATTTTCAAAATTATACTGCGGAAAGTTGTATTCTGCATCAAAAGAGTGTCCCACATACGCCGCAGCAGAATGGTATCGCTGAAAGGGCAAATCGGACCTTGACCGAAATGGCCGGGTGCCTTATGAACATAGGCGAACTACCTAAGTTCATGTGGGGAGAAATGATCAACGAAATCTATGCCCAACCAAATCTAAGCAGCAGATGCAAACCAAGAAGTCAAGTCAATCTTTTTACGTTTTACAACTTTGGACTATCTTCTTCAATTCAGATTTATGTTGCGTTCATATTAAATGGCTTTTTAGGATTCCGTACCAGAATAGTACAAACGTAACTTTCGTGGTTTTACTTTTGCAAAGACCTTGTTTTCTTTTAAATTAAGGAATTAAGATGAGGTTTAACTGCCCAACGAGGATATTTTTATATATTTATTATATTTCACATAGTAATAGAATTGCAATACAAAGAAATATTGTAACACATTTAAGTTTATCACCAATAAAATTGACATAATTTTATTGTTTATACGAGAACTTTAGTCCTTAAAGAATGTCCGAAACCTTTCCAAACCGAACAGGTTTCAATATTTATCGATTTTCAATCGTATTCCTCACAAGTTTCCAGTACTCTTTCTAAAAAAATGTTTCAGACCCTTATTTCTAAAAAATAGTGCTTAACGAATACATTTTGTGAACATTACCTTCACTTCTCAGCTCCTTCTACTTTTTGTTTTAAAAATTTCCAATAACAACATTTGAAAAATAAATAACAAAATTATGGGTGTTTAGATGCTTCTGGGAAAATTGCATATGCATGAAATGTTTTCTGAGGAAAATATGTCGAAAACGTAACTATATGGGATAAAAACCGAACGGTTTCACCGGAAAATCAAATTTAAAGTAAGATTTTCCCCGAATTCTATTATCTATTATGTAAAAATAAGTCGGGTTTTCCTTCCTGACGCTATAACTCCAGAACGCACGAACCGATTGCCACGGTTTTGCATTCGTTGGATAGGTCTCGGGCTCCGTTAGGTTTATAGCAAACAAAATTCAGGAAAAATTTCAACAGAAAAGCAGGAAAACAGGGAAAATCATTTTTCACATACAGCGCCATCTCTGATACATAGCATGTACTACAAACCAATATGGTTTTGCATGGTGGTGGAGGAGATGGCGCCAGTACGTGGTGTGTGAGTATCCATCACGAAAATAAGTACGTTTCATTTTAAGTAGATGGCGCCGGTGCGTGATACATTGTTTGATAGCTACTCATTGTACTCTGCTCAGTTAATTTCATGTGACATTTATTATGCGCACGTTCTTTCAAACGCTAACTTAAAACCGGTATTGTGTTCACTGTGAAATTGTGAAATTGAGGTTAAAGTTATTCGTTTCCTAACAGTTCAATTGGAAACCATAAAATCAATCACGCGTATTGTGCAAATTTTTATTCAATTTCAACAGCAGGCATTTGTCCTTAAGGTGGTAAGTTGAACTGTGAATATAATGTGGATCGTGCATTTGAGGTTAAATTCACCAGTCTGTCCATAGTCCAAAATGCCTAGAGGACGACGTGCGAACATCGGCCGCCGCACAAGACATGCAAGCCAGCAACAAGTGTATTCACAGAACTTAAGCGAAGAAAGACAAAATATAATAAGAGAAAATGCCCGATTGAGACAACGCGTGAGCACACGAAGATCATTGGCATCATACAATCGCTTGGCATTCCAATATGATCCCACTGCAAACTACACTGATGATAACAATTTAGATATTGGACCAATACGACTGTATGCCGATATTGCAATGCGTTAAAGTTCAAACGAGAAACGGCTGGATTGTGCTGCGCAAGTAGAAAAGTCAAACTGGATCCATTACTTATACCACCACAGCCACTGAAACCATTATTCAATGGAAGTGATCCCGGTTCCAACCATTTTCTTCAACGCATCCTTGAATACAATAACTTCTTTCGCATGACTTCCTTTGGAGCTAATATCATTCGAGAAGGCGGCTTCATGCCGACTTGCAAGGTAAAAGATACAACACACACAACCAATTACTCACACCAATCAATCACACCAACACAGTCAATTGCAACACATAACAACTACACATACACCACACACTACACCATCACACGATCAGAAGTCACACCGTATTCTTCAACAAATGATTGTTTGCAATTACAGATACAAGGACAAATATATCATTTGCATGGTTCAATGGTGCCAACACCAGATGAACCGCATCAATTTCTGCAAATATATTTCATTTCGTCGATGGTGGATCAGCTGAATGTGCGGTGCAATATACAGGGAACACAACAGTTACAAATTTACACAAATTTGTCATAAGAGCGGATCGTACCCCAACAGGTGAACATGTGCGAAGATTCAATGCACCCACCGTTGATGATGTTGCTGCAATTATTGTTGGCGATCCAACTAAATCACGAGACATTGTCGTTCAGCGAAGAAGCAATATCATACATCGTGTAAACGTTACAATATCCAATCATTTATTGGCAAGGGCAAGACGGATACGACATCACGTTGAAGATGGTCGATCCAATTACAGGTACATTATTCACACACTAATTATTGCTATTATTGGTTTCCGTTAACAATCCATTTAATTTTGCATTTTCAGGCGTATCAACGAACAAAAATCTAAACGCAATGAATTACTATGCGTATCGTATGATGATTCGAACACATGAGGAGAATGTCAGTCTGAAGTGCCGTCGGTTATTCCAGCAATTCGCTGTCGACATGTATGTCAAAGTCGAGACCGAACGTTTAGCGTTCATCCGATTCAATCAGGCAAAGCTACGATCTGAGGACTATATACACTTGCGTGATGCTATTCATTCAGATGGTAATGTTCAGAATATTGGACGCCTGACGATTCTCCCATCATCTTATATCGGAAGCTCACGCCACATGCACGAATATGCTCAAGACGCTATGACGTACGTGCGAAATTATGGAACTCCGGATTTATTTATTACGTTCACATGCAATTCGAAGTGGACGGAAATTGAACGTGAGTTGGACCCGGGCCAAAAACCGCTAGATCGCCATGACATAATCGCCAGAGTATTTCAGGAAAAACTCAAGGTTATGATGGATGTTCTTACTAAGTATCGAGTTTTTGGTGACGCACGTTGTTATATGTACTCGGCGGAATGGCAGAAGCGTGGACTACCGTATGCTCATATCCTAATTTGGTTGCTGAACAAATTACATTCAAATGAAGTGGACGACATCATATCAGCTGAAATTCCTGATTCAGTCACTGATCCCCATCTACACGACATTGTGACGACACAGATGGGGCATGGACCGTGCGGTGCCTTGCATGGCTGATGGAAAGTGCACAAAACGATATCCGCGACCGTTAGTTGCTGAAACAGTCACAGGGAACGATGGATATCCAGTTTATCGTCGGCGTTCAAAAGAAGATAATGGTCGAACTATCTGTTGAGATTTTAAGGATTCTATTTGATAAAAATAAGACACGCAGAGACAATTAATTAACAGGTCTTTATTGTTCGACGAACGTTACAAGAAGAAGGAAGGAAAAAAAAGAACAAAAGTGTTTATGTGAAAAAAAAGGTGCTACCAAACAAAGTGAACAATCGAACAGGGATGTTAGCAGTTCATATTTCAACAGCCCCACTTATTGAACTATAATATATAATTAGTTTTTACTTCTTTTATCAAAAAAAATTATAAGAATTCATTAGGATGATATTTTTTTTTAGATAGGTTAATTACAAATTAGACTTCAATATTTAATAAACCCATCCCTCTAGCACAAAATATATTCTTGTGATTTGGTACGGCTTTTGTTAAACTATCTGCAACCATTTCTTCTGTTGCCACATAACGGATTGTTACAGTCTGGTCCTTCATACGATCACGAACGTAGTGATGTCGAACGTCGATATGTTTTGATCGAGCTCTAAAGCATTCCTTTTCAGCAACGGAGATTGCACTTTGGTTGTCACATGCAATCACAACTGGTTGACTTCGAATTGAAGGCTCAAAATCTTGTCCAAATGACTTAAGCCAAATTGCTTCTTGCACAGCTGATGACATCGCCATGTACTCGGCTTCCATACTTGAGAGTGCTACTGTTGCTTGCCTTTTACTTGCCTATGAGATGGCTCCTCCACACATAAGAAACACATAGCCCGTACATGAGCGTCTTTTATCGATATCGGACGCCCAATCAGCGTCTGTGAACCCCTGGAGTCCCTCAGACCTACCAAAAGAAAGTTTATAATTAATAGTACGTTTCAAGTACCTGAAGATTCGTTTGACCGCCGCCCAGTGCGCTTTTCCATGGCGCGTATTAAAACGGCTGACGGCATAAGCAATGTCTGGCCTAGTTCCCTGTGCCAGATAAAGTAGACTGCCAACTGCTTCTTGATACGGTACATTATCCATTTCTTCACCTTCCCCACACATAGCAATTGACAACTTTTGGTTGGTGTCACTCGGGGTTGAAACTGGTTTTGCGTCACTCATCCCAAATTTTAAAAGTATTTCTCGAGTATACTTTTCCTGATCCAAGCTAATTCCATTTGTCTTCTCGTCATAGGTAATGTTCAGGCCAATACAACTTTTTGCAACACCAAGGTCTTTCATCTTAAATGTATCACTTAATGTTTTTTTTAGCTTATCACGGATGTTGGAATCACGCCAGAAAATCAAAATATCGTCAACATATATTGCTACAATAAGATGTGAATCACTACTATAAAATACACACGGATCTGCTTTAGACTTCAGTAAACCAAACAACTTCAAAGTTTTTTCTAGTTTAATGTTCCATTGGCGACCGCTTTGTTTCAATCCATAAATCGATTTTTCAAGCTTACACACACTTCCACTAGCCTTACCACAACCCTCCGGTAACTCCATATAAATTTCTTCCTCCAAATCGCTTTGCAGAAAGGCGGTCACTGCATCCATCTGATCGATTTTCAAATTAAGTTTAACGGACAGTGCAATCAGGTATCTAATGGAAGTATAGCGGACAACCGGCGAAAAAACTTCATGGTAATCGATTCCGTATCGCTGTGAACACCCCTTTGCTACTAGACGAGCTTTGTAGCGAATAATTTTACCCATGTTATCTCTTTTTGTATTGAACACCCAATTCGATTTTACTGCTTTACGGCCATCTGGCAAGGAGGTAAGGGTCCAAGTTTTATTCTCAATGAGCAAGTCCAGCTCACACTTCATAGCAGCTTTCCATTTCTCAGAATCCTCACGACATAAAATATCATTGACTGTTACAGGATCAAGTTCTAGTTTGTTGATTCTTGCTAAGTGTGTTACATAGCCTTCTCTCTCAAAATCACGCGGTACAGGCACACGTTTTGATCTTCGTAAAGTTTCCGCTGGTGCAACTTCAGCCTTAGGAACACGCGTTACATCCAAAGTATCATCAAAGGTTTCTTCATACTTCTCATCAGAATCAGATTCATCAATACTGGTATCTTTGATCTCGTTTGAATCGGGAAATTCCGGTTCAGGGTCCTCTACTGAAACAGATTTATCATTGACATCACAAGACTCATCAATTACCTTTACAACACTTTCCATGAAGGCTACGTCTCGACTAATAACAACTTTCTTTGTTAGAGGATCTATACAACGATATCCTTTCGTTGTATCACTGTATCCGACAAATATCATTCTTGTTGAATTGGAGTCCCATTTACGTCGACGTTGCTTCGGTATGTGCACCATAACTGGGGTTCCAAATATCCGCATACTGCTTAAATCAACATCAGCTCCAGTCCAGATCTTTTGTGGTATATTTCCTTCTAATGATGAACAAACAGAATGATTGATAATGTGCACAGCTGTATTGACAGCCTCTGCCCAGTACGATTTGTCCAAATCCGCATCAAAAATCATACATTTCGCACGTTCCACAATTGTCCTGTTTATCCTCTCGGCTACTCCATTTTGTTGAGGAGTATATGTGTTTGAGGACTGATGCAAAATACCTTCCTGGCGGCAAAACGCTTCGAAGTGTTGGTTGACATACTCAGTACCGTTGTCAGTGCGTATTGCTTTAACCTTTCTTCCCAGTTGATTTTCGACAAACTGTTTTAGATCCATAAAGCTATTTAGTACCTAATCTTGAGATTTGAGAAAATAGACAAAAACTTTATGTGAAAAGTCATCAATAAAAGTCAAAAAATACTTTGCACCGCCAATATACCTGTTCTCCATCGGTTCACACAAATAAGAATGTAGAAGATCAAGCAGACCATTCGCGCGCGTACCTGAATGCTTGAATGAGTTCCTAGCGTGTTTGCCCTTGTAGCAAACCTCACACTGTTTTAAAGCATTAGCGTTATCACTAAATGTAATGCCCTTTGCAGCGCCGTTTTTAAGTTTACACAAGTCCGCATAGTTCATGTGCCCGAGCCGACGATGCCAAGTCATTATATTGGTTTCCGACTTCGAAAGCAAACAGGAGGCCGTTTGGTCTTTAAATTTATACACACCTGATTTACATTCTGTTTCCGCAATTAATTCACCATTACTTTTTATTATTTGGCAACCATTTTTATCAAAGAGTACACTGTTACCCTTTTCAACAATCTGAGCAACGGAAAGTATGTTTGTCACCAAATTGGGAACATATAAAACCTTATTAACGTCAATGTCTTTATCACAAATACGAAGCGTGACTTTTCCAACACCATTTACTGTCATTCGTTCATTGTTCGCGGCCACTATTTCACTAATCGAAGAAGAATAAATCTCCTTGACCCAACGCTTGTTAGGGGTCATATGATTCGAAGCCCCACTATCAATGATCCACTCTTTTGAACATTGCTTGTTTTCGTGAGATGAATATACACTAAAGGCATTTCGACATCGATTGTCTGTGTTGCCTGGAATCTTTGATTTCTTTTTACAATCTCTACTGAAGTGACCCTTACGGCCACAGTTATAACATTTAAATTTAGCCTTATTTGAACCTTTTTCTGGTTGCTTCTTCGTACTCAAGAATGCACTTTCTTTCACTTTGCCATAGTCACCATCTAGTAACTTCATTTTAATACTTTCGCCAGTAGTAGGTGTTCCACTACTCTCAATGCCCATAATAAATGGCTTAAATTCTTCGCCTAGTCCAGCCAACATAATTGCACCAATCCACTCGCTACTTATCTCAAAGCCAATTCCACTTAATTTGTTCGCGGAATTTGTTAGCTGATGTACATAATCTGACATCGAGTCGCAGTTATCGAGACGTACGGTAATAAGATTCCGTAATAGCCCGATTTTACGCGTTAAGCCGGTGTCTTCAAACAATTGCTTCAGGCATTTCCAAATACCGGACGCACTTGTCTGATTTTGTATATGAACAAAGATGGATTCGTCTATGCACAGGACAATTTTAGCTTTTGCTTTCCTTAATTTTACCTCGTCTTTTTCTGTGACTGGATCAGATATACATCCCTGAAGATCAGACAGTTCCAGTAAACTCTCCATCGCAAATTTCCACGTGTGGTAGTTTTCGCTTCCATGGAGTTTCTCTATACAAGAATTTTGTTGCGACATTTTTACTTTATAAATATAAAAATGACCCCCGATTATTTAACGCAAAAAACTATCTTGTATTTAAAGCACGCTGTCTGGGCCCATAACCTGTTGAGATTTTAAGGATTCTATTGGATAAAAATAAGACACGCAGAGACAATTAATTAACAGGTCTTTATTGTTCGACGAACGTTACAAGAAGAAGGAAAGAAAAAAAAGAACAAAAGTGTTTATGTGAAAAAAAGGTGATACCAAACAAAGTGAACAATCGAACAGGGATGTTAGCAGTTCATATTTCAACACTATCAAAGTTAAAGTTCAAAATCAAGAGATTGAGATCGGAAATGAATTCATTGTACCATATTGCCCGCTGCTATCACGAATTTTCGAAACACATGCGAACGTTGAGAGTTGTCATTCGGCCAAATCAGTCAAATATTTGTGCAAGTACGTCACAAAAGGCAGCGACATGGCTGTGTTTGGTATTGCGTCAGAAAATGCGAATGACGAAATCAGCAACTTCCAAATGGGCAGATACGTCAGTACTAATGAAGCACTGTGGCGATTATTGTCATTTCAAATTCATGAAAGATATCCCACAGTTGTACATTTAGCAGTGCATTTGGAAAATGGACAATGAGTTTACTTCACTGAGGCTAATGCGGCACAACGAGCTGAGAGACCACCATCGACAACATTGACTAGCTTCTTTGCAATGTGTGAAGCAGATCCATTCGCAGCGACGCTGATGTACGTTGAAATGCCCAAGTATTACACTTGGAATCAATCAACAAAGAAATTACAACGTCGCAAACAAGGAACCCCAGTTCCAGATTGGCCACAGGTGTTTTCCAGTGATGCGCTAGGTTGCATGTATAATGTTCATCTTAGAAATTATGAATGTTTTTATTTGCGGCTGCTGTTGGTAAATGTACGTGGACCAAAATCATTTGTGCATTTGAAAACTGTGAATGGCCACCAATGCCAAACATATCGAGAAGCATGTCAACTATTGGGTTTGCTGGAGAACGATTCTCATTGGGATTTAACACTTGCGGATTCAGTTGTTTCATCAAATGCGTACCAAATACGAACGCTGTTCGCAATTATCATCACCACATGTTTCCCTTCACAACCAATTCAGTTATGGAACAAATACAAAGACGACATATGTGAAGATATCTTGCATCGCTTGCGCATTCGAACGAATAATCCCAACATGCAAATAACCGATGAAATCTACAATGAAGGATTGATTCTGATTGAGGATCAATGCTTGACTATTGCAAACAAGCTACTGATTGAAGTTGGAATGATTGCGCCAAATCGATCGATGCACGATGCATTCAACCAAGAATTAAATCGAGAGCTGCAATACAATGTTGATACATTGCAGGAATTCGTTCGAAATAATGTGCCGTTGCTGAATGAACAGCAAAAACAAGTATACGAAACATTAATGCAAGCGGTGGACAATAATACTGGTGGTCTATTCTTCCTCGACGCACCTGGAGGAACAGGGAAAACATTTGTCATTTCATTAATTTTGGCCACTATTCGATCAGGATGTGACATAGCTTTGGCGTTAGCATCATATGGAATTGCGGCGACTCTTCTAGCTGGCGGTCGTACTGCACATTCTGCGCTTAAGTTGCCACTCAATTTAAACACAATTGATACTCCAACATGCAATATTTCCCGATCCAGTGCAATGGGAAAATTGTTGATGCAATGCAAGCTCATTGTTTGGGATGAGTGCACAATGGCACATAAGAAATCACTTCAAGCACTTAACTTCACACTGAAGGATCTTCGGCGAAATAACAAGATCTTTGGCGGCTTGATGATATTGTTGGCAGGCGATTTCCGGCAGACGTTGCCAGTAATTCCCTGTGGAACGCCAGCAGATGAATTGAATGCTTGCCTGAAGGCATCACCTATGTGGAATAACGTAAAAACATTATCGCTAACCACTAATATGAGAGTTCAACTTCAAAATGATCAAAGTGCTGCACAATTTTCCAAACAATTGTTAGCTGTTGGAAATGGAAAAGTCCCAGTTGATGCAACAACTGGGCTAATTACTCTTACCAACGACTTTTGTCGATTTGTAGACTCTCAATTAGCTCTTATTGAAAATGTTTTCCCAAACATTAGTGAGAATTATCAGAATTATGCTTGGTTAAGTCAACGAGCAATTCTCGCCGCAAATAATAATGATGTACACGCACTGAATTTCACCATTCAATCAAAAATCGCTGGCGATTTGGTGACATACAAATCCGTTGATTCCATAACAAATCCCGATGATGTAGTAAATTATCCAACGGAGTTTTTGAACTCTCTGGAGTTACCAGGATTTCCACAACATAACTTGCAACTCAAAGTTGGTTCAGTTATTATGATATTGCGTAATTTGAATCTACCGCGACTTTGCAACGGTACTCGACTTGCGGTGAAAAGACTTATGCTGAATTTGATTGAGGCAACCATTATTAACGGAAAGAACGCAGGTGAAAATGTATGTATTACTCGAATACCAATGATTTCGACTGATCTTAAGAAGTCGCAATGCCAATCGCTTAGTGTTTACGGGATAAATTTAGAAAATCATTGTTTTTCACATGGGCAGCTATACGTTGCGTGTTCACGAGTTGGGAAACCATCCGCTTTGTTTGTGTTAACGTCAGACCAAACAACAAAAAATGTGGTTTACCAAAGAGCACTTCAATGAAACGGATAATTTGCGGACACGTATAACGCTTCGATTCAGTAGTTACTTTCATTTCACTTTCATTTTTTACTTAGAGAGAGAAAGTTCAACTAAATTACACCTCAGTTTTGTAATCGAAATGAATTCATACTGTTGTGAAATGAAATAAAATTGTTCCTTTTCAAATATAAAAAAAAAATAATTTTTCCTTATCTTTTAATCCTCAAACGAAATGTTTCAAAAAACGAAGCCATCTGGTGGCGAAACGGAGTTCGCCGGGTTTGCTAGTCACCAATAAAATTGACATAATTTTATTGTTTATACGAGAACTTGAGTCCTTAAAGAATGTCCGAAAACTTTCCAAACCGAACGGGTTTCAATATTTATCGATTTTCAAACGTATTCCTTACAAGTTTCCAGTACTCTTTCTAAAAAAATGTTTCAGACACTTATTTTTAAAAAATAGTGCTTAACGAATACATTTTGTGAACATTAACTTCATTGCTTAGCTCCTTCTACTTTTTGTTTTAAAAATTTCCAATAACATTTTAAAAATAAATAACAAAATTATGGGTGTTTAGATGCTTCTGGGAAAATTGCATATGCATGAAATGTTTTCTGAGGAAAATATGTCAAAAACGGAACGGTTTCACCGGAAAATCAAATTTAAAGTAAGATTTTCCCCGAATTCTTTTATTTTTTTATATATTTCATTTTAACTTGTGGAAAATCAAATACTCTATTTTCGATACTCCTGCCTTCTTCTGTCTATGTAAACACTGTCCATGCCAATTTCACTACATCCGCTTGGTGGGGGAGTCTATCAGCTGTTCGGCATAGCTCACACGTATTCTCAGAATCGTGTCGATGAACATTTTACAAAAAAAGCTGTCAGATGAAATTAAGGGGCAAGAGAAGTAGAAATTGGATATCTCTATGTGACTGATTTGTGGAAAACAGTAAAACAATATATTCATATTTGATAATATCAAAATATTATCAACCCACCACCAAAACCATTGTTGTACTATTTTCCACTGGAAAGATGCCTATCTCGTTTGACTAATTTCTGATAGAGACCCATAACCTTCCAGCTGGAAAATCCGTAACGCATTCAGAAATTTGATAGTTAATCACGAAGCATTCCATATAATTGACAGTTAATGATAAACACATATAAATTGTCAAATCATCCAATAAAACCATTTTTAACTTAAAATAGTTTCAGCAGTAGAATAAAATACGTCGTCTGAATGGTAATTATGTTATGACATTTTCAATTGATGATTTCGAAGACTTATTAAATTCTTATGGAAATTAATAGACATTGTTTTATTGTTAATTTAAAATGCAACAGAATTTCAAAGATAATCGCAATATTCGTTTAATAGTACGTTTACACCGCACCCAAATTCAGCAATTCGGCTAGTTTCTGCATTTCAGGGCAAATGCATTGCATTTTGGCATACATTTCCTGCATTTCGGAATGTTGCATTTCAGCGAAATGCAGAATTTTGTCCCTGCATTTGTAAGTTCGTCAAATCGAACAATCCTCTTCACAAATTCAGCACGTCATGCAATGACATTTCAGCCCGCTGACATAAACAAAAAAACAGCTGGCAACAAAACAATAAATCATTTCAAGTGATCATTGCAATAAAAATGGAATATATATGTCTGAATTACCATTTAAATTCATTTTTAAATTAATATAACAAGCTAAAAGGTTCACCCACTTCTGATTTCTAATCAGAAAAAAATATCAATAATAAATTCTGACACTAGCTGTCATTTGAAATGCTGAAGTTGCAGTGGGAACACAAAATTGGATTCTGAAATTTTTTTCCTGAAATGCTGAATTTGGGTGCTATATTTCAATAGAAAATAAGACTGTCCCTTATTTCGTAAATCTGAACAAAATATTTTAATTTAAATATTTTAATTAATTTGTAAAAAAAAAAATTAAAGTGGTTTAAAACAGAATGGTACAAACGGAAGTTTCATGGCTTTACTTCTGCAAAAACTTGTTTTCTTTTAAATGAAGACGAGGTATTTTATTGTCATAAAATAGAAGAATTCAGAAGAACGATTAAATTGTATAAAATTTCAAGTGAAACTAGCTGACAACCACCTAATCAGCGTAAAGGAAAGTGGAACTGTGAAATCTGGCGTCTGCGTTCGGAACGGAGAGGACCCTTTTTATTTCTACAACACTTTACTAGTTCCAAAATTGGCGGATAACCTCAGATCGATTAGTAACAGATCAAGGTTACAAATTGGTTTTTGAAGGGTCTGGAGCCAACATCTTAGATAAATCAAATCGTATAATGATGAAAGCCGAAAGGAACGGTTTGTTCTACTTAGTCGTAAATGAAAAGGCACAGATTAGCAGTGGGACAGTTGGAACCCCTAGTTTTCGCTATGGATCTCTTATGTCTTGGCACAAAAAGCTGGGACATGTCAACTTTAATTCTTTAAGGGTTTTAAGTTTTCAAAGGAGGTGGTTCGTGGGTTGCCAGACAAATTCAACGATGACGTCGGTACCTGTACGACATGTATTCGAGCGAAACAAACACAGACCCCTTTTCCGAGTAGCAACGATAAGAAAACATCGCAGTGACTGCAGCTAGTGCACTCAGATATCTGCGGCTCCATGCGGACGGAATCTCTTGGGAAATTCAAATGCTTTATCACGTTCATCGACGATTTTTCACGGAAGATGTTTGGAAAGTTGTATTCTGCATCAAAAGAGTGTCCCACACGCGCCGCATCAGAATGGTATCACTGAAGGGGCAAATCGGACCTTGACCGAAATGGCGAGGTGCCTTATGAACAAAGGCGAACTACCTAAGTTCATGGGGGTAGAATTGGTCAACGAAATCGATGCCCAACCAAATCTAAGCAGCAGATGCAAACCAAGAAGTCAAGTCAATGTTTTTACGTTTTACAACTTTGGATTATCTTCTTCAATTCAGATTTATGTTGCGTTCATATTAAATGGCTTTTTAGGATTCCGTACCAGAATGGTACAAACGTAGCTTTCGCGGTTTTACTTTTGCAAAGACATGTTTTCTTTTAAATTAAGGAATTAAGATGAGGTTTAACTGCCCAACGGGGATATTTTTATATATTTATTATATTTCACATAGTAATAGAATTGCAATACAAAGAAATGTTGTAACACATTTAAGTTTATTACCAATAAAATTGACATAATTTTATTGTTTATACGAGAACTTAAAGAATGTCCGAAACCTTTCCAAATCGAACAGGTTTCAATATTTATCGGTTTTCAAATACGTATATATACCTCACAAGTTTCCAGTACTCTTTCTAAAAAAATGTCTCAGACCTGTTCGTTAATTGAACAAAGTAGAATAAAAAAAACTGTTTTATGAACTTTATGCAACTGTGTAGTGAAAATTTTCTGTAAATTTTAATTACTGCAATATGCTGTATGAATGCAATATGTTGTATTAACTGTAGAAATAAAACCACTTATTTTGTGTTACAACTCAAAATTTATGATGATTCTTTATTTTATGTTTTGCCTTTTATGTAGTAAAGTTTAAAAACAATTTATGACATTTGTGGGGCGTTGTTGTATTGTTTTAGAGCTGTTTGTTTTGTGATAAATGTTTTAGCATCGAACATTCTCCCCCCTCAGTGAACGATGTTCTCAACTGCTTCTTCGTTGCATCTTGAACTTGCATAATTGCTTTAAATCCTAAGTGTCTGCACTTCATTATCAATAAACTTCCTTATCGACCTCAAAACGACCCTGTTGCCTTGGACTCATTTACGTTTCATCTAAAGAAACACCATATTAATACATGGAATGAAACACATACTAAATGGACAAGGGCGAGACGATATTAGTTCTACTAATGATCTACGTGCATCTCCCTTGCACTGCTGCCTGGATAGTGTGCTTGGATTGTTTACGACCCGATCATAGACTGTAACGCGGGGCACAGTGCAAGGGGCATCTTAAGTTTGTGGACTGGAACTCCATGTGAAAGGGTGGTTCGGTTCAATTGTTTCTTTTAGTGATTCGTAGTGTCATGTTCGCGTGGTTTAATCGTGTGTTTATTTGTTTAAATTCATGTGGAATAATGTGGTAAGTAATTTATTAGTTTTATTATTTATTTGTAATTGTTTTTTTTAATTAATTTTAAACGGTTTATTAGGTTTATTTATTGAATTTCAATTTGGTTTCGGGGTGGGTTAGTGTGCATAGGTGTGTGTGTGTATGTTCGCATAGAATAATTTTTATGAATGAAATATTGCGAGTGCGTAACGTATGAATTGCCTTCAAGAAATGGGTTTTGCTTCGAGAGTGCAATGATAGATTGTGTGATTGATGCTATGAGTATGAATTAGGATAAATAAGTGGACTGTATGTATGATACATGATACACAGAATACAAGGTAATATATTCCCGCTCCTTATTTTTTTCATTGGTTGCGTGTGTGACGTCAGTCACTGAGTAAAATTTTGACAGCAGTGCTTCGTTTCGCGCAATTTTTAATCAGTATTGGACGAAATTTGTGTTAAAAGTAAAAGAATATACATTTTTGAAAATGGTAATTTGTGCAGTGTATGGTTGCAAAACATCCAAGGACAAAACGTGTACAAAATATGCCGTAAATAGTGACACAAAACTATATAGTTTCCCAAGAGATCCACAAACGGCAAAGATTTGGGCGCATAAATGTGGTCGAAAGGACAAAATTAATTTTAAATACGCTGTCATTTGCTCTAAGCACTTTACGAAAGAGCAATATAGGCGCAATTTGCAACATGAGTTGCTAAATTACATGCCCAAAAACTTGGAAGAAATAAATACGAAGATAACTGAAAGGTTACAGAGAAGAAGTGACCATGCTGAAGCATTATCCTTGGTTAATGACAATATTAACCAGGAAGACCAACATGCCGAAGGCTTTGGGAATGAAGAACAAGAACCCTAAAAAAATTGGTCAACGATGTCAGATCCATTCGCAGCGACGCTGATGTACGTTGAAATGCCCAAGTATTACACTTGGAATCAATCAACAAAGAAATTACAACGTCGCAAACAAGGAACCCCAGTTCCAGATTGGCCACAGGTGTTTTCCAGTGATGCGCTAGGTTGCATGTATAATGTTCATCCTAGAAATTATGAATGTTTTTATTTGCGGCTGCTGTTGGTAAATGTACGTGGACCAAAATCATTTGTGCATTTGAAAACTGTGAATGGCCACCAATGCCAAACATATCGAGAAGCATGTCAACTATTGGGTTTGCTGGAGAACGATTCTCATTGGGATTTAACACTTGCGGATTCAGTTGTTTCATCAAATGCGTACCAAATACGAACGCTGTTCGCAATTATCATCACCACATGTTTCCCTTCACAACCAATTCAGTTATGGAACAAATACAAAGACGACATATGTGAAGATATCTTGCATCGCTTGCGCATTCGAACGAATAATCCCAACATGCAAATAACCGATGAAATCTACAATGAAGGATTGATTCTGATTGAGGATCAATGCTTGACTATTGCAAACAAGCTACTGATTGAAGTTGGAATGATTGCGCCAAATCGATCGATGCACGATGCATTCAACCAAGAACTAAATCGAGAGCTGCAATACAATGTTGATACATTGCAGGAATTCGTTCGAAATAATGTGCCGTTGCTGAATGAACAGCAAAAACAAGTATACGAAACATTAATGCAAGCGGTGGACAATAATACTGGTGGTCTATTCTTCCTCGACGCACCTGGAGGAACAGGGAAAACATTTGTCATTTCATTAATTTTGGCCACTATTCGATCAGGATGTGACATAGCTTTGGCGTTAGCATCATATGGAATTGCGGCGACTCTTCTAGCTGGCGGTCGTACTGCACATTCTGCGCTTAAGTTGCCACTCAATTTAAACACAATTGATACTCCAACATGCAATATTTCCCGATCCAGTGCAATGGGAAAATTGTTGATGCAATGCAAGCTCATTGTTTGGGATGAGTGCACAATGGCACATAAGAAATCACTTCAAGCACTTAACTTCACACTGAAGGATCTTCGGCGAAATAACAAGATCTTTGGCGGCTTGATGATATTGTTGGCAGGCGATTTCCGGCAGACGTTGCCAGTAATTCCCTGTGGAACGCCAGCAGATGAATTGAATGCTTGCCTGAAGGCATCACCTATGTGGAATAACGTAAAAACATTATCGCTAACCACTAATATGAGAGTTCAACTTCAAAATGATCAAAGTGCTGCACAATTTTCCAAACAATTGTTAGCTGTTGGAAATGGAAAAGTCCCAGTTGATGCAACAACTGGGCTAATTACTCTTACCAACGACTTTTGTCGATTTGTAGACTCTCAATTAGCTCTTATTGAAAATGTTTTCCCAAACATTAGTGAGAATTATCAGAATTATGCTTGGTTAAGTCAACGAGCAATTCTCGCCGCAAATAATAATGATGTACACGCACTGAATTTCACCATTCAATCAAAAATCGCTGGCGATTTGGTGACATACAAATCCGTTGATTCCATAACAAATCCCGATGATGTAGTAAATTATCCAACGGAGTTTTTGAACTCTCTGGAGTTACCAGGATTTCCACAACATAACTTGCAACTCAAAGTTGGTTCAGTTATTATGATATTGCGTAATTTGAATCTACCGCGACTTTGCAACGGTACTCGACTTGCGGTGAAAAGACTTATGCTGAATTTGATTGAGGCAACCATTATTAACGGAAAGAACGCAGGTGAAAATGTATGTATTACTCGAATACCAATGATTTCGACTGATCTTAAGAAGTCGCAATGCCAATCGCTTAGTGTTTACGGGATAAATTTAGAAAATCATTGTTTTTCACATGGGCAGCTATACGTTGCGTGTTCACGAGTTGGGAAACCATCCGCTTTGTTTGTGTTAACGTCAGACCAAACAACAAAAAATGTGGTTTACCAAAGAGCACTTCAATGAAACGGATAATTTGCGGACACGTATAACGCTTCGATTCAGTAGTTACTTTCATTTCACTTTCATTTTTTACTTAGAGAGAGAAAGTTCAACTAAATTACACCTCAGTTTTGTAATCGAAATGAATTCATACTGTTGTGAAATGAAATAAAATTGTTCCTTTTCAAATATAAAAAAAAAATAATTTTTCCTTATCTTTTAATCCTCAAACGAAATGTTTCAAAAAACGAAGCCATCTGGTGGCGAAACGGAGTTCGCCGGGTTTGCTAGTCACCAATAAAATTGACATAATTTTATTGTTTATACGAGAACTTGAGTCCTTAAAGAATGTCCGAAAACTTTCCAAACCGAACGGGTTTCAATATTTATCGATTTTCAAACGTATTCCTTACAAGTTTCCAGTACTCTTTCTAAAAAAATGTTTCAGACACTTATTTTTAAAAAATAGTGCTTAACGAATACATTTTGTGAACATTAACTTCATTGCTTAGCTCCTTCTACTTTTTGTTTTAAAAATTTCCAATAACATTTTAAAAATAAATAACAAAATTATGGGTGTTTAGATGCTTCTGGGAAAATTGCATATGCATGAAATGTTTTCTGAGGAAAATATGTCAAAAACGGAACGGTTTCACCGGAAAATCAAATTTAAAGTAAGATTTTCCCCGAATTCTTTTATTTTTTTATATATTTCATTTTAACTTGTGGAAAATCAAATACTCTATTTTCGATACTCCTGCCTTCTTCTGTCTATGTAAACACTGTCCATGCCAATTTCACTACATCCGCTTGGTGGGGGAGTCTATCAGCTGTTCGGCATAGCTCACACGTATTCTCAGAATCGTGTCGATGAACATTTTACAAAAAAAGCTGTCAGATGAAATTAAGGGGCAAGAGAAGTAGAAATTGGATATCTCTATGTGACTGATTTGTGGAAAACAGTAAAACAATATATTCATATTTGATAATATCAAAATATTATCAACCCACCACCAAAACCATTGTTGTACTATTTTCCACTGGAAAGATGCCTATCTCGTTTGACTAATTTCTGATAGAGACCCATAACCTTCCAGCTGGAAAATCCGTAACGCATTCAGAAATTTGATAGTTAATCACGAAGCATTCCATATAATTGACAGTTAATGATAAACACATATAAATTGTCAAATCATCCAATAAAACCATTTTTAACTTAAAATAGTTTCAGCAGTAGAATAAAATACGTCGTCTGAATGGTAGTTATGTTATGACATTTTCAATTGATGATTTCGAAGACTTATTAAATTCTTATGGAAATTAATAGACATTGTTTTATTGTTAATTTAAAATGCAACAGAATTTCAAAGATAATCGCAATATTCGTTTAATAGTACGTTTACACCGCACCCAAATTCAGCAATTCGGCTAGTTTCTGCATTTCAGGGCAAATGCATTGCATTTTGGCATACATTTCCTGCATTTCGGAATGTTGCATTTCAGCGAAATGCAGAATTTTGTCCCTGCATTTGTAAGTTCGTCAAATCGAACAATCCTCTTCACAAATTCAGCACGTCATGCAATGACATTTCAGCCCGCTGACATAAACAAAAAAACAGCTGGCAACAAAACAATAAATCATTTCAAGTGATCATTGCAATAAAAATGGAATATATATGTCTGAATTACCATTTAAATTCATTTTTAAATTAATATAACAAGCTAAAAGGTTCACCCACTTCTGATTTCTAATCAGAAAAAAATATCAATAATAAATTCTGACACTAGCTGTCATTTGAAATGCTGAAGTTGCAGTGGGAACACAAAATTGGATTCTGAAATTTTTTTCCTGAAATGCTGAATTTGGGTGCTATATTTCAATAGAAAATAAGACTGTCCCTTATTTCGTAAATCTGAACAAAATATTTTAATTTAAATATTTTAATTAATTTGTAAAAAAAAAAATTAAAGTGGTTTAAAACAGAATGGTACAAACGGAAGTTTCATGGCTTTACTTCTGCAAAAACTTGTTTTCTTTTAAATGAAGACGAGGTATTTTATTGTCATAAAATAGAAGAATTCAGAAGAACGATTAAATTGTATAAAATTTCAAGTGAAACTAGCTGACAACCACCTAATCAGCGTAAAGGAAAGTGGAACTGTGAAATCTGGCGTCTGCGTTCGGAACGGAGAGGACCCTTTTTATTTCTACAACACTTTACTAGTTCCAAAATTGGCGGATAACCTCAGATCGATTAGTAAAGCAACAGATCAAGGTTACAAATTGGTTTTTGAAGGGTCTGGAGCCAACATCTTAGATAAATCAAATCGTATAATGATGAAAGCCGAAAGGAACGGTTTGTTCTACTTAGTCGTAAATGAAAAGGCACAGATTAGCAGTGGGACAGTTGGAACCCCTAGTTTTCGCTATGGATCTCTTATGTCTTGGCACAAAAAGCTGGGACATGTCAACTTTAATTCTTTAAGGGTTTTAAGTTTTCAAAGGAGGTGGTTCGTGGGTTGCCAGACAAATTCAACGATGACGTCGGTACCTGTACGACATGTATTCGAGCGAAACAAACACAGACCCCTTTTCCGAGTAGCAACGATAAGAAAACATCGCAGTGACTGCAGCTAGTGCACTCAGATATCTGCGGCTCCATGCGGACGGAATCTCTTGGGAAATTCAAATGCTTTATCACGTTCATCGACGATTTTTCACGGAAGATGTTTGGAAAGTTGTATTCTGCATCAAAAGAGTGTCCCACACACGCCGCATCAGAATGGTATCACTGAAGGGGCAAATCGGACCTTGACCGAAATGGCGAGGTGCCTTATGAACAAAGGCGAACTACCTAAGTTCATGGGGGTAGAATTGGTCAACGAAATCGATGCCCAACCAAATCTAAGCAGCAGATGCAAACCAAGAAGTCAAGTCAATGTTTTTACGTTTTACAACTTTGGATTATCTTCTTCAATTCAGATTTATGTTGCGTTCATATTAAATGGCTTTTTAGGATTCCGTACCAGAATGGTACAAACGTAGCTTTCGCGGTTTTACTTTTGCAAAGACATGTTTTCTTTTAAATTAAGGAATTAAGATGAGGTTTAACTGCCCAACGGGGATATTTTTATATATTTATTATATTTCACATAGTAATAGAATTGCAATACAAAGAAATGTTGTAACACATTTAAGTTTATTACCAATAAAATTGACATAATTTTATTGTTTATACGAGAACTTAAAGAATGTCCGAAACCTTTCCAAATCGAACAGGTTTCAATATTTATCGGTTTTCAAATACGTATATATACCTCACAAGTTTCCAGTACTCTTTCTAAAAAAATGTCTCAGACCTGTTCGTTAATTGAACAAAGTAGAATAAAAAAAACTGTTTTATGAACTTTATGCAACTGTGTAGTGAAAATTTTCTGTAAATTTTAATTACTGCAATATGCTGTATGAATGCAATATGTTGTATTAACTGTAGAAATAAAACCACTTATTTTGTGTTACAACTCAAAATTTATGATGATTCTTTATTTTATGTTTTGCCTTTTATGTAGTAAAGTTTAAAAACAATTTATGACATTTGTGGGGCGTTGTTGTATTGTTTTAGAGCTGTTTGTTTTGTGATAAATGTTTTAGCATCGAACATTCTCCCCCCTCAGTGAACGATGTTCTCAACTGCTTCTTCGTTGCATCTTGAACTTGCATAATTGCTTTAAATCCTAAGTGTCTGCACTTCATTATCAATAAACTTCCTTATCGACCTCAAAACGACCCTGTTGCCTTGGACTCATTTACGTTTCATCTAAAGAAACACCATATTAATACATGGAATGAAACACATACTAAATGGACAAGGGCGAGACGATATTAGTTCTACTAATGATCTACGTGCATCTCCCTTGCACTGCTGCCTGGATAGTGTGCTTGGATTGTTTACGACCCGATCATAGACTGTAACGCGGGGCACAGTGCAAGGGGCATCTTAAGTTTGTGGACTGGAACTCCATGTGAAAGGGTGGTTCGGTTCAATTGTTTCTTTTAGTGATTCGTAGTGTCATGTTCGCGTGGTTTAATCGTGTGTTTATTTGTTTAAATTCATGTGGAATAATGTGGTAAGTAATTTATTAGTTTTATTATTTATTTGTAATTGTTTTTTTTAATTAATTTTAAACGGTTTATTAGGTTTATTTATTGAATTTCAATTTGGTTTCGGGGTGGGTTAGTGTGCATAGGTGTGTGTGTGTATGTTCGCATAGAATAATTTTTATGAATGAAATATTGCGAGTGCGTAACGTATGAATTGCCTTCAAGAAATGGGTTTTGCTTCGAGAGTGCAATGATAGATTGTGTGATTGATGCTATGAGTATGAATTAGGATAAATAAGTGGACTGTATGTATGATACATGATACACAGAATACAAGGTAATATATTCCCGCTCCTTATTTTTTTCATTGGTTGCGTGTGTGACGTCAGTCACTGAGTAAAATTTTGACAGCAGTGCTTCGTTTCGCGCAATTTTTAATCAGTATTGGACGAAATTTGTGTTAAAAGTATAAGAATATACATTTTTGAAAATGGTAATTTGTGCAGTGTATGGTTGCAAAACATCCAAGGACAAAACGTGTACAAAATATGCCGTAAATAGTGACACAAAACTATATAGTTTCCCAAGAGATCCACAAACGGCAAAGATTTGGGCGCATAAATGTGGTCGAAAGGACAAAATTAATTTTAAATACGCTGTCATTTGCTCTAAGCACTTTACGAAAGAGCAATATAGGCGCAATTTGCAACATGAGTTGCTAAATTACATGCCCAAAAACTGCAGAGATTTGCAAGATGATGCTGTTCCAACAGAACATCTTCCGTTTCCTAGTGGCAATAAACATATGGAAGAAATAAATACGAAGATAACTGAAAGGTTACAGAGAAGAAGTGACCATGCTGAAGCATTATCCTTGGTTAATGACTATATTAACCAGGAAGACCAACATGCCGAAGGCTATGGGAATGAAGAACAAGAACCCTAAAAAAATTGGTCAACGATGTCAGATCCATTCGCAGCGACGCTGATGTACGTTGAAATGCCCAAGTATTACACTTGGAATCAATCAACAAAGAAATTACAACGTCGCAAACAAGGAACCCCAGTTCCAGATTGGCCACAGGTGTTTTCCAGTGATGCGCTAGGTTGCATGTATAATGTTCATCCTAGAAATTATGAATGTTTTTATTTGCGGCTGCTGTTGGTAAATGTACGTGGACCAAAATCATTTGTGCATTTGAAAACTGTGAATGGCCACCAATGCCAAACATATCGAGAAGCATGTCAACTATTGGGTTTGCTGGAGAACGATTCTCATTGGGATTTAACACTTGCGGATTCAGTTGTTTCATCAAATGCGTACCAAATACGAACGCTGTTCGCAATTATCATCACCACATGTTTCCCTTCACAACCAATTCAGTTATGGAACAAATACAAAGACGACATATGTGAAGATATCTTGCAACGCTTGCGCATTCGAACGAATAATCCCAACATGCAAATAACCGATGAAATCTACAATGAAGGATTGATTCTGATTGAGGATCAATGCTTGACTATTGCAAACAAGCTACTGATTGAAGTTGGAATGATTGCGCCAAATCGATCGATGCACGATGCATTCAACCAAGAATTAAATCGAGAGCTGCAATACAATGTTGATACATTGCAGGAATTCGTTCGAAATAATGTGCCGTTGCTGAATGAACAGCAAAAACAAGTATACGAAACATTAATGCAAGCGGTGGACAATAATACTGGTGGTCTATTCTTCCTCGACGCACCTGGAGGAACAGGGAAAACATTTGTCATTTCATTAATTTTGGCCACTATTCGATCAGGATGTGACATAGCTTTGGCGTTAGCATCATATGGAATTGCGGCGACTCTTCTAGCTGGCGGTCGTACTGCACATTCTGCGCTTAAGTTGCCACTCAATTTAAACACAATTGATACTCCAACATGCAATATTTCCCGATCCAGTGCAATGGGAAAATTGTTGATGCAATGCAAGCTCATTGTTTGGGATGAGTGCACAATGGCACATAAGAAATCACTTCAAGCACTTAACTTCACACTGAAGGATCTTCGGCGAAATAACAAGATCTTTGGCGGCTTGATGATATTGTTGGCAGGCGATTTCCGGCAGACGTTGCCAGTAATTCCCTGTGGAACGCCAGCAGATGAATTGAATGCTTGCCTGAAGGCATCACCTATGTGGAATAACGTAAAAACATTATCGCTAACCACTAATATGAGAGTTCAACTTCAAAATGATCAAAGTGCTGCACAATTTTCCAAACAATTGTTAGCTGTTGGAAATGGAAAAGTCCCAGTTGATGCAACAACTGGGCTAATTACTCTTACCAACGACTTTTGTCGATTTGTAGACTCTCAATTAGCTCTTATTGAAAATGTTTTCCCAAACATTAGTGAGAATTATCAGAATTATGCTTGGTTAAGTCAACGAGCAATTCTCGCCGCAAATAATAATGATGTACACGCACTGAATTTCACCATTCAATCAAAAATCGCTGGCGATTTGGTGACATACAAATCCGTTGATTCCATAACAAATCCCGATGATGTAGTAAATTATCCAACGGAGTTTTTGAACTCTCTGGAGTTACCAGGATTTCCACAACATAACTTGCAACTCAAAGTTGGTTCAGTTATTATGATATTGCGTAATTTGAATCTACCGCGACTTTGCAACGGTACTCGACTTGCGGTGAAAAGACTTATGCTGAATTTGATTGAGGCAACCATTATTAACGGAAAGAACGCAGGTGAAAATGTATGTATTACTCGAATACCAATGATTTCGACTGATCTTAAGAAGTCGCAATGCCAATCGCTTAGTGTTTACGGGATAAATTTAGAAAATCATTGTTTTTCACATGGGCAGCTATACGTTGCGTGTTCACGAGTTGGGAAACCATCCGCTTTGTTTGTGTTAACGTCAGACCAAACAACAAAAAATGTGGTTTACCAAAGAGCACTTCAATGAAACGGATAATTTGCGGACACGTATAACGCTTCGATTCAGTAGTTACTTTCATTTCACTTTCATTTTTTACTTAGAGAGAGAAAGTTCAACTAAATTACACCTCAGTTTTGTAATCGAAATGAATTCATACTGTTGTGAAATGAAATAAAATTGTTCCTTTTCAAATATAAAAAAAAAATAATTTTTCCTTATCTTTTAATCCTCAAACGAAATGTTTCAAAAAACGAAGCCATCTGGTGGCGAAACGGAGTTCGCCGGGTTTGCTAGTCACCAATAAAATTGACATAATTTTATTGTTTATACGAGAACTTGAGTCCTTAAAGAATGTCCGAAAACTTTCCAAACCGAACGGGTTTCAATATTTATCGATTTTCAAACGTATTCCTTACAAGTTTCCAGTACTCTTTCTAAAAAAATGTTTCAGACACTTATTTTTAAAAAATAGTGCTTAACGAATACATTTTGTGAACATTAACTTCATTGCTTAGCTCCTTCTACTTTTTGTTTTAAAAATTTCCAATAACATTTTAAAAATAAATAACAAAATTATGGGTGTTTAGATGCTTCTGGGAAAATTGCATATGCATGAAATGTTTTCTGAGGAAAATATGTCAAAAACGGAACGGTTTCACCGGAAAATCAAATTTAAAGTAAGATTTTCCCCGAATTCTTTTATTTTTTTATATATTTCATTTTAACTTGTGGAAAATCAAATACTCTATTTTCGATACTCCTGCCTTCTTCTGTCTATGTAAACACTGTCCATGCCAATTTCACTACATCCGCTTGGTGGGGGAGTCTATCAGCTGTTCGGCATAGCTCACACGTATTCTCAGAATCGTGTCGATGAACATTTTACAAAAAAAGCTGTCAGATGAAATTAAGGGGCAAGAGAAGTAGAAATTGGATATCTCTATGTGACTGATTTGTGGAAAACAGTAAAACAATATATTCATATTTGATAATATCAAAATATTATCAACCCACCACCAAAACCATTGTTGTACTATTTTCCACTGGAAAGATGCCTATCTCGTTTGACTAATTTCTGATAGAGACCCATAACCTTCCAGCTGGAAAATCCGTAACGCATTCAGAAATTTGATAGTTAATCACGAAGCATTCCATATAATTGACAGTTAATGATAAACACATATAAATTGTCAAATCATCCAATAAAACCATTTTTAACTTAAAATAGTTTCAGCAGTAGAATAAAATACGTCGTCTGAATGGTAGTTATGTTATGACATTTTCAATTGATGATTTCGAAGACTTATTAAATTCTTATGGAAATTAATAGACATTGTTTTATTGTTAATTTAAAATGCAACAGAATTTCAAAGATAATCGCAATATTCGTTTAATAGTACGTTTACACCGCACCCAAATTCAGCAATTCGGCTAGTTTCTGCATTTCAGGGCAAATGCATTGCATTTTGGCATACATTTCCTGCATTTCGGAATGTTGCATTTCAGCGAAATGCAGAATTTTGTCCCTGCATTTGTAAGTTCGTCAAATCGAACAATCCTCTTCACAAATTCAGCACGTCATGCAATGACATTTCAGCCCGCTGACATAAACAAAAAAACAGCTGGCAACAAAACAATAAATCATTTCAAGTGATCATTGCAATAAAAATGGAATATATATGTCTGAATTACCATTTAAATTCATTTTTAAATTAATATAACAAGCTAAAAGGTTCACCCACTTCTGATTTCTAATCAGAAAAAAATATCAATGATAAATTCTGACACTAGCTGTCATTTGAAATGCTGAAGTTGCAGTGGGAACACAAAATTGGATTCTGAAATTTTTTTCCTGAAATGCTGAATTTGGGTGCTATATTTCAATAGAAAATAAGACTGTCCCTTATTTCGTAAATCTGAACAAAATATTTTAATTTAAATATTTTAATTAATTTGTAAAAAAAAAAATTAAAGTGGTTTAAAACAGAATGGTACAAACGGAAGTTTCATGGCTTTACTTCTGCAAAAACTTGTTTTCTTTTAAATGAAGACGAGGTATTTTATTGTCATAAAATAGAAGAATTCAGAAGAACGATTAAATTGTATAAAATTTCAAGTGAAACTAGCTGACAACCACCTAATCAGCGTAAAGGAAAGTGGAACTGTGAAATCTGGCGTCTGCGTTCGGAACGGAGAGGACCCTTTTTATTTCTACAACACTTTACTAGTTCCAAAATTGGCGGATAACCTCAGATCGATTAGTAAAGCAACAGATCAAGGTTACAAATTGGTTTTTGAAGGGTCTGGAGCCAACATCTTAGATAAATCAAATCGTATAATGATGAAAGCCGAAAGGAACGGTTTGTTCTACTTAGTCGTAAATGAAAAGGCACAGATTAGCAGTGGGACAGTTGGAACCCCTAGTTTTCGCTATGGATCTCTTATGTCTTGGCACAAAAAGCTGGGACATGTCAACTTTAATTCTTTAAGGGTTTTAAGTTTTCAAAGGAGGTGGTTCGTGGGTTGCCAGACAAATTCAACGATGACGTCGGTACCTGTACGACATGTATTCGAGCGAAACAAACACAGACCCCTTTTCCGAGTAGCAACGATAAGAAAACATCGCAGTGACTGCAGCTAGTGCACTCAGATATCTGCGGCTCCATGCGGACGGAATCTCTTGGGAAATTCAAATGCTTTATCACGTTCATCGACGATTTTTCACGGAAGATGTTTGGAAAGTTGTATTCTGCATCAAAAGAGTGTCCCACACACGCCGCATCAGAATGGTATCACTGAAGGGGCAAATCGGACCTTGACCGAAATGGCGAGGTGCCTTATGAACAAAGGCGAACTACCTAAGTTCATGGGGGTAGAATTGGTCAACGAAATCGATGCCCAACCAAATCTAAGCAGCAGATGCAAACCAAGAAGTCAAGTCAATGTTTTTACGTTTTACAACTTTGGATTATCTTCTTCAATTCAGATTTATGTTGCGTTCATATTAAATGGCTTTTTAGGATTCCGTACCAGAATGGTACAAACGTAGCTTTCGCGGTTTTACTTTTGCAAAGACATGTTTTCTTTTAAATTAAGGAATTAAGATGAGGTTTAACTGCCCAACGGGGATATTTTTATATATTTATTATATTTCACATAGTAATAGAATTGCAATACAAAGAAATGTTGTAACACATTTAAGTTTATTACCAATAAAATTGACATAATTTTATTGTTTATACGAGAACTTAAAGAATGTCCGAAACCTTTCCAAATCGAACAGGTTTCAATATTTATCGGTTTTCAAATACGTATATATACCTCACAAGTTTCCAGTACTCTTTCTAAAAAAATGTCTCAGACCTGTTCGTTAATTGAACAAAGTAGAATAAAAAAAACTGTTTTATGAACTTTATGCAACTGTGTAGTGAAAATTTTCTGTAAATTTTAATTACTGCAATATGCTGTATGAATGCAATATGTTGTATTAACTGTAGAAATAAAACCACTTATTTTGTGTTACAACTCAAAATTTATGATGATTCTTTATTTTATGTTTTGCCTTTTATGTAGTAAAGTTTAAAAACAATTTATGACATTTGTGGGGCGTTGTTGTATTGTTTTAGAGCTGTTTGTTTTGTGATAAATGTTTTAGCATCGAACATTCTCCCCCCTCAGTGAACGATGTTCTCAACTGCTTCTTCGTTGCATCTTGAACTTGCATAATTGCTTTAAATCCTAAGTGTCTGCACTTCATTATCAATAAACTTCCTTATCGACCTCAAAACGACCCTGTTGCCTTGGACTCATTTACGTTTCATCTAAAGAAACACCATATTAATACATGGAATGAAACACATACTAAATGGACAAGGGCGAGACGATATTAGTTCTACTAATGATCTACGTGCATCTCCCTTGCACTGCTGCCTGGATAGTGTGCTTGGATTGTTTACGACCCGATCATAGACTGTAACGCGGGGCACAGTGCAAGGGGCATCTTAAGTTTGTGGACTGGAACTCCATGTGAAAGGGTGGTTCGGTTCAATTGTTTCTTTTAGTGATTCGTAGTGTCATGTTCGCGTGGTTTAATCGTGTGTTTATTTGTTTAAATTCATGTGGAATAATGTGGTAAGTAATTTATTAGTTTTATTATTTATTTGTAATTGTTTTTTTTAATTAATTTTAAACGGTTTATTAGGTTTATTTATTGAATTTCAATTTGGTTTCGGGGTGGGTTAGTGTGCATAGGTGTGTGTGTGTATGTTCGCATAGAATAATTTTTATGAATGAAATATTGCGAGTGCGTAACGTATGAATTGCCTTCAAGAAATGGGTTTTGCTTCGAGAGTGCAATGATAGATTGTGTGATTGATGCTATGAGTATGAATTAGGATAAATAAGTGGACTGTATGTATGATACATGATACACAGAATACAAGGTAATATATTCCCGCTCCTTATTTTTTTCATTGGTTGCGTGTGTGACGTCAGTCACTGAGTAAAATTTTGACAGCAGTGCTTCGTTTCGCGCAATTTTTAATCAGTATTGGACGAAATTTGTGTTAAAAGTAAAAGAATATACATTTTTGAAAATGGTAATTTGTGCAGTGTATGGTTGCAAAACATCCAAGGACAAAACGTGTACAAAATATGCCGTAAATAGTGACACAAAACTATATAGTTTCCCAAGAGATCCACAAACGGCAAAGATTTGGGCGCATAAATGTGGTCGAAAGGACAAAATTAATTTTAAATACGCTGTCATTTGCTCTAAGCACTTTACGAAAGAGCAATATAGGCGCAATTTGCAACATGAGTTGCTAAATTACATGCCCAAAAACTGCAGAGATTTGCAAGATGATGCTGTTCCAACAGAACATCTTCCGTTTCCTAGTGGCAATAAACATATGGAAGAAATAAATACGAAGATAACTGAAAGGTTACAGAGAAGAAGTGACCATGCTGAAGCATTATCCTTGGTTAATGACTATATTAACCAGGAAGACCAACATGCCGAAGGCTATGGGAATGAAGAACAAGAACCCTAAAAAAATTGGTCAACGATGTCAGATCCATTCGCAGCGACGCTGATGTACGTTGAAATGCCCAAGTATTACACTTGGAATCAATCAACAAAGAAATTACAACGTCGCAAACAAGGAACCCCAGTTCCAGATTGGCCACAGGTGTTTTCCAGTGATGCGCTAGGTTGCATGTATAATGTTCATCCTAGAAATTATGAATGTTTTTATTTGCGGCTGCTGTTGGTAAATGTACGTGGACCAAAATCATTTGTGCATTTGAAAACTGTGAATGGCCACCAATGCCAAACATATCGAGAAGCATGTCAACTATTGGGTTTGCTGGAGAACGATTCTCATTGGGATTTAACACTTGCGGATTCAGTTGTTTCATCAAATGCGTACCAAATACGAACGCTGTTCGCAATTATCATCACCACATGTTTCCCTTCACAACCAATTCAGTTATGGAACAAATACAAAGACGACATATGTGAAGATATCTTGCATCGCTTGCGCATTCGAACGAATAATCCCAACATGCAAATAACCGATGAAATCTACAATGAAGGATTGATTCTGATTGAGGATCAATGCTTGACTATTGCAAACAAGCTACTGATTGAAGTTGGAATGATTGCGCCAAATCGATCGATGCACGATGCATTCAACCAAGAATTAAATCGAGAGCTGCAATACAATGTTGATACATTGCAGGAATTCGTTCGAAATAATGTGCCGTTGCTGAATGAACAGCAAAAACAAGTATACGAAACATTAATGCAAGCGGTGGACAATAATACTGGTGGTCTATTCTTCCTCGACGCACCTGGAGGAACAGGGAAAACATTTGTCATTTCATTAATTTTGGCCACTATTCGATCAGGATGTGACATAGCTTTGGCGTTAGCATCATATGGAATTGCGGCGACTCTTCTAGCTGGCGGTCGTACTGCACATTCTGCGCTTAAGTTGCCACTCAATTTAAACACAATTGATACTCCAACATGCAATATTTCCCGATCCAGTGCAATGGGAAAATTGTTGATGCAATGCAAGCTCATTGTTTGGGATGAGTGCACAATGGCACATAAGAAATCACTTCAAGCACTTAACTTCACACTGAAGGATCTTCGGCGAAATAACAAGATCTTTGGCGGCTTGATGATATTGTTGGCAGGCGATTTCCGGCAGACGTTGCCAGTAATTCCCTGTGGAACGCCAGCAGATGAATTGAATGCTTGCCTGAAGGCATCACCTATGTGGAATAACGTAAAAACATTATCGCTAACCACTAATATGAGAGTTCAACTTCAAAATGATCAAAGTGCTGCACAATTTTCCAAACAATTGTTAGCTGTTGGAAATGGAAAAGTCCCAGTTGATGCAACAACTGGGCTAATTACTCTTACCAACGACTTTTGTCGATTTGTAGACTCTCAATTAGCTCTTATTGAAAATGTTTTCCCAAACATTAGTGAGAATTATCAGAATTATGCTTGGTTAAGTCAACGAGCAATTCTCGCCGCAAATAATAATGATGTACACGCACTGAATTTCACCATTCAATCAAAAATCGCTGGCGATTTGGTGACATACAAATCCGTTGATTCCATAACAAATCCCGATGATGTAGTAAATTATCCAACGGAGTTTTTGAACTCTCTGGAGTTACCAGGATTTCCACAACATAACTTGCAACTCAAAGTTGGTTCAGTTATTATGATATTGCGTAATTTGAATCTACCGCGACTTTGCAACGGTACTCGACTTGCGGTGAAAAGACTTATGCTGAATTTGATTGAGGCAACCATTATTAACGGAAAGAACGCAGGTGAAAATGTATGTATTACTCGAATACCAATGATTTCGACTGATCTTAAGAAGTCGCAATGCCAATCGCTTAGTGTTTACGGGATAAATTTAGAAAATCATTGTTTTTCACATGGGCAGCTATACGTTGCGTGTTCACGAGTTGGGAAACCATCCGCTTTGTTTGTGTTAACGTCAGACCAAACAACAAAAAATGTGGTTTACCAAAGAGCACTTCAATGAAACGGATAATTTGCGGACACGTATAACGCTTCGATTCAGTAGTTACTTTCATTTCACTTTCATTTTTTACTTAGAGAGAGAAAGTTCAACTAAATTACACCTCAGTTTTGTAATCGAAATGAATTCATACTGTTGTGAAATGAAATAAAATTGTTCCTTTTCAAATATAAAAAAAAAATAATTTTTCCTTATCTTTTAATCCTCAAACGAAATGTTTCAAAAAACGAAGCCATCTGGTGGCGAAACGGAGTTCGCCGGGTTTGCTAGTCACCAATAAAATTGACATAATTTTATTGTTTATACGAGAACTTGAGTCCTTAAAGAATGTCCGAAAACTTTCCAAACCGAACGGGTTTCAATATTTATCGATTTTCAAACGTATTCCTTACAAGTTTCCAGTACTCTTTCTAAAAAAATGTTTCAGACACTTATTTTTAAAAAATAGTGCTTAACGAATACATTTTGTGAACATTAACTTCATTGCTTAGCTCCTTCTACTTTTTGTTTTAAAAATTTCCAATAACATTTTAAAAATAAATAACAAAATTATGGGTGTTTAGATGCTTCTGGGAAAATTGCATATGCATGAAATGTTTTCTGAGGAAAATATGTCAAAAACGGAACGGTTTCACCGGAAAATCAAATTTAAAGTAAGATTTTCCCCGAATTCTTTTATTTTTTTATATATTTCATTTTAACTTGTGGAAAATCAAATACTCTATTTTCGATACTCCTGCCTTCTTCTGTCTATGTAAACACTGTCCATGCCAATTTCACTACATCCGCTTGGTGGGGGAGTCTATCAGCTGTTCGGCATAGCTCACACGTATTCTCAGAATCGTGTCGATGAACATTTTACAAAAAAAGCTGTCAGATGAAATTAAGGGGCAAGAGAAGTAGAAATTGGATATCTCTATGTGACTGATTTGTGGAAAACAGTAAAACAATATATTCATATTTGATAATATCAAAATATTATCAACCCACCACCAAAACCATTGTTGTACTATTTTCCACTGGAAAGATGCCTATCTCGTTTGACTAATTTCTGATAGAGACCCATAACCTTCCAGCTGGAAAATCCGTAACGCATTCAGAAATTTGATAGTTAATCACGAAGCATTCCATATAATTGACAGTTAATGATAAACACATATAAATTGTCAAATCATCCAATAAAACCATTTTTAACTTAAAATAGTTTCAGCAGTAGAATAAAATACGTCGTCTGAATGGTAATTATGTTATGACATTTTCAATTGATGATTTCGAAGACTTATTAAATTCTTATGGAAATTAATAGACATTGTTTTATTGTTAATTTAAAATGCAACAGAATTTCAAAGATAATCGCAATATTCGTTTAATAGTACGTTTACACCGCACCCAAATTCAGCAATTCGGCTAGTTTCTGCATTTCAGGGCAAATGCATTGCATTTTGGCATACATTTCCTGCATTTCGGAATGTTGCATTTCAGCGAAATGCAGAATTTTGTCCCTGCATTTGTAAGTTCGTCAAATCGAACAATCCTCTTCACAAATTCAGCACGTCATGCAATGACATTTCAGCCCGCTGACATAAACAAAAAAACAGCTGGCAACAAAACAATAAATCATTTCAAGTGATCATTGCAATAAAAATGGAATATATATGTCTGAATTACCATTTAAATTCATTTTTAAATTAATATAACAAGCTAAAAGGTTCACCCACTTCTGATTTCTAATCAGAAAAAAATATCAATAATAAATTCTGACACTAGCTGTCATTTGAAATGCTGAAGTTGCAGTGGGAACACAAAATTGGATTCTGAAATTTTTTTCCTGAAATGCTGAATTTGGGTGCTATATTTCAATAGAAAATAAGACTGTCCCTTATTTCGTAAATCTGAACAAAATATTTTAATTTAAATATTTTAATTAATTTGTAAAAAAAAAAATTAAAGTGGTTTAAAACAGAATGGTACAAACGGAAGTTTCATGGCTTTACTTCTGCAAAAACTTGTTTTCTTTTAAATGAAGACGAGGTATTTTATTGTCATAAAATAGAAGAATTCAGAAGAACGATTAAATTGTATAAAATTTCAAGTGAAACTAGCTGACAACCACCTAATCAGCGTAAAGGAAAGTGGAACTGTGAAATCTGGCGTCTGCGTTCGGAACGGAGAGGACCCTTTTTATTTCTACAACACTTTACTAGTTCCAAAATTGGCGGATAACCTCAGATCGATTAGTAAAGCAACAGATCAAGGTTACAAATTGGTTTTTGAAGGGTCTGGAGCCAACATCTTAGATAAATCAAATCGTATAATGATGAAAGCCGAAAGGAACGGTTTGTTCTACTTAGTCGTAAATGAAAAGGCACAGATTAGCAGTGGGACAGTTGGAACCCCTAGTTTTCGCTATGGATCTCTTATGTCTTGGCACAAAAAGCTGGGACATGTCAACTTTAATTCTTTAAGGGTTTTAAGTTTTCAAAGGAGGTGGTTCGTGGGTTGCCAGACAAATTCAACGATGACGTCGGTACCTGTACGACATGTATTCGAGCGAAACAAACACAGACCCCTTTTCCGAGTAGCAACGATAAGAAAACATCGCAGTGACTGCAGCTAGTGCACTCAGATATCTGCGGCTCCATGCGGACGGAATCTCTTGGGAAATTCAAATGCTTTATCACGTTCATCGACGATTTTTCACGGAAGATGTTTGGAAAGTTGTATTCTGCATCAAAAGAGTGTCCCACACACGCCGCATCAGAATGGTATCACTGAAGGGGCAAATCGGACCTTGACCGAAATGGCGAGGTGCCTTATGAACAAAGGCGAACTACCTAAGTTCATGGGGGTAGAATTGGTCAACGAAATCGATGCCCAACCAAATCTAAGCAGCAGATGCAAACCAAGAAGTCAAGTCAATGTTTTTACGTTTTACAACTTTGGATTATCTTCTTCAATTCAGATTTATGTTGCGTTCATATTAAATGGCTTTTTTGGATTCCGTACCAGAATGGTACAAACGTAGCTTTCGCGGTTTTACTTTTGCAAAGACATGTTTTCTTTTAAATTAAGGAATTAAGATGAGGTTTAACTGCCCAACGGGGATATTTTTATATATTTATTATATTTCACATAGTAATAGAATTGCAATACAAAGAAATGTTGTAACACATTTAAGTTTATTACCAATAAAATTGACATAATTTTATTGTTTATACGAGAACTTAAAGAATGTCCGAAACCTTTCCAAATCGAACAGGTTTCAATATTTATCGGTTTTCAAATACGTATATATACCTCACAAGTTTCCAGTACTCTTTCTAAAAAAATGTCTCAGACCTGTTCGTTAATTGAACAAAGTAGAATAAAAAAAACTGTTTTATGAACTTTATGCAACTGTGTAGTGAAAATTTTCTGTAAATTTTAATTACTGCAATATGCTGTATGAATGCAATATGTTGTATTAACTGTAGAAATAAAACCACTTATTTTGTGTTACAACTCAAAATTTATGATGATTCTTTATTTTATGTTTTGCCTTTTATGTAGTAAAGTTTAAAAACAATTTATGACATTTGTGGGGCGTTGTTGTATTGTTTTAGAGCTGTTTGTTTTGTGATAAATGTTTTAGCATCGAACATTCTCCCCCCTCAGTGAACGATGTTCTCAACTGCTTCTTCGTTGCATCTTGAACTTGCATAATTGCTTTAAATCCTAAGTGTCTGCACTTCATTATCAATAAACTTCCTTATCGACCTCAAAACGACCCTGTTGCCTTGGACTCATTTACGTTTCATCTAAAGAAACACCATATTAATACATGGAATGAAACACATACTAAATGGACAAGGGCGAGACGATATTAGTTCTACTAATGATCTACGTGCATCTCCCTTGCACTGCTGCCTGGATAGTGTGCTTGGATTGTTTACGACCCGATCATAGACTGTAACGCGGGGCACAGTGCAAGGGGCATCTTAAGTTTGTGGACTGGAACTCCATGTGAAAGGGTGGTTCGGTTCAATTGTTTCTTTTAGTGATTCGTAGTGTCATGTTCGCGTGGTTTAATCGTGTGTTTATTTGTTTAAATTCATGTGGAATAATGTGGTAAGTAATTTATTAGTTTTATTATTTATTTGTAATTGTTTTTTTTAATTAATTTTAAACGGTTTATTAGGTTTATTTATTGAATTTCAATTTGGTTTCGGGGTGGGTTAGTGTGCATAGGTGTGTGTGTGTATGTTCGCATAGAATAATTTTTATGAATGAAATATTGCGAGTGCGTAACGTATGAATTGCCTTCAAGAAATGGGTTTTGCTTCGAGAGTGCAATGATAGATTGTGTGATTGATGCTATGAGTATGAATTAGGATAAATAAGTGGACTGTATGTATGATACATGATACACAGAATACAAGGTAATATATTCCCGCTCCTTATTTTTTTCATTGGTTGCGTGTGTGACGTCAGTCAATGAGTAAAATTTTGACAGCAGTGCTTCGTTTCGCGCAATTTTTAATCAGTATTGGACGAAATTTGTGTTAAAAGTAAAAGAATATACATTTTTGAAAATGGTAATTTGTGCAGTGTATGGTTGCAAAACATCCAAGGACAAAACGTGTACAAAATATGCCGTAAATAGTGACACAAAACTATATAGTTTCCCAAGAGATCCACAAACGGCAAAGATTTGGGCGCATAAATGTGGTCGAAAGGACAAAATTAATTTTAAATACGCTGTCATTTGCTCTAAGCACTTTACGAAAGAGCAATATAGGCGCAATTTGCAACATGAGTTGCTAAATTACATGCCCAAAAACTGCAGAGATTTGCAAGATGATGCTGTTCCAACAGAACATCTTCCGTTTCCTAGTGGCAATAAACATATGGAAGAAATAAATACGAAGATAACTGAAAGGTTACAGAGAAGAAGTGACCATGCTGAAGCATTATCCTTGGTTAATGACTATATTAACCAGGAAGACCAACATGCCGAAGGCTATGGGAATGAAGAACAAGAACCCTAAAAAAATTGGTCAACGATGTCAGATCCATTCGCAGCGACGCTGATGTACGTTGAAATGCCCAAGTATTACACTTGGAATCAATCAACAAAGAAATTACAACGTCGCAAACAAGGAACCCCAGTTCCAGATTGGCCACAGGTGTTTTCCAGTGATGCGCTAGGTTGCATGTATAATGTTCATCCTAGAAATTATGAATGTTTTTATTTGCGGCTGCTGTTGGTAAATGTACGTGGACCAAAATCATTTGTGCATTTGAAAACTGTGAATGGCCACCAATGCCAAACATATCGAGAAGCATGTCAACTATTGGGTTTGCTGGAGAACGATTCTCATTGGGATTTAACACTTGCGGATTCAGTTGTTTCATCAAATGCGTACCAAATACGAACGCTGTTCGCAATTATCATCACCACATGTTTCCCTTCACAACCAATTCAGTTATGGAACAAATACAAAGACGACATATGTGAAGATATCTTGCATCGCTTGCGCATTCGAACGAATAATCCCAACATGCAAATAACCGATGAAATCTACAATGAAGGATTGATTCTGATTGAGGATCAATGCTTGACTATTGCAAACAAGCTACTGATTGAAGTTGGAATGATTGCGCCAAATCGATCGATGCACGATGCATTCAACCAAGAATTAAATCGAGAGCTGCAATACAATGTTGATACATTGCAGGAATTCGTTCGAAATAATGTGCCGTTGCTGAATGAACAGCAAAAACAAGTATACGAAACATTAATGCAAGCGGTGGACAATAATACTGGTGGTCTATTCTTCCTCGACGCACCTGGAGGAACAGGGAAAACATTTGTCATTTCATTAATTTTGGCCACTATTCGATCAGGATGTGACATAGCTTTGGCGTTAGCATCATATGGAATTGCGGCGACTCTTCTAGCTGGCGGTCGTACTGCACATTCTGCGCTTAAGTTGCCACTCAATTTAAACACAATTGATACTCCAACATGCAATATTTCCCGATCCAGTGCAATGGGAAAATTGTTGATGCAATGCAAGCTCATTGTTTGGGATGAGTGCACAATGGCACATAAGAAATCACTTCAAGCACTTAACTTCACACTGAAGGATCTTCGGCGGCTTGATGATATTGTTGGCAGGCGATTTCCGGCAGACGTTGCCAGTAATTCCCTGTGGAACGCCAGCAGATGAATTGAATGCTTGCCTGAAGGCATCACCTATGTGGAATAACGTAAAAACATTATCGCTAACCACTAATATGAGAGTTCAACTTCAAAATGATCAAAGTGCTGCACAATTTTCCAAACAATTGTTAGCTGTTGGAAATGGAAAAGTCCCAGTTGATGCAACAACTGGGCTAATTACTCTTACCAACGACTTTTGTCGATTTGTAGACTCTCAATTAGCTCTTATTGAAAATGTTTTCCCAAACATTAGTGAGAATTATCAGAATTATGCTTGGTTAAGTCAACGAGCAATTCTCGCCGCAAATAATAATGATGTACACGCACTGAATTTCACCATTCAATCAAAAATCGCTGGCGATTTGGTGACATACAAATCCGTTGATTCCATAACAAATCCCGATGATGTAGTAAATTATCCAACGGAGTTTTTGAACTCTCTGGAGTTACCAGGATTTCCACAACATAACTTGCAACTCAAAGTTGGTTCAGTTATTATGATATTGCGTAATTTGAATCTACCGCGACTTTGCAACGGTACTCGACTTGCGGTGAAAAGACTTATGCTGAATTTGATTGAGGCAACCATTATTAACGGAAAGAACGCAGGTGAAAATGTATGTATTACTCGAATACCAATGATTTCGACTGATCTTAAGAAGTCGCAATGCCAATCGCTTAGTGTTTACGGGATAAATTTAGAAAATCATTGTTTTTCACATGGGCAGCTATACGTTGCGTGTTCACGAGTTGGGAAACCATCCGCTTTGTTTGTGTTAACGTCAGACCAAACAACAAAAAATGTGGTTTACCAAAGAGCACTTCAATGAAACGGATAATTTGCGGACACGTATAACGCTTCGATTCAGTAGTTACTTTCATTTCACTTTCATTTTTTACTTAGAGAGAGAAAGTTCAACTAAATTACACCTCAGTTTTGTAATCGAAATGAATTCATACTGTTGTGAAATGAAATAAAATTGTTCCTTTTCAAATATAAAAAAAAAATAATTTTTCCTTATCTTTTAATCCTCAAACGAAATGTTTCAAAAAACGAAGCCATCTGGTGGCGAAACGGAGTTCGCCGGGTTTGCTAGTCACCAATAAAATTGACATAATTTTATTGTTTATACGAGAACTTGAGTCCTTAAAGAATGTCCGAAAACTTTCCAAACCGAACGGGTTTCAATATTTATCGATTTTCAAACGTATTCCTTACAAGTTTCCAGTACTCTTTCTAAAAAAATGTTTCAGACACTTATTTTTAAAAAATAGTGCTTAACGAATACATTTTGTGAACATTAACTTCATTGCTTAGCTCCTTCTACTTTTTGTTTTAAAAATTTCCAATAACATTTTAAAAATAAATAACAAAATTATGGGTGTTTAGATGCTTCTGGGAAAATTGCATATGCATGAAATGTTTTCTGAGGAAAATATGTCAAAAACGGAACGGTTTCACCGGAAAATCAAATTTAAAGTAAGATTTTCCCCGAATTCTTTTATTTTTTTATATATTTCATTTTAACTTGTGGAAAATCAAATACTCTATTTTCGATACTCCTGCCTTCTTCTGTCTATGTAAACACTGTCCATGCCAATTTCACTACATCCGCTTGGTGGGGGAGTCTATCAGCTGTTCGGCATAGCTCACACGTATTCTCAGAATCGTGTCGATGAACATTTTACAAAAAAAGCTGTCAGATGAAATTAAGGGGCAAGAGAAGTAGAAATTGGATATCTCTATGTGACTGATTTGTGGAAAACAGTAAAACAATATATTCATATTTGATAATATCAAAATATTATCAACCCACCACCAAAACCATTGTTGTACTATTTTCCACTGGAAAGATGCCTATCTCGTTTGACTAATTTCTGATAGAGACCCATAACCTTCCAGCTGGAAAATCCGTAACGCATTCAGAAATTTGATAGTTAATCACGAAGCATTCCATATAATTGACAGTTAATGATAAACACATATAAATTGTCAAATCATCCAATAAAACCATTTTTAACTTAAAATAGTTTCAGCAGTAGAATAAAATACGTCGTCTGAATGGTAGTTATGTTATGACATTTTCAATTGATGATTTCGAAGACTTATTAAATTCTTATGGAAATTAATAGACATTGTTTTATTGTTAATTTAAAATGCAACAGAATTTCAAAGATAATCGCAATATTCGTTTAATAGTACGTTTACACCGCACCCAAATTCAGCAATTCGGCTAGTTTCTGCATTTCAGGGCAAATGCATTGCATTTTGGCATACATTTCCTGCATTTCGGAATGTTGCATTTCAGCGAAATGCAGAATTTTGTCCCTGCATTTGTAAGTTCGTCAAATCGAACAATCCTCTTCACAAATTCAGCACGTCATGCAATGACATTTCAGCCCGCTGACATAAACAAAAAAACAGCTGGCAACAAAACAATAAATCATTTCAAGTGATCATTGCAATAAAAATGGAATATATATGTCTGAATTACCATTTAAATTCATTTTTAAATTAATATAACAAGCTAAAAGGTTCACCCACTTCTGATTTCTAATCAGAAAAAAATATCAATAATAAATTCTGACACTAGCTGTCATTTGAAATGCTGAAGTTGCAGTGGGAACACAAAATTGGATTCTGAAATTTTTTTCCTGAAATGCTGAATTTGGGTGCTATATTTCAATAGAAAATAAGACTGTCCCTTATTTCGTAAATCTGAACAAAATATTTTAATTTAAATATTTTAATTAATTTGTAAAAAAAAAAATTAAAGTGGTTTAAAACAGAATGGTACAAACGGAAGTTTCATGGCTTTACTTCTGCAAAAACTTGTTTTCTTTTAAATGAAGACGAGGTATTTTATTGTCATAAAATAGAAGAATTCAGAAGAACGATTAAATTGTATAAAATTTCAAGTGAAACTAGCTGACAACCACCTAATCAGCGTAAAGGAAAGTGGAACTGTGAAATCTGGCGTCTGCGTTCGGAACGGAGAGGACCCTTTTTATTTCTACAACACTTTACTAGTTCCAAAATTGGCGGATAACCTCAGATCGATTAGTAAAGCAACAGATCAAGGTTACAAATTGGTTTTTGAAGGGTCTGGAGCCAACATCTTAGATAAATCAAATCGTATAATGATGAAAGCCGAAAGGAACGGTTTGTTCTACTTAGTCGTAAATGAAAAGGCACAGATTAGCAGTGGGACAGTTGGAACCCCTAGTTTTCGCTATGGATCTCTTATGTCTTGGCACAAAAAGCTGGGACATGTCAACTTTAATTCTTTAAGGGTTTTAAGTTTTCAAAGGAGGTGGTTCGTGGGTTGCCAGACAAATTCAACGATGACGTCGGTACCTGTACGACATGTATTCGAGCGAAACAAACACAGACCCCTTTTCCGAGTAGCAACGATAAGAAAACATCGCAGTGACTGCAGCTAGTGCACTCAGATATCTGCGGCTCCATGCGGACGGAATCTCTTGGGAAATTCAAATGCTTTATCACGTTCATCGACGATTTTTCACGGAAGATGTTTGGAAAGTTGTATTCTGCATCAAAAGAGTGTCCCACACACGCCGCATCAGAATGGTATCACTGAAGGGGCAAATCGGACCTTGACCGAAATGGCGAGGTGCCTTATGAACAAAGGCGAACTACCTAAGTTCATGGGGGTAGAATTGGTCAACGAAATCGATGCCCAACCAAATCTAAGCAGCAGATGCAAACCAAGAAGTCAAGTCAATGTTTTTACGTTTTACAACTTTGGATTATCTTCTTCAATTCAGATTTATGTTGCGTTCATATTAAATGGCTTTTTTGGATTCCGTACCAGAATGGTACAAACGTAGCTTTCGCGGTTTTACTTTTGCAAAGACATGTTTTCTTTTAAATTAAGGAATTAAGATGAGGTTTAACTGCCCAACGGGGATATTTTTATATATTTATTATATTTCACATAGTAATAGAATTGCAATACAAAGAAATGTTGTAACACATTTAAGTTTATTACCAATAAAATTGACATAATTTTATTGTTTATACGAGAACTTAAAGAATGTCCGAAACCTTTCCAAATCGAACAGGTTTCAATATTTATCGGTTTTCAAATACGTATATATACCTCACAAGTTTCCAGTACTCTTTCTAAAAAAATGTCTCAGACCTGTTCGTTAATTGAACAAAGTAGAATAAAAAAAACTGTTTTATGAACTTTATGCAACTGTGTAGTGAAAATTTTCTGTAAATTTTAATTACTGCAATATGCTGTATGAATGCAATATGTTGTATTAACTGTAGAAATAAAACCACTTATTTTGTGTTACAACTCAAAATTTATGATGATTCTTTATTTTATGTTTTGCCTTTTATGTAGTAAAGTTTAAAAACAATTTATGACATTTGTGGGGCGTTGTTGTATTGTTTTAGAGCTGTTTGTTTTGTGATAAATGTTTTAGCATCGAACATTCTCCCCCCTCAGTGAACGATGTTCTCAACTGCTTCTTCGTTGCATCTTGAACTTGCATAATTGCTTTAAATCCTAAGTGTCTGCACTTCATTATCAATAAACTTCCTTATCGACCTCAAAACGACCCTGTTGCCTTGGACTCATTTACGTTTCATCTAAAGAAACACCATATTAATACATGGAATGAAACACATACTAAATGGACAAGGGCGAGACGATATTAGTTCTACTAATGATCTACGTGCATCTCCCTTGCACTGCTGCCTGGATAGTGTGCTTGGATTGTTTACGACCCGATCATAGACTGTAACGCGGGGCACAGTGCAAGGGGCATCTTAAGTTTGTGGACTGGAACTCCATGTGAAAGGGTGGTTCGGTTCAATTGTTTCTTTTAGTGATTCGTAGTGTCATGTTCGCGTGGTTTAATCGTGTGTTTATTTGTTTAAATTCATGTGGAATAATGTGGTAAGTAATTTATTAGTTTTATTATTTATTTGTAATTGTTTTTTTTAATTAATTTTAAACGGTTTATTAGGTTTATTTATTGAATTTCAATTTGGTTTCGGGGTGGGTTAGTGTGCATAGGTGTGTGTGTGTATGTTCGCATAGAATAATTTTTATGAATGAAATATTGCGAGTGCGTAACGTATGAATTGCCTTCAAGAAATGGGTTTTGCTTCGAGAGTGCAATGATAGATTGTGTGATTGATGCTATGAGTATGAATTAGGATAAATAAGTGGACTGTATGTATGATACATGATACACAGAATACAAGGTAATATATTCCCGCTCCTTATTTTTTTCATTGGTTGCGTGTGTGACGTCAGTCACTGAGTAAAATTTTGACAGCAGTGCTTCGTTTCGCGCAATTTTTAATCAGTATTGGACGAAATTTGTGTTAAAAGTAAAAGAATATACATTTTTGAAAATGGTAATTTGTGCAGTGTATGGTTGCAAAACATCCAAGGACAAAACGTGTACAAAATATGCCGTAAATAGTGACACAAAACTATATAGTTTCCCAAGAGATCCACAAACGGCAAAGATTTGGGCGCATAAATGTGGTCGAAAGGACAAAATTAATTTTAAATACGCTGTCATTTGCTCTAAGCACTTTACGAAAGAGCAATATAGGCGCAATTTGCAACATGAGTTGCTAAATTACATGCCCAAAAACTGCAGAGATTTGCAAGATGATGCTGTTCCAACAGAACATCTTCCGTTTCCTAGTGGCAATAAACATATGGAAGAAATAAATACGAAGATAACTGAAAGGTTACAGAGAAGAAGTGACCATGCTGAAGCATTATCCTTGGTTAATGACTATATTAACCAGGAAGACCAACATGCCGAAGGCTATGGGAATGAAGAACAAGAACCCTAAAAAAATTGGTCAACGATGTCAGATCCATTCGCAGCGACGCTGATGTACGTTGAAATGCCCAAGTATTACACTTGGAATCAATCAACAAAGAAATTACAACGTCGCAAACAAGGAACCCCAGTTCCAGATTGGCCACAGGTGTTTTCCAGTGATGCGCTAGGTTGCATGTATAATGTTCATCCTAGAAATTATGAATGTTTTTATTTGCGGCTGCTGTTGGTAAATGTACGTGGACCAAAATCATTTGTGCATTTGAAAACTGTGAATGGCCACCAATGCCAAACATATCGAGAAGCATGTCAACTATTGGGTTTGCTGGAGAACGATTCTCATTGGGATTTAACACTTGCGGATTCAGTTGTTTCATCAAATGCGTACCAAATACGAACGCTGTTCGCAATTATCATCACCACATGTTTCCCTTCACAACCAATTCAGTTATGGAACAAATACAAAGACGACATATGTGAAGATATCTTGCATCGCTTGCGCATTCGAACGAATAATCCCAACATGCAAATAACCGATGAAATCTACAATGAAGGATTGATTCTGATTGAGGATCAATGCTTGACTATTGCAAACAAGCTACTGATTGAAGTTGGAATGATTGCGCCAAATCGATCGATGCACGATGCATTCAACCAAGAATTAAATCGAGAGCTGCAATACAATGTTGATACATTGCAGGAATTCGTTCGAAATAATGTGCCGTTGCTGAATGAACAGCAAAAACAAGTATACGAAACATTAATGCAAGCGGTGGACAATAATACTGGTGGTCTATTCTTCCTCGACGCACCTGGAGGAACAGGGAAAACATTTGTCATTTCATTAATTTTGGCCACTATTCGATCAGGATGTGACATAGCTTTGGCGTTAGCATCATATGGAATTGCGGCGACTCTTCTAGCTGGCGGTCGTACTGCACATTCTGCGCTTAAGTTGCCACTCAATTTAAACACAATTGATACTCCAACATGCAATATTTCCCGATCCAGTGCAATGGGAAAATTGTTGATGCAATGCAAGCTCATTGTTTGGGATGAGTGCACAATGGCACATAAGAAATCACTTCAAGCACTTAACTTCACACTGAAGGATCTTCGGCGGCTTGATGATATTGTTGGCAGGCGATTTCCGGCAGACGTTGCCAGTAATTCCCTGTGGAACGCCAGCAGATGAATTGAATGCTTGCCTGAAGGCATCACCTATGTGGAATAACGTAAAAACATTATCGCTAACCACTAATATGAGAGTTCAACTTCAAAATGATCAAAGTGCTGCACAATTTTCCAAACAATTGTTAGCTGTTGGAAATGGAAAAGTCCCAGTTGATGCAACAACTGGGCTAATTACTCTTACCAACGACTTTTGTCGATTTGTAGACTCTCAATTAGCTCTTATTGAAAATGTTTTCCCAAACATTAGTGAGAATTATCAGAATTATGCTTGGTTAAGTCAACGAGCAATTCTCGCCGCAAATAATAATGATGTACACGCACTGAATTTCACCATTCAATCAAAAATCGCTGGCGATTTGGTGACATACAAATCCGTTGATTCCATAACAAATCCCGATGATGTAGTAAATTATCCAACGGAGTTTTTGAACTCTCTGGAGTTACCAGGATTTCCACAACATAACTTGCAACTCAAAGTTGGTTCAGTTATTATGATATTGCCTAATTTGAATCTACCGCGACTTTGCAACGGTACTCGACTTGCGGTGAAAAGACTTATGCTGAATTTGATTGAGGCAACCATTATTAACGGAAAGAACGCAGGTGAAAATGTATGTATTACTCGAATACCAATGATTTCGACTGATCTTAAGAAGTCGCAATGCCAATCGCTTAGTGTTTACGGGATAAATTTAGAAAATCATTGTTTTTCACATGGGCAGCTATACGTTGCGTGTTCACGAGTTGGGAAACCATCCGCTTTGTTTGTGTTAACGTCAGACCAAACAACAAAAAATGTGGTTTACCAAAGAGCACTTCAATGAAACGGATAATTTGCGGACACGTATAACGCTTCGATTCAGTAGTTACTTTCATTTCACTTTCATTTTTTACTTAGAGAGAGAAAGTTCAACTAAATTACACCTCAGTTTTGTAATCGAAATGAATTCATACTGTTGTGAAATGAAATAAAATTGTTCCTTTTCAAATATAAAAAAAAAATAATTTTTCCTTATCTTTTAATCCTCAAACGAAATGTTTCAAAAAACGAAGCCATCTGGTGGCGAAACGGAGTTCGCCGGGTTTGCTAGTCACCAATAAAATTGACATAATTTTATTGTTTATACGAGAACTTGAGTCCTTAAAGAATGTCCGAAAACTTTCCAAACCGAACGGGTTTCAATATTTATCGATTTTCAAACGTATTCCTTACAAGTTTCCAGTACTCTTTCTAAAAAAATGTTTCAGACACTTATTTTTAAAAAATAGTGCTTAACGAATACATTTTGTGAACATTAACTTCATTGCTTAGCTCCTTCTACTTTTTGTTTTAAAAATTTCCAATAACATTTTAAAAATAAATAACAAAATTATGGGTGTTTAGATGCTTCTGGGAAAATTGCATATGCATGAAATGTTTTCTGAGGAAAATATGTCAAAAACGGAACGGTTTCACCGGAAAATCAAATTTAAAGTAAGATTTTCCCCGAATTCTTTTATTTTTTTATATATTTCATTTTAACTTGTGGAAAATCAAATACTCTATTTTCGATACTCCTGCCTTCTTCTGTCTATGTAAACACTGTCCATGCCAATTTCACTACATCCGCTTGGTGGGGGAGTCTATCAGCTGTTCGGCATAGCTCACACGTATTCTCAGAATCGTGTCGATGAACATTTTACAAAAAAAGCTGTCAGATGAAATTAAGGGGCAAGAGAAGTAGAAATTGGATATCTCTATGTGACTGATTTGTGGAAAACAGTAAAACAATATATTCATATTTGATAATATCAAAATATTATCAACGCTCCACCAAAACCATTGTTGTACTATTTTCCACTGGAAAGATGCCTATCTCGTTTGACTAATTTCTGATAGAGACCCATAACCTTCCAGCTGGAAAATCCGTAACGCATTCAGAAATTTGATAGTTAATCACGAAGCATTCCATATAATTGACAGTTAATGATAAACACATATAAATTGTCAAATCATCCAATAAAACCATTTTTAACTTAAAATAGTTTCAGCAGTAGAATAAAATACGTCGTCTGAATGGTAATTATGTTATGACATTTTCAATTGATGATTTCGAAGACTTATTAAATTCTTATGGAAATTAATAGACATTGTTTTATTGTTAATTTAAAATGCAACAGAATTTCAAAGATAATCGCAATATTCGTTTAATAGTACGTTTACACCGCACCCAAATTCAGCAATTCGGCTAGTTTCTGCATTTCAGGGCAAATGCATTGCATTTTGGCATACATTTCCTGCATTTCGGAATGTTGCATTTCAGCGAAATGCAGAATTTTGTCCCTGCATTTGTAAGTTCGTCAAATCGAACAATCCTCTTCACAAATTCAGCACGTCATGCAATGACATTTCAGCCCGCTGACATAAACAAAAAAACAGCTGGCAACAAAACAATAAATCATTTCAAGTGATCATTGCAATAAAAATGGAATATATATGTCTGAATTACCATTTAAATTCATTTTTAAATTAATATAACAAGCTAAAAGGTTCACCCACTTCTGATTTCTAATCAGAAAAAAATATCAATAATAAATTCTGACACTAGCTGTCATTTGAAATGCTGAAGTTGCAGTGGGAACACAAAATTGGATTCTGAAATTTTTTTCCTGAAATGCTGAATTTGGGTGCTATATTTCAATAGAAAATAAGACTGTCCCTTATTTCGTAAATCTGAACAAAATATTTTAATTTAAATATTTTAATTAATTTGTAAAAAAAAAAATTAAAGTGGTTTAAAACAGAATGGTACAAACGGAAGTTTCATGGCTTTACTTCTGCAAAAACTTGTTTTCTTTTAAATGAAGACGAGGTATTTTATTGTCATAAAATAGAAGAATTCAGAAGAACGATTAAATTGTATAAAATTTCAAGTGAAACTAGCTGACAACCACCTAATCAGCGTAAAGGAAAGTGGAACTGTGAAATCTGGCGTCTGCGTTCGGAACGGAGAGGACCCTTTTTATTTCTACAACACTTTACTAGTTCCAAAATTGGCGGATAACCTCAGATCGATTAGTAAAGCAACAGATCAAGGTTACAAATTGGTTTTTGAAGGGTCTGGAGCCAACATCTTAGATAAATCAAATCGTATAATGATGAAAGCCGAAAGGAACGGTTTGTTCTACTTAGTCGTAAATGAAAAGGCACAGATTAGCAGTGGGACAGTTGGAACCCCTAGTTTTCGCTATGGATCTCTTATGTCTTGGCACAAAAAGCTGGGACATGTCAACTTTAATTCTTTAAGGGTTTTAAGTTTTCAAAGGAGGTGGTTCGTGGATTGCCAGACAAATTCAACGATGACGTCGGTACCTGTACGACATGTATTCGAGCGAAACAAACACAGACCCCTTTTCCGAGTAGCAACGATAAGAAAACATCGCAGTGACTGCAGCTAGTGCACTCAGATATCTGCGGCTCCATGCGGACGGAATCTCTTGGGAAATTCAAATGCTTTATCACGTTCATCGACGATTTTTCACGGAAGATGTTTGGAAAGTTGTATTCTGCATCAAAAGAGTGTCCCACACACGCCGCATCAGAATGGTATCACTGAAGGGGCAAATCGGACCTTGACCGAAATGGCGAGGTGCCTTATGAACAAAGGCGAACTACCTAAGTTCATGGGGGTAGAATTGGTCAACGAAATCGATGCCCAACCAAATCTAAGCAGCAGATGCAAACCAAGAAGTCAAGTCAATGTTTTTACGTTTTACAACTTTGGATTATCTTCTTCAATTCAGATTTATGTTGCGTTCATATTAAATGGCTTTTTAGGATTCCGTACCAGAATGGTACAAACGTAGCTTTCGCGGTTTTACTTTTGCAAAGACATGTTTTCTTTTAAATTAAGGAATTAAGATGAGGTTTAACTGCCCAACGGGGATATTTTTATATATTTATTATATTTCACATAGTAATAGAATTGCAATACAAAGAAATGTTGTAACACATTTAAGTTTATTACCAATAAAATTGACATAATTTTATTGTTTATACGAGAACTTAAAGAATGTCCGAAACCTTTCCAAATCGAACAGGTTTCAATATTTATCGGTTTTCAAATACGTATATATACCTCACAAGTTTCCAGTACTCTTTCTAAAAAAATGTCTCAGACCTGTTCGTTAATTGAACAAAGTAGAATAAAAAAAACTGTTTTATGAACTTTATGCAACTGTGTAGTGAAAATTTTCTGTAAATTTTAATTACTGCAATATGCTGTATGAATGCAATATGTTGTATTAACTGTAGAAATAAAACCACTTATTTTGTGTTACAACTCAAAATTTATGATGATTCTTTATTTTATGTTTTGCCTTTTATGTAGTAAAGTTTAAAAACAATTTATGACATTTGTGGGGCGTTGTTGTATTGTTTTAGAGCTGTTTGTTTTGTGATAAATGTTTTAGCATCGAACATTCTCCCCCCTCAGTGAACGATGTTCTCAACTGCTTCTTCGTTGCATCTTGAACTTGCATAATTGCTTTAAATCCTAAGTGTCTGCACTTCATTATCAATAAACTTCCTTATCGACCTCAAAACGACCCTGTTGCCTTGGACTCATTTACGTTTCATCTAAAGAAACACCATATTAATACATGGAATGAAACACATACTAAATGGACAAGGGCGAGACGATATTAGTTCTACTAATGATCTACGTGCATCTCCCTTGCACTGCTGCCTGGATAGTGTGCTTGGATTGTTTACGACCCGATCATAGACTGTAACGCGGGGCACAGTGCAAGGGGCATCTTAAGTTTGTGGACTGGAACTCCATGTGAAAGGGTGGTTCGGTTCAATTGTTTCTTTTAGTGATTCGTAGTGTCATGTTCGCGTGGTTTAATCGTGTGTTTATTTGTTTAAATTCATGTGGAATAATGTGGTAAGTAATTTATTAGTTTTATTATTTATTTGTAATTGTTTTTTTTAATTAATTTTAAACGGTTTATTAGGTTTATTTATTGAATTTCAATTTGGTTTCGGGGTGGGTTAGTGTGCATAGGTGTGTGTGTGTATGTTCGCATAGAATAATTTTTATGAATGAAATATTGTGAGTGCGTAACGTATGAATTGCCTTCAAGAAATGGGTTTTGCTTCGAGAGTGCAATGATAGATTGTGCGATTGATGCTATGAGTATGAATTAGGATAAATAAGTGGACTGTATGTATGATACATGATACACAGAATACAAGGTAATATATTCCCGCTCCTTATTTTTTTCATTGGTTGCGTGTGTGACGTCAGTCACTGAGTAAAATTTTGACAGCAGTGCTTCGTTTCGCGCAATTTTTAATCAGTATTGGACGAAATTTGTGTTAAAAGTAAAAGAATATACATTTTTGAAAATGGTAATTTGTGCAGTGTATGGTTGCAAAACATCCAAGGACAAAACGTGTACAAAATATGCCGTAAATAGTGACACAAAACTATATAGTTTCCCAAGAGATCCGCAAACGGCAAAGATTTGGGCGCATAAATGTGGTCGAAAGGACAAAATTAATTTTAAATACGCTGTCATTTGCTCTAAGCACTTTACGAAAGAGCAATATAGGCGCAATTTGCAACATGAGTTGCTAAATTACATGCCCAAAAACTGCAGAGATTTGCAAGATGATGCTGTTCCAACAGAACATCTTCCGTTTCCTAGTGGCAATAAACATATGGAAGAAATAAATACGAAGATAACTGAAAGGTTACAGAGAAGAAGTGACCATGCTGAAGCATTATCCTTGGTTAATGACTATATTAACCAGGAAGATCAACATGCCGAAGGCTATGGGAATGAAGAACAAGAACCCTAAAAAAATTGGTCAACGATGCAACTTACTTCCCTTTCAGAGAGGCATTTTGTTAAGCATTAAGTCATTGACTTTGCTTTTCGAATCCCTGAAAGAGAAGGTTGAAGCAGTGTATATCCGGCTAAATCAGGATATGTTAGAGATGTTTTTTGGTGTGATACGTGCCAAAGGAGGTCTCCATGAACATCCAAGCTCACTGGAGTTTAAGTATCGTTTACGTTCCTATTTAGTCGGTAGGAATGAAGGATTAACATCAGATGGTGCAAAGGTAGAATGCTTTATTGAACAAGAAACCGATATGGGAGCTGGTGTTCAGGCCGAAGATGTGTTAAGTAACGAAAGTAGACTAATTACTTCAGATCTTCTCTCCCATTTAGTTGCCGCTGAAGATCACATCCAAGGTGGAGATGACGCAGAAGCCGTGATGGACGACATAAAGGAAGACGCTCTGGAGTACCTTGCTAGATACCTCCTGCATAGGTTTAAGGCAAAAGTGGGTAATCTTCTGGATACCTACACAGAGAAGATGGACAGGAATGATACTGACCTTACATGGACGGACGTGATAATAGAAGGAGGTCTCCATAAACCGAATCTTTATTTATAAGTGAGTTCGAAAAATTAGATTGTATATATAACCAATGGAATGTATGTAAAAAGAAAATTAAATAAAACTTGTAAATAAACTAAACTAAGTGTGTGCTTCAATGTAGACCTAATAAAATAATAAAGTAAAATCAATTTCTGTATGAAAAAGAAACAAGCATTTTTCATTACATTCGGCATCATTGTTTTTCGCAAGCACGTAAAACGAAGAGTAAAAATCTTCTCTCGCAAAGTTTCCTCGGTGAGTGATGTCACACGAACGATGACAAAAAACGAATATATTACCTTGTATTCTGTGTATCATGTGTATGATATGCTTGTGAAAAGTGCTTGAAGTAGTGTCTGTATTTGGTATGCAGTGATATGTCTTCATTCTATGCTTGGAATGACGACAGTGGTGCGCAATATTGTCATCCTGTGTTGTTCAATGTAGAGTGTTAGATGTTTCGAGTTTTGCGTTTTCTTGTGTTGTTTTCTTTTTCACTGTTTGATGTTTTCGTTGCTCGGTAGTGGACATAATTTTGTTATCGGTCTTTGATATTCTCCATGTTGTGTCTTGACGGTGACTACACGGGTTAGTTGGTCTGAACCGGGATGTGTTTTCGTGATTCGTCCGAGGCTCCATCGTGTTGGCGGAAGTCTTTTATCCTTTATCAGGACAAGATCACCTATCTTTGGCTGCGGACACTGCTTCAACCGTTTTGGGCGTTGTTGAAGTCGCGCTAAGTATTCGGCTTGCCATTGTTTCCAAAAGGTTTGTAGGTGAGCTTGTAGCATTTTCCATCGGTCATGGAGAGTTTGTTTACTTAAGGCCATGTCTGGTTCTGGGACGGTGAGCATAGTTTCTCCTATGAGGAAGTGCGCTGGCGTTAGAGGCTGAAAATCATATTGGTCGTTCGAAAGTGGACACAGGTCTAGAGTTCAAACATGCTTCTATCTGTGACAGAAGGTTGGCGAGTTCTTCAAACGTGAGTGTCACATTCCCGACGATTCTTCTGAGGTGGTGTTTGACACTCTTAACTCCCGCTTCCCATAGTCCTCCAAAGTGGGGAGAAGCAGGGGGAATGAAATTCCACCTTATCCCTGTGCAGATGACTCTTCAGTTACTTTGCTCCAATCATTTGTGCTGGCCTTTAGGAGACTACCCAGTTCGGCCTCTGCACCGACGAAGTTCGTCCCGCAGTAGCTGTAAACCTCTTCTAGCTGTGAAGCGTCGAAATGCAGCTAAGAACGCTTGTGTCGTTAGATCACTCACCGCCTCTAAATGTATGGTCTTTGTTGCGAGACAGATGAAGACACATATGTATCCCTTAAGACACTTGGCCCCTCGACCTTTCCATGTCTTGATGGTGATTGGTCCGACTCCCACATGAGTAAAGGGTCTGGAAGCTCTGACTCTTGGGGCTGGAAGTTCTTCCATCAGCTGTTGGACTGTCTTACTGCGAAAGCGGTGACAAATTGTACAGCTATGCAAGTACTTTTTGACCGCGCGTTTCACCTGCAGTATCCAGTATTTTGTCCTAAGCCAGCATATCATCAATTGTGTTCCACCATGTAGTGTCTTTTCGTGAGCTGTTTTTAAGGCCATTTGTGTGAATTGATGTCCTGGTGTTAAAATTATAGGGTGTGTTTGGTCGTACGGAAGCTGTGCGTGTTTGAGCCTTCCGCCGACTCTTAAAAGTCCATCATTGTCTTTGAATGGATTGAGAGCACCCATGCCTCTGGCCCTGCAGATGCCCTCGGGAAACATATGGTGTTGTACGCATAGTGCAAGCGTGTTGTGCGCTTTGTTGGTTTCCTCTGGACATAAGGGGCAAAAGATCCTAGAACAATGGGGCCTCCGAGCGTTATGGATAAACCTCTTGCAGTAGCCTATCGTACGTACAAGACGGTTTAGATCCGAGAAACGCTCGATTGTTGCCATTAAGTTTGCGTCTGACAAACTGATGTGGTTTACCTTCACTGTTATTCGTCCTTCTTTCGTGTTGAGATTCGTGGGTTGTGAAGGCATTTCGAAATCCCATGTTGATCGCAGAAACTCTGGTCCGTTCCACCACAAGGTTTCGGTGATTATCGCGGTTCGCTGCATACCTCTTGATGCGAGATCGGCTGGGTTTTGCTTTGTGGAGATATGTTTCCATATTTGGACCTCTGTTAATCTTTGAATTTTCCCAACTCGGTTTCTTATGAATGTCTCCCATCACGTAGCTGGTGCAAGGATTCATGCCGGTGTTATCGTGGAATCTGTCCATAATTTGAGGGTATGTGCCACATGATGTAAGAAGAATTCAATTTGTTCCAACCGTTTAGGTTACGACCACTATGCCACAAATTGGAACAACACTAATCGATGTTACAAGTGCGGCAACAAACATCATACAATGCTGCACATCGAGTTCAACAATCCAAGCAACCCTGGGCCATCAACATCAAACGTGATGTTCAATGCACATGTCAACCAGTTCAACACGAAGGTTCTACTTGCAACAGCTTTAGTCAAGGTCATGAGCATCGATGGAAGTGAGGACACTCTCCGAGCACTGATCGATCCTGGTTCTGAAGCAACATTCATCACCGAGCGCGCAGCACAATTACTTCGACTAAAAAGAGAGAAGACAACAGCAAATGTAACAGGTTTAGGACAAACATCGACTGGAATTTCACGTTACCAAACACGATTCAAAATCTATTCAAAAAATTGTGGTGCCGTAGCTCCAACTTTCTGCAGGGTTTTGTACCACAGCATCACCCAGCAGAAAACTCAATAGAAACAGATCTGGAAAATAAAGTACAAAAGAAAGAAAATGTACAATTTTATACAAATAAATTAACAAACATACTCACAAACTTTGTACACGTTGTCTTTCACTGCGCAGTCATCAATAACACATTAATTGAAAAATTTTCCAGCTTAAAACGTCTCATCCGTACTATAGCGATATGGCGAAGATATTTTAACCACCTTCAACGAAAAAAGAAGCTGTCAATAAAAACACATCCATTCACAGCAGAGAAATTAATGGCATCGAGAGATGGACTCATCAAACTGGTTCAGTCAGAAACATTTTCCGCGAAAGCTGAAGCACTGTCATCAAAGAAACCACTTCCAAAGGGAAGAACGATCCGCAGCCTGAACCCATTTCTTGATGTCACAGGAATTCTTCGAGTTGGAGGAAGACTTACAAATTCGACACTGAACTTCAACCAACGTCATCCAATAATATTAAGCGAGTCGCATCATTTTACCAAGTTGTTCATTACTGATACGCATCTCAACATATTGCATGGTGGTCAAGAAATGATGATGGCCGAAATCCCTTTGATGTCAAACTATGGAAGGGCAGATGTAACAAATCAACAAAAATATACATCGCAATCTTTGTCTGCCTATCGACAAAGGCCGTCCATATCGAACTGGTAAGTGGTCTCAGTTCAGCAGCCTTCATAGCAGCGTACCGGAGATTCGTCGTAAGACGAGGGATTTGTAGCAATGTGTTCAGCGATTGTGGCGCAAACTTCAAGGGTGCAAACAACGAATTGACTGAGGAGGGTCAATTCCTATCAAAGGAATGGTCAATCGAAATCGTCAACTCTTTAACGCCGTACAACACCACATGACATTTTAACCCTCCATCATCACCACACTTCGGAGGTCTCTGGGAAGCTGGTGTCAAATCAATTAAGTACCACCTCAAGCGGACCATCGGCGCATCTAAATTGACATTTGAGGAATTTAATACACTGCTCAATCAAATTAAAGCGTGTCTTAATTCCAAACCATTATGTCCCATGTCATCGGACCCTGATGGAAATATATACAAAGACTACCGCAAGAATTCTGGAAGCGGTGGAGCACAACATATTTACATCAGCTTCAACATCGCCCGAAGTGGCTAAAGGAAAACAACAATATTAAGACAACTTACCACCATCATCATGGTTACTCGCTCGAGTCCTAGAGTTACATCGTGGGACAGATGGTCTGATGCGCGTGGTGACCATATGGACAGAAACAGCAACACTCAAACGACCGATCGCAAAACTATCCTCCTTGCCGGTTTCGAACTCGCCGAACGAAAATACAAACCCCCCTCGCGAAAAAACAGTCCCAAACAAACAATAATGGGTCGACTTTCAAATGTATGTATGTAGTCTGTATTATACCACCCCTTATAATAAACATTCACAAAATATCATGCCTTATAACTAAACAAAAACACAATCGTAACATAATCTTATAACTAAATAAACCACAATAACATCATTCGTACAACAACCAATCAATTAACAAACTACAAGAATACGAATAAGATCATCACTCAAACAAGTCGCTTAAAGACAACGATAACACAATACAAAAAAAACATACCACAGCCTGTTAAGGGTGAGTAATCTGCAACTCCCTGCAACCATCAACATGATGTGCAACACTTGTTCACAAACTGGACACTTGTTTACATTACCATCATCTATGTATGTCACTGATGGTTGCACTCAAAGAAATAAAAACAATATTTCTATAACTAAACTTCACAAAATAATTAACATTTTTTTCTTTTCTTTTGTAACTATAAATAACTCACTTAAATGTCACGCATGCTCCGAACGGAAAAAATCGCACGAAGAAAATCCCGAAACAACACGAACTTGCAACAATAAGAAGAACATAACACATGGTCAAATATTCCGACGACAACATCACAGAGAACAATATTTCAACCCGAGCCCGGGAGCATGTTGCACGGCAACATAAACAATTAGCGAAGAAAAATCACTGTATTGAATGAATTAATAATTATTAAACATTATTTTAATCAAATTATAAATTTCAAATCAAAAACGCACTGCACACACTTGAGAACTGTCAAGTGTGCGAATTGCGCGAAATAATCATATGCTCTGTCTCTTTCTAATACGTGTAACATTCTGTATTACGAAAGGACAGAAAAGAAAACCAAGTTTAAGAGGCAGAGCATATCAAAATCTTTAGAAACATAAATGTCAAATATATAAATTGTTGCATTGGGGTCTTCAATCCATCTCTTTGAGAAGAGTTAAAGTAAATTAGGTCAAAGATCTCTCCCAAATGATGTAATGATGTATTGTACATATGTATATAACAAAAGCTTAACAGCTGACCGAGGTGACGAGCGATCGAAACCGAGGTACCATCAATTAATAGCAAATTATCAGACCAAATAAAAGATCATATTATAACGTCAACAGATCAAGAGTTGTTCTTGTGAAATTACCAGCAACAAAAGGGTGACGTCACCAGTCAATAAAAAATACTTACATATCTGTGTACCAGGGTCAGTTTTAAACCCAGGGTAACGAGCGCTTCGGGACAACACACCCCGAAACAGTCGCTGGACACTGCTTTGAACCGTGGATTTTGCTCACCGCCTACAATTGAATGTATTTTATTTATTTAATGCATTAAAATGTTGATCCCTACCGGTGGATTGCAGTTCATTAATGCTCTTTCGGCCGCTCTGCAAATGCTTTGGGTTTTTTCTAGATTCATCTCATCTTCTGTCCATAGCTTCTGTCATGGTGTGTCTAAATATATCCCAACGACAATTTGGTCCAAAACTCAATTCATCAGCATTTGAACCGTAATTGAATTTTTTGGCTTGTGTCTGCAGTTTCTGCAGAAAATCTTCGAAGTTTTCATTAGATTGCTGCTTAATTCTATGAAACTGACATCTTTCATCTTTTTGGACGGTGGAAAGTGATCCGTCAATTTTCTTTTATTTCTTTCTTTTTCTTTTATTGACAAAACAGATTTTTCTTCTGCTGTGAGATTCATATTATTTATAATACGCAATACTTCAACACCTACACAAGCCTTGAAGTTCGCTTATGTGTGGTTAAGCAGAAAGTTTGTTTGCCGTGAAGTAATTTTCGTAGAGCACCAGCCACTCCGCCCATTGTTGTGACACATCCCCATCGATATTGACTACAAGCAGCGTTGGTGGTTTTATTCCATACATTTTCTATATATTTTTTTATATTTCTCTATAAAATAAGTCTCTTTCAGTTCTGACATCATGTAATGGCAAAGCCTTTGAGCGACAATTATAACAAACAACAGCACTGTTTGAGTTCTGAATAGTGACTGACTTTATTACGTTTTTTTTTTTTTTTTTGTGCGATTGTAGGTGGAAACCTTGCATAGGCACCAAAGGTCCGACATCCTTTGGTAGTGCCGGATTCTTACCGGCTAAAACCACCCCCAGTCAATCTTCCCGTTTGTTTGCTCCCTCGCGGAACTACCGCTAGGTATTACTTCACGAGGGACGGGTTCTAGCTATTTGCTTCGTCACTAAGTGTTTAGCGAATTCGCGTTGCGCTGTCGTTCTGCGTTCCTAAGGTCGCACATTATTCGTATTGCTGCATCGTTGACTGCAGCCCAATAATCTTCGCTTTTTAACATATACTCGATTATGTTATCTGGTGTCGGCTGTTCACCAATTTTGTCATGTAAGATATCTCTTTCGCTATCGTAACGAGGGCATTCAAAGAAAACATGCTCCACATTTTCTTCCGCGTGTAGGCATCGAGGACAGAAAGGACTTGAATCACGGTTCCGCTTGAATAGGTATTCACGGAAGCCACCGTGACCAGTCAAAAACTGTGTAAGATGATAATTAACCTCGCCGTGTTTTCGATTTACCCAATTTTCAATCCTTGGGATTAGTCGGTACGTCCATCTCCCTTTTTGGGACACGTTCCATCGTTGTTGCCACATTTCTATGCTGCGACTTCTTTCTATTTTCTTCGCGTGGTTCACAGAGGGCCCGATTTGCACGCGATGGTCATAAAGTCTTCTAGCTTCTAGAGCTAGGATATCGATGGGTACCATGGAGGATAGTACCAATATCGCGTCGTGGGATACCGTCCGAAATGTACTGCAAACTCTCAGTGCACATAATCTGTAGACAGATTTGGCGTCTTTCATGTGCGACTTTTTATTCGCGACGTCAGACCATATTTATGCCCCGTACAGCTGTATGGATGTTACAACTCTCGCCAGCATTAACCGTTTACTTTGCCTCGGTCCGCCGACATTTGACATGAGTCTCGAAAGAGCGCTTATCGCTTTCGACGATTTCTCACAAGCGTACGCGAGATGATGCTTATAATTAAGGCGAGCATCAATCATCACTCCCAGGTAATTAATAACGGGGCTGGAAATAATGTTGTGCTCTCCGACTTTTATCGTTATCGTCTCCCGTACCTTTCTACTCGTGACTAGCACGGATTCCGTTTTATGATCCGCAAGGTCTAAACTCACGTGGCAAAGCCAGTTTTTTATCAAAGCTATTGCTTCGTTGCAATATAACTCGATTTCTTCTAGTCGTTTCGCTACTACAACCACCGCAATATCGTCCGCGAAGCCTATGATAGAGGATTCTCTTGGAACCGGGAGTCGTAGAATGTCGTCATACATCACATTCCATAGTAGAGGACCTAGCACTGAACCTTGAGGCACGTCCCCTGTAATTTTATGCAACTTCGTTCCGTCGTCAGAATCATAGAGAAGCAACCTATCAGTAAAATAGCTCCTAATTAATCTTAATATGTACTTCGGTACATTTAATCGTTCGAGGCGTTGTAAAATACGTATCCAGTTCGCCGAATTAAATGCATTTTTCACGTCAAGTGTTACTACGGCGCAGTAATTTTTACTGCCTCCTCTCCATCGTCTACCTTCTATGGCTGTCCGGGCTTTGTCCGTTACAACTTTGATCGCGTCAATTGTCGATCGGCCCTTTCTAAAGCCATACTGGTATTCCGCGAGTCCATCATTGGCTTCGATGATGGGCTGTAGTCTATTACAAATTATTCTCTCTAGTATTTTGCCCATAGTATCGAGCATACAAAGTGGTCGGTAAGATGAGGGCTCTTCCGGTGGTTTATTCCCTTTCGGCAATAATACCAACCGTTGGTATTTTCATTGCTGCGGAAAAATTCCCTCATTCAAGCATGCATTATACATGCTGACGAATATATCTGGGCGGGCTTTTATAGCTACTTTTAATGCCCGATTGGGTATACCGTCGGGGCCGGGAGCTTTCCGATCTTTTACTCTAGTAATTGCCGCTGAGAGCTCGTCGTTTGTTACCGCAGGAATAGATTCACTTTGTTCACGGATTTCGTTAAGTACGACCCCGTCATTTTGGAAAGGGAACAGAGTTTCAACGATTCTACGGAGCAACAGTGGGCAGGTTGGCGATGACCTCTGAGGCGTCTTGAGTTTCGCGGTTATAATTTTGTACGCGTTACCCCATACATTCTCATTTAATTGGTCACAAAGATCCTTGAAACACTGTCTTTTGCTAGACTTAATGGCAGATTTAAGTGCCGCACGTGTCTCTTTGTACCCTGCTCGCAATAAGAGGTGTCTTTCTGGGTCGTGTTGTCTAGATCTCTGATATTTTCTTCGCGCCTTGTGGCACGCCGATCGGAGTTCCTTTATCTCCTCGTTCCACCAATATGTTGGCCGGCGGCGATTCTGACTTCCCGTTCTAGCCATCGATGTATCGCAGGCAACGTGTACTTGTCGCGTTACTTGGCTAACAATCTCGTTTGCTGTTCTCCCTTCGACTATAGCTTCGGCGATTGCATACTCTAAGAGCTCCTCGTCTAAAGTGTTCACGTTCCATTTCGTTTTGCTAGGTTGACGTGGAATGTTTCTAAAACGTAGAGGACTATATACATCTATTAAAATCGCGTTGTGATCACTGTGAGTGTAGTGGTTGCTTACTCGCCAGGTCGTATGCCTAGATAAGCTACTACTAACGAAGGTGATATCAACTGTCGAACCCGCACCAGCTCTACTAAACGTGTTCGTATTTCCCACATTAGCTAAGACGACGTCCAAACTAGAAAAAGTTTCGAGTAGAATGGTTCCTCTTCTATTTGTTAACACGCTTCCCCATTCTACTGCCCATGCGTTAAAGTCACCGGCTATAATTGTTGGGGTATGATCCTTAGCATCACAAACTATGCTTTCAATGACACGCTCGAACTGATCAATGGTAAGACTTGTAGAGATATAACAGCTGTATATGTACACGTCGTTTATCTTCGCCCGTACAAAGTAGTTTTCCGCGCCGAGAGGTGGTATCTGGAACTTTACATTTCCGCATACCCATATAGCGGCTTTATTCGTCGCATCCTGCACCCAGTTACCCGAGTTCAAATTACAGTACTGTTCGGACAGTATTGCAATGTCGACCTTCTGCTCGCGGACCGTCTGTTGCAATAGATCCTGAGCTATCTCGCAATGATTAAGATTTAGTTGCAAAATTTTCATGTTTTCGCGTGTAAGCTCTCTAGGGCTTTTTTATACTCTGGGCATCTAACACTACCGGTTATATGTCCAGAGTCTAATCCGTTTGCAGTGCAGTGCAAGCATTTTGGCTTCACCTTGTAGTCCTTCAATTTGTGTCCGTTTTCTCCGCATCCAAGGCATGCATTCGATCGGTCGGTAGGGCTTTTGCACGTTCTTGCCATATGGCCAAACCCGAGGCATATAAAGCGTTTCTTCGGCGAGATTTTTTCTCGAATCCTACAATAGACCCAGCCAATGCGTATTTTTCTGGCTGTTAACAGCTTATTAGCGATTTCTATGGGCAGACTTAAAGTAGCCGCCTGAGTCCCATCAAAGGTTTTTCGCATATTTTTTACAGCGGGTGTTTTTACTTCGAAGTCTTGCAGGTATTTGGTAATAGCGGCGCAGACTTCTTCCTTCGATGTAACTTCGTCTATGTCCTTGCACTCGAGCAGTATTTCATCCGTTACTGAACGAACATATGCACATTCGCCTAGCGACTTTCCTATCTTTTCTTCTAGGCTCGTGGTAGACATCTCAGGAGATTTTTTCAACGAGAGTAAGAGGTCTCCGCTTCCTGTTTTTCGGATTCGGCTTACATTAGCTCCGACATTTTCTAATGTGGAATCTGCTTTCAGTTTTCGCAGCATATCAGCGTATGTAAGATCGCCTGTTCTTTTAATTATTATGGCATCGGAACGTTTCGACCTAGTTGTCTGGTTTTTTCTGGTGCCTTTGTTGATTTTTGTCCACTCATTCGTCTTTGGTTTGACTTTTTTGTTTTCGTTTGGAGCTGTTTTGCGAGGGGTTGTTATATGTTATACGTTTCTTTTTGGGAGACGGGGTCTTATTCTGCTGTTCGGTAGCGTTGTTGACATTGTCTCCTTCCCTTGCTCTCTTCGCTGGTTGATCACGACTGGCTTGTGAACTGAGCGTATGGTCCGCTTTATGCTTTTTGTTATTTCTCAGCACTTGTGACGTTGGCGGACAGTATTCCTCAAAACGGAGGTTGAGAGCCTGTACTTGTTGTTCGAGCTGGGAAACTTTGGAACGTAGATCCGAAACTTCCGCCTCGGCTTCTCGAAAAACGGATTTAATTAAGCTACACATTCTTTTAATTTCTCCGTGTACGTTATGCTTGTCTTTATAAAAACCAATCAGCTCATGGATTTTTAAGCCCAACTGAAGCATTTTATTTCCTTTCAGCTCATTGGTTTCAGTACTTGGGCTGACAACAGGGTCCTGGCGTACTGTGGTACTCTTTGGCGTATTTGGCCGCTGGTAGGGGATCACGTGTTCCTTCGAGGCAGTTCCTTTTGGTGGTGAACGTGTGATCCTTTTACTTTTCTTAAATGGATCCATTACACCATCTGTCTCGAGGGTGTTATTTCTTGTAGTATTACTACCTACGGGGGCCAAGTTAACCACCGCCGTAGGAGATATTGGAACATTGTAGATTTTATTGCAGTCATTGTATGTCGAAGACTTTGGGCCTGCTTTCGCACTCTCTGCCGCCGGTACTGGGGATCCGACTCCCGGCACCGTAACTTTTAATATCCTCTTCTCACTATCCATGTTTTGAATTATTTAAAGAGTATTCCGCTCTTGACAGTTTTTTGGTCCTCGGGTGGTATTTGATTATTTCCACCAACCCTGTGTATGCACAGGTTTGTGACCTGTTCACACACAGGGACCCCCAATCCGCCATCTGGGGACGCGCCCGATGGGAGAACTGGCAAAACTCCACACGGGTGACTTTATTACGTATAATTGTTGTATGGCGTTATTGTATGAGTGTTTCAGTTATGTGAGTGACTGGTGTTAGCTGTTATGTGTTCATTGCATAAGTGTATGTTTAACAACTGTTACTGCGATGAGTGTGTGTGTGATAACAGTTACTGTGACAACTTGCTTATATATAAGCAATTTCTTGTCAATACTTAGCTTTGAGTGATATCCAATCAGCCAGTACATATCTCTATATCTCTTCTCTAGCCCTTCACGTTTCTTTTTAACGTGCTCCTTCCACTTGATTTTAACGTCGAGGGTCCTTTCGAGGTATTTCGCTTCATTCCCGAAGGGTATTTGGACACCATTTACGAAAACAGGTTATTTAGGTTCCTGTAAGTAAAGTTTATATGAACGGATTTCGCTTTTCGCCAAACTTTTGTCCATTCGCATATCCGCTTTAATGCACATTGTAATTTCATTGTTGACTCTTCAACTCTTTCGGCTGTTACCAAAAAGGCAGTGTATCGTACGCCAGCGTACGAGTGTATCATATATCCACATCATATATATATCATAACTAATACCAACATATTATAACTAATGTATACTATTATTGTATGTGTGGGTCTACGAATGAGTGGTCGAAGAGTGTCAGTCACAATTCGGCCAGCACACCGAGAGGATCACAATAAACGTTGGGATTTTTTTGCACCGCGTGGTTGCTTTTTTCCCAACGAAAAAATCGTTGCATTTTTATTTGATACATAGCTTCCGTGATAGTTCTTTTTCAGCCAGTGGTGGCTTCGGTTTATACATTTGGCCCATGTCGAGCCGGATTTTTTGACGACCAGCTTCGAAAGCATATATGTATGTACTTATGTATGTACATAGGAGTATGTCGTGTTAGTTGGTGTTAAATGTTAAATAAAGTGAAGTTTGTGAAAGCACGACGAAAGCGCTGCAGAGCAACAGGTAACAATTTAAATATCTTTAATATTTAGGGCAAGCTGCAACGCGTCAGGACATGTTTGTGTGATAATTGTCACGTACGCCAGCACACACAAGCAAGCTGACAGCAAACGCAAGGAAATCCAGAGAGCAGTCGCGAGAACTGTCTCCATACACCAAGCAAATGGAAATATACCCGCACAGGACAGCACAGCCAGCGAGACGATTAGCATAAATATGTATGCACACAGCAAGCAAGCAGGACTGCATACTACGCAGCCGTGACAGTCGACATACCAACACACATATATTTTTTTATTATTCTCCTTTTTTTTCTATTCTCCTTTAATTTTCTGAGAGCTTTACAGAATGAGAGAATCCTATGGGGCTCTCACATACGAAAGGAAAAATACAAATTAACAACAGGCATCGACAGATTTGTTTTGGATAACAGATTTTGCAAGCAATGGCAAGCTGCATATATGAACGTAAATTTGAGCCAGGGGTGAACAGTGAGGTGATGAAGTTATTTTTCTTCCTTTTTTTCTTTGCTGTGTGCCGTGTCGCCTTGTTTCGTTTTTTTATGTGGTGATGTAATTCTAGGTAGGGTTATTTTTCTGAAACATTGCGCGACGGGTACACAGTGTTAGGGAGCATTAGGTAGGGATGATAATGTGCACATTAGGATCGAAAGCAGGCAAGCTATGTAACCATCGGCAAATTAAATAAGGCAAGCTAGAGGCAAACTTTGTAGAGCGAAAGCTGGTTACACAAATATTTTAATTCCGAATTGCTCATGAGATTCGATGACACGTAAAGCTAAACGCAAGCTGCATGCATTGGACAGGCTTAGATGAATAAGATCTTATTCAGAAAAACGAAAGTCTGGCAACGAAAGCTGTGGTTATTACCATGATGCAAGGGATAGCTCATAGAGTATAGCTAAAGTAGAATTGTCATCACATAACTTTTCACTGTTCACCGGATAGCTTTTGTTTGCCTTAGCTACTTCAGCCAGCAATTATATCTTGACATTCTTTTTTATTCTTATGATTCTTAGCAAGCTATGGCATATAGGCAAATTTATACAGCGTTCGTTAAAGCGATACAAAGAATAGCTGCCTATGTCGGGCAAGATAATTTCGAAAGCGAGATAGGGAGATTCTGAAGGCTAGGTTAGAACGCCTCGAAGAGGTGTGGGGAGAGCTGTCCAGAAACCATGCGAAATGGATAACCAGCAGGGGAGTCTTAGAAGACGAAGTCGAGAGGCATCAGAGTACAGTAGAGGAGCTCTACTTGAGAACTAAGGCAAGCTTGCGTCGACAGCTAGAGCTACACGATTCTGGCGCGGAAAGGAAATCAGGGATATCAACATCAGGCCAACCGATCGAGATACATGTGAAGAAGCCAGCTCAGAATGAAATCAAAAATACTTGGGGAGAGTTCGACGGTTCTCTCAGGAAGTGGCAAGGGTTCCATGACAGGTTTGTGGCTGCAGTCCACAGCAATGACCAGGTAACGCCAGCTTTCAAATTTCAATATTTAACGAAATCCCTGACAGGAAAGGCAGCCCAAACTATGGGTGAATGGCAGCTGACTGATAGTAATTATGCAGAGGCATGGGAAAGGTTGCAACAGCTTAACGCTAAAAATATCAGACATGTCGAGTGCTAATCTGTCAATTTACAAAGCTGCCAGCACTGCAATTTTTGAATTGAAGAGAATGGGGAGTGACTGTATAGTCACAGCACTGCGACCACAGTAGATCTATTGTGCTTCTTTTGTTTCTCTAGGACTTCAGAGCTACCTTGTGCTACTTGTGAAGATTCAGAGCCTCTTTGGTTCTTCTGGGATCATCCCTCATGAATCTTTTGGAGTGCGTAAGTCCCTCCTTCTTATTCCATAGTTGGATACGGCATTTGTGTGTCCAGTTGTTTATATGTTGTCGTATGTCGGCGTTTCCGAATCCATACAGAGGGAAAAGGCTCAATATAAGGAGTTTTAGGCCAGCACTGCAAACTAAGCCGAAAGCTGACGACTTGCAAAAAAAATGTCAAACGTCATTCACGAGTTCCTCCGTTAGTTGGGCGCCCAAGGGCTTCCAGTGGAGCACTGGGATATGTTTATAGTGCACATGTTGCACGAGAGATTGGATGTTGGCACTGCCCGACAATGGGAGTTACAACGCCAATCGGAGACGCCATCGGCAAGGGAGATACTAGACTTCTTGGACAGGCAAGCTGCTGCGAACATGCAGCCGATAACCAGCCAGCGTTGGCGATCTGCCGAAAGCGCAAACAGATCAGCTGAACGAGAACCAAGATTCAGCAAGTTCGAAAGCGAATGCAAGAGAGACGAGGATAGGCGACAATCGAGAGCTATTAGAGCAGGGGAAAGCCAGCTAACCAGATTAGGGAATGACATGCATGCGATATGTGCGGCGGAAGCCATCAACTCTTCCGATATGAAAAGTTTATGGCGTTAAGTCAACCAATAAGACTTAGGTTTGTGCGCATGAAGAAATTATTTAAAAGTTGTTTGAAGCAAGGGCACGAAGTATTAGCGTGCTTTCATGCGCCATGTACTAGGTGTCTACCCCGGACTATGCACAATAGCACACTGTATCCCAAGTTGGAACAGAGGAAAGCTGTAACTACCGTAAACGCTGCCAGCGTAAAGCGAGCAAGGTTAAAACAGCAAGCCATATCTATGAAAGATAAAATTGAAGACTGTACTTCAACCTATTCACACGTTTTTAATTTAGGCTACAATTTTATAGAGAGTAATGTTCACACATTGTTGCCTAAAATTCTGGATCGAAAGCTTTGGGAATTTTCTAGGGCTAGTTCGTGCTTTACTAGATTCAGGGGCACAACCGAGTTTGATGCCTGATAGGGTTGTTCAAGCATTTAACATTCCAGTTAGGCAAGCTACACGAAATATAATTTGTATAGAAGGAAAGGAGTTACAGGTCCGCAAGCAAGCAAGGGTTAATATAGTACCATGGTTTGACGCAGAAACTCGCATAGAAGAGGATCTCAGGATTTTTTTCAAGGACACAAGGTGGTCTTTGAAATCTCCGCAAGCTGATGAACAGCCATTGAACGAAGAGGTCCCAGGTCCGCTAGCTAATCCTTCCTATTGGGCGAGGAATAAAGTAGACATTTTGTTGGGCATAAGCTTTTTTTTGCAAGGGTAATGACAAGTCCGATACCACGAGGTATAAGTATGATAGCTACAATAGAGACAGCTTTTGGTATAACGATGTTCAGGCAAAGAATTTGAGGGAATCCTCAAGGGATAAGCTACAGGAATGACATCGTCATCAGCTTATAATGCTGTGCGAGCATTAATACAATGTGGCAGAGATGCAAGCGAATCGTTTCCAAATGTGGAACAAGTGATTCAGAATTATTTTTACATGGATGACTGCGTGACACGTTGTTACAGCGAACAAGAAGCAATTTATCTGGCAAGGCGGTTGGATAGGGTATTAAGAACAGCTGGATTTGAATTAAGAAAATGGAAATCGAACAGTCAATGGTTAGCAAGCAAGCTTAATGTGGAAAGAGACAAATCAATGTGTTTCATAATAAAAAACGTGTATTTAAAAATATTATTTCACGAATTCAGTTTATTAATGATTTTGAATTAACTTAAATTTCATTATACATCATCGCGTATGATCAGCGCTTATCATAAGCCGTGCTGTCTGAAAGGGAGAAACTGAGTAACTGCCAAGTGAAAAGAAGTACAAAAAGGGTATTCGGTTATTGGTCCAATTCCAGATTGTTGACAACTCGTTTTTCACGATCAAAGCCTCTCTTGCAGTGATGCCAAATCTTGATCATTCTGCCCGGTCGAACCGTTTGGTTCGAAAGACTCCACTAGCCGACATAATTTTTGAACTGCTCTGGTAAAAACTCCATTTGCTGTCTTTAAGGTTGCGTTGCGAATGAGTCCATCTCTGTCCGGGTGCACTTCTATAACTCGACCCAACCGGCAATGAGTTGCAGGTAAGTTCTCGTGTCTGACTAGAACGACATCACCAACTCGGATGTCCTCCTCCCGTCGTTGCCATTTGCCTCGGACTTGCAACGTGTGCAAATAGTCATCACTCCATCGCTGCCAAAATCTCTGATGAATTTGTTGTATCCAATGCCACATTTTAAGTCGGTTGCGGGGTACCTCGGTTAGATTTGGTTCTGGAACTGCGATGATGGGGGCTCCAATCAGAAAATGCCCTGGAGTTAGAGCCAAAATGTCCTCTGGGTCGTCATGCAAAGGTACAAGCGGACGTGAGTTAAGACATGCTTCGACACGCACCGATAATGTCTGCAGTTGGCTATACCATAGACTTTGGGCTCCCACTAAACGTACCAGGTGACGCTTTGCCGCCTTCACCGCAGCTTCCCATAATCCTCCTTGGTAAGGAGCACCGGGAGTGATAAAATTCCAATTGGTTCCCATGTTGGCCAATGATTGTCGATTCGGTTCACTGCTCCATGCATCGAAATCTTCCTTAAGCAGCCGGTTTGCCCCAACAAAGGCCGTTGCATTATCACTGTATAGTTCTCGACATGGCCCACGTCGGCTGATAAATCGCGTAAAGGCAGCGAGAAACGCTTGAGAAGACAGGTCATCCACCACCTCAATGTGAACAGCTTTTGTAACCATACAAACAAAAATTGCCAAATACGTCTTGATGGTAGAGCGAGATCGTTTGGTACCAATACGAAGAGTAAAAGGGCCACAGTAGTCCATACCAGAAGCACTGAATGGACGAGCAGCTGTTACCCTTTGGCGGGGTAGTGCTGCCATTTGGTGAGCCAAAACCACACCCCTTTGCCGCCGACATCTGATACAGTTGTGCAAAAATGTCCGCACAGCCTGCCTTGACTGCAAGATCCAATACCTATCACGGAGGGTTCGCAACATCAACTGTGCCCCGCCATGTAAAGTAGTCTCATGTGCTTGTCGAATGAGTAACCCACTTAGAGCCCCAGACTTCGGTAAAATAATTGGACAACGAAAGTCACTGGCACAGGAGCATTTTTTAGTCGACCACCTACTCGCAAAATGTCCTTGTCATCCAAAAACGGGTTAAGTGGAAGTAGTCGACTGGCGTTCGCTAATCTGGAAGCATTCCGAAGGTTATTAATGTCAGTGGCAAAGTATTTACCTTGTTCCAAGCGAATAATGACTTCTAGGGCCTCATCCATTTCCTGAGGACTAATTACGGCAGTGAGAACACCGTGGTTCTGTGGAGGTGTCCAGCGCCTCATTCGTGCAACAGTTCGTAGAAGACGAAGAAGAGAGCTAAAGCGCTCTACCAGAGGAATAGTTTTTCCGTCTAACATCCGGGTTGAAAGTTCTGGAACAACTGCGACTACAAACGACCGAAGTAAGTTCTTCTCTTCATGGCGCACTGTTGATAGTTCTTCCTCATTTAGTGTGGTAGTCTCCTCAGGGTTAAATAACTCGTCCACCAACCATTCAGGACCATTGAACCATAGAGTATGGTTTACAAGAGCTTCTGCTCTGATGCCACGGCTTGCACAATCAGCCGGATTCTGCGCTGATCGAATATGACGCCACCGATCGGGAGATGTAAGCTCTTGAATCACTCGGACTCGGTTTGAAACAAATGGTTTAAGCGATGATGGATGCTTGCGAAGCCAACAAAGCACAATGTTTGAGTCCGACCATAAATAATACTGAGCATTTTGCAGTCCCAATGCCCCACGGACGTTCTGGAGCGTAACAGCTAACAAATGCGCTGCGCACAATTCCAAGCGAGGGATGGTAGCACTTTTCAGTGGAGCTACCTTGGTGCGAGCCGTAAGAAGTGATACGCGTGCAGTTCCATCCGGGACAACAGTTTTCGTGTAGAGCACTGCAGCATATGCTCTCAAGCTCGCGTCACAAAAACCATGGATTGTGGTTCCATCATCCGTCATCCCCAACCACCTAGGTACTCGAACATGGTTAAGTTCAGGCAGCCCATTCCGAAACGCTATCCATTCGTCAGCCAAGTGGGTAGACAGAGCGGCATCCCAATTTACGCCAGAGGACCAAAGTGTTTGAATAAGGATTTTTCCTGTGATAACGACAGGTGCAAGTATTCCTGTTGGATCGAACAATCGTGCGACTTCACTGAGAACCCGCCTCTTCGTTACACATTTGGCCTCTTGACTGATGTTCACGTTGAAAAACAACTCATCGCTAACGGGATCCCACCTCAAACCAAGCACCGAAGTTGTTGTAGGATCAATGACATGTTCCACAGCTGGTTGTGAACCACAGTTGATTGTTTGTAGGAGGTGTAAACTGTTGGAGTTCCATTTGCGAAGTTTGAAGTGTCCGGCGCTGAGAATTTTGTCGACATTAGTGGCCAACAAGACCGCCTCTGGTACAGAACTGCAACTTGTTAAATAGTCATCCACATAGAACGAACTGAGAATGGCGTCCCGTGCTGATGATGCTTGTTCAGAATCAACCACCTCACCGCAATTATCAAGTGCACATTGACGTAATGCCCGTACAGCGTTAAACGGACTGCACGCCATTCCGTAGGTTACTGTGTTCAAGTTATAGACTTCGAGTTCTTTATTAGGTGACTCCCGCCACAGAATACGCTGGAACTGCCGATGCTCTGGTGGCACCAAAATTTGGCGGAACATCTTTTCAACGTCCGCTGTGAGACCAATAATATAGCGGCGAAAACGAAAAACGATATGAAGCAGAGAATCCTGTATCGTCGGTCCAACTAGCTGAGTGTCGTTTAACGAAATCCCAGTACTTGTACGCGCAGATGCATTAAAAACAACACGGAACTTGGTAGTCACCGCGTGATGTGGAATGAAATACCCTCTGAGATGGTCGCCAGGTAGACCCACACATTCCATGTGACCGAGAGCACAATATTCTCTCATAAAGGCGATATACCGTTCTCGAAGATCGTCGTCCGCAGAAAGTCGACGTTCAAGCCAGTGAAACTGCCGTAACGCATTCTGATGGGACTCTCCTAGTTTGTGCACGTTGCTGCCAAAAGGTATATGTACGACATACCTGCGATCGCTCGTTCTATAATGGGTCGATGAGAATATCCTTTCACATTCTTCATCATGCATCTCGTTTTCGGGCACCTCTTCAATCTTCCAGAAATTTCGAACGAGTTCTTCCAAAGTTGGTTCACCTTCACACATCACCTGAGCCCCGAGGGTACGCACAGTGTCCACTGATGAGGATGTGGTCGAAGCTGGGCCAAACACAACCCAACCAAATTGGGTTCGTTGAGCATGCGGTTCATCTTGTTTGCCAGTGATGAGGCCACTTTCAACGACTTGACCCCATACATCTGATCCGATGAGTACATCTATGGCTCCAGGTGTACCAAAACTAGGATCCGCCAGTTGAAGACCCTCTAAATGTTTCCACCTAGTCACGTCGATCTGCATTGCTGGAGTTATCGAAGTGATGGCTGGAACAATCAATGCGTGTATGCGCAGTGAGAATGCGGAGTGCGTTGATTTAAGTTCCAACAATACGCTGCCTTTGGTACGTGTTTGAGCTACTGCCCCAATTCCTTCTATTTGTAATTCGCATTTGGTTCTGCGGAGATTCAAAAAGTGAGCTATCCGATCGATAATGAAACTTACCTGCGACCCTGGATCGCAGAGGATACGGACGAGACGTTGTTCATTTCGGTCCCCATATGCATATGCACACGCAGTAGCGCAGGACTGTACGATCTCCTTGAGTCAGGTAAGTCAGCATAGGGTCGGTTAGTCATGAGAATGACTGTGATAACTTTCCACCAACTGCAGCATTGTTGCTCTGTGAGGTCGACGATGATGCAATTGTAGATTGGCCACTAACTTCACGGCAGAATAGTGTATGATGTTTACGGCCACACTGTCGGCAACCACCCGACGGGCACTGCTTTGAGTTGTGTCCAGTCTTAAGGCAGTTGAAGCACAAACCAAGCTTCTTCAATGCCCCAAAGCGCTGGTCTACTGGCATGCTGATTATGGATTGGTACCGTGAGATTCTGTGCGGCCCTTGACAATAGCAGCACTTTAGTCCCTCTGCTACAACAACACAAGATTTAACATTGCGATGCTGTGATTTAATCCCCGATGATTCTCCACGCTGTGGAGATTCTCAATAAATTGCAAGAGCTCTTCGACGGTGGGAATTTTAATGGGATCTGAATGCATGCACCATTCTCGTCGTGTATTGGTAGGCAGTTTTGACGCAATAATCGGCACCGCTATTGCGTACCATTTCTCCACCGGCAGCTTCATAACCTTCAAGGCACGTAGCGATTCCTGTACTGTATCCACAATTGTCAATAGTGCTTTGGCGGTTTCGTCTACTGCTGCCTTCATATTGATAAATCTGGATACGTGTATCTCCGACAGTACTCGCTGATTATCGAAACGACCTTTTAATGATGCCCACACGTCCACATAGCCACCAGAGTATAACGTACCAACCAGCGGCACATCCTTCGCGGAAACTGCTTGTCGAAGCTTGCTCAGCTTATATGCTTCTGGGAAATTGGCATTGTGTACCAGCGTCTCGAACACGTCCTTAAATGCCAACCAGTTGCAGTAGGACCCGTCGAAAGATGGAATGATAACAGGATCTAATTTCATGTCAAAGCCAGAATTGCTGACAGAAGTCTTGAAGGATTTTGCCTGCTCAGATGCATTTGCAGAAGATATGGTCAATAATTTCCTATTGATAATGACACATGTAGAATTGTACATGTTTTCCACCTGCTCCCACAGCTGGTCATGAGCTGACAATTCATTTTCCTCAGCAGCTCCCACCAACGCCTCGTGGTTTTCCACAAAACGGTCGTAGTGTTTCGAAAGTGAGGTTAGCTCTTGATTTAACTGGGCAGTGTCACATGTATCCAGGTTGGCACCGTGCACACGTTCATGAATTCTACGTATGACCGTGACCGCCGCCATTCTCAAGTTAAGATGTGCCATGGTGATATAACAATTATCACAAAAAAAAAGTAAAAATAAAATTCACGTGAGTTACAAATTTTAATAAATTAATTAACCAATAGTGCGATATTCTCGTTTATTAATGATTTTGAATTAACTTAAATTTCATTATACATCATCGCGTATGATCAGCGCTTATCATAAGCCGTGCTGTCTGAAAGGGAGAAACTGTATAACTGCCAAGTGAAAAGAAGTACAAAAAGGGTATTCGGTTATTGGTCCAATTCCAGATTGTTGACAACTCGTTTTTCACGATCAAAGCCTCTCTTGCAGTGATGCCAAATCTTGATCACAATGATTTTCGAAAATGGTGAGCAAGCTACTGTGCTGGGCTTGCAGTGGTCAATTTAACAAGATAAGTTCACGTTCATAGTCAGGACACCAGAAATACTTGCAAAGGTAAAAAAGAGAAGTGTGCTAAGTTGTATGGCACAATTATATGACCTAAACGGTTATATCGCTCTGGTCGCAATATTAGGAAAGATCCTAATACAGGATATATGGCGCATAGGTATTAGTTGGGACCAGGCATTGTCAGCTGAGATCGAGAGCAAATGGAGAGCACTGTGGCGAGGGATTAAATCATTGGAACAATTTAAGATGGATAGGGTGATAGGGACGTGCAAGGGTACAAATCCATGTATTCTCTGATGCTTCAAAGACAGCCTATGGGGCGGTTATATATCTAAGACGAGAGTAGGTCCTTTAATAACGATAACTGTTCCACGTTTGGAATTGGCTGCGGCAGAGCTACTGGGACGGTTGGTGTGACGACTTGCTGAGTAGAGAACTGCTTCCAGCAGAGCTAACAAATTGCAAGCTATGGTTGCAAGGACTATCGTGGTTGGCTTGTGCCGAGAGTAAGTTGCCAGTCAATCCACTAGGAAGCGAGGTTCCACCAATAGTAGCAAGCAAGATGAATGTATGTATTACTGTGATGGCCAATGAGGGATTAGGTATTTGGATAGCTGAAAGAAAGGGTATTGTTCCTTTAGAAGGATATGCTTGCAAGCTGGAGAGTGTATTAAATATGCTCGCATATGTTATTAGGTTCACGAAAAGATTAAGAGACAGAGCGGCAGAGAGCAAATCCCAAAGGGGAAAACAAAGGCCGAGACGTTTGGTAAAGGAAGTATCGACAGCACCTTCAGCAAGGGAAAGAGCTATTGCTATGAAGTACATTATAAAGAGGGCACAGGAAGAGGCTTATGGAAAGGATATCGCAGAGCTTTCTAATAATGGGACAGAGTAAGATTGAAACCCTGAAGCCAGTTTTTGATACCGACAACATACTGCGTATTGGTGGACGTCTTCATCGCTTAGAAGGAAGGTATGATGTGCGACATCCATTTATTATACAGCGAGGCTCAAGATTGGCATGGTTGCTGATTGATCATGCGCATCGTGTGACAAAACGTGGTGTAAGTCAGGTAATGATGCAATATCTGCGATAGCAGTATTGGATTCTAAGGTTACGAAGCGAGCTGCGGAACTATATACATAAATGTACGATTTGTGTTCGATATAATTATCGTCTAGAACAGCAACTGATGGCAGAATTGCCAGCTGATAGAGTTCGAGCAGGAAAGCCATTTATTCATACAGGGGTCGACTATGGAAGACCGTTTATTGTAAGGTTTTTAGGCAGGGAGGGAAAGCGGTTCAGCTTAAGCAAGGTGTGGGTTGCAGTCTTTGTTTGCTTGAAAACAACATACAGGACTTAACATCGCTCTCATTTTTGGCGTGTTATGAACGATTTATCAGCAGAAGAGGGTACTGCCAGCGAATGTACAGCGACAATGGCAATTCATTTGTAGGTGCAGCAAGGGTTATGAAACAAGCGTTTAAGGATTGGGAGACCAGCGAGGTTTTCAACAGCATGAGCTTAAAAGGTACAGGATGGATATTCATGGTGCCGGCAGATCCTCATCAAGGAGAAATATATGAAGCGGCGGTAAAATCCATGATATACCATCTTAAGCGAATAGTTGGCCAGCGAATTCTCGAGTATGAGCAATTCTTAACTTTGTTGTCAGAAATAGAGGGTATATTGAATTCTCGTCCCATTCATCCACTTAACGATGATCCTACAGATCTGTAAGCTTTGACACCGGGTCACTTTCTGACAGGTGAAGCAATAATCTTACCATTACCATATGCGTTAGCTGAAGAAGGAAAGTCGAAAGGGGTTAAGCTTTTTAGAGAGCGGCAGACTATGGTAGAATATTTTTGGAAAAGGAGGTGAGAGGAGTATCTTGTAACATTATAAGAGCGAAAGAAATGGAGAAGAGAAAGCGAAAAGGTTAAGGTTGGATGGCTAGTAATAGTCAAAAACGAAAACTTCCCACCAACTCAATGGTTGATGGGCCGAGTATGCGAGCTAATTAAGAGCAAGGACGGTATCGTAAGATGTGTGATTTTACAATCAGAAACCGGCAAGCTTACCAGACCAGTGCAGGAAATATGCATACTGCCAGTCGAACAGAATCATGAGACATAGACGGTAGGATTAGGCAACTTAGGGCTAGGTAGGTAGCACCTTACAAATAGGTAGGAGAATGTCAAGATGAGTCGAAGGCTACAAAACAATCGAAAGCTACAAATGAGTCGAAAGCTATAAAATAATCGAGGGCTACAAACAATCGAAGGCTACAAATGATCGAAAGCTACTAATTAATCGAAAGCTATTTTATTACAGGCAAAGCTAATTGAAATTCAGGTTCTGCAAGATTGGAAAGCTATAAGGAGCTAGCTCACGAAGTATAAGAGGATCGTTCCCATGGAAAGCATGATGAAGCCAGCAAAGGGTGAATACTGTACCAACCAGTGACGATGCAAGGGAAGACATGCAAGGAAACAGAAGCAAGCCTGATAGCCGTAAGGACCTAAATGAAAAACAGTTGTTTTTGTCGGGACTGTATCGTACGCCAGCGTACGAGTGTATCATATATCCACATCATATATATGTCATAACTAATACCAACATATTATAACTAATGTATACTATTATTGTATGTGTAGGTCTACGAATGAGTGGTCGAAGAGTGTCAGTCACAATTCGGCCAGCACACCGAGAGGATCACAATAAACGTTGGGTTTTTTTTGCACCGCGTGGTTGCTTTTTTCCCAACGAAAAAATCGTTGCATTTTTATTTGATAGCTTCCGTGATAGTTCTTTTTCAGCCAGTGTTCGGTGGTTTCGGTTTATACAGGCAGTATCGTCAGCAAATGTGTCTAATACGGAGCATTCGTCTTCCGGTATACCCCCGGTATAAAGTAGGTAAAGGAGGCGACCAAGAACACTTCTATGTAGTACTCCAGCCTTTATAGATTTGAATGCATAGTATTCGTTTCCATACTTTACACAGAACATTCTACCTGAGAGATAGTTTGATGTGATTCTAAAAAGTTTTCCTGGAAGAAATTGACTCAGGTTATGTTTCAAGCCTTCATGTCAAACTTTGTCAAAGGCTTGAGAAACATCAAGAAATGCTGCCGAACAAATATATTTCTGTTCAAATGCTTTCACCACTACATCAGTTATGCGATGTACTTGGTCGATAGTAGAGTGCTTACTTTTGAAGCCGAATTGGTGGTGCGGAATAAGGCGATTTTCTTCCACGACCGGACTAAAGCGCCTAAGTAGAATTCTTTTGAATACTTTAGAAATTATCGGAAGAAGTGAGATCGGTCTAAATGACTTTTTATCAGTTGGCGGTTTCCTATGTTTCGGTACCATTATCACTTCTGCCACTTTCCATTGATTAGGAACGTATTTTAGTCTAAGGGCAGTGTTGATGAGATTCAGAAACTTAAGAAGCGCTTTCCTGTGCAACGCTTTAAGAACTTCTCCTGTGATTAAATCGTATCCAGGAGCTTTTTTCGGTTTGAGTTTATTGAATTCTTCTTTGAGTTCCGTAAGCGTAGCGGCCCTAACGGCATAGTTGCCATCTGCCACTTCAGTTCTATTAACATTTTCAAGAGGTGTTCCGTGTAAGAGTTCCGACTTCTCGTTATCGTCTTTCGCCCATTCGTCCTGATTTTTTCTTATTGGTGCTACATGGGCTTGGGGTTTTCTCACGTCTTTAACGACTTTTCAGAGCTAGTAGTTACATTCCTTTATAGCAGATAAGCTAACTAGGTATGAGTTTAGAATATTACTTTTAAATGTCCTAATATTAGCCTTCAACTGGTTGCACAGCTGATTGAGACGAGTTTGTTGCTATTTCTTTTTTCCTTCGCCATTTCCTTTATTTCTGGTGGATTTAAGATGTGATTTCCTGGCGATTTTCTTATGGGTAGTGTACTGTTCCACGCAGCGTGCTGTATGGTTTCTATGCAATTGTCAATCTCCATTTCTAGATCATATGGGGTCCTTAGCGAGACGCAAAGTTCATTGTGGTTATGGAAGCAGCTTGCCAATTTGTACGTTGATTAGTCAAGGTAGGCGCTTGTTCTTTTTTATGAATATTACGATAACTCAGAAAATCTTCCAGGTTTAAGCCAAGAACTTTAGTTTTTAACTGAGACACACAGATATTGTATCTGGGGACATTATAAATAAATAAAACGAACACAGTCATTAAAAAAGATTGTTCACGGCTCCACCTCTTTCGAGTCACTGACAATGCTCAAAGAGTATAACTGTCTAGAAAAAGCTTCTCAATTTCGCCTTTCGGAGTCGGCATTAAACTGTAGGTCCCCACCACTCGTGACAGAACAATAGCACGCACAACACGAGGGGTTGCTGAGAAGCTAGGCCCAGGTCCATCTCGGACTGTAGCGCCGCCATTATTATTATTCAATAGAGTTACCATTCAGAACTATAGGCGAAAGTTCACCTACATTAAATGTGCCTCGTGAACATATAAGACTTGTAGATTTCGATGGGTTCAGTTTCAATTTATTGAGTGTTGACCACTCTGCTGTGTTACTGAGGTCTTTATTAACTCCTACTATACAGTCTTCACTTAAACCTATGGGGCGTGCGAAGTAAATTAGTACATCGTCTGCGTACATGTGAACATTACCAGTGGAAGATCATCATTAAACATTGAAAATAAAAGAGGTCCTAGCACAGAACCTTGTGGAACACCTATGTTGCTAATAAATGGATCGGAAACTCCTTTGTCTGTAACCACTGCTTGAACACGGTTATTCAGGTACATTTGCAGAAGTCTTAGGGACGAGAAAGAAAATTTAAAATTCTGTTTAAGTTTCGATGTTAGTATAGAGAGATCAATACAATCGAATTCTTTGGAAAAGTCCAGGAGGACTAAGACTCAAAAGTCCCCACCATTTAACGAAAGCCTAAGATCAGTTATTACTTTCATTACTGCTGATTTACAGCTGTGTTTAGCCCTAAAACCAGACTGACAGCTAGGCATTAAATTATTTTCATTAATATACTCCACCATTTGATTGGCAAGAATATTTTCAAAAGCTTTAGATATGAAGCACACAATACTTCGGAAGTCTGAAGGAACAAGCGGACTATTATTTTTTGGTATCGGAATAATGCTTGCGACTTTCCATTGGAGCGGGAACTGACAACTATAAATACAGGAATTGAAAATATGCGTTACATGAGGAAGTATATGGGGGAGAAGTATCTTCAGGAATTTAGGGCTGACTCCTTCTGGACCTGTGGCTTTTGACTTTATTGAATTGTAGGCTTTAGCCACATCGTACTCGTTTATGCAGGCAAAGGTGAATGAATTGGACATATCAAAGCCTGCTAGACTAATAGCTTGGCTAATTTCGCATGGTTCGTCTGAAATCGGCTTAAAAACTTTTCTAACTTCATTTGGACATAACGTGCATTTGCTGGACTTTTTTTTTATAAGGATCTTAATGTGATGAGAGTACCAAGGACATTGTTTGGACTTAATCTGAATAGTTTTAATAGGGACATACAAATCGAACAAATACTTCACAAATCTATTAAATATTTCTACTTTTTTATTAACTTCAAGTGTTAGATATATGTTAAAACTTAGATTATAGAATGTCTGTAACATGTCAGAATGATTTAAGCTCTTAAAAGATCTAAAGCTAAAACTACTATCACAGATGGTGCGCTTAACATTGAAACTTATGGAACAGAATAAGGTGGTGTCAATTAATCTATACATACGAGTAGGTCTATACAAGTCGATAAGTGAAGGGTTAGTAGGGGATTGAAAGCATGTGGGGTACCTATTATTTACTAGCGAAAGTCCGATTTTATCACAGAAATATTGGAAGAGACTAGATGTGTTATTGCACGTAAAATAGTTAACATTAAAATCACCACCCACTAGAATATTGGTATATTTTGTACTGAGATCCATTAATGTAACTTCAAGTTCAACTATATTTCCTAAAATAAATTTATTGGGAGGGGAATAGACGGCTACTAGTAGAAGCCTTTCGGCATCATTATGAACTTCTACACAGAGAAACTAGACAACAGATTTGCTGGACGTATAAACACATTTAGCTTTAAGCCAACTACGAACTTACATACATACACCACTACCAGTTCGGTCACTACTATCATGTCTAAATATGGTAAATCCAGGTAATTGAACACTTTCAGACGCTTTACTACTTGAAAGCAATGTTTCAGAAACCATCAAAACGTCGATTTTAGAGCGACTAAAAATTTGGTATAGTGTGGTATATTTAGAATTGATACTCCCCGGGCTTATGAGGCAAATATTGAACCCTCGTTTCACTTCACACATTGCGTTCAGAACAGTCCTAATACTATCAGGATGGCTTGAGAGCATAGCAGATAAAGAAAGTATTATATATGTATATGCCGAAAACTCCGTAGGAAAACTGAAACAATACCACACTCAATAAGCAATATTACATTACCACTTTAATAAATGGAAATATTAAGAAAAGGATATACAAACAACTTTGAAAAAACATACTTAAAACTAACAATCTAAAAATGTATTATCGTGTGTCGGAAGGAAGGAAAGAAGGTACTTACTCGTAAAAATAGGAGTTAAATAAAACTTTGGTTACACTGTTATTTAAAAATATTGTGAAAGAGCAAACAACAACATTATATACGAAACAGAAAATCTGAACAAAGTTGAAAAGAAAAGTGACGTAAATATTAAAACAAAAAAAAAAAAGAAATGCATCAGCATACAGGATCTTCAGCGGCAGGTTCTTCTACTGCAACAACATTATGAGACGCAACTGATCTATTTTTGCAAATCTCCTAAGAAGCGTTTACGATGGGGACGGGCTTCTGATCAGATGTTCGTTTAATAAAGACTCTCCCATTCTTTGTAAACAGAGAGTGTATGCATCCGTTGCGGCGGAAAACATTTGCTTTTCGAAAAAGGTCGTGGTTGTGCTTTGTCAAACTTTCATATACACGCACAAACTTGGTGCTGTCAAAACCAAGATCATTGAGGCAGACCATTTTTTTGTGGCTGTTGACCTCAGAATACTGATTTTCATTTGTTCGTGTGAAAGTTTTACGATTATTTCAGAGTTGATTGAGTTGCGCAAAGGCCTTGTTCGGAAAATGTGAATAGGTTTTATTTCATTCACATTGATCGTTTTGCAATACCCTTCGAGTATGTCGTACAGGTCCTCAGTTCGTGAGTGTGTGACTCCATGAAGAATAAGATCAGCTGCTATGTTTTTGCGGGTAAGGGCATCGATCTGAAGCATCAGTTGGGCGATGTCATTGTTTTGTGCTTGACCTTTTAATAACAACGAAATGTCATTTTCAAGAGCGCCAACTCTAGCATTAATTTTTTCTTCCATTGTCTTTGTTTCGGTTTCAAAGTCCTTCTCCAGGGTGGTGAGATGCTTGGAGAGTCCTTCATACATGTCCCATATTTCTTTTCGTAATTCACAAATAGATTTATTGAATGACGAATGAAGTGACTAACCGAGCATTAATTTTTTCCCACAGCTTGATTGAAGTCGTCGTCGCTGGGGAGGCAGAACCAACAGCACCACTGGACTTATTTGTTGATCTTAATTTTCTTTCTCCCTTGAGAGACATTTTGATAAAGTTTTATAACCACGCACTTTAAAAAACGTTGTTTTATGATATAAAATACTTACAATACAATATTTTTTGTGCACATATGCAAAAAGTTCAGCAAAAGAATAAACACAACTTTATTCACTTTTTAATTTTAAAAATGTACTACTATAACTAAATTTCTACGGAGCAAAGAATAAGCTGCTAACTTAAAGAGAGCATTGACACTGATGATGAGATGAGACATTAAATGAGTAATGTCGTTTTTTTACTCGAACCGTTCTTAAATGAATTGTATAGGATTATATATTTGCTTCAACCAAATGCTTCTGGTCTTTTTCTTTCTGACAGGTGGTAGCCCCGATAACCGCAATAACCATCATGAAACAAATATCAATATGTTTTTCCTGAATATATAGTTCCAGTTCCTCAAGTTTTTGCAACAAACCGCTTACATTCCAATTTAGTATTTTAAGGCACATTCATATTATATGAGGCTTTTTGTTAAGCTTGTTTTCGGGATTGACTAGTCTCTCGAAAATAAGTTTGTTCGTTTGAGTTTGCTCTTCAAGTTTCTCGATCTGACGATACCGGATCTGACGGTTGATCTTTATTATCACTAGCGGTTGCTATCATTTTGGCGAACGTTTTCACTCCGACTTGTGACGATCTATCTTTGATCCCTTTATATCTTCTACTTGATGATAATGTAGTTTGCGTCTGTGCTTTTATATCAGGATCATTTCGAGTGACCATTTGTTTTTTCCCGACATTTACAGCAATCTTCGGGTTTGTCGTTGGGTGGTTTTGATATTTTCTCGCCTCTTTTGCATTTTTTGTTGGTACTTCTGCGGTCAGATATTCCTCCGCAAATGTGTCTGGCAGTACGCTTGGGTATGGTTGAACCCCTGACAGCATTTACACTGAGGGATCAATTTCGAGTTTCTATGTAACGTCTCGATCTTGACTACCATATTAAGAATACTTTTTATGTTATATATTTTTCCAAAGTTTTTATCAGAAGTTAGCATAAAAAGAGGTAAGCCGCAGGGTATTGCGGTTTCGACATCTTATTTTCAAGTCCTCTACGACATCTTCTTTTGAAAAAGAGGCTTGAAGTCCCCTATTGATTGATTGAAGAACACGGGGTGTGTCAAGTATGTAACAGTAGTACTGCGACCATAAAGATCTATTGTACCCCCTTCCTTTGATCTAGGATTTTAGTGCTGCCTTTAAGAATTTTACAACTTCTCTAGATGGGATTTCTTGAAAGTCTTTCCCTGTTACATTTGTTTGGTGTGTCATTTTAAATCTTTCTCGGGCAAGACTTGGGCAGACGGTCAGTATGTGTTCCATAGTTTCTTTGGCCTGTCCACATCGCCTACAGATTTCTGTGCTGCTAAGACCCAATTTGTGAAGGTGGTAGTTGCATGCCCCATGTCCTGTTAGTGCTTCACATAGAACTTTAAGGTCTGCTTTGTTAAGTTCTAGAGCTTCTTTGGCTCTTTTGGGATTGTGATTTTGTTCCATGAACGTTCTTGAGTGTTTAATACCCTCTTGGTTCTTCCAGAACTGATTCTTTTGTTTTATAACCCATTTGTTTAGGTGTACGTTTGTGTCCGTGTTATTGAATCCATAAAGGGGTGAAGGCCCTGTAAAAGGTACCTGAGCACCTTTCTTGGCTTGTATGTCAGCCTTTTCATTCCCTTCATGGTTTTCATGGCCTGGCACCCAGATCAATTTTAACCTGTTGTTACCTGCCACTATTCATACAGGGGTCGACTATGGAAGACCGTTTATTGTAAGGTTTTTAGGCAGGGAGGGAAAGCGGTTCAGCTTAAGCAAGGTGTGGGTTGCAGTCTTTGTTTGCTTGAAAACAACATACAGGACTTAACATCGCTCTCATTTTTGGCGTGTTATGAACGATTTATCAGCAGAAGAGGGTACTGCCAGCGAATGTACAGCGACAATGGCAATTCATTTGTAGGTGCAGCAAGGGTTATGAAACAAGCGTTTAAGGATTGGGAGACCAGCGAGGTTTTCAACAGCATGAGCTTAAAAGGTACAGGATGGATATTCATGGTGCCGGCAGATCCTCATCAAGGAGAAATATATGAAGCGGCGGTAAAATCCATGATATACCATCTTAAGCGAATAGTTGGCCAGCGAATTCTCGAGTATGAGCCATTCTTAACTTTGTTGTCAGAAATAGAGGGTATATTGAATTCTCGTCCCATTCATCCACTTAACGATGATCCTACAGATCTGTAAGCTTTGACACCGGGTCACTTTCTGACAGGTGAAGCAATAATCTTACCATTACCATATGCGTTAGCTGAAGAAGGAAAGTCGAAAGGGGTTAAGCTTTTTAGAGAGCGGCAGACTATGGTAGAATATTTTTGGAAAAGGAGGTGAGAGGAGTATCTTGTAACATTATAAGAGCGAAAGAAATGGAGAAGAGAAAGCGAAAGGGTAAAGGTTGGATGGCTAGTAATAGTCAAAAACGAAAACTTCCCACCAACTCTATGGTTGATGGGCCGAGTATGCGAACTAATTAAGAGCAAGGACGGTATCGTAAGATGTGTGATTTTACAATCCGAAACCGGCAAGCTTACCAGACCAGTGCAGGAAATATGCATACTGCCAGTCGAACAGAATCATGAGACATAGACGGTAGGATTAGGCAACTTAGGGCTAGGTAGGTAGCAGCTTACAAATAGGTAGGAGAATGTCAAGATGAGTCGAAGGCTACAAAACAATCGAAAGCTACAAATGAGTCGAAAGCTATAAAATAATCGAGGGCTACAAACAATCGAAGGCTACAAATGATCGAAAGCTACTAATTAATCGAAAGCTATTTTATTACAGGCAAAGCTAATTGAAATTCAGGTTCTGCAAGATTGGAAAGCTATAAGGAGCTAGCCCACGAAGTATAAGAGGATCGTTCCCATGGAAAGCATGATGAAGCCAGCAAAGGGTGAATACTGTACCAACCAGTGACGATGCAAGGGAAGACATGCAAGGAAACAGAAGCAAGCCTGATAGCCGTAAGGACCTAAATGAAAAACAGTTGTTTTTGTCGGGACTGTATCGTACGCCAGCGTACGAGTGTATCATATATCCACATCATATATATGTCATAACTGTTTTCCCAACAAAAAAATCGTTGCATTTTTATTTGATAGCTTCCGTGATAGTTCTTTTTTAGCCAGTGTTCGGTGGTTTCGGTTTATACAGGCAGTATCGTCAGCAAATGTGTCTAATACGGAGCATTCGTCTTCCGGTATACCCCCGGTATAAAGTAGGTAAAGGAGGCGACCAAGAACACTTCTATGTAGTACTCCAGCCTTTATAGATTTGAATGCATAGTATTCGTTTCCATACTTTACACAGAACATTCTACCTGAGAGATAGTTTGATGTGATTCTAAAAAGTTTTCCTGGAAGAAATTGACTCAGGTTATGTTTCAAGCCTTCATGTCAAACTTTGTCAAAGGCTTGAGAAACATCAAGAAATGCTGCCGAACAAATATATTTCTGTTCAAATGCTTTCACCACTACATCAGTTATGCGATGTACTTGGTCGATAGTAGAGTGCTTACTTTTGAAGCCGAATTGGTGGTGCGGAATAAGGCGATTTTCTTCCACGACCGGACTAAAGCGCCTAAGTAGAATTCTTTTGAATACTTTAGAAATTATCGGAAGAAGTGAGATCGGTCTAAATGACTTTTTATCAGTTGGCGGTTTCCTATGTTTCGGTACCATTATCACTTCTGCCACTTTCCATTGATTAGGAACGTATTTTAGTCTAAGGGCAGTGTTGATGAGATTCAGAAACTTAAGAAGCGCTTTCCTGTGCAACGCTTTAAGAACTTCTCCTGTGATTAAATCGTATCCAGGAGCTTTTTTCGGTTTGAGTTTATTGAATTCTTCTTTGAGTTCCGTAAGCGTAGCGGCCCTAACGGCATAGTTGCCATCTGCCACTTCAGTTCTATTAACATTTTCAAGAGGTGTTCCGTGTAAGAGTTCCGACTTCTCGTTATCGTCTTTCGCCCATTCGTCCTGATTTTTTCTTATTGGTGCTACATGGGCTTGGGGTTTTCTCACGTCTTTAACGACTTTTCAGAGCTAGTAGTTACATTCCTTTATAGCAGATAAGCTAACTAGGTATGAGTTTAGAATATTACTTTTAAATGTCCTAATATTAGCCTTCAACTGGTTGCACAGCTGATTGAGACGAGTTTGTTGCTATTTCTTTTTTCCTTCGCCATTTCCTTTATTTCTGGTGGATTTAAGATGTGATTTCCTGGCGATTTTCTTATGGGTAGTGTACTGTTCCACGCAGCGTGCTGTATGGTTTCTATGCAATTGTCAATCTCCATTTCTAGATCATATGGGGTCCTTAGCGAGACGCAAAGTTCATTGTGGTTATGGAAGCAGCTTGCCAATTTGTACGTTGATTAGTCAAGGTAGGCGCTTGTTCTTTTTTATGAATATTACGATAACTCAGAAAATCTTCCAGGTTTAAGCCAAGAACTTTAGTTTTTAACTGAGACACACAGATATTGTATCTGGGGACATTATAAATAAATAAAACGAACACAGTCATTAAAAAAGATTGTTCACGGCTCCACCTCTTTCGAGTCACTGACAATGCTCAAAGAGTATAACTGTCTAGAAAAAGCTTCTCAATTTCGCCTTTCGGAGTCGGCATTAAACTGTAGGTCCCCACCACTCGTGACAGAACAATAGCACGCACAACACGAGGGGTTGCTGAGAAGCTAGGCCCAGGTCCATCTCGGACTGTAGCGCCGCCATTATTATTATTCAATAGAGTTACCATTCAGAACTATAGGCGAAAGTTCACCTACATTAAATGTGCCTCGTGAACATATAAGACTTGTAGATTTCGATGGGTTCAGTTTCAATTTATTGAGTGTTGACCACTCTGCTGTGTTACTGAGGTCTTTATTAACTCCTACTATACAGTCTTCACTTAAACCTATGGGGCGTGCGAAGTAAATTAGTACATCGTCTGCGTACATGTGAACATTACCAGTGGAAGATCATTATTAAACATTGAAAATAAAAGAGGTCCTAGCACAGAACCTTGTGGAACACCTATGTTGCTAATAAATGGATCGGAAACTCCTTTGTCTGTAACCACTGCTTGAACACGGTTATTCAGGTACATTTGCAGAAGTCTTAGGGACGAGAAAGAAAATTTAAAATTCTGTTTAAGTTTCGATGTTAGTATAGAGAGATCAATACAATCGAATTCTTTGGAAAAGTCCAGGAGGACTAAGACTCAAAAGTCCCCACCATTTAACGAAAGCCTAAGATCAGTTATTACTTTCATTACTGCTGATTTACAGCTGTGTTTAGCCCTAAAACCAGACTGCCAGCTAGGCATTAAATTATTTTCATTAATATACTCCACCATTTGATTGGCAAGAATATTTTCAAAAGCTTTAGATATGAAGCACACAATACTTCGGAAGTCTGAAGGAACAAGCGGACTATTATTTTTTGGTATCGGAATAATGCTTGCGACTTTCCATCGGAGCGGGAACTGACAACTATAAATACAGGAATTGAAAATATGCGTTACATGAGGAAGTATATGGGGGAGAAGTATCTTCAGGAATTTAGGGCTGACTCCTTCTGGACCTGTGGCTTTTGACTTTATTGAATTGTAGGCTTTAGCCACATCGTACTCGTTTATGCAGGCAAAGGTGAATGAATTGGACATATCAAAGCCTGCTAGACTAATAGCTTGGCTAATTTCGCATGGTTCGTCTGAAATCGGCTTAAAAACTTTTCTAACTTCATTTGGACATAACGTGCATTTGCTGGACTTTTTTTTTATAAGGATCTTAATGTGATGAGAGTACCAAGGACATTGTTTGGACTTAATCTGAATAGTTTTAATAGGGACATACAAATCGAACAAATACTTCACAAATCTATTAAATATTTCTACTTTTTTATTAACTTCAAGTGTTAGATATATGTTAAAACTTAGATTATAGAATGTCTGTAACATGTCAGAATGATTTAAGCTCTTAAAAGATCTAAAGCTAAAACTACTATCACAGATGGTGCGCTTAACATTGAAACTTATGGAACAGAATAAGGTGGTGTCAATTAATCTATACATACGAGTAGGTCTATACAAGTCGATAAGTGAAGGGTTAGTAGGGGATTGAAAGCATGTGGGGTACCTATTATTTACTAGCGAAAGTCCGATTTTATCACAGAAATATTGGAAGAGACTAGATGTGTTATTGCACGTAAAATAGTTAACATTAAAATCACCACCCACTAGAATATTGGTATATTTTGTACTGAGATCCATTAATGTAACTTCAAGTTCAACTATATTTCCTAAAATAAATTTATTGGGAGGGGAATAGACGGCTACTAGTAAAAGCCTTTCGGCATCATTATGAACTTCTACACAGAGAAACTAGACAACAGATTTGCTGGACGTATAAACACATTTAGCTTTAAGCCAACTACGAACTTACATACATACACCACTACCAGTTCGGTTACTACGATCATGTCTAAATATGGTAAATCCAGGTAATTGAACACTTTCAGACGCCTTACTACTTGAAAGCAATGTTTCAGAAACCATCAAAACGTCGATTTTAGAGCGACTAAAAATTTGGTATAGTGTGGTATATTTAGAATTGATACTCCCCGGGCTTATGAGGCAAATATTGAACCCTCGTTTCACTTCACACATTGCGTTCAGAACAGTCCTAATACTATCAGGATGGCTTGAGAGCATAGCAGATAAAGAAAGTATTATATATGTATATGCCGAAAACTCCGTAGGAAAACTGAAACAATACCACACTCAATAAGCAATATTACATTACCACTTTAATAAATGGAAATATTAAGAAAAGGATATACAAACAACTTTGAAAAAACATACTTAAAACTAACAATCTAAAAATGTATTATCGTGTGTCGGAAGGAAGGAAAGAAGGTACTTACTCGTAAAAATAGGAGTTAAATAAAACTTTGGTTACACTGTTATTTAAAAATATTGTGAAAGAGCAAACAGCAACATTATATACGAAACAGAAAATCTGAACAAAGTTGAAAAGAAAAGTGACGTAAATATTAAAACAAAAAATAAAAGAAATGCATCAGCATACAGGATCTTCAGCGGCAGGTTCTTCTACTGCAACAACATTATGAGACGCAACTGATCTATTTTTGCAAAACTCCTAAGAAGCGTTTACGATGGGGACGGGCTTCTGATCAGATGTTCGTTTAATAAAGACTCTCCCATTCTTTGTAAACAGAGAGTGTATGCATCCGTTGCGGCGGAAAACATTTGCTTTTCGAAAAAGGTTGTGGTTGTGCTTTGTCAAACTTTCATATACACGCACAAACTTGGTGCTGTCAAAACCAAGATCATTGAGGCAGACCATTTTTTTGTGGCTGTTGACCTCAGAATACTGATTTTCATTTGTTCGTGTGAAAGTTTTACGATTATTTCAGAGTTGATTGAGTTGCGCAAAGGCCTTGTTCGGAAAATGTGAATAGGTTTTATTTCATTCACATTGATCGTTTTGCAATACCCTTCGAGTATGTCGTACAGGTCCTCAGTTCGTGAGTATGTGACTCCATGAAGAATAAGATCAGCTGCTATGTTTTTGCTGGTAAGGGCATCGATCTGAAGCATCAGTTGGGCGATGTCATTGTTTTGTGCTTGACCTTTTAATAACAACGAAATGTCATTTTCAAGAGCGCCAACTCTAGCATTAATTTTTTCTTCCATTGTCTTTGTTTCGGTTTCAAAGTCCTTCTCCAGGGTGGTGAGATGCTTGGAGAGTCCTTCATACATGTCCCATATTTCTTTTCGTAATTTACAAATAGATTTATTGAATGACGAATGAAGTGACTAACCGAGCATCAATTTTTTCCCACAGCTTGATTGAAGTCGTCGTCGCTGGGGAGGCAGAACCAACAGCACCACTGGACTTATTTGTTGATCTTAATTTTCTTTCTCCCTTGAGAGACATTTTGATAAAGTTTTATAACCACGCACTTTAAAAAACGTTGTTTTATGATATAAAATACTTACAATACAATATTTTTTGTGCACATATGCAAAAAGTTCAGCAAAAGAATAAACACAACTTTATTCACTTTTTAATTTTAAAAATGTACTACTATAACTAAATTTCTACGGAGCAAAGAATAAGCTGCTAACTTAAAGAGAGCATTGACACTGATGATGAGATGAGACATTAAATGAGTAATGTCGTTTTTTTACTCGAACCGTTCTTAAATGAATTGTATAGGATTATATATTTGCTTCAACCAAATGCTTCTGGTCTTTTTCTTTCTGACAGGTGGTAGCCCCGATAACCGCAATAACCATCATGAAACAAATATCAATATGTTTTTCCTGAATATATAGTTCCAGTTCCTCAAGTTTTTGCAACAAACCGTTTACATTCCAATTTAGTATTTTAAGGCACATTCATATTATATGAGGCTTTTTGTTAAGCTTGTTTTCGAGATTGACTAGTCTCTCGAAAATAAGTTTGTTCGTTTGAGTTTGCTCTTCAAGTTTCTCGATCTGACGATACCGGATCTGACGGTTGATCTTTATTATCACTAGCGGTTGCTACCATTTTGGCGAACGTTTTCACTCCGACTTGTGACGATCTATCTTTGATCCCTTTATATCTTCTACTTGATGATAATGTAGTTTGCGTCTGTGCTTTTATATCAGGATCATTTCGAGTGACCATTTGTTTTTTCCCGACATTTACAGCAATCTTCGGGTTTGTCGTTGGGTGGTTTTGATATTTTCTCGCCTTTTTTGCATTTTTTGTTGGTACTTCTGCGGTCAGATATTCCTCCGCAAATGTGTCTGGCAGTACGCTTGGGTATGGTTGAACCCCTGACAGCATTTACACTGAGGGATCAATTTCGAGTTTCTATGTAACGTCTCGATCTTGACTACCATATTAAGAATACTTTTTATGTTATATATTTTTCCAAAGTTTTTATCAGAAGTTAGCATAAAAAGAGGTAAGCCGCAGGGTATTGCGGTTTCGACATCTTATTTTCAAGTCCTCTACGACATCTTCTTTTGAAAAAGAGGCTTGAAGTCCCCTATTGATTGATTGAAGAACACGGGGTGTGTCAAGTATGTAACACTAGTACTGCGACCATAAAGATCTATTGTACCCCCTTCCTTTGATCTAGGATTTTAGTGCTGCCTTTAAGAATTTTACAACTTCTCTAGATGGGATTTCTTGAAAGTCTTTCCCTGTTACATTTGTTTGGTGTGTCATTTTAAATCTTTCTCGGGCAAGACTTGGGCAGACGGTCAGTATGTGTTCCATAGTTTCTTTGGCCTGTCCACATCGCCTACAGATTTCTGTGCTGCTAAGACCCAATTTGTGAAGGTGGTAGTTGCATGCCCCATGTCCTGTTAGTGCTTCACATAGAACTTTAAGGTCTGCTTTGTTAAGTTCTAGAGCTTCTTTGGCTCTTTTGGGATTGTGATTTTGTTCCATGAACGTTCTTGAGTGTTTAATACCCTCTTGGTTCTTCCAGAACTGATTCTTTTGTTTTATAACCCATTTGTTTAGGTGTACGTTTGTGTCCGTGTTATTGAATCCATAAAGGGGTGAAGGCCCTGTAAAAGGTACCTGAGCACCTTTCTTGGCTTGTATGTCAGCCTTTTCATTCCCTTCATGGTTTTCATGGCCTGGCACCCAGATCAATTTTAACCTGTTGTTACCTGCCACTATTCATACAGGGGTCGACTATGGAAGACCGTTTATTGTAAGGTTTTTAGGCAGGGAGGGAAAGCGGTTCAGCTTAAGCAAGGTGTGGGTTGCAGTCTTTGTTTGCTTGAAAACAACATACAGGACTTAACATCGCTCTCATTTTTGGCGTGTTATGAACGATTTATCAGCAGAAGAGGGTACTGCCAGCGAATGTACAGCGACAATGGCAATTCATTTGTAGGTGCAGCAAGGGTTATGAAACAAGCGTTTAAGGATTGGGAGACCAGCGAGGTTTTCAACAGCATGAGCTTAAAAGGTACAGGATGGATATTCATGGTGCCGGCAGATCCTCATCAAGGAGAAATATATGAAGCGGCGGTAAAATCCATGATATACCATCTTAAGCGAATAGTTGGCCAGCGAATTCTCGAGTATGAGCAATTCATAACTTTGTTGTCAGAAATAGAGGGTATATTGAATTCTCGTCCCATTCATCCACTTAACGATGATCCTACAGATCTGTAAGCTTTGACACCGGGTCACTTTCTGACAGGTGAAGCAATAATCTTACCATTACCATATGCGTTAGCTGAAGAAGGAAAGTCGAAAGGGGTTAAGCTTTTTAGAGAGCGGCAGACTATGGTAGAATATTTTTGGAAAAGGAGGTGAGAGGAGTATCTTGTAACATTATAAGAGCGAAAGAAATGGAGAAGAGAAAGCGAAAGGGTAAAGGTTGGATGGCTAGTAATAGTCAAAAACGAAAACTTCCCACCAACTCTATGGTTGATGGGCCGAGTATGCGAACTAATTAAGAGCAAGGACGGTATCGTAAGATGTGTGATTTTACAATCCGAAACCGGCAAGCTTACCAGACCAGTGCAGGAAATATGCATACTGCCAGTCGAACAGAATCATGAGACATAGACGGTAGGATTAGGCAACTTAGGGCTAGGTAGGTAGCAGCTTACAAATAGGTAGGAGAATGTCAAGATGAGTCGAAGGCTACAAAACAATCGAAAGCTACAAATGAGTCGAAAGCTATAAAATAATCGAGGGCTACAAACAATCGAAGGCTACAAATGATCGAAAGCTACTAATTAATCGAAAGCTATTTTATTACAGGCAAAGCTAATTGAAATTCAGGTTCTGCAAGATTGGAAAGCTATAAGGAGCTAGCCCACGAAGTATAAGAGGATCGTTCCCATGGAAAGCATGATGAAGCCAGCAAAGGGTGAATACTGTACCAACCAGTGACGATGCAAGGGAAGACATGCAAGGAAACAGAAGCAAGCCTGATAGCCGTAAGGACCTAAATGAAAAACAGTTGTTTTTGTCGGGACTGTATCGTACGCCAGCGTACGAGTGTATCATATATCCACATCATATATATGTCATAACTAATACCAACATATTATAACTAATGTATACTATTATTGTATGTGTAGGTCTACGAATGAGTGGTCGAAGAGTGTCAGTCACAATTCGGTCAGCACACCGAGAGGATCACAATAAACGTTGGGTTTTTTTTGCACCGCGTGGTTGCTTTTTTGCCAACAAAAAAATCGTTGCATTTTTATTTGATAGCTTCCGTGATAGTTCTTTTTCAGCCAGTGTTCGGTGGTTTCGGTTTATACAGGCAGTATCGTCAGCAAATGTGTCTAATACGGAGCATTCGTCTTCCGGTATACCCCCGGTATAAAGTAGGTAAAGGAGGCGACCAAGAACACTTCTATGTAGTACTCCAGCCTTTATAGATTTGAATGCATAGTATTCGTTTCCATACTTTACACAGAACATTCTACCTGAGAGATAGTTTGATGTGATTCTAAAAAGTTTTCCTGGAAGAAATTGACTCAGGTTATGTTTCAAGCCTTCATGTCAAACTTTGTCAAAGGCTTGAGAAACATCAAGAAATGCTGCCGAACAAATATATTTCTGTTCAAATGCTTTCACCACTACATCAGTTATGCGATGTACTTGGTCGATAGTAGAGTGCTTACTTTTGAAGCCGAATTGGTGGTGCTTCTGCCACTTTCCATTGATTAGGAACGTATTTTAGTCTAAGGGCAGTGTTGATGAGATTCAGAAACTTAAGAAGCGCTTTCCTGTGCAACGCTTTAAGAACTTCTCCTGTGATTAAATCGTATCCAGGAGCTTTTTTCGGTTTGAGTTTATTGAATTCTTCTTTGAGTTCCGTAAGCGTAGCGGCCCTAACGGCATAGTTGCCATCTGCCACTTCAGTTCTATTAACATTTTCAAGAGGTGTTCCGTGTAAGAGTTCCGACTTCTCGTTATCGTCTTTCGCCCATTCGTCCTGATTTTTTCTTATTGGTGCTACATGGGCTTGGGGTTTTCTCACGTCTTTAACGACTTTTCAGAGCTAGTAGTTACATTCCTTTATAGCAGATAAGCTAACTAGGTATGAGTTTAGAATATTACTGTTAAATGTCCTAATATTAGCCTTCAACTGGTTGCACAGCTGATTGAGACGAGTTTATGTTGTGGCCCACGAGTTTGTTGCTATTTCTTTTTTCCTTCGCCATTTCCTTTATTTCTGGTGGATTTAAGATGTGATTTCCTGGCGATTTTCTTATGGGTAGTGTACTGTTCCACGCAGCGTGCTGTATGGTTTCTATGCAATTGTCAATCTCCATTTCTAGATCATATGGGGTCCTTAGCGAGACGCAAAGTTCATTGTGGTTATGGAAGCAGCTTGCCAATTTGTACGTTGATTAGTCAAGGTAGGCGCTTGTTCTTTTTTATGAATATTACGATAACTCAGAAAATCTTCCAGGTTTAAGCCAAGAACTTTAGTTTTTAACTGAGACACACAGATATTGTATCTGTATTATAAATAAAACGAACACAGTCATTAAAAAAGATTGTTTTCAAAAAAGATTGTTCACGGCTCCACCTCTTTCGAGTCACTGACAATGCTCAAAGAGTATAACTGTCTAGAAAAAGCTTCTCAATTTCGCCTTTCGGAGTCGGCATTAAACTGTAGGTCCCCACCACTCGTGACAGAACAATAGCACGCACAACACGAGGGGTTGCTGAGAAGCTAGGCCCAGGTCCATCTCGGACTGTAGCGCCGCCATTATTATTATTCAATAGAGTTACCATTCAGAACTATAGGCGAAAGTTCACCTACATTAAATGTGCCTCGTGAACATATAAGACTTGTAGATTTCGATGGGTTCAGTTTCAATTTATTGAGTGTTGACCACTCTGCTGTGTTACTGAGGTCTTTATTAACTCCTACTATACAGTCTTCACTTAAACCTATGGGGCGTGCGAAATAAATTAGTACATCGTCTGCGTACATGTGAACATTACCAGTGGAAGATCATTATTAAACATTGAAAATAAAAGAGGTCCTAGCACAGAACCTTGTGGAACACCTATGTTGCTAATAAATGGATCGGAAACTCCTTTGTCTGTAACCACTGCTTGAACACGGTTATTCAGGTACATTTGCAGAAGTCTTAGGGACGAGAAAGAAAATTTAAAATTCTGTTTAAGTTTCGATGTTAGTATAGAGAGATCAATACAATCGAATTCTTTGGAAAAGTCCAGGAGGACTAAGACTCAAAAGTCCCCACCATTTAACGAAAGCCTAAGATCAGTTATTACTTTCATTACTGCTGATTTACACCTGTGTTTAGCCCTAAAACCAGACTGCCAGCTAGGCATTAAATTATTTTCATTAATATACTCCACCATTTGACTGGCAAGAATATTTTCAAAAGCTTTAGATATGAAGCACACAATACTTCGGAAGTCTGAACGAACAAGCGGACTATTATTTTTTGGTATCGGAATAATGCTTGCGACTTTCCATTGGAGCGGGAACTGACAACTATAAATACAGGAATTGAAAATATGCGTTACATGAGGAAGTATATGGGGGAGAAGTATCTTCAGGAATTTAGGGCTGACTCCTTCTGGACCTGTGGCTTTTGACTTTATTGAATTGTAGGCTTTAGCCACATCGTACTCGTTTATGCACGCAAAGGTGAATGAATTGGACATATCAAAGCCTGCTAGACTAATAGCTTGGCTAATTTCGCATGGTTCGTCTGAAATCGGCTTAAAAACTTTTCTAACTTCATTTGGACATAACGTGCATTTGCTGGACTTTTTATTTTCAGTTACACCCATGTTTTTAAGATTATTCTACAATTCTTTTGTGGTCAAGTTTGCTACAGAAATAATTGCGTTTAGAATGTTCTACAAGCGAATTAACTTTATTACGAGTACTGTCGTTTATTGAGCTCCGTGGGATTTTTCCTGTATCGCTAAGAAAATTCCTTTCTTTTATAAGGATCTTAATGTGATGAGAGTACCAAGGACATTGTTTGGACTTAATCTGAATAGTTTTAATAGGGACATACAAATCGAACAAATACTTCACAAATCTATTAAATATTTCTACTTTTTTATTAACTTCAAGTGTTAGATATATGTTAAAACTTAGATTATAGAATGTCTGTAACATGTCAGAATGATTTAAGCTCTTAAAAGATCTAAAGCTAAAACTACTATCACAGATGGTGCGCTTAACATTGAAACTTATGGAACAGAATAAGGTGGTGTCAATTAATCTATACATACGAGTAGGTCTATACAAGTCGATAAGTGAAGGGTTAGTAGGGGATTGAAAGCATGTGGGGTACCTATTATTTACTAGCGAAAGTCCGATTTTATCACAGAAATATTGGAAGAGACTAGATGTGTTATTGCACGTAAAATAGTTAACATTAAAATCACCACCCACTAGAATATTGGTATATTTTGTACTGAGATCCATTAATGTAACTTCAAGTTCAACTATATTTCCTAAAATAAATTTATTGGGAGGGGAATAGACGGCTACTAGTAGAAGCCTTTCGGCATCATTATGAACTTCTACACAGAGAAACTAGACAACAGATTTGCTGGACGTATAAACACATTTAGCTTTAAGACAACTACGAACTTACATACATACACCACTACCAGTTCGGTCACTACTATCATGTCTAAATATGGTAAATCCAGGTAATTGAACACTTTCAGACGCTTTACTACTTGAAAGCAATGTTTCAGAAACCATCAAAACGTCGATTTTAGAGCGACTAAAAATTTGGTATAGTGTGGTATATTTAGAATTGATACTCCCCGGGCTTATGAGGCAAATATTGAACCCTCGTTTCACTTCACACATTGCGTTCAGAACAGTTCTAATACTATCAGGATGGCTTGAGAGCATAGCAGATAAAGAAAGTATTATATATGTATATGCCGAAAACTCCGTAGGAAAACTGAAACAATACCACACTCAATAAGCAATATTACATTACCACTTTAATAAATGAAAAATTAAGAAAAGGATATACAAAAAACTTTGAAAAAATGTATTATCGTGTGTCGGAAGGAAGGAAAGAAGGTACTTACTCGTAAAAATAGGAGTTAAATAAAACTTTGGTTACACTGTTATTTAAAAATATTGTGAAAGAGCAAACAGCAACATTATATACGAAACAGAAAATCTGAACAAAGTTGAAAAGAAAAGTGACGTAAATATTAAAACAAAAAAAAAAAGAAATGCATCAGCATACAGGATCTTCAGCGGCAGGTTCTTCTACTGCAACAACATTATGAGACGCAACTGATCTATTTTTGCAAATCTCCTAAGAAGCGTTTACGATGGGGACGGGCTTCTGATCAGATGTTCGTTTAATAAAGACTCTCCCATTCTTTGTAAACAGAGAGTGTATGCATCCGTTGCGGCGGAAAACATTTGCTTTTCGAAAAAGGTCGTGGTTGTGCTTTGTCATACTTTCATATACACGCACAAACTTGGTGCTATCAAAACCAAGATCATTGAGGCAGACCATTTTTTTGTGGCTGTTGACCTCAGAATACTGATTTTCATTTGTTCGTGTGAAAGTTTTACGATTATTTCAGAGTTGATTGAGTTGCGCAAAGGCCTTGTTCGGAAAATGTGAATAGGTTTTATTTCATTCACATTGATCGTTTTGCAATACCCTTCGAGTATGTCGTACAGGTCCTCAGTTCGTGAGTGTGTGACTGCATGAAGAATAAGATCAGCTGCTATGTTTTTGCGGGTAAGGGCATCGATCTGAAGCATCAGTTGGGCGATGTCATTGTTTTGTGCTTGACCTTTTAATAACAACGAAATGTCATTTTCAAGAGCGCCAACTCTAGCATTAATTTTTTCTTCCATTGTCTTTGTTTCGGTTTCAAAGTCCTTCTCCAGGGTGGTGAGATGCTTGGAGAGTCCTTCATACATGTCCCATATTTCTTTTCGTAATTCACAAATAGATTTATTGAATGACGAATGAAGTGACTAACCGAGCATACATTTTTTCCCACAGCTTGATTGAAGTCGTCGTCGCTGGGGAGGCAGAACCAACAGCACCACTGGACTTATTTGTTGATCTTAATTTTCTTTCTCCCTTGAGAGACATTTTGATAAAGTTTTATAACCACGCACTTTAAAAAACGTTGTTTTATGATATAAAATACTTACAATACAATATTTTTTGTGCACATATGCAAAAAGTTCAGCAAAAGAATAAACACAACTTTATTCACTTTTTAATTTTAAAAATGTACTACTATAACTAAATTTCTACGGAGCAAAGAATAAACTGCTAACTTAAAGAGAGCATTGACACTGATGATGAGATGAGACATTAAATGAGTAATGTCGTTTTTTTACTCGAACCATTCTTAAATGAATTGTATAGGATTATATATTTGCTTCAACCAAATGCTTCTGGTCTTTTTCTTTCTGACAGGTGGTAGCCCCGATAACCGCAATAACCATCATGAAACAAATATCAATATGTTTTTCCTGAATATATAGTTCCAGTTCCTCAAGTTTTTGCAACAAACCGTTTACATTCCAATTTAGTATTTTAAGGCACATTCATATTATATGAGGCTTTTTGTTAAGCTTGTTTTCGAGATTGACTAGTCTCTCGAAAATAAGTTTGTTCGTTTGAGTTTGCTCTTCAAGTTTCTCGATCTGACGATACCGGATCTGACGGTTGATCTTTATTATCACTAGCGGTTGCTACCATTTTACCATCATACCATTTTACGTTTTCACTCCGACTTGTGACGATCTATCTTTGAACCCTTTATATCTTCTACTTGATGATAATGTAGTTTGCGTCTGTGCTTTTATATCAGGATCATTTCGAGTGACCATTTGTTTTTTCCCGACATTTACAGCAATCTTCGGGTTTGTCGTTGGGTGGTTTTGATATTTTCTCGCCTTTTTTGCATTTTTTGTTGGTACTTCTGCGGTCAGATATTCCTCCGCAAATGTGTCTGGCAGTACGCTTGGGTATGGTTGAACCCCTGACAGCATTTACACTGAGGGATCAATTTCGAGTTTCTATGTAATGTCTCGATCTTGACTACCATATTAAGAATACTTTTTATGTTATATATTTTTCCAAAGTTTTTATCAGAAGTTAGCATAAATTATTTTCAAGTCCTCTACGACATCTTCTTTTGAAAAAGAGGCTTGAAGTCCCCTATTGATTGATTGAAGAACACGGGGTGTGTCAAGTATGTAACACTAGTACTGCGACCATAAAGATCTATTGTACCCCATTCCTTTGATCTAGGATTTTAGTGCTGCCTTTAAGAATTTTACAACTTCTCTAGATGGGATTTCTTGAAAGTCTTTCCCTGTTACATTTGTCTGGTATGTCATTTTAAATCTTTCTCGCGCAAGACTTGGACAGAAGGTCAGTATGTGTTCCATAGTTTCTTTGGCCTGTCCACATCGCCTACAGATTTCTGTGCTGCTAAGACCCAATTTGCGAAGGTGGTAGTTGCATGCCCCATGTCCTGTTAGTGCTTCACATAGAACTTTAAGGTCTGCTTTGTTAAGTTCTAGAGCTTCTTTGGCTCTTTTGGGATTGTGATTTTGTTCCATGAACGTTCTTGAGTGTTTAATACCCTCTTGGTTCTTCCAGAACTGATTCTTTTGTTTTATAACCCATTTGTTTAGGTGTACGTTTGTGTCCGTGTTATTGAATCCATAAAGGGGTGAAGGCCCTGTAAAAGGTACCTGAGCACCTTTCTTGGCTTGTATGTCAGCCTTTTCATTCCCTTCATGGTTTTCATGGCCTGGCACCCAGATCAATTTTAACCTGTTGTTACCTGCCACTTTGTTTAGTATATTGTGGCATTCCCAGACAACCTTAGAGTTGAATGTGTAGCCCTTTAGCGCTTGACTGTCTGAGAATATGTATATTTTGGTATTTGTGAGTTTTCTGTCGTTTATACGGTGTGCTGCTACAGCTCGGCTTGAAATATTGTTGACTTATTACAGAGAGGAATGTGTAGGCTGCATCTTGGTCCTATCACTCCAGCCCCTACCTTGTTTTCCGATTTCGACCCATCTGTATACCATTTTTGGGCTCCATCATTCATCCACGGGGGGTTGTTGTTCCATTCTTCTCTGCTTGGTATGAGTACTTTGTAGTGTATTTTGAAATTCAACTTTGGGAGCATCAGATCACTCACTCGTGTCAACTCCCAGATATTATCTACTTTCCTGAGAATCTCTAGATGCCCCACAAGGTCTCCTTCTTTGTATTTATAGTTCCTTTGTACTGTTAAGGCTTGTTTTGCAGCTTCAGCCTTTATAGCAGTGTGTAATGGGGGAATGTTTAATAAAGCTTCCATTCCTGCAGTTGGAGTCGTTCTCATTGCACCGATAGTGCAAATGCACCCTAGCCTTTGAACTTTATTAAGTTTGTTCATGGCACTTTTTTGTTCCCTAGCTACGACTCGAATAGGTCTTTCTATTTTATTCTCATAGGTGTACCATTGAATTTTTTCCATGTTGCGTCTCTTGGAAAGTACCCTCTAACTGTCTGAGTCCTTGACGTTTATCTTCCACGCACTGTTGTTGCGCGACGTCACTTTGAACTCTGTTCGTAACGCTGACATTAAAATAGAATACAGCTTATTGTATTCCGGAATTCCAATTACATTAATTGGCGGCGGTGATCGCTCTTTTGATTGCATAGCTCCTTTATTGGTTGTGGCACTTGTGTTATCAGTGAGTTTATTTTCCAGGTGAGGAATCACTTTGGGTGAGGAACCGACTTTTCGTTTTTTACCAGGTCGGTTTTTTATCTTCCAATCGGTTTCATGACTTACAGTGAATCACAGCTTATTTGATGTGAACATTTTTTAAAATTTCAAATTGCTATAACTCTAAAATTAATTGAGATATCGAAAAAATTTAAAAAACAAATTTAAGTTGTATATATATATATTAAAGAAATGTATTCAGTTCTTCTTTTGGCATAACAAAAATAAAAATATTGCAAAAAAAACTTAAAAAAGGTAGTATTGTCACACTTTATTTGATGAAATGCACTTAAGTAACAAAAAAAAAATAATTTTAACACAAATTAATATTTTGTGTGTCCACCTTTTTGTTTAATTACTTATTTTAGGCGATTTTCCATAGAATCCACTAATTTCGAAGTCGTTTCACTGGAGATTTTTTTCCATTTTTCCAAAAGGTAGTTCTTCCTAGTCAATAAAGTATTCCAAGTTTTTCATTTGATTCGAACTTAAACTTTATTTACATTCAGTAAGTTCGATTTTTCCTGTTGTGATTTTTCCACAAGATGTTAGGAGAAGAAGATAGAAAGGCGACCTGTAGCTACGCAGCAAAAAATTTGTAGATCTGTACTCACCAAAGGCGGGTAATAACAGACCGAATCTGAACCACGAATGCTGCCTTTACGTTTCGGACAATCTTTCAACACTCAAGCTACCTTAAAAAAAAAGAGATATGTCAATACTATCGGTAGTCAAAATAAATGTAGTATGGAAATTTGATACAATTTAATCGTTCTTTTTATTATATATATATATAATAATATATAATAGTATATATATATAATAATATATATATATAATAATATATGTATATAATAATATATAATAATATATATATAATAATATATAATAATATATATATATAATAATATATATATGAATTGGACATATCAAAGCCTGCTAGACTAATAGCTTGGCTAATTTCGCATGGTTCGTCTGAAATCGGCTTAAAAACTTTTCTAACTTCATTTGGACATAACGTGCATTTGCTGGACTTTTTATTTTCAGTTTTTAAGATTATTCTACAATTCTTTTGTGGTCAAGTTTGCTACAGAAATAATTGCGTTTAGAATGTTCTACAAGCGAATTAACTTTATTACGAGTACTGTCGTTTATTGAGCTCCGTGGGATTTTTCCTGTATCGCTAAGAAAATTCCTTTCTTTTATAAGGATCTTAATGTGATGAGAGTACCAAGGACATTGTTTGGACTTAATCTGAATAGTTTTAATAGGGACATACAAATCGAACAAATACTTCACAAATCTATTAAATATTTCTACTTTTTTATTAACTTCAAGTGTTAGATATATGTTAAAACTTAGATTATAGAATGTCTGTAACATGTCAGAATGATTTAAGCTCTTAAAAGATCTAAAGCTAAAACTACTATCACAGATGGTGCGCTTAACATTGAAACTTATGGAACAGAATAAGGTGGTGTCAATTAATCTATACATACGAGTAGGTCTATACAAGTCGATAAGTGAAGGGTTAGTAGGGGATTGAAAGCATGTGGGGTACCTATTATTTACTAGCGAAAGTCCGATTTTATCACAGAAATATTGGAAGAGACTAGATGTGTTATTGCACGTAAAATAGTTAACATTAAAATCACCACCCACTAGAATATTGGTATATTTTGTACTGAGATCCATTAATGTAACTTCAAGTTCAACTATATTTCCTAAAATAAATTTATTGGGAGGGGAATAGACGGCTACTAGTAGAAGCCTTTCGGCATCATTATGAACTTCTACACAGAGAAACTAGACAACAGATTTGCTGGACGTATAAACACATTTAGCTTTAAGACAACTACGAACTTACATACATACACCACTACCAGTTCGGTCACTACTATCATGTCTAAATATGGTAAATCCAGGTAATTGAACACTTTCAGACGCTTTACTACTTGAAAGCAATGTTTCAGAAACCATCAAAACGTCGATTTTAGAGCGACTAAAAATTTGGTATAGTGTGGTATATTTAGAATTGATACTCCCCGGGCTTATGAGGCAAATATTGAACCCTCGTTTCACTTCACACATTGCGTTCAGAACAGTTCTAATACTATCAGGATGGCTTGAGAGCATAGCAGATAAAGAAAGTATTATATATGTATATGCCGAAAACTCCGTAGGAAAACTGAAACAATACCACACTCAATAAGCAATATTACATTACCACTTTAATAAATGGAAATATTAAGAAAAGGATATACAAAAAACTTTGAAAAAATGTATTATCGTGTGTCGGAAGGAAGGAAAGAAGGTACTTACTCGTAAAAATAGGAGTTAAATAAAACTTTGGTTACACTGTTATTTAAAAATATTGTGAAAGAGCAAACAGCAACATTATATACGAAACAGAAAATCTGAACAAAGTTGAAAAGAAAAGTGACGTAAATATTAAAACAAAAAAAAAAAGAAATGCATCAGCATACAGGATCTTCAGCGGCAGGTTCTTCTACTGCTACAACATTATGAGACGCAACTGATCTATTTTTGCAAATCTCCTAAGAAGCGTTTACGATGGGGACGGGCTTCTGATCAGATGTTCGTTTAATAAAGACTCTCCCATTCTTTGTAAACAGAGAGTGTATGCATCCGTTGCGGCGGAAAACATTTGCTTTTCGAAAAAGGTCGTGGTTGTGCTTTGTCATACTTTCATATACACGCACAAACTTGGTGCTGTCAAAACCAAGATCATTGAGGCAGACCATTTTTTTGTGGCTGTTGACCTCAGAATACTGATTTTCATTTGTTCGTGTGAAAGTTTTACGATTATTTCAGAGTTGATTGAGTTGCGCAAAGGCCTTGTTCGGAAAATGTGAATAGGTTTTATTTCATTCACATTGATCGTTTTGCAATACCCTTCGAGTATGTCGTACAGGTCCTCAGTTCGTGAGTGTGTGACTCCATGAAGAATAAGATCAGCTGCTATGTTTTTGCGGGTAAGGGCATCGATCTGAAGCTTCAGTTGGGCGATGTCATTGTTTTGTGCTTGACCTTTTAATAACAACGAAATGTCATTTTCAAGAGCGCCAACTCTAGCATTAATTTTTTCTTCCATTGTCTTCGTTTCGGTTTCAAAGTCCTTCTCCAGGGTGGTGAGACGCTTGGAGAGTCCTTCATACATGTCCCATATTTCTTTTCGTAATTCACAAATAGATTTATTGAATAACGAATGAAGTGACTAACCGAGCATCAATTACATTAATTGGCGGCGGTGATCGCTCTTTTGATGGCATAGCTCCTTTATTGGTTGTAGCACTTGTGTTATCAGTGAGTTTATTTTCCAGGTGAGGAATCACTTTGGGTGAGGAACCGACTTTTCGTTTTTTACCAGGTCGGTTTTTTATCTTCCAATCGGTTTCATGACTTACAGTGGATCACAGCTTATTTGATGTGAACATTTTTTAAAATTTCAAATTGCTATAACTCTAAAATTAATTGAGATATCGAAAAAATTTAAAAAACAAATTTAAGTTGTATATATATATATTAAAGAAATGTATTCAGTTCTTCTTTTGGCATAACAAAAATAAAAATATTGCAAAAAAAACTTAAAAAAGGTAGTATTGTCACACTTTATTTGATGAAATGCACTTAAGTAACAAAAAAAAATAATTTTAACACAAATTAATATTTTGTGTGTCCACCTTTTTGTTTAATTACTTATTTTAGGCGATTTTCCATAGAATCCACTAATTTCGAAGTCGTTTCACTGGATATTTTTTTCCATTCTTCCAAAAGGTAGTTCTTCCTAGTCAATAAAGTATTCCAAGTTTTTCATTTGATTCGAACTTAAACTTTATTTACATTCAGTAAGTTCGATTTTTCCTGTTGTGATTTTTCCACAAGATGTTAGGGGAAAAAGATAGAAAGGCGACCTGTAGCTACGCAGCAAAAAACTTGTAGATCTGTACTCACCAAAGGCGGGTAATAACAGACCGAATCTGAACCACGAATGCTGCCTTTACGTTTCGGACAATCCTTCAACACTCAAGCTACCTTAAAAAAAAGAGATATGTCAATACTATCGGTAGTCAAAATAAATGTAGTATGGAAATTTGATACAATTTAATCGTTCTTTTTATTATATATATATATAATAATATATAATAGTATATGTATATAATAATATATATATATAATAATATATGTATATAATAATATATAATAATATATATATAATAATATATAATAATATATATATATAATAATATATATATATATATATGATAATAAAATATGCCTGTACGGCATTGACATCTGTAATCAAAATACATCGTCTTAATTTTAAAGACCATGATTTTGCAGAAGTAAAGCCATGAAAGTTCCGTTTGTACCATTCTGTATTAAACCACTTTCATTTATTTTTCACAAAATGTTTAAATTAAAATATTTTATTCAGATTTATGAAACAAGGGTCAGTATTAATTTCTTTTGAAATATATCCAACTCTTAAACGAATATTTGGATTATGTATTAAATTCTGTTTTATTTCGAATTAACAATAAAACAATGTCTATTAATTTCCATAAGAATTTAATAAGTCTTCGAAATCATCAATTGAAAATGTCATAACATAATTACCATTCAGGCGACGTATTTTATTCTACTACTAAAGGGCATCAGCTGGAGCAGGATGGGGAGAATGTCCAAGTGTCATTCAGTTGTGCCAAGAGCGGTCTACTAAATTCATCATCCTTAAAAGGGGACTTCACGAAGTGGAGTGAGTTTCGGGACCAGTTTTCAGTGGGGTTCTCAGTTATCCGTCTATAACTAACATTACAAAACTGCGCCAGTTAAAATTGGCGTTGGAAGGAGCTCCAGCTAGGCTTATCAGCAGGTGGCAAGTGACTAAAGCCAATTACGAAGAAGCTTGGGCGAAACTCAACGAAGTCTTCGACAATAAGCACAGCATAGTGAATGCACTTCATGCGATCCCGAAGCTGGGAAGACAGGGGTCGAGAGCTCGTGGTATGCGAGATCTAGTGAACGAAGCAAACGTACACCTCAGTTGGTTACTTGTTCTTGATTTGGACACATCATCATGGGATCCAATAATAGTAAACATGCTGAGAGCCAGATTGAGTTCCGAGACAAATCACACAAATGGCTAGAGACGATGTGCGTCGTATTGCGACTCAGAAAGAGTTTTTGGAGTTCTTGGAGCTATTTTCTTCGATGCCAATCAGATCGCAATCGGAACGGAAAGAGCAGAGGACAATATACGAAGGGCCGTTCCCTGTGCAGGGAACAGCATCCTCTTTAACGGTGCGGAGATTTCTTATCGCTATCAATCCAGGCCAGAAACGAAAAGGTGCGGGTCTGGAAGTTGTGCGCAAATTGCTTGGGCAATGGGCACTTGCAAAAACTTTTCCATGTAGAGCATGCCAAAAGTGCATGTAAAGAGCAAAGTGCGTCAGGAGCAGGGCTAGCAATGGTTACGGCCTCGGCAAGAAACATTGCAAGCAGTTGGCAAGCGATCACCACAATAGCAGTTAGTGCACAGACGATGTACTCCCAAAACATTCAGCAGTGCAAAGAGCAGACCAGCAATGAAGAAGTGCAATATACGTTGGTGGCCACAGCATGATTAAAGACTCAGGGCAAGGCAGGGCAATCCGTTGAGGCAAGGGAGATTCTAGACAGCGAGAGTCAAATTAATTTGGTGACAGAGCAGTGCGTGCAAAACTTGGGTCTGATTAAGCGTCGTAGCGCCTTCGACGTGCAAGGGATCGGATCGGTGTGCGGCCGACCGGAATAGTCAGCGTGAGCATTCGGTCTCGGATCAATGTCAATTTCCTTTCGAAGTTCGAGATGCTTATCTTCAAGAAGATCACATCTTGGCTTCCAGGCAGGTGCTTAACGGAAGCACAGACAGCGGAAACGAGCGAGCTGATATTGGCCGATTCCAGGTTCAACCAGCCATCCAGGATAGAAATCCAGAGGTCACACTATCCGCGTGTTATGCATGTGGGTAAGGTCATTCGCAATAAGTTTGAAAAGTGAATGGCCAGGGGGACAACGTGTGCGGCCTTGAGTGTCGCATTCATTGTTTGTTTCTGCTGATCGTTTGTTTGTTCTTGACAATCCGCACGAGCAGCGTGAATATTGTGAACGCGTCGTTTTCATTATGGTTGTTTGTGCACCACATGCATGATCCCTTTTTCAGTCAGAAGAACCACGAAAAAATAGATTTGTATAAAAAAGTAATTTTTCTGGCTCCGCAGTGGTGCATAACAAATTTGGTGGCAGCGCACAGCGGGGCAAAACGGCCTTAAAAATGGAAACAATTCCTCGAACAATTTTAACCTCAAATGCACGATCCACATTATTTTCACAGTTCACAGGACAAATGCCTGCTGTTGAAATTGAATAAAAATTTGCACAATACGCGTGATTGATTTGATGGTTTCCAATTGAACTGTTAGGAAACGAATAACTTTAACCTCAATTTCACAATTTCACAGTGAACACAATACCGGTTTTAAGTTAGCGTTTGATAGAAAGTGCGCATAATAAATGTCACATGAAATTAATTGAGCAGAGTATAATGAGTAGCTGTCAAACAATGTATCACGCACCGGCGCCATCTACTTAAAATGAAACGTACTTATTTTCGTGAGGGATACTCACACACCACGTACTGGAGCCATCTCCTCCACCACCATGCAAAACCATATTGGTTTGTGGTACATGCTATGTATCAGAGATGGCGCTGTATGTGAAAAATGGTTTTCCCTGTTTTCCTGCTTTTCTGTTGAAATTTTTCCCGAATTTTGGTTGCTATAAACCTAAAGGAGCCCGAGACCTTTCCAACGAATGCAAAACCGTTGCAATCGGTTCGTGCGTTCTGGAGTTATAGCGTCAGGAAGGAAATCCCGACTTATTTGTATATAATAGATAAAACTTTTAAAATATTGAGAATCAAATGGTGTCTAAGAACAGGCGACTTTCAATTTAAGGTAAATTCGTCATCATTTAGTACGATGGGTATTAAGCGAGCAATATTTAGCGACGCTAGAAAAATTTTCGATCCGTTCGGATGGTTATCTCACATAACGATTAAGGCAAAGATACTTATTTAAAGTCTTTGGCTTCTAGGCATAGGCTGGAATAATATAATATAAAGCGAGACTATTAACGGTTGAAAAGATAAGAATTCCACGATGGACACAAAGGATGGAAGACGAATTACATGGATTTGCAAATGCATCAGCCTATGCAGGCGTCATGTATCAAAGTATTACTCATTGTCGCTCTGTTCAAATAAGCCTCATCGCATCCAAAACTAAGGTTGCACCAGTAGAGCAAATTTCACTAGCAAGATTGGAATTATGTGCAGCAGTATTACTTTCGAAATTTGTTATGTACATCAGAGAGGAATGAGATAAGGATTATACAAGAGTTTCTGCGCGGTTATCCTATGTGCAACAACAACAAAGGGCAATGAAGGTACGTACCCGAAAAAAAATAATCCAGCTGATTTTCAATTAAGAGGATCGTTTGGAGAATCCCTAGCAGTAAACTCAACATGGTGGCATGGTCCAGATTGTTTAAAGAATGATGAAAAACATTGGCCAATGGACAAATCTATGACGGATATACAGAATATGCCAGAAACTCGAAAATCACACGGTTGGCAATAGAGCGAAACAATTCGCCAAACAGCGATGAAATTTATTTGAAATTCTCATTACTCACGAAACATCTACGTGTGAGTACATACTGTTTACGATTTATATCAATTTGCCAAAGACGCAAAATTAGGAGGAGTGAATAACATTCAACACCTGTATAAATGCATCTGGTTCACACAAAGTGAAACTCCTAGTGATTGGTAAAGCACAAAATCCTAGAGCATTCAAAGATTTTAGCAAAATGCCCGTAGTCTACAAAGCTAATAAGAATGCATGGGTGGCATACTGTTATTTGAAGGCTGGTTTCACTATACGTTTGTTCCTGAGGTAAAAATAAAAAAACCTAGAAATCTCTTTAATGCTTATTTCTTAATTTTATTTATTTTTCGGATTGTTTTAGGTACGAGAATTTCTTGATTCCAAGAGGGTTCTCAAGAAAGCTCTGTTACTCTTGTATAACGCCCCATGCCACCCTAAAGACAATGAGATGAAAAGTGATGACTGCATGATAACCGTTATGTGCCTCCCAGCTAACTGTACTGCCATTCTCCAACCTATGGACCAAAACGTTATTAACTCAACAAACATTTATTGTAAAAAAAGTTTTTTAGTACATTTGACAGCAAATAAAACCTCACATCTTAAATAAAAAAATATTTGGATTTTGTTTCAAGTCTTACCAAATGTGCTCTACTTACCGTAATGCTACCTGTATAATTTTTCCTGGGTAAGTGTAACAATTTCAGTAAATGCAACAACCCCGATTTCTATCAGTTGCGGTTACCAGGTTCGTACTGTATTTGAAATTCTCATCGCTCACCAAATTTCTACGTGTGAGTGCATACTGTTTACGATTTATATCAAATTGCCAAAGACACATGAGACGTGAACCAATAAATATAAAGGAGTTTCAGGAATCTGAAAAGTTGCTGGAACGATGGGCTCAACAATCCACGAAGATATGGAGAATTTAAAGGCAAATAAGGTATCATCAAACAAAAATTAACGTACGATCTGGACGTAGTGACCCCAGGCCGTTTCGTTATTGGATCTCCATTGATAGTACCGCAACACGATGTCGTATTAGATTTTGTAGAGAGCAGTATAAAAAAGTTGGAAACTTATTCAAGAACGAGGAGTTGGTACGAGGACAACCTGCATAGAATGCAACAACGCTATAAGTGGAAATTTTCAGCAAATAATCTGGCTATAGGTCAATTTGTGCTGCTGAAAAATGAGGCTCCGATTCCATCTAAATGGCCCTTGCCATTGAGATGAGCTTACTGAAAAAGGAACATTAAAGCGACCAATATCCAAGGTATGCCCGTTACCAAATGAAGAAACCATTATGGTACCTCAGGACAGCATGACTCAACCAGTAAATTATACATCTAGGAGTTCAAAAATAAACAAGAAACGATCAGCCCAATTAAAAAATCGGAAAACGTCGAACTCAGACGCAATGGAAGCACTGCTAGTAACCGATGTTGAATGTTGATTACATCAACAAAATTTTATTATTATTTTTTATTCTTTTGCTTATGCAAAAAAGAGGCCGCACTAAGCGATTGAGAAAAAACAAAATTGTAAGTGGTAGAATTTTCACACCCATAGTATTTAATCTAGCGTAAAAAACTCAAAGGTCAACTGTACTACAGATTTAGGTTTCTTGTGTAATAAACAAATTATATAATCATTTAGAATTTCAAACATTTCAGGGTAGTTATCTAGAAAATTCTGTAGTAAGCAATGTGATATTTTTTTCTCAAATTCGAACATTGAATGTAATATTGTGTCAGGTTTCCATGTAAGCTCCATACAAGGATTGAATTTCTTTTGCTGAATCAACAAATTGGGATCCATATGAACAATAAAAGGTGAATGTTTCCATCTGTGGTATACAATACAACCGGATGGAAGAAAATAGGTTTAAGATATCTCTCTTTTCTTTTTCGTTGCAACATCGTATTTAGATTTTTTATCTTCTTGTCTTCGACGCAAAACACATCTTTGCATGTTTTTCCTTTAAAAAAGCATAATGTAATAAATGTATACATATGTATGAACAATTGTATATTAAAATACTCACCCAATAATGAAACGGAGTAGCACTGAAACCATCCACAATACTTTATAGATATTAAGTGCCTAACAGCGCGTCGCCTTTTCTAAAACCTTTTTTGACATTGAAGGTCTCGGTGAGTTCGTTACCGACCTTGATGGAGCAGCGAGAGTTCTCCATCGTCATCCTGCTCAGTCTGACGAGTTTAGCAGGAATGTCAAAATGAGACATGGCGCTGTATAGCTCGTCTCTATACACGTTGTCATATGCGGCCTTGAAATCGACAAATAGATGGTGTGTGTCGATTTGCATTTTTTGGGTCTTCTCCAGGATCTGCCGCAGTGTGAAGATTTGGACTTCCCGGGCCAATCAGGGACCTATCAGTTTGTTCACAAATGGTTTCAGGCGTTCACACAAAACGGCAGAGAAGATTTTATAGGCGATGTTAAGGAGATTTATCCCTCGATAGTTGCAGCAGTCAAAGAGGCCTCCTTTCTTGTGGATCGGGCAAACGATATTGAGATTCCACTCATCGGGCATGCTTTCCTCCGACCATATCTTACAGATGAGCTGGTGCATGCGCCCTACCAGATCACCTCCAGCTGCTTTAAACATTTCGGCGGGCAGACTATCTGGACCAGCAGATTTATTATATAGATCGGGGGGACGGTATTTTCTTCTATCATCGTCCGTTGTGTTGAGTGGAAAATTCTGCCTGACAGCGGTATTTGTGTCCTCATCGCCGATCAATAGTCTGCGGAAATAATTTTTCCAAATTCTCAGTATCGACTGCGAATCTACTATTAGTTGTCCATTTTCGTCCCGGCAGGCTTCTGTCCGACCTTTATATCCATTCGATAAGAGTTCTACCCTTGGGTAAAACTTTCGGACATCATTCCTGCCATTACACCTCTACATCTCCTCGATCGCGCGAGTTACACAAATGCAAGTCAAAAAACTCGCTGACGGAACATTTGTGTTGCTTCGCAACCAATAAGTGTCAATACAGCATTCAGGTGTCGATGGCTTTTGAGTAACGCAAATGAAGGCCACTTGCCAGTTGTGTTGTTATTCGAAACCAAGCGGAAACTGAATGCCTTGACCTTAGATAATTTTAAGAAATAAAGAAGAGTGGAGTTGAACATGAAACTCGAAGCTAATCGGTTGCGTTTTATTTTCTGGTCGTGGTTTCGTAAGGCAAATTTATAACTGGTGCAGTCGGTAATTTTTCTTTCTAAACGGGAAAGGAAAAACGAACTAACAAGAAACTGCTTACAGAGGAACTATAAATCAGTAACTCAGGAAGAAAAGTGCTTAAAGAGATACTACAAATAAGTACCTCAAAAAAAAAATAAAACCAGAAAAGTGAAAAAAAAAAAAAAAACGGGAATCTAAGCAGTATTCACATTTTTATAAAGAATACAGTATAGTGAAAAATAGCAAAATAGGGAGCAGAGACAATCGCCTAAAATTATTTGACATAAATCGCGGTATCAGCAATAATATGGCGAATAATATGGAAGAATTGTTGGGGACAATGGTTACAGCCCTTAACACTTTAGCAAATGTTCAACAGCAACAACAACAACTGCAGCAACAGGGACGAGGAATCCGAGTGGAAAAGGAAATTGAATACATCCCAATGTTTTCCGGGAATAAGAGGGAGTTAACTCAATTCCTAACGGTCGTTGAGAACCACTTATCATCTGTCGAAGACGCAAGGAAAACTGAAGTATATCATGCCATTTTCAACTACAAAATCACTGGCCAGGCGAAAAATTGCATTTACCAATCCCAACCAACAACTTGGCAGGAGGCGAGGGATCTACTGGTGCAACATTTTCGGCCCATAATCGATGTTAGCAGCATCCTCAACAAAATAAGCTATATAAAGGTAAATAGTATCCTAGAACAATGCAATAAGATAGACCTAGTACATAGTGAATTGTATGAATACGCAGTCTATGAAGTAAACTGCAAGGAAATAGTTGATTCAATTTGTCAATTAATAGTAGTAAAGATTAAAGAACTTACAACTGGACAATTATCCAGAGAGCTTAGAACAGAGTTTGATATAAATAAAATAAGAACAATTTTATACTCTTACATCCCAGACAGTGAAGGAAATTTAAAGAGAAATACAAAAGCTAATTTCAATGCAAGCAATCATGTAGTCAGTAATCAAATTGCCAAATCAAACTTTAATTCAAGACAAGGTAGGTCAGTAAGCAATAATAGAAATGATTTTGGTAGACATGTGGAAACAGCAGGACCATCGAATCCCAACGTTACTAATCAAAACCAAGATAGCCAGAGTAGAAATATAGGCATAAGCAATTTCTATCGGAGAAATAATTTTAACCATAGATCAGATCAGGTTAGGCACAACAGTTTCAATCCATCAGGTCAATATAGAAATAGGAGTCAAAACCCAAGTCCAATGGAGGTAAATCATGTTTCATCGAATGATGCACACAATCCCAATCGAAGTAATTCTAATAATTCTGATGTTCAAGACATAAACAACGTAAAACCAGTAAATATTCTAAACGAAGCCTCGGAGATACCGATACTCTTCTCTAATCGTGGTAGTACCCAAAAAAATAGATAACTCCGGTAAACAAAAATTTAGATTGTGTGTTGACTACAGAAGACTCAATGAAATAACACTAGATGACAAATATCCTCTACCTAATATAGACAATATATTAGATAAACTAGGAAGGGCTCAATATTTCACAACATTAGATCTAGCCAAAGGTTACCACCAGATAAAAATGCATCCAAGAGATATTCGTAAGACAGCATTTGTTACGCCAAATGGTCTATATGAGTTCACTCGGATGCCCTTTGGTCTGAAAAATGCACCAGCCACTTTTCAAAGACTAATGAATGAGATATTAAGAGATCATCTCAATAAGATCTGTGTTGTATATCTTGATGATATATTTATATTCTCAACGAGTCTAGAAGAACACCTTTCTGCAATCAAAACAATTTTTAATGTCTTAGCTAAACACAATCTAAAAGTGCAGTTTGATAAATGCTCTTTCTTAAAGCATGATACGCAGAGCAGCAACTTGACCATTTCCCAATTAAGGAAGAAATAGTCAACAAATATAAAACACAATTGTTACTCACAAACAATGTTACAAATGAAATAAAGGTAGTTCATAGCAGAAAAATAGTCCATGTTGATATGACTAAAAATCAGTCGCATTGGAAAGAACTATTTAAAAGAACCATTACATCAGGAAAAGTAGGAATTCATTCCGATTTATCTTATAGTGAGTACAACAAAGTGCAACAAATTCTCATAGAACTTTTTAGAGTAGGTAAACAAATTTTATTTGTTAAGTGTACCATGAGAGCACAGGAAATAGATACGGTAGAAGAACTACATAAACAAATATCGCTATACCATATTAAAGAAAGCTGCCATTCTGGTGTTTCAGAAACATATTATACATTAAAAAACAAAATTTACTTTCCCAAATTAATTTTCGAAATTTCCAAAGTGATAGGAAACTGTCATACTTGCCAAGAGGGTAAGTATGATAGAAAACCCCTAAAACCTAAATTCAAAATTACAGAAACACCATCCCAACACAATGAAACTTTACATATGGACGTTTTTCATCTCAAAAAGTTATTTTATTTAACATTCATAGACAAATTCACAAAAAGAGCATATGCCTATAGTTTAGTTAGTAAGAACTGGGTGAATAAAATAGAATGTATGGAACAACAATTCACAAGATTTGGGAAACCTAAAAAAAAAATCTGCGATAATCCGCTAACATAAGAGAATATCTTAGAAAAAATGAAATAGAAGTGCTTACGAATGCGAATGCTCATACTGGAAATGCCGACATTGAACGACTACATTCTACCTTACTCGAAATTCTGCTAACTATGAGAAATGAGGAAATTTCAACAAATACGAAAATCTATAGAGCATTTCAAATATATAATAATAGGTATCATTCAACTCTTGGTATGTGTCCTAATTCTGCGGAAGGAACCAACGCTGAACAGTTAAAGAACAAAATTAAAAAACATAAGCAGAGTGTGATAGACAAAAGAAATATGAATAGGGAAGAGTATCAAGAAAGGCGGCAGGAAGGTTATATTAGAAATTATAAGCATTTAAGACACAAAGACGAAACCTTCTGTCGAAAACACAATCTTCAAAATATTCACCCTACTACTATTAAAAGACCCAATAAATTTGCAGATATCTAATTGGATGGTGATTTTGGCGATCATAGGAATGTTTATACCAATGGCAGAACCAACACTTGTTGTTACACCAATTAATGCTAACAAGGGATTTATTGTATTAAATAGAGGTCCAGTAGAGTTAATTCAAAGTTGCCAAACTATATTACATATTATAAATACTTCTGATATCCTAGCTACTATTGATGCAATAGAACTCAATCTACATAAACTAGAATTAGACAACTATTTTGAAATTATAAATGAAGTTATAAACATAAAAGCAAAATTAAAATCAGTAATTCCGCAAATAAGAATAAAACGAGGTCTGATGAATTTTATTGGAACCGGTCAGAAATGGTTATTTGGAACCATGGATGACGCAGACAGAGTTGATATTCTTCAACATCTCAAGTCACAGATTTAAATAATCATGCTGCCATCGATAATTTAAATAAACAAACATAAATAATTTACGAATTACGGTGGAAAAGATAGAAAAGAAGTATCTGAAGTATATAATAGTTTATTAGATGGTCAAAGAAATATACATTTGAAATAACTAAGAACAGATCAATTATTAAAATTAAAGATGTTAGAAGACAAAATAGACAATATTTTAGATAACATTGCTTCTGCTAAGCAATTAATTTTGCATCCAAGCATATTGAGCGGACGGGAAATATTAGCCTTAGGTTTAGATTTTTATAAATTAAAACATTCTAGAGTAGGCTTAATGCAATACAATAGAGAAACGTTAGTTTTAGCTATAAAACTTCCAAAAGAATATATACAGGTAGACCTTAAAATGATTATCCCTATACCGAACATAGAATTTAAAGAACTAAATGTTAATGAAATTACATATGTTGAGATAAATGGCACAAAGTTTGAATATAATCCAAATAACATTTACTTTAAGGATTTAAATGTAACTAATAACTGTTTAACAAAACTTGAATGTAACTATAGATATAATAATGAAAGTGAAGTTATAAAAATTGATGAACATATCGTCATTTGTAAAAATGTTCGCAATGAAATTGTAATAAATAATTGTGACGATTGAAAACTTAAGCAAAATGGAAATTATGTAATAAATGTAAATAATCGTTCAATTAATATTTTAAATGTTACAATAATAAACTATGATCTCCAATTTGTAAATAAATTTTGGTATGGAGACGAGGAAAACGTATCAATAAAAGAAAAACTCAATTTTGAACAGATGCTAAAAACATTTCAAATAGAAAATTTAAAGAACATTCAAGAACTTATCATAAAAACACTAGTTATGCTATAAGTGTATCTGTATTATTTGGATTACTTTTAACTGTAATAATACTTTTTTGTTTGATAAAGAAACATAAGAACTTAAAAGTCATAATTAAAAACTCTTCTGAAATTGTTAAACCGGAACAGAATAGAATTCAGGAGAATTCTGTATCAAAGGGGGGTGAAGTTACACAAATGCAAGTCAAAAAACTCGCTGACGGAACATTTGTGTTGCATCGCAACCAATAAGTGTCAATACAGCATTCAGGTGTCGATGGCTTTTGAGTAACGCAAATGAAGGCCACTTGTCAGTTGTGTTGTTATTCGAAACCCAGCGGAAACTGAATGCCTTGACCTTAGATAATTTTAAGAAATAAAGAAGAGTGGAGTTGAACATGAAACTCGAAGCTAATCGGTTGCGTTTTATTTTCTGGTCGTGGTTTCGTAAAGCAAATTTATAACTCGCGCTTCTCGTGTACTTCGTTTTCTTCCTGAGAAGCCGGTTCTCTTCCCTTCGTTTCTGTTCGTAGAGCTCACGAATAGCTCTCGTAGTTTGATGCAGCGTTGCCTGGTAGGCTTCTTGCTTTGCTGCATGTGCCTGCCTGCACTCGTTGTCAAACCAGGGGTTTTTCTTGTTAACGTTTTAAAACCCAGCACATCAGTAGCGGCTTCTCTGATGGCTTTTTGACAACGTTTCCATTCTTCGTCTATTGTTAGTGCAGGCGACGTCGAACTTTCGGAGAATTTCAGGGAGACTCGATCGACAAAGTTCCTGGCAGTCTGTTGCGATTGTAGCTTTTCGACGTCAAACTGTGGTTGTCTTCCTCGACTTCGTTGTTCTCTCGATATTCGTGTCCTTACCTTGGCTACAACAAGGAAATGGTCCGAGTCGATATTGGCGCCTCGGAACGTTCGAACATCAAGAATAATTCAGGAGTGTCTGACGTCGATCGCAACGAGATCAATCTGGTTGACGGTTGAATGATCAGGTGACCGCCAGGTCCCTTTATGTATGTTGAGGTGTGGGAACCGCATGCTAGCTACAGAGAGGTTTCGCCCCGTAACAAAGTCCACCAGCCTGAGTCCGTTTTCGGACGTGGTGTCGTGCAGGCTGTGTTTTGGGTGGAGAAGCGGAGGTAAGCATGTTGGTAGAGAGTAAAATCTAAGCCAGATCTGGCTCTCAGGTAACTTTTTCATGTTTTGTTTCTGATATTGCGAAGGGTACGGAGTTCTTTATTGTACCAAGGAGGGGAAGATGAGCAGATAGGAGAAGACAGTCAAATATTGCTGTGTAGAAGAATTCGAGAGCGATATCGAAGGGGGTAAGATTGTAAGAAAGAGGCCGAAGTTCGTATTATTGACTAGATCGTTTAGCTTAACGAAGTCAGCTTTACGAAAGTTGAAAATTGGAACATTTTCAGAACCAACGGCATTATTGTGAAGTTCGAAAGAAAATGTAAGGGCGAGAGGGGGGTGGTAGTGGTCAAGTGTGCAGAGAAAGTGAATACTCGCTTTGACCAGGGAATTAAGGGCATCTGATGAGAAAATAAGATCTAGCTGCCTACCAAGGTAATTGGTGATACCGCTGATCTGAAAAAGACCGGAGTCAGAAAAAGATCGGTAACCAGCATTTCAGTGTTTAAGGAGGGATTGGTTGCAACGAAATATGATTCGTCCTCTGACAGCGCCCATTACAAGAAGTGGAGGTTAAAGTCGCCAACAATAATAAAGTCATCCCCTTTGTCAGCGACATCGAGTAGAGCGTCAACCGCACCAATAGCTGGTATGCGTGGATGGGTGGAGAAGGGCGGACATAACAGCAAAGAATGTGTACATACCGCTTGGATACTGTTATTATAGCAAATACGGATATAAAAGGATTGTCATTTGATACCTTGACGAGTGTGACATCAAGACGATTATGAATGGCTAAAAGAACGCCACGGCCGGTGGGAAGCTCGTTGCTATCGTGGCCATCAGCCCGAAGAACTTCGAAATCGTAAGAGAATAACTCACAATTTTGGAAATTCGGACTAAGGTTGGTTTCAATAAGGACAAAAATATCGAATCGTGCGAATCCCTCTGACGTTCTGATAATAAATTGATAGGAACTGTCGGGTGTTACTAACACAGTGAGATGGAGGGTCTGGGTAAGAGTTCTTCTTCTTTTTCTTAGGGCGCTACAGTCCGAGGTGGACCTGGGCCTCACTCAACATGCCTCTCCAGCCAGCACGATCTTTCGCCAGCTCTCTCCAGTTTCGCACACCAATCCGGCCGAGGTCCCCCTCGACTTGTGTGCGCCACCTTGTACGTGGACGTCCTCTGTTGCGTTGTCCCACAGGCTCAGAGTCGAAGACTCTTCGGGCCGGAGCTAAGTTGTCCATACGCTCTGCATGGCCCATTCATATTAGGCGTTGGATCCGTAGACGCCTGGCTAGACTCATGTCGCTGTACAGCCCATACAGTTCGTGGTTGAATCTTCTCCTCCAAATGCCATCAACGCAAACAGGACCAAAGATCGCGCGCAGAACCTTTCTCTCGAAAAGACCAAGAGACTGTTCATCCACTTGGGATATTGTCCATGCCTCTGCGCCGTACAGCAGGACTGGGATGATCAAGGTCTTATACAAAGTCAACTTGGTCTTCCGAAAGAGGGCTCTACTACTCAATTGCCTTTTGAGCCCATAAAAACAGCGGTTGGCAAGAGTTATTCTGCGTTTGATCTCGGTACTGATGTTGTTTGTACTGTTTACCGCGGAGCCGAGGTAGACGAAGTCCTTCACTACCTCAAAGTTATAGCTGCCTATGGTGACGTTCTGGCCGAGTCGTCGATGTTGTGCGTCCTTTCTCGATGACAGCATATACTTGGTTTTGCCCTCGTTTACCGCCAGACCCATTTTAGCCGCTTCCGTTTCAATGCCAGCAAACGCATCATTGACGGCTCGCTGTGTTCGCCCAATCACGTCAATGTCATCCGCGTAAGCTAGCAGTTGAACGGACTTTTGGAAGATCGTGCCTCTTGTGTTGGCCAGTGAGTTTTGCACGATCTTCTCAAGAACGATGTTAAAGAAATCACATGACAGCGCGTCGCCTTGTCTAAAACATTAAAGGTCTCGGTGAGTTCATTACCGACCTTGATGGAGCAGCGAGAGTTCTCCATCGTCATCCTGCTCAGTCTGACGAGTTTAGCAGGAATGTCAAAGCTAGACATGGCGCTGTATAGCTCGTCTCTATACACGTTATCATATGCGGCCTTGAAATCGACAAATAGATGGTGTGTGTCAATTTGCATTTCTTGGTGGGTCTTCTCCAGGATCTGTCGCAGTGTGAAGATTTGATCTATGGTGGACTTCCCGGGCCTGAAACCACACTGATAAGGACCTATCAGTTTGTTCACGAATGGTTTCAGGCGTTCACACAAAACGGCAGAGAAGATTTTGTAGGCGATGTTAAGGAGACTTATCCCTCGATAGTTGGCGCAGTCAAAGGGGTCTCCTTTCTTGTGGATCGGGCAAACAATATTGAGATTCCACTAATCGGACATGCTTTCATCCGACCATATCTTACAGATGAGCTGGTGCATGCGCCCTACCAGATCATCTCCAGCTGCTTTAAACATTTCAGCGGGCAGACTGTCTGCACCAGCAGCTTTATTAAACTTCAGTCTCGATATTGCTATCTTGACTTCGTCTAGGTTGGGGGGACGGTACTCTCTTCTATCATCGTCCGTTGTGTTGAATGGAACATTCTGCCTGACAGCGGTATTTGTGTCCTCATCGCCGTTCAACAGTCTGCAGAAATGATTTTTCCAAATTCTCAGTATCGACTGCGAATCTACTATTAGTTGTCCATTTTCGTCCCGGCAGGTTTCTGTCCGAACTTTATATCCATTCGATAAAAGTTTTACCCTTTGGTAAAACTTTCTTTTTTCGTACTCGCTCGCTTACGTACTTAAAGCTTAAGACTTTTTGCCTAAGTCTGCCTCGAACAAGAAATCCACATCCAAATAATCGCTGCCTTCGCTCTCTGTAACAATCGCCGTAATAGATATCGTAGTTTTTCATCCTCTTTTTGCCCGGCCCATCCCATCGCACTTCCTGGATTGCGGTAACGTCTGTGTTCAATATTCTTAATATAGAACGAGAGCCTGTGCGAGAATAAGCGCACAAAGGAATAATCTACCACACAAAATCATCCGAACCTGTGTGTGTACATGCAGGATCACCCCGGCAGTACGCTATCGGCACTCAGGCGACGAACGCCAAGGAGAGCGGTCGTGTTAAAATTATAATCTTGTCGTGTTAAAAATCTAATCTACAGTCCACTTAATAATAAAAAAAGACAATTCTGAACAAAAAAAACTAGTAACTTTATTTTACAGTCTGCTTTATAGCAGTCTAGGGCCTCCGCGAGTTCATCGGCTGCACGTGGTCTGTTCACGGACCTCACATTCCACGTGCAGAACCGAAAATCATTGTCCTTTTTTCGATTACTAGGGTCGTCAACAGTAAATCCGTCCATATCCGAGTCAGTTTGTGCTTTCTGAACTCGTAAAAAACGTACATGGTGAGGAAGTTAACCCCACGCACAACTTCCAACTGGGAGGACAGGTCCATTTGTTTAGCCCCCGGACAAAGGGGTCCGGAAGGATCCGCTGTCGGTAGCCTCTTGCAGGCTGTGAGCGCCGCCGTTGGCCCTAAAAGAAGTGCTCATCCGCCGCCATCTCCTAACCATGGAAACCAGGTAGCTCCTGCTGACTGGAGTTGTGGATGCCGCCGTTGGCCAATCAGCTGACCAGCTCCTCCGCCATCCTAAAAAGAGTGATGAGCCCTGGTAGACTTACACTCCCCCCTCTCTCGTTTGCAGCCGCCCAGACGTCCCACGGGGGTTGGTTACCCCATCTTCTGTAGAGGGTACTCGGCTCCCGGATTTCACCACGGGGAGGTGAGAGTAGTAGCCCAGTGTTCTTCTGTCTTTTTTCTCGCTTCCTCTGCAGTGAAACCCTTTTCGAGGTAGTGAAGATACCACCTACTTGCAGCACCACTAAGCCCTTTTCGGAGTGGATCATCCACTCCGCTGGGTTGTCCCGGAGGAGGCATCAGTGGACATCTGTGCACAGTCCTCGTCGCCTTGGTCGAAGAGGGAGTATTGAGCCTCCACTTCCTCTTCCAGTTGGAGGTCGGGAAATTGCATCAGTTACGGTAACCCCCCAGCCTATTCAGCACGCCTTTTATACTTTTTTTTGTGTTTTTGAATTTATTTTTGATCCCACGAGTAGCAGAGGAAAAGGTGGTCAGCCGCATCAGAGCCTGGCAGTAATGCGGTAAGGCCGGAGTTACTCTGTTATTCCGTTAGAACACAGCCGGTATTACCCCCTGGCAGCGAACCATCCCGTGGGCACCGGCCACTTGACACCGTGGATTAGGGGGATGATAGACTTAGTTCACCAATCACCCCATCCTTTTGATCGGAGCACTCCTTATCGTAGCTATTGCGTTACACCAGTGCCAGGCAGTGTCACTCCTTACCCCGCACCACGATAAGGTGTCTATCCGCTGGAGTTGAAAGTTGAAAGCTATACCTGGTATGTATAATGATACAGTGACATGGTTTCACTGTTCAAATATGTAAATGGCGCAGTAGCTAAATATAATTCATGAACGAAATTGCAATAAAATTAGATCGTACTACTCGCAAAAAAAAAGTTTTTGTATGTATGTTAAAGAAGTTGGAAATTGTCTTTAATAAGATTCCATGTAATTTGAAAGGTAAAACTTCTTAAGCGATCTATAAAAGTACAGTTCAAGTCATTCGCGGTGTTGATTAATTTAATTGTTAATATATACATAATAATATATGTTTATTACATCAACAACATTTTACTATTATTTTTTTTATTCTTTTGCTTATGCTAGAATTTTGTTTTTAATTTTTTAAGTTGCACTTTCTTGCTTAGGCTTGCATTTTTGATACTGTTTCGTATTTCCTAAGCTTGCACCATTTCATTTATGCAGGCATATTTTTTGTATAAATTTCGTGTCAATACTGGGTGCCGTGGCGTAGTGGGTAGGTGCGTCGACTCCTACGCTCGAGGTCTAAGGTTCGAATCTCGAAGATACATCTAACATTTTTTCACGGTTCCACCTCTTTCGGGTCACTGACAATGCTCAAAGAGTATAACTGTATAGAAAAAGCTTCTCAATCTATACGTTCGGAGACAGCATTAAACTGACCCCTCCACTCGTGAGAGAACAATAGCACGTACAACACGAGTGGTTGCTGAGAAGTTTGGCCCAGGTCCACCTCGGACTGTAGCGCCGCCATTGTTATTATTATTAAATGGACATCAAATAGTCCAGGGATCATAAAAGGGTTGCCAAAGGAGATAATTGCAGAGCACGATTTTATTAGCAATAAAACTTTGAAAATATTGAGAATCAAATGCTGTCTAAGAACAGGCGACTTTCAATTTAAGGTAAATTCGTCATCATTTAGTACGATGGGTATTAAGCGAGCAATATTTAGCGACGCTGGAAAAATTTTCGATCCGTTCGGATGGTTATCTCACATAACGATTAAGGCAAAGGTACTTATTTAAAGTCTTTGGCTTCTAGGCATAGGCTGGAATGATATTGTCCCAACTAAACTTCAAAAGGAATGGGATAAGTTCAAAGCGAGACTATAAACGGTTGAAAAGTTTAGAATTCCACGATGGACACAAAGGATGGAAGACGAATTACATGGATTTGCAAATGCATCGGAGTCAGCCTATGCAGGCGTCATGTATCAAAGTGTTACTCATTGTCGCTCTGTTCAAATAAGCCTCATCGCATCCAAAACTAAGGTCCACCAGTAGAGCAAATTTCACTAGCAAGATTGGAATTATGTGCAGCAGTATTACTTTCGAAATTTGTTATGTACATCAGAGAGGAATGAGATAAGGATTATACAAGAGTTTCTGCGCGGTTATCCTATGTGCAACAACAACAAAGGGCAATGAAGGTACGTACCCGAAAAAAAATAATCCAGCTGATTTTCAATTAAGAGGATCGTTTGGAGAATCCCTAGCAGTAAACTCAACATGGTGGCATGGTCCAGATTGTTTAAAGAATGATGAAAAACATTGGCCAATGGACAAATCTATGACGGATATACAGAATATGCCAGAAACTCGAAAATCACACGGTTGGCAATAGAGCGAAACAATTCGCCAAACAGCGATGAAATTTATTTGAAATTCTCATTACTCACGAAACATCTACGTGTGAGTACATACTGTTTACGATTTATATCAATTTGCCAAAGACGCAAAATTAGGAGGAGTGAATAACATTCAACACCTGTATAAATGCATCTGGTTCACACAAAGTGAAACTCCTAGTGATTGGTAAAGCACAAAATCCTAGAGCATTCAAAGATTTTAGCAAAATGCCCGTAGTCTACAAAGCTAATAAGAATGCATGGGTGGCATACTGTTATTTGAAGGCTGGTTTCACTATACGTTTGTTCCTAAGGTAAAAATAAAAAAACCGAGAAATCTCTTTAACGCTTATTTCTTAATTTTATTTATTTTTCGGATTGTTTTAGGTACGAGAATTTCTTGATTCCAAGGGGGTTCTCAAGAAAGCTCTGTTACTCTTGTATAACGCCCCATGCCACCCTAAAGACAATGAGATGAAAAGTGATGACTGCATGATAACCGTTATGTGCCTCCCAGCTAACTGTACTGCCATTCTCCAACCTATGGACCAAAACGTTATTAACTCAACAAACATTTATTGTAAAAAAAGTTTTTTAGTACATTTGACAGCAAATAAAACCTCACATCTTAAATAAAAAAATATTTTGATTTTGTTTCAAGTCTTACCAAATGTGCTCTACTTACCGTAATGCTACCTGTATAATTTTTCCTGGGTAAGTGTAACAATTTCAGTAAATGCAACAACCCCGATTTCTATCAGTTGCGGTTACCAGGTTCGTACTGTATTTGAAATTCTCATCGCTCACCAAATTTCTACGTGTGAGTGCATACTGTTTACGATTTATATCAAATTGCCAAAGACACATGAGACGTGAACCAATAAATATAAAGGAGTTTCAGGAATCTGAAAAGTTGCTGGAACGATGGGCTCAACAATCCACGAAGATATGGAGAATTTAAAGGCAAATAAGGTATCATCAAACAAAAATTAACGTACGCCGCTCTTGTCATTAACAGACAGCGTTGAAGATCTGGACGTAGTGACCCCAGGCCGTTTCGTTATTGGATCTCCATTGATAGTACCGCAACACGATGTCGTATTAGATTTTGTAGAGAGCAGTATAAAAAAGTTGGAAACTTATTCAAGAACGAGGAGTTGGTACGAGGACAACCTGCATAGAATGCAACAACGCTATAAGTGGAAATTTTCAGCAAATAATCTGGCTATAGGTCAATTTGTGCTGCTGAAAAATGAGGCTCCGATTCCATCTAAATGGCCCTTGCCATTGAGATGAGCTTACTGAAAAAGGAACATTAAAGCGACCAATATCCAAGGTATGCCCGTTACCAAATGAAGAAACCATTATGGTACCTCAGGACAGCATGACTCAACCAGTAAATTATACATCTAGGAGTTCAAAAATAAACAAGAAACGATCAGCCCAATTAAAAAATCGGAAAACGTCGAACTCAGACGCAATGGAAGCACTGCTAGTAACCGATGTTGAATGTTGATTACATCAACAAAATTTTATTATTATTTTTTATTCTTTTGCTTATGCAAAAAAGAGGCTGCACTAAGCGATTGAGAAAAAACAAAATTGTAAGTGGTAGAATTTTCACACCCATAGTATTTAATCTAGCGTAAAAAACTCACAGGTCAACTGTACTACAGATTTAGGTTTCTTGTGTAATAAACAAATTATATAATCATTTAGAATTTCAAACATTTCAGGGTAGTTATCTAGAAAATTCTGTAGTAAGCAATGTGATATTTTTTTCTCAAATTCGAACATTGAATGTAATATTGTGTCAGGTTTCCATGTAAGCTCCATACAAGGATTGAATTTCTTTTGCTGAATCAACAAATTGGGATCCATATGAACAATAAAAGGTGAATGTTTCCATCTGTGGTATACAATACAACCGGATGGAAGAAAATAGGTTTCCGATATCTCTCTTTTCTTTTTCGTTGCAACATCGTATTTAGATTTTTTTATAAGTATTACTTCCATGACATGTTCATTTATTTGTATAATCTTCTTGTCTTCGACGCAAAACACATCTTTGCATGTTTTTCCTTTAAAAAAGCACAGTGTAATAAATGTATACATATGTATGAACAATTGTATATTAAAATACTCACCCAATAATGAAACGGAGTAGCACTGAAACCATCCACAATACTTTATAGATATTAAGTGCCTCATTATGCAAAAGATGTTGCCGTCCAGTGCAAGATCATTAAGACAACCTATTGAGATGCATCCTCGGAAATTTTGCTCGATGCCATTAATTATTTCCTTCCGATAAGCAATATAGTTACTACATTGCATGAAGACATAAAGCGAGGTTTCCTTAAAATATTACAATTATATGCGTATATGTGCTTATTATGTTCTTATAATATTTTATATATATTTCAGTGTACAATAAATAAGAATATAAAATAACTTAAGTTATTTATTGGAGCTAATTCAATATTCGGTGTGTGCCTTGTCGTTTTGGATATGTGCGTTGATACAAGAATTCAGTATAGTTTAGGACAGTTAACAATTTAAAAAAAATTGTTCACGGCTCCATCTCTTTCCAGTCGCAGACGGTGCTATCTAAAATCAATCTCGCCGTTCGGAATCGGCATCAAACTGTGCATATTCAGATCCCCCCAACTCTTGAGAGAACAATAGCACGCACAGCATGGATATAGCACGGAAAATAAAAACGAAATTTAGTTAAAATAATTGATGGCTGAATGGTGTGGTAATAGGGTAGATACTGACTGCCATCAACCTGGCTATGTCCAGTGTTGCAACTGTTACTGCTCATCACTTGTGCTTATTTTACCTTCTAGCCATCGGATACTGGTTGTTGTCCATCTGCACGCAACTTGCTAAACTTATAGGTGCGAGTGTTGAACAAGGGAAAATAGCAGCACTATAAAAACGACAGCGGATGAACTCTCTCGATGGGATTTAACCTATACATCGTACTGCAGACTTTTGTAGGATGAGTAACGGCTGCAGTTTAGTCTGATTAGTCCCACCCCAGAAACTGATTCCATATTGCAGTTTTGATTGAAACAAGGCAAAGAACACTGTTTTAATAGTCTTTTCATCGAATAATTTTCTAAGCCGATATAAGCAACGGACTGCAGACCGCTCATATTTTTAACAATAATAACATCTAGATATATATACTCATGAACCGATTCAATTTTGAAGCAATGTATGTCGCAGGGCCTTTCACCATTGAATAGATCACTTGTTGAAGCCATACTGCAATTACGGTTAGATACTGCAAATCTGCTACAGTCTCTTGAGTGGAAAATAAGGTTAAGATCACGACAATTTTCGCGACCGAGACTAAAGTGCATAACTTTAATTTTGCGCTGACCGCTAGTTTGTGCTCAGCAAACCACATTCTAAGAAGGGACATGCCGTAATATGTGTCAGCAGAGAGATTAACGGGACTAGATGAGTTATAAGCGATGCCAAGATCATCTGCAAAGACTGTTAGATTACCTTTGAAAGGTTGACTAAAAAGAGAATTAATATAAGTTAGGAATAATATTGGGCCCAAAACTCAGCCTTGTGGGACACCAATGTTAATACTACATGCGCTGCTGTATGTATTACCTATTTTGACCTGTCGCAATCTATCCTTTAGGAAGGACTTAAACCTGTCATAAACAAACCCTCGAAAACCCACATAATGGTTTCTTTTCTGAAGCAGGATATGGTGAATGACCAAGCTTTGGATATATCCACGAAGAGCCCAGAGCTAGATTTCTTGTCATCTAAAGCCTTGTGAATAAAGGAACAGAATTTCAGAAGAGCATCTTGTGTTGAGACGCCTTCCCTAAGTCCATATTGTTTTTTTATTGAAGAAGTTTATTTTTGAAAGGTAAGCCAGGGGTGGAATCGGCTAGTGCGATAGTTGATTGTCGCACTTTTGACAATCAAATGTGACTATCAAATACATTCACGTCTGAGTAATGCGATCGCAAAAAATATATGACAGCTTGGCATCACTTCCTTTTTTTGAATGTCATGGCATGCTTAATCGTTGTTATTTGTATTTTAAATAGTTTATAAATTTGTTTTTTGTCTAATTGGCGAATTGTTTTATTGCTAATATATCGTAAACAAGTTATGGTTCAGCACTAAAATTGAATTTTCTTTTAAAAAAACTTCAGAAGATTTTTTCTTCATCGTTCCATGATGAAGTAGGAAGTAGTGTGTGCGTGAATAAATACGCTCCCATCAATATTGTGTGTAGAATATGTAAGGAACAGAAATGTATATATATTCTGCCAAGAGCCTGTAATGAGTTTGCGGCTTAAAGTTGTTTTGAAAAAAATACTCTTATTTTAATACCACCGTACTTCACATTCACCGCCATTCGTAATTTCGTCCATATGTAACTCAAATTGAGTAGTAGTTGTATACATATATACATGTATGTACATGTATGTTCCTTCAGGGTTAAATAATATTTCCTTCAAAGATTAAATGAAAAGGATTTGCATATACTTCCATATACTTTACATATGCATATTTCACCTACACACATACATATATTTCATTTTTAATTGTGTCATTTAATGAAAACAACAGCAGTAAGATCATATGATCAAAACAATCGAAGATTTTCCATAAATAATTCATTTTTAATATCAACTCAACAAAAATATATGAAAACGACACCATTTTAGCTGTCACATGAAAACGATCGCAAATTTGCGATTCTTAAATTGACAATCGCATTACGCAGAGCAAGAAACTCGAATGTGACTATCAACAATCAACTGTCGCATTAGCCGATTCCACCCCAGCATTCTATTTTTCATGACCTTTTCAAAAACTTTTGAAATTGACGATAATAGCGAAATGGGCCTGTAATTGCTTTTGTCGTTTCGATTACCCTTTTTTCAATAGAGGCAGCACGTTGGCACAATTTAGTTTTTCAGGAAAAACTCCACTGAAAATACTTCTGTTAAAAATATAGGCTAGTACCTGGACAATATTCAGTGCCATTGTCACATGAGTTAGAGTATTTTTAAAGAGTTGATAACTTTGTAAATTTCTAAGCAAGTAATTTCTTTGTTCTATGAATACTGTCATTGACTAGGTTAGATTGACAACAGTAAGAAGAGTTCGTATTTGTAGAAGGCACTAGACCAACTGTTGAAAAATAACTATTAAATATGTTACGAACTATGCTAGGATCATCAGTGGTAATACCATCAATACAATGTGAAATGGATTTATTCATAGGCGGATAGTTGTTATTTAAAATACTGTTTATAACTTGCCATTCCTTTTTGGGGTTACCAAAGGGATCACGAATTTTAGCATAAAAAAGTGAGCCCAACTATCTTTATACATTTATTTATCTGTTTAATCATAATCTTACAATTATTTTTTAAGGACGCGTTAAGTGGATGCTTTAGACAATTTGTTTTTAATTTATTTTTAAGTTTAATTTTCTTTAATAGTAGACCAATAATCCACGGTTTCAGCTTAGTTTTGCTTTTATTGATTTTGTATGTGTATGAGAAGTTACTCATATAATTTTTAAGAAATGTTGAGAAAATATCATAGGCGTATCATTTTTTGCAGATAAACTTCATTCCAGGTTTCAAAGCGTGGTTCAATATTTAGAAGTTCAAAATCAATTTTTTAAATTTCCGAATAGGGATAGGCGCTTGAAGGTTTTCGATTCAAAATATCTTTCATTAGAAAGCCAGTCATTGAATGATCGGTTAGGTGCCGTGAACGAAGGCCATATGAACTAACGCCATAATGGCGTTAATTCGCATTTGGAAGTGAATTAACGCCATAATCCACTTATGGCTTTAATTCACTTTCAAATTGGAACTAAAGCCATATATTAAATTGAACTAACGCCATATGGTGTTAGTTCACTTTCGAAAGTGAACTAATGCCATACAATGTATTTGAGCTCTAAAGCGCGTTATCTGTCCAATGTCCCTTGCCCCTTACATGCATACATACATATGAGGTACATATGCAACCCCCCTGCTTGACCACATATGCAATTTGGAGTAAGTGCGAGTTTGATTGTATTTACTTTCTTTAAACGCATGCAAATCATAGATAAAAAAAAGCATGGATACACTCAGTCTCGCGCCTACTTCAAATCCTACATGTGGTCCAGCAGGGGGGTTGCAGGGGGGCAGCATGCCCCCCCATTCCAACATTACTGTTTATACGTTTATTCTTAGGACCATGTAAATAATGTAAATTATTGAGATTGATGCGAGTGACTTTAATTCAATTTCAAATGTGAACTAAGGCCACTTCCTAAAACGAACTAACGCCATATGGCTTTAGTTCAAATTTGAAAGTGAATTAAAGCCATAAGTGGATTATGGCGTTAATTCGCATTCGAAAGTGAAATAACGCCATTATGGCGTTAGTTCATATGGCCTTCGTTCACGGCACCGATCGGTTATGTAAAGGTCGAAAGTTATACCAATATAATGATTTAAAGAGTGTTTCGAGAAACGACCAAAAACACTTTTTTTTTGTTTTTGCTAGGGTAGGTGAAAATCTTCAAAAGACACTATAGGGTCCGTTCCCTCATAGCGAAAGGTAGTTTTACACAGTAAAAACACTCCCCGTCAAATAAAATATATTTATACTACAACTAAGTTAGTCACTTATTCAGCAGTTTACATTTCGTAATTTAGAGACATTAGGCAGGTCACTCTCCACTGAAAGTTCCTGCTTACACCGCAAATACACGCGGGTTGATTTCACCGTGCTAAATCAAGTGGTTTAGTCCTTGGAAGACGGCGAATAGATCTTTCTTTGCCATGTGACTGTTGTTCGAATTACGGTTGTAATAACAATATGACCAGTACACACAGTTTCTTCTTTGAACCAATCTCAGGTTATGAATTGTTTAAAACCATTATGTCACTTAAAAAATCAAATTCTTGTGGCAGGGATGGTATATCAAACACGATGTTAAAACACATTGTATTGTCTGTCTGAGTATCACGTCTGGGATTTTCCCAGAAGAATTAAAACGTGCAATTGTAATACCACTTTTTAAAAAGGGCGATAAAAAAGATAAAAGGGATTATATACCAATTTCATTATTTCAATTTCAAAAGTCTTCGAAAAAGTAATGAAAATGAGAATATTACAATTTCTTTCTCATGTTAAATTTTTTAGCTCATCGCAATTTAGTTTTAGGGTTGGTTTATCGACTGAAGACGCTCTTTCGGATTTCTGTTCGGTTATCCAGAAGGGTCTAGATAGCAATAAGTGTTGTGGTGCTCTCTTTGTAGATATAACAAAAGCGTTTGACATGGTTGATCATAAGATACTCCTAAATAAACTATACGATATAGGTTTTCGCGGTTTTATATTCAAATGGTTTGTATCTTATTTGAAGAAACGAAGCCAAAATGTAAAAATAGCCAGTTCGTTGAGCGGTTGCATGAACATCAATTTAGGGGTACCACAACGATCTGTTCTCGGTCCAATATTGTTTTTGATATATGTAAATTCTATGTTTGCACTACCATTCATAGGGGAAATTAAAGCATTTCAGACGACCTTGCAATAGCATACAATAGTGTTAATTCTCTAGAACTGGTAGCCAACATAATTTGTGACGTTCATATGCTAAGGACTTGGTTTGCAGAGCATAAATTTATTGTTAGCAATAAAACAAAATTAATGTTTTTCAGTCTAAAAAACAGAACTTTACCTGATGATGATATCGTTTTTTTTCACCTAATTGTAACAGATATAACTTATTTAATGTTGAATGTTCCCAAATTGGTTCTTATCCCCTTTCTAATCCAAATGTCTCCTGCAATATTAATTGTTTTGGAATTGAGGCAGTGAAACAAAACAAATATTTAGGTGTTACCATAGACCAACATTTTAGTTGGACAGAACACATTATAGAACTAAAAAATATTTGCTATCTTCAAATCGCTGTTTTTACCGCCTTAGGAAATATTTTTCAAATAACATCTTGAGAACTGTGTACTATGGATTATTTCATTCGAAATTGCAGTATGGGTATGGGCACCAACTTACACTTCTACAAAAACGTGCTGTAAGAAAAATTTGCAATTGTTCACGTTTAGTGCACACCAGTGAGCTATTCAGAATAACAAAAATTTTACCAGTCAGACTTTTATTTTTCTTTAAGGTTTTAAAGGTATTTTTTATTCAAAGTGACTGCACGCAAAGCCCTATTCGAGATTCTCACAGCCTGAGAAGTAATTTTGGATCTTCTGTTACTATACCCACATTTCGTACTACAAAATATAGTCACTCCTATCCAATAATATCCTGCAAGGTATTCAATATGCTTCCAGAAGGAATACGAATCATTCGGAATTTGTCTAAATTCGTTTCAGAGATTAAAGATTGGCTCTTAACATTTGACATCAATGAAGTTGAAATTTTGCTGCGCTACACTATTTGAAACATACATGTTTTTTTTTATCACACAAGATTATTTACTTATTTGATTCATTGTATTAATTTTATCCTTTTACAATTTGAATTGTTCTTATCATTTAATTTAAACACTTTTTTATTTTTTATTTTACTGTTATCTTGTTTTAATGTCACGCCACGGATTTCGCTTCATTAAGCGCGATTCGCCAAACTTTTGTTCATTCGTATACCCGATTTAGTGCACTTTGCAATTTCATTGTTGACTCTTCAACCTTTTTGGCTGTTACCAAAATGGCAGTATCGTCAGCAAATGTGTCTAATACGGAGCCTTCGTCTTTCGGTATATCCCTGGTATAAAGTAGGTAAAGGAGGGAACCAAGAACACTTTGGGGTGCTCCAGCCTTTATAGATTTGAATACAGAGTATTCGCTTCCATACTTTAAGCGGAACATTCTATCTGAGAGATAGTTCGCTGTGATTCTACAAAGTTTTTCCGGAAGAAATTGACTTAGTTTATGTTTCAAGCCTTCATGCCAAACTTTGTCGAAGGCTTGAGAAACATCAAGAAATGCTGCCGAACAAATATATTTCTGTTCAAATGCTTTCACCACTACATCAGTTATGCGATGTACTTGGTCGATAGTAGAGTGGAATAAGGCGTTTTTCTTCCACGACCGGACTTAAACGTCTAAGTAGAAGTCTTTCGAATACTTTAGACATTATTGGCGGTTTCGCAGGTTTCGGTACCATAATCACTTCTGGCACTTTCCATTGACTAGGAACGTATTCTAGTCTAAGGGCAGCATTGATGAGATACAGAAACTTAGGTTAGGTTAGGTAAGATGTGGCTTATCTGGCACTTAGACCAGAGTTGATCCATTGTGCCGCCACATGGTTTGACCGGGATCAAACTAATAAGTTGTCCGAGGGAAACCATTTGGAGCCTATAATGAAGCGAAGTAGATTATTAATGGGAGCCGTACTAAGTTCACACAAGTCATCAAAAAAGTAGGCCCCAAGACATTGGCGTCGAACAGACGCCAGGGCCGGACAGGAGCAGAGGAGGTGTGGGACGCTTTCCACTTCCTCCTCATCTGGGCAGCTTCTACAGAAATCATTAGCCGGGACACCTAGTCTGATGGCATGGTTTCCTATGAGGCAGTATCCTGTGATGACACCGACGATTGAGCTTATATGCGATCTGTGAAGAGATATTAAATCCTTAGATCTTTTGGAATCTACCCTAGGCCAGATTATCCTGGAGGTGTGACACGTAGTGCCACTCGCCCATCTGTTATCTATTTCACGAGTTGCCTCTAATGAGAGCAACAATTTGCAAGTTGTGAGGGGCATACCCGAGCTACTGTGTTTAGGAAGTAAAGGCTGTGAAGTTGCGAACTTGGCAAGTTCATCTGCTTTGCAGTTGCCTGGAATGTCTCTACGTCCTGGCACCCAGCACAGGCAAATATTGAACTGGTCGGCCATCTTGTCTAAAGATGAGCGGCAGTTTATTACAGTCTTGGAGTTCGTAGAGACCAGTTCCAGGGCTCTGATGGCTGCCTGGCTGTCCGTGAAAATGCAAATATCACGAGCGGATATTACATTCCATTTGAGTCAAGGCAGCGCTTCACTTATCGCCATTATCTCCGCCTGAAACACACTACAGTAGTCGGGTAAGCGAAAGGAGAGACTTATATTTAGTTCATCAGGAAGTTAGAGGAACTTAGTATAGTGGAGTGGCCAAATGGATTGTTGGTCCACTGGGAAGAGGCTGTAAGATGGATAGCAGTATTCTCTGCTAGTAGTTTGCCGAAAATGTCTATTGGGGATAGGTTCATTATCACGTCCAGTGCATCTGAGGGTGTGGTTCTCAGAGCACCTCCTATGCAAATACATGCTTGAGGTTGAACTTTCCTAATGAGATTGTAGTGTATGGCTTTGTCTAGTATTGGCCACCAGACATGCACTCCATACAACAGACTGGGTCTAACGACGGTTGTGTAGATCCAGTGGATCATATGAGGTTAGAGACCCCATTTCTTTCCTAGTGCTCTTTTACAAATGTAGAGAGCCAGCGTCGCCTTGCGGGTCCGCTCCATTATGTTCGACTTCCAGTTTAGCCTCTTATCTAGGATGAGCCCCAGATATTTAGCAGAAACTTAAGAAGCGCTTTTCTGGGCAACGCTTTAAGAACTTCTCCTGTGATTTAATCGTATCCAGGAGCTTTTTTCGGTTTGAGTTTATTTAATTCTTCTTTAAGTTCCGTAAGCGTAGCGATCCTAATCGCATAATTGCCATCTGTCACTTCAGTCCTATTAATATTTTCAAGATGTGTTATTCCATCGAACGGTTGAAAAGTAATTTCTAAATAATTAGCAAAGAGTTCCGCTTTCTCCTTATCGTCTTTCGCCCATTCGTCCTGATTTTTTCTTATTGGTGCTACATGGGCTTGGGGTTTTCTCACGTCTTTAACGGCTTTACAGAGCGAGTAGTTAGATTCCTGTTTAGCAGACAAGCTAACTAGGTATGAGTTAAAAATATTACTTTTGAACTGAGATCAAGCTTTCTGCAGCTTTTAAATAGTGAAATATCTTTCATTACAAATAAGTCTACGACATCAGGTATTTGTGTAGTGTAAGTAGGCCAGTAGGTTGGTCTACCGGTTGACTGAAAATCGCAACCGAGTTTTATGGCAGCTTTAAACAGTGTCCTACCCTTTTGCGAAATGCATCTTGAACCCCAAAAGGTGTGCTTTGCGTTAAAGTCGCCACCAATTACGAAATTTGGGCTAAGAATATTTAAGATATTTTCAAACTCGTTGTGATCAATTATATTGCGCGGAGGGCAGTGAATAGATGAGACATTAAATGAGTAATGTCGGTTTTTGTACTCGAACCGTTCTTAATTGAATTTTATAGGATTCTATATTTGCTTCAACCAAATGTTCAATACTATCTCGTATAAACAAGGATGATCCGCCTCTTGCCCTTTCTGACGGGTGGTAAACATGATAACCGTAATAACCTTTTAAATTTATACGGGATTGCCTCGTTAGGTGCGTCTCAGAGATCAAACAAATATCAATATCTTTTTCCTGAATATATAGTTCCAGTTCGTCAAGTTTTTGCAACAGATCGTTTGTATTCCAATTAAATATTTCAAGGGACTTATTTATATTATATGACGCTTTTTGTTAAGCTTGTTTTCGAGATTAACTAGTCTCTCGAAAATAAGTTTGTTCGTCTTAGTTTGCTCTTCAAGTTTCTCGAGGATAACCGAAAAGACATGCGATACCGGATCTGACGGTTTATCTTCATTATCACTAGCGGTTGCTACCATTTGGGCGAAAGTTTTCACTCCAACTTGCGACGATCTATCTTGATCTCTTTAGATCTTCTACTTGATGATGATGTAGTTTGCGTCTGTGCTTTTATATCAGGATCCTTTCGAGTGACCATTTGCTTCTTCCCGACGTTTACAGCACTCTTCGGGTTTGCCGATTTTGGGGTTTGTCTTTGGGTGAGTTTGACTTTATCTCGCCTTTTTTGAATTTCCTTTGCTACTTCATAGCCACGGTAGTTAGCCGACTGACCCTTTATTTGCACATTTGACACATCGCGGATTTTTCTGTCAGTACGCTTGGGTGTGGCTGAACCCCTGACAGCGTTTACACTGAGGGATCAATTTCGAGTTTCTACGTAACGTCTCGATCTTGACTACCATATTAAGAATACTTTTTATGCTATACATTTTTTCCAAAGTTTCACTTTTATCAAAGGTTAGCATAATTGTGGTTTCGACACCTTCCGTCTGTTGTTTCTTTTTGGACTGTAAGTTGGTAGCGTCTACAATTTTAAAGCTCTTAATTTTTAAGTCCTCTACGACATCTTCTTTTGGACAAGAGGCGTGAAGTCCCCTAGCTACGACTCGAATAGATCTTTCTATTTTATTCTCATAGCTGTACCATTGAATTTTTTTCGTGTTGAGTCTCTTGGAAGGTACCCTATAACTGTCTGAGTCCTTGACGTAGCTCCTTTGTTGGTTGTAGCACTTGTGTTATCAGTGAGTTTATTTTCCGGCTGAGGAATCACTTCGGGTGAAGAACCGGCGTTTCGTTTTTTTCCTGGTCGCTTCTTTATCATCCAATCGGTTTCATGACTTAGTTCTTCCTCGTCGGTAAAGTATTCCACGTTTTTCATTTGATTCGAACTTAAACTTGATTTACATTCAGTAAGTTAGATTTTTCTAACTATAATTTCATTATAATTACCACAATTGAAAGAATCGCGAACAAAAACTCCAACTCCACCTGAAGCATCTGATTACTATTTAAAAACAATTCATACCCCGGTAAGTTATAGTCATCTTTCTCGCAATTATAAATCAAAGTTTCGCTTATAAAAACTAGCTCGAGAAAGAAAATAAAGGCTTCGAGGTTACATACTAATAAATCAAAATTTTGACGCAAGCTGCGTATGTTTTGTGTAGTGCAGATTGTTTGTAGACAGTCTTCGACAGTGATGTTGTTTACGTCGGGTACACCAGAAATCTTTATGGCATTATCAAGCTGTTTCTGCTCTCGCCAATTCAGCCTGCTTTCCAACGATGCGACTCTCGAATGAAGTTTTTCATTTTCTTCCTTCAGTTGATTTAGTGTGCTAAGAAAACTACAGTCAATGTTCCTCAGCGAGATAATTTCTGACTACAGCATTTGAAGAGTAACTGCTTTTTCATCGGCTGGCAGTGGAGGGTCATTCACTTTCGGTGACGTAGCATGAATTCGCTTCGGTCATTACCTCTGCTTTACTGTTGAAGCTTTTGATGTTAATGTTTCTCCCGAAGTAGATGGCAATGAAACATTCGATTGATGCATGGCTACTTCGACCTATTCGAACCTCAGGTCAGTAAAGATTTTTAAAAATACGTCAGGTTCCTGAAATAGAGGCGGTGGCGGATGAACCCATGGTGGGCCAACATCGACGCTTATATCCCAGAAGTGGGTTCTGATATCGGTTATTCTCAACCGGCTTCTAGTCCTATGGGTTTCAAATCAAGGAACTGGCCCTCCAGGTTGGGGATTGTGAAGTCGGGGTAACTTCCCTGCCACATAAAAAAAACCTAGTTATGAGAGTGACACAAGCCTCGGATAATAACCGCCCCCTCTTTCTACGACGACAATCCGGAACGTTTACGGACTATGAATTGCGAGTATGCACTTTGAAGGTGCTCAAAAACTTGAATCTGACCTCAGGCGGTACAAGGCAGATATTACCGCAGTCCGGGAGATACGATGGATAAGATCGGGTATGCAAAAAAGGAAAGATTGTGACATTTATTACAGCTGCCACAAAAGAGTGCAGATGTTAGGATGCGGATTCGTCGTGATAAATCGGCTACGCTAAGTGATAATCGACTTCAAGCCGATCAGCGATTGTCTGGCTGTGATCCGCATCAAGGCAACATTCCAAAACATCAGCATAATATGTGCACACGCCCCTACCGACGAAGCTGATGACTCTAGCAAGGAGGAATTTTTGACCTCCTGGACGGAGCCGACGGAGCCTGTCCAGAGTATGATATCAAAATTATACTAGGAGACTTAAATTCTAAAATCGGTAAGGAAAACATCTTTGGGGGATTAGTCGGTAAGTACAGCCTCCACGATATGACAACAGACAACGGCTACCGGCTAAGTAAGTAGCGATAGATCTCCAAAACGTAGAATCCACACAGCAACCTGGTTATCTCCAGATGGTCGAACCGCCAACCAAATTGACCACGTGATAATAGATGTGAGATACGCATCCAGCATCCTGAATGTGCAAACATGCAGAGGGGCAAATGTCGACTTTGACCATTTTTTTGTTGCAGCCAAATTCAGAGCCCGACTATCCAACGAGAAGAAGCTGCGAGCCGCGCAAAAAAAATCAACGTTGGAAGTCTTAGCACGATTGAGAGACTCTCCCATGTGCATTTACCATCCACAAACGTTAACAATATGTGGAACCAATACCGCGACGTCATCAAAGACGTAGACGAAACAACAATAGGCAACCAATAACCACCTATAAAGAACCCTTAGTATGATGACGAATGCGTACTTCGGAAAAAGGTGACAGAAAATGCGCACTTGCTAAAGCTGCAGTACAAAACAAGAGCAGCAAGGGAAGAGTACTGAATTAGAAGAAGGGAGGAAAAAAGATCCTGCGCAAGAAGAAAAAGGGCCTACGCAGCCTCCCAGCTCAAGGGTATCGAGGAGTCTCGCGATAGAAACAAAATCCGGTCGTTTTTTAGAAGAGCCAAGCAGCTGGCAGCTAGCTTTAAACCCGGAACGCAGGCTCTTAGGTTAGGTTGAAGTGGCTGACTGTAGATAGCAGTCACACTTAGGCCCATTGTGATACCACGCGGATCTGAAGTAACCTATCCGAAAAACTATTTAGTGCTTTCAACGAAGCTCTATAATTGATTGATGCCGACGTTGTGCAATTCGATCAAGTCGTTGAAGAAGTAAGCTCCAACGTGTTACATCCCGCCAGAGGAGCGAGCGCTACAAGTGCAGAGAAGATGCATTATGCTTTTCTCTTCTTCTTCGTCTCTAGCTTCTGGAGAAATCATTATGAGGGAGTCCCATTCTTGAGGCGTGAGTGCCAATGGTCCTGTGATAACGCCAATGAGAGTCCTTAGGGATGACCTGTTCATTCTAAGACGATAGAGTGAACGTTTGGCACGTAGTGCCATCTGACCATCTTGAGTTGGTGTTTTTAATAGTATGATTCTTTAAAAGAAGTTTAGCTGTAGCGAATGGCATAGGCGGAGGATCTAGAGTAGACACCCATTCCTACTCCCTCGTCCGTCTTCATTCCTTCTGTGAAAATACGCAGAGGACCGTCCAGCGTCTGAGTATCAGACTTCCAGTCTGACCTGGAGGGTATGCTGGTAGAGAAGTTTTTCTCAAAGACAAGATGAGGCAGTAGGAGGTCGGTGACGTGCGATAGAAACTCGAGGTTATCTAGAATGGTGAAATTACCTGTACGTTGTTATTCCACAGGTGCAGTGTTCTGAGTCTTACCGCTGTGCAAGCTGCTACTTGTCTGGCAAACAAGTCAGGTGAAGGGAGATGCAGTAAAATATTTAGTGCTTCAGATGATGTCGTCCTTAGCACCCCACTGATGAATGTGCTTGCAGTTCTTTGCACGCGGCTAAGAAGGTTGCAGTTGACGGCTGTGCCAAGTGCTGTCCACCATACTGAGACTCCGTAAAGTAGGATTGGTCTGACTACGGCTGTATACAGTCAGTATGCTATTCTAGGCTGAAAGCCCCATTTACATCCGATTGCTTTTTTGCAGCAATAGAGCGCAGTGGTAGCTTTTTTAATACGCTCCATGATGTTGGGCTTCCAGCTTAGTTTTCGATCTATGATGAGACCCAGGAATTTGGCCTTATCTGTAAGTGTGAGTTTTACGCCACACAATGAAGGAGGGTCAAAGGGGGGAATTTTATATTTCCTCGTGAAGAGTACTAGTTCCGTTTTTTGCGGATTAACTCCAAGACCGCATGCACTGGTCCATAAGGTTAGTCTTTGGAAGGCATGCTGTATGATGTCCCTAAGTGTCGAGACAAATTCTCCACCCCGCAAGGTGGTGTACTCGCACCACTATTTCTCTATTTACTGTTCTGCGGACATTGGATTCAGAGTTTAGAGTTTATTACTCTGCTAACAGGTAGCTGGTGAATAAAAGCCACAAGGGCTTTTCAATACCGAGATTGTTAAGCGCTAAGGTAATTACCTCGGGCGTGACTAGTCACCGAAGCGCAGGGAATAGTAGATGTATTTAAGGAGCATATCGAGCAGCTTCTTAATGGGCATCATGTAGAGTGAGTGACAGGGCAAGAAGAGAACCCACCTCCTATCAATGAAGAAGTCACTCCTGTCAACAAACAAAGAATTATCGGTCCACAGCCTAGGACAAAACGTCTTTGTTAGCAGCAATTACTTCGAGGTGGTTAAGTAGTTTACATACCTCGGAATAAATGTCAACAACATGAATGACACCCTAATGGAGATGGACGAAGACTTACCCAAATTGAGTTATTTTAAGGGGCCATACTCATAAAAAACAATTTAAAACAAAACCGCATCATTAGATATTATTATAGGTGATAAGAAGAGCACATTGGGGGAAACATACATTATTAACAAGCGAAGTAATTTCAATTCTAAATAGTCAAAATTGGAGTACGTTGTTCAGCTATTTAAAGTCATCATTAAAATACCGTCAGCAAATAGTATATGAAGCATTTTAAATTATTTAAGGCGTTCATTCAGCAAGGTACAATTTGTTCTAACAATTTGATGCTGTTGGCTCAGTTTATTTTTGTAAAATATATGTAATTCAATTGATTCAGAACAAGATATCAAATCTTGAATTTAGAAGGTAAGAGGTAAAAAGAGGAGAGAGTGGGATGAGGGGATTCGGGAAGACGAGAAGATTACGGCGGTTAAGGGGAAGGACAACAAAAGAGTTCTTCTACTTTACTCGTATGTAGGAGCCCAACCGGAAGTTACTTGCCAGCAGTGGTCTAAAGAGCTTGCCTCAAAAGTTTCATTACCACAGTCTGCAATTATGAGCGTGTACAATAAGTGCATGGGGGAAGTGGGCCTTTGTGATCGCTACATATCCCTGTATCGCTACTATGTTCGCACCAATAAGTGGACTGTAAGGGCATTTAACCATTTTGTTGATTTGGTTATAATGATATGCTGGATAATGTTTAACAGACGGCAGAATCACCTCAAAGTGAGAAAAATTACCCTTCTAGATTTCAAAGTCTATGTTGGCAAGTCTTTGATAGGGTTTTCAAGCAAAGCCAATGAAGCTGTTACCAAAAAACGGGCGTTCGATTTAAGCTCACAGGATGAACCACATCATCCGGAGTCATCCAAAAGGAAAAAAGTAAATAAGCCTCCTAGGGGAACTCTTCAGAGAGGGGTTATCTCCCCATTGTTATGGATACTAGTCATTAACAACCTATTAAGAGAACTAGACCGGGAAGGAATCAAAGTTGTTGGGTATGCGGACGACGTTGTGATTTTAGTATCAGGCCGGTTTCTCTCAGTGATTAGTGAAATCATGGAGGGGGCGTTGCAAAAGGTTAATAGGTGGGCTACTAGTTGCGGCCTAAACACCCAAGCAAAACCGAATTGATGCTTTCTATGACGAAAACCAAAATACCAAACTTTCCCCTTCCTAGACTAGCCAATCAAACCCTCACTCTGTCTTCAACTGCCAGCTACTTAGGCACTATTCTTGACCCAAAACTAAATTGGAAAGCTAACATAGAGCAAAGAGTTAAAAAGACATGTATATACTCTTGCAACAAAACTCTTGGCAAAAGCTGGGGACTTCGACCGAAGATAACACTTTGGATGTATACTGCTGTAATATGTCCTATTCTTACCTACGGCTCCTTAGTCTGGTGGCCAATATCACAAAACTAAACAAGGTACAAAGAACTGCATGTATAGATGTCACTGGCGCCCTAAGGACGACCGCCACAGATGCGCTTACAGTTATTTTGCACCTTCTACCTCCAGATCTACACGCAACGTTCATGGCCACATGCAATGCACTTAGACTCAGAGAGTCAAACTGCTGGAATAGCAGAACTTATGGACATGGTAACATCCTTAACTCACTACCACAACAGGCGATACTGAGTCATACTGACTACCTTATCCCAAAGCTAAATTTCAATAAAAACTATAGGGCATACTTTTCAACTAGAACTGAGTGGAAAAACGATAGAGTCATCCAATACCATGACATAGCCATCTTCACAGACGGTTCGAAGATGGACTCTGGTGTGGGCGCTGGAATCTTCTCCGAAGCCCTCAAGATATCAAAGTCACTCAAGCTACCAAGCTTTGCAAGTATTTTCCAGGCGGAAGTCCTAGCAATATATGATGCGTGTCTTGAAATTAAAAACAAAACAGAACCAGCACAGCGGATAGCAATCTTTTCGGATAGTCAAGCTGCTATCAAGGCTCTAACATCCATAACCACAACGTCAAAACTAGTAGATTGCTGCTGCAAGGAACTATCCATTATAGGTGAACGGAGCCCGGTCTATTTGATCTGGGTTCCCGGGCACACGGGTATAATAAGAAACGAAGCGGCAGACGAGCTAGCCAGACAAGGATAAAAACTCGATAGTCTCTATGTGGAACAAATCCAGGCTCCACTATGCTTCGTAAAAAATAACATCTATAATCACTTCGTCAAGATCGGCAACGAAAGATGGACCAAGCTGGAAACATGTGTCCTATCCAGAAGCTTATGGCCCAAATACAACCAAAAGAGAACAAAAAACCTGCTCAACAACAGTAGGAGAAACAGCGGTCTGTACTGGATACTGGGCTGTTGGCAGGCATGCTGAGAGACTAGGCATACCATTTAACTCGCACTGCAGCAGCTACCAGGTGGAAACTGAGCCAGAAACCCCCGAGCACTTTCTGTGCAAATGTCCGGCTCTAGCTAGAGTCAGACAACGCACTCTGGGCAAAGCCTTCTTCAACACCCCTAATAATCTCTCAGAAGCAAACATTCATAGTCTTCTGGCCTTCATAAATTCCACAAAGTGGTTTCAAAATTAGGCAAATCTGAGTGAATACACACTCCTTTTCACCCCCATCTCACAAAGTAGGTATCCCTTAGGATGTGGTATCAGAACGGCGCTTTCATGGCGCTAATTGGGTGCGAAAACAAGATCTGTATGTCCACCGCCACTTTTACCTACCTACCTACCTACCCACCTACCTACCCAAATAAGCCTCTCCTGACAAAAGAGCGTTTTGATTGCTTTGAACATTTTCCTCTATTTGTAGACGCAAAAAATGCCTCGAAGTACCGAAATCCCGGATGTGCTTTACGTTCCCGTGTAATGTGCAACAAATGCAAATTATACTTTGCCTTAATGGAAATAACTGTTTTTAAAAGTACCACAAAAAGTATAATGGTTTTTATTTTTCAAGCAATAGGTTAAGCTCTTGTTATCAGCTTTTACTGTTTAAATACAAATTTCACATTTTTTTAATGTAATCGACCGCAGTCCACATATGTGCACTGTTAAATACCATTAGTACCAATAATTTTTATTAAATTTTTTTTTTAAATTAATAACTTAGCCCGAATATAGATGGAAACGAAAAAAAAAATATATTTTTCAACTTATGTTTCTGTCGAGATTGAAGAGGTTAAAAATTGCCATGACAAAATTTGAAAAATAAATAACAAACTTATGAGTGTTGAGATGCTTCTAGGAAAATCGAATGTTTTCTGAGGAAAATATGTCGGAAATGTAACCATTTGGGATAAGAACGGACATCCTTCATCGGAAAACCATATTTGAAGTAGGATTTTCGCCGAATCCAAACTATTTCATTCCAACTTGTGAAAAATAAAATACATTGTTTTCGATACTCCTGCCTTCTCCCGTTCATGCAAACACTGTCTATGTCTATTTCACTTCATCAGCTTGGAGGATAAGTATATCAGCTCTTTGGAATAGGTCAAACGAAGAAACACTTATAACTCAAAAAAATGTCAAGTTTGGATTGTACGAAGTCTGTCTGTGTTCTGTCTCTATCACAATTGGGTGGAAAAATCGAATCATTTTTCAAGGCAATACATGATTCGATAGTCAAATTTGAGCAATTGATAGAGTATAAATAAAAGTTAAAAAAAAAAATAGATTACCTTACGTTCATTTTCATAACATTGAAATTCTGTTCGTTTTTCTTCTATCAGCTTGTATGCATTTGACATTTTTGAAATCAGTTCCATACCTTTGAACAAATCATTTTCATTTAAGCAACTATTGCATTCTACAATTATTCCGTTGCTCCGGTTTTCAATGTTTAAGGTGAAATCCCCCGCAAATACGTCACTTGGTAGATAAAGTGAAGATGTTATATGCAAGGTATTATCAGATAAAACTTTGTTGTTGTCGATTGAAATCTTTAATTTCTCAACAAAATCTATTTTTACTGTTACTGTCAAGTTCACTATATTATTCAAAATTTCGTGAAGAAATGGAATCTTTATACACTTTTTGGATTTTGGATTTTCTCTATTTTTAGTCTTTATTTGCAATACTTCTTCCTGTTTTACAGACTTGACGGGCTTACAAATCTTATCCCCACGCTTCGACTCAGACGATAATGATTCCAATACAGGATAAAGACAAGCTTCACTAAATTCTCCTGACGATTGTATATAGCTTTTAATTGATGATATATCGGATGGTAAAGAAGCTGGTGGACATGTACCCATCAAAAAATTAAATGTTTGAAAAGATGTTATTCGAGACGAAATATTCTCGGAAGAACTTTTAGCTTTTGTGACCGTGGGCACTTCTGCAATTTTTGCAGGATCTTCCACAAAGGATATATGCAAAGAGGAAATAGAATCCATATTTTCCGATTCAATTTCTTCAACACATTCCTCTTCAAATAGACCCTCATATAAAGTATCTTTATAATGAAAGAAAATGGATATGGGGGGAATAATATTAAAAAAAATATTTTTTTTTCATACCGTGCTGTCCTTCTAAAGCCATTTGTCGCGGTTTAAATTTCACTGATTACTACATATGTCTGTTTGCATTTATTTATTTGTTCGCGCTTTGAAATTTTGACAACCAACCTACTTTTTTTAATTAATTGAAATCTTCTTTTCAGTTGATCAGTACCACGGTAATGAGAACTAAAGTACTTGGCAGTTTGTCTAAGTTTCCCATCTTTAAATTGATGACCCCATTCAGGGTAGTTTTTTAAATTGATGGTGAACTTTGTCATTCTGTAGCTAGCACGCGGTTCCTACACCCCAACATCCATAAAGAGACCTGGTGGTCCTCTGACAATTCAACCAACAACCAGATTGATCACGTTGCGATCGACGTTAGACACTTCTCCAGTATTCTTGATGTCCAAACGTTCCGCGGCACCAACATCGACTCGGATCATTTCCTTTTTTGTAGCCAAGGATATAATATGACACGGATATCGAGAGAACAACTGAGTCGAGAAAGAGAACCATGGATTGACGTCGGGAAGTTACAACCGCAGCATATTGCCAGGAACTTTGTCGATAGTGTCTCCCTGAAGCTTTCCGAAAGTTGATGACGCCTGCACTAACAATAGAAGAAGAATGGAAACGTTGTCAAAAAGCCATCAGAGAAGCCGCTACTGATGTGATCGGTTTTACGCCACCACATAGGAAAACCACTGGTTTGACAACGACAGGGCGGTCAACCGGTTTCTCAGAAAGAAAAAATGAAAAGCATAAGAAGCGCAAGTTAAGTATTGGACATAGCTCGGTTGTTCACCTGATCCACAATGCGGACACTGCACTCTATTTACTTGACCTAGTTAATGGACCGAAGTGGTTGCCGAATTGGTATTGTGAAACTGCTGAACTGCATTTCCTCGATGCAATATTTCACAAAACTAATTATGTGGGTCAGATCCGAGTTCATTTATTGAATTACTTCACCGTTCTTCGGGAAGTCGTAAATAAATGATCAAAATAAACAGACATATTACTTTATTACCTGAGCTTTATTTAATTGGCGCAGTGGGTTAGTTCCGTAGAGAAAAGTAACGGAACTTTAGTGTAAAAAGAATAAAATTGTGTAAAAAAATAAAAAAATTAAGAGAAAACATTTTCTAAAGTACAAAATCAAGCAGTGCAATAAAAAAACAAAAGAAACAAAAAGAGAAAAAAAAAAATAAAACAGAATAATCAAATACCAGAAAAATGGCAGAAGTGTCAAACCGCGAAATTTTGAATAGCCTAATGGCTATAGTGAATAGGATGCCACTGAGGACTCTCCGGTCCAAGATATCTCAAGAAATTAAGTATTACTCCGTTCGAAGGTTATCCTAAATCTCTTACACACATTATTGGGATAGTAGACAAACACCTCACAACAAGCCCAAATCCAACCATCACCTGGAACATAATAAGACAGTCGAAATTAAAAGGACGAGCAATGAACCTGCTGTTGGCGAATGGGTTCCTACCTTGGGAAGAAACAAAAGACCTCCTCAAACAACATTTCTGACGAACAATCAGCAGAGCTGAAATAACAAAGGCAATTGCAGCCATTAGAGTAAGTTTCATACAAGAGCTTATACAATAGATAAAGTAGAAGTTGTATTAAATAAGATCAAAACACATGTATTGTATTGTAACAATAAAGAACATGATAAAATAATATACCATAATTTAATAATAAGCAAGATACGGGACTTAACAATCGGAAATTTGGCTAGGAAACTTAAAGATCAATACGATGTAACAAATATTTTGAAAATATTATACTCTTATATTGGGTACGAGTGGTAATATATATGAGTGGTAACCTTAAGTTTAGAAATCTGGTAGACTATCAACATAATAATTTTAATAATTCAAAATATAGGCAGAATAGCACAAATAACAAAAGTAACACAATTTGTGCAACTCAACAATTTAGGAATAGAAACAAAAATGCATGCACCAATACAAGTAGAAACATAAATTTCACACCAAGAGCAAGATCTTCATTTAATTAAACAACTCCCTTACGACAGGCTACATAAATAGACTCAGACAACACAATTCATGATGGTGATATAACAATCCAAGAAATAGCTTCCATAGAACCCCCTTTTTCTGAATTAAGCCTCGGACAAATCCTTACAGTATCAGTTGAAATAGATAGACAAAAACACTGTATTCTTTGCAATACGAGAAGCGCTATGACTATAGTAAACACAAATAAATTAGAGAATAGAATAATAGAAATCTCAACAATAAATAGCAAATCAGTAAACGACACTAAACTTTTCAAAATTCCTGCACCAAAAGAATTTGGTTATGCAATGAATGCTTTTATCAAAGCATATGGATATTATGCTTATGTTTATTTTATGTTTATTGCAATGTTTACATTTTTGATTTTAATTGTTTAAATATTATGAACATTAGAAGAATATAATTCAGAAAAGGAAAAAAAGAAAAAAAACAAAAAAAGTAATTCAGGGTATATCATGAACTTAAGATATAAATGAGATGCACTTTGTGGTTTAAGAATCAGTAGCAAGTGCATTATCTATTGTATAATTGGAAAGTAATATAGAAGAAAGCCGCAAAGAGAGAGAGACAAGATGTGTGTACTCAAAAATACAAGTCGTGCATATAAATATTTGTGGATATGCCTTAGAAAACTAAAAAACTATTCAATACTACTAGGCATGGACATTCTTAAAAATATTGTAAAAATGATCACTATTGAAAAAGGCACTATTATACTAAATAATAATACAGTTCTTAAGACTGAGAAGGGTAGTAAATTTTTGCTGTCATCTCCAATTGTTGTCGTGGCTAAAAAACCTGATAACAATTGACAAATAAAGTATAGAATTTGCGTTGACGGACAGTAGATAATAAATTTCCCTTGCCGAACATAGACAGTCTTTTCGATAAGTTAGGAAAAGCCAAATATTTTTCGACCCTAGATTAAGCTAATTGGTTGCATTGAATTTGTATGCATCATCGGGATGTGGACAAAACGGCATTTATTACTTCACAGGGACTTTACGCATATGTTCGTATGCTATGGACTAAAAAGTGCACCCGCCAACTTTCAGCGGCTAATGAATCACATTTTATGACATATTATTAATAAGACTTGTGTTGTCTGCTTAGACTACATTTTAATATTTTCCTCCTCTTTAACAGAACACTTAAAAAATTTGGAAGATATTTTTAAAATTCTAGAAAACCACAACCTCAAGCTTTAAATTAGTAAATGTTCTTTCTTAAAGAAAAACACAGAACTCCTTTCCTTGGTCACATACTAACAGAAAGTGGGTTAAAACCAAGCCCAAATAAAGTGAAAATCGTCAAAGACTTGCCAATACCAAAGACAGAAAAGCAACTAAAAAGTTTTTGAGAGCTTCAGGGTATTATTGAAAATTTGTTATGAACTATGCAAAGATAGCATACCCTATGTATGACCCGATATTAAAAAAAGGAGCCAAACTAAATTACCATGACCCTGAAGCCTTTGAGAATCTTAAAACAAACCTCAAAACCCATTCAATTCTTCAATTTCCCGAATTTAATAAGCCTTTTCAAGTGTACACCGATGAGAGTAACTTCGCAATTGAAGCAGTATTAACTCAGGATAGACAACCAATTTACTATATTTCCCGTACCCTTAATGAGCATGAGAAAAACTATTCTGTTACAGATAAAGAAATTCTTGCCATTGTGTGGAGCGTTACGCAATTCATGCCCTTTCTGTGGGGAAACAAATTTAAAATCACTACAGATCAGCTCCCAATGAAATACCTGAATAGTAAGCATAAAGGTCAAGAATTGTCACAAAGGAACCAGCGATGGTTGCTTAAGCTACAAGAGTTCGACTACGAAGTGGAATAACTGAAAGGTCAAGATAATAAAGTTGCAGACTTTTTGAGTCGGATTGAAGATAAAAAGGCACAAGTTAATCAGACATCCAATGAAGAAATACCGGAAGATAACCGTATTCTACTAAAAGATGGGATAGTTAACCTATATAACCAATCGTAGAAACATTTCACAATAAAAGAATTCTGTACATAAGAGCATCAGATTCTGATGAAAACATCTAGCGGCAACTGCTAGGATTGAAAAAGGGGATTGTAGGAATATATTCAGAAATAAGATCTGGTGATTATAATAGGATTCGACGTATAATAACTAATATGTACCCCCAAGGTCGAAATACTAAATTTATCCTTGCATCTTATAAAGGAAAGTCAACATTCTGGTATTCATGAGACATACAACAACACTTAAACATAAAATTTATTACCCAAAACCTATAAAAATAATAACTCAAATAATAAACAATTGCGATATACATATTTCTAAAAGCCAAATACGGCCGAAAACCATTAATACATAAATTCAAATTAATATAAACACCAACCAAATATAATGAAACGATTCACATTGACATTTACCGTTTCTATAAACATATTTTTCTAACCGTATATAAACTTGAAGGAAAAAACTATACAAACAAAATAGACGCACTTACAGAACACATTTCAAAAGAAGGATCACCGCTGATAATTATTACAGATAATGAATTTAACATCACAGATTTTATTAGAGAAAAAACAATAGAATTACACTTCACTAAACCCAATTCACACACAGGAAACTCCGACATAGAGCGACTTCACAGTACGATTGCTGAAATTCTATTAACAATGAAAGGAGAAGGTTCTATAAATCTTAAAATCTTTAAAGCTTTCCAGATATATAACAATAGGTACCATTCTATCTAGTTTAGACGCCACCAAATAAAGCACAACATACTGACATAAAAAAATTAATAGAGAGAATCAATGATATAAAACAAAAATATATTAACCAAAGAAATAAAACTAGGAAAGGTTACACAGAAACTAGGAGAATAAGCTACATTAAGAGCTATAAACATGTTAGACATAAGGATGAAATTTAGATAATGGGCACATCTCCAATATCAAACGTCCTCGTAAATTTGCAGATGCTATCCATAATACTATTCCTCAGTGTACTAATCCAGATGATGGGCTACCCAGTACAAGCTACGTTGATGGTAATACGAATAGAAAGTAACCAAGGGTTCGCCGTTATAAATATGGGAGAGGGTACAGTTATCAACCAGACGCAAATTATTTTATGATTATTATTTTATTATTATTATTATATAACGAATCCGGTATTATTGGAAGAACTCATCGACAGGCTGCCTCCTAATTTACATTTGGATTGGGGTAGGCATACTGTACATAACTCGAGTGAGAATCTGGACGAATTCAGCGAGTGGCTAAACGGCGTTAAAGAAGCTGCGCTTAAAACGACAACCATGAACGAGTACCAAGGAAAGGCGGAACGGCGACGTGGGCACATCAATGCCCACCAAGAAGTGAATAACGCGATACAATCTCAAAGTACCATAACTACAAGAGAGTGCTATCTATGCAAACGAAATCATCGTCTATGCGAATGTGCAGAATTTAAGGGTCTATCCATTCGGGAGCGAAAGCGGCTTAAAGAAAGAAATGCATTTGTGAAAACTGTTTGCGTCATTCATCGCGGAAAAGGTGTAATGAGAAGAGGGGTTGCGCGGTAGACGGATGTGAACTAAGGCATCATAATCTTCTCCACGATTTTACGGCAACTCCAATTCAACGTATGTGCAATACTCATCAGAGTCAACAGGATGATGTGCTGTTCCGGATCGCACCAGTGACATTACATGCAAATGGAAAACATGTGGACACATTTGCCCTTTTGGATAGTGGATCGTCGCTGACACTGCTGGAAGAAGACATTGCGCAAAGTTTGGATATTGAGGGGGTACAGCAACCGTTGTGCATGAGGTGGACTGCGGACGTCGTACGTGTGGAACACTCATCAAAGCACATTTCAGTGAAGGTTTCTTCTCGGCAAAGATCAGCAGTGCCACCGAAACAGTATCTTTTGGAAGACGTCAGAACGGTAAGGAAGTTAAGTTTACCACATATATCGTTCGATTCACAGGACGCTCAAAAGAAATTTGCTCACTTGAGGGGACTTCCTCTGGAGACGTATCGCAGTGTGCAGCCGAAGTTGTTGATTGGCGTTTCTGATGAATATCTTGCGGTAGTGCTCAGGGTTCGCGAAAGCAATCAAAGGGAACCAATCGTCATTGAAACTCGACTGGGATGGGTTGTTTGTGGCGGCGCTTCAGGAGTTAAGAATATTCATCATGTGCATCAAAATTCGGTATGCGAATGTGAGCGGTTCCTTCATGATAAAGTGCAAGAGTTCCTGTCGCTAGAAAATCACGGTACTCATAAGGAGTTTATAGAAAATATCCACGACAAAAAGGCTATGGACATCTTAAGGAACATTACAAGACGTGTTGGAGATCGGTTCGAGAGTGGTCCTTTGGCGGTACGAGCATTTCAAGATGCCAGATAGTTATTCGATGGCTTTGAAGAGGCTGGAATGTGTAGAGAGGAAAATATCTGCAGATAGTGAACTGAGGGGTAAGCTCGAGCAACAACTTAAGAATCTTCTCGAAAAGGGTTACGCACGTAAATTGACACCAGAGGAATTGAAGCAAACTTATCCGAGGGCTTGGTATTTGCCTACCTTCATGGTGAAGAATCAAAATAAGCCAGAGAAAGTGCGTTTAGTTTGAGACGCCGCAGCCATAGTAAAGGGTGTTTCACTAAACTCTCTGCTATTAAAAGGACCGGATTTGTTGGTGAGTTTGCCAGCCGTACTTTATTCCTTTAGGAGCAAACCAGTTGCTATCTGTGGAGACATCAGCGAAATGTTCCACCAAGTGCGAATGCGTGTTGAAGACCAACAAAGCCAAAGTTTCTTATGGAGAGAACATGGATCAACCAAGCCACCAGATGTGTATGTTATGGAGGTTTTGTCATTCGGTGCTTCATGTCCTCCAAGCATTGCCCAATTCGTCAAAAACAATAATGCTGAAGAATTCACCGATGTCTATCCGAGGGCGGTTATGGCCATAACCAAACATCATTACATGGACGACTTGATGGACAGCGTTAACACCGAAGAGGAAGCTATACAACTGGCAAGGGAAATCAAATTTATCCATTCTAAGGCTGGCTTCCAAATAAGGGGTTGGCTTTCGAACTCAAGTCGTGTGATGAAGGAGCTGGGTGAAGGTCCTAAGTCCGGCAAGCAAATTTTGGTCAGCAGCAGCCACGATGAAGTGGCGTAGGTGCTTGGCATGTGGTGGAAGATCGAACCAGACATCTTTACCTTCTCGTTGCGCTTCGTCAAGATTCACGAGGAGATTCTGAAAGGATGGAGGAACCCTACCAAACGTGAGCTTTTGAAAATCTTAATGTCGATTTTTGATCCCTTAGGTTTCCTGGCATATTATCTGGTGATTCTAAAGGTGATCTTGCAAGAGGTGTGGAAATCCGGTATCGAGTGGGATGAGGTTATTCCCGATCGACTCCACGTCCAATGGGAGGAGTGGCTGGATCGACTTCCACATGTGCGAGATGTTGAGGTACCCAGATGCTACAGTCCGCTATCTGCGAGAGATGATGTTTCCATCCAACTACACATCTTCGTGGATGCTGGTGAGAATGCTATGGCAGCAGTGCCGTATTTTCGTTTCTCCTCAGGTGGTTCAGTAGACATCGCACTACTTGGAGCGAAAACTAAGGTGGCACCAAGGCGGCCTATTTCCATTCCGCGTATGGAACTCCAAGCGGCTACCATAGGTGTGAAACTTGCAGCTGCAATTGGGAGAAGCCATAACCTACTGAACGTAGAGAGGAGAATTTTCTGGTCGGACTCTCGAACTGTGTTGGCCTGGCTTAGAGCGAATCCCAAAAGGTACAATCAGTACGTAATGTATAGGATTGGTGAAGTACTGGAAGGTTCCAAACTGAACAAATGGCGTTGGGTCCCCAGCAAAGAAAATGTGGCTGACGAAGCCACTAAGTGGAAGAAGATGCCATCGTTTTCACCTACAGAAAGGAGGTTTAAAGGTCCATCATTTTTAGGCGGCGCTGAGGAGTCCTGGCCGGGAGACATCAAGACTCTACAGTCTTATACAGTGGGTTCCCAAGAAGAATTAAGGCCGAGGTTCTTGCTTTTGGGCCATGTTGCGCGACAGCCCCTTATAGACTCCGAGAAATTCTCTTCCTGGATTCGTGTGAGACGGACAGTCGCATGGGTACTACGCTTCATAAACAACTCAAGGAAGAAAGTCAAAGGTCAATTAGTGTGCATTGGTTCGCTCACGTCTTTGAAACTTAAAACATCGCAACTGCTGATTATAAAGATGGTGCAGAGTCAAGTTTACGCCGACGATCTGGCAATTTTAAAAGGTGGCGGTAAAATCAAAAGATCAAGTTTGCTTTACAAATGTTCTCCGTTTATGGACTCAGACGGGGTGCGTAGGATGAGAGGCAGAATCGATGGTGCAAACTATGTGGACTATAATACGCAGCGACCTGTGCTACTACCCAGACATCATCGCCTAACATGGCTTATTATCAAACATTACCACCAACAATATCATCATTGTTACCATGAAGCTGTCCTAAACAAGGTGAGACAATATTTTTGGATCCCGGGTTAGCGCGCTGAGTTACGGAGCATCAGACGAAGGTGTGTTCGTTGCCAGCAGAGACTTGCAAAGCCAATGTGTCCAGAGATGGCTCCATTACCAGCAGGAAGGATTGCAGCTTATACGCGTCCGTTCACTCATGTAGGGGTGGACTACTTCCGCCCAATGACAGTCATTGTCGGAAGAAGATCAGAGAAACGGTGGGGGGTATTATTCACGTGCTTGACCATCAAGGCTGTGCATTTAGAGGTGGCTTGCAGTCTATCAACGGATTCGTGTATTATGTGCATCAGCAGTTTTATGGCACGACGTGGTACCCCGAAGGTCTTCTATTCCGATAACGGAACGAATTTCCGAGGTGCTTACCGAGAACTTGGAGAGGCGTTCAAACAACTAAACAAAAGCACACTGGAGGACAAAATTAACTCATCAGAAACCCAATGGTTCTTTAATCCCCCAGCGGCACCACACATGGAAGGAAGTTGAGAAAGACTCGTCGGATCGGTGAAGAAGGTACTTTCGGAAATAACACGAAACCATAAACTTCAGGACGATTCATTAAGGGCCTATCTTAATGAAGTCGAAGCCATCATTAATTCGCGACCTCTAACGCACGTTCCTTTGGAAGCCGAAAAAGATGAAGCGTTGACACCAAACCACTTCCTTTTGGGATCAGCGGATGGTAGCAAGCCGCCAGGATTCTTCGACAACAAAGATCTCATCCTGCGAACAAATTGGAGAAAAAGTCAGCAACTCGCCAATATATTCTGGAGACGATGGGTGCAGGAGTATTTGCCGACTCTCACGAAAAGGACCCGATGGTTTGAACCTTCTAAGCCGTTAAGCGTGGGAGATGTCGTTATCATCGTAGACGAGTGTCTACCTAGGAATTGTTGGTCAAAGGGCATAGTTGTAGAAGTCTTCAAGGCGGCTGACGGGCAAACAAGAAAGTCAAAACCTCAAAACGTCTACGGGTGTATATATGCGGCCCGCGGTGAAACTGGCGGTGTTGGACATTCAGGAGGTTTTAAAAGATGGTGCGAATTCTGCTGAGAGCTGTCTTCACACCGGGGGGGGGGAGAATGTTGTAAATGAATAACCTCCCTGAGCGTGACAACACGTCGAGCGGGTAGATGGCGCTGTGATGAAAAACAAAATTTCAAAGATGCATTCTAATTGGCCAGAAGATAAAACGGATTTCTTTCGGGGTTGAAATTTGTCAGTGGAATTCAAAAAAACGAGGCGGTTAGACCTTTTTTTAAAGCTTACCCTAAAGATTAAACGAATTTTATATGTTTCTGTTATTTGAATAAAGTTTTAGTTTTGTTAAATTTAGTTACGATTTTAGTTGAATTTGTTTAGTTTTTATTTTTGCTTTGGGTCCGCCTCCAGAATTCAACAATGCATTAATTCACAAACTCTTGAAATATAACTTTCCAATTTTATCATTAAAATGATAAAAAGTTTTTTAAGCGATAGAATGTTTGTTGTCAAAGTACACAATCATTCATCGGTGGTAAAATGTTATTCAGCATGGTGTTCCCCAAGGATCCGTTCTTGCCCCAACTCTTTTCAATATCTACGTATCTGACATACCTTGCCTTGGTAACAATGTTGAGTTAGCAATGTTTGCAGCTGATACTGCCATATTAGCAGCAGGGACTCTGTTTATCGATGTATATAACTTACTACAGCCGGCCCTTTATAAATTCGAGAAATATTGTCATAGTTGGAAGATTAAGCTTAACGCCAAAGAAATCCAGGCAATTTGGTTCACTAAACGTAGGAAAATTTGCTATCTACCAAACAACGTTAAGTTAAGATTATGTTCATTGGACATCGATTGGGCAGAAAACTGCAAATACTTGGGTATAATTTTAGATAAGAAACTCAATTTAGAAAAACATGTATCCACTACTATTAATAAAGTAAATAAATTAATAAGAATTCTCTATCCGCTTATTTGCAGGAACTCAAAACTTTGCTTTGGCAATAAACTCTTGATCTATAAGACAATCTTCCAAGCCATCCTGTCGTATGGAGCTCCGTATGAAAGAACTCATCGACAGGCTGCCTCCTAATTTACGTTTGGATTGGGGTAGGCATACTGTACATAACTCGAGTGAGAATCTGGACGAATTCAGCGAGTGGCTAAACGGCGTTAAAGAAGCTGCGCTTAAAACGACAACCATGAACGAGTACCAAGGAAAGGCGGAACGGCGACGTGGGCACATCAATGCCCACCAAGAAGTGAATAACGCGATACAATCTCAAAGTACCATAACTACAAGAGAGTGCTATCTATGCAAACGAAATCATCGTCTATGCGAATGTGCAGAATTTAAGGGTCTATCCATTCGGGAGCGAAAGCGGCTTAAAGAAAGAAATGCATTTGTGAAAACTGTTTGCGTCATTCATCGCGGAAAAGGTGTAATGAGAAGAGGGGTTGCGCGGTAGACGGATGTGAACTAAGGCATCATAATCTTCTCCACGATTTTACGGCAACTCCAATTCAACGTATGTGCAATACTCATCAGAGTCAACAGGATGATGTGCTGTTCCGGATCGCACCAGTGACATTACATGCAAATGGAAAACATGTGGACACATTTGCCCTTTTGGATAGTGGATCGTCGCTGACACTGCTGGAAGAAGACATTGCGCAAAGTTTGGATATTGAGGGGGTACAGCAACCGTTGTGCATGAGGTGGACTGCGGACGTCGTACGTGTGGAACACTCATCAAAGCACATTTCAGTGAAGGTTTCTTCTCGGCAAAGATCAGCAGTGCCACCGAAACAGTATCTTTTGGAAGACGTCAGAACGGTAAGGAAGTTAAGTTTACCACATATATCGTTCGATTCACAGGACGCTCAAAAGAAATTTGCTCACTTGAGGGGACTTCCTCTGGAGACGTATCGCAGTGTGCAGCCGAAGTTGTTGATTGGCGTCTCTGATGATTATCTTGCGGTAGTGCTCAGGGTTCGCGAAAGCAATCAAAGGGAACCAATCGTCATTGAAACTCGACTGGGATGGGTTGTTTGTGGCGGCGCTTCAGGAGTTAAGAATATTCATCATGTGCATCAAAATTCGGTATGCGAATGTGAGCGGTTCCTTCATGATAAAGTGCAAGAGTTCCTGTCGCTAGAAAATCACGGTACTCATAAGGAGTTTATAGAAAATATCCACGACAAAAAGGCTATGGACATCTTAAGGAACATTACAAGACGTGTTGGAGATCGGTTCGAGAGTGGTCCTTTGGCGGTACGAGCATTTCAAGATGCCAGATAGTTATTCGATGGCTTTGAAGAGGCTGGAATGTGTAGAGAGGAAAATATCTGCAGATAGTGAACTGAGGGGTAAGCTCGAGCAACAACTTGAGAATCTTCTCGAAAAGGGTTACGCACGTAAATTGACACCAGAGGAATTGAAGCAAACTTATCCGAGGGCTTGGTATTTGCCTACCTTCATGGTGAAGAATCAAAATAAGCCAGAGAAAGTGCGTTTAGTTTGAGACGCCGCAGCCATAGTAAAGGGTGTTTCACTAAACTCTCTGCTATTAAAAGGACCGGATTTGTTGGTGAGTTTGCCAGCCGTACTTTATTCCTTTAGGAGCAAACCAGTTGCTATCTGTGGAGACATCAGCGAAATGTTCCACCAAGTGCGAATGCGTGTTGAAGACCAACAAAGCCAAAGGTTCTTATGGAGAGAACATGGATCAACCAAGCCACCAGATGTGTATGTTATGGAGGTTTTGTCATTCGGTGCTTCATGTTCTCCAAGCATTGCCCAATTCGTCAAAAACAACAATGCTGAAGAATTCACCGATGTCTATCCGAGGGCGGTTATGGCCATAACCAAACATCATTACATGGACGACTTGATGGACAGCGTTAACACCGAAGAGGAAGCTATACAACTGGCAAGGGAAATCAAATTTATCCATTCTAAGGCTGGCTTCCAAATAAGGGGTTGGCTTTCGAACTCAAGTCGTGTGATGAAGGAGCTGGGTGAAGGTCCTAAGTCCGGCAAGCAAATTTTGGTCAGCAGCAGCCACGATGAAGTGGCGTAGGTGCTTGGCATGTGGTGGAAGATCGAACCAGACATCTTTACCTTCTCGTTGCGCTTCGTCAAGATTCACGAGGAGATTCTGAAAGGATGGAGGAAACCTACCAAACGTGAGCTTTTGAAAATCTTAATGTCGATTTTTGATCCCTTAGGTTTCCTGGCATATTATCTGGTGATTCTAAAGGTGATCTTGCAAGAGGTGTGGAAATCCGGTATCGAGTGGGATGAGGTTATTCCCGATCGACTCCACGTCCAATGGGAGGAGTGGCTGGATCGACTTCCACATGTGCGAGATGTTGAGGTACCCAGATGCTACAGTCCGCTATCTGCGAGAGATGATGTTTCCATCCAACTACACATCTTCGTGGATGCTGGTGAGAATGCTATGGCAGCAGTGCCGTATTTTCGTTTCTCCTCAGGTGGTTCAGTAGACATCGCACTACTTGGAGCGAAAACTAAGGTGGCACCAAGGCGGCCTATTTCCATTCCGCGTATGGAACTCCAAGCGGCTACCATAGGTGTGAAACTTGCAGCTGCAATTGGGAGAAGCCATAACCTACTGAACGTAGAGAGGAGAATTTTCTGGTCGGACTCTCGAACTGTGTTGGCCTGGCTTAGAGCGAATCCCAAAAGGTACAATCAGTACGTAATGTATAGGATTGGTGAAGTACTGGAAGGTTCCAAACTGAACAAATGGCGTTGGGTCCCCAGCAAAGAAAATGTGGCTGACGAAGCCACTAAGTGGAAGAAGATGCCATCGTTTTCACCTACAGAAAGGAGGTTTAAAGGTCCATCATTTTTAGGCGGCGCTGAGGAGTCCTGGCCGGGAGACATCAAGACTCTACAGTCTTATACAGTGGGTTCCCAAGAAGAATTAAGGCCGAGGTTCTTGCTTTTGGGCCATGTTGCGCGACAGCCCCTTATAGACTCCGAGAAATTCTCTTCCTGGATTCGTGTGAGACGGACAGTCGCATGGGTACTACGCTTCATAAACAACTCAAGGAAGAAAGTCAAAGGTCAATTAGTGTGCATTGGTTCGCTCACGTCTTTGAAACTTAAAACATCGCAACTGCTGATTATAAAGATGGTGCAGAGTCAAGTTTACGCCGACGATCTGGCAATTTTAAAAGGTGGCGGTAAAATCAAAAGATCAAGTTTGCTTTACAAATGTTCTCCGTTTATGGACTCAGACGGGGTGCGTAGGATGAGAGGCAGAATCGATGGTGCAAACTATGTGGACTATAATACGCAGCGACCTGTGCTACTACCCAGACATCATCGCCTAACATGGCTTATTATCAAACATTACCACCAACAATATCATCATTGTTACCATGAAGCTGTCCTAAACAAGGTGAGACAATATTTTTGGATCCCGGGTTAGCGCGCTGAGTTACGGAGCATCAGACGAAGGTGTGTTCGTTGCCAGCAGAGACTTGCAAAGCCAATGTGTCCAGAGATGGCTCCATTACCAGCAGGAAGGATTGCAGCTTATACGCGTCCGTTCACTCATGTAGGGGTGGACTACTTCCGCCCAATGACAGTCATTGTCGGAAGAAGATCAGAGAAACGGTGGGGGGTATTATTCACGTGCTTGACCATCAAGGCTGTGCATTTAGAGGTGGCTTGCAGTCTATCAACGGATTCGTGTATTATGTGCATCAGCAGTTTTATGGCACGACGTGGTACCCCGAAGGTCTTCTATTCCGATAACGGAACGAATTTCCGAGGTGCTTACCGAGAACTTGGAGAGGCGTTCAAACAACTAAACAAAAGCACACTGGAGGACAAAATTAACTCATCAGAAACCCAATGGTTCTTTAATCCCCCAGCGGCACCACACATGGAAGGAAGTTGAGAAAGACTCGTCGGATCGGTGAAGAAGGTACTTTCGGAAATAACACGAAACCATAAACTTCAGGACGATTCATTAAGGGCCTATCTTAATGAAGTCGAAGCCATCATTAATTCGCGACCTCTAACGCACGTTCCTTTGGAAGCCGAAAAAGATGAAGCGTTGACACCAAACCACTTCCTTTTGGGATCAGCGGATGGTAGCAAGCCGCCAGGATTCTTCGACAACAAAGATCTCATCCTGCGAACAAATTGGAGAAAAAGTCAGCAACTCGCCAATATATTCTGGAGACGATGGGTGCAGGAGTATTTGCCGACTCTCACGAAAAGGACCCGATGGTTTGAACCTTCTAAGCCGTTAAGCGTGGGAGATGTCGTTATCATCGTAGACGAGTGTCTACCTAGGAATTGTTGGTCAAAGGGCATAGTTGTAGAAGTCTTCAAGGCGGCTGACGGGCAAACAAGAAAGTCAAAACCTCAAAACGTCTACGGGTGTATATATGCGGCCCGCGGTGAAACTGGCGGTGTTGGACATTCAGGAGGTTTTAAAAGATGGTGCGAATTCTGCTGAGAGCTGTCTTCACACCGGGGGGGGGGAGAATGTTGTAAATGAATAACCTCCCTGAGCGTGACAACACGTCGAGCGGGTAGATGGCGCTGTGATGAAAAACAAAATTTCAAAGATGCATTCTAATTGGCCAGAAGATAAAACGGATTTCTTTCGGGGTTGAAATTTGTCAGTGGAATTCAAAAAAACGAGGCGGTTAGACCTTTTTTTAAAGCTTACCCTAAAGATTAAACGAATTTTATATGTTTCTGTTATTTGAATAAAGTTTTAGTTTTGTTAAATTTAGTTACGATTTTAGTTGAATTTGTTTAGTTTTTATTTTTGCTTTGGGTCCGCCTCCAGAATTCAACAATGCATTAATTCACAAACTCTTGAAATATAACTTTCCAATTTTATCATTAAAATGATAAAAAGTTTTTTAAGCGATAGAATGTTTGTTGTCAAAGTACACAATCATTCATCGGTGGTAAAATGTTATTCAGCATGGTGTTCCCCAAGGATCCGTTCTTGCCCCAACTCTTTTCAATATCTACGTATCTGACATACCTTGCCTTGGTAACAATGTTGAGTTAGCAATGTTTGCAGCTGATACTGCCATATTAGCAGCAGGGACTCTGTTTATCGATGTATATAACTTACTACAGCCGGCCCTTTATAAATTCGAGAAATATTGTCATAGTTGGAAGATTAAGCTTAACGCCAAAGAAATCCAGGCAATTTGGTTCACTAAACGTAGGAAAATTTGCTATCTACCAAACAACGTTAAGTTAAGATTATGTTCATTGGACATCGATTGGGCAGAAAACTGCAAATACTTGGGTATAATTTTAGATAAGAAACTCAATTTAGAAAAACATGTATCCACTACTATTAATAAAGTAAATAAATTAATAAGAATTCTCTATCCGCTTATTTGCAGGAACTCAAAACTTTGCTTTGGCAATAAACTCTTGATCTATAAGACAATCTTCCAAGCCATCCTGTCGTATGGAGCTCCTGTCTGGGGCGATTGCGCAAAATCTCATAGGTTAAAATTACAAAGATGCCAAAATAAATTGGTAAATAAGATTGTAAATCTTCCACGGTAGTATTGGACAAGAAAAATTCATGACAAAGTCAGCTTGTAAGATTTCCTTATTGATAAGTACAAAACATCTTTTTATGAAAATTGTACCTTTTCTGATAATGAGCTTATAACCCAACTTAATATTAATAGAGTATAACTGAACAGCCCAGGTCCACCTCGGACTGTAGCGCCCTAAGAAGAAGAAGAAGAAACTGAACAGCTGACTAGCTGACTAGCTTTATGTATCAGTCACGTAAGAGTTTTTATTTGTAGTTTTCCCTTGAATAGATTAAAATAGTATGTATGCTTTATTTAGGTTAATAAATTAATCTTTATTAAAGTAACTTTATTAAAGTGGGCGCCGTGGCGTAGTGGGTAGGTGCGTCGACTCCTACGCTCGAGGTCGTCAGTTCGAATCTCGAAAAAAACATCAAACATTTTTTCACGGCTCCACCTCTTTCGAGTCACTGATAATGCACAAAGAGTATAACTATCTAGAAAAAGCTTCTCAATTTCGCCGTTCGGAGTCGGCATTAAACTGTAGGTCCCCTCCACTTGTGAGAGAACAATAGCATGCACAACACGAGTGGTTGCTGAGAAGCTAGTCCCAGGTCCACCTCGGACTGTAGCGCCGCCATTATTATTATTATTATAATTATTATTAAAGTAACGAATATATTTTAAATTACATTTCTTAATAGCTATCTAAACATCAAAAATAATTATTCATATTTTTACTATCAATTATGGCAGTTGAAAAAAAATAAAGCTTAATCTCTCAGCGCAATAGAGTGAACAATAGTTCTTGGTTAGTCCGTCTTTAGCCAACACAAACAAACTGGATGGTTTTCCCACGCGAGAACATGCCACATATAGTTGTCCGTGGCAAAAGCATGGTGTTTCCAAATCTAAGGCACATACAGACAGTGTCTGGCCTTCTGACTTATTGATCGGCACAGCGAATGCCAATCTAATTGGGAATTGAGTGCGTTTGAATTCAATTGGAACATCTATAGGAATCATAGGGATTCGTGGCAGAAACACATTTTCGCCTTGAAACTTGCCATTCAAAATTATGGCTTCAATAACGTTTTTCATTAATTTTTTAATGACTAATCGTGTGCCATTACACAGCCGTGGTGGGTTCAAGTTACGAAGCAGAATGATCGGAGATCCAACCTTCAATTGTAAATGGTGTGGTGTCATGCCTGGCAAATCCAATGAATTTAAAAACTCAATTGGATAATTCACAGTTTCGTTGGTATCACAAACCCAGGCAACAACTGTTGTATCTTTGAATTTAACCCATTGACGTCCAAATTTGTTGGTGCCAGCCACTTACGATTTTCATATTGTGTGTGTACATCTGGAAATATATGATCGATGAGAGTATTTTGCGAGTTGATGATTGTGCAGAAGTCCGTCTGTAATTTTATGCATCCAGTATTTTCATGTACAGCAAATTACCTGTTCAATATTTTACATTACCCATCGCCAATATCTAACAGTTATTTAGAGAAAGTTTCGGCGGATGGATCCGGAAGCATTTGAACGCCCATGTTCACCGTCAGTTTTACTTTTTCAGCACTACGCCATAGTCGTGATGATTTTAAGCAAGCGTTGATTTCATCAGCGTACGTTGAACGTAGAATAACGGGAAGTGTTTGTCGGAAATCACCTGAAAAGAGTAACAAAGTGCCGCCAAATAGTTTATCGTTGTTTTTTATATCCTTTAATGTCCCATCCAATGCCTCAAGCGAATGTTTGTGTGCCACAGTACAATTACACAATTTTTTTAATAATTAATTATTAAAAAAATTAAAAAAAAAAATTAAAAATGAATTAATAAATTTAATAATAATTGTACACAAGTACAATACAGTAATTTTACATTGTTTCAGCACTGTGGCCATAGACGATGATTGTTTTTTATGTTGCATACTGCGTCTGGATTATTTTGAATGTGAATGTTCAATGGCAGCTTAAATGCTAAATGGGCTGTTCTGCCTCCATCTAATAAAGTTGCTGCAATGCCAGAAGATGCAACAGCCAATGCGATGCCATTTTTTTGATCGTATCTCGGCAAGAAGTAGCGAAATAAGGAATGTTTTGCCAGTTCCACCTGGTGCATCCAAAAAAAGAATCCTCCTTGTCCTGCCGAAATTGCCAGCATAATGCGGTCGTAAATAATTTTTTGTTCATCATTTAGTAGTGGAACATTGCGACTAACAATGCCTGCCATTTATACAGTATCGTACTGTAGTTCACGATTCATATCGGTGTTGGGCGGCCGGCCATGCATTTGAGCAGGGGGAAAAACATGTAGCTACTCCACGGAGTGCACGTGCCGTAACTGTCTCAAATCATGGTAGTGCAACTAGTACCTCCTCGTGGTGGTCGCCGGTAACAAACATTTCAGTACGGTCATGTCTCTGCTGAAATGCTGGCTAAATCTAGTTGGGCGAGGAGAAGGATAACTCCTTAGAAAAACCCCTAAATCCAAGGTGGAACAGCATATGCCGAAGGATGAATGGCTAGTGGGTTAACTAGTCGCTAATATGCGGACTTGGGATGCCCTGGCGAGGTTCCATTTTAATCAATGCCCATTCGCGCTATTCCGGAGCTCTAGTTCGAATGACAGATAGACTCGTGGTACTCGTGGGAACAACATTTCTAACATCAACAAAAACAAGGGCGGAGACAGCCCTAAGAGTCTCACCAGCAAAAAGGTTGAAGAAACCTTAAGTGGCAGTATGTCTATAAGCGCAGAGGTGCCCAGTACCTCAGCTCATAGCACTGCCAGACATCCAAAGCAAAATGGACAAGTTAAGTGTCCAAGACAAACATAAAAGGCTAAGTGGAGCAGCAAGAAAAAGACTCTCCTTCCTCCTAAAAAAGGGCATGAGCCTAGAACAGGCCAAAGTGGAGGCACTAAAACCTATAACAGGAGCTGCCAAATCGGCTCCAAAAAGGAGAATATCAAAGGAAAAATCGCCTCCAGAAACCACCAGCAAAAAACGACAGTGCACTAAAGAAGCAGGATCTAAAATGCAAAGCAAGAGGAGACCTGACACCACCTACAAAGAGGCATGTGTAGGATCCAAAATGGCTGTTCTAAGCCAAGGACTACCCGAACACCACCCTCACTACGGCACAAATGACCTCGCTACAAGAGGCCATCATCGACAAGGTCCTGGGACAAAAAGATAGCAGCATAAAACCACAATTCTTAAGCTGCACATTCAAAACACGGTTCATCACCCTGAATTGTATGACAGAGAGTACGGTGGAGTGGCTGAAAATCACCGCACCGATGCTGAGGTGCTGAGCTTTGGGCTACTAAAGAGGAATCCATTCCTCAACCATGTACCCTAGTCGGCTACTTCCCAAACGCTGCCGGCACAACCACCGACAAAATACTCGACCTCATACAGTCACAGAATGCAGGTCTAAAAGCTGACTCGTGGAGGACTCTAAAAAGAGCAAACAAGGGTACATCAGCCATGTTAGTGCTGTCAATGGACCAAACAATATCCAAGACATTGGAGGAGAGAGGCAACAAAATATGCTTCAAGATTGGTCAAATCAGCCTAAGGAAAATAAACAACACAGACAAATCAATGGAGGATCTAGAAACCCTCGACGCGGAAGAAACGTCCAAAAATGCTGAAGAGGATGACAAAACATCCTCGAAACAGCATTATGATTAATGTACTTCAGGCCAACCTCCAGCATGCCAAAATCGCATCAGCCGAAATATGCAGAAGACATGCTGGAGGAACGTTTAACCGGGGGTTATTTCAAGAACCCGGGGTTAACAAAAACAAAAAACTGTAAGTTAATATATAACAGATCGGCAGTCACACCGAGAGCTGTCATACTAATAGACAATGACATTAAATTTCTTCTCATTCCAGAGTTCACAGATAGAGATACGGTGTCAATTTTAATCAAAACGGCAGACACAGAGGTAGTAATCGCCTCAGCATACTTCCCGGGTGAGGACAACGAAGCTCCACCATAAATCATCAGAGACCTCACAGAATTCTGTCAGAGGAAAGGTAAAAACCTAATTATAGGTAACGCATCTTCTCTGCACTTGTAGCGCTCTCTCCTCTCGCAGGATGAAACACCTGGGAGCCTACTTCTTTAACGACTTGAGCGAATTGCACAACGTCGGCATCAATCAATTAAAGAGCTTCGTTGAAAGCGCTAAATGGTTTTTCGGATAAAGGAACACAAGATCCGCGTGGTATCACAATGGGCCTAATTTGGCCTAAGTGTGACTGTTTTCTACAGTCAGCCACTTCAACCTAACCTAATTATAGGATGCGACGCCAATGCCCACAGCACGCTATGGGGTAGCAGCGACAACAACGCAAGAGGTGAGTCCCTAGTAGACTTCCTTGTTAGCACTAACCTAGACTTTGCAAATAAAGGTAAAGAAACAACCTTCCAAAATTCCATTAGAAGGGAAGTTCTCGACCTCACTCTAGTTACTAACAAAGTATCTCACATTATTAAAGAATGGCAGGGATCTAAAGAACCCTCCTTCTCAGACCACAACCACATAAAATTCAAAATAAATACAGGCCCTCGGGAAGAGGGTCTAGTATGCTATAGATCGCCTAAAGCCACAAACTGGGACATGTATAAATCCCTGCTGGACGAAAAACTTGTAGGAATACACCTAAACACAAATACTCCTGAGGAACTAGACAATTCTGTTGAATTCCTAAAGGACACAATGATATCATCATACCATGATAGCTGCCCCTTGAAAGAAAAGAACACCACAAAGTCAGTGCTCTGGTGGAACTCTAGCCTGAGCAGACTAAGAAAGTCGGCAAGACGAGAATTCAACAGGGCCAAAAAGACGGGCGAGTGGCAGACTTATAAGGAGGCTCTTACAAACTATAATAAAGAACTCAGATCATCCAAGAGGAAATCGTGGAAAAACTACTGCGAGAACCTAAAAGACTCTCCTGAAACGGCAAGAGTCTTTAAGGTGCTCTCCAAAGGTAACCATGACTCACTTGGCTTACTTAAAGACCAAGAGGGAAATCTGACACACAACTTTACTGACACCCTAGAGGTACTATTAAAGACTCACTTTCCCGGGTGTATTATAAAAACCAACACTACAGACGACATACGGGCTAATGCCTTCTTCCCTGGACCAGATGGTATCTTTCCCGCTCTCCTAATACATTCACCCAACAAGTTAAAGGCATTATTAGTCAAAATCATCCGAACCAGCCTAATAAATAAATATATTCCACGTAAATGGAGAATGGTAAGGGTAATATTTATACCCAAAGGGGGTTACAAACCTCCCGAAAACCCAAAGTCCTACCGACCAATCAGTCTTTCCTCATTTCTATTAAAAATGACGGAAAAACTAATAGAACTGGTCATAAGATCAACATTGGCACCACTCCATAAACTACAATTTGCTTACCAAAAGGGTAAATCTACAATTACCGCCCTCCATAAAGTAACGGATATAATAGAAAAATCACTGAAAGCAAAAGAGGTAGCGATTGGTGCCTTTATGGACATAGAAGCAGCATTTGATAATGCTCATCATTCATCGCTAACAAATGCACTTAGCAGAAAAAAGGTCGATCCCCTTATAATCAAATGGATTAACGTCATGCTAAAACAAAGGCAAATAACAGCCAAATTAGGTACATCAGAGGTAGTTATAAAAACTATTAGAGGTTGTCCTCAAGGGGGTGTCCTATCCCCACTTCTATGGTCAATTCTAGTTGATGAACTTCTCCACGTACTTAATAATAATGGCTTCACAGCCATCGGTTATGCTGACGATATAACCATAATTATAAGAGGTAAACATGAAGATACTATAGGAAGCCTTATGCAAAGAGCCCTAGAAATAACTTGGAACTGGTGCGATGAAAAGGGACTCTCCATCAATCCCAGCAAAACAAACATAATTCGCTTCACAAAGAGAAGGACTAACAAACTTCAAACCCTAAAAATCAAAGAGACCTGCATTTCATTAAAGGAGGAGGTCAAGTTTCTGGGCATAACACTGGATCAAAAACTCACATGGAATGCACACATAAACAAAACATACTCTAAGGCTATTAAAGCTCTCTGGTCCTTAAAACAACTCGCAGGCAAAACATGGGGACTAAACCCAAAAATGAGTCTGTGGATCTACAATCAAATGATTAAACCAACCATACTTTATGGCGCTGCCGTATGGTGGAAAAAATGTGAACAAAAAAGTGCCATGAACAAACTTAATAAAGTTCAAAGGCTAGCGTGCACTATCGGTGCAATGAGAACGACTCCAACTGCAGGAATGGAAGCTTTATTAAACATTCCCCCATTACACACTGCTATAAAGGCTGAAGCTGCAAAACAAGCCTTAACAGTACAAAGGAACTATAAATACAAAGAAGGAGACCTTGTGGGGCATCTAGAGATTCTCAGGAAAGTAGATAATATCTGGGAGTTGACACGAGTGAGTGATCTGATGCCCCCAAAGTTGAATTTCAAAATACACTACAAAGTACTCATACCAAGCAGAGAAGAATGGAACAACAACCCCCCGTGGATGAATGATGGAGCCCAAAAATGGTATACAGATGGGTCGAAATCGGAAAACAAGGTAGGGGCTGGAGTGATAGGACCAAGATGCAGCCTACGCATTCCTCTCTGTAATGAGTCAACAATATTTCAAGCCGAGCTGTTGGCAATAAATGAAGCAGCACACCGTATAAACGACAGAAAACCCACAAATACCAAAATATACATATTCTCAGACAGTCAAGCGGTTCTTAAAGCGCTAAAGGGCTACACATTCAACTCTAAGGTTGTCTGGGAATGCCACAATATACTAAACAAAGTGGCAGGTAACAACAGGTTAAAATTGATCTGGGTGCCAGGCCATGAAAACCATGAAGGGAATGAAAAGGCTGACATACAAGCCAAGAAAGGTGCTCAGGTACCTTTTACAGGGCCTTCACCCCTTTATGGATTCAATAACACGGACACAAACGTACACCTAAACAAATGGGTTATAAAACAAAAGAATCAGTTCTGGAAGAACCAAGAGGGTATTAAACACTCAAGAACGTTCATGGAACAAAATCACAATCCCAAAAGAGCCAAAGAAGCTCTAGAACTTAACAAAGCAGACCTTAAAGTTCTATGTGAAGCACTAACAGGACATGGGGCATGCAACTACCACCTTCGCAAATTGGGTCTTAGCAGCACAGAAATCTGTAGGCGATGTGGACAGGCCAAAGAAACTATGGAACACATACTGACCTTCTGTCCAAGTCTTGCGCGAGAAAGATTTAAAATGACATACCAGACAAATGTAACAGGGAAAGACTTTCAAGAAATCCCATCTAGAGAAGTTGTAAAATTCTTAAAGGCAGCACTAAAATCCTAGATCAAAGGAAGGGGGTACAATAGATCTTTATGGTCGCAGTACTAGTGTTACATACTTGACACACCTCGTGTTCTTCAATTCAATTCAATGCATATCGGTGTTGAGTAAATCAGATGCACTTCGATTCGGTGAGCTCATACCGAAATGACTGATCGGTAAATTCGCAATAGCAATGCAAAGATCCTCGATAGCAATCAATGCTTTATTGTACATTGCATCACTGAATGGTATCGTTAGATCGTTGCACCTTGTACGATGTCGATACAATAGATCGATCATCAGTCATTGAATCTTTGTTATTATCCCACAACATTTGTGCTCGGGCTGGGAAACATATAGTCGGTACTATAGCAAATAGTAGACGAATTTGCGTTCCTGCGCAGTTTAATGCTGCTTCAGCAAGCCAAAATGATTGTCCTCTTCTAGCAGGTCTAGAGCAAGGCCTGCATCTTTATACGTTGGATACTGTTGTCCATCTACCTTACGTATATCCTGAAATAACAATGGTCCGGTGACATTAACCAACAACAGTCGCAGATAAAAGCACTCAGTCTGCCTTGGATTGACTGTATATACACGACCCAAACAATTTGATTTGAATAAACCGGTGCACGTATCAACTGGTGTCCCTTGCTTGCGGGGCATCCATTTTTTCGATTGAGACCATGTAAAATATCGTGGAACTTCAGAATAGAGCAGTGTTTGTGCGAAGGCACCAAAAGCATCCGCACGATTGCACAGTTCAAAAAATTCGGTGAGCGTAGTTTTTGGTGGATTTATAGCACGATCAAGCGCTGTATCGTTCGTGAAATATACGCGCTGCCCGTTTTCGAGATGGATAGCTAAATGGATAACTGACGGATCCCGTTCACGAATTGGGAAACCGTCATGTTTGTAGTAAAAATATCAAACAGTAATTGATCAGTAGACGGATCTGGAATCTCTGCAGAAATTAAACTATCGATGTCTTCAGCACGTATTTTAACGACGAACCATATTAAAATGTGAATATGAGGTAATCCACGCTTTTGCCACTCAACTGAGTACATCCAACAACGTGTGGGCCCAAATATATGCAATTTTGTAATAAAGCTGATTAATGACTTTAATACTTGTTTAAACACACATGCTGTAGTCATGGCGATGTATTGCATTTTGTCCTGGTAATAGCAACGATGCAATTTCCTGCCATTTTGGATTACATGTAAAAGTAATGACACGGTCGTCTATATTCATATATACATGGCAAAACAACGTTTGCCGGGTCAGCTATTTAACAAATAAACTGGCCAAGTGATAGTTGAACTCGCACGGAAAAGGTTCCATCGCATAATATTGATGGATGATTTCTGAATATCAAACGACGTTTCCAAACTATTTCAGTTGAATTTTCTTCTAACTTCAACCCAAATCAACCATTCATTCATACATTCATACATCCAAACAAACAAACATATACTATATCTCTATCCAAACTTATCCAACACAGAAAATCTCTTCCATCATACATACACCTAATCACTGCTCACATGCCTGTGGTGTGTGTGTTCATTTCTGTTGGGCATTTAGGGGTTGAGATCCAAAAGATAACACTCATCAACGAATAGAGTGGTCGAACACAGCACGAAATTTGTGTGAAAATGAAAATAGTTATCATTTTAATTCTTAGATATTTCAAAATTTCAAAATAAATCGATATTTTGGAATTTATCATTTCTTAATGCTTACATTGATGTCTTCAAAACTGCGTTTTCAGATCTTCAAAATTCGCATGTCGAAAATTGACCGTTTTTGGCCAATATCTCGAAAACTAATAAGACCAGAATGCTCGAAATGGTTTTAAATGAGAGTACTCAATGAAGCGAAGTTTTTGTGATTTTTTAAACACTTTGGTATAGAAATGGCAGGGGGAAAGCATTAAAAAAACTTTGAAGCTCCATATTTTTTGAACGGTATTTTGGATTGAAAAGTCTTGAAGCAAACCTCTACCTCATTTCAAAAGATTTGTCGATTGATATAAAACTCGATGGGATGCGACAATGTTTCAAAATTAATGGCAACTTCACCTGTACTGGAGCAACCCCCAAATGGCCCCACTTTTAAATTTGGGTGCATGGGCAATGTCATCTAGGCCTGAAGTACCTAATTCCAAAACTTATGCCGGTATCTTTATAAACTTCGGAGATAAAAAAGGCTGACAGACACGAACGGACGGACGGACACACCGAAATTATAAAGGTTCCGTTTTTGTAGACGGAACCTCAATAAAAAAAATAGGGCAGGCCAAAGCCCTGGTAGCTGGTGCCGTAATTTCAGATTAATCATGTAATTTATTACTGATTAATAAAGTTATAATAATAATAATAATAAAAAAATAGGGTTTGATAGTAGAGGGGTGAAAAATTAAGAGTAATATGAAATTTTTTATCCTAAGTAATGACGAAATAAAAAAAATTAAAGTTTTTAATTAACAAATAAAAAATAGAGGTTAATTGTAGATAAGTGAAAATTTGGGGTTGTATGTATTTTTATATGCTGTATCAGAAAAAAATAAAATCAAAAAATGTTGTCTAAAAAATAAAAAAAAAGATTAGGCGTGTACCACCCTTAACATTTAGGGGGATGAAAAATAGATGTTGTCCAATTCGCAGATCTAACCGATATGCACACAAAATTTCATGAAAATCGGTAGAGCCATTTCGGAGGAGTTTAACTTCAAACACCGGGACACGAGAATTTTATATATTAGATTGATTAAGAAATAAATAATTAAATAAATAAATAAATATATAAACAAAAAAAATAAACCAATAAATAAAAAAAACAAATAAATAAATAATTATTATGTCTAAACGAATAAATATGTAAATAAATAAATAGATAAGAATATAGATAAATAAATAAATAAAAAAAAATAAATTAATAAATAAATAAATAATTAAATAAATAAATAAATAAATAAATAAATAAATAAATAACTAAAGATATATATGTATACAGTGAATTAACAATAAACCACAATAACACAAGAAATATAGTGAAAAGGAAAAAACGTGTGTCCGAGTTCTATATTTTTTTTATTATTGTTCTCCCGTCAGCTCAGATCGAAGAATTCACTACAACTGCCTCGCGTTGATCGCACAACCATTCATGCACTCTAAGATGCTTTCCCCGATACGTGATGGAATGTGCTTACACAGCATTTGTGCAAAGATCTGCATTCGCTCTTGGAATAAACAAATGCATTGCAAAAATGCTGATACAGCTGATGCAGCATTGTGGACAGCTATCCATCACGCCGGATCGAGACAATCCCGAATGCAATGTTGGGGATCTATGGTGAAGGGGAATGACGTGGTGAGTTATGGACTTAGGGTGAGGGGGAGTTTATATGTCACTCCCCCCTCCTTCAGCTCGATCCTCTCCTGATTATCCTTAACCCTTTTTAATATAAATTTTACTTTCTCCGATTTAAGTTTTAGGATAATACAAATGATAATTATAAGAATAATTACTGTTATAAGAGTATCTTTCGTCTTTGTGTTATTCTCGTATTTAACTTCATCTATCTCGTTTTTTACAATAGAGAGTTTGTTATAATTCGGTATTAACAAATTTTGTTTAATTTAAATTTTATTATTGGTAAAAAGTGTTTCATTTAATTTGATTGTACAGTTGTTATTGTTTGACAATTTATAGATTAGATAATTATATGTATTTGTTAAGTTCGTGTCAAATATATTTTTGTTAATACTAGACCATTTTCTATTTCGATAATTTCAGGTTCCTTATTTATAATAAACTTACAAGAACTATAACAGCGCGTTGCCTTGTCTAAAACCTTTTTTGACACTGAAGGTATCGGTGAGTTCGTCACCAACCTTGATTGAGCAGCGAGAGTTCTCCATCTTCATCCTGCTCAGTCTGACGAGTTTAGCAAGAATGTCAAAACTAGACATGGCGCTGTATAGCTGTATAGTCTCTATGCACCCTGTTATATGCGGCCTTGAAAACGACGTGTAGGTGGTGTGTGCCGATTTGCATTGGTGGACCTCCCCGTCCTGAAACCACACTTATAGGACCTATTAGTTTGGTGACGAAAGGTTTCAGGCGTTCACACAGAATGGCAGAAAAGATCTTATAGGCGATGTTAAGGAGACTTATCCCTCGATAGTTGCAGCAGTCAAAGGGGTCTCCTTTCTTGGGGATCGGGCATATGATATTGAGATTCCACTCATCGGCCATACTTTTCTCCGATCATATCTTACAGATGACCTGGTGCATGCGCCCTACCAGATCACCTCCAGCTGCTTCAAACATTTCGGCGGGCAGACTATCTGCACCAGCAGCTTTATTATAGAGATCGGGGGACGGTATTTTCTTCTATCATCGTCCGTTGTGTTGAGTGGAACATTCTGCCTGACAGCGGTATTTGTGTCCTCATCGCCGTTCAACAGTCTGCAGAAATGATTTTTCCAAATTCTCAGTATCGACTGCGAATCTAGTAGATTAGCTGTCCATTTTCGTCCCGGCAGGCTTCTGTCCGAACTTTATATCCATTCGATAAAAGTTTTACCCTTTGGTACTTTCGGACATCATTCCTGCCATAACACCTCTCCATCTCCTCGATCGCGCGCTTCTCGTGCTCTTTCTTTTTCTTCCTGAGAAGCCGGTTCTCTTCCCTTCTTCTCTGTTCGTAAAGCTCACGAACAGCTCTCGTGGCTCGATGCAGCGTTGCACGGTAGGCTTCTTGCTTTGCTGCATGTGCCTGCCTGCATTCGTTGTCAAACCAGGCGTTTTTCTTGGGAGGCGTTTTAAAACCCAGCACATCAGTAGCGGCTTCTCTGATGGCTCTTTGACAACGTTTCCATTCTTCGTCTATTGTTAGTGCAGGCGACGTCGAACTTTCGGAGACTTTCAGGGAGACTCGATCGACAAAGTTCCTGGCAGTCTGTTGCGATTGTAGCTTTTCGACGTCAAACTGTGGTTGTCTTCCTCGACTTCGTTGTTCTCTCGATATTCGTGTCCTTACCTTGGCTACAACAAGGAAATGGTCCGAGTCGATATTGGCGCCTCGGAACGTTCGAACATCAAGAATAATTCAGGAGTGTCTGACGTCGATCGCAACGAGATCAATCTGGTTGACGGTTGAATGATCAGGTGACCGCCAGGTCCCTTTATGTATGTTGAGGTGTGGGAACCGCATGCTAGCTACAGAGAGGTTTCGCCCCGTAACAAAGTCCACCAGCCTGAGTCCGTTTTCGGACGTGGTGTCGTGCAGGCTGTGTTTTGGGTGGAGAAGCGGAGGTAAGCATGTTGGTAGAGAGTAAAATCTAAGCCAGATCTGGCTCTCAGGTAACTTTTTCATGTTTTGTTTCTGATATTGCGAAGGGTACGGAGTTCTTTATTGTACCAAGGAGGGGAAGATGAGCAGATAGGAGAAGACAGTCAAATATTGCTGTGTAGAAGAATTCGAGAGCGATATCGAAGGGGGTAAGATTGTAAGAAAGAGGCCGAAGTTCGTATTATTGACTAGATCGTTTAGCTTAACGAAGTCAGCTTTACGAAAGTTGAAAATTGGAACATTTTCAGAACCAACGGCATTATTGTGAAGTTCGAAAGAAAATGTAAGGGCGAGAGGGGGGTGGTAGTGGTCAAGTGTGCAGAGAAAGTGAATACTCGCTTTGACCAGGGAATTAAGGGCATCTGATGAGAAAATAAGATCTAGCTGCCTACCAAGGTAATTGGTGATACCGCTGATCTGAAAAAGACCGGAGTCAGAAAAAGATCGGTAACCAGCATTTCAGTGTTTAAGGAGGGATTGGTTGCAACGAAATATGATTCGTCCTCTGACAGCGCCCATTACAAGAAGTGGAGGTTAAAGTCGCCAACAATAATAAAGTCATCCCCTTTGTCAGCGACATCGAGTAGAGCGTCAACCGCACCAATAGCTGGTATGCGTGGATGGGTGGAGAAGGGCGGACATAACAGCAAAGAATGTGTACATACCGCTTGGATACTGTTATTATAGCAAATACGGATATAAAAGGATTGTCATTTGATACCTTGACGAGTGTGACATCAAGACGATTATGAATGGCTAAAAGAACGCCACGGCCGGTGGGAAGCTCGTTGCTATCGTGGCCATCAGCCCGAAGAACTTCGAAATCGTAAGAGAATAACTCACAATTTTGGAAATTCGGACTAAGGTTGGTTTCAATAAGGACAAAAATATCGAATCGTGCGAATCCCTCTGACGTTCTGATAATAAATTGATAGGAACTGTCGGGTGTTACTAACACAGTGAGATGGAGGGTCTGGGTAAGAGTTCTTCTTCTTTTTCTTAGGGCGCTACAGTCCGAGGTGGACCTGGGCCTCACTCAACATGCCTCTCCAGCCAGCACGATCTTTCGCCAGCTCTCTCCAGTTTCGCACACCAATCCGGCCGAGGTCCCCCTCGACTTGTGTGCGCCACCTTGTACGTGGACGTCCTCTGTTGCGTTGTCCCACAGGCTCAGAGTCGAAGACTCTTCGGGCTGGAGCTAAGTTGTCCATACGCTCTGCATGGCCCATTCATATTAGGCGTTGGATCCGTAGACGCCTGGCTAGACTCATGTCGCTGTACAGCCCATACAGTTCGTGGTTGAACCTTCTCCTCCAAAAGCCATCAACGCAAACAGGACCAAAGATCGCGCGCAGAACCTTTCTCTCGAAAAGACCAAGAGACTGTTCATCCACTTGGGATATTGTCCATGCCTCTGCGCCGTACAGCAGGACTGGGATGATCAAGGTCTTATACAAAGTCAACTTGGTCTTCCGAAAGAGGGCTCTACTACTCAATTGCCTTTTGAGCCCATAAAAACAGCGGTTGGCAAGAGTTATTCTGCGTTTGATCTCGGTACTGATGTTGTTTGTACTGTTTACCGCGGAGCCGAGGTAGACGAAGTCCTTCACTACCTCAAAGTTATAGCTGCCTATGGTGACGTTCTGGCCGAGTCGTCGATGTTGTGCGTCCTTTCTCGATGACAGCATATACTTGGTTTTGCCCTCGTTTACCGCCAGACCCATTTTAGCCGCTTCCGTTTCAATGCCAGCAAACGCATCATTGACGGCTCGCTGTGTTCGCCCAATCACGTCAATGTCATCCGCGTAAGCTAGCAGTTGAACGGACTTTTGGAAGATCGTGCCTCTTGTGTTGGCCAGTGAGTTTTGCACGATCTTCTCAAGAACGATGTTAAAGAAATCACATGACAGCGCGTCGCCTTGTCTAAAACCTTTTTTGACATTAAAGGTCTCGGTGAGTTCATTACCGACCTTGATGGAGCAGCGAGAGTTCTCCATCGTCATCCTGCTCAGTCTGACGAGTTTAGCAGGAATGTCAAAGCTAGACATGGCGCTGTATAGCTCGTCTCTATACACGTTATCATATGCGGCCTTGAAATCGACAAATAGATGGTGTGTGTCAATTTGCATTTCTTGGGTCTTCTCCAGGATCTGTCGCAGTGTGAAGATTTGATCTATGGTGGACTTCCCGGGCCTGAAACAATACAATATTTCATCTTTACCTCATTTACCTTAAGACCAGCTTGCTTCGCCTGTTCTTCAATCTCCGTGAATGCTTCTACTACGCCTCTCTGGGAACGCGTGTTACGTCAGTACACTCACCCTAAAACATATCTCCTGATTCAGCATTAATAGGCAATCGAATGAACTTCGTTGAACTTATGTGTCGAGGTTCACACTTCCGGTATGCCATGAACTTCGTTGTGCTGATGCAGTAACGATTGCACTCCGGAGTGTATGTACTTGCTGTGCCGATACAACAGCGAAGGCAATGAACCCATTAAGCTGACTTGGTAAGTATAAAATTATTGTAAGGTAGGTTAAGAATTAATTTGAATGAATAAAATCAGTCTGAAGACCACTTTCATTGATCACAGAAACGTTTAATTTGAAATAACTAAGCGCGCGAAAATTTTAATGTCATCTGTGTTACCCAGCAGCTGGACCGATTTGTAATATAATGTAACAATGCCTTCCGTGTTTACACTTGTCCGCCGCAATACACCTGGACTCAAGTTGTGTCGTGCAAAATGCAATTAAGCGGTACAACGAGACTGGTTCACACGAAAATCGCGAAATATCCGGAAGAAAAAAGGTTTCCACGAAACGGGAGGACCGATTTTGAATACATCTTCGCTTAAAAATCTCAAGAAAACGTTATCTGAGCTTTTAAATACCGTTTTTTTTAATGTTCAGATATATGGCACCCCTGTTATTACTTTTGTGTGAAGAAGAGTTGGAGAAGAGTACAACCCAGAATGCGTGGTAACTACCATTAAGCACGGTGGAGGCAGTATAATGATCTGGGGATGCGTGGCCGCCAGCTCTGTGGATGAAATGCATGTACTCTCGCAAGTACATAAAGGAGTTGGAAAATTTACTTCAAGTTCCTTTTTCAAACATTTTCGGAGACACCACGTGCAAAATGTAAAATTCCATCAAGACAATGTTACGAATCAGCCCTAACTGTGAGGTGGCTTGAGGAGAATATTGTAGATCTACTTGAGTGGCCTGCGCAGTCCCTGGATCTAAACTCTATAGAACATCTATTCGGATTTGGAAACACTTAACTACCTCAAAAGAAACGCACACGAATGTGTTAAAGCAGGAGTGGAGTGAAATTTCTTTTGACGAGTGTCGAAAGCTAGTAAGCGCTATGCCCAAAAGAGTCGCTGCAGTTATAAAGGCCAAAGGCGGCCCAACAAAATATTAATAATTTGCAATAAAATAATTTTTTTATCATATCTGTTTCACCTCATTTCGTTAATTTTGTTTGCTTTTTGAAGATATAACGAATCTTGAACATTTGGCCAAGGCTGCATATGTACATTTATTCAATGTTCAAATATGGGAATGAATATTCTTGACGAATTCTCTGACATGCGTCTAAGAACGTAGTAATATTTACATTATTATGTTTATTACTAGGGAAACCACAATCTGCTGTAAAAGTTACCTATGGTTTTAAACGATATTCATTGCCATGGCAACAAGGTAAACAATCAGTCTTAAGTTATTGAATCACTAACTGTTTTAACGTTAGAGATTTTGTATATTCTCGTGAATGTTTTAATTAGTATTACGATTTTCCAAATTATTTGCAGTCTTAGTAATAATACCAATTTTAAACTCTCTTAGTATTTTTTGCATATATAACAAAAAGCGTTTTAAGTGCAAGTAAACTAAAAAGTTGCAAATCAAAATGAAGGAGGAGGAAAATGAAAATCATTTAGGAGATGTATGTACATACTCTTAAGCTTTATTAATTTTAATCGAATATTTGAATACCCGTTATATTATTAATTCCGATATGAAATTCCATTTTCTATAGTCGGGAAATATTTTTAGTATTTTAAGTTGCTTCTAAAGGATGTTTTTCAAACCTTTGGTATTGTCAGAGTGTATAAAATGTTTATTATAAATCAATTCTTTCTTTTTTAAATATTATTGCGTGTATCTGTTGACCACTACCATGGTCTAATGGTCTAATTTTGAGCACATTGGCTGGTACCTCGCTAATAACACGTGTAATGTTGTTATCCAATTGATGTTGGCTTATCGTTACGAGTAATTTGTCATTTCCCCACAAAAAATTGTCCGTTTTTTTTTTCAAAATTAGCAACTAAACTTTACGACACTGCTGTATTTATATATAGTAAGTATTAGCTGCGTACAATTTTTTCTTCAGATATCAGCCTTTATCATTTGACTTTGCTTATTCTGTTTACGATCCGAGGAGGACCTGGGTCTAGTTCTCACTTTGCGAACTTTTTTCACTTTTCCGCTAAGCTGGGTGAAATATTGTCCACATTCGTGTTATGCAACCCCATACATTTTCTCTTCCAGGAAAGTGTTTAACGGTGCTTTGTAGATGGAAAGCAATTGGATACACATAGATCTCTATCATCGTTTTATTTTGTTACAGTGCTTGGATCGTCCAATGAATAAAATCTACAGAGTTACTTGTCAGGCCTACGACGCTTGGAGGGTATGAGCCTGATCAATTGCCTCCTTCCATCACTGATGGTCCTGGGAATGCTGCTTCCGGTCTTCTTCTTCTTCTTTTTTTAGGGCATTACAGTCCGAGACGGACCTGGGCCTCACTCAACATGCCTCTCCAGCCAGTACGACCTTTCACCAGCTGTCTCCAGTTTCGCACACCAAGCCGGCCGACGTCCCCCTACTTCTACGTGAACGTCCTCTGTTGCGTTGTCCCATAGGCTCAGAGTCGAAGACTCTTCAGGCTGGAGCTAGGTAGGTAGATAGGTAAAAGTGGCGGTGGACATACAGATCCTGTTTTCGCACCCAATTAGCACCATGAAAGCGTCGTTTTGACACCACATCCTATGGGATACCTAATTTGTGAGATGGGGGTGAAAAGGAGTGTGTATTCACTCAGATTAGCCTAATTTTGAAACCACTTTGTGGAATTTATGAAGGCTAGAAGACAATGAATGTTTGCTTCTGAGAGATTATTAGGGGTGTTGAAGAAGGCTTTGCCCAGAGTGTGTTGTCTGACTCTAGCTAGAGCCGGACATTTGCAGAGAAAGTCCTCGGTGGTTTCTGGCTCAGTTTCTACCCGGCAGCTGCGGCAGTGCGAGTTAAATGGTATACCTAGTCTTTCAGCATGCCTGCTAACAGCCCAGTGTCCAGTACAGACCGCTGTGATTCAGGATTTGCTTCTTCTACTGCTGTTGTGCAGGTCTTTTGTTCTCTTTTGGTTGTAGTTGGGCCATAAGCTTCTGGATATCATCTTTCGTTGGCGATTTTGAGGAAGTGATTGCAGACAGGCCGGAGCTAAGTTTTCCATACGCTCTACATGGCCTCACCATCTGAGGCGTTGGATCCGTAGACGCCTGTCTAGACTAGTTCATGGTTGAACCTTCTCCTCCAAATGCCATCAGCGCAAACAGGACCAAAGATCGCGCACAGAACTTTTCTCTCGAAAAGACCAAGCGACTCTTCATCCGCTTGGGATATTGTCCATGCCTGTGCGCAGTAAAGCAGGACTGGGATGATCAGGGTCTTATTCAAAGTCAACTTTGTCTTCCGGGAGAGGGCTCTATTACTCAATTGCCTTTTGAGCCCAAGAAAACAGCGGTTGGCAAGAGTTATTCTGCGTTTGATCTCTCGGTACTGATGTTATTTGTATTGTTTACTGCGGAGCCAAGGTAGACGAATTCCTTAACTACCTTAAAGTTATAGCTGCCTACAGTGACGTACTGTCTTCCGGGAGAGGGCTCTATTACTCAATTGCCTTTTGAGCCCAAGAAAACAGCGGTTGGCAAGAGTTATTCTGCGTTTGATCTCTCGGTACTGATGTTATTTGTATTGTTTACTGCGGAGCCAAGGTAGACGAATTCCTTAACTACCTTAAAGTTATAGCTGCCCACGGTGACGTACTGGCCAAGTCGTCGATGTTGTGCGTAATTTCTCGATGACAGAATATACTTGGTTTTGCCCTCGTTCTCCGCCAGACCTATTTTCGCTGCTTCCGTTTCAATGCCAGCAAACGCATAATTGACGGCTCGCTGTGTTCCCCCAATCACGTCAACATCATCCGCGTAAGCTAACAGTTGAACAGTATTTTGGAAGATCATGCCTCTTGTGTTGGCCAGTGAGTTTTGCACGATCTTCTCAAGAACAATGTTAAAGAAATCACGACAGCGCGTTGCCTTGCCTAAAACTTTTTTTGACACTGAAGGTATTGGTGAGTTCGTCACCGACCTTCTCCAGAGTTCTCCATCGTTATCCTGCTCAGTCTGACGAGTTTAGCAAGAATGTCAAAACCAGACATGGCGCTGTATAGCTGTATAGTCTCTATGCACGCTGTCATATGCGGCCTTGAAAACGACGTGTAGGTGGTGTGTGCCGATTTGCATTGGTGGACCTCCCCGTCCTGAAACCACACTTATAGGACCTATTAGTTTGGTGACGAAAGGTTTCAGGCGTTCACACCGAATGGCAGAAAAGATCTTATAGGCGATATTAAGGAGACTTATCCCTCGATAGTTGGCGCAGTCAAAGGGGTCTCCTTTCTTGGGGATCGGGCATATGATATTGAGATTCCACTCATCGGCCATACTTTTCTCCGATCATATCTTACAGATGACCTGGTGCATGCGCCCTACCAGATCACCTCCAGCTGCTTCAAACATTTCGGCGGGCAGACTATCTGCACCAGCAGCTTTATTATAGAGATCGGGGGACGGTATTTTCTTCTATCATCGTCCGTTGTGTTGAGTGGAACATTCTGCCTGACAGCGGTATTTGTGTCCTCATCGCCGTTCAACAGTCTGCAGAAATGATTTTTCCAAATTCTCAGTATCGACTTGGAATCTACTATTAGTTGTCCATTCTCGTCCCGGTAAACTTCTGTCCGAACTTTATGCCTATTCGTTAAATGTTTTATCCTTTGGTAAAACTTACGGACATCATTCCTGCCATACCACCTCTTTCCTTTTCTTCCTGAGAAGCCGGTTCTCTTCCCTTCTTCTCTATTCTAGAGTCCGACCGAACATTCAGCTTCGGCCACCTTCGGCAAAGGAAATGGTCCGAGTCGATGTTGGCGTCTCGGAACGTTCGGACATCAAGAATACTGGAGGAGTGTCTGACGTCGATCGCAACGTGATCAATCTGGTTGACGGTTAAAATATCAAGGGACCGCCAGGTCCCCTTATGGATGTTGAGATGTGGGAACCGCGTGCATGCTACAGCTTAGCGTTAAAATCTCCTAGAACGATCTTGGTGTCGTAGCTAGGGCATTGATCGTACGTTCTTTCTAGAAGATCATAGAAGTCATCCTTTTATTCATCCAGATAGGCGGATGTTGGCGAATTTAGCCTTGATGCGGATTGTTATGAGGCGCTCGCTAATGCACTTAAAGCTTCAGACTTTTTGCCTAAATCTGCCTCGAACAAAAAATCCGCATCCAAATAATTGCTGCATTCGCTCTCTGTAACAATCGCCGTAGTATCGCAGTTATATATATCGCAGTTTTTCATATTCTTTTTGCCCGCCCCATCCCACCGCACTTCCTGGATTGCGGTACGTCTGCTATATAGTAGTAGTCTTATCCTTTTGTCGTTTGCTAAGTCGCTGTTTCTGAATTAATTTTTTTTTTACGTGGTGAGGAAGTTATCCACACGCACAACCTCAAACTGGGAGGACATGTCCATTTGCTTAGCCCCCAGAAAAAGGGGTCCGGAAGGATCCAGTGTCGGTAGCCTCTTACAGGCTGTGAGCGTCGCCGTTGTTCTAGGGTCTCGACCTTACCATGATAGCCAGGAAGCGCCTGCTGACTGGAGTTGTGGATGCCGCCGTTGGCCAATCAGTTGATCAGCTGCTTCCAGTCATCAAGACCAATTTGTTTTGCATACGCGATCACTTGGTCTGTGTACTGGAGTTTCGATCTTCCTCTACTTCTCGAAACATGATCTTCGGACTCGTAGGCTCTCTTGGCAGGAGCAGTGGTGTTCATTCGCTCGATCCAGTTTAGTCGATGGATTTTTGCGTTTCGAACTACATATGTCCACATCTTTATGCAGTTCATAGAATTCGCGGTTATGTCATATCCGATCATATAGCGAAATTGGTAGGATTAGGGTTTTGTAGAGCATGATTTCGGTCATTCGAGTCAGGAGTTTTGACCCAAGTTCTTTGAGGGTTCTCCATCTGATCTCCACCAAGATGTCGTTGTGGATTTTACGTTCGCATCGAAGCATACAAATTGCTTAACTACCTCAAGTTTGTAGCTGTCGATTGTGACGTTTTGTCCTACACGATGTTCGATGGATCGATTTTCACTCGATAGTATATACAATATTTCATCTTTACCTCATTTACCTTAAGACCAGCTTGCTTCGCCTGTTCTTCAATCTCCGTGAATGATTCTACTACGCCTCTCTGGGAACGCGTGTGACGTTAGTACACTCACCCTAAAACATATCTCCTGATTCAGTATTAATAGGCAATCGAATGAACTTCGTTGAACTTATGTGTCGAGGTTCACACTTCCGGTGTGCCATGAACTTCGTTGTACTGATGCAGTAACGATTGCACTCCGGAGTGTATGTACTTGCTGTGCCGATACAACAGCGAAGGCAATGAACCCATTAAGCTGACTTGGTAAGTATAAAATTATTGTAAGGTAGGTTAAGAATTAATTTGGATGAATAAAATCAGTCTGAAGACCACTTTCATTGATCACAGAAACGTTTAATTTGAAATAACTAGGTTAGGTTAAGTTGAAGTGGCTGACTGTAGAAAACAGTCACACTTACGCCAAATTAGGCCCATTGTGATACCACGCGGATCTTGTGTTCCTTTATCCGAAAAACCATTTAGTGCTTTCAACGAAGCTCTTTAATTGATTGATGCCGACGTTGTGCAATTCGCTCAAGTCGTTAAAGAAGTAGGCTCCAAGGTGTTTCATCCTGCGAGAGGAGAGAGCGCTACAAGTGCAGAGAAGATGCGTTATGCTTTCTTCTTCTTCTTCGTCTCTGCAGCTTCTGCAGAAATCATTATGAGGGAGTCCCATTCTTGAGGCGTGAGTGCCAATGGCACAGTGTCCTGTGATAACGCCAATGAGAATCCTTAGGGATGACCTGTTCATTCTGAGAAAATAGAGTAAACGTTTTAGATCAAGTTTAGGCCAGATTTACTTTGTAATGAGGCACGTAGTGCCATCTGACCATCTTGAGTTGGTGTTTTTAATGTTTAAAAGAAGTTTAGCTGTAGCGAATGGCATAGGCGGAAGATCCCCACTAGGGAGGTTTGTGGAGATCGTACCGCTCCTGGCGAGATAATCAGCTTCACAATTCCCTGGAATGTCACTATGTCTCGGCACCCACATGAGGTGAATGTTAAAATGCTCATACATCTCGTTAAGAGATAGGCGGCAATTTAGGGAGGTCTTAGAGAGAAAAGTGACCGAGTTCAGGGATTTGATTGCTGCCTGGCTGTCTGAACAGATGGTGATGCCCTTCTTGGATATCACGTTGTTCTTGAGCCAAGACAGAGCTTCTTTTATTGCCATGCTGCATGATGTCCCTAAGTGTCGAGACAAACTTTCTGGAAACTGCAATAGCAACATCATCCGCATAGGCAATCACCCTGCATCCTACCTCCTCTAAGTTCAGTAGCAGTTCATTGACCACTACATTCCATAGAAGATGAGAGAGTACACCACCTTGCGGGGTTCCTCTATTAACTGTTCTGCGGACATTGGATTCACCGAGTTTAGAGTTTATTACTCTGCTAACCAGTAGCTGGTGAATAAAAGCCACAAGGGACTTTTCAATGCCGAGATTGTTAAGCGCTAAGGTAATTGCCTCGGGAGTGATGTTGTTAAAGGCTCCTTCAATGTCAAGGAAAGCTACCAGGTTAAATTCCTTGTATTTTAGTGATTTTTCAATCGTACCTATGAGGGTGTGTAGAGCTGTCTCCACTGACTTACCCTTATTGTACGCATGTTGAGCATGCGAGAGTCTGCCAGACGCAATACTGCTTCTGATGTGGCGATCAATCAGCTTCTCAAGTGTCTTTAGGAGAAAAGAAGAAAGGCTGATAGGTCTAAGGTCGTTAGGCTTGTTATGTGAGGATTTGCCGGCCTTGGGAATGAAGATTACTGTAACCTCCTTCCAAGACCTGGGGACATATCCAAAATCTAGACAAGCTTGGAAGATGCTTGTCAGCCAGGGGAGAACGAGATCTGCAACTGCTTGGAGCTCTGCAGGTATAATGCAATCAGGACCAGCTGATTTATATGGCTTAAAATTATTTAGTGCCCACTTGACAGATGCACTGTCTATTTTAAGAGGGCTACAAGAGGATCTGGTTGGTGTACTGCCAGGACAGATTGATCTAGCAGCTAGACTTCCCGGGAAGTGGGTGTCCACAAGAAGGTTTAGGGTGTCTAGACTGGAAGATGTCCAGGTACCATGCGATTTTTGTAGAAAGCTGGGTGCTTTCGGGAGCGATGCTAGTACCTTCCTCAGCCTGGAGGCTTCAGAAACTTCTTCAATTTTGCCGCAGAAGAGTGTCGCAGACACACGCTTTGCTCTTCTTAGTTCAGTTTTGAAGGTGTTGAGAGAACTTTTGTAGGTTTCCCAATCAACAGCATCTCGGGTGCGTTTCGCTTTGTTAAAAGATCTCCTGCTTTCCTTGCGCAACTTGTCCAGTTCCCGATTCCACCATGGTGGTTTCGACTTGCCCTTAGGCTTGCTGATAGGGCAGGAAATAGACAGTGCGTGGTTAAGGATTTTTGTGAGCCTCTCCACAGAAGTGTCGAGGTCGGCAGGACAGTTGGGGATGGAGAAAGGTGTATCAGTTAAGATTGCCGATACAGTTTCTCTGTACTTATCCCAGTTGGTCTTTCGGTGATTTCTGAAAGATATTTGTGAACGAGGTGATCTTACTACATCGAAGGTGATATAGCGATGATCAGAGAAGGAGTGGTCACGAGAAACCTTCCAGTTTTTGATGCTGTCAGCAATAGAGTCAGAAGTCAGGGTGATGCCGAGCACCTCCTGTCTGTTTTTTGTAATAAAAGTGGGTTCGCAACCTGAGTTGCATACTACTAAATTGTTGTTCAGAATGTAGTCAAAGATGAACTCACCTCTATCGTTGATGTCCGTGCTCCCCCAGATTGTGTGATGCGCGTTTGCATCACATCCCAGAATGACCGCGGTCTTGGCTCTCTCCGCATCAGCGATCGTCCTCTTGATTGTAGTAGAGGGGGGAGGTTCAACATGGTAATGTGCCATGTACGCCGATATTACCCAGACTTTTTCTGTGCCTTGTTCTAGGCAATCGGCGACTGAATCTAGATCGCTGTAATTGGAGAGAAGAAAGGCATTTAGTGAGCTCTTCACAAGAATGCAGGTTCTGGGCTTACCTCCATTTCTCATAAAGAAGAGAATGTAGTTAGGAGTCCTGAGTCCACACACTAGATCATTGACGACCCAGGGTTCTTGGACTAGGACAATATCTTCTCCGTAGGTGTTGAGACGGAGAAGTAGAGCGGCCGAAGCCGAAATGGAATGGTGGAGATTAATTTGGACTATCCGAAGCAGCGCCATCGGGTGGTCCTCCTTCCACCAAGGTGGTGTTTAAATCATCGCCAAGGTCGATCCCAAAAAGAGAGTCTTGGCTACTAGGCGGGGTACTCGTGAGTTCGAGATCAGAGAAGTTGATACAATCAACATCCTCATCTCGAGCCTCTGGATCTGGTGAGGGCTCTGGAGTGCCCTCTCTCTCCCCCTCATCCTCCATGGGAACCAAAGAGGTTGACGGGATAGCTCCCGTTTTGGCGATGGATGAGGTGGAGGGAGACGGCTCCACCGCGGCCGAGCATCCCCCTCCTCCTCAATGACTGCGGCCGGTGTATTACCGGCAGGTTTAGCAGACGATGAGGTGGAGGGAGAGTGATCAACCATCGCAGAGTCCTCCCCATCCTTTTTATAAACCCTCAGAGTTACACTAGTGAAGCCATAATGAATGACTCCACTAGATTTCGTGAGGGGGGCGAGCGACTCCTTATTGATGACAATAGTAGCCGCTCGCGTGTCACCTTTGGGATGCTCCAGTTTCGCGATCTTCCAGTCGTGAGTTGGAAAATCCGGGTTGCAAACCTGGATGAATTTGAGAATGGTGGGGGCATCGGAGGGGATGAGCGCTAACCAGGCACGAGTCCTGGGCCTACTAGGGATATTATCCTTAGTCACGACATCAAGCCGTGCCCCCTCCCATACTTCCCCCAATTTAAGGACGGCTGATCTGAAAAGATCCGCCGATCGTAGGTCCCCGAAGGAAAACAACTTAATTCTACCTTGGTACCATCCAGCATCGAGCCCGACAGGTGCCAGGCCTCCGCTTTCCTGCACAAGGCCGAGGTAGAAGTTGTTCAAACCTCGTTCAATTTTCCTCCAATTGGAGGGCGAAATGCTGCCATCGACGTCGCTTTTATCAATTACGGCGTAAGTGAGGTTGTCTTTAACTACCTCACTATACGGCCTATTGAGCCTATTGGCATTAGAGGATCCTCCGGCAGTTTTTGACCTTTTGTGCTCGGAGGTTGAAGAGTCGGCCGATCTGGCACGCTTAGCTGTCGATGGCTCGGGGGCATTCGCGCTATCGCTTTCGATGCTTTAGCTACCTTGGTTGCATAAGCTAGCGAGCGTTTCTTTTGCTCAGAAAGCGACTCCGGAGGAACACCACTAAAGCGCTCCAAAATCCGGGCTGCAGTATTCCGCTCCCTGTGTTTTCTTGTAGAAAGGCCAATGGCCTTTGAGGAGGCAGCGGTACTGCGGGCGTTGTTTGGATCCGAGATGGATCTGGAGGGCTCCACGCGGCTATTGGCGAGCCTAGCCGAAATTGGCTTGGTCGCCAGCACTTCAGGAGCTGAAGGGCCTTTAGAGGCGCTGGGAGTTGAAGTCCCAGCCGGTGAGTGAGCACCGGACTCATTTTTATTTTTTTTAATAAGGAATAACTAAGCGCGCGAAAATTTTAATGTTATCTGTGTTTTTTTTTTTTTTTTTTGTGCGAGAGGAGGTGGAAACCTTGCATAGGCACCAAAGGTCCGACGTCCTTTGGTAGTGCCGGATACTTACCGGCTAAAACCACCCCCAGTCAATCTTCCCGTTTGTTTGCTCCCTCGCGGAACTACCGCTAGGTATTACTTCACGAGGGACGGGTTCGAGCTATTTGCTTCGTCACTAGGTGTTTAGCGAATTCGCGTTTCGCTGTCGTTCTGCGTTCCTGAGATCGCACATTATTCGTACTGCTGCATCGTTGACTGCAGCCCAATAATCTTCGCATTTTAACATATACTGAACTATGTTCTCTGGTGTCGGCTGTTCACCAAATTTTTCATGTAAAATATCTCTTTCGTTATCATAACGGGGGCATTCAAAGAAAACATGCTCCACATTTTCTTCCGCGTGTAGGCATCGAGGACAGAAAGGACTTGAATCACGGTTCCGCTTGAATAGGTATTCACGGAAGCCACCGTGACCAGTCAAAAACTGTGTAAGATAGTAATTAACCTCGCTGTGTTTTCGATTTACCCAATTTTCAATCCTTGGGATTAGCCGGTACGTCCATCTCCCTTTTTGGGACACGTTCCATCGTTGTTGCCACATTTCTATGCTGCGACTTCTTTCTATTTTCTTCGCGTGGTTCACAGAGGGCCCGATTTGCACGCGATGGTCATAAAGTCTTCTAGCTTCTAGAGCTAGGATATCGATGAGTACCATGGAGGATAGTACCAATATCGCGTCGTGGGATACCGTCCGAAATGCACTGCAAACTCTCAGTGCACATAATCTGTAGACAGATTTGGCGTCTTTCATGTGCGACTTTTTATTCGCGACGTCAGACCATATTTGTGCCCCGTACAGCTGTATGGATGTTACAACTCTCGCCAGCATTAACCGTTTACTTTGCCTCGGTCCGCCGACATTTGACATGAGTCTCGAAAGAGCGCTTATCGCTTTCGACGATTTCTCACAAGCGTACGCGAGATGATGCTTATAATTAAGGTGAGCATCAGTCATCACTCCCAGGTATTTAATAACGGGGCTGGAAATAATGTTGTGCTCTCCGACTTTTATCGTTATCGTCTCCCGTACCTTTCTACTCGTCTAAGCTCATGTGGCAAACCCAGTTTTTTATCAAAGCTATTGCTTCGTTGCAATATAACTCGATTTCTTCTAGTCGTTTCGCTACTACAACCACCGCAATATCGTCCGCGAAGCCTATGATAGAGGATTCTCTTGGAACCGGGAGTCGTAGAATGTCGTCATACATCACATTCCATAGTAGAGAACCTAGCACTGAACCTTGAGGAACGGCCCCTGTAATTTTATGCAACTTCGTTCCGTCGTCAGAATCATAGAGAAGCAACCTATCAGTAAAATAGCTCCTAATTAATCTTAATATGTACTTCGGAACATTTAATCGTTCGAGACGTTGTAAAATACGTATCCAGTTCGCCGAATTAAACGCATTTTTCACGTCAAGTGTTACTACGGCGCAATAATTTTTACTGCCTCCTCTCCATCGTCTACCTTCTATGGCTGTCCGGGCTTTGTCCGTTACAATTTTGATCGCGTCAATTGTCGATCGGCCCTTTCTAAAGCCATACTGGTATTCCGCGAGTCCATCATTGGCTTCGATGATGGGCTGTAGTCTATTACAAATTATTCTCTCTAGTATTTTGCCCATGGTATCGAGCATACAAAGTGGTCGGTAAGATGAGGGCTCTTCCGGTGGTTTATTTCCTTTCGGTAATAATACCAACCGTTGGTATTTCCATTGCTGCGGAAAAATTCCCTCATTCAAGCATGCATTATACATGCTGACGAATATGTCTGGGCGGGCTTTTATAGCTAGTTTTAATGCCCGATTGGGTATACCGTCGGGACCGGGAGCTTTTCGATCTTTTATTCTATTAATTGCCGCTGAGAGCTCGTCGTTTGTTACCGCAGGAATAGATTCGCTTTGTTCACGGATTTCGTTTAGTGCGACCCCGTCATTTTGGAAAGGGAACAGAGTTTCAACGATTCTACGGAGCAACAGTGGGCAGGTTGGCGATGACCTCTGAGGCGTCTTGAGTTTCGCGGTTATAATTTTGTACGCGTTACCCCATACATTCTCATTTAATTGGTCACAAAGATCCTTGAAACACTGTCTTTTGCTAGACTTAATGGCAGATTTAAGTGCCGCACGTGTCTCTTTGTACCCTGCTCGCAATAAGAGGTGTCTTTCTGGGTCGTGTTGTCTAGATCTCTGATATTTTCTTCGCGCCTTGTGGCACGCCGATCGGAGTTCCTTTATCTCCTCGTTCCACCAATATGTTGGCCGGCGGCGATTCTGACTTCCCGTTCTAGCCATCGATGTATCGCAGGCAACGTGTACTTGTCGCGTTACTTGGCTAAAAATCTCGTTTGCTGTTCTCCCTTCGACTATAGCTTCGGCGATTGCATACTCTAAGAGCTCTTCGTCTAAGGTGTTCACGTTCCATTTCGTTTTACTAAGTTGACGCGGAATGTTTCTAAAATGTAGAGGACTATATACATATATTAAAATCGCGTTATGATCACTGTGAGTGTAGTGGTTGCTTACTCGCCAGGTCGTATGCCTAGATAAGCTACTACTAACGAAAGTGATATCTACTATCGAACCTGCACCCGCTCTACTAAACGTATTCGTATTTCCCACATTAGCTAAGACGACTTCTAAACTAGAAAAGGCTTCGAGTAGAATGGTTCCTCTTCTATTTGTTAATACGCTTCCCCATTCTACTGCCCATGAGTTAAAGTCACCGGCTATAATTGTTGGGGTATGATCCTTAGCATCACAAACTATGCTTTCAATGACACGCTCGAACTGATCAATGGTAAGACTTGTAGAGATATAACAGCTGTATATGTACACGTCGTTTATCTTCGCCCGTACAAAGTAGTTTTCCGCGCCGAGAGGTGGTATCTGGAACTTGGCATTTCCACATACCCATATAGCGGCTTTTTTCGTTGCATCGTGCACCCAGTTACCCGAGTTCAAATTACAGTACTGTTCGGACAGTATTGCAATGTCGACCTTCTGCTCGCGGACCGTCTGTTGCAATAGATCCTGAGCTATCTCGCAATGATTAAGATTTAGTTGCAAAATTTTCATGTTTTCGCGTGTAAGCTCTCTAGGGCTTTTTTATACTCTGGGCATCTAACACTACCGGTTATATGTCCAGAGTCTAATCCGTTTGCAGTGCAGTGCAAGCATTTTGGCTTCACCTTGCAGTCCTTTAATTTGTGTCCGTTTTCTCCGCATCCAAGGCATGCATTCGATCGGTCGGTAGGGCTTTTGCACGTTCTTGCCATATGGCCAAACCCGAGGCATATAAAGCGTTTCTTCGGCGAGATTTTTTCTCAAATCCTACAATAGACCCAGCCAATGCGTATTTTTCTGGCTGTTAACAGCTTATTAGCGATTTCTACGGGCAGACTTAAAGTAGCCGCCTGAGTCCCACCAAAGGTTTTTCGCATATTTTTTACAGCGGGTGTTTTTACTTCGAAGTCTTGCAGGTATTTGGTAATAGCGGCGCAGACTTCTTCCTTCGATGTAACTTCGTCTATGTCCTTGCACTCGAGCAGTATTTCATCCGTTACTGAACGAACATTTGCACATTCGCCTAGCGACTTTCCTATTTTTTCTTCTAGGCTCGTGGTAGACATCTCAGGAGATTTTTTTAACGAGAGTAAGAGGTCTCCGCTTCCTGTTTTCCGGATTCGGCTTACATTAGCTCCGACATTTTCTAATGTGGAATCTGCTTTCAGTTTTCGCAGCATATCAGCGTATGTAAGATCGCCTGTTCTTTTAATTATTATGGCATCGGAACGTTTCGACCTAGTTGTCTGGTTTTTTCTGGTGCCTTTGTTGATTTTTGTCCACTCATTCGTCTTTGGTTTGACTTTTTTGTTTTCGTTTGGAGCTGTTTTGCGAGGGGTTGTTATATGTTATACGTTTCTTTTTGGGAGACGGGGTCTTATTCTGCTGTTCGGTAGCGTTGTTGACATTGTCTCCTTCCCTTGCTCTCTTCGCTGGTTGATCACGACTGGCTTGTGAACTGAGCGTATGGTCCGCTTTATGCTTTTTGTTATTTCTCAGCACTTGTGACGTTGGCGGACAGTATTCCTCAAAACGGAGGTTGAGAGCCTGTACTTGTTGTTCGAGCTGGGAAACTTTGGAACGTAGATCCGAAACTTCCGCCTCGGCTTCTCGAAAAACGGATTTAATCAAGCTACCCATTCTTTTAATTTCTCCGTGTACGTTGTGCTTGTCTTTATAAAAACCAATCAGCTCATCGATTTTTAAGCCCAACTGAAGCATCTTATTTCCCTTCAACTCATTGGTTTCAGTACTTGGGCTGACAACAGGGTCCTGGCGTACTGTGGTACTCTTTGGCGTATTCGGCCGCTGGTAGGGGATCACGTGTTCCTTCGAGGCAGTTCCTTTTGGTGATGAACGTGTGATCCTTTTCTTTTCTTAAATGGATCCATCACACCATCTGTCTCGAGGGTGTTATTTCTTGTAGTATTATTACCTACGGGGGCCAAGTTAACCACCGCTGTAGGAGATATTGAAACATTGTTGATTTTATTGTAGTCATTGTATGTCGACGACTTTGGGCCTGCTTTCGCACTCTCCGCCGCCGGTACTGGGGATCCGACTCCCTGCACCGTAACTTTTAATATCCTCTTCTCACTATCCATGTTTTGAATTACTTAAAGAGTATTCCGCTCTTGCCAGTTTTTTGGTCCGCGGGTGGTATTTGATTATTTCCACCAACCCTGTGTATGCACAGGTTTGTTACCTGTTGACACACAGGGACCCCCAATCCGCCACCTGGGGACGCGCCCGATGGGAGAACTGGCAAAACTCCACACGGGATGTCATCTGTGTTACCGATTTGTAATATAATGTAACAATGCCTTCCGTGTTTACACTTGTCCGCCGCAATACACCTGGACTCAAGTTGTGTCGTGCAAAATGCAATTAAGCGGTACAACGAGACTGGTTCACACGAAAATCGCGAAAAATCGGGAAGAAAAAAGGTTTCCACGAAACGGGAGGACCGATTTTTAATACATCTTCGCTTAAAAATCTTAAGAAAACGTTATCTGAGCTTTTAAATACCGTTTTTTTTAATGTTCAGATATATGGCACCCCTGTTATTACTTTTGTGTGAAGAAGAGTTGGAGAAGAGTACAACCCAGAATGCGTGGTAACTACCATTAAGCACGGTGGAGGCAGTATAATGATCTGGGGATGCGTGGCCGCCAGCTCTGTGGATGAAATGCATGTACTCTCGCAAGTACATAAAGGAGTTGGAAAATTTACTTCAAGTTCCTTTTTCAAACATTTTCGGAGACACCACCTGCAAAATGTAAAATTCCATCAAGACAATGTTACGAATCAGCCCTAACTGTGAGGTGGCTTGAGGAGAATATTGTAGATCTACTTGAGTGGCCTGCGCAGTCCCTGGATCTAAACTCTATAGAACATCTATTCGGATTTGGAAACACTTAACTACCTCAAAAGAAACGCACACGAATGTGTTAAAGCAGGAGTGGAGTGAAATTTCTTTTGACGAGTGTCGAAAGCTAGTAAGCGCTATGCCCAAAAGAGTCGCTGCAGTTATAAAGGCCAAAGGCGTCCCAACAAAATATTAATAATTTGTAATAAAACAATTTTTTTATCATATCTGTTTCACCTCATTTCGTTAATTTTGTTTGCTTTTTGAAGATATAATGAATCTTGAACATTTGGCCAAGGCTGCATATGTACATTTATTCAATGTTCAAATATGGGAATGAATATTCTTGACGAATTCTCTGACATGCGTCTAAGAACGTATTAATATTTACATTATTATGTTTATTACTAGGGAAACCACAATCTGCTGTAAAAGTTACCTATGGTTTTAAACGATATTCATTGCCATGGCAACAAGGTAAACAATCAGTCTTAAGTTATTGAATCACTAACTGTTTTAACGTTAGAGATTTTGTATATTCTCGTGAATGTTTTAATTAGAATTACGATTTTCCAAATTATTTGCAGTCTTAGTAATAATACCAATTTTAAACTCTCTTAGTATTTTTTGCATACATAACAAAAAGCGTTTTAAGTGCAAGTAAACTAAAAAGTTGCAAATCAAAATGAAGGAGGAGGAAAATGAAAATCATTTAGGAGATGTATGTACATACTCTTAAGCTTTATTAATTTTAATCGAATATATACCCGTTATATTATTAATTCCGATATGAAATTCCATTTTCTATAGTCGGGAAATATTTTTAGTATTTTAAGTTGCTTCTAAAGGATGTTTTTCAAACCTTTGGTATTGTTAGAGTGTATAAAATGTTTATTATAAATCAATTCTTTCTTTTTTAAATATTATTGCGTGTATCTGTTGACCACTACCATGGTCTAATGGTCTAATTTTGAGCACATTGGCTGGTACCTCGCTAATAACACGTGTAATGTTGTTATCCAATTGATGTTGGCTTATCGTTACGAGTAATTTGTCATTTCCCCACAAAAAATTGTCCGTTTTTTTCTTCAAAATTAGCAACTAAACTTTACGACACTGCTGTATTTATATATAGTAAGTATTAGCTGCGTACAATTTTTTCTTCAGATATCAGCCTTTATCATTTGACTTTGCTTATTCTGTTTACGATCCGAGGAGGACCTGGGTCTAGTTCTCACTTTGCGAACTTTTTTCACTTTTCCGCTAAGCTGGGTGAAATATTGTCCACATTCGTGTTATGCAACCCCATACATTTTCTCTTCCAGGAAAGTGTTTAACGGTGCTTTGTAGATGGAAAGCAATTGGATACACATAGATTTCTATCATCGTTTTATTTTGTTACAGTGCTTGGATCGTCCAATGAATAAAATCTACAGAGTTACTTGTCAGGCCTACGACGCTTGGAGGGTATGAGCCTGATCAATTGCCTCCTTCCATCACTGATGGTCCTGGGAATGCTGCTTCCGGTCTTCTTCTTCTTCTTTTTTTAGGGCATTACAGTCCGAGACGGACCTGGGCCTCACTCAACATGCCTCTCCAGCCAGTACGACCTTTCACCAGCTGTCTCCAGTTTCGCACACCAAGCCGGCCGACGTCCCCCTACTTCTACGTGAACGTCCTCTGTTGCGTTGTCCCATAGGCTCAGAGTCGAAGACTCTTCAGGCTGGAGCTAGGTAGGTAGATAGGTAAAAGTGGCGGTGGACATACAGATCCTGTTTTCGCACCCAATTAGCACCATGAAAGCGTCGTTTTGACACCACATCCTATGGGATATCTAATTTGTGCGATGGGGGTGAAAAGGAGTGTGTATTCACTCAGATTAGCCTAATTTTGAAACCACTTTGTGGAATTTATGAAGGCTAGAAGACAATGAATGTTTGCTTCTGAGAGATTATTAGGGGTGTTGAAGAAGGCTTTGCCCAGAGTGTGTTGTCTGACTCTAGCTAGAGCCGGACATTTGCAGAGAAAGTCCTCGGTGGTTTCTGGCTCAGTTTCTACCCGGCAGCTGCGGCAGTGCGAGTTAAATGGTATACCTAGTCTTTCAGCATGCCTGCTAACAGCCCAGTGTCCAGTACAGACCGCTGTGATTCAGGATTTGCTTCTTCTACTGCTGTTGTGCAGGTCTTTTGTTCTCTTTTGGTTGTAGTTGGGCCATAAGCTTCTGGATATCATCTTTCGTTGGCGATTTTGAGGAAGTGATTGCAGACAGGCCGGAGCTAAGTTTTCCATACGCTCTACATGGCCTCACCATCTGAGGCGTTGGATCCGTATACGCCTGTCTAGACTAGTTCATGGTTGAACCTTCTCCTCCAAATGCCATCAGCGCAAACAGGACCAAAGATCGCGCACAGAACTTTTCTCTCGAAAAGACCAAGCGACTCTTCATCCGCTTGGGATATTGTCCATGCCTGTGCGCAGTAAAGCAGGACTGAGATGATCAGGGTCTTATTCAAAGTCAACTTTGTCTTCCGGGAGAGGGCTCTATTACTCAATTGCCTTTTGAGCCCAAGAAAACAGCGGTTGGCAAGAGTTATTCTGCGTTTGATCTCTCGGTACTGATGTTATTTGTATTGTTTACTGCGGAGCCAAGGTAGACGAATTCCTTAACTACCTTAAAGTTATAGCTGCCTACAGTGACGTACTGTCTTCCGGGAGAGGGCTCTATTACTCAATTGCCTTTTGAGCCCAAGAAAACAGCGGTTGGCAAGATTTATTCTGCGTTTGATCTCTCGGTACTGATGTTATTTGTATTGTTTACTGCGGAGCCAAGGTAGACGAAGTCCTTAACTACCTTAAAGTTATAGCTGCCCACGGTGACGTACTGGCCAAGTCGTCGATGTTGTGCGTAATTTCTCGATGACAGAATATACTTGGTTTTGCCCTCGTTCTCCGCCAGACCTATTTTCGCTGCTTCCGTTTCAATGCCAGCAGAATGGCAGAAAAGATCTTATAGGCGATATTAAGGAGACTTATCCCTCGATAGTTGGCGCAGTCAAAGGGGTCGCCTTTCTTGGGGATCGGGCATATGATATTGAGATTCCACTCATCGGCCATACTTTTCTCCGATCATATCTTACAGATGACCTGGTGCATGCGCCCTACCAGATCACCTCCAGCTGCTTCAAACATTTCGGCGGGCAGACTATCTGCACCAGCAGCTTTATTATAGAGATCGGGGGACGGTATTTTCTTCTATCATCGTCCGTTGTGTTGAGTGGAACATTCTGCCTGACAGCGGTATTTGTGTCCTCATCGCCGTTCAACAGTCTGCAGAAATGATTTTTCCAAATTCTCAGTATCGACTTGGAATCTACTATTAGTTGTCCATTCTCGTCCCGGTAAACTTCTGTCTGAACTTTATGCCTATTCGTTAAATGTTTTATCCTTTGGTAAAACTTACGGACATCATTCCTGCCATACCACCTCTTTCCTTTTCTTCCTGAGAAGCCGGTTCTCTTCCCTTCTTCTCTATTCTAGAGTCCGACCGAACATTCAGCTTCGGCCACCTTCGGCAAAGGAAATGGTCCGAGTCGATGTTGGCGTCTCGGAACGTTCGGACATCAAGAATACTGGAGGAGTGTCTGACGTCGATCGCAACGTGATCAATCTGGTTGACGGTTAAAATATCAAGGGACCGCCAGGTCCCCTTATGGATGTTGAGATGTGGGAACCGCGTGCATGCTACAGCTTAGCGTTAAAATCTCCTAGAACGATCTTGGTGTCGTAGCTAGGGCATTGATCGTACGTTCTTTCTAGAAGATCATAGAAGTCATCCTTTTATTCATCCAGATAGGCGGATGTTGGCGAATTTAGCCTTGATGCGGATTGTTATGAGGCGCTCGCTAATGCACTTAAAGCTTCAGACTTTTTGCCTAAATCTGCCTCGAACAAAAAATCCGCATCCAAATAATTGCTGCATTCGCTCTCTGTAACAATCGCCGTAGTATCGCAGTTATATATATCGCAGTTTTTCATATTCTTTTTGCCCGCCCCATCCCACCGCACTTCCTGGATTGCGGTATGTCTGCTACATTTAAACTTCACGGAGTTGCCATCAGATCTTTACAAGAAAATTAATAATTAATTAATTATAAAATGGATATCGGCTGCAATTACTGCAAACAGAACTATAGTTCCAACGACATCTACATTTCGTGTGACGGCTGCCACAAATTGTTTCACACCAAATATGTGATGCTGTCACCCAGAACCGGAGATGACTTGAGGAGTTCTACCCCCAATGGCCTGCAATGGTTCTGTGCGCAGTGTCGCAAGTTCTCAACTTCTGCACTTCTTAGACTACTAGATGAGTGCAGAAGTCCATCGAAACTGATCTTTGATGAGTTAGAGAGCTTGCAATCGCTTGTAAAAAAACATGTTGCTACTTGTGACAAGCTCTACGACCTTGCTTGTTGCAACGAAATAGTACCAAAGGCTAGCAACATCCAACAAAAACGTGCTAAGCCTAAATCTGCTCCGAAATCAAAGACGACGGACGGAGTGATTTTATCTGATGTGGCTATCCCATCTTCTAGCCCTAGTACTGTTTCCAGAGCAGATGCATGTCCAACGCTTCCAGTGGACACACCTCTTGTCAGTTACCCATTAACTCCTGTTCCTGCTGAAAATGTAACTGATCCTACTGCATTGTCATCGAATGTTCCGGAACCGGACTCTTTGCATCATAGTTCCTCACAGATTAATTTGCCGCTTCAGCCATCATCATCCGTCAACCTAGTGGTTGTAAAAAAGTCTCCTCGTAAGACAATTTTCTTTCATCTTTCTTCTCATACAACTGAGAAAAATATTCTCGACTACATAAGCAGCAAAATCTCGATGCCTTCATCCATCAAGTGTATCAAATACAACTTTAAAGAACCTCGGGAAATTGCATCTTTTAAGTTGTTAATTCCTGGCTCCCTCCTCGGACTACTACTGCCTCAAGAATTTTGGACTCATGGAGCATTAGTACACGAATTCGTTTCCAGACCTAAGAAATCAACATCTGCAGCTGCACCTATAACGCCGCATCCAAAAAACGATTAGGTATTCAATCTAATATTACGTATTTACCTCTAACTTCCCCTGAGTATCTTTGTGTATACTATCAAAACGTGCGAGGGTTGCGTACTAAAACACCCAATATATATCTTAACTCACAAAAGCTTCCTTATGATATTTTCGCCCTTAACGAAGCTAATCTTACACCTGATTTTGCCAACAATGAATTATTTACTCCTGACTTTTATGTTTTTCGAGACGATGGTTTTGAGAAAGAGAATGATTCCTCGGGTCGGGGTGTTCTTTTAGCAGTTCACAACCGATTTGACTCTACCCTAATCAAAACTTCTCACTCATCTAATTTTGAATTTATTTGTGTCAAAATAACTATGCCTAAGTGCCACATTTTTATTCTCTGTTGTTACATCCGTCCGGCCCAGCCTATGCGGAGCTATCAGTTAGCCATCGATGCGATCGATTCTCTGTTTAATAACGCCGATCCTAGCGACACCGTCTTGATTCTTGGAGACTTTAATTTTCCTGATCTTCAATGGACTCTATCAGATGATGAATCCCATTATGTCGCAATTAATCCCTCCTCAGATAAGGAGGTTCTTTTTATCGATTGCCTTACTGACTGCAACCTTTATCAGTTAAGCGGTATTACAAATAACAAGGAAGACAACTGGATCTCATCTTCTCATCAGACACCGATAACTGTACAGTTTCAGCAAGTAGCCATCTTCTCTCCAAATTGGACCAATACCATCCACCCCTATCTCTTACTGTTTCCTACAACAACGCTATCAGAACTGTAGCATCCGAATACTCGTACAGCTTTAATTTTCGTAAGGCTAACTTTACTAAACTTCGTACCCTCTTAGGTTCTGTTAACTTCGATAGTATTTTTGTGGATTCACATTATATTTCAGTTGATAGCTCACTTGAAAAATTTTACTCCACAATTTTTGACTGTTTCATGCAGTCCGTTCCTTTCATGCCCCAAAAGAACTTTTCTTCATCTCCACCTTGGTATAATAAAGAACTTCGGTCTCTTCGCAATAAAAGGAATAAACTTTGGCGTACTTTTTTAGAAACCCGCTCGAACCTAAATCTTTCTAATTATCTTCACGCCTACTCCGCTTTTTCCGAACTTTGTGAATCACTGTATCTGCAATACATGGACCGAATGCAGTCTGGCATCATTTCTGACCCCAAACGATTTTTTCACTTTATTAATACTAAAAAGAAATCAGATAATTACCCGGCGACTCTGACTTTCTCTGATATATCTTCGAATGATCCTTGTTTAGTCGCTAATTTATTCGCTGATTTCTTTAGTCAGTCTTTCTCTAATCATGTAACTGAACCCGATCATTCTTACTTCTCATACACGAAATATTTTGCCCAAACTTCTTTTACCTCAGTTGACATCACCGCGGCAATCGTGAAGAATAAGATTGACAAACTTAAAAATGAATATTCCGCTGGTCCAGACGGCCTTCCTGCTGTAGTTCTGAAAAAATGTGCAAATTACTTATCTCAGCCTCTAGCGACGCTTTTCCGTCTCTCTCTTTCACAAAGTGTCTTTCCTAAGGCTTGGAAAAGCTCTTTTATAATCCCCTTACATAAAAAAGGTCAAAAAAATGAGATTGCGAACTACCGGCCTATAGCCAAACTCTCTGCCTTGCCTAAATTATTTGAAAGCATTGTTTATAATACTATGTTTTTTCACTGTAGGTCTGTCCTTTCCGTCCATCAACACGGACTTCTTAAGGGAAGATCAACTACGACAAACCTGACAGAATTCGTGTGCAGCACCTTGTGTGCATTTGAAGATGGCAAAGATGTTGATGTTGTCGCTACCGATTTTAGCAAAGCTTTTGATAAAATCTCACACGCGATTATATTTCTGAAACTTAAAGCTCTTGGCTTCCAAACGGAGTTTATTGCGTGGATCAAGTCATACCTTGAAGAGCGACAATATAAAGTAATTTTTAGATCCTCTGTTTCCAATTCTTTTGTAGCCACATCTGGGGTCCCCCAGGGTAGCCATCTTGGTCCGCTGATTTTCATCCTAACAATTAACGACGTGGATAACTTCATTAATTATTCTCGTCTTTCAGTTTATGCGGACGACATAAAAATTTTTAAGGAAATTTCTATCTCCGCTGACTCGTATGAACTTCAAATGGATTTGAACACTTTTTCGACTTGGTGTACAAAAAATTTTCTTGTTCTAAATGTTGCAAAATGCCAAGCTATCACATTTTCTCGTAAGCGCCTTTCGGCTACCCCTCGAACTTATTTTATTGGTGACGAACCCGTTCCCACAGTTACTTTACTGCGTGACTTAGGTGTCATTTGCGATAGAGAACTTAACTTTCGTCCCCATATCGAAAATATTATTAGTAGGGCTAATTCTGCCCTCAGTTTCGTTAAACGCTGGTCGAAAGAATTCTCGAACCCGTAACGAAGTCCCTCTACTGTACTTTTGTTAGACCGATTTTGGAATATGCTAGTCAAGTTTGGTCTCCCTATCAGGTTACGCAAAAATATCGAATCGAGTGTGTCCAACGGAGATTTCTTCGTTTTGCTCTCCGTGGACTACCTTGGTCCGACAGATATAATCTACCCCCTTATGAGCATCGGTTGTGCCTGTTGAGCATGCAATCACTCGAAAAACGTAGAAAAGTTGCTGATGTATTATTTGTACACCAGTTATTATCGGGCATCATTGATTGCCCTGCACTGCTTCAAAAGATATCTTTCAACACCAATCCTCGTTCCCTTAGGGTAGTGCCTCTCTTCCTTCTCAAGTACCATCGTACTGATTATGGGCGAAACGAACCTATGTCGCGAATATTGCGTATATCCAACGAGGCTCTAAACACGTTTGATTTTAATACAAACAAGAGCTCACTAAGACATGCCGTTTCCTTCTTTCCTTAGAAATTTGTATATTTCAAGTAGGTTTAAGTAGTCTTAAGCAAAATATTGTAAATAAATTAGTCACAGTTGCCTACGGCTTGTATTAAGCTTGTGAACAAATATAATAAAAATAAATAAAATAAAATAAAATAGCAGTAGTCTTATCCTTTTGTCGTTTGCTAAGTCGCTGTTTCTGAATTAATTTTTTTTTTACGTGGTGAGGAAGTTATCCACACGCACAACCTCAAACTGGGAGGACATGTCCATTTGCTTAGCCCCCAGAAAAAGGGGTCCGGAAGGATCCAGTGTCGGTAGCCTCTTACAGGCTGTGAGCGTCGCCGTTGTTCCAGGGTCTCGACCTTACCATGATAGCCAGGAAGCGCCTGCTGACTGGAGTTGTGGATGCCGCCGTTGGCCAATCAGTTGATCAGCTGCTTCCAGTCATCAAGACCAATTTGTTTTGCATACGCGATCACTTGGTCTGTGTACTGGAGTTTCGATCTTCCTCTACTTCTCGAACCATGATCTTCGGATTCGAAGGCTCTCTTGGCAGGAGTAGTGGTGTTCATTCGCTCGATCCAGTTTAGTCGATGGATTTTTGCGTTTCGGACTACATATGTCCACATCTTTATGCAGCTCATAGAATTCGCGGTTATGTCATATTCGATCATATAGCGAAATCGGCAGGATTAGGGTTTTGTAGAGCATGAATTCGGTCATTCGAGTCAGGAGTTTTGACCCAAGCTCTTTGAGGGTTCTCCATCTGATCTCCACCAAGATGTCGTTGTGGATTTTACGTTCGCATCGAAGCATACAAATTGCTTAACTACCTCAAGTTTGTAGCTGTCGATTGTGACGTTTTGTCCTACACGATGTTCGATGGATCGATTTTCACTCGATAGTATATACAATATTTCATCTTCACCTCATTTACCTTAAGACCAGCTTGCTTCGCCTGTTCTTCAATCTCCGTGAATGCTTCTACTACGCCTCTCTGGGAACGCGTGTTACGTTAGTACACTCACCCTAAAACATATCTCCTGATTCAGCATTAATAGGCAATCGAATGAACTTCGTTGAACTTATGTGTCGAGGTTCACACTTCCGGTATGCCATGAACTTCGTTGTGCTGATGCAGTAACGATTGCACTCCGGAGTGTATGTACTTGCTGTGCCGATACAACAGCGAAGGCAATGAACCCATTAAGCTGACTTGGTAAGTATAAAATTATTGTAAGGTAGGTTAAGAATTAATTTGAATGAATAAAATCAGTCTGAAGACCACTTTCATTGATCACAGAAACGTTTAATTTGAAATAACTAAGCGCGCGAAAATTTTAATGTCATCTGTGTTACCCAGCAGCTGGACCGATTTGTAATATAATGTAACAATGCCTTCCGTGTTTACACTTGTCCGCCGCAATACACCTGGACTCAAGTTGTGTCGTGCAAAATGCAATTAAGCGGTACAACGAGACTGGTTCACACGAAAATCGCGAAATATCCGGAAGAAAAAAGGTTTCCACGAAACGGGAGGACCGATTTTGAATACATCTTCGCTTAAAAATCTCAAGAAAACGTTATCTGAGCTTTTAAATACCGTTTTTTTTAATGTTCAGATATATGTCACCCCTGTTATTACTTTTGTGTGAAGAAGAGTTGGAGAAGAGTACAACCCAGAATGCGTGGTAACTACCATTAAGCACGGTGGAGGCAGTATAATGATCTGGGGATGCGTGGCCGCCAGCTCTGTGGATGAAATGCATGTACTCTCGCAAGTACATAAAGGAGTTGGAAAATTTACTTCAAGTTCCTTTTTCAAACATTTTCGGAGACACCACGTGCAAAATGTAAAATTCCATCAAGACAATGTTACGAATCAGCCCTAACTGTGAGGTGGCTTGAGGAGAATATTGTAGATCTACTTGAGTGGCCTGCGCAGTCCCTGGATCTAAACTCTATAGAACATCTATTCGGATTTGGAAACACTTAACTACCTCAAAAGAAACGCACACGAATGTGTTAAAGCAGGAGTGGAGTGAAATTTCTTTTGACGAGTGTCGAAAGCTAGTAAGCGCTATGCCCAAAAGAGTCGCTGCAGTTATAAAGGCCAAAGGCGGCCCAACAAAATATTAATAATTTGCAATAAAATAATTTTTTTATCATATCTGTTTCACCTCATTTCGTTAATTTTGTTTGCTTTTTGAAGATATAACGAATCTTGAACATTTGGCCAAGGCTGCATATGTACATTTATTCAATGTTCAAATATGGGAATGAATATTCTTGACGAATTCTCTGACATGCGTCTAAGAACGTAGTAATATTTACATTATTATGTTTATTACTAGGGAAACCACAATCTGCTGTAAAAGTTACCTATGGTTTTAAACGATATTCATTGCCATGGCAACAAGGTAAACAATCAGTCTTAAGTTATTGAATCACTAACTGTTTTAACGTTAGAGATTTTGTATATTCTCGTGAATGTTTTAATTAGTATTACGATTTTCCAAATTATTTGCAGTCTTAGTAATAATACCAATTTTAAACTCTCTTAGTATTTTTTGCATATATAACAAAAAGCGTTTTAAGTGCAAGTAAACTAAAAAGTTGCAAATCAAAATGAAGGAGGAGGAAAATGAAAATCATTTAGGAGATGTATGTACATACTCTTAAGCTTTATTAATTTTAATCGAATATTTGAATACCCGTTATATTATTAATTCCGATATGAAATTCCATTTTCTATAGTCGGGAAATATTTTTAGTATTTTAAGTTGCTTCTAAAGGATGTTTTTCAAACCTTTGGTATTGTCAGAGTGTATAAAATGTTTATTATAAATCAATTCTTTCTTTTTTAAATATTATTGCGTGTATCTGTTGACCACTACCATGGTCTAATGGTCTAATTTTGAGCACATTGGCTGGTACCTCGCTAATAACACGTGTAATGTTGTTATCCAATTGATGTTGGCTTATCGTTACGAGTAATTTGTCATTTCCCCACAAAAAATTGTCCGTTTTTTTTTTTTCAAAATTAGCAACTAAACTTTACGACACTGCTGTATTTATATATAGTAAGTATTAGCTGCGTACAATTTTTTCTTCAGATATCAGCCTTTATCATTTGACTTTGCTTATTCTGTTTACGATCCGAGGAGGACCTGGGTCTAGTTCTCACTTTGCGAACTTTTTTCACTTTTCCGCTAAGCTGGGTGAAATATTGTCCACATTCGTGTTATGCAACCCCATACATTTTCTCTTCCAGGAAAGTGTTTAACGGTGCTTTGTAGATGGAAAGCAATTGGATACACATAGATTTCTATCATCGTTTTATTTTGTTACAGTGCTTGGATCGTCCAATGAATAAAATCTACAGAGTTACTTGTCAGGCCTACGACGCTTGGAGGGTATGAGCCTGATCAATTGCCTCCTTCCATCACTGATGGTCCTGGGAATGCTGCTTCCGGTCTTCTTCTTCTTCTTTTTTTAGGGCATTACAGTCCGAGACGGACCTGGGCCTCACTCAACATGCCTCTCCAGCCAGTACGACCTTTCACCAGCTGTCTCCAGTTTCGCACACCAAGCCGGCCGACGTCCCCCTACTTCTACGTGAACGTCCTCTGTTGCGTTGTCCCATAGGCTCAGAGTCGAAGACTCTTCAGGCTGGAGCTAGGTAGGTAGATAGGTAAAAGTGGCGGTGGACATACAGATCCTGTTTTCGCACCCAATTAGCACCATGAAAGCGTCGTTTTGACACCACATCCTATGGGATATCTAATTTGTGCGATGGGGGTGAAAAGGAGTGTGTATTCACTCAGATTAGCCTAATTTTGAAACCACTTTGTGGAATTTATGAAGGCTAGAAGACAATGAATGTTTGCTTCTGAGAGATTATTAGGGGTGTTGAAGAAGGCTTTGCCCAGAGTGTGTTGTCTGACTCTAGCTAGAGCCGGACATTTGCAGAGAAAGTCCTCGGTGGTTTCTGGCTCAGTTTCTACCCGGCAGCTGCGGCAGTGCGAGTTAAATGGTATACCTAGTCTTTCAGCATGCCTGCTAACAGCCCAGTGTCCAGTACAGACCGCTGTGATTCAGGATTTGCTTCTTCTACTGCTGTTGTGCAGGTCTTTTGTTCTCTTTTGGTTGTAGTTGGGCCATAAGCTTCTGGATATCATCTTTCGTTGGCGATTTTGAGGAAGTGATTGCAGACAGGCCGGAGCTAAGTTTTCCATACGCTCTACATGGCCTCACCATCTGAGGCGTTGGATCCGTAGACGCCTGTCTAGACTAGTTCATGGTTGAACCTTCTCCTCCAAATGCCATCAGCGCAAACAGGACCAAAGATCGCGCACAGAACTTTTCTCTCGAAAAGACCAAGCGACTCTTCATCCGCTTGGGATATTGTCCATGCCTGTGCGCAGTAAAGCAGGACTGGGATGATCAGGGTCTTATTCAAAGTCAACTTTGTCTTCCGGGAGAGGGCTCTATTACTCAATTGCCTTTTGAGCCCAAGAAAACAGCGGTTGGCAAGAGTTATTCTGCGTTTGATCTCTCGGTACTGATGTTATTTGTATTGTTTACTGCGGAGCCAAGGTAGACGAATTCCTTAACTACCTTAAAGTTATAGCTGCCCACGGTGACGTACTGGCCAAGTCGTCGATGTTGTGCGTAATTTCTCGATGACAGAATATACTTGGTTTTGCCCTCGTTCTCCGCCAGACCTATTTTCGCTGCTTCCGTTTCAATGCCAGCAAACGCATAATTGACGGCTCGCTGTGTTCCCCCAATCACGTCAACATCATCCGCGTAAGCTAACAGTTGAACAGTATTTTGGAAGATCATGCCTCTTGTGTTGGCCAGTGAGTTTTGCACGATCTTCTCAAGAACAATGTTAAAGAAATCACGACAGCGCGTTGCCTTGCCTAAAACTTTTTTTGACACTGAAGGTATTGGTGAGTTCGTCACCGACCTTCTCCAGAGTTCTCCATCGTTATCCTGCTCAGTCTGACGAGTTTAGCAAGAATGTCAAAACCAGACATGGCGCTGTATAGCTGTATAGTCTCTATGCACGCTGTCATATGCGGCCTTGAAAACGACGTGTAGGTGGTGTGTGCCGATTTGCATTGGTGGACCTCCCCGTCCTGAAACCACACTTATAGGACCTATTAGTTTGGTGACGAAAGGTTTCAGGCGTTCACACCGAATGGCAGAAAAGATCTTATAGGCGATATTAAGGAGACTTATCCCTCGATAGTTGGCGCAGTCAAAGGGGTCTCCTTTCTTGGGGATCGGGCATATGATATTGAGATTCCACTCATCGGCCATACTTTTCTCCGATCATATCTTACAGATGACCTGGTGCATGCGCCCTACCAGATCACCTCCAGCTGCTTCAAACATTTCGGCGGGCAGACTATCTGCACCAGCAGCTTTATTATAGAGATCGGGGACGGTATTTTCTTCTATCATCGTCCGTTGTGTTGAGTGGAACATTCTGCCTGACAGCGGTATTTGTGTCCTCATCGCCGTTCAACAGTCTGCAGAAATGATTTTTCCAAATTCTCAGTATCGACTTGGAATCTACTATTAGTTGTCCATTCTCGTCCCGGTAAACTTCTGTCCGAACTTTATGCCTATTCGTTAAATGTTTTATCCTTTGGTAAAACTTACGGACATCATTCCTGCCATACCACCTCTTTCCTTTTCTTCCTGAGAAGCCGGTTCTCTTCCCTTCTTCTCTATTCTAGAGTCCGACCGAACATTCAGCTTCGGCCACCTTCGGCAAAGGAAATGGTCCGAGTCGATGTTGGCGTCTCGGAACGTTCGGACATCAAGAATACTGGAGGAGTGTCTGACGTCGATCGCAACGTGATCAATCTGGTTGACGGTTAAAATATCAAGGGACCGCCAGGTCCCCTTATGGATGTTGAGATGTGGGAACCGCGTGCATGCTACAGCTTAGCGTTAAAATCTCCTAGAACGATCGTAGCTAGGGCATTGATCGTACGTTCTTTCTAGAAGATCATAGAAGTCATCCTTTTATTCATCCAGATAGGCGGATGTTGGCGAATTTAGCCTTGATGCGGATTGTTATGAGGCGCTCGCTAATGCACTTAAAGCTTCAGACTTTTTGCCTAAATCTGCCTCGAACAAAAAATCCGCATCCAAATAATTGCTGCATTCGCTCTCTGTAACAATCGCCGTAGTATCGCAGTTATATATATCGCAGTTTTTCATATTCTTTTTGCCCGCCCCATCCCACCGCACTTCCTGGATTGCGGTACGTCTGCTATATAGTAGTAGTCTTATCCTTTTGTCGTTTGCTAAGTCGCTGTTTCTGAATTAATTTTTTTTTTACGTGGTGAGGAAGTTATCCACACGCACAACCTCAAACTGGGAGGACATGTCCATTTGCTTAGCCCCCAGAAAAAGGGGTCCGGAAGGATCCAGTGTCGGTAGCCTCTTACAGGCTGTGAGCGTCGCCGTTGTTCCAGGGTCTCGACCTTACCATGATAGCCAGGAAGCGCCTGCTGACTGGAGTTGTGGATGCCGCCGTTGGCCAATCAGTTGATCAGCTGCTTCCAGTCATCAAGACCAATTTGTTTTGCATACGCGATCACTTGGTCTGTGTACTGGGGTTTCGATCTTCCTCTACTTCTCGAACCATGATCTTCGGATTCGAAGGCTCTCTTGGCAGGAGTAGTGGTGTTCATTCGCTCGATCCAGTTTAGTCGATGGATTTTTGCGTTTCGGACTACATATGTCCACATCTTTATGCAGCTCATAGAATTCGCGGTTATGTCATATTCGATCATATAGCGAAATTGGCAGGATTAGAGTTTTGTAGAGCATGATTTCGGTCATTCGAGTCAGGAGTTTTGACCCAAGTTCTTTGAGGGTTCTCCATCTGATCTCCACCAAGATGTCGTTGTGGATTTTACGTTCGCATCGAAGCATACAAATTGCTTAACTACCTCAAGTTTGTAGCTGTCGATTGTGACGTTTTGTCCTACACGATGTTCGATGGATCGATTTTCACTCGATAGTATATACAATATTTCATCTTCACCTCATTTACCTTAAGACCAGCTTGCTTCGCTTGTTCTTCAATCTCCGTGAATGCTTCTACTACGCCTCTCTGGGAACGCGTGTTACGTTAGTACACTCACCCTAAAACATATCTCCTGATTCAGCATTAATAGGCAATCGAATGAACTTCGTTGAACTTATGTGTCGAGGTTCACACTTCCGGTATGCCATGAACTTCGTTGTGCTGATGCAGTAACGATTGCACTCCGGAGTGTATGTACTTGCTGTGCCGATACAACAGCGAAGGCAATGAACCCATTAAGCTGACTTGGTAAGTATAAAATTATTGTAAGGTAGGTTAAGAATTAATTTGAATGAATAAAATCAGTCTGAAGACCACTTTCATTGATCACAGAAACGTTTAATTTGAAATAACTAAGCGCGCGAAAATTTTAATGTCATCTGTGTTACCCAGCAGCTGGACCGATTTGTAATATAATGTAACAATGCCTTCCGTGTTTACACTTGTCCGCCGCAGTATCCCTTCCAGAATCAGGTTGAAGAAATCCTTGCCGAAATCCCTTGCGATGCCCTGGTTTTTCCATACTAAGGTGTTTTTTCCACGAGAGTTGCTGTATTCTTCTTTTACTTTGTATGGCGCTGTCCATGCTTCTGTGCCGTAAAGTAGTACTGGGGCGTTCAATGATGTGCACAAATTTAACTTGGTCTTTTGTAAGAGAAGTTTATTACTCAATTCTTTTTAAGCCTAAAAAATAGCGGTTGGAAAAAGATTGTTTTCGCTACTGATGTTTTTTGTTCTGTTTACCATGGAGTAGAGGTAGACGAAGTCCTTCATTCACTCGAAGTAACAGCTGCCTATTGTGCCGTTTTAGTCAAATTGTCGATGTTCATCGCGATAACGAAATACAACACTTCGTTTTGCCCTCGTTTACCATTTTAGTTGCTTCCGTGACAATGCTAACATTGACGTCTCGAAGTGTTCTACAAATCACGTATATGTCATATGCGTATGACAGCAATTGTATGGACATTTGGAAGAACACACCTCTAGTGTTTTCCACTATTTTTCCGCGGATGGCATTGGTGTAGTCAAATGACAAAGCGTCGCGTTGTCTTAAACCTTTTTTGGTATTGACGTAGCAGCGATAGAGCTTCTCCAACGATATCCTAACGAGTTTGGGAGGAGTGTTACAACTAAACATGGCACTGTATAGCTCGTCTCTATGCATGTTGTCATATGTGGCCTTGAATTCGACGAATATATGGTATGTATCGACCTGCATTTCTCGGTCCTTTTCCAGGAAAGGAAACCCAACGGTGGCAAATCACAAGAACTCTTACATATAAGCTTACATATACAGGTCGTGTATTGTTAGATGTGACACTGTCTTATTGAAACCAAATGTCTTCAACATCTATGTACATACATTTTCGATTTCAAGCCAAAAAAAAATCGGATAACATTAGGCTATAGCCATGAGAATTGACGGTAACACCTTCCTCATTTTCGAAGAATTGTGCATTAATGACACCATCAGATCAATCTACATACTATACAGTGATATTTTGTGTATGCAATTTTTTTTTTTACAGTCACATGTAGATTTTTATTCCATCCAAGAATTTTGTTTTTTTTTTGTATCTATCGAGTTGAAAATTGGTCATTCGATCGTTGCTTTCAAACATTTAGTTGGTGTATTATTTATGCATTTTGTGGTCAGAACCATCCTGCATGTCATCGCGTGCACAATAACTGTGTGATGCTCCGTGGTCGTTTCCATTAAATTTTGTGTCAGTCTATTCGTGTCACAACAAATATAGTGCAATAAGCCAATATGCAAACAAACCACTAACAACAACAAATCAATTTAGTACAATAACCCATAAAACTTCAGTGCAATGACCCAAATTCAAACGTCCAACAACAACACCCTTAGTGCAATAACCCACAATCAAATCAATTTGCGTAAAACAACAACCACCAGTGTACCGTACAAAAATAAAAAAAATCAAAACAAAAAAAGATGCATACGTAAGCCTGACACAGTGAAAGGTAATCCTCTACCTCTTTATCATACTGAAACATGCAAGACAACGTCTCCTTGCGTTTTGTTTTTTGAATGCATTGGATGAGTTGCGTCACAACAGATTCAGAAAAAAAATACTGTTCTAGTTATCCAGGGGCGAATTGTTTCTAGAATTACTTTTTTTTTTTGTAAAATATTGTCTGTAATTTTCATAATGAGAGATAATTTTAAGGTGGATTACAGCAACATCCGTGGCTTGAGAGCTAATTTAATACCTGTATATATGTACATACCGTTCTACATGCATAGACCTGCTGTACTGGGACTAAGTGAAACCCAGTTTCGAAAGGAAACTGATCCAAGCGTATTTAATTTAAATGGGTATAGCTTAATCCCATTATTCTTGTCTAACCACGGATTATCCGTTTATATAAGAATTTAAGTTGCGTACGAATCACAGTTGCTTGAACACGTTTTTAAACTACATGTGAGTTACATCGCAAGCACACCAGCGACTTTTTATATACATATATTTTAATGTGGCATAAGCCCATTTATGCTAGAGTTAATTCATTTTCAGTATTTCATTTCAATTTATTTATTGTAATTTATATGGAAAAATACTTAACTTAAGCAAATACGAAATAAATTTATTTTCCGTGGAAAGAAACCCAAGATTTTAGTATTTTAAAAATTTTACGTTAACGCACCAATGGACAACCAACTACATTAGTAAGAAAATTTAAGCACTTGTTACTTTTAATTTTTACAAAAATACAATGCTTATATTTAATCAATAGGCATTTGTGTGAAACAAGACGAAACATTTATCGTGCAATGCAATGTTGCATTGACTGCAAATTTGGTTCGTTTGCGATTTGCATAAACGGCAACGTTTTCGCTTGAGTCCTTAAAAAAATAAAATTTTTATAATTACGCAAATTATTAATCAATTATTATTTGGTTACCTCCAGTGGCGATAAGATGTTGTTCATTGATTTTTTCCTCTGGATCTTGGGTCCTCGGTCTTACACTCCGCACATTTGAGTTACCGTATTTTTTTTAAAAGATCAATTCTAAACTCCCTCCTTAACTCTAGTTGATCTAATCCCTTTCCGCAATATTTGCTTAAAGACCACACATTTACTATTGCCACGTCAATCATACACATAACAAGGGAGGTATACCATTTTTTACCTCGAAAACGAAGACAAATCTACGCCACCCATATGAGAATTGAACTCATGATTTACATTTGGTTGAGGAATATCAATCTTCCTTTTCTCAGCAAACGAAAACCTTTTTGCACTATTATGGGATAAGTGCCATAGACGTTGGACACCATGTTTACTACCTTTTTGTCTTTCCACCTTGTTACAATTTGATCAGTTTCTTTATCATAGCACTTGGCGAAGTAACATCTACCTTTCTTTAAACATTTTGTTTTCTAATATTATTTTTTTGTCAGTTCTCACGCAAAGTATCCCATTTGGGAAAGTTTGTATATTAGATCTTAGATCTTAGATTAGAAAAAAGTTATCAAAAAACAAAGAACGAGAGGAATTCGTGTGAGATCGTTTTGCCAAAGTTCAGATCCACTGATTCTCCTAAGCTTAAAAGAGGATCACCAGCAGGGTTTTTTGAAGATTAAGTTAGAGGCTTAGGATAACTCATATCTGAAAACTTATTGTTGTGAAAAATTTTTTTCAAGATAAGATTGTCCTCGTCACCATGTTTCCACTTTTGAGGAACTCTAAACCTCACTTGGGTAGGAGCTTCCGATGTAATTGGAAGAACTTCTGCGCTGCTGTCCCCATGAAATACCATTTTTCGACTGGCCAGAAGTTGCCGACTTCCCATTCGATTGAATTGAATTGAACCATGCCATTTTTATAAAACAACTTCACTTTTCTTCCTTTAAAATTAATTTTCACAAATTAAGGCCACTGAAAATCAACTTTGTTGCTTAAAGAGAACTTTAAGGTAACGCGAAACGCAAAGCCTACTATTTTCAATATTTCATGATAAATTCAAACATTTAAAAATCACCTTTCCTGTTGCGTTAACGCAGCAGTGGGCATAAATGGGTTAACTTTACAATTAATTATTTACAAGATTTAATTACAGAGATTTGATTTTTATCTTAATCTTAGATCTACAAAATAATACAATTTATCAAGTAATATATATGTTTTATATTTTTTATGAGATTTGAAGGATTTGAAGGAGAAGCCACTAAAAACCTTCATTAAACAAAAAAATAAAAATAGATAATTCGTCGGGGGAAGAGAAAAGTGTTGTGAATTGAATTCCAAGTTCATAATGAGTTCGTTCGAGAGAAACATAGTAAATAACAGGAAGCAAGCAATTTAATTAATTGTGCAGTTATATAGTGGACCAAGTTAATAAATAGTAAAATAATTAAATAAATATATAAATAAATTAGTAAATAAAAAATAAAGAATAAAAATAAAAAATAAAAAAAGAAATAAATGTATAAATAAATAAATATACAAATAAGTAAGTAAATAAATTAATAAATAAATAAATAAATAAATAAATAAATAAATAAATGTGTTAATAAAAGAATAAATAAGTGAATACAGGTATGAACTTTAAAATTAATGACATTATCAAAGATATATGAATAAATTAAAACACTCGTTATGAAGGTAAGTTTGAAATTAATTCATTATCTGATGCTAAACAAGTTGTTGTAACCATTTCTATATCAGCTACTTTATGAAGTTCCTTTGTAGAGAAAAACCAAGGTAGATTTAGGATCATTTTAAGCAGTTTGTAGTTTGTGTAGATGACAGTTCGCGCACTTGCTCCAGATCGGGGACCCATAAACTCTTATGGCTTAAAAAATTTATTTAAAAATTAAGAGTTTATTCTCGTCACTTCGTCTTGAGTAGCAGCTCAAATAAATGGATAGAGGATTCTAATAGTTCTTTTAAATTTTTTTTATTATTTCCTGGACATGATGACTGAATGTACATTCTTTATCTAAATACAATATATACCGAGCTATTTTGAGTCTGAATTCCATTCAAAATGAGAACTGTTAAGAGAAAGGTTGTTGCTTGGAAGTAAGCAAGCTTTTCTTTTGCGAGTTAAAAAGATAGCTTGAGTGTTTGAAGCATTAATATTAATTTTCCAATTGCCACAATACATTAAAGGATAATTTAGTCCCGATTTAAGATTAGTTTCAATATTAAAACCAATTGAATCTAAAGAATAAATGCAAGTTTCATCAGCAAATATACGAGTATATTAATTAAGACTGGTGCAACGGATCCTGGTGGAACTCCACCTTTGATCAACTGACTGTCAGAGAAGCTTTGATTGATAAATACCATGAAGCTTCTGGACTTAAGGAACGATTGTATAATTTTGACTAGATATAAGGGAAATTTGATATTTATTAACTTGTGTATCAGATCTTCATGCTAAACAGTATCGAATGCTTTTTCTATGTCTAATAGTACGTTTACACCGCAACCAAATTCAACATTTTAGGAAACAATTTTCGAAATGCAATTTTGCGTTTCCACTGCAACTTCAGCATTTCAAATGACAGCTAGTGTCAGAATTGATTATTGATATTTTGTGGTTGAACCGTTTAGCTTATTATATTAATTTAAAGATGAATTTAAATGCTAATTCAGACATATATATTCCATTTTTATTGCAATGATCACTTGAAATGATTTATTGTTTTGTTGACAGCTGTTTTTTTGTTTATGTCAGCGGGCTGAAATGTCATTGTATGACGTGCTGAATGGTGCTGAATTTGTAAAGAGGATTTTTCGATTTGACGAACTTACAAATGCAGCGACGAAATTCTGCATTTCGCTGAAATGCAACACTTCAGAATGCAGGAAATGTATGGCGAAATGCAATGTATTTGGGCTGAAATGCATAAACTAGCCGAAATGTTGAATTTGGGTGCCCTATAAACGTACTATAAGATTACCATTCCAGTACCACTTGCTTACCACTTGCCCACTATGAAATTTTTTTTAATATTATTTGTAATACGATGGACTTGATGCGTGGTCCTATAAAATGCTTTGAATCCAAATTGTTGTGTTGGTAAGATCGCAATACGATCAATAAAGGAGAACTTGCTGGATCAATTCAAAGCACTTGCTAAGAGATCTTAGTAGACTAATCCGTATATAGCTAGATGGAAAATCAGGAGCTTTGCCAAATTTAAGGATAGCTATAATCATGGCAACTTTCCATTCATTGGGGAAGCATCCCAGTCTAAGGCAGTTGTTGAGGATTTCCACCAGTTTCTTAAGGACAAAGTCGGAGAGATTTTTTAGATATATATTTTTTATCTCTTCTAGTCCAGTTCATTTCTTTGTTTCCAGACTGCAAATATTGTCCTTAAGTTCGCAAAGGAAGTTGAATGATAATTCTCAAACAAAGAGTATGAATCTATAAGGTTTATTGATTGTTGGACAGAAGGTTCAATATTCGTGTCTGCGATACCAGTGTTGGCAATCGAATGGTTCTTGAAGAAGGTAGCTGCTAGCGCATTTGCTTTTTCAGAACAAGAAAGAAGAACTGAGTTGCCAGTTTTAAGGGGAGGAATATATGATTCCTTTATCTGTATTGCCTTAATAATATTTCAAAAAAGGTTTGCTATCTTTATCTAGTCCTGGTAATCGTTTGTTCCCACCACCTGGAAAGTAAGGACTAAAGACTTAAGGACCTGGAAAGTAAGGACTAAAGACTTACTTTCCAGGTTTTGCTTAGGCTGCTAAAATTCATTTTGGATTTATATAAGTACTTAATAGCCAATTGAGTAATAGTATTAAATTGCTCTGCTTTGGTGTCCTTGGAGTTCTTCACACCATTTTTGATTGAAGATTTAGTCCATGCGTTCGTTGAGTTTCAGTTGTTTGAAAGTTCGGGCTGCACTTCAGGTTATGCACTACGTCTAGTTAGGAGTGAAGGCGAATCACTTAGATTGGATTCGAAGTGCGTTGGTGCTTTTCTAATGCGTTGAGGTTTGTTTTTAGCTGAGTGCTTTTCTCTCATTTCCAAAAAGCTTTGACGACTAATGCATGTCAAAACAGTTAATTTGTGTGTTCCAGTGCAGTTGGCACATTTGACATTCGGGTAGGCACTGATTGGCGTCAACCTGGCGATGCCCAGTGTTGTAACTTTTCCTATCAGTACATCAATTGTGCTTATTTTACCTCCAAGTGGTAGCCATCGGGTACTGGTTGTAGTTCACCCGAACTCAACCTGCTAAACTTATAAGTGCGACCTCTTGTCCTAGGGGTTACAAAAAAGGAACTTGTCCTCCAGGTTGGGGGTTGTGCCGTCGGAGTACATGCCCGGCCACACCAAAAAAAACTAAGTTACGAAGCAACAACAAGCCTCGGAAACGGACGGAATTACTGCATACGAAATAAGGACAACGAACTTCGGATCTGTACGTGGAATATAAGGTCCCTTTATAGGCCACGTGCAGCCGAACAATTAGCGGAAGCCCTAGACTGCTAGGCCCTAGCTGGGCAAAAAGAGTATGAAAAACTGTGATATTTACTACGGTGATTCCTACAGGCAGCAAAAGCAGCGCTTGTTTGGATTTGGATTTGTCGTTAGAGGCAGACTTAGGCAAGAAGTCTTATCGTTCAGGTGTGTGAACGAACGCCTTACGACAATTTGCCAACATAAGCCTAATATGCGCACATGCCCCCACAGAGGAGAAAGACGACGACACCAAAGACAGTTTCTATGAGCTCTTGGACAAGACATACGAGCAGTGCCCTAGCTATGACATTAAAATTGTCATAGGCGATTTTAATGCAAAGCTGGGATGAGAGAGTGTCTTTGGTAGTACGGTCGGGAAGCACAGCTTACACGACAACACCGCCGATAACGGATTTAGGCTGATCGACTTTGCTGCGGGGCGAAATGTTGTAGTAGCCAGTACACGGTTCCCACATCTCAATATTCACAAAGGAACATGGAGATCTCCTGATCAAGCAACCGTCAACCAAATTGATCACATTGCGATCGACGCAAGGCACTCCTCCAGTATTATGGATGTCCAAACGTTTCGAGGTGCTAATATCGACTCAGCCCACTACCTTGTAGTAGCCAAGGTAAAGTTGAGGATATCCCGAACACCGCCAAGACAAGAAAATACTGTGAGGAAGTTCGACGTCGGACGGCTACAATCACAAGAGATCGCCAAATCCTTTTTCGATCGAGTCTCCCCTAATCTCAGAAGTAGTTCTTTGCCGCCAACCCCAGGTATTGAAGTCCAGTGGCAACATTGCCAAAAAGCTATCAGAGATGCCGCCTTTGATGTGTTGGGTTTCATTCCGACACCACAACGAAACACCTGATTTGACGACGAGTGTCGGCAGGCGAATGCAGCCAAGCAAGAGGCCTACAAATCGGCACTGCAAAGAAGGACAAGAGCAGCTCGCGAGCTCTACGAGCAGAAAAGGAGAGACGAATACCGGCTTCTCAGGAGGAAAAAGAAGGAGCATGCGAAGCGCGCGATCGGTAGAATAGAGAGCTACCACTGCAGGAATGAGGTAAGGAAGTTTTACCAATGGGTAAAGTTAACCAGTCAGGGTTATAAAGCCCGAACCGAAGCCTGCAAGGACGATCAAGGGAACATCGTAGTAGAATCACAGTCGATGCTGGGAATATAGAAGAACCACTTCTGCAGACTGTATAACGGCGTTGAAGAACCGAATTCCGCTGTCAGGCAGATTGAACCATTCAACCCGAATCGAATGAAAGAGACGATGTAGATCAACAATTCCGTTCCCCCGACCTGGATGAAGTGAAGATAGCTATATCTAAACTAAAGTCCAACAAAGCTGCTGGAGCTGACTGCCTAGCGGCTGAGCTTTTCAAAGCAGCAGGCGATGACTTGGTAAGGAGCATGCACCAACTCATCTGTAAAATATGGTCGGAAGAAAGCATGCCCGATGAATGGAACCTCATCCACCATCGACCAATAAAAAAACCCAGGAACAGCAAATCGATACCCACCACCTTTTTATCGATTTTAAGGCTGCGTATGACAGCATCTATAGAGACGAGCTATACAGAGCAATGTCTAGTTTTGGCATCCCTACCAAACTCGTCTGTTTGTGTAGGATGACGATGGAGAATGCACGCTGCTCCATCAAGGTCGGTAAAGACCTAACCGAGACCTTTGATGTCAAAAAAGGATTCAGACAAGGCGACGCGCTGTCATGCGACTTCTTCAACATCATACTTGAAAGAATTGTGCAATACTCGCACGCCAACACCAGAGGCACAATCTTTCTGAAGTGCATCCAACTACTCGCATATGCCGACGATATTGGCGTAATCGGAAGAACACAGCGTGATGTCAATGGCACTTTTGTGAGTATTGCGATGGAGGCCACGAAGATGGGTTTAACGATAAATGAGGGCAAGACCAAGTATATGCTGTCAACCAGAAAGGACACCCAACACCGACATTTCGGACAGAACTTCACAGCAGACAAATGTAACTTTGAGGTAGTCAAGGACTTTGTCTACCTAGGTACCGCTTTTAATTCAGACAATGATACCAGCACTGAAATCAAACGAAGAATAACTCTTGCTAATCGCTGCTTCTTTGGGCTAAGAAAACAATTGATAAACAAAGCCCACTCTCGAACAACCAAAGTAACCCTGTACAAGACCCTAATCGTCCCAGTCCTGCTATATGGCGCAGAAGCATGGACTTTGTCAAAAGCGGATGAGGTTGCTCTTGGTTGCTTCGAGACATATATACATATACATAATACAAAAAAGAAATAACCACCACCGTTCGAAGGTATGAATGTGGATGGAGAGAGTGAGGCACCGAGGGAGGCTGCCAGTGCATTGGATGTGATTCCCTTTGCCCTGGTAGCCGATCAACGAGACAGCGGATCGACGGAACCGGCACACGTACCAGTGGACCAAAACCCACCCGCTCCATAAGAGACTGGCCAGCGGGACGTGGCATCGCGATTGAGGGGAGAAGGCAGCAGCAGGCAAACTCACCAGCGAGTATGTACCCACCCGCCCACGGATGACTGGCAAGCGGGAGGTGTTACCTCGATCGAGGGGATGCCGCTGTATATGAATATACGAATACCAGCAAACACGGAATGCGTGCCGATGCCGGGTCCGACGATCACGTGTGAGAGAGTGGGACGCACGATCCAGTGGTGAGATCGAGGTGCGTCGTGTGCGTGTGAATTGTGTTGTGAGTGGGAGTAGACAAAGGAATGATGTCCGAAGTATGTGTGGTATGCGTGAAATGTATGGAATGTGGGGAATGCATGGAATGTGTGTGAATGCGGACGAGTGGTGGAAACCGGCATTCTTAGCTTAACCGAGTAAGGGACACCACGTCCCAGAGTTAGTCCGCGAGGAAAAAAAATAAAACAAAGGAAACACAAATATACATAGAGTTGGAGACAGGAAAGCGGGAACGAAGAATAAGTTATACAAAGGAACAAAGGAAAAGACATACAAGAAGAGACGACACATCGGACCCCCGAAGGAAAGGGAAGATTAAAAAGGGACGAGGACGACGGAGAACAAGAAGACACCGAGGACAACGGGAGCAACAAAACAAAGAGAAAACGGATAAGTACCCCGTTGTGGGATTTTTGATATTTTTTTTGGTTTCTTGGGGAGTGCATCGTACGGTGCAAATATATATATATATCGAGAGATATATATATGTATAGGCGCGTTGTGCAGTGCACCCCGCAGTAGAGAGTAGTTTAAGTGGTGCGTGGGGAGACTCCGAGGGAGCCCCAAGTATATACATATAGCAAGTGGTAGGGCGTAGCGTCCAAAAAGAGGGCAGAAGGGTCGCGTAAGGTCCCGTTCGTCGCAAGGAGTTTAGGGTAGAGATACCCACCGGTTCGCGACACAAAGATCGCTTCGCGAGTTGGCCCGTTAAGTTTCGGTACCGAGCCGGTACCGCGCGATTGTGTTGGCGGAGTACTCGGGGTCGCCCGGTACCCGTACCCTCTTTGTGTGTGTGATCGTATTGTCCATCTGTGTGGGGACAGTTGGCCACCGAGCCCAAGCGTGTAGCTGGGTGAAAGTCAGTCCCGAGGGGTTGACGTGAGGGCGGAGGTCCGGAAGGATCGACGCGGATATCGGTTTCCCCTGATACTTCAGGGAGGAGGATATATATATACCGGGCGGGGTATATATATATACATACACAAAGAGTGAAGGTTTCGGTACGTATATATATATACATATATATACGTATCATCGGGTTTCGTCGTTCCTGACGAAAGACGACGTGGCGCCCACTTCCTTCGGGAATTTTGGGAGTTTTTTTTGGAAATTTGGTTGTGGAACCCACCCCAGCTGAGTCGGCCGGCAGGGAGGTTTACTGGGACCACCCATTGTCGCCAGGTACGCGACATTTTTGGCGCCCAACGTGGGCAAGTTTTGCGAGTAGTACGGGTCAAGTTTCGGGTCAAGTTTGAACGGGACCTCGTTTTTTTCTATTTTTTTCATATTTTGTTTTTTATTATCTTTTTATATTTTTTTATTTTTTTATATTTTTATATCTTTTATCTTTTATATAATTTTGTGGTGGGGGGACATTAAACTTTTATATATATATCTTTTAACTTGTTTTGGGGATCTTTTTTGATTATACTTTTTGAATTTTATACCTGCTTGTTTTTTGTACATCATATATTTTCTTTGAAATTTTTATTTTCTCTTAAAAGTTGTTTATTGTTTCAAGTGGTGGGGGTTAGCGAAGTTTCGTTTCGTTTGCTTTAGTAGCAGTGCATTTTGGGTTTTTGTTGGTTTATTTCGAGAAGCATTTGGAGTTCTTTTTGGAGAAACAAATTTTTGGTTGGATTTTGGATTTCGTTAGTTCCATTGAGATCATCGTTCTGTTAATAAATAATAATAAATATTAATAAATAACTTTTAGTCTGGCGTTTTTCGTGTTTATCTTCTCTCACGTTTGCTTTGGTAGTCTTAGGGTCGTTTTTTTTGTTGGTTTCGGTTTCCATAAGTTATGGAGATTAACAGGTTGTCCCAAGAGGAGTTGACCTATGAGGTCGTGTGTCGAGGGTTGAAGGCCGGTACCGTTGAAGTCATGCGGAAGTCACTCAGGGCCGCGAGACTGCTGGAGCGGCGGGGGTCACTCGAAGCGATCGAGTACCCTTTTAAGTTTACACAGGATAGCGAGGCCGTGGTGGCCAAGATAGAGGAAATTGAGGACCTGCTGGGGAGTACGTTAGTACGAGGCTCCTCAGAATTTAAAAAGGTGGCTACGAAAATCGAGTGGGCCATGTCCCGACTCGCGAGGTCACAGCCCGTGTCGGAGGAGGATGAGGACCAGAAGAAACAGCTCAAGATGGAGCTGGTGATCCTCTTGGCCACCCTGGAGGGTGATGAAGATCTGGAAGAAGAAGAGGAAAAGGAGAAGCAGAGGAGGGTTGGTGGGGGTGGAGAGCAGGCCACCACACTAGCACCCTCAACATCAGCAGCAACAACAACAGAAGCAGCGAGGACGGTCCAGGTGGTGGCGGAGAAGGCGGAAAACTTGTCCAAGTGGGGACTAAGTTTCACTGGAGACCGTTGCGGTGCATCCGTCAACTCGTTCCTCGAGCGTGTGGAAGAGCTACGGGAAGCTAGGGGCGTAAGTGAGGCCCAGTTGTTTAGGTCGGCAGTGGATTTGTTCCAGGGGAAGGCGCTCTTATGGTTTAGGGCGGTTAGGAGGTCGGTCAGTTCCTGGGAGGAATTGGTGAGGGAACTCAAATTGGAGTTTCTCCCCCCCAATTACGACGATCTGTTGTTGGAGGAGATCAGGCGCCGTACACAGGGCAAAGAGGAATCCATCGGGGTGTACGTAGCAATAATGGGAAGTATGTTCGGTCGTCTCGCGGAACCCCTGACGGAACGGAGGAAACTCGGCATCCTGCAAAGGAACTTGGCTCCGTTCTATCAGACCCAGTTGGGCCTGGCGGAGCCAAAAACCATCTCGGATCTAGTCGCACTAGGAAGGAAGCTGGAAATGGTGCGGGCAAATGTAGATGCGTTCGCACCACCACCCACATCAAGGGCGAAGAATCTGTTGGAGCCAGATCTTGCCTACGTAGCGGTAGAGGAGCCGAAATTGGCGACAATCAGGAAGGAGCCACCACCTACCGTCCGGCGAGAGCCACTGCCAAGTGTTCCTCGAGAATCGTCGTCCACCCGATATCGAGAGCCATCGTCCACCAGAAACAGAGAGCCACCGGCTGTACATAGGACACCACCACCGGCCAGATACGGAAATCCACCAACAACGGCGCGAAGGGATTCGCCACCAGTGGTACGGAGGGACCGACCACCAACGAGGAATATTCGTTGTTTTAACTGCAACCAGGAGGGGCATATGTCGAACGTATGTTCGGCACCAAGAAGATGCTACGGGTGCGGGCAGCCCGGCGCGATCCGGAGAGATTGTCGCAAATGCTCGGGAAATGGGCAACGACCTCTTGCAGCAGCAGGGCAGGAGCGTCGGCATTAGTAGGGAGGTTGCCTGCTGGCAACCAGTCGGGGAGGAAGGTTCATCTAGGTTTCACTTTGGAGAGTCAGGAAAACGACGTACGGCCATTTGTAGGAGTTAGTTTGTATGGAGTCAGGGTATTAGGGCTTATAGATTCCGGGTCTTCACGTACGATCGTTTGTAGGAATGGATGGGATATTTTGAAGAGCTTAGGGATTAAATTAGCGCAGGGAAAAATTAGTAGGGTCTTGTTAGCAAACGGTGCAGGAGTAGGTGTAGCTGGGGAAGTATGTCTGCCAATTGAGGTGCGTGGAAAATCCCTCATGCTAGATTGCTTGGTGATTCCTGCTCTACCCCAAACCTTGATTTTGGGGGCGGACTTCCTACGCCGATCGGGAGTGGTATTGGATATGGGCTCCGGCGAATGGAGTTTCCACAAACAACCCACCGTTGCGGTGTCCGCAATTATGGAGAGAGCAGAGCTAAGTGTCGACCAAGAACGGCAACTAGCGACCCTTGTGGAAGGGGCCTTCAGGGACGTTCCCGAAGGTATTGGGTGTACCCAGTTGGTGGAACATAAGATTAGGACGTCGTCTGAACTGATGAAACAGAGGTATTACCCGGTATCCGGAGGATATGCTCAAGAACGAAGTCATCGAAAAATCGAACAGTCCGTGGGCCTCACCGATCGTCATGGTCAAGAAGAAGGACGGATTCTGCGTTGACTTCCGGAAACTAAATAAAGTGACGGAAAGGGATGCGTATCCGCTCCCCTACATTACGTCCACCCTGGACAAGTTGAGAGATGCGAAGTTTTTATCTTCCTTGGACATCAAGTCCGCATATCGGCAGATTCCGATGGAGGAAAAATCGCGGCAATACACGGCCTTCACGGTCCCAAATAGGGGTCTCTTTCAGTTTAAAAGGATGCCTTTTGGGTTGCATAACGCACCAGCAACGTGGCAGCGATTTATAGACACGGTACTAGGCCCCGACCTAGAACCACATGTATTTGTATACCTCGATGACATCATCGTGGTTACGAATCAATTCGATAAACACCTCGAAGTACTAAAGGAAGTATTCATGCGTCTCCGGGAAGCTGGTTTAAAACCACCGTTCGAAGGTATGAATGTGGATGGAGAGAGTGAGGCACCGAGGGAGGCTGCCAGTGCATTGGATGTGATTCCCTTTGCCCTGGTAGCCGATCAACGAGACAGCGGATCGACGGAACCGGCACACGTACCAGTGGACCAAAACCCACCCGCTCCATAAGAGACTGGCCAGCGGGACGTGGCATCGCGATTGAGGGGAGAAGGCAGCAGCAGGCAAACTCACCAGCGAGTATGTACCCACCCGCCCACGGATGACTGGCAAGCGGGAGGTGTTACCTCGATCGAGGGGATGCCGCTGTATATGAATATACGAATACCAGCAAACACGGAATGCGTGCCGATGCCGGGTCCGACGATCACGTGTGAGAGAGTGGGACGCACGATCCAGTGGTGAGATCGAGGTGCGTCGTGTGCGTGTGAATTGTGTTGTGAGTGTGAGTAGACAAAGGAATGATGTCCGAAGTATGTGTGGTATGCGTGAAATGTATGGAATGTGGGGAATGCATGGAATGTGTGTGAATGCGGACGAGTGGTGGAAACCGGCATTCTTAGCTTAACCGAGTAAGGGACACCACGTCCCAGAGTTAGTCCGCGAGGAAAAAAAATAAAACAAAGGAAACACATATATACATAGAGTTGGAGACAGGAAAGCGGGAACGAAGAATAAGTTATACAAAGGAACAAAGGAAAAGACATACAAGAAGAGACGACACATCGGACCCCCGAAGGAAAGGGAAGATTAAAAAGGGACGAGGACGACGGAGAACAAGAAGACACCGAGGACAACGGGAGCAACAAAACAAAGAGAAAACGGATAAGTACCCCGTTGTGGGATTTTTGATATTTTTTTTGGTTTCTTGGGGAGTGCATCGTACGGTGCAAATATATATATATATCGAGAGATATATATATGTATAGGCGCGTTGTGCAGTGCACCCCGCAGTAGAGAGTAGTTTAAGTGGTGCGTGGGGAGACTCCGAGGGAGCCCCAAGTATATACATATAGCAAGTGGTAGGGCGTAGCGTCCAAAAAGAGAGCAGAAGGGTCGCGTAAGGTCCCGTTCGTCGCAAGGAGTTTAGGGTAGAGATACCCACCGGTTCGCGACACAAAGGTCGCTTCGCGAGTTGACCCGTTAAGTTTCGGTACCGAGCCGGTACCGCGCGATTGTGTTGGCGGAGTACTCGGGGTCGCCCGGTACCCGTACCCTCTTTGTGTGTGTGATCGTATTGTCCATCTGTGTGGGGACAGTTGGCCACCGAGCCCAAGCGTGTAGCTGGGTGAAAGTCAGTCCCGAGGGGTTGACGTGAGGGCGGAGGTCCGGAAGGATCGACGCGGATATCGGTTTCCCCTGATACTTCAGGGAGGAGGATATATATATACCGGGCGGGGTATATATATATACATACACAAAGAGTGAAGGTTTCGGTACGTATATATATATACATATATATACGTATCATCGGGTTTCGTCGTTCCTGACGAAAGACGACGTGGCGCCCACTTCCTTCGGGAATTTTGGGAGTTTTTTTGGAAATTTGGTTGTGGAACCCACCCCAGCTGAGTCGGCCGGCAGGGAGGTTTACTGGGACCACCCATTGTCGCCAGGTACGCGACAAAGTAAGTAAGTAGACATACATTTAGCAGTTGTAGCATTGCGTAACTCGGTTGTGTTATTTTCGTGCGAAATCCCATTTCACTTGAGTCTTAAAGATTGATTTGAAGTTTTTCTTTATTTCTGCAAGGCAAATAGAGCCAATTTCAAGAAAAACTAAATCGATCATAGTGATTTTTAATTAGTTTTATGTTTTGACATTTTAACCCATGTCATGTTCATCTTTCAGCACTTCTGTAGACAACTCTTCTAGTCCATATTGAATTACTTTGAATGACCTTGATGTTGGAAGGCCACGTGTGAAAAACTGGATGTTTTTAGCACTAACCATGTTTCACAGCTTTTGGTGTGATTCAACACTTTCACAATTGATTATGATGCCGATGCTCATCTTTTAACAAAGTAATTGTCTATTTGGATGTCTCGAAGGAAAGCATGAACTTCATTCAGAGTTTTATGCAAAACACACACTGATGGTATTTTAGGTTTGTTTTTCTTTGATGTGGATGGAGTTATAATTTTGTTGCAATCAACGTCATTGTTGTCAGTACCGTTTAGGTGTAAGGGTGTGTAAAAATTACTGGTAGAGTATAGTTCTCTAGAACTCATGTTGTGCACTTTAATCTTTGAAGATACGTGGTCTTCAATGTTAGGTGAACGATCGCGTTTAGGAATTTTGGATTGTTGTGAACGAGCGCTTAAGAAAAGAAGACTTTCTCGGTCAAAGCTCCGAACAGAACTGAAAACACCAGCGACTTAAATGTGTTGATTTTCGAATCAACTACACTTTTTAGAAATAAAACACGAAAGCGAACTTAGTTCTTACTCTTAGGAGTTTATCGTTATTTCTGACTAGTTGACACGCTAACATTAATTGAGAACTGCTTCATGTTACTCATCAATTCGAATCCAATTCAAATGGAAAGCGCCACAGAATATGGATTAAAACATAATCTTTCAACAAATTAATAATTCTATAAAGCAAAGAGGCCTTCTGGGAAAGTGCCTGAAAGTTTTTTTTACTCAAACTATTATCTCTTCGTAATGCGAAAATCCTGTTTTACCTCTCCTCCTTTTATAGTAACCACAGCAGAGTTTTTCTGCTGAGATCACTTCACATAGATACCGTTATAGACGAAAAAAAAAATCAATTTTAAAAGCTTTTTAAGAACTTCACAAAGAATACACATATGTATGTATGTAAATAATAGCACAAAACGCACAAAATTAAAGCAACAAGAAGAAAATAATTGAATGAATTAAAAACATGAATATATAAATAGTGTGTTTGATACATCCTCCCCCTTTGACTCCAAAGTCAACAATTAGGCTGTCTTCTTGGATTTTCCTGTTCTCCCGATTGTCCTCAATGGTCTAGTATTGTGTTTGCCTCGAAAAAGGGTTATGTCTGAAACAATGATACCAAGTGAGATGGGTAGTGAATCATCTCTGGCAAACTCGTAACTGCTGGATCCGATCTTCCTAGTGATGACATAAGGACCATCTCATTACTTTATTACCAACATCTAAATGGGGTTTATGATTGTGATGGTGATTGACTTCCCTTGTCTACATTTTCTACATATTTCGATTCACTCCCAGTTGTAGGATAATTCATTTCTGCATTAGTCATCAAACGGCTTGTATATTCAATAGAATGTTCGTCAGGTCCCTCCCCCTGGAGTAACACAGTTCCAAGCGCATATTTACTGGCATCAGTTTTCAGGTAAAACGGCTTGGTGTGCTCTGCTTGCCTTAGAATTGGAGCGTTCGTTAAAAGGTTTTTTAGAGCTACAATTGTATTTCAATGTTCTTCTGTCCACGTCCAAGGAGTCCTCTTCTTGGTTAATTGACTTAGGGATTTTGCTATATCAGCAAATCCAGGAATAAATCTCCTATACCATAAACACATCTGTAGGAACGATAAAACTTGTTTTACGTTGCGTGGTTCTGGTCGATCTTTAATAGCTGAAACTTTATCAGGGTCCACGGCAATTCCACTTGAACTCATAGTGTCCCAAATATTTGACTTTTGACTTTTATTTTTGTTAAGCTGAAGTTCAAAGGCTAAGAGTTTCTGGAGAACTTTGTGAAGATCTTCTAGATGTTGACCAAAGATTAAGGAGCAGATAATTAATAATAGTATAATAATATTAATGGCGGCGCTACAGTCCGAGGTGGACCTGGGTCTAGCTTCTGAGCACCCACTCGTGTTGTGCGTGCTATTGTTCTCTCACGAGTGGAGGGGACCTGCAGTTTAATGCCGACTCCGAACGGCGAGATTGAGCAGCTATTTCTAGACAGTTATACTCTTTGAGCATTGTCAGTGACTCGAAAGAGGTGGAGCCGTGAAAAAAATGTTTGATGTTTTTTTTCGAGATTCGAACCGGCGACCTCGAGCGTAGGAGTCGACGCACCTACCCACTACGCCACGGCGCCCACGGAGCAGATAATTATATCATCTAAATAAGCAAATATGCAATTATCTCCTAGTCCGGTGCGAAATTTACCGATAAACCTTTTGAAAGTTGCAGCCGCTTTGCGAAGTCCAAAAGGCATGCGGTTGAATTTGAACATCCCAAAAGCGGTAATGAATGATGCTTAAGTTGGTCATTTTTATGAACCCCTGACTGCATATCAGGAGTTGATGTAAATTTCATATTCTTTGCCTCGTGTAGTAGATCGTTAATTCGGGAGAGTCGGTCTGGTATAGTTATTGCATTAAGTTAACGATAATCAATGCAAGCTCGGATACCTCCTTCTTTCTTCGAAACCATTACGACTGGTGCCGCCCACGGTGATTTGCATTCCTCTATTATTTGATCATCTGGCATCTTCTTGATTTTTGATTTTAACTGGGCTTTCTTTGCTGGAGGCAATCTGTATGGTTGTTGAAAAATAGGATCATGATTTGCGGTGTTAATACGATGAACTGCATATGGAGTGGCTTTCTGAGGTGCTTCCAATACTTTCGCATTATTTTTGAGCAAATGATCAAGTCGCTCTTTTTCCCTTGTGTTCTGATCCATCTGAATGTTTTTCAAATTGCACATCAATAGAATATAGAGGTAGAAAATCTTCTTCTATGTATTCTTTTTCATCAATTTGTTTCATAGTCTCAATGAAATAAAGGTGCTTTGGTTTTTTTAGAGTAACTTATGGAGGAGGTATGGCATCTTTGAAAATAGCTTGAATCGAATGCAGAGAATAGTCATTTTTACGGGTGTCATAGCTTTATACCAACCGGTATGTTGGGACTTAAGCAATTGGACTTAACTTCTTATATTGTGAGAAGAGTTTTGGATTTGCTTTAGTACTTCTGGGGAAGAATCAGTCAGTCTCTTTTTCATACTCTTACCGGTTATCATTGGAGTTTTTTCGCAAGCATGTTGTATAGTGCTTAGATTAATATCCAATGGGTTTGAAAATTAAATTTACGGTCGGGATCATCCTCGAAAAACCAATATTTTTGACCCATGTTTAATACAATATCACCTTGTTGGACAAGATCTGCTCCGATCAAAGTACGGTTTTTTGCTGCATTGGGGAGAGATATAAATCTTATCTTCAAGTTTCTTCCACCAATAAATATTCTGCATATTGTTGAGATTACTATTTCTTCAGTTGTTGACCCATCCGCTAGTGTTATATCAGCCTATACCTTTTGGAAAACACACTTTGTTTCTCTAAGGAGCTTATTAAGTGTGACGCTTGTTACACTCGTTCGTGCTGCGACAAAAGGTGCCTTTTCTACAACAAAAGGTGCAACGTTTTTCCAGTGTTCTCATTCTTTTCGTCTCTTTTCTGTCCTGATTAGAGGTAGCTGGATTTTTGGTTCCAGCAATTACCATTTGGACTTCTCAATTTCAGTTACATTTTTTAGCTTCTCCAGCATTATGTTTGTTGTAATATATGAATCAATAATTTCTTCATAGAAAAGTTTAAATATATAAGAAGTTTCTATATTATCAATCAATACGTTATTAATCTTTATGCTGCAATTATATATAAGGCTGGAACTTAGTCGGCTAAAAAATGGAAATACTGAAATGTATGAAAATACACCGAAGCAACCTGAAAATACTGAGTATTTCACAGGTGAAGATGAACTCGTTCGTGAAACTAACTGGGTGACAAAACGGCGACCGGGTAAAAAACGAAAAGCCGGTTCCTCACCAAAAATTATTAATAACAAGGAGAAAGACTGTCTAAGTCCAAATAAAAAAGAACGCAACCAAAGGAACGACCACCGCCGCCAATAAATGTACTCGGAATCATTGAATGCAAACAATTGCACTCTATCTTAGAGTCGACGCTACCATCCGAGTATAGAGTAACATCGCTTGGAAATGCATGGATGCATGGAAAATAAATGTAAAAGACTCCGACAGTTACAGATTACTTTCCCAAAAACTAAATGCGGAAAAAATTCAATGGTACACATACCAAAATAAATCCGAAGGACCCACTCGAGTCGTAGCTAGGGGATTGCATTCGACTTGCTTAAAAGATGACGTCATTGAAGATCTGAGAAACAAAGGTCTTAAAATTATAGAAGTTGCTAATATGTTATCGAAAAAGAAAGAAAACGCGAAAGATGCTAACTTTCGATAAACGTGAAAGTGTAGAAAAAATATATGAGATAAAAACAATCCTCAACATGGTTGTTAAAATTGAAGCTCTGCTTAGGAACACAACATCAATCCCACAATGTAAACGTTGCCAGGGATTTAACCACACTAAGGCGTACTGCCAAAATTAGCCACGATGTATTAAATGCGCCGGAAAACACTTAACGGAAGAGTGTAATGTAAGCAAGGGATCAGCGGCTACTTGTGTTAACTGTAAAGGAAAGCACCCTGCTAGCTATCGTGGTTGTGAAGTTACAAAAGAGCTTTAGAAGAGACGAGACAAAATAAAAGCAAAACTAAGTAAAATACCAAAATCAACAATGTGTGATATATCTGTTAAGTCGAAGACGAAACCAATAATAACGCGACGGAAGATTGTTAGTTCGAAAAAGGAAATTCAACCTGCCCCGTCGTTAACTGAAAAGATGAAAGCACAAGTAAAATCACCATATCTTGGAGGAAAAACATTCGCTCAAGCTGTGGCAGCCGCAAATGAAACTACTGCAGTTACAAATGGAAAAAATAGTGACCCATCTGACCCTGTGTCTCATATTTTCAACGTTATTTTGGAAAAACTTGAAGAGCAGGCAAAAACAAACAAACTTATTTTCGACAGACTTTGAAGACACGTGGTCTTCAATGTTAGGTGAACGATCGCGTTTAGGAATTTTGGATTGTTGTGAACGAGCGCTTAAGAAAAGAAGACTTTCTCGGTCAAAGCTCCGAACAGAACTGAAAACACCAGCGACTTAAATGTGTTGATTTTCGAATCAACTACACTTTTTAGAAATAAAACACGAAAGCGAACTTAGTTCTTACTCTTAGGAGTTTATCTTTATTTCTGACTAGTTGACACGCTAACATTAATTGAGAACTGCTTCATGTTACTCATCAATTCGAATCCAATTCAAATGGAAAGCGCCACAGAATATGGATTAAAACATAATCTTTCAACAAATTAATAATTCTATAAAGCAAAGAGGCCTTCTGGGAAAGTGCCTGAAAGTTTTTTTTACTCAAACTATTATCTCTTCGTAATGCGAAAATCCTGTTTTACCTCTCCTCCTTTTATAGTAACCACAGCAGAGTTTTTCTGCTGAGATCACTTCACATAGATACCGTTATAGACGAATTGGTTCAAAATAAATAAAGGAATACAAAAAAAAATCAATTTTAAAAGCTTTTTAAGAACTTCACGAAGAATACACATATGTATGTATGTAATTAATAGCACAAAACGCACAAAATTAAAGCAACAAGAAGAAAATAATTGAATGAATTAAAAACATGAATATATAAATAGTGTGTTTGATACATCCTCCCCCTTTGACTTCAAAGTCGCCTCGACGAGGTGTCAACAACTAGGCTGTCTTCTTGGATCTTCCTGTTCTCCTGATTGTCCTCAATGGTCTAGTATTGTGTTTGCCTCGAAAAACGGTTATGTCTGAAACAGTGATACCAAGTGAGATGGGTAGTGAATCATCTCTGGCAAACTCGTAACTGCTGGATCCGATCTTCCTAGTGATGACATAAGGACCATCTCATTACTTTATTACCAACATCTAAATGGGGTTTATGATTGTGATGGTGATTGTCTTCCCTTGTCTACATACTTTTTATTTCGATCTTGTTTGGCGGATGTCGGCTTCTTTGGCATTTCCATTGTGTCGGTAAGTGTTTTAAGGTAAGAAGTAATTTGTGGTACACAATTTTCGGATTCTGTAATTTTACGAACAACATGCTTTATATCGTCATATCGTCCAGAGTTTTAGTTCTCTTCCAAATGTTAGCAAAGCTGCAGAATATCCAGTGCTTTAGCATAATGATGTGTTCATAGAAAATCTGATTGCAGGTAGCCTCTGCGCCCATGTTGCACGGCAATCTAAGATTAAGATCTCTATTTTTTCTTCTCACAGAATTTGCTTCCGGGTGATAAATTGGAGTTAATATATGAGGCAAAATGTCAGCTTTTGCATAACTGCTGGTAACGCCTATACCTCGTCGGGGTAGTCCATAACGGAGAAATGCTTCGTCTATTAACAATTTTGCACATGCATCGGCTGTGGCTTCTCTAAGTTTGAACAGCTCAACCCATCTGCTGGCCAGATCTTCAATGATAAAAGTCCACTGGTATTAATCTTCAGTTGTTGGTAATGAAATAAATAAATAATCAATAGCAATAATTTTAAAGCGTTGACTGCTAGAAACGTTTTGAAGTAAAACGGCTGGTTTTAAATTGTTGTTTTTTAACGCTAACATTCCACATTTCCTCACGTGGTTAGCCATAGCCTTTCGCATTCTTGACCAAAAGTATCTACGAGCAATTCATCCAGTTCTACGTTCCACACCATAGTGCCTGGCAATGTGATCATCATGAAACGTTTTTAGAATGTATGGTCGCTCTTTCTCTGGCATAACAAGTTGCGCTTGCTCACATTCTGGTTCACTATCATTGTAACAGTATAAAATTCCATCATTTAGAACGTAGCCTCGTATAGTCCATCATATGAAATCATCGTCAGATTTTTCAATAGCGTTGATTATGTTCCTGAGATTTGGATCTTCCATTTGAGACTCACGCAATTCTTTTGCTCCTTTGTTTGGTAAATCAACCTTAAAAGAACACCGTTTTGGAGTGCTCTTTACATGGAGGTCTTGAGAGCATATCCGCAACGATATTGGTATGTCCAGGTTTGTACTCGATTTGGATGTTATATAGTTGTAACTGCAACTCCCATCTAGCCAATCTTCCAGTTGGTGTTTTTTTTTAATGTCATAAGCCTTTTCAGCGTTGATGTTTGGTTATTAAAGTTACTACCGAACCTTCAATATATCCACGAAACTTCTTGATGACCCAAACAATAGCCAAGGCTTCACGTTCAGTTGTAGGATAATTCGTTTCTGCATTAATCATCAAACGGCTTGTATATTCAATAGGATGTTCGTCAGGTCCCTCCCCCTGGAGTAACACAGCTCCAAGCGCGTATTTACTGGCATCAGTTTTCAGGTAAAACGGCTTGGTGTGCTCTGCTTGCCTTAGAATTGGAGCGTTCGTTAAAAGGTTTTTTAGAGCTACAATTGTATTTCAATGTTCTTCTGTCCACGTCCAAGGAGTCCTCTTCTTGGTTAATTGACTTAGGGATTTTGCTTTATCAGCAAATCCAGGAATAAATCTCCTATACCATAAAGACATCTGTAGGAACGATAAAACTTGTTTTACGTTGCGTGGTTCTGGTCGATCTTTAATAGCTGAAACTTTATCAGGGTCCACAGCAATTCCACTTGAACTCATACTGTCCCAAATATTTGACTTTTGACTTTTATTTTTGTTAAGCTGAAGTTCAAAGGCTAAGAGTTTCTGGAGAACTTTGTGAAGATCTTCTAGATGTTGACCAAAGATTAAGGAGCAGATAATTAATAATAGTATAATAATATTAATGGCGGCGCTACAGTCCGAGGTGGACCTGGGCCTAGCTTCTGAGCACCCACTCGTGTTGTGCGTGCTATTGTTCTCTCACGAGTGGAGGGGACCTGCAGTTTAATGCCGACTCCGAACGGCGAGATTGAGCAGCTATTTCTAGACAGTTATGCTCTTTGAGCATTGTCAGTGACTCGAAAGAGGTGGAGCCGTGAAAAAAATGTTTGATGTTTTTTTTCGAGATTCGAACCGGCGACCTCGAGCGTAGGAGTCGACGCACCTACCCACTACGCCACGGCGCCCACGGAGCAGATAATTATATCATCTAAATAAGCAAATATGCAATTATCTCCTAGTCCGGTGCGAAATTTACCGATAAACCTTTTGAAAGTTGCAGCCGCTTTGCGAAGTCCAAAAGGCATGCGGTTGAATTTGAACATCCCAAAAGCGGTAATGAATGATGCTTAAGTTGGTCATTTTTATGAACCCCTGACTGCATATCAGGAGTTGATGTAAATTTCATATTCTTTGCCTCGTGTAGTAGATCGTTAATTCGGGAGAGTCGGTCTGGTATAGTTATTGCATTAAGTTAACGATAATCAATGCAAGCTCGGATACCTCCTTCTTTCTTCGAAACCACTACGACTGGTGCCGCCCACGGTGATTCGCATTCCTCTATTATTTGATCATCTGGCATCTTCTTGATTTTTGATTTTAGCTGGGCTTTCTTTGCTGGAGGCAATCTGTATGGTTGTTGAAAAATAGGATCATGATTTGCGGTGTTAATACGATGAACTGCATATGGAGTGGCTTTCTGAGGTGCTTCCAATACTTTCGCATTATTTTTGAGCAAATGATCAAGTCGCTCTTTTTCCCTTGTGTTCTGATCCATCTGAATGTTTTTCAAATTGCACATCAATAGAATATAGAGGTAGAAAATCTTCTTCTATGTATTCTTTTTCATCAATTTGTTTCATAGTCTCAATGAAATAAAGGTGCTTTGGTTTTTTTAGAGTAACTTATGGAGGAGGTATGGCATCTTTGAAAATAGCTTGAATCGAATGCAGAGAATAGTCATTTTTACGGGTGTCATAGCTTTATACCAACCGGTATGTAGGGACTTAAGCAATTGGACTTAACTTCTTATATTGTGAGAAGAGTTTTGGATTTGCTTTAGTACTTCTGGGGAAGAATCAGTCAGTCTCTTTTTCATACTCTTACCGGTTATCATTGGAGTTTTTTCGCAAGCATGTTGTATAGTGCTTAGATTAATATCCAATGGGTTTGAAAATTAAATTTACGGTCGTGATCATCCTCGAAAAACCAATATTTTTGACCCATGTTTAATACAATACCACCTTGTTGGACAAGATCTGCTCCGATCAAAGTACGGTGCATTGGGGAGAGATATAAATCTTATCTTCAAGTTTCTTCCACTAATAATTGTATATTGTTGAGATTATTATTTCTTCAGTTGTTGACCCATCCGCTAGTTTTATATCAGCCTATACCTTTTGGAAAACACACTTTTTTTCTCTAAGGAGCTTATTTAGTGTGACGCTTGCTACACTCGTTCGTGCTGCGACAAAAGGTGCCTTTTCTACAACAAAAGGTACAACGTTTTTCCAGTGTTCTCATTCTTTGCGTCTCTTTTCTGTCCTGATTAGAGGTAGCTGGATTTTTGGTTCCAGCAATTACCATTTGGGCTTCTCAATTTCAGTTACATTTTTTAGCTTCTCCAGCATTATGTTTGTTGTAATATATGAATCAATAATTTCTTCATAGAAAAGTTTAAATATATAAGAAGTTTCTATATTATCAATCAATACGTTATTAATCTTTATGCTGCAATTATATATAAGGCTGGAACTTAGTCGGCTAAAAAATGGAAATACTGAAATGTATGAAAATACACCGAAGCAACCTGAAAATACTGAGTATTTCACAGGTGAAGATGAACTCGTTCGTGAAACTAACTGGGTGACAAAACGGCGACCGGGTAAAAAACGAAAAGTCGGTTCCTCACCAAAAATTATTAATAACAAGGAGAAAGACTGTCTAAGGCCAAATAAAAAAAAAAACGCAACCAAAGGAACGACCACCGCCGCCAATAAATGTACTCGGAATCATTGAATGCAAACAATTGCACTCTATCTTAGAGTCGACGCTACCATCCGAGTGTAGAGTAACATCGCTTGGAAATGCATGGATGCATGGAAAATAAATGTAAAAGACTCCGACAGTTACAGATTACTTTCCCAAAAACTAAATGCGGAAAAAATTCAATGGTATACATACCAAAATAAATCCGAAGGACCCACTCGAGTCGTAGCTAGGGGATTGCATTCGACTTGCTTAAAAGATGACGTCATTGAAGATCTGAGAAACAAAGGTCCTAAAATTATAGAAGTTGCTAATATTTTATCGAAAAAGAAAGAAAACGCGAAAGATGCTAACTTTCGATAAACGTGAAAGTGTAGAAAAAATATATGAGATAAAAACAATCCTCAACATGGTTGTTAAAATTGAAGCTCTGCTTAGGAACACAACATCAATCCCACAATGTAAACGTTGCCAGGGATTTAACCACACTAAGGCGTACTGCCAAAATTAGCCACGATGTATTAAATGCGCCGGAAAACACTTAACGGAAGAGTGTAATGTAAGCAAGGGATCAGCGGCTACTTGTGTTAACTGTAAAGGAAAGCACCCTGCTAGCTATCGTGGTTGTGAAGTTACAAAAGAGCTTTAGAAGAGACGAGACAAAATAAAAGCAAAACTAAGTAAAATACCAAAATCAACAATGTGTGATATATCTGTTAAGTCGAAGACGAAACCAATAATAACGCGACGGAAGATTGTTAGTTCGAAAAAGGAAATTCAACCTGCCCCGTCGTTAACTGAAAAGATGAAAGCACAAGTAAAATCACCATATCTTGGAGGAAAAACATTCGCTCAAGCTGTGGCAGCCGCAAATGAAACTACTGCAGTTACAAATGGAAAAAATAGTGACCCATCTGACCCTGTGTCTCATATTTTCAACGTTATTTTGGAAAAACTTGAAGAGCAGGCAAAAACAAACAAACTTATTTTCGACAGACTTTGAAGACACGTGGTCTTCAATGTTAGGTGAACGATCGCGTTTAGGAATTTTGGATTGTTGTGAACGAGCGCTTAAGAAAAGAAGACTTTCTCGGTCAAAGCTCCGAACAGAACTGAAAACACCAGCGACTTAAATGTGTTGATTTTCGAATCAACTACACTTTTTAGAAATAAAACACGAAAGCGAACTTAGTTCTTACTCTTAGGAGTTTATCTTTATTTCTGACTAGTTGACACGCTAACATTAATTGAGAACTGCTTCATGTTACTCATCAATTCGAATCCAATTCAAATGGAAAGCGCCACAGAATATGGATTAAAACATAATCTTTCAACAAATTAATAATTCTATAAAGCAAAGAGGCCTTCTGGGAAAGTGCCTGAAAGTTTTTTTTACTCAAACTATTATCTCTTCGTAATGCGAAAATCCTGTTTTACCTCTCCTCCTTTTATAGTAACCACAGCAGAGTTTTTCTGCTGAGATCACTTCACATAGATACCGTTATAGACGAATTGGTTCAAAATAAATAAAGGAATACAAAAAAAAATCAATTTTAAAAGCTTTTTAAGAACTTCACGAAGAATACACATATGTATGTATGTAATTAATAGCACAAAACGCACAAAATTAAAGCAACAAGAAGAAAATAATTGAATGAATTAAAAACATGAATATATAAATAGTGTGTTTGATACATCCTCCCCCTTTGACTTCAAAGTCGCCTCGACGAGGTGTCAACAACTAGGCTGTCTTCTTGGATCTTCCTGTTCTCCTGATTGTCCTCAATGGTCTAGTATTGTGTTTGCCTCGAAAAACGGTTATGTCTGAAACAGTGATACCAAGTGAGATGGGTAGTGAATCATCTCTGGCAAACTCGTAACTGCTGGATCCGATCTTCCTAGTGATGACATAAGGACCATCTCATTACTTTATTACCAACATCTAAATGGGGTTTATGATTGTGATGGTGATTGTCTTCCCTTGTCTACATACTTTTTATTTCGATCTTGTTTGGCGGATGTCGGCTTCTTTGGCATTTCCATTGTGTCGGTAAGTGTTTTAAGGTAAGAAGTAATTTTGGGTACACAATTTTCGGATTCTGTAATTTTACGAACAACATGCTTTATATCGTCATATCGTCCAGAGTTTTAGTTCTCTTCCAAATGTTAGCAAAGCTGCAGAATATCCAGTGCTTTAGCATAATGATGTGTTCATAGAAAATCTGATTGCAGGTAGCCTCTGCGCCCATGTTGCACGGCAATCTAAGATTAAGATCTCTATTTTTTCTTCTCACAGAATTTGCTTCCGGGTGATAAATTGGAGTTAATATATGAGGCAAAATGTCAGCTTTTGCATAACTGCTGGTAACGCCTATACCTCGTCGGGGTAGTCCATAACGGAGAAATGCTTCGTCTATTAACAATTTTGCACATGCATCGGCTGTGGCTTCTCTAAGTTTGAACAGCTCAACCCATCTGCTGGCCAGATCTTCAATGATAAAAGTCCACTGGTATTAATCTTCAGTTGTTGGTAATGAAATAAATAAATAATCAATAGCAATAATTTTAAAGCGTTGACTGCTAGAAACGTTTTGAAGTAAAACGGCTGGTTTTAAATTGTTGTTTTTTAACGCTAACATTCCACATTTCCTCACGTGGTTAGCCATAGCCTTTCGCATTCTTGACCAAAAGTATCTACGAGCAATTCATCCAGTTCTACGTTCCACACCATAGTGCCTGGCAATGTGATCATCATGAAACGTTTTTAGAATGTATGGTCGCTCTTTCTCTGGCATAACAAGTTGCGCTTGCTCACATTCTGGTTCACTATCATTGTAACAGTATAAAATTCCATCATTTAGAACGTAGCCTCGTATAGTCCATCATATGAAATCATCGTCAGATTTTTCAATAGCGTTGATTATGTTCCTGAGATTTGGATCTTCCATTTGAGACTCACGCAATTCTTTTGCTCCTTTGTTTGGTAAATCAACCTTAAAAGAACACCGTTTTGGAGTGCTCTTTACATGGAGGTCTTGAGAGCATATCCGCAACGATATTGGTATGTCCAGGTTTGTACTCGATTTGGATGTTATATAGTTGTAACTGCAACTCCCATCTAGCCAATCTTCCAGTTGGTGTTTTTTTTTAATGTCATAAGCCTTTTCAGCGTTGATGTTTGGTTATTAAAGTTACTACCGAACCTTCAATATATCCACGAAACTTCTTGATGACCCAAACAATAGCCAAGGCTTCACGTTCAGTTGTAGGATAATTCGTTTCTGCATTAATCATCAAACGGCTTGTATATTCAATAGGATGTTCGTCAGGTCCCTCCCCCTGGAGTAACACAGCTCCAAGCGCGTATTTACTGGCATCAGTTTTCAGGTAAAACGGCTTGGTGTGCTCTGCTTGCCTTAGAATTGGAGCGTTCGTTAAAAGGTTTTTTAGAGCTACAATTGTATTTCAATGTTCTTCTGTCCACGTCCAAGGAGTCCTCTTCTTGGTTAATTGACTTAGGGATTTTGCTTTATCAGCAAATCCAGGAATAAATCTCCTATACCATAAAGACATCTGTAGGAACGATAAAACTTGTTTTACATTGCGTGGTTCTGGTCGATCTTTAATAGCTGAAACTTTATCAGGGTCCACAGCAATTCCACTTGAACTCATACTGTCCCAAATATTTGACTTTTGACTTTTATTTTTGTTAAGCTGAAGTTCAAAGGCTAAGAGTATCTGGAGAACTTTGTGAAGATCTTCTAGATGTTGACCAAAGATTAAGGAGCAGATAATTAATAATAGTATAATAATATTAATGGCGGCGCTACAGTCCGAGGTGGACCTGGGCCTAGCTTCTGAGCACCCACTCGTGTTGTGCGTGCTATTGTTCTCTCACGAGTGGAGGGGACCTGCAGTTTAATGTCGACTCCGAACGGCGAGATTGAGCTCGAAAGAGGTGGAGCCGTGAAAAAAATGTTTGATGTTTTTTTCGAGATTCGAACCGACGACCTCGAGCGTAGGAGTCGACGCACCTACCCACTACGCCACGGCGCCCACGGAGCAGATAATTATATCATCTAAATAAGCAAATATGCAATTATCTCCTAGTCCGGTGCGAAATTTACCGATAAACCTTTTGAAAGTTGCAGCCGCGTTGAGAAGTCCAAAAGGCATGCGGTTGAATTTGAACATCCCAAAAGCGGTAATGAATGATGCTTTAAGTTGGTCATTTTTATGAACCCCTGACTGCATATCAGGAGTTGATGTAAATTTCATATTCTTTGCCTCGTGTAGTAGATCGTTAATTCGGGAGAGTCGGTCTGGTATAGTTATTGCATTAAGTTAACGATAATCAATGCAAGCTCGGATACCTCCTTCTTTCTTCGAAACCACTACGACTGGTGCCGCCCACGGTGATTCGCATTCCTCTATTATTTGATCATCTGGCATCTTCTTGATTTTTGATTTTAGCTGGGCTTTCTTTGCTGGAGGCAATCTGTATGGTTGTTGAAAAATAGGATCATGATTTGCGGTGTTAATACGATGAACTGCATATGGAGTGGCTTTCTGAGGTGCTTCCAATACTTTCGCATTATTTTTGAGCAAATGATCAAGTCGCTCTTTTTCCCTTGTGTTCTGATCCATCTGAATGTTTTTCAAATTGCACATCAATAGAATATAGAGGTAGAAAATCTTCTTCTATGTATTCTTTTTCATCAATTTGTTTCATAGTCTCAATGAAATAAAGGTGCTTTGGTTTTTTTAGAGTAACTTATGGAGGAGGTATGGCATCTTTGAAAATAGCTTGAATCGAATGCAGAGAATAGTCATTTTTACGGGTGTCATAGCTTTATACCAACCGGTATGTAGGGACTTAAGCAATTGGACTTAACTTCTTATATTGTGAGAAGAGTTTTGGATTTGCTTTAGTACTTCTGGGGAAGAATCAGTCAGTCTCTTTTTCATACTCTTACCGGTTATCATTGGAGTTTTTTCGCAAGCATGTTGTATAGTGCTTAGATTAATATCCAATGGGTTTGAAAATTAAATTTACGGTCGTGATCATCCTCGAAAAACCAATATTTTTGACCCATGTTTAATACAATACCACCTTGTTGGACAAGATCTGCTCCGATCAAAGTACGGTGCATTGGGGAGAGATATAAATCTTATCTTCAAGTTTCTTCCACTAATAATTGTATATTGTTGAGATTATTATTTCTTCAGTTGTTGACCCATCCGCTAGTTTTATATCAGCCTATACCTTTTGGAAAACACACTTTTTTTCTCTAAGGAGCTTATTTAGTGTGACGCTTGCTACACTCGTTCGTGCTGCGACAAAAGGTGCCTTTTCTACAACAAAAGGTACAACGTTTTTCCAGTGTTCTCATTCTTTGCGTCTCTTTTCTGTCCTGATTAGAGGTAGCTGGATTTTTGGTTCCAGCAATTACCATTTGGGCTTCTCAATTTCAGTTACATTTTTTAGCTTCTCCAGCATTATGTTTGTTGTAATATATGAATCAATAATTTCTTCATAGAAAAGTTTAAATATATAAGAAGTTTCTATATTATCAATCAATACGTTATTAATCTTTATGCTGTAATTATATATAAGGCTGGAACTTAGTCGGCTAAAAAATGGAAATACTGAAATGTATGAAAATACACCGAAGCAACCTGAAAATACTGAGTATTTCACAGGTGAAGATGAACTCGTTCGTGAAACTAACTGGGTGACAAAACGGCGACCGGGTAAAAAACGAAAAGTCGGTTCCTCACCAAAAATTATTAATAACAAGGAGAAAGACTGTCTAAGTCCAAATAAAAAAGAACGCAACCAAAGGAACGACCACCGCCGCCAATAAATGTACTCGGAATCATTGAATGCAAACAATTGCACTCTATCTTAGAGTCGACGCTACCATCCGAGTGTAGAGTAACATCGCTTGGAAATGCATGGATGCATGGAAAATAAATGTAAAAGACTCCGACAGTTACAGATTACTTTCCCAAAAACTAAATGCGGAAAAAATTCAATGGTATACATACCAAAATAAATCCGAAGGACCCACTCGAGTCGTAGCTAGGGGATTGCATTCGACTTGCTTAAAAGATGACGTCATTGAAGATCTGAGAAACAAAGGTCTTAAAATTATAGAAGTTGCTAATATGTTATCGAAAAAGAAAGAAAACGCGAAAGATGCTAACTTTCGATAAACGTGAAAGTGTAGAAAAAATATATGAGATAAAAACAATCCTCAACATGGTTGTTAAAATTGAAGCTCTGCTTAGGAACACAACATCAATCCCACAATGTAAACGTTGCCAGGGATTTAACCACACTAAGGCGTACTGCCAAAATTAGCCACGATGTATTAAATGCGCCGGAAAACACTTAACGGAAGAGTGTAATGTAAGCAAGGGATCAGCGGCTACTTGTGTTAACTGTAAAGGAAAGCACCCTGCTAGCTATCGTGGTTGTGAAGTTACAAAAGAGCTTTAGAAGAGACGAGACAAAATAAAAGCAAAACTAAGTAAAATACCAAAATCAACAATGTGTGATATATCTGTTAAGTCGAAGACGAAACCAATAATAACGCGACGGAAGATTGTTAGTTCGAAAAAGGAAATTCAACCTGCCCCGTCGTTAACTGAAAAGATGAAAGCACAAGTAAAATCACCATATCTTGGAGGAAAAACATTCGCTCAAGCTGTGGCAGCCGCAAATGAAACTACTGCAGTTACAAATGGAAAAAATAGTGACCCATCTGACCCTGTGTCTCATATTTTCAACGTTATTTTGGAAAAACTTGAAGAGCAGGCAAAAACAAACAAACTTATTTTCGACAGACTTTGAAGACACGTGGTCTTCAATGTTAGGTGAACGATCGCGTTTAGGAATTTTGGATTGTTGTGAACGAGCGCTTAAGAAAAGAAGACTTTCTCGGTCAAAGCTCCGAACAGAACTGAAAACACCAGCGACTTAAATGTGTTGATTTTCGAATCAACTACACTTTTTAGAAATAAAACACGAAAGCGAACTTAGTTCTTACTCTGACTAGTTGACACGCTAACATTAATTGAGAACTGCTTCATGTTACTCATCAATTCGAATCCAATTCAAATGGAAAGCGCCACAGAATATGGATTAAAACAAAATCTTTCAACAAATTAATAATTCTATAAAGCAAAGAGGCCTTCTGGGAAAGTGCCTGAAAGTTTTTTTTTACTCAAACTATTATCTCTTCGTAATGCGAAAATCCTGTTTTACCTCTCCTCCTTTTATAGTAACCACAGCAGAGTTTTTCTGCTGAGATCACTTCACATAGATACCGTTATAGACGAAAAAAAAATCAATTTTAAAAGCTTTTTAAGAACTTCACAAAGAATACACATATGTATGTATGTAAATAATAGCACAAAACGCACAAAATTAAAGCAACAAGAAGAAAATAATTGAATGAATTAAAAACACGAATATATAAATAGTGTGTTTGATACATCCTCCCCCTTTGACTCCAAAGTCAACAATTAGGCTGTCTTCTTGGATTTTCCTGTTCTCCCGATTGTCCTCAATGGTCTAGTATTGTGTTTGCCTCGAAAAAGGGTTATGTCTGAAACAATGATACCAAGTGAGATGGGTAGTGAATCATCTCTGGCAAACTCGTAACTGCTGGATCCGATCTTCCTAGTGATGACATAAGGACCATCTCATTACTTTATTACCAACATCTAAATGGGGTTTATGATTGTGATGGTGATTGACTTCCCTTGTCTACATTTTCTACATATTTCGATTCACTCCCAGTTGTAGGATAATTCATTTCTGCATTAGTCATCAAACGGCTTGTATATTCAATAGGATGTTCGTCAGGTCCCTCCCCCTGGAGTAACACAGTTCCAAGCGCATATTTACTGGCATCAGTTTTCAGGTAAAACGGCTTGGTGTGCTCTGCTTGCCTTAGAATTGGAGCGTTCGTTAAAAGGTTTTTTAGAGCTACAATTGTATTTCAATGTTCTTCTGTCCTAGTCCAAGGAGTCCTCTTCTTGGTTAATTGACTTAGGGATTTTGCTATATCAGCAAATCCAGGAATAAATCTCCTATACCATAAACACATCTGTAGGAACGATAAAACTTGTTTTACGTTGCGTGGTTCTGGTCGATCTTTAATAGCTGAAACTTTATCAGGGTCCACAACAATTCCACTTGAACTCATAGTGTCCCAAATATTTGACTTTTGAACAGCAATAGCGGAATTTATTTTTGTTAACCTGAAGTTCAAAGGCTAAGAGTTTCTGGAGAACTTTGTGAAGATCTTCTAGTTGTTGATCAAAGATTAAGGAGCAGATAATTAATAATAGTATAATAATAATAAGTGAGCGCCGTGGCCATGTGGGTTCGTGCGTCGACCCATGCGCATTATACTTTTACAGTCTAGGTTCGATTCCAAGTTCAGACAAACAATTTAAAAAAAAAAAATTGTTCACAGCTCCACCTCTTTCGAGTCACTGACAATGCTCAAAGAGTATAACAGTCTAGAAAAAGCTTTTCAGTCTCGCCGTTCGGAGTCGGCATTGAACTGTAGGTCCCCTCCACTCGTGAGAGAACAATAGCACGCACAACACGAGTGGTTGCTAAGAAGCTAGGCCCAGGTCCACCTCGGACTGTAGCGCCGTCATTATTATTATTATAATATATAATAATAATAATAATAATAATAATAATAATAATGGCGGCGCTACAGTCCGGGGTGGACCTGGGCCTAGCTTCTATATAATAATAGTATAATATAATAATATATAATATATAATAATAATGGCGGCGCTACCGTTATTATTATAATATACTAGCAAATCCGGCGAACTCCGTTTCGCCATCAGATGGCTTCGTTTTTTGTAACATTTCGTTTGAGGATTAAAAGATGAAGAAAAATTATTTTTTTTTTTAATTATGAAAAGGAAAAATTTTATTTCATTTCACAACGGTAATGAATTCATTTGGATTACAAAAATGAAGTGTAATTTGGTTGAACTTCTCTAAGTAAGAAATGAAAGTGAATCCAAAGTAAATACTGAATCGAAGCGTTATACGTGTCCGCAAATTATTCGTTTCATTGAAGTGCTCTTTGGTAAACCACATTTTTTGTTTTTTGGTCTGACGTTAACACAAACAAAGCGGATGGTTTCCCAACTCGTGAACACGCAACGTATAGCTGCCCATGTGAAAAACAATGATTTTCTAAATTTATCCCGCAAACACTAAGCGATTGGCCTTGTGACTTGTTAATTGTCATTGCGAACGCAAGGCGAACCGGAAATTGCAATCGTTTGAAGTCAAACGGAAGATCAGTCGGAATCATTGGTATTCGAGGAATACATACATTTTCACCTGCGTTCTTTCCGTTAATAATGGTTGCCTCAATCAAATTCGGCATAAGTCTTTTCACCGCAAATCGAGTACCGTTGCAAAGTCGCGGTGGTTTCAAATTACGCAATATCATAATAACTGAACCAACTTTGAGTTGCAAGTTATGTGGTGGAAATCCTGGTAACTCCAGAGAGTTCAAAAACTCCGTTGGATAATTTACTACATTATCGGGATTTGTTATGGAATCAACGGATTTGTATGTCACCAAATCGCCAGCGATTTTTGATTGAATGGTGAAATTCAGTGCGTGTACATCATTATTATTTGCGGCGAGAATTGCTCGTTGACTTAACCAAGCATAATTCTGATAATTCTCACTAATGTTTGGGAAAACATTTTCAATAAGAGCTAATTGAGAGTCTACAAATCGGCAAAAGTCGTTGGTAAGAGTAATTAGTCCAGTTGTTGCATCAACTGGGACTTTTCCATTTCCAACAGCTAACAATTGTTTGGAAAATTGTGCAGCACTTTGATCATTTTGAAGTTGAACTCTCTATTAGTGGTTAGCGATAATGTTTTTACGTTATTCCACAAAGGTGATGCCTTCAGGCAAGCATTCAATTCATCTGCTGGCGTTCCACGGGGAATTACTGGCAACGTCTGCCTGAAATCGCCTGCCAACAATATCATCAAGCCGCCAAAGATCTTGTTATTCTTCAAGTGATTTCTTATGTGCCATTGTGCACTCATCCCAAACAATGAGCTTGCATTGCATCAACAATTTTCCCATTGCACTGGATCGGGAAATATTGCATGTTGGAGTATCAATTGTGTTTAAATTGAATGGCAACTTAAGCGCAGAATGTGCAGTACGACCGCCATCTAGAAGAGTCGTCGCAATTCCAGATGATGCTAACGCCAAAGCTATGTCACATCTTGATCGAATAGTGGCCAAAATCAATGAAATGACAAATGTTTTCCCTGTTCCTCCAGGTGCGTCCAGGAAGAATAGACCACCAGTATTATAGTCCACCGCTTGCATTAATGTTTCGTATACTTGTTTTTGCTGTTCATTCAGCAACGGTACATTATTTCGAACGAATTCCTGCAATGTATCAACATTGTATTGCAGCTCTCGATTTAATTCTTGGTTGAATGCATCGTGCATCGATCGATTTGGCGCAATCATTCCTACTTCAATCAGTAGCTTGTTTGCAATAGTCAAGCATTGATCCTCAATCAGAATCAATCCTTCATTGTAGATTTCATCGGTTATTTGCATGTCGGGATTATTCGTTCGAATGCGCAAGCGATGCAAGATATCTTCACATATGTCGTCTTTGTATTTGTTCCATAACTGAATTGGTTGTGAAGGGAAACATGTGGTGATGATAATTGCGAACAGCGTTCGTATTTGGTACGCATTTGATGAAACAACTGAATCCGCAAGTGTTAAATCCCAATGAGAATCGTTCTCCAGCAAACCCAATAGTAAACATGCTTCTCGATATGTTTGGCATTGGTGGCCATTCACAGTTTTCAAATGCGCAAATGATTTTGGTCCACGTACATTTACCAACAGAAGTCGCAAATAAAAACATTCATAATTTCTAGGATGAACATTATACATGCGACCTAGCGCATCAGTGGAAAACACCTGTGGCCAATCTGGAACTGGGGTTCCTTGTTTGCGACGTTGTAATTTCTTTGTTGATTGATTCCAAGTGTAATACTTGGGCATTTCAACGTACATCAGCGTCGCTGCGAATGGATCTGCTTCACACATTGCAAAGAAGCTAATCAACGTTATCGATGGTGGTCTCTCAGCTCGTTGTGCAGCATTAGCCTCAGTGAAGTTAACTCTTTGTCCATTTTCCAATTGCACTGCTAAATGTACAACTGTGGGATATCTTTCATGAATTTGAAATGACAATAATCGCCACAGTGCTTCATTAGTACTGACGTATCTGCCCATTTGGAAGTTGCTGATTTCGTCATTCGCATTTCCGACGCAATACCAAACACAGCCATGTCGCTGCCTTTTGAGACGTACTTGCACAAATATTTGACTGATTTGGCCAAATAACAACTCTCAACGTTCGCATGTGTTTCGAAAATTCGTGATAGCAGCGGGCAATATGGTACAATGAATTCATTTCCGATCTCAATCTCTTGATTCTGAACTTTAACTTTGATAGTTCGACCATTATCTTCTTTTGAACGCCGACGATAAACAGGATATCCATCGTTCCCTGTGACTGTTTCAGCAACTAACGGTCGCGGATATCGTTTTGTGCAGTTTCCATCAGCCATGCAAGGCACCGCACGGTCCATGCACCATCTGTGTCGTCACAATGTCGTGTAAATGGGGATCAGTGACTGGATCAGGAATTTCAGCTGATATGATGTCATCCACTTCATTTGAATGTAATTTGTTCAGCAACCGAATTAGGATATGAGCATGCGGTAGTCCACGCTTCTGCCATTCCACCGAGTACATATAACAACGTGTGTCACCAAAAACTCGATACTTAGTAAGCACATCCATCATAACCTTGAGTTTTTCCTGAAATACTCTGGCGATTATGTCATGGCGATCTAGCGGTTTTTGGCCCGGGTCCAACTCACGTTCAATTTCCGTCCACTTCGGATTGCATGTAAACGTAATAAATAAATCCGGAGTTCCATAATTTCGTACGTACGTCATAGCGTCTTGAGCGTATTCGTGCATGTGGTGTGAGCTTCCGATATAAGATGATGGGAGAATCGTCAGGCGTCCAATATTCTGAACATTACCATCTGAATGAATAGCATCACGCAAGTGTATATAGTCCTCAGATCGTAGCTTTGCCTTATTGAATGGGATGAACGCTAAACGTTCGGTCTCGACTTTGACATACATGTCGACAGCGAATTGCTGGAATAACCGACGGCACTTCAGAATGACATTCTCCTCATGTGTTCGAATCATCATACGATACGCATAGTAATTCATTGCGTTTAGATTTTTGTTCGTTGATACGCCTGAAAATGCAAAATTAAATGGATTGTTAACGGAAACCAATAATAGCAATAATTAGTGTGTGAATAATGTACCTGTAATTGGATCGACCATCTTCAACGTGATGTCGTATCCGTCTTGCCCTTGCCAATAAATGATTGGATATTGTAACGTTTACACGATGTATGATATTGCTTCTTCGCTGAACGACAATGTCTCGTGATTTAGTTGGATCGCCAACAATAATTGCAGCAACATCATCAACGGTGGGTGCATTGAATCTTCGCACATGTTCACCTGTTGGGGTACGATCCGCTCTTATGACAAATTTGTGTAAATTTGTAACTGTTGTGTTCCCTGTATATTGCACCGCACATTCAGCTGATCCACCATCGACGAAATGAAATATATTTGCAGAAATTGATGCGGTTCATCTGGTGTTGGCACCATTGAACCATGCAAATGATATATTTGTCCTTGTATCTGTAATTGCAAACAATCATTTGTTGAAGAATACGGTGTGACTTCTGATCGTGTGATGGTGTAGTGTGTGGTGTATGTGTAGTTGTTATGTGTTGCAATTGACTGTGTTGGTGTGATTGATTGGTGTGAGTAATTGGTTGTGTGTGTTGTATCTTTTACCTTGCAAGTCGGCATGAAGCCGCCTTCTCGAATGATATTAGCTCCAAAGGAAGTCATGCGAAAGAAGTTATTGTATTCAAGGATGCGTTGAAGAAAATGGTTGGAACCGGGATCACTTCCATTGAATAATGGTTTCAGTGGCTGTGGTGGTGTAAGTAATGGATCCAGTTTGACTTTTCTACTTGCGCAGTACAATCCAGCCGTTTCTCGTTTGAACTTTAACGCATTGCAATATCGGCATACAGTCGTCATTGGTCCAATATCTAAATTGTCATCATCACTGTAGTTTGCAGTGGGATCATATTGGAATGCCAAGCGATTGTATGATGCCAATGATCTTCGTGTGCTCACGCGTTGTCTCAATCGGGCATTTTCTCTTATTATATTTTGTCTTTCTTCGCTTAAGTTCTGTGAATACACTTGTTGCTGGCTTGCATGTCTTGTTCGGCGGCCGATGTTCGCACGTCGTCCTCTAGGCATTTTGGACTATGGACAGACTGGTGAATTTAACCTCAAATGCACGATCCACATTATTTTCACAGTTCAACTTACCACATTAAGGACAAATGCCTGCTGTTGAAATTGAATTAAAATTTGCACAATACGCGTGATTGATTTGATGGTTTCCAATTGAACTGTTAGGAAACGAATAACTTTAACCTCAATTTCACAATTTCACAGTGAACACAATACCGGTTTTAAGTTAGCGTTTGAAAGAACGTGCGCATAATAAATGTCACATGAAATTAACTGAGCAGAGTACAATGAGTAGCTGTCAAACAATGTATCACGCACCGGCGCCATCTACTTAAAATGAAACGTACTTATTTTCGTGATGGATAATCACACACCACGCATTGGCGCCATTTCCTCCACCACCATGCAAAACCATATTGGTGCATGTACTACATGCTATGTATCAGAGATGGCGCTGTATGTGGAAAATGATTTTCCCTGTTTTCCTGTTTTTCTGTTGAAATTTTTCCCGAATTTTGGTTGCTATAAACCTAAAGGAGCCCGAGACCTTTCCAACGAATGTAAAACCGTGGGAATCGGTTCGTGCGTTCTGGAGTTATAGCGTCAGGAAGGAAAACCCGACTTATTTTTATATAATAGATAATAGATAACAATAATGGCGGCGCTACAGTCCGAGGTGGACCTGGGCCTAGCTTCTGAGCACCCACTCGTGTTGTGCGTGCTATTGTTCTCTCACGAGTGGAGGGGACCTACAGTTTAATGCCGACTCCGAACGGCGAGATTGAAAAGCTTTTTCTAGACAGTTATACTCTTTGATCATTGTCAGTGACCCGAAAGAGGTGGAGCCGTGAAAAAAATGTTTGATGTTTTTTTCGAGATTCGAACCGACGACCTCGAGCCGATGCACCTTTTTTTTTTAATTGTATTTTTATTTAATTTAAACAAAAATTCCTTACATGCTAGACATAAAAATACTTAAAACTAGCTTATATTAACTGAACATATGTTTTACTTATCTAACTTACTGACCCTATGCGGGTGCTCTAAGTTAACCTAATCTTATTCTAGTTTTTTTTTTTTTTATTATTAAAGGAAAATCAAAACTTATATGCTAAGCAAAGAAAATTTAAAAAACTTGGCATAACTAATTCATTTTTTTTCTTAAAACTAATTAACCTAACTTAAAATAACTTAACCTAACATACAAACTACCTTAAAAAACTATCTTACCTATGTCCGTAACAACATACGGACGCGTGCACCAGGGCGTAAGTACAATGTATGCATTTCATTTTTCTATTTTCTATTTTTTTTGTATTTTGTATTTTTTTTTGTGGGTTTTTTTTTTTTTTTTTTCATAATCTACCTTACACTGTAACCTACACTATGTAAGTTGGCCACCAAAGCTCAACTAAAAAATACTGCTCTACGAGGTTAGCGGCGGCGAAGGCTGATTTTGGTGCAACCACCAATAAAAATGCCGTTCTTTGGCAGACTCTGTCCTGTCCCGGGCAAAAATCGCCCTGCTGAACCGAAGAAGATCCTCGTGGCTGCGAGCGACGTCCGGCTCGTATTGGAATCGCCTGTCCACTGTTCGGCGTACGACATGGAAGATAATAGGACATCCTTCCATATCCTGGATCAGTCCTTTCTCATCCAAATAGAGGAATGCTTCGGGAGGAATAAAGCCGTTCAGGCGCACCTTCTCATTGTACATTATATTTTGGTAGTAAGCCCCAAAGATCAGACCATTGGTTGAAGTCATAGCTTGTCCAACATGCCTTCGAATCAGCTTAATAATAAAATTATCTATCCTGATCAGGTTTGCCTCGTTGGACAAGACCTCATTGGAATAGAATTTCTTGTACTCGGATTCGGGTGTGCGATACAAACGCTGCCTCTCAAACACCCTCATCTGTTCCATCTGGGAAGGACTCACGTTGAACCACATTGGACAACCGGATGCCATGACTGGCCGGATGAGGGCCAGGTAGAAGATTACCTTCACCCTGGTATCAAGTTGGCTGCTATAAAACAGCCTTCTTGCTACGGCAAAGGCTTTCTTGGCTTTCGTCAGAGCAGCAGCTATATGTCTGTCGAAATATAGATACTGATCCAACCAAATGCCTAAGTACCTGACTACACTTTTCACTGCTAACGGCTCCCCCTGTGGGTCAACTATGCCGAACTTGCGCCAGTTTCTTTTCATATCCCCCGAGGCCTTGAACAGCGGGGTTCTGAACAGAATAGTTTCACACTTCCGGAAGTTGATTTTCAACTTCCAGTCGTCGCAAAATCGCTGAATCTTATCGAAGTCACGCTGCAACAAGATATTTATTACTTCGACCTTAGGACCTGATCTGTACGCTATTAAGTTTGGCATTGAACCTATAAGATCCCTAGTGAATATAGCGAACAGAATCGGCGAACCAACTGCCCCCTGTTGCAACCCATTTTTTATGTGGAATATTGTGGTAGAAGTTACGTTGCCATTTTTCACAACGAACCTCCTTCCTGTGATCATATCATAGATCATATATAGCAATGGTTTACTGATACCCAGCCTGACCAACTTGAAGAAAATGCCTTCTAACCATACGGTGTCGAACGCCTTCTCCATGTCTATCAGGCAGGCACCCGTGCATTCGGTCTTGTTATTATTCCATTGAATGTCGGATATTAATTTGGACGCGGCATGTGTAGTATCATGCCCCGCCCTGAAGCCGAATTGGTTATCCGGTATAATTTGTTTTTCCTCAACCCATTCTTTCAGAGTTCTAATGACAATCTTCTCAAAGACTTTGCTTATACACGGAAGAAGACTTATCGACCGGAGATTTGTCGGGATTGAAGTATCTTTGTCCCGTTTAGGGATCGGTTGTACCACCGCCGTTTTCCAATGGGCTGGGTAATATGCATTACTCAGCGCATTGTTAAACAGGACTGTGTATACATCCACCGCCTCGGAGGGGAGATGGCGCAGATCAATATTCGGTATACCATCGATTCCCACTGACTTCTTCTTCCTCAGTGAGTTGAAGATACCCTGGAGTTCATCTCTCGAGATAAGGATGGAGTTGTTTCCATCATCGGCGACGACATTATTTACCAGAAAATTGTCATTGAATCTAGTGAAACCAGGGTTCTCAGATCGCCATTGATTTATCTCATTCCGGAGATAGAAGTGGTTCAGCAAAGCTCTGTTCTCCAAGTCGTGGTTAGGGCAACGGGGTTCGTTGACCGTCTACACTTCCTGGAAGACAGCACCAATTGCTTTCACCTTCTCCTGGAGATTCTCAACTACGAAGAAGTCGTTGTCAAGCACTGCCCCATCTGGATCGATGCCAACTGACGTCAGTAAGTTCGCGTTATTTGTCGTTCTGTCAAGTCGAACGGTCTGAATGTCGTTCTGATCTTTTCTCCGGAAGATTTTATTTACTTGCGGGAACATACCCGGGTTGTTGGATATTGCAGCCCGAATCTTATTGCCCCAGTGCAAGCTTACAGCTAGGCTTTACTGTTGGCGAATTAATTGTTGGAGTATTTTGATCTCCGACTTCAATGACCGTACTTCAGCGTTTTGTGGATCTGTAAAACGTCTGTACAAGAGCAGTCTTGACAGCAGTCTACTCTTTTGCACGTGGAGTGCATCGATGGTAGCATTCCGATAGACGTCGCCGTCATCGGTTTGTGCTACCTTCGGAATTGTTTTGTCCATTGTACGTTTTATTATGTCGTCCATTTGTACGAGGTACCTGTCAACCTCTTCGTTCGTCAGGTTTCTGTTCGTAGGTGGATTGATCGCACTCGAACGTAGTTCCCTGGATAAGGCTCTAGAGAAGCGTGGCCAGCGTGCCTTATTCGTTCGGGAGCTGAGTAACCGCTGCGAGACCACAGTGATCACTGTCGTACTCAACAGTGGTTAAACAGTTCCTTGTGTGTCGTTCCACGTTCAGTAACGTAAGTCGTCTGTCTATAAGCATCACATCCAGATACGATCCGCCTCTGAGAAACGATGGTCTATCGGTTGCAAGCAAATCAAGCCTGAACTCAATACCATTCTGTTCCATCCACTCTAGGAGAGCGTTTCCCCTCTCGTTCGGAACACTGTTACCCCACTCGCCGTGCTTTGCATTCAAATCACCGGCTAGGTTATAATAGTTTTCCTCCGAGTTTAATTTTTATTTATTTCTGCTTAATACAAGCGAACTTAATCTAACTTAATAAACTAAACTTAAGAACTAAAAACATAACTTAGGGGGAAGAATGGCGAGTCTTAAGACCATTTCGGAGAGATGATTTTGAGAGGTGGAAGTCGAATGAGCGATTAGCGATGTTAGCAAAACGTAACATTCTGGAGATAGGGGAGTGTAAGCCATAATTAGTACGGTGTGATCTAACGCGGAATTGAAAACTAGATCTTAGGTAGTGGGAATTGGTGCTAAAGGAGACGAGTTCAAGTAGCTGGGGGCAATCTGTGTGACCAGTAAGTAGTTGGTGGAGGAAAAGTAAGTATGCAAATTCGCGACGCTTTTCAAGAGATTCGAGACGTATAAGTTTTAGGCGTTCCGAATAAGGGGGCAAGTTAATTCTGTCAGCCCAGTTGAGATCGCGAAGGGCAAAACGTAAGAACCTGCGTTGGACGGCTTCTATACGTTGGATGTGAACAAGATAGTAGGGGGACCAGACCGGACTGGCATATTCAAGGATAGGTCTAACGAAGGTGACATACAGAGACTTAGTGACATAGGGGTTTAAAAATTCTTTTGACCAACGTTTAACAAAGCCTAGTGCAGAGTTGGCTCTGTTAATTATGTTATCGATATGGGAACGGAAGTTAAGCTCCCGATCGCAGATTACACCGACATCACGCAGAGAACAGACGGAAGGAATTAATTCATTGCATAGGAAGTAATTTCTAGCCGGTTGCAGTCGTTTTTGGGAGAATGTAATAGATTGACATTTGCTGACATTCAACTGGAGAAAGTTTTTCTTACACCAAACAGATAATCTATTGAGATCACGTTGAAGGGGTTTAGAGTCGGAGGGAGAAGAGATGTAATTAAAGATTTTCATATCATCGGCGTAAACAGAAAGTTGAGAGTTCTTGATGATGTAGACAACATCATTCGTAGTAAGGACGAAATTTAAAGGACCCAGGTGGCTACCCTGCGGAACACCTGATGTAGCGTTAAAGGACTTGGAGACAACAGATCGGAGGGAGAAGAGATGTAATTAAAGATTTTCATATCATCGGCGTAAACAGAAAGTTGAGAGTTCTTGATGATGTAGACAACATCATTCGTAGTAAGGACGAAAATTAAAGGACCCAGGTGGCTACCCTGCGGAACACCTGATGTAGCGTTAAAGGACTTGGAGACAACAGATCTAAATAAAACTTCATATTTTCTTCCTTCCAAATACGAATTTACCCATTTGACGAGACTTGGTGGGAAACCTAGAGCGTTTAATTTGAACAAAATAATATCGTGTGATATTTTATCAAATGCTTTGCTGAAGTCGGTAGCTATCACGTCGACTTCTTTCCCATGTTCAAATGCGCATAGTGCTTCAGAGACAAATTGCGTGAGATTCGTCGTGGTCGACCTGCCCTTAAGAAAACCGTGTTGTGAAGAAGAAAACAAAGATTTGCAATGGAAATACATTAAATCATAAACGATGCTTTCAAAAACTTTAGGAATGCAAGAAAGTTTGGCTATAGGGCGATAGTTATTTATCTCATTTTTTGAGCCTTTCTTATGTATAGGAACAATGAATGAATTCTTCCAAGGCGGTGGGAAGGATCCTTGCGAGGTGGACATAAGGAAGAGGGACGTCAGAGGTTGGGCCAAGAGTTTTGCGCATTTTTTGAGAACTATTGCCGGTAACCCATCGGGACCAGGAGAATAATCGTCTTTTAGGTTATTTAATTTCTCTTCAACGATGGGGACGGTGATGTTGATGGAAACTAGTGAAGTTTGGGCGCAGTTGTTCATGTAGGAGAAATAATCAACATCAACGTCAGTGGAATTGTCGGAGTACGACTGACTGAAGAAGTCCGCGAACAGGTTTGCAATAGTTTGCGGGTCTGACGAAACTGTATCTTCGAATTTAAGAGTTGTAGGATAGTTATCACATTTCCGTTTGGTATTAACGAAATGATAATAGCTCTTGGGATCTGTAATGAGATTAGATTGCATTCGGTTGATGTACTCTTGGTAAAGACGTTCATTTTGGTCAGCAAATTGTAAATGGAATCGCTGGTATATGGAGAAGTCAAAACCAGACCGAGATTTTAAATAGGTTTCCCAGAGTTTGTTTCTCTTGTTGCGAAGCGAGCGTAGGTGTTTGTTATACCAAGGTGGGGAGGAAGTAGAGGTTCTGGTGGTCTTATAAGGGACTGATTTTAGAATGCAATCAAAAATTATAGAGTAAAAGGACGAAAGAGCAGTTTCAACGTTAAGATGAGTATTATTAAAGTTGGCGTAACTGAGCAAGCTATTAAGTTTGTCAAAGTCCGCTTTTCGAAAATTTAAACTATATGAGGTTGGTGTATGATTTTTCTGAATTAAGTCGCCGTAAGAAAAAGAAAGAAATAGGGGTGGGTGATACCGGTCTAAAGTAGACAGTAGGTGATCACTTTCAACGACAACGCAATTTTCTGTGTTGGATGAGAAAATTAGATCAAGTTGCCTACTAAGGCAGTTAGTTATACCACTTATTTGATATAAACCGGAATTGGAAATGCAATCTAAAAAGACTGATTCCAATTCAGTGGTAACATTGGTCGCGACAAAATATGATTCATCATCAGATTGTACCCATTGAAGATGAGGTAGGTTAAAGTCACCTAATATTATAACATCATCGTTGGTATCTATGACGTCAAAAAGAGAGTCTATGGCATCAATAGCAAGCTGATAACTTCGGATTGGCTGAGAAGGGCGAATGTAGCAGCAAAACAGATAAAGGTTACGTTTGAGAATGGAAATTTTGGCACAAATAAATTCGAAATTAGCAGTGTGAGTGGTTTTAAAAACTGATGAATCGTATTGGTTGTGGATGGCCAAGAGAACGCCGCGCCCGTTAGAATTATCTTCTTTTTCTAAGCCATAGTTCCGGAGAACATTAAAGTTAGAGGTAAAGAACTCATTGATGTTAAAGGAAGAAGAAAGATTAGTTTCAGTAAGGGCGAAGACATCATAAGGTAGCTTTTGAGAACTAAGAAACACGGAAGAAGACTTAGTGCGTAAACCTCGAACATTCTGATAATAAATAGACAGGTGTTTAATTTCGTGATTTGGACGGTTAGGAGCGAAAATAGTTTTTATAATTAGAACGAGTTCTTTGAAGATGGGCAATGCGCTTCGTGGCAATATGCGACGCAAATGTGGATAGATCATTTGCAACGTTATTGGGTGGTATATTTAAGCTCTCATGAAAATTGACGAAAATCTTTTTTAATTCTGTGGGGTCGGTGGGAAGACCTTCTTGATGAAGTGAGACCATAACATTTGTTTTGGTTATTCCGTCAACGCAGATGGAGTCGTCCTTATCATGTAAATATGCCAGATAGAGACGAACGTTGCTGTAAATTTTGCGATCACGAAGGCGTGACAGAACATAGCGGCCATCTTCACCGATGTCGCTGAGTTGCTTGGTTATTTTCGCAACAGGAGGGAACAGTGGGTCAAGGAACGATTTAGGTTCAGTAGGTAAGTTAGGGGGGTTGGAAGGTGGTTTTGCAGAGGTGGGATGTGCAGAGCGATGTGAAGTGGAGGGAGTAAATGGCGCAGAGTCAGGATTAAGATTTGATGTTGATGATGGGTTGAGAATGTGGGATCTGCGAAAGTTTGGATATTTGGCACCAGATGTTAGATCAAATTTGGGAAACGGATCTGAGTTAGTAGGTTGAGTTGTCAAATTGAACGAAACTCGCTTAGGAGGCACGCGAATTTGCTTAGAGAAGTCCGGAAAAATGCCGACTTTAAAGCTCCAATTGGGATCCTTGTTAGAGGGGTAAGCTTGGTGGGTTTTACTAAGAGATTGGGGGATATTATTTACACCAGTCAGGTTAACAGGGTGACTGGAATTAGTAGAAGCTGACAGTTTTTTTTATACTTAAGCTATCTATTTTATAATTGCCGCCAAACGGGTTCGTAAGTAGCCACTCGTATTTACTGGGGATGTGAAACAGGAAGCGTCGATTTTTCAAGTTCTTGCATTTATAGATGTCAAAAAAGAACCTTTCTTTCATGAACTCCTTCAGCTGTGTAGCAGTCATCTTTCGTGGGGCTCTGCTGATGATAAATGCGGTGAGCTCCTTCTCACTGGGATGGTTTTGCTCCTGAAGCTTTTTTAATCTATGGTCCCACTCTGTCTTGGACCATGATGTACCGAAGAAGTGGAGTTTGGACGGTGGAGGTTCAGACTCAATAGGCGTTTGAGAGGTGGAATCGGTTGGGCTGTCGCTGGAAATGACCGTTACGTTATCAGTTGCAGGGCTAACACTGAGAAGTTCATCCATTAGTGATATGCTGTTTGTAGTATCGTGCGCAGTAGGAGAGTCCATGTTCCTCCCTGCGAGATGTTGGATTTCTTCCCTGAGTTCAGAGATGGCTTTCTCCATATCCATATAAATGGAGGATAGACGGTCACAGGCCGCATCTATCGCCGATAATGCAATGCTGTGGGATATGTTGTGAGGATGTAAAGTCGAAGAGGAGGTTGATTGCTGAAGCACATCGAGATCCGAGCGAATACCGTTAATGCCTTCATTGGTATGGCGCAAGTCTTCACTTTTCGATTTTATCATTTCCGAGAGCACTGTGAACTTTTTTTCTAGTTTGTTAAATCTTAAGCAAAATAAGTCACTGATCTCCTCGGCCATGATGTTCCGATTATCGGAGGAGCTATTCAAATGTTTTTCCAGAGCCTTCAGACTATCATTACGAGGCTCAGTACGATTTTCTAAACAATATTGGAGATCATCGATGGACTTGGGAATAAGCTCTATAGCCGAGAGCTTATTTAAAACTTTTTTGTTTTGGTTTGATAAATCCGAAAATAGTGAGGTCATTGCCTCATTATGGCACTTAATCGCTAGCAAGATGTGCGATAACGATAGTTCTTTGCAATCAGGGCACACGAATTGCATCACGGTTGAGAGTTCTTTTATATAGGTCAGAGAGCGACCTTTGAGGCCAATGCACACCGGGTGATACGATTTTTGGCACAAACCACTGCAAGTAATTAGTTCACTTACGTTACCCGACCCGAATCCGCACGTTTCGTTTGCACAGTACTTTTCCATTGTTGAGGTAGGTTGAGAAAGCAGGTTGCGAAGTGTCGTATGGATAAATTGCACGAACAGCACAAGTTGTAGTGGATTGCGCGCGTAGCAAATTGGGTGGCGAAGAGAAAAAGACAAGGGCTAAATTGTTGCGGAGCGATTTAAAAACGCGTCTGAACTGGAGCGCGGTTCGTTTTGTTTGCATAAGCGAAGGCTAGTGAAGAGAGCCTCGAACTCCGAAATGAAGTTCGAGTTTCGAGCGTCCGGTGCGTAGGCGGTAATCACGAACAATCGCTTCCCTCCTTGGAGAGCGATGCGTGCGATACATGCCTCCAGCACACCAAACCTCCGCACCTCATTGCTATATATCACCTTGTGACTAATATTCTTTTTAATTAAAAGAGCGACCCCACCTCCTCGAGCGGATTGGGGCCGATCTCTTCTAATTATGTGGTAGTTTTTGTACCTGAGTTTGGGCGTCTGGTTTAGCTTAGTTTCGCTAGCCATCAGCACGACAGGATTATGGGTTTGCAACAATTGAGACAGAGTTAGTTTTCGCTCGATCCTAATCAGCGAATTAACATTCACTGCTAGGATCTTAAGGGTTCTTGCTGCGCGTGAGACCGTTATATCTGCGCGTTATGCTCGCTGAACAGCACCGAATAGACGAAGTCTACTCGGGCCGTCTGCTGAAGGAAGCTGGTCTGTAATTGAACCATCTGTTTTTGCAAAGCGATCATCTGCGCTTGCATCGACTGGATGGTTGTCATTACATCCTTTAATGAGGGGTCTGTCTCAGGTTGCCTGGCCACAGGGACCGGGACCGCATTCGGCACTGTCTGTTGTGTCGACCCCCTGCCTGACGCCATTTGGGCGTAGGAGATGGCAGACGGCTTCTACCTTTTTGACCTCCCTTTTGGCCTTTATTTTGTCTCTGAGCTCTTTGACAACCCCTATAGGTAGCAGGGTGTCCAATTTGTCCACAGAGAACACAACTGAGAAGGGCCCTGTCTTCGACCTTTTCCGTCCCTAAAGGACATTCCCCTTTGTTGTGGGTGACTGTGCATCTGGCGCAGAGGAACTTCATGTTGCAGTTCGCCGCGGCATGCCCTAGCATCCTGCACTTCGCACATTGTAAAATGTGGTCTGTTTTGTTTGGTTTTTCCCACTTTACAGCGAGAGAGCCTACAGACCGTATTTTCTTTAGGCTCTCAGTTTTGGTGCCGTGGGTAACCTGGACCAGGAAGAAGGGAAGTTTAATGTCCTTTTTCCTCGCTGCCGCAGTGTAAAAGGGCTTAACCCCAACGAAACGGACCTCGTCGCTCTCGACTTGGCGCAGCTCTTCGAGGATCTCACTCGGATCAGCCGAGGGATTTATGCCCTTAAGGAGCATTGTCTGCGCTTTTTCCCCTTTAGGGGTGTAAGTATAAAAATCGGCGTTCGACGCCGCTAACTTCTCTTTTAAAATTGTATAATCGGCCATTGACGAGCAATGGACCGAATGCCTTAGGGGCGCTTTATACCCAATTGTAAATGAAGCTTTGGTGGCCAACTTACACAGTGTGGTTAGGTCCTTAGTCTCCAGTCCGAAGACGTTAATTGGCGGACATCGCTCTCGCTGTCGTCGTTGCTGCTGTTGTTGTTCTTGTGTCTGCTGCTGCTGTCGTTGTTGTGTCTGATGCTGTTGTTGTTGTGTATGCTGCTGCGGTTGCTGTTACTGTTGCTGCTGCTGCTGTTGTTGTTGCTGCTTCTGCTGCTGTTGTTGTTTTAGCAGCCGTTGAGCTGCCGAGGAAGTGGATGGCAGCTCATCTTTCTGCTGTCTTTTTGGGAGCGATTTAGTTTCGCTCAACGGCTGCTTTGGTTGTTGTTGTTGCTTCTGTTGCTGTTGCGTCCGCTGCTGCTGGAGCTTTTCCTGCTTTTGTTGCAGCCGCTCTTCCATCTGTCTCTTCTCTGCAGCTTTCTGAACAGCCTTCCTCGCCGTGGCTTTCTCGTGGAGGAACTTTATATGGGCGTCGAGCTTCGCCCTTTGTTCCTCCATCTCCTCGATCTGCCATTTTCGCCGCCGATCTCGTGGCTACTCCTGGCACTGCTGATGTTGTTGTTGTTGTTGTTGTTGTCCCTGCTGTTGTTCGGATGGGAACTGCTGCTTCGTTCTCTGACGTAGCCATTGTGGTTCGCCGTTTAACCATATTAGGTTTCGGATGAATTTTCCTCCTCCTTTTTGTTTGGCTGACGTCATTCTTTTGGTGGCCTGATGTGCCGGCTACCGGTCCGTCACATCATCCGATTTCTTAGGAGGCCGTTCGTTCGGCTCCATCCTCACACTCACACTCACTTGTTCTTAGTATGTGTTTTTTTTTTTTTTTTTTTAATTAATGAAAAATATAATTTTTATTGAATTCTGGGTATCGAACCCTAGCACTGAGGATCACAAGCAGTGGATCTACCACCCAGGCCACTGCTTACTTATGAAAGTCACAGTCTTTTTTCGTATTTCACTCACTACACTTTGTGTTTTAATTTCTTGGCGAAGCCGAAACACGTCTTTATACCGCGGAGGTCTGTGAACGACTGAGTCGACGCACCTAGCCACCACACCACAGCGCCCACGGAGCAGATAATTATATCATCTAAATAAGCAAATATGCAATTATCTCCTAGTCCGGTGCGAAATTTACCGATAAACCTTTTGAAAGTTGCAGCCGCTTTGCGAAGTCCAAAAGGCATGCGGTTGAATTTGAACATCCTAAAAGCGGTAATGAATGATGCTTTAAGTTGGTCATTTTTATGAACGCCTGACTGCATATCAGGAGTTGATGTAAATTTCATATTCTTTGCCTCGTGTAGTAGATCGTTAATTCGGGAGAGTCGGTCTGGTATAGTTATTGCATTAAGTTAACGATAATCAATGCAAGCTCGGATACCTCCTTCTTTCTTCGAAACCATTACGACTGGTGCCGCCCACGGTGATTCGCATTCCTCTATTATTTGATCATCTGGCATCTTCTTGATTTTTGATTTTAACTGGGCTTTCTTTGCTGGAGGCAATCTGTATGGTTGTTGAAAAATAGGATCATGATTTGCGGTGTTAATACGATGAACTGCATATGGAGTGGCTTTCTGAGGTGCTTCCAATACTTTCGCATTATTTTTGAGCAAATGATCAAGTCGCTCTTTTTCCCTTGTGTTCTGATCCATCTGAATGTTTTTCAAATTGCACATCAATAGAATATAGAGGTAGAAAATCTTCTTCTATGTATTCTTTTTCATCAATTTGTTTCATAGTCTCAATGAAATAAAGGTGCTTTGGTTTTTTTAGAGTAACTTATGGAGGAGGTATGGCATCTTTGAAAATAGCTTGAATCGAATGCAGAGAATAGTCATTTTTACGGGTGTCAAAGCTTTATACCAACCGGTATGTTGGGACTTAAGCAATTGGACTTAACTTCTTATATTGTGAGAAGAGTTTTGGATTTGCTTTAGTACTTCTGGGGAAGAATCAGTCAGTCTCTTTTTCATACTCTTACCGGTTATCATTGGAGTTTTTTCGCAAGCATGTTGTTTAGTGCTTAGATTAATATCCAATGGGTTTGAAAATTAAATTTACGGTCGGGATCATCCTCGAAAAACCAATATTTTTGACCCATGTTTAATACAATACCACCTTGTTGGACAAGATCTGCTCCGATCAAAGTACGGTGCATTGGGGAGAGATATAAATCTTATCTTCAAGTTTCTTCCACCAATAATTGTATATTGTTGAGATTATTATTTCTTCAGTTGTTGACCCATCCGCTAGTTTTATATCAGCTTATACCTTTTGGAAAACACACTTTTTTTCTCTAAGGAGCTTATTTAGTGTGACGCTTGCTACACTCGTTCGTGCTGCGACAAAAGGTGCCTTTTCTACAACAAAAGGTGCAACGTTTTTCCAGCGTCTCTTTTCTGTCCTGATTAGAAATAGCTGGATTTTTGGTTCCAGCAATTACCATTTTGGCTTCTCTTCCAAGCTGGAACAACTTAGTATATGAATTGGTTTTTTCCTTTGGCATACGTTCTCTAATTTTTAGGTTTAGGATGCCATAGCGCACGTTAATTTGCATGTCTTCCTTCACCTCATCGTTTAATTGAGCGAATAGAACCCGTTTTCTACAAATGAACCTATCAATGAGCTCGTTTACCTTCTGCTTTTCAACCATAATTTCACAGTATATGCGCCAGGCAGGTTTTGCTGGAGAAAACACTGAACGCAGTAGATTGATTAGATCTACAAAAGTTTCTTCTTGTGATTTGACACCAAGCCACCACAACGCTACATAATCCTCAAGGAGCATTGGCGTTGCTTTTATTGTGTCCTTATCACTAATTTTTTAAAATTCTTTGAAGGTGGTAATAGCTGCAAAAATTTTTCTAATTTTAGGGCATCTTGTTCTCCTCGGAATCGTGCTGCAACGTATTGAACGATCCACTTCTAGCTTTATAGGCACTCAGAACAGCCAGAAATTGAGATAATTGCTCAACTGAAAAATTTGCCATCCTTCTCAGACTTTCGCTGTGACGTATTGTGTTAACTTGCATAAAAAAAAAATTTTAGCCACAAGTTGGGGGCCAAATGCAATGCTGCCAGTATTTATAATTCAAATTTACCACACTGGGGAAGAAAAATTACCATCTCACTGAAAATTTTCCACTTCCAAAAAAACTGAGCAGTTTTTCGCAAATTCTGAATTTTAAAATTTTGATTTTAAGGGGAACCGAGTGATCTGTCGAGTTTATTGTTGCACTATGCTCCGCGTAGAAAAATGTTAAATTTTGTTCACCTTATTTCATTGCTGTATCTTTTAGGCAATTCAATGTTGACACTAGACAAGGTATTGAACTGCATTTGTATTCTTTTACGTTCGCTTCCTCCACCGAGCTTTAGTATTTCTGCTTCTTAGCTCTGCAGCTCACTTTTTTGTGGCATAGGGTATTCCAATCATAGATTTGTTAAAGAACAGCAACAAACGGAAGGATATTTGTTTCAAAACTAACTGCAAAACGGCTGTGTTGGATTTGAGAATAACAGATCACTTGATGTTTGTTGATAGTATTATTTGGTGTTATGTCTCAAAAAAATTCTAAAATTTGGCTTTATGTCACTTTGAGAAAGAAACAATAATATTCAAAATAAGTTTTTCAAATTCTAGAATTTGGCCTTATGTCGCTTGGCGTTATGTCCGGGCCCCTTTAACTAGTATTGAACTAGACTGTAAGGTTTCTAGAAACAATAATACTCAAAATAATTTTGCCAAACTTAGATATCATTTGAATTTTGAGTTCTGGGAAGATGTTTACGTCTGTGATGACCCATCCCTCACTTTTGACCTGTTTCCAAATAAGCTGAATATGCATTTATCAAACTGTAGCCAGCAAGTAAATCGTAAGAGCAATAAATTAACTTGTCTATAGCAGTGGATGACTCTTCCTCTTATGAAGATCAAAAAGAAAGAAAAATAGTCTTTACGCGAAAGTAAAAAAACATCCTCATAATCTGAGACTTAGAAACTTTTATAACAAAATTTGCTCAGAACTCAAGACTGAAATACCTCTCTGCAAGGATATCTATTACAGGAACAAATTCGCTAAAAACATTGGCAACATCAAGAAGGAATGGGGTGTGGTAAATGATATTTTGAACAGAACCAAGACAAGCGATGAATTAGTTTTAAACTAGGTGTCGGACCCAATTGAAGTTGCTAATATGAATTTTCAATAACTTTTTTTGCGATTTGAACTCTTCACAAAATGTTTTAATTCATACCAACAATTTCTGCCAGTGTGACAAGGATATCTATTACAGGAACAAATTCGCTAAAAACATTGGCAACTTCAAGAAGGAATGGGGTGTGGTAAATGATATTTTGAACAGAACCAAGACAAGCGATGAATTAGTTTTAAACTAGGTGTCGGACCCAATTGAAGTTGCTAATATGAATTTTCAATAACTTTTTTTTGCGATTTGAACTCTTCACAAAATGTTTTAATTCATACCAACAATTTCTGCCAGTGTGACAACGGTTTAAAAGAAGAATGTTTTCAACCACAATATTTTTTTTTATGAATTTTCTGCCTGTGAAATTCACACGATTATTTTGTCTTTAAAAACAAGTAATTCCAGTTCTTTTGACCAAGTTACTAGTTCTACCTTAAAACAAATACTATACTACGGTGTTAAACAAATTACCGCCCTATCTCCCTTCTATCGGTGTTCTCAAAAATGTTTGAAAGAGGTATGAAGTTTCGAATTATTTCTTTTCTTGACAGAATTAATTTCTTCAGTTCTTCTTCAATATGGTTCTAGGAGTGGGAGAAGTACAGAAAATGCTTTGCTCAAATTTCTTGGTGAAATATATCATAGTTTAAATTCGTCTAATATCTCTGCCGCTCTTTTTATCGATGTCACTAAAGCTTTCGATATGGTCGACCACACTATCCTCTTAAAAAAATTTTATTTTGCAGGTTTTAGGCGTTTTGCTTCTGAATGGTTTGCCTCGTATCTCAAAAACAGATCACAAATAGTTAAAATAAAAGACTGTTTTAGTTCCGATAAATTTGTTGATATGGCGCTCCGTTTTGGGTCCAATCCTGTTTTTAGTTTACGTTAATTCATTGTTTATTCAATCCTTTAAATGTAAAATTACTGAGTCTGCTGACGATACAGCTCTGTCGTACTCCAATAGTAATTATTTTAATTTCTTTGCTGATGCTAATTTCGATATGGAGGTACTCCGAAAGTGGTTCTTGCAACATCGACTCTTAGTCAACTCAAAAACTAAATTTATGTTTTTTAATATTATGGGTTCAATCTGCAATAATTTTCCTTTATATTATCATTCACATAGTTGCACACGCTTTTCTTTAATACACTGTGAGCACAATTCCAATACTTACAATGATACTTTAAGTTGCACTGAATGCTTCGTAATTAGAAGGGTCGATCATTTTAAGTATTTGGGAATTAGTCTGGATCAGAAGCTAAATTGGAGAGATCACACGTCGTATCTTAAAAAGTATCTTAATAATGTAGTTAAGCAGTTGTATCATCTTAGTCTCTACTGCAGCCAACCTATATTAAAATTGGTATACAATTCTCTTTTGAAATCAAAACTAGAATATGGTTTATCCTGTTGGGGTGGCGCATACTTTGTTAATATTAAACAGTTATTAACGAAACAAAAACATGCAATACAAATCATTTGCAAAGTAAATCGATGTACCCCCAGTCATGAAATTTTCAAGATTCTTGGGACTCTACCATTAAGGCATCTTTATTGCTACAAGATTTTAAGAATATTTTTTTAAAACTCAGGGTATTATGCAGTTAGGTTTGATGATCATCATAATTTGCGCGCCAATACCAGATATTTTGTGTCATTGCCAATCATCTTAAAAACCCACTTTTCAAGATTTTATGCAGTCACTGCGCCTTGACTGTTTAATTTACTACCTTAAGTTGTCGGGTGCCGCACGACTGGTGGTCCCAAAAGACCTCCCAATCTTGGCCCACACGTCGATTCAAATTAATCGACGTTTGACCCAGCAAATTGCTTGGGCTCGGTGGCCAACTGTCCCCGAAAACACTTATCGGACAAACAACGAAACTCAAAAACAACCGAGTGGACGGGCACCGGGTGACCCCGAATCCCCCGCCAACTCCTCGCGGGGTACCCTTCTGGCATGAAAACGATATAGGGGCTCGTACCGCGAAGCAGCCTTTCTGCTGCGAAACAATCTTTTTCTTTTTCAAAATCACGAAACTGTACGGGAGCTGATGCGCCCCACTGCACCGTTCTGTACACTAACGCCACAAAACCCAAGATCCCCTAACGGGCACACTAAACTATATTTAATATAATTATATTTGATATGATTCACTCTAATTTTTTCCTTATACCCTAGTTTTAATTATTCACAACCCCTTATGGGGGCTGCCCAAGAAAAAAAATCTATATAAAAAAAATATATATATATATAAATCTTCCCCACTAGGGGGTACTTATCCGTTTTTCTTTTGTTGTTACTCCCTCGCTGTTCCTCTGGGATCTTCTTCCCACTTCCTTTTCGTCCTCGTCTTTTTTATTCAATCTGTCCTCCTTTGGTCTCCTTTCCTTTCTTCTTTCTTCCTTTTTTCTCATCTCATCTCATTTTCAATGACCCGCATGTTCCACTAAAGGGGTCGCGGGGGTAATGCATGCACGAGAGACCTCCAGGCCACTCGATCCTCCGCCATCGACTCTAACTCATCAGGACCTATGCCCAAGCGCAACCAGGCGAGTGTTTGGACATGGTCCAACCATCTCATCTTGTTTCAAAATTGACCCAGCTTGACCAATCCTACAGGAAAGCTCAGCATTATTCCTCTCATCACTCGTAAAGAAGACCCCGAGATACTTGAACTTCTCCACTTGTTTCAATGGGACTCCACTAACATGTAGAGTGCATTCAACAGGGGTTCTGGAAATAACCATAACCTCGGATTTGTCCACGTTAACCTTCATTCCAGCATCAGCACATACGGCCACAAACCTATCTAGCGCGCGCTGGAGTTCTATCTGGGAGGATGTGAGGATGACTAAGTCATCTGCAAAAAGAAGATGACTTACCCTCAACTCTCAACGACTGCGCTGTAACATCCAGTCCATATATATAATGAAAAGGATAGGTGACAAAACACACCCTTGGCGAAGTCCAACGCCCACGGTGAAAGGTGTTGATTTACCACCGTTAACCCGAACACAGCTACTACAGTTTGTGTATAGGGACTGAATAGCCCTCAACAAAGAACCATCAATCCCATACTCCTGCAGAACACTCCAGAGTTTACCTCGAGGAACTCGGTCGTATGCCTTTTCGAAATCTACAAAACAACTGTAGATCGGTATGGCGTACTCCCAAGCCTTCTCAAGTACCATTCTTAGAGTGAAAAGCTGGTCGTTTGTACTTCTGCCGGGACGAAAACCGCACCGCTCATCTCCCATCCTGGATTCGACCATAGCTCTAGAACGCGCCTCCAACACCTTAGCGTAGACTTTACCTGGGAGACTTAAAAGAGATATGCCCCTGTAGTTGGAGCACTCTTTCTTGTCCCAGTTTTTGAAGAGCGGGACAATCACCCCAGTCTGCCAATCACCATGTGTCTCACCGCGTTCCCAAGCCACCTTAATGACACGAGAGGGCCATAAAACTCCCTGTTTACCGATAACCTTAAGCATTTCTGGCCGGATTTCATCCACACCGGCGGATTTGCCAACTTTTAGCGATTCAGTCGCCAAAATGACTTCCTGCACCATTGGACTATTCTCCGCCCTACTCAAGACTACAGGTCTGTCACCCTCAGTGCCCTGTTCGGGATTGAGCAGCTCCGAAAAGTGCTCGCTCCATCTGCGCAAGATGTCCACCTCATTGGAAAGCAACACGCCATCCTTCCTCTGAGCCGGCGATTGTTTGCCAGAACACCTTTTTCGCAGATCTATGGTCGCTTTTCAACTTCTCGCCGAACTCCTTCCAAGCCTGCTCTTTAGCTGCTCGCACAGCCAATTTGCAAGTTCTTCGCGCCTCAGTGTCCCGATCATGAGAATCAGAGTTCCCCAAGAGAATCCAGTCTCTGTAGGTCTTCTTCTTCTCTCTGATGGCTTCTTGAACTCCGTGTGTTTTAAACCACGCAGTTCTTTTCTCACCACCAGCCGCCACACCAAGCCGCTTCACCCCACAAACATCACGTGCAGAAGCAATGACAGCTGTTGAAAACAGTCGCCATTCGTCCTCTACATGCGATGGAACAGTTGGAATTTGCTCAAACCCTTCGGATATGCGCCGTGCAAAATATTGCTGCACCTCACTGTTCTGTAGTTTCTCCCACCGTATGCGTGTAACCACTCTTGGTTTCCACCTTGGCAGAAGAGGCACTTTATCAGTAAGATACAACGTACACAACACCAGGTGATGATCAGTTGACAGTTCAGCCCCTCTCAACACACGAACGTCACAAACCATCCGTTTCACACACGATGGTACCACAAAGAAATCTATCAACGATTTCTGTTGAAGACTCCGACGGTACCATGTGTATTTATGGATGTCTTTGTGTGGAAAGAAGGTGTTCATAATGGACACCTTCTGTGTGCACAGCACAGCACAGCTGAATCACAGCAAAAATCCAACATCTTCTCTCCGTTCATGTTTTGATGAGGATCACCGTTCCTCCCAATCACACTCCCATGTCGTTACATCCCACCCACGTGAGCATTGAAGTCACCCATCAGAATAAGGGAATCCATCTCAGCCACCCTGTCAAGGGCAGTATCAACTTCATCCAGGAAAGCCGCATACTCTGACTCTAGATTTGGTGCATAAACCTGCACTAGAGCCAAAGTTGATCTTTCAAGCTTGAGCTTTAAGATCCCGACTCTCCCTCCTAACGGTATCCACTCCAATACCCTGTCTGCCAGCCCGGGACTTGTGAGTATCCCCACTCCCGCCTGTGCAGACATTTGAGGTGCCACTCCCGACAGGAAGAGTTTCCACCCGTCCGTCCGATGAGACGTTCCATGTGCCTATCCTAAGCCGATGCAGTTGTCCGTTGCCTTTTAAGCCTCGCACGCACTGGTTAGTGCATGGCGTGATCCCCCTCCCACCCCCGTTGTGGCTCACGAGGCCACTGCCGGGTTGCTCGTAGCTGCTTCGGGCTGAGCCCGACCGGCTGCCGAGCGGGACAGGCGGGCCACCAGACGCTCGCACACTGCCACCATTCAGGCCTGGCTCCGAATGGGGCCCTGGCACACCAGGGTTGGCGGTATCCGAGTCTGTCTGTCTTCTTCTTGTCATCCGAGGGGGTTGCGCATCGTTAGCCAGGCGTGCGGTTTACAATATGCACACCACAAACCTGTTGCCCGCCCCCCACCACGAGGAGGTTAGCTGCCGGGGGGGCTTCTTCCTTTTTTTCCACTCAAATTCTCCTTTGTTCTTTTGTCCACAATTAAATAAAGGGACAGCACGTCCCTTTTACCACAGATCGCCAAAAAAATAATGACTTCCAAAGTCTGTTTCTTTTGCAGGCCGAGAAATTCCAAGCCACACTCACACATACATAACATTCACTTCGATAATTGCGGGAGTTATGTGATCCACTGTGGGGGGCGTGAAAAAAAATAAAGCAACCGTTCATTTTTGTGGTCAATTGATGACTGACCAATTATAATTTTATTAAAATATGATTATGGTTTCGATTTGCAGAGGTGACAGCTTGAACTTGAATTAGGGCGGAAACGGCCCAGATACTGAATAAGCAGTTCGGCTGTCACCTGTGCATTACATTTAGTGTGAAATACAATATTCCTTTTGCAGAGGTGATAGCTTGAACTCCAATTGGGGCGATAAGGCTCAGACGCTGAGTAAGCAGTTCAGCTATCACCTGTGCATTACATTTTATTTGCACTGGATGGACACCCGCTTGGTGTGGTGGATTAGGGGGCGACGGAGGGGCAGGAAGTTGTCGTAGCTGATGGATGAAGCTGGCTGGTGTGGTGGATTAGGGGGCGACGGAGGGGCAGGAAGCTGTCGTAACTCGCGCAACATTTATTGCATTACGCACTTTTATCTTCCATTCACTCTCCAATTTGCCTTTCGGCACACGCACATCATTCACCCACGCATATGCATACGCTGCTACGGAGCCGGCAACAGATCGTCGCTCGGACCTTTCTCCTCTTTTACTCTCTCTTTAAATTTCTCCTCTTTTTTTCTAGGGAGATTCCCATAGCCACTCGAACAGCTGCTATGGCTCACGATCATACAGCCCGTTGACCAGCCTTCCATGGTACGAGTGTATATTTTGTTGTTTGCCGACTCCGTGCATTATGTATGCAGACGGCTGGCCTTGGCTGCCAATGCAAAGGGAATAACCTCCAGTACTTTTACAGCCTCCCTCGATGCCCCCTCTCTCTCTCGCATTCACTCGACAGTCGATCGTGGTTGCTAATGCAAAGGGAATCACCTCCAGAGCATTAGCTACCTCCCACGCCGCATCTCTCTCACCCTTCAATCATTCCGTACATTGACTTTGGAAGGCCATTTCCTGGCGATCAGCTGTTCTTTCTCTCTTTCTCTGTAGCCCCAAAGATATGTTAGGCATTTGATTGCATTTCGTCTGCCTGCTCATATTGATTTATATGTTCATTACGTTGTTTGTTATGTTATTGCTCATTGCATTTGCAATGATTTGTTTATATATTGATATGTTATAATGATATTCATGATATTATCGTTTGATTTGCTGTATTATTATTATTCGTGATGTTTATATGTTTTTCTCGATGTTTATATGCAGGTCTTTTTTGTCGTTGTTTGTATGTATGTTTGTTCCGTCGTCTGTTGTTGTACATACCTACTTATCTTTGGGATCGTTGTATGACGGCGTCTTCGGAAGAAGTGGGAGGTCCCGAGGATGCTGTCATTGACCCGATCAACTACTAATTATTACAAATTATGTCCCCGGATAAGTATCCCCTGTTTCCGCGAACCCTATCGTCGCATCAGCTTCCGCTCAGATATAACAACATAACAACAGGGGTAACGTTTGTGGCGGAGGATTGGAGGTTTCCCTTTACCTCCTCTTGGGGATGGGGCTAAAGGTGGACAAGACAAGTAGGTTTTTTGTTTTGTAGCATGCAATTTGCACGCGACAAACCCCACCCTTTCCTCCGCGAAATTTACCCGTAAATTTCGCACTTATAAATACTTCCGTCATTCCGTATAATGAACGGATTTCGGCGCCGGTCTCGCCGCGCAAAAGTTCGCTGCGTCCGACAGCACCATGTTTCGTCGCCATACTAATTCGTTCGGTAGGTATCCACCCTCAGCTCTTGGAACCTCCTACCGAGTTCCGTCATATCCGTTTCGTTATCTTCCGACGTTTCCTCTTGCCCGGATGATATGTCGCTCGATCCGTTCGCGGTGTCGACGTCGCGGTCGCCAACCTGTTCCGTCTGTCCATTGTTTCGTCCGATTTCTTCTCCTATTCCCGGTCTCGACGTCGTCATCTCTTGCCCGAAGTTTGAATAGTATGGGGTCACCCCAAATACATCATGCTGTGTGCGGATACAACAGGTGACCTTTGCCAAATGTGTATCCCACGTCCGATAGTTCTCCGACACGTACGAAGTATGAAGTATGAAGCGAAGTAGATTATTAATGGGGACCGTACTAAGTTCACCCAAGTCATCAAAAAAGTAGGCCCCAAGACATTGGCGTCGAACAGACGCCAGGGCCGGACAGGAGCAGAGGAGGTGTGGGACGCTTTCCACTTCCTCCTCATCTAGGCAGCTTCTACAGAAATCATTAGCCGGGACACCTAGTCTGATGGCATGGTTTCCTATGAGGCAGTATCCTGTGATGACACCGACGATTGAGCTTATATGCGATCTGTGAAGAGATATTAAATCCTTAGATCTTTTGGAATCTACCCTAGGCCAGATTATCCTGGAGGTGTGACACGTAGTGCCACTCGACCATCTGTTATCTATTTCACGAGTTGCCTCTAATGAGAGCAACAATTTACAAGTTGTGAGGGGCATACCCAAGCTACTGTGTTTGGGAAGTAATGGCTGTGAAGTAGCGAGCTTGGCGAGCTCATCTGCTTTGCAGTTGCCTGGAATGTCTCTATGTCCTGGCACCCAGCACAGGCAAATATTGAACTGGTCGGCCATCTTGTCTAAAGATGAGCGGCAGTCTATTACAGTCTTAGAGTTCGTAGAGACCAATTCCAGGGCTCTGATGGCTGCCTGGCTGTCAGTGAAAATGCAAATATCACGAGCGGATATTACATTCCATTTGAGCCAAGACAGCGCTTCACTAACTAGTCGGGTAAGCGAAAGGAGAGACTTATATTTAGTTCATCAGAGAAAACGCCACTACTCACCTCTCCTGGGTTTTAGACCCATCCGTGAAAAAGTGCAGGGAACCTGCAAAAGGTTTAGGATTATCATTCAAGAAGTCCCTATCTGGAATAAGGGTTTTAAAAAGTCTATCAGGGAAGTAAAGGGGTGTGGTATGGTCCAGAATTCTCGTGGGGAAGTTAGAAGAACTTAGTATAGTGGAGTGGCCAAACGACGGTTGCGTAGATCCAGTGGATCATATGAGGTTGGAGACCCCATTTCTTTCCTAATGCTCTTTTACAAATGTAGAGAGCCAGCGTCGCCTTGCGGGTGCGCTCCATTATGTTCGGCTTCCAGTTTAGCCTCTTATCTTGGATGAGCCCCAGATATTTAGCAGACTCCGAGAAGTTGCAACTGGTGCCGTTAATGGTAGGGGGTCGATCGAGGCGATACTATATTTTCGAGTGAAGAATATCTGCCTTAGGGGCAGATACCCTTTCCAAGTCCTTTTTGTAAACTATAATGGGGACCTTGCCGAAGCCAAAGTAGATCTTGTACTCGTCTGCAGCAAGTTGAGCCAAGGAGTCCTCGTTGATGACAATGACCACCGAACGGGTGTCCCCCTTTGGCTCCTCCAGCCTGCCGACTTTCCAGTCACTAGTATTTAGTTTCGGGTTGCACAACTTGATTAGGTCCATTATGGACGCAGGGTCCGAGGGCTTAGCCGGAAGGCGGATGCGTGCCCTGGGCCTGCTAGGTATCTTGTCCAACGACAAGGCCTCCAGGCGAGCCCCTGGCCACACCTCGCCCGCCATCCCTATGGCCTCGATTAGGAGGTCAATCGACCTTTGGTTCGCACAGGCAAGCAGTTTAACGTGCCCCTGGAACCATCCCCCGTCTTCACAGATTGGAGCAGGTCCAGGTCGTTCCCTTAAGATAGAGAGAAGGGCAGGGGCCAATTCGGCCTCTACCTTCCTCCATTTAACCGCCGAGATGCTCCCATCTGGATCTGCTTTATCAACCACGCCAACGAGGGTATGGCTCTTTAGGACATCGCTATACTGCTTGTCTTGTCTGGCAGTACTGGTGTTACTTTTCGTTCTCTTGGGGGCCTGGGCCTGCACCGTTTGTTCCTCCATAGACCTGTCGTGTTTGACCGCGTGAGGTACGGAGGTTCCCTTGGCGCATGAGAGTCTACTCATAAGACTCTTTTTGCTTATCGTTCCAGCTGTCTTTAGGGAAGGGCGCCAGCTTGTCAAGGATACGAGTGGCTGCCCGCCGCTCCTTAAAGTTGCTAGTACTAGCATCCGTTGAGGACAGATGGTGTTTCCTCGCCTGCTTTGTTGGAGCCGTGCCAGAACCTGTCTTAGTGGGCAGGTTGCTGGCTGTGGATCCTTTAACAGGCGCGGTTTTCTGCCTGCGGTCCGTTAAGGTCCTTGTTGGCCTAGCAGCAGCACGCGCTTGTTTGCTCGCGCAGGGTTTGTCCCGTGCTAGAGCTAATAGCGAACCGTCTGGCAGTGGTTTTACGGAGTCCGTGTTGGACGAGTGGGGGGAAGTTGACCTCACCGATCCAGATGAAGGGCTGGGGTTCGGGAGGGGCGGGGTAGGTTTGCTATCCTGTTCCCTCACCGGTTCACGACTTGAACCTTCTTCCTCTCTTGGTTTATTATTATAGTTTTTTGTGTTTTTTGAGTTTTTGTTGCTTGTATACATTTAAAATTTGATTCCCACGAGTATCGGAGAAAGGGTGGTACGCAGGGCTCCGTGTACGTAGGTAAGGCTAGCTAATCCAGAGGTCGCCAGGTATCTGGATGCTCCGTACGCGACTGAGCTATTTGTCTGGGCCCTCAGCCTGGTTGATCATCAGCACGGGTCGCATGACACTTTGATCCAGCCCAGGGGAGTGGGGTAGAAGGGAAGAAAAGAGGAAGGGAGGGGGTGGGATAGAGCTTGATTACATCTTGGTTTTCAGATTTCAACCAGGACCTTTGCGACATGGGTGACCCTGAGGGATATGCTTTGCGCATATCCGTTGCCATAGCTCACTGGTATCATTAATCCTACTTAAGCCCCAGAACCGTTGCAAGGTGTGTAATCACTCTAGAGAACCCTACAGCTCCTAACATACCGGGTAATATCGGCTACCGGGTAATATCGGTGGGCGCCGTGGCCGTGTGGGTTCGTGCGTCGACCCATGCGCATTAGACTTTCACAGTCTAGGTTCGAAACCAACTTCAAACAATTTAAAAAAAAAAAAAAAAAAAATTGTTCGCGGCTCCACCTCTTTCGAGTCACTGACAATGCTCAAAGAGTATAACTGTCTAGAAAAAAGCTTCTCAATCTCGCCGTTCGGAGTCGGCATTAAACTGTAGGTCCCCTCCACTCGTGAGAGAACAATAGCACGCACAACACGAGTTGGTTGGTGAGAAGCTAGGCCCAGGTCCACCTCGGACTGTAGCGCCGCCATTATTATTATTATTATTATAATATCGGCTCTCATTTTCTAGCAAAAGTTGTGCCCTGCTAATGGATTGTCGTGACATTCTGACAAGATCTTGGCCCTATCTGCTTTTAGAACTACCTCCTTCCACTCTGAATCTTGGTCACGAACAATCACCTGTGTTGCCCTAACGTATTTAAACAATTCCCCTAACACGACCTTCCATGTCGGATGTGAGAGGGGGTTCGCTACAATCTCCTCCATCATCTTTTTGACCCACGGGTCAGAAACAACCGTCTCCTCGATTCCAGCCGCCACCTCTACGACCCGGGAGAGCAAATCCGCAACTAATGCATTTAATTTTTTAGAATCTTTGAATAAACCGAATGGTCGCATTCTTTTAAAAAAAAATTGTGAATTCACTTTATGTTAGTTGAAGTCAGCAGTGAATTCACATAAAATCTTTTGCAGTCTATGAATTCAACGAAAATAATTTGAATTCATTTGACGTTAGTTGGTACAAAATGCATAATAACACCTTGCCTGTGTCTATTGTTGAAGCCAAATCTTTTAGAAGACTTTTGAGGTTTGCCAATCCTTATTTAAAAGTCATAAGCATCAATTTTGATACCACAGAATCTGATGAGTTATATGCATATCTGGCCGATCCAGCCGTATGAACAAAATGTTGGATCGTTACCCGAGTTTAAAAAAAATGCTATTAAATATAACACACCATTGCCTTCGTCACCCGCTGTGGAAAAATTGTTTTCTTTTCCAAGCTTAATCAACACCCCCCAGCGAGGCGCGCTTTCGGATAAAAATTTTGAACGGTTGGTGTTAATAAAAGTTAATAACATTGAGAAAATCAAAAATGTTCAATTCCTAAAATATTATTTTACTTGTTTGATTAAGTTGAGTTCTTATTTAGTTTATTATACTAGAATAAAATGAAAAAAACCTGCGTATTATTATCTTTACTTAGACAAATAAATCAAAAGCATATTTACGGTGGCTCAACGTTGCAATGATTAATGAGAAGTCTCGCCTATGATAATTTTTTCTACTTCTGTTTGTATTATAACCAAATAATGTTGTGATAAGAACCCACAGACTTTAAATTAATTCACATAAGATCTATTGAAATCACTGACTTCAACTGATTTAAAGTTGAAATCACTGACTTCAACTGATTTAAAATTGAAATCACTGACGTCAACCGATTTAAAGTGAATTCACTGCTGAATTGAAGTCCAATTAAGTGAATTAAATTGACTTGCATCAATGATTTCAATTCTATGATTGCTAAATATTGAATGCACCAGTCAATGATTTCAAAAGAATGGTGACTTCGATTTTTTTAAATCCCAGTCTTTTTTTAGTTTTGATTGCATTGATAAAAAAACCGAAACTGACTTCAAATTCTAAGAATGCATTCCCAAATGAATTCATTCTTTTACAACTCTGATACCCCACAACAACACTATCAACACTGATATCTCTAAAATAAAACACATTAAAATAAAATAACTTACATTAACCCCAAAAATAGAAATAGAAGAATAGTGTTCATTCCAACGATGATCCCTCGGTGGTTTCTATTGCTTCTTTCTTCAGTTTCTTCGATATTCTTTCGATGAATGTTAGGATGTTCTTAATCACTTATTACTAATTAACCGATTAACCGTCGATTGTTTTGCTTAAAGTTCACGACCACGACTGTACGGATTCCTGCTTAAGTTCTTTTACACCGGTCGCTAGAGTGGAACTCACTGATAATTTATCTTTCTTTTTTTTTTTTTGTTTTCACTTTTAACACTTTTTATCGGTAAACATCCGCTTTGTATTATCGCAAGAAATTAAACTATCACCGAAAGCGGCCTACTCGACTGCGCGAGTTATAAGTCGGAAACCGTGGAGTTGGTAAAAAAACAACTTTATTCGTTGATGATCGGAACATTAATGATTTATTACAATTTGTTTTCTTAACATGAGACCTACACTTGCAGAAGTGATTCTAAGTAATTGAAGTGGCCGGAGAATGCCCAGACGCTGATTCTTCAATTAATTATTTCACCTGTGCAATCACAAGGGTAGAAATTGGTTACGATGCATTATTTGGTTGGCGTGTGCAGGGCACTGCTGTTGACCTTGATGATCGGTATGAAGAGTTGTTGTTGTTTGGGGTAATGGTGTGATTGTAACTCGCGCAATGAGTGATAATGATAGTGCATTACGCACTATCACCTTCCATTCACTCTCCAATTTGCCTTTCGGCACACGCACATCATTCACCCACGCATGTGCATACGCTGCTACGGAGCCGGCAGCAGATCGTCGCTGGGACTTTTCTTCTCTTGTTTTTCTAGGGAGATTCCCATAGCCACTCGAATAGCCTCTATGGCTCGCGATCATACAGCCCGTTGACCAGCCTTCCAGGGTACGGGTGTATATTTTGTTGTTTGCTGACTCCGTGCATTAAGTATGCAGATGGCTGGCCTTGGCTGCCAATGCAAAGGTAATAACCTCCAGTGCATTGACAGCCTCCCTCGCCGCCCCTCTCTCTCTCGCATTCACTCGACAGTCGATCGTGGTTGCTAATGCAAAGGGAATCACCTCCAGAGCATTAGCTACCTCCCACGCCGCATCTCTCTCATCCGTCAATCATTCCGTACATTGACTTTGGAAGGCCATTTCCTGGCGATCAGCTGTTCTTTCTCTCTTTCTCTGTAGCCCCAAAGATATGTTAGGCGTTTGATTGCATTTCGTCTGCCTGCTCATATTGATTTATATGTTTATTACGTTGTTTGTTACGTTATTGCTCATTGCATTTGCAATATGCAATATATATTGATATGTTATAATGATGTTCATGGTATTATCGTTTGATTTGCTGTATTATTATTATTCGTGATGTTTATATGTTTTTCTCGATGTTTATATGCAGGTATTTTTTTGTCGTCTGTTGTTGTACATACCTACATATCTTTGGGGTCGTTGTACGACGGCGACTTCGGAAGAAGTGGGAAGCCCCGGGGATGATGTCATTGACCGGATCAACTACTAATTATTACAAATTATGTTCCCGGATAAGTATCCCTTGTTTCCGCGAACCCTATCGTCGCATCAGCTCCCGCTCAGATATAACAACAGGGGTAACGTTTGTGGCGGAGGATTGGAGGTTTCCCTTTGCCTCCTCTTGCGGATGGGGCTAAAGGTGGACAAGACAAGTGCAATTTGCACGCGACAAAGTCCTTAGATGCGAGAGAGTTATTACAATTTTCTTGCGTAGCGTTAAAAATTTGCTTTTCTCATTTGATAATGCTACAATTGAATCATTTTTTACACCTATAGTCTAATGCTTCTTGTTTGAATTTGATAAATTAATGATATGATGGTAAAAAGAAGTACCATCATATCATTAATTTATCTTTTTGTTTTTTTCTAATTTGGATTTATTTGTTTCGTTTCTCAAAAACATAAAAGAAAAGTAAAATAACGAAAATAGTTTCCCCATCAACTATTGTCTATATTGAATCTTTTTTTATTTAGTCAGATACATTCAACGACGGCTGGATGTTGTAGGAATCGGGTAGGCACTTATTGGCGTCAACCTGGCGATGCCCAGTGTTGTAACTTTTCCTATACATCAATTGTGCTTATTTTACCTCCAAGTGATAGCCATCGGGTACTGGTTGTAGTTCACCCGAACTCAACCTGCTAAACTTATAAGTGCGACCTCTTGTCCTAGGGGTAAAAAAAAAGAACTGGTCCTCCAGGTTGGTGGTTGTGCCGTCGGGGTAACTGCCCGGCCACACTAAAAAATAAGAAGTTACGAAGCAACAACAAGCCTCGGAAACGGACGGAATTACTGATGACGAACCCCGCAAACGAATTAAGGACAACGATCTTCGGATCTGCACGTGGAATGTAAGGTCCCTTTATAGGCCACGTGCAGCCGAACAATTAGCGGAAGCCTAGGACTGCTACAAAGCAGACATCACCGCCATCCAAGAAGTGCGATGGGATGGGCCGGGCAAAAAGAGGATGAAAAACTGCGATATTTACTACGGTGATTGCTACAGGCAGCAAAAGCAGCGCTTGTTTGGATGTGAATTCGTCGTTAGGGGCAGACTTAGGCAAGAAGTCTTATCGTTCAGATGTGTGAACGAACGCCTTACGACAATTCGCGTCAAGGCTAAATTCGCCAATATAAGCCTAATATGCGCACATGCCCCCACAGACGAGAAAGACGACGACACCAAACACAGTTTCTATGAGCTCTTGGACAAGACATACGAGCAGTGCCCTAGCTATGACATTAAAATTGTCATAGGCGATTTTAATGCAAAGCTGGGAAGAGAGAGTGTCTTTGGTAGTACGGTCGGGAAGCACAGCTTACACGACACCACCTCCGATAACGGATTTAGGCTGATCGACTTTGCTGCGGGGCGAAATGTTGTAGTAGCCAGTACACGGTTCCCACATCTCAATATTCACAAAGGAACATGGAGATCTCCTGATCAATCAACCGTCAACCAAATTGATCACATTGCGATCGACGCAAGGCACTCCTCCAGTATTATGGATGTCCAAACGTTTCGAGGTGCTAATATCGACTCAGCCCACTACCTTGCAGTAGCAAAGGTAAGGTTGAGGATATCCCGAACACCGCCAAGACAAGAAAATACTGTGAGGAAGTTCGACGTCGGACGGCTACAATCACAAGAGATCGCCAAATCCTTTTCCGATCGAGTCTCCCCTAATCTCAGAAGTAGTTCTTTGCCGCCAACCCCAGGTATTGAAGTCCAGTGGCAACATTGCCAAAAAGCTATCAGAGATGCCGCCTTTGATGTGTTGGGTTTCATTCCGACACCACAACGAAACACCTGATTTGACGACGAGTGTCGGCAGGCGAATGCAGCCAAGCAAGAGGCCTACAAATCGGCACTGCAAAGAAGGACAAGAGCAGCTCGCGAGCTCTACGAGCAGAAAAGGAGAGACGAATACCGGCTTCTCAGGAGGAAAAAGAAGGAGCATGCGAAGCGCGCGATCGGTAGAATAGAGAGCTACCACTGCAGGAATGAGGTAAGGAAGTTTTACCAATGGGTAAAGTTAACCAGTCAGGGTTATAAAGCCCGAACCGAAGCCTGCAAGGACGATCAAGGGAACATCGTAGTAGAATCACAGTCGATGCTGGGAATATAGAAGAACCACTTCTGCAGACTGTATAACGGCGTTGAAGAACCGAATTCCGCTGTCAGGCAGATTGAACCATTCAACCCGAATCGAATGAAAGAGACGATGTAGATCAACAATTCCGTTCCCCCGACCTGGATGAAGTGAAGATAGCTATATCTAAACTAAAGTCCAACAAAGCTGCTGGAGCTGACTGCCTAGCGACTGAGCTTTTCAAAGCAGCAGGCGATGACTTGGTAAGGAGCATGCACCAACTCATCTGTAAAATATGGTCGGAAGAAAGCATGCCCGATGAATGGAACCTCAGCATTGTTTGCCCGATCCATATAAAAAAGGAGACCCTCTAAACTGCGCCAACTATAGAGGCATCAGTCTTCTAAACATCGCTTATAAGATCCTATCTGCCGTGTTGTGTGAACGCCTAAAGCCATTCGTCCACAACCTGGTCGGTCCATACCAGTGTGGCTTTAGGCCTGGAAAATCCACCATCGACCAAATATTCACGCTGCGGCAGATCTTGGAAAAAACCCAGGAACAGCAAATCGATACCCATCCCCTTTTGGCATCCCTACCAAACTCGTCCGTTTGTGTAGGATGACGATGGAGAATGCACGCTGCTCCATCAAGGTCGGTAAAGACCTAACCGAGACCTTTGATGTCAAAAAAGGATTCAGACAAGGCGACGCGCTGTCATGCGACTTCTTCAACATCATACTTGAAAGAATTGTGCAATACTCGCACGCCAACACCAGAGGCACAATCTTTCAGAAGTGCATCCAACTACTCGCATATGCCGACGATATTGGCGTAATCGGAAGAACACAGCGTGATGTCAATGGCACTTTTGTGAGTATTGCGACGGAGGCCACGAAGATGGGTTTAACGATATATGAGGGCAAGACCAAGTATATGCTGTCAACCAGAAAGGACACCCAACACCGACATTTCGGACAGAACTTCACAGCAGACAGATGTAACTTTGAGGTAGTCAAGGACTTTGTCTACCTAGGTACCGCTATTAATTCAGACAATGATACCAGCACTGAAATCAAACGAAGAATAACTCTTGCTAATCGCTGCTTCTTTGGGCTAAGAAAGCAATTGATAAACAAAGCCCTCTCTTGAACAACCAAAGTAACCCTGTACAAGACCCTAATCATCCCAGTCCTGCTATATGGCGCAGAAGCATGGACTTTGTCAAAAGCGGATGAGGTTGCTCTTGGTTGCTTCGAGAAGAAAATTCTTCGGGTGATTCGGGTGATAGAACTGTACGAGCTGTTCAGCGACATTGACTTAGCCAGAAGGATGAAGATACAACGATTGAGATGGCTAGGTCATATAGAGCGAATGGAAACCAATGCTCCGGCCCGGAAAGTCTTCGAATCCACCCCCGAGGGACGGCGCAGTAGAGGAAGACCGCGACTCAGGTGGCGCACGCAAGTGGAAAGGGACCTCAACCAACTGTGCGTGTGAAACTGGAGGCAGCTAGCTAAAGATCGAGCTGGCTGGAGACGCTTGTTGGTTGAGGCCCAGGTGCACCCCGGACTGTAGCGCCACCTTAAGTAAGTAAGTAAGTAAGATACATTCAACTCTTGTCAATTGACAATAGAATGTACCTTATACTATTTCTTGCAATTGTATTCTGATTAGAAACATAAAAATAACTGACATGGTTATGCCTGATTTGTAAGTTTTGCTTGAAGTAAAGAATAAAGAAAAAGCAAAAAGAAAATATACAAAAATATTTGTTTGCTTTTTTAAGGCCAGATGTTTTTTACAACTTTGACATCGGTCAACATGGTACCAAGATGCAACAAGGTTAGGTTAGGTTAGGTTTTGGAAGGGGAGTGTGATGGTTAAGGCATCACTTCCACTCGGAGGCCATGGGGCCCATTGTGAATCCCTTCAAATGCGGAGTGTGTAATCTAATAACCTATCCTGTCACGCGATGGCTGGAACCACCCCGTGCTCTTTATGAATTTTAGCAGATCCGATATGTCTGCATTCGCTAAGTCCGCAGTCTCTGTGAAGAATCTCTGGCCCAACGAAGCCAGGCGCCGATTCTGGAGAGCTGGGCAGTGGCAAAGCAGATGTTGGATCGTCTCGGTCTCTTCCTCGTCGCCGCAGCTCCTGCAGAGGTCGCTGGACTCCGCATTCCATTTCCGGAGCATTGCTCCTATGGGGCAGTGTCCTGTGATCACTCCGACGAGCATACGGATCGAGTTTCTGTCCAATGCCAAAAGCTTCTCTGTTTTGCCGTAATTAAGCTTTGGCCACGTTGATCTTGACGTGTGACAATCATTTCTTGTAAGCCAAATCGAGTTGGCCTCTTTTTGTATTGTTTCGCTTATGATCCGGTACAATGCACTGATCGGTGGTCGTAATGACGTATCCGCTTCGCTGATGTTCATTTCAGATCCTTGTCTGGCCAATTCGTCCGCTCTCTCGTTCCCTGCGATTAAGCTGTGGCCCGGGACCCAGCAGAGTTTGACCTTCTGTTGGCTGATGGACTTCAGTGAAAAACGGCAGTTCATGACAGCCTTTGATTTCGTTGTACAGGATCCTATCGACTTCAGTGCAGCCTGGCTGTCTACAAAAATGGTGATATCCGATGGTGGGATATCGATTGCTTGTATGTGTTTAGCTGCTTTCTCTATTGCCAGGATTTCTGCTTGGAAGACACTGCACAAGTTAGGGAGTCTAAATGATTCTTCTTTCTGCAAAGTGTCCGAGTAGAATCCGGCCCCCGTACCTGTGTCCATTTTTGATCCGTCGGTGAAAAGGGTTATCTCGTGGTCGTTTATAACGGCATTCGATAACCACTTGTCTCTGTCGGGGAATAGAATTGGTATCTTGAGGGAGAAGTCATTATGGGGGGATATGTAGTCGGTTTTAGTCATGAGGCTACTAGAACCATGTTTCCTTCCCAGATCGTCTAATAAAGATGCAACAAAGTTTGTACTCAGCCATAATGATCATGATATAAATTTTCTGCATAGATGCAGCACTGCAAATTTTTAAAAATGGTAAATTACTCTTTATTGATATACATAGTCGTAATATGAAGTTTCAATTCAATTAAATTTTCAATTACATTGCAGTAATTACAATCGCTATGTAATTGAAAAGTAATTGAATTACGTTGCAATTAATCGTCAATGTAATTAATTAATAATTCTATTACACATGTAATGATTACAACCCATCACTCTTTGTCATGTTACTTCCTCTTCGTGTTTCTTTGGTAGGCGATAAAGCTTAGCTTGAATTAGCTCATTTTGCACTGGAGGTGTGGGTGAGAGCTTGACCTTCTTGATATTGGAGGTTTCGGAATTTATTTAGAAGAGGTTGTAGTGCTGATTTTTTCCTTTAGATTGAGATCACGAAAATCAGGATTACCTACTTCTAAATAATGACAGCGAAAGTTAATACCCTTCTCAGTTTTTAGTACTGTATTATTATTTAGTATATTAGTGCCTTTTTCAATATTGGTAAGTTTTACAATATTTTTGAGAATGTTCATACCTAGTAGTACCGAATAGTTTTTGTTTTCTAAGACATATCCATATGCTTTAATAAGAGCATTTATTCCATAACCAAATTCTTGATTTGCTATTTATTGTTGAGATTTCTATTAACCCTCTAACGGTCAAAACCGCAATTTTGACGCAAAAGAGTCGGGAATTTTTTTTTCTGATAAATAATGGGCTTATAAATTATAATTTGAAATCAGAATTCAAAAAAATTCTTTTGGTGGACCTCCAGGTACAAAATAGGTGAGGCGGCGACAGGGCAGCTATGACCGCTTAAGTCAAAGTTTTTTCCCTCCACTTTGCATCGTAAATCATTGATTTCATCGTATATATATAGTATAGTATTTCAACTGGTACTTTAAGGATCTGTCCGAGGCTCAATTAAAAAATAGGGGGTTCTATGGAATGAGTTGTGTTGTCTGAGTCTATTTGTGAGTTGCTTGATTAAATGAAGATCTTGCTCTTGGTGTAAAATTTATGTTTCTACTTGCATTAGTCTATCAATTGGTATTATTCCCAATGGTTTGATTAAAAGTGTTTTTTTTTTCCTTAATTGTTGAGTTGCACAAACTGTGTTACTTTTGTTATTTATGTAATTTGCCAAGATTTTGAATTATTAAAATTACTATGTTGATAGTCTACCAGATTTCTAAACTTAAGGTTACCACTGTCATACCCAATATAAGAGTATAATATTTTCAAAATAATTGTCACATCGTATTGATCTTTAAGTTCCCTAGCCAAATTTCCCATTGTTAAGTCCCGTATCTTTTTTCATGTTCTTTATTATTACAATACAATACGTGTGAGTTGATCTTATTTAATACAACTTCTACTTTATTTATTGTATAAGCTCTTGTATGAAACTTACTCTAATGGCTGCAATTGCCTTTGTTATTTCGGCTCCGTTGATTGTTGGTCGGAAATGTTGTTTGAGGAGGTCTTTTGTTTCTTCCCAAGGCAGAAATCCATTCGCCAACAGCAGGTTCATTGCTCGTCCTCTTAATTTCGACTGTCTTATTATGTTCCAGGTGATGGTCGGATTTGGTCTTGTTGCGAGGTGGTTGTCTACTATCCCAATAAAGTGTGCAAGGGATTTAGAGTCACCTTCGAACGGAGTAATATACTCAATTTCTTGAGATATGTTGGATCCGAGAGTCCTCAGTGGCATCCTATTCACTATAACCATTAGGCTATTCAAAATTTCGCGGTTTGTTTCTGCTATTTTCTAGTATTTGATTATTCTATTATTCTGTTGTTTTATTTTTTTTCCACTCTATGTTTTTTTGCTTGATTTTGTAGTGTCTGCATTGTAGATCAGGTGAACAACCGAGCTATGCCCAATACTTAACTCACGTAAATGGTTAACCTTCTTTGGGACCAGAACCACTTTAGTCACCTTCCAAGTTGACTGAGTTGTCCAGATTGATGTCTTCTCTTGACAGTTGTAGTTGATCGTCGATTTCGGATTCGAATCTTCGCCAGTCCATTCTCCTGAAGTTGGTGGACATCTCCGGGACGGGCCTTTGGATTGATACTCCCTTGGAGATTCTTATCCTCAGCTCGACCGCCGGATGATCAGAATCACTAACATGTGTAGTACATGAGTAATTCTGAAAATCTGGACGAATGTTGACAAGATCGGATGAAGCCAGAAAGAAGTCCAGCATTGATGGGGTCCTCGTGTAAGATTTGCTCTGCTGCGACACAACCACAACTGAGTGTAGGTGGTTGTTATTATCCAACCACTTATCTATACGGTTTCCTTATGAGGTAGACACGTCGTCTTGCCATATTGTGTGCCGGGAGTTAAAGTCTCTTCCAATCACGCAGTAGGTGTACTGACTGCATTTGCTGTTTATTGCCGTCAGATCGTAGCGAATGTCACATTCCGTGGCAGAACAATGGTTGTAGAGTGAAACCACTAGAAGAGTCTCTAACCCGCTCATTTTGATGATGATGGCTGTTGCTTCCATACACTGTAGTCCAGAAATCTCCACTGTATCATGGTTAAACATTGTTTTAACCACAATCGCCGTTCCACGTTTCTTAGTGCACTCCTTTTGCCAACTGGATAAATGGAGTTGACATTGTAGGTGAAAACACTAAGAAGGTTTATTGAGAAGAGATCTCAAATATAAATTGGCACTACACAACTGCTTTTTGGCTGTCATTAAGACTGCCTTAGTTTTACCGCATTGCGCTCTTGGCTTTTTGGAGCAGAGTGAGGAAATCCATTCCAAAGATTCTCTGGGCTTCATAGCGGAGATTAAAGCCGTTCCCGGTTTTCTCCACAACAGGTTTCTTTGCGGTTGTGGGTTGGACATTCGTTGTTGTGGGCGCAGTTTTGGACGTCCTTTTTGCGGTTTTGTTGGCTAAGGCGGCTGCTTGGGCAAAACTTAGTCCTGTCGAAATTGTCTTTCTTGCGGAACTTTCCGCAAATTGTTGCTACGACTTGTTCTTGTCAACCACCTTCTTCCAGCTTCTCCGTATATTTTGGATAACCCCTACAGTTTGCTGGGTGACCCTCCTTTCTGCAGTTTGTGCAGTAGACCGCTGCATCCTTCTTATTTTTTTCCGTTCCTTGCACTTTACGCGCCGCAGTTACTCGCGACATGTTCAAACTTTTGGCAATTCTTACACTGCGTTATTTCGTTGGATTTGAATTTTTCCCAGTGTACCTTCTGGTTCAGCAACAGCGTCTTCTTGTATATTGCAGGGATACCGGCATCCTTGGTCACTTCAACAACAGAGTTGTTGAATTTTTTGTCGATGCCTGGATTACAGGCTTCCTTTAATGCTGCCGCAATTTCAGCTGCTTCATAGGTGGACTCCTTTCATAATGAGAAGCGATTTTCTCTCTGTCTTCAGAGTATAGGTGTTGAACTCTATCTACTTTTCTTTTAGGAATTTTGTGGTGGTCCTGCTTTCTCCCGATTTGCTGGTATTAAAATTTCTTATATGGTAATGTATTTTTTTTGCCTTCCCAAATTTTCCCATCTCGGCTACATTGACCCGGAAGCACATTACGGGTGGCATAATTGCTTTCTGCAGTGCCGTCATTTGGCAATCAGTGGTCCGGTGGTTTTTATTACATCCGTTGGTTGTGGATGAGCCCTTCTCGTAGGGCCACGGCAGCGCTAAAAGGTTACCGACACCGGAACCTTTCGGACCCCATTGTTCGGGTGCTACACAAATGGACCTGTCCTCCCAGGTAGAGGTTGTGCGTGGGGTTAACTTCCTCACCACGTAAAAATGAATGAGTTCAGAAACAACACCCTGCCTCGGATATGGACGGATTTACTGTTGACGACCCTAGCAAACGAAAAAAGGACAATGACTTTCGGTTCTGCACGTGGGGAATGTGAGGTCACTGAACAGACCACGTGCAGCTGATGAACTCGCGGAGGCCCTAGACTGCTATAAAGCAGACGTTACCGCAATCCAGGAAGTACGATGGAATGGACCGGGCAAAAGGAGGATGAAAATCTGCGATATCTACTACGGCGATTGTTACAGAGAGCGAGGGCAGCGATTATTTGGATGTGGATTTGTTGTTCGAGGCAGACTTAGGCAAAAAGTCTTAAGCTTTAAGTACATAAGCGAGCGCCTTATAACATTCCACATCAAGGCTAAATTCGGGAACATCAACCTAATCTGCGCCCACGCCCCAAAGGAGGACAAAGATGGCGATAGCAAGGATGACTTCGGATCGTTCTAGGATATTTTAAAGCTAAGCTGGGTAAAGAGGACATCTTTGCTAGAGTCATCGGTAAACACAGCCTGCACGACACCACGTCCGAAAACGGAGTCAGGCTGGTGGACGTTGCTACGGGCGAAACCTCTCTGTAGCTAGCACGCGGTTCCCATACCTCAACATCCATAAAGGGACTTGGCGGTCCCCTGATCATTAAAATGTCAACCAGATTGATCACGTTGTGATCTACGTCAGACACTCCTCCAGTATTCTTGATGTCCGAACGTTCTGAGACAACAACATCGACTCGGACCATTTCCTTGTTGTAGCCAAGGTAAGGACACGGATATCGAGAGAACAACGGAGTCGAGGAATCGCAACAGACTGCCAAGAGCTTTGCCGATCGAGTCTCCCTGAAACTCTCCGAAAGTTTGACGTCGCCTGCACTAACAATAGACGAAGAAAGCAAACGTTGTCAAAAAGCCATCAGAGAAGCCGCTACTGATGTGCTGGGTTTTAAAACACAACCTAGGAAAAACCCCTGGTTTGACAACGAGTGCAGGCAGGCACATGCAGCAAAGCAAGAAGCCTACCGGGCTACGCTGCATCGAACCACGAGAGCTGTTCGTGAGCTCTACGAACAGAAACGAAGGGAAGAGAACCGACTTCTCAGGATAAAAAAGAAAGAGCACGAGAAGCGCGCGATCGAGGAGATGGAGAGGTGTTATGGCAGGAATGATGTCCGAAAGTTTTACCAAAGGGTAAAACTTTTATCGAATGGATATAAAGTTCGGACAGAATCTTGCCGGGACGAGAATGTACAGCTAATCTACTAGATTCGCAGTCGATACTGAGAACTTGGAAAAATCATTTCTGTAGACTGTTGAACGGCGATAAGGACACAAATACCGCTGTCAGGCAGGATGTTCCACTCAACACAACGGACGATGATAGAAGAGAATACCGTCCCCCCGACCTAGACGAAGTCAAGATAGCGATATCGAGACTGAAGTCTAATAAAGCTGCTGGTGCAGATAGTCTGCCCGTCGAAATGTTTAAAGCAGCTGGAGGTGATCTGGTAGGGCGCATGCACCAGCTTATCTGTAAGGTATGGTCGGAGGAAAGCATGCCCGATGAAACGAATCTCAGTATCGTTTGACCGACCCACAAGAAAGGAGACCCCTTTGACTGCGCCAACTATCGAGGGATAAGTCTCCTTAACATCGCCTTTAAGAACTGCCACTCTGTGTGAACGCCTGAAACCTTTCGTCACTAAACTGATAGTGTGGTTTCAAGCCGGGGAAGTCCACCATCGATCAAATTTTCACACTGCGGCAGATCCTGGAGAAGACCCAAGAAATGCAGATCGACACACACCATCTATTTGTCGATTTCAAGGCCGCATATAACAGCGTGCATAGAGACGAGCTATAGAGCGCCATGTCTGGGTTTGACATTCCTGCCAAACTCGTCAGACTGAGCAGGATGACGATGGAGAACTCTCGCTGCTCCATCAAGGTCGGTAACGTACTCACTGAGATCTTCAATGTCAGAAAAGGTTTTAGACAAGGCGACGCGCTGTCATGTGATTTCTTTAACATCGTTCTTGAGAAGATCGCGCAAAACTCACTGGCCAACACAAGAGGCACGATCTTCTAAAAGTCCGTTCAACTGTTAGCTTACGCGGATGACATTGACGTGATTGGGCGGGCCGTCAATGATGCGTTTGCTGGCATTGAAACGGAAGCGGCTAAAATAGGTCTGGCGGAGAACAAGGGCAAACCAAGTATATTCTGTCATCGAGAAAGGACGCACAACATCGACGACTTAGCCAGAACGTCCCCATAGTCAATTATAACTTTTAGGTGGTTAAGGACTTCGTCTACCTTGGCTCCGCGGTAAATAGTACAAACAACATCAGTACCGAGATCAAACGCAGAATAACTCTTGCCAACCGCTGTTTTTATGGGCTCATAAGGCAATTGAGTAGTAGAGCCATCTCTCGGAAGACCAAGCTGATTTTATATAAGACCTTGATCATCCCAGTCCTGCTGTACGGCGCAGAGGCATGGACAATATCCCAAGTGGATGAACAGTCTCTTGGTCTTTTCGAGAGAAAAGTTCTGCGCGCGATCTTTGGTCCTGTTTGCGTTGACGGCATTTTGAGGAGAAGATTCAACCACGAACTGTATGCGCTGTACAGCAACATGAGTCTAGCCAGGCGTCTACAGCAACAGAGGACGTCCACGGACAAGGTGGTGCCCACAAGTCGAGGGGGACCTCGGCCGACTTGATGTGCGAAACTGGAGACAGCTGGCGAAAGATCGTGCTGGCTGGAGAGGCATGTTGAGAGAGGCCCAGGTCCACCTCGGACTATAGCGCCATAAGAAGTAGAAGAAGGTTAAGAATATTAATGCAAATAAAGTTCAGTTTTAAGACCACCTTCAAACAACAAACGTGTTTCCTTCCAAGATACGTAACTGGCGCAGTCGACGGAGCATAATTCCCAAGAATTATATTGAACCTTTATTTTTAATTGTACTGTATGAAGGGTATTGTGAGATTATTATAATAATAATAATAATAATAATAATAATAATAATAATAATAGTAATAATAATAATAATAATAATAATAATAATAATAATAATAATAATGGCGGCGCTACAGTCCGAGGTGGACCTGGGCCTAGCTTCTCAGCAACCACTCGTGTTGTCCGTGCTATTGTTCTATCACGAGTGAAGGAGACCTACAGTTTAATGCCGACACCGAACGGCGAGATTGAGAAGCTTTTTCTAGACAGTTATACTCTTTGAGCATTGTCAGTGACTCGAAAGAGGTGGAGCCGTGAAAAAAATGTTTGATGTTTTTTTTCGAGATTCGAACCGACGACCTCGAGCGTAGGAGTCGACGCACCTACCCACTACGCCACGGCGCCCGAAGTGTCATTAGTTCTTTAAATAGAAGAAAAACTAGCGATTTTGAATTTATGTGGTGATTTAGTGTTCATTGTGCTACAGTACGTTTCCCAAATTGTGAATAAAAAAAAAAAAATTGCGACAAGAACTTAAGCAAAAAAATTTAAATGCTACAGTTAATCATTCAACGACAAGAAGAACAAATTCAGCATTAAGATCAACAGCAACTCCATCAGAGAAATCAAAATTAAAATTATTGGACGATAAAAAAACAATTCATATTCAACATACACACGGTCACAAAAGTAAGTATACACCGTAAAAAATAACGAATCCTGACCGAATCATTAACTAGAAAGCGAGACTGCATAAACTTTAGGTAACATGTTATACATATTTATTTTGCTATTTTTATGCTCTTTTCAAAAAACAAACAATAAAAAGTATGGGACTAACAATAACAAAAATATTAAGAAACAAAGTAAGATACTGTTAAAATTGCATGTTACAAAAGTAAGTATACACTACTAAAAAAGAGAGATTTATCGCAAATTACTCAAATTTATTCCTAGTTGGATATCCTTAAGCAGTAATAACTGCCTTTATTCTCGATCCCATGGAGGTAACAAGCTTTTGAGTTACTTCCAGACTTGTTTTTTTTCCCATTCGTCAGGTATAATAGCCTTAAGCTCGAATTTGGTCCTAATGTCATGGTTTGGGATTTGACGATCGAGATGATCCCACAAATGCTCGATAATATTTAAATCCGGTGATTGAGTTGGTGTTTTGAGCTGTTTTCGCACATTGTACAGCAACCATTCCTTCACAACCAGGGAAGTGTGCTTTGGGTCATTGTCTTGTTGGAATATAAATGAGCCCTTCAAGTCTAATTGCTGCAAGCTATGGTGCAGATTGTTTTTCAGTATACTGAGGTAATCTTATCGATTCATTGTCGTCTCAAAAAATACAAAAATGCCAACACCAGATGCCGCCATACACCCTCAAACCACTACTGATCCTTCACCATGCTTCACCGTACAAGCCTACAAGATGCTACAAGATAAAACTGAATAACAGTTGTCTCTTTGATCCATATAAAATTTGCTCTTTAGAGCCTACTAGGATTCCGTTTCTTGATTATATCAACCTTAGTCGCTTAAACGAGGAAGAAAGAACGTATATCACAGACATTGTTAAAATATACAAGAATATATTTTACAAGGAAGGGGATACTCTAACATTCACCCATGAAATAATGCACGAAATTATTACCGATACCAACAAGCCAATTTTTTCAAAAATATATCGATACGAAGAAATCGAACGGCAAATAAACGAAAGGCTTGAACAGGGAATTGTAACCGAAAGCAATTTTCCATATAATAGTCCTCTTTGGTTCGTGCCAAAGAAGAGAGAAAAGAATGGCATTCATAAATGGAGAATTGTTATAGACTACTGAAAACTAAATGGGGTCACTGCTAGTGATAAATTTCCAATACCTAATATTGACACAATATTAGATAAATTGGGAATGTCGCATTATTTTACTACCTTGGATTTGGCAAAAGGTTTCCATTAAATCCTAGTTAAACCTGAGGATAGAAAAAAGACTGCGTTCTTAACTTTGAATATGTGAGAATGTAATTTGGTTTAAAAAATGCGCCTTCAATATTCCAAAGACTAATGAACGCAATTCTTGAAATGTGTATTAACAAAGTTTGCGTCATATATCTAGACAACATTTTAATTTTTAGCACTTCCCTTCAGGAACATCTTATAAATTTAAAATTAGTCCTTCAAGCTCTGCAAGAGGCTGGGCTAAAAATTCAGATAAAAAAATGTAAAGTTTTGTCCAAAGAAACTGAATAGTTAGGACATGTCCTTAGCCCGGAAGGAGTCAAACCCAGCCCGGATAAAATACGTACAATTCGTGACCCTAAGCTTCCTACCACCCAAAAACAAATAAAATCATTTCTAGGCTTAACCGGGTATTATAGAAAATTTATTAAAGATTATGCCAAGGTGGCTTACCATATGGTAAGGTATTTGAAATAGGGAGCGAAGGTTAACCCTAATTATCCAAACTACATATGGGCTTTCGAAAAATTTAAAGAAATCGTTACTGATCATCCTATACTTAAATATCCCGATTTCAAGAGACGCTTCAAACTTGCCACTGATGCAAGTAATTTCGCATTGGGTGCAGCATTAATTCAGGACGGACATCCCATTTCGTTCGCTTCTCGTACACTTAACGATCATGAGAAACACTATTCCGCGATCGAAAAGGAATTGCTCGCAATAGTTTGGACAGTCAAGTACTTCCGACCATACCTTTTTGGATGAGAGTTCGACTTATGCACAGATCACCAACCCATTAAGTGGCTACACACAAAGAATATAGGAAAAGATCTTAATCCGAGACTTCAACGGTGGATCATCCAATTATGTATGACGCAAAAGTTGATTACATTAAAGAAAAAGAAAATAAATTAGCGGATTTCTTGAGAATAATCAACACAATGACAAATGAAATGAACCAACCAGTAACAATCAAATCCCTACATTGGAAACTGTCGTGAACCGATTCAAAACTCAGCTTATAATATGTGAAACTAAGTCTGGAAATTGAAAACGTATTTAGCAATAAACGAATTTTCATACAAAAAACAAAAATACCTGACAACGTTGCTGATATAGTCCGAAGACATATCAGTACAGGAAAAGTAGGAGTGTATTCAGAACTGAACTATTAATTCTAATGTTAAATTCGTAAAATGCCGTTATTTCGCTAAAGATCTTACAAATGAAGAAAAATAAAGCAGATCCCCCTTTAGCACAAAAATGAAACTGGTCATTCTGGTATAACTGCCAACTATGAGGGGCTGAAACATAAAATTTTCTTCCCAAATCTTAGAAATCTTATTAATAAGGTTGTTAACAACTGCGATCGTTGAACTGGGGCATAAAACTATAGGAAGCCTATCAGAAAAAAGTTCCAATTTACTGAAACCCCAACCAATATAAATGATGTAGTTCATGTTGAAACTTACGTCAGTTCGAAACATTCATTTATTAATTCTATAGATAAATTTTCAAAACATGCTGTAAGTCTTTATTTAGAAGATAGAAACAGTAGAACATTGATAGAAAATATACGCATATACATCTCCATCAAAGGAAAAAAAATTATATGCGACAACGAATTCAACAACGTAAATTTGAAAAAAACTTTTTCAAAGAAGAAAACATTGAAGTTAATTTTGTGAAACCAAAAAGCCACACTGGTAATGCAGGTGCGGAACGTTTAAATAATACCCTTACAGAACGAATACGTGTTTTGAATCTGGAAAATAAAATACCAATTAAAGAGCAAATAGCAAAGGCAGTCGAGTTGTATAACTCGTCCTTCCATTCATCTATTAAAGCTACACCACTCGAAGTAGAAAACAATATGATTGATAAGGCCGTAATAGTTCACAGGATAAATAAAAACAAAAGAAACGCGATAACAAAATGTAACAAGAACCGCGAAGAATACCTTGAAACTCGACAGCAAGGATTTATTAAAAATTATGCTAGCGTTAGGCATAAAGAACAGCCAAAGTTTAGGAAATACTCCTTAAGTAATGTACATGAATCTAAAATTAAACGACCTTTAAAATTGGCAGGTGATGCTGTTATACCTTGTCGTGCTAGTACTAGTTCCAATGTCGTCCCAAATTCTGAGAATTGAGAAAATCGATTTGAACCTCGGATACTCCGAAATCAATATAGGTAAAGTTGACATAGTTCATAAGTACGACATAGTTTTACAACTCCCTAAAGGAAAAAGTTGGGAACATTCAGCAGAATTTAGCATCGGCAAGGACAGGCATTTTGCAACCGACCTTGTTAACGACTGAGGAAATAATTGCCTACAACATTGACCTCAAAAAACTCTTAAGCATTCGTCTTGGTGTCGCTTCTTTTAACGAAGACATAATCGTTTTAGCAATTAAGGTAGCTTAATAGCTGATATTTTAAACGTTAGCAAAAAACTGTTAATTCCAGTTCCAAATAACTTTGAATTGGAATTCGATCCCGAATTTATATTCGATATAGACAATATCTCTTACACATTTGAAGAAAACAAATGCTTTCAAGAGCTGAAAAGAAGTAAAAATTGTGCAATCAAGAAAACTTGTTTTCAGAGGAAAAATCGATTTGAACATATATTTGAAGTTGATAGCTCGCTAATGGTAATGAAAAACTTAAAAAACATAATAATTAACAGTACTTGTGACGAAAGAACGTTCCTCGCAGATGGGCATTACCTGATTTCATTTAACAACTGTACCATTTTTATAGATAATCTTCAATTTTCAAACAAACTTTTTGAATATAGGGACACTTTCATCATTCCTAAGATTAATGATACCTTTCAAACTCTTAATAAGATCACCTTTGAAGACATTATATTAAAACAAGAATCTAATATCAAGGCTATTGACGAGTTAAGGTTCAATAAAACCATTTTTTTAAATCTTTATCCATCGCGGGGCACACACAAAGCACTACGTTCTCTACGTGTATGCCCTCAGTAGCGCTTTACAAAAGAGATGTTTGTTGCGCGACTAAGGATCATCTACCGATTTTGCATCTCACAGATTACTTCAATAAACAATAATATTATTAATCTAAAATCAATGAAAAAACACAATTTTTAAATTCTAATCCAGATAGGCTAAAATCAATTTCGCTGCAAAGTTCATTAAATGTTTTTATACACCTAGTTATAGGTTCATTGCACCCATAAGTTGTTCTATGCCTTCTATCGAAAAGTATATTTCTAACCCGAAGTGATCTTTGGGGAGCATACATATGTATTTATAAGTAAAACCAATTCTGGTGAATTTATATGAAAATTAATTATGTCGCGAATAAACATGACTGAAGAAGCTTTCCGCCTGAAACATAAGGTTTTCAAGCCAATGATCTTGCATCTTTCGTCATAAGGAGAAAGTTCGTCAAACATGGTCAATTTCCGGATAGCATACCTCGTGAAATTCTTTTGAACTCTTTCGAATCTAAGTCCTTGAACACTATAAGGGGAATCCCAAATAATGGAAGAGTATTCTAAATAGGGCCTGACCAACGAGCAGTATATAGTTTTAAGGCTATAAACTTCTTGGAAGTCTTTACTATTCCGCTTCAGAAATCCTAACAAAGAGTTATATTTAGATATGGCATAATCATAATGTTGTGAAATATTTAGTTTTGTGTCAAATATAACTTCTTCAAGACGAGGAAGCAGAAGATCGTTAATAAAATAATCATTTATGAACGGCGCTGCAATACGGTGCGCTGTAAATATCTTACATTTAAAAATATTAAGCTCCAATCCATTATGTTTACACCATTCTAGTAATTTATATATATCCAGTTGAAAACGAATACAGTCATTAAAGTTTTTGATGCTTGCAAATATTTTTAAATCGTCGCAAGAATTAAATATTCCATGAACATCATTCATAAACAAAATGAACAGCAGCGGGCCCAAATGACTACCTTGGGGAACGCCAGATGTTACTTCTATTACACGCGATATAAAACTATTGACCTTTACCAATTGTTTTCTATTACTTAAATAATTCGAAAACCACGTCAACATAGAGGAGTGGAATCCTAATGATTTAAGCTTAGCCAAAAGTAAAGTGTGATGTACTCTATCAAACGCTTTCGTAAAATCGGTGTAGAGTATATCAACTTGTAAACTTTTTTCAAAACTGTCTATAATATACTTTGTTAATAAAGTTAAATTAGTAGTAGCCATGCTGATTACTGGAAATAATGTCTTTAACCGCGAAAAAAAAGCTTATCTTTAACAATGCTTTCAAACAATTTTGGGATTGCAGAAAGCTTTGATACAGGCCGATATTTTTCAACTTTTTGTTTTAAACCACTCTTAAATATTGGCGTAATAAAAGAATATTTCCATTCACTGAGAAATTCACCAGTGGCTAGCGATTGATTAAAAATAATTTTAAGTGGATGAAAGATGGAAGATAAACACTTTTTTTAATATTACCGTAGGGATACCATCGGGCCCCGGGCTGCAGTTTGGTTCGAGTTTATTTAAAGCGTGTTTTACGTCTTCAACTGAAAGTTGCAGCATTCCAATATCCAATGACTCCGTAATATTGGAATAATGGTTCATCATTGATTGTTCCGGAGAATCATTATAAACCGACTCGAAAAAGTTGGCAAACAACTCACAAGTTCTTTTCAAATCTGTTGAAATTACATTACCAAATTCCATCACCTTAGGTAGGCCTGAGGTATTTCTTTTTGCATTAATGTATTTCCAAAATGATTTACCATTACTCTTTACCGGAGACTCTACGGACAGGATGTACTGCCTGCATAAAAATCTATTCAAGAACTTATATTCTTTTCTGAATCTCAAAAAAAGTTTATATTCATTATATATTATATATTATATATTATATATTATATATATTCATTGTAGTTTTCTAAGTGCCAGTTTGTTATTCCTTTTAGTTGCAACTGCTGCATTGTTAATAATTACTTATAAACAAAAGAAATTTAAAATTAATGTATTAAAGAATATAAATTCAACTGTCAATACAAATCAAAGTATTTGTGAACTTGTTAATATTGATGAACTAAAAGAAAAGCATGGCTTGTAAAACTTTTAATAAATAAAGAAAACAATCAATAAATAATAATAAATTATAAATTCGTACATTTTATGTAATGAGATTCGGGAGTAACTCAAGCTAGCGGGGGAGGTGTTACATTAGTACACTCACCCCAAAATGCAAACTCTCGAATTAGTCAGCTCGATACGTTAATTGCCTTCATTGCTGCATCAGCACAACGAAGTTCATAGCATTCTGGAAAATCGATCGTTGTTGCACAAGCACCACAACGCTCATTCATATTTTCGCATTTCCGATTGCCATTAATGCAGATTGCTGACTACGTAGATATCTGTGTAGTATTAAGTAGGTTATAAGAAATATCGTAGCATAGGTTAAGAATATTAATGCAAATAAAGTTCAGTCTTAAGACGACCTTCAAACAACAACCGTGTTTCTTTTCAAGATACGTAACTCGCGCGATCTTTGGTCCTTTTTGCGTTGATGGCATTTGGAGGAGAAGGTTCAACCACGAACTATGTGGGCTGTATAGCAACATGAGTCTAGCCAGGCGTCTACGGATCCAAAGCCTAAGATGGCTAGCCCATGTAGAGCGCATGGACAACTTAGCTTCGGCCCGAAGAGTCTTCGACTCTGAGCCTGTGGGACAACGCAACAGAGAACGTCCCCGTATAAGGTGGCGCACACAAGTCGAGGGGGATCTCGGCCAGCTTGGTGTGCGAAACTGGAGACAGCTGGTGAAAGATTATGCTGGCTGGAGAGGCATGTTGAGAGAGGCCCAGGTCCACCTGGGACTGTAGTTAGGGCGCTAAGAAGAAGAAGATTTGAATTTACACTGATTTGATACACAGGTTATCACTTGGCAGATATAGGGTTGTCATATATATGAGGAAACATAGTGACCAGTTAAAATTCCTAAAGAAGTCGTTCAGGCCGCTCCAATTGCCTCTCTCGTATAGCCATACTGTTCTTTTAGGAATTTGTTAACTAAATGTGTGCAGTGAAAACGAGAAATTTTCTGATACGACACAGTGGTCAGACGAGCCCAGAGGCGACAATATGTCAATAGAATATTTATCAGGATGAGAGCTGAGAAACAGGTCCAGGTTGGCGGAATGATCTGCAATGTCAGGTATTCCTGTAGGATCATTTACAAACTGGGTCAAATTATTTACCTCAGCGAAGATCTTAACGTACCGTCCTTCGGGTTTTGTTCGGCTTGAATGTCGAAGTGAATTAGAATTGTGTACATTGAAAGATCCCGCAATGACACTTTCAATGTGAGGATACACAGATACAATTCTTGTGATGGAGTCGGATAGCATATCAAACTCAGTGAAAGTTGAATTTGGACTTCTATAAATAAAACAGTAGTGGATTAAATGCATACGGACACGGACTTTTAACCACAGAATATTAAATTCTGGATCGGAACAGTGGCCGTATTGGCAACCCTGGTCAGTGAAAAGTGCAAGTAAACAAATAAGAGAGAATTGCAGCAGACCATAGAGGAGTTTTGCAGAGCAAAATTTTCTGTTGGCACTGATAGAAGACGCTCAAAAGATTTAACAATAAATTCAAAAGGCCGACCATATCTAGAATTTTGCAACAATAATGGACTCATAGTTCTTAATGGTTTTACAACAGGCGATAAAGAAGAACGCCTCACTTTCATCAATAACATTGGAGAATTTGTAAATTACATTTGTTCTTTATCCCAAGATATGTTGGGGTATGTTCAGAACTTCCTGGTTGACTTCATGGTCTGATCATCTACCCGTCCAATTAAATCTTAAGTTTGGAACCTCTATCAAGCGAAAACCAAACTTGCTGCCGAAATTAGTTTGGAAAGATGCACAAAAGCAACAGTATCAAGCTAAATTAAATAAAAATCTGAACGACTTAAGAAACAAACAGGAAATAATTGAACTGCAACACTTAAGAGACGTTATAAAGGCATCTACAACAAAGCAACTTAGTGCTGCACCGATTTATACAGCTAAACGTAAATAGTACGGTCTTGATTGCCACATAGTAAGAAAAAGTCATTTAATCTCCTAAATATATACAAAAGTACAAAAAGTACAAACACATACTACCAACAGGTCAATTACAAAATCAATATGATAAGAGATAGTAAGGAGTGGTGGAAGTTAGCAAAGGAAATTAAAGCCAAGAAGAACAAATTCAGCATTAAGATCAACAGCAACTCCATCAGAGAAATCAAAATTAAAATTATTGGACGATAAAAAAACAATTCATATTCAACATACACACGGTCACAAAAGTAAGTATACACCGTAAAAAATAACGAATCCTGCCCGAATCATTAACTAGAAAGCGAGACTGCATAAACTTTAGGTAACATGTTATACATATTTATTTTGCTATTTTTATGCTCTTTTCAAAAAAACAAACAATAAAAAGAATGGGACTAACAATAACAAAAATATTAAGAAACAAAGTAAGATACTGTTAAAATTGCATGTTACAAAAGTAAGTATACACTGTTAAAAAAGAGAGATTTATCGCAAATTACTCAAATTTATTCCTAGTTGGATATCCTTAAGCAGGTAACAAGCTTTTGAGTTACTTCCAGACTTGTTTTTTTTCCCATTCGTCAGGTATAATAACCTTAAGCTCGAATTTGGTCCTAATGTCATGGTTTGGGATTTGACGATCGAGATGATCCCACAGATGCTCGATAATATTTAAATCCGGTGATTGAGTTGGTGTTTTGAGCTGTTTTCGCACATTGTACAGCAACCATTCCTTCACAACCAGGGAAGTGTGCTTTGGGTCATTGTCTTGTTGGAATATAAATGAGCCCTTCAAGTCTAATTGCTGCAAGCTATGGTGCAGATTGTTTTTCAGTATACTGAGGTAATCTTATCGATTCATTGTCGTCTCAAAAAATACAAAAATGCCAACACCAGATGCCGCCATACACCCTCAAACCACTACTGATCCTTCACCATGCTTCACCGTACAAGCCTACAAGATGCTACAAGATAAAACTGAATAACAGTTGTCTCTTTGATCCATATAAAATTTGCTCTTTAGAGCCTACTAGGATTCCGTTTCTTGATTATATCAACCTTAGTCGCTTAAACGAGGAAGAAAGAACGTATATCACAGACATTGTTAAAATATACAAGAATATATTTTACAAGGAAGGGGATACTCTAACATTCACCCATGAAATAATGCACGAAATTATTACCGATACCAACAAGCCAATTTTTTCAAAAATATATCGATACGAAGAAATCGAACGGCAAATAAACGAAAGGCTTGAACAGGGAATTGTAACCGAAAGCAATTTTCCATATAATAGTCCTCTTTGGTTCGTGCCAAAGAAGAGAGAAAAGAATGGCATTCATAAATGGAGAATTGTTATAGACTACTGAAAACTAAATGGGGTCACTGCTAGTGATAAATTTCCAATACCTAATATTGACACAATATTAGATAAATTGGGAATGTCGCATTATTTTACTACCTTGGATTTGGCAAAAGGTTTCCATTAAATCCTAGTTAAACCTGAGGATAGAAAAAAGACTGCGTTCTTAACTTTGAATATGTGAGAATGTAATTTGGTTTAAAAAATGCGCCTTCAATATTCCAAAGACTAATGAACGCAATTCTTGAAATGTGTATTAACAAAGTTTGCGTCATATATCTAGACAACATTTTAATTTTTAGCACTTCCCTTCAGGAACATCTTATAAATTTAAAATTAGTCCTTCAAGCTCTGCAAGAGGCTGGGCTAAAAATTCAGATAAAAAAATGTAAAGTTTTGTCCAAAGAAACTGAATAGTTAGGACATGTCCTTAGCCCGGAAGGAGTCAAACCCAGCCCGGATAAAATACGTACAATTCGTGACCCTAAGCTTCCTACCACCCAAAAACAAATAAAATCATTTCTAGGCTTAACCGGGTATTATAGAAAATTTATTAAAGATTATGCCAAGGTGGCTTACCATATGGTAAGGTATTTGAAATAGGGAGCGAAGGTTAACCCTAATTATCCAAACTACATATGGGCTTTCGAAAAATTTAAAGAAATCGTTACTGATCATCCTATACTTAAATATCCCGATTTCAAGAGACGCTTCAAACTTGCCACTGATGCAAGTAATTTCGCATTGGGTGCAGCATTAATTCAGGACGGACATCCCATTTCGTTCGCTTCTCGTACACTTAACGATCATGAGAAACACTATTCCGCGATCGAAAAGGAATTGCTCGCAATAGTTTGGACAGTCAAGTACTTCCGACCATACCTTTTTGGATGAGAGTTCGACTTATGCACAGATCACCAACCCATTAAGTGGCTACACACAAAGAATATAGGAAAAGATCTTAATCCGAGACTTCAACGGTGGATCATCCAATTATGTATGACGCAAAAGTTGATTACATTAAAGAAAAAGAAAATAAATTAGCGGATTTCTTGAGAATAATCAACACAATGACAAATGAAATGAACCAACCAGTAACAATCAAATCCCTACATTGGAAACTGTCGTAAACCGATTCAAAACTCAGCTTATAATATGTGAAACTAAGTCTGGAAATTGAAAACGTATTTAGCAATAAACGAATTTTCATACAAAAAACAAAAATACCTGACAACGTTGCTGATATAGTCCGAAGACATATCAGTACAGGAAAAGAAGGAGTGTATTCAGAACTGAACTATTAATTCTAATGTTAAATTCGTAAAATGCCGTTATTTCGCTAAAGATCTTACAAATGAAGAAGAATAAAGCAGATCTCCCTTTAGCACAAAAATGAAACTGGTCATTCTGGTATAACTGCCAACTATGAGGGGCTGAAACATAAAATTTTCTTCCCAAATCTTAGAAATCTTATTAATAAGGTTGTTAACAACTGCGATCGTTGCACTGGGGCATAAAACTATAGGAAGCCTATCAGAAAAAAGTTCCAATTTACTGAAACCCCAACCAATATAAATGATGTAGTTCATGTTGACACTTACGTCAGTTCGAAACATTCATTTATTAATTCTATAGATAAATTTTCAAAACATGCTGTAAGTCTTTATTTAGAAGATAGAAACAGTAGAACATTGATAGAAAATATACGCATATACATCTCCATCAAAGGAAAAAAAATTATATGCGACAACGAATTCAACAACGTAAATTTGAAAAAAACTTTTTCAAAGAAGAAAACATTGAAGTTAATTTTGTGAAACCAAAAAGCCACACTGGTAATGCAGGTGCGGAACGTTTAAATAATACCCTTACAGAACGAATACGTGTTTTGAATCTGGAAAATAAAATACCAATTAAAGAGCAAATGGCAAAGGCAGTCGAGTTGTATAACTCGTCCTTCCATTCATCTATTAAAGCTACACCACTCGAAGTAGAAAACAATATGATTGATAAGGCCGTAATAGTTCACAGGATAAATAAAAACAAAAGAAACGCGATAACAAAATGTAACAAGAACCGCGAAGAATACCTTGAAACTCGACAGCAAGGATTTATTAAAAATTATGCTAGCATTAGGCATAAAGAACAGCCAAAGTTTAGGAAATACTCCTTAAGTAATGTACATGAATCTAAAATTAAACGACCTTTAAAATTGGCAGGTGATGCTGTTATACCTTGTCGTGCTAGTACTAGTTCCAATGTCGTCCCAAATTCTGAGAATTGAGAAAATCGATTTGAACCTCGGATACTCCGAAATCAATATAGGTAAAGTTGACATAGTTCATAAGTACGACATAGTTTTACAACTCCCTAAAGGAAAAAGTTGGGACCATTCAGCAGAATTTAACATCGGCAAGGACAGGCATTTTGCAACCGACCTTGTTAACGACTGAGGAAATAATTGCCTACAACATTGACCTCAAAAAACTCTTAAGCATTCGTCTTGGTGTCGCTTCTTTTAACGAAGACATAATCGTTTTAGCAATTAAGGTAGCTTAATAGCTGATATTTTAAACGTTAGCAAAAAACTGTTAATTCCAGTTCCAAATAACTTTGAATTGGAATTCGATCCCGAATTTATATTCGATATAGACAATATCTCTTACACATTTGAAGAAAACAAATGCTTTCAAGAGCTGAAAAGAAGTAAAAATTGTGCAATCAAGAAAACTTGTTTTCAGAGGAAAAATCAATTTGAACATATATTTGAAGTTGATAGCTCGCTTCAAATGCCAGATGTTACTTCCATTACACGCGATATAAAACTATTGACCTTTACCAATTGTTTTCTATTACTTAAATAATTCAAAAACCACGTCAACATAGAGGAGTGGAATCCTAATGATTTAAGCTTAGCCAAAAGTAAAGTGTGATGTACTCTATCAAACGCTTTCGTAAAATCGGTGTAGAGTATATCAACTTGTAAACTTTTTTCAAAACTGTCTATAATATACTTTGTTAATAAAGTTAAATTAGTAGTAGCCATGCTGATTACTGGAAATAATGTCTTTAACCGCGAAAAAAAAGCTTATCTTTAACAATGCTTTCAAACAATTTTGGGATTGCAGAAAGCTTTGATACAGGCCGATATTTTTCAACTTTTTGTTTTAAACCACTCTTAAATATTGGCGTAATAAAAGAATATTTCCATTCACTGAGAAATTCACCAGTGGCTAGCGATTGATTAAAAATAATTTTAAGTGGATGAAAGATGGAAGATAAACACTTTTTTTAATATTACCGTAGGGATACCATCGGGCCCCGGGCTGCAGTTTGGTTCGAGTTTATTTAAAGCGTGTTTTACGTCTTCAACTGAAAGTTGCAGCATTCCAATATCCAATGACTCCGTAATATTGGAATAATGGTTCATCATTGATTGTTCCGGAGAATCATTATAAACCGACTCGAAAAAGTTGGCAAACAACTCACAAGTTCTTTTCAAATCTGTTGAAATTACATTACCAAATTCCATCACCTTAGGTAGGCCTGAGGTATTTCTTTTTGCATTAATGTATTTCCAAAATGATTTACCATTACTCTTTACCGGAGACTCTACGGACAGGATGTACTGCCTGCATAAAAATCTATTCAAGAACTTATATTCTTTTCTGAATCTCAAAAAAAGTTTATATTCATTATATATTATATATTATATATTATATATTATATATATTCATTGTAGTTTTCTAAGTGCCAGTTTGTTATTCCTTTTAGTTGCAACTGCTGCATTGTTAATAATTACTTATAAACAAAAGAAATTTAAAATTAATGTATTAAAGAATATAAATTCAACTGTCAATACAAATCAAAGTATTTGTGAACTTGTTAATATTGATGAACTAAAAGAAAAGCATGGCTTGTAAAACTTTTAATAAATAAAGAAAACAATCAATAAATAATAATAAATTATAAATTCGTACATTTTATGTAATGAGATTCGGGAGTAACTCAAGCTAGCGGGGGAGGTGTTACATTAGTACACTCACCCCAAAATGCAAACTCTCGAATTAGTCAGCTCGATACGTTAATTGCCTTCATTGCTGCATCAGCACAACGAAGTTCATAGCATTCTGGAAAATCGATCGTTGTTGCACAAGCACCACAACGCTCATTCATATTTTCGCATTTCCGATTGCCATTAATGCAGATTGCTGACTACGTAGATATCTGTGTAGTATTAAGTAGGTTATAAGAAATATCGTAGCATAGGTTAAGAATATTAATGCAAATAAAGTTCAGTCTTAAGACGACCTTCAAACAACAACCGTGTTTCTTTTCAAGATACGTAACTCGCGCGATCTTTGGTCCTTTTTGCGTTGATGGCATTTGGAGGAGAAGGTTCAACCACGAACTATGTGGGCTGTATAGCAACATGAGTCTAGCCAGGCGTCTACGGATCCAAAGCCTAAGATGGCTAGCCCATGTAGAGCGCATGGACAACTTAGCTTCGGCCCGAAGAGTCTTCGACTCTGAGCCTGTGGGACAACGCAACAGAGAACGTCCCCGTATAAGGTGGCGCACACAAGTCGAGGGGGATCTCGGCCAGCTTGGTGTGCGAAACTGGAGACAGCTGGTGAAAGATTATGCTGGCTGGAGAGGCATGTTGAGAGAGGCCCAGGTCCACCTGGGACTGTAGTTAGGGCGCTAAGAAGAAGAAGATTTGAATTTACACTGATTTGATACACAGGTTATCACTTGGCAGATATAGGGTTGTCATATATATGAGGAAACATAGTGACCAGTTAAAATTCCTAAAGAAGTCGTTCAGGCCGCTCCAATTGCCTCTCTCGTATAGCCATACTGTTCTTTTAGGAATTTGTTAACTAAATGTGTGCAGTGAAAACGAGAAATTTTCTGATACGACACAGTGGTCAGACGAGCCCAGAGGCGACAATATGTCAATAGAATATTTATCAGGATGAGAGCTGAGAAACAGGTCCAGGTTGGCGGAATGATCTGCAATGTCAGGTATTCCTGTAGGATCATTTACAAACTGGGTCAAATTATTTACCTCAGCGAAGATCTTAACGTACCGTCCTTCGGGTTTTGTTCGGCTTGAATGTCGAAGTGAATTAGAATTGTGTACATTGAAAGATCCCGCAATGACACTTTCAATGTGAGGATACACAGATACAATTCTTGTGATGGAGTCGGATAGCATATCAAACTCAGTGAAAGTTGAATTTGGACTTCTATAAATAAAACAGTAGTGGATTAAATGCATACGGACACGGACTTTTAACCACAGAATATTAAATTCTGGATCGGAACAGTGGCCGTATTGGCAACCCTGGTCAGTGAAAAGTGCAAGTAAACAAATAAGAGAAATTTAGATGAAGAATTATCTTGTTTAAAAACATTATATAAAAGTTAGTGTATCTAATACAAAGTTCAACTGATGTAATGTACCAGAAGCTCGAGTGCAGATAAAATATCCAGTGGCTTAACTAAAAAGTTGATTATTGCGCTCATCAAGACAGTGCTTGATCGAAATTACAGTGAGGTATAAAATTGAAAGAACTGTGTACTCTACGAAAAAAAATGTTTATAGAAAACGAAATACATAATCCGGTTGTTATTGGAGATGTCAATGTTCGAATAGGTGAATTGCAGCAGACCATAGAGGAGTTTTGCAGAGCAAAATTTTCTGTTGGCACTGATAGAAGACGCTCAAAAGATTTAACAATAAATTCAAAAGGCCGACCATATCTAGAATTTTGCAACAATAATGGACTCATAGTTCTTAATGGTTTTACAACAGGCGATAAAGAAGAACGCCTCACTTTCATCAATAACATTGGAGAATTTGTAAATTACATTTGTTCTTTATCCCAAGATATGTTGGGATATGTTCAGAACTTCCTGGTTGACTTCATGGTCTGATCATCTACCCGTCCAATTAAATCTTAAGTTTGGAACCTCTATCAAGCGAAAACCAAACTTGCTGCCGAAATTAGTTTGGAAAGATGCACAAAAGCAACAGTATCAAGCTAAATTAAATAAAAAACTGAACGACTTAAGAAACAAACAGGAAATAATTGAACTGCAACACTTAAGAGACGTTATAAAGGCATCTACAACAAAGCAACTTAGTGCTGCACCGATTTATACAGCTAAACGTAAATAGTACGGTCTTGATTGCCACATAGTAAGAAAAAGTCATTTAATCTCCTAAATATATACAAAAGTACAAAAAGTACAAACACATACTACCAACAGGTCAATTACAAAATCAATATGATAAGAGATAGTAAGGAGTGGTGGAAGTTAGCAAAGGAAATTAAAACCAAAGTTATCAGTCGAGCAGTGAGATTGCAGCTTCAGAGTTTAAGGTTTATTTTCATTCTCTCTTAAATCCACCAGAATTAGCAAATGACATTCAGTATACACCTATATCAATGGAAGAAGTGAAACAAATTTTAAGAAAGGTCAAACTAATTAATAATCCTGGGGAAGAGCGAATATCATATACATTTTTGAAAAATACAACAATTGAGTTCTTGGACGTGTGCAAGCTTACAATACAATTTTGGAAAGAGGTAAAGCGGATGATACATTCATAACAAGTATAGTGTTCCCTATATTCAAAAAAGGGAATGCAAATCAAACATGTGACTATCGCGGAATCTCATTTATGAATTTTTACTAAATAAAAGATTATCTATCTGGATTGAGAAGCATGGAATTATGACAGAGCACCAGGCGGGTTTTAGAAGGAAGTACTCCACTGTGGATAATATATACAATTTAGCTTCAATAGTTCATTTAAAACTTCACCAAAAGAAAAAGGTGTGTGCATTCTTTGTGGATTTTAAATCAGCGTTCGATAAAGTACCAAGAAAAAATCTGACTTTTAAACTACACAATATTGGAATATCAACAAAAATAGTAAATCTTATTTAAAGTATCTATAGTAATACAAGCTCTGCAGTATGGACGGGTGGAGAACTTTCAGAGTACTTTGAAACAATATCGGGTGTAAAACAAGGATGCCTTCTATCCCCATTACTTTTTACTCTATATTTAAATGATCTGTATGCAGATGATATCGTTATCTTCTCAGATGATGTTAACACATTGCAGACAATGATAATACACTTAGAAGAATATTGCAACCTATGGAATATGGAAGTCAATTTGGATAAATCAGCAATTATAGTATTCAGAAACGGAGGAAGATTATCTTTTACAGAAAAGTGTGTATTCAAAGGCGAACAGATTAAAACTGTATCAGAGTACTGCTATCTAGGAGTGATTCTTACTCCGAAAATGTAATTTTCCAAAAATGTTGAATCCAGAAACAATTCAGCAAAAAATAGCATTAACGTCACATGGAAAAATGCTCAGGGTAGAAACGGAATATCTCTTAAATCGAAGTGGCAATTATTTCAAGCAGTCTGTAGAGCAGTCCAGGCCTATGCAGCACAAATATGGGGATTAGTGATGGGCAACTTCAACCACCCGGTGGGTATTTATGAAAGGGTAAATACCCTGTAAATACCCGGTATTTACCCAAAATCATATTTACCCACCCAAATCAGGGTATTTATTTATTTGTCTCTATTACGCGTCGATAACACATTGAGTTGCACACACATAAGAAAGAAGAAAACGAACTGCTTTCTAGTATTAATAGAATTCATATCTTCAGATAAGAATTTTCCAATACCGTCTGATTCCAGCGCTTCGGATTAGTTTATGTTCAAAAAACATCCTGTCAATATTATGTAACATACACCCCATGAACAAATGTTTGCAATAACTTGTCATTCAAAATAAATACCCACATAAATACCCATTTGGGTAAATAATAATAATAATAATGTCGACGCTACAGTCCGAAGTGGACCTGGGCCTAGCTTCTCAGCAACCACTCGTGTCCTGCGTGCTATTGTTCTGTCACGAGCGGAGGGGACCTACAGTTTATTGCCGACTCCGAAGGGCGAGATTGAGAAGCTTTTTTCTAGACAGTTATACTCTTTGAGCATTGTCAGTGACTCGAAAGAGGTGGAGCCGTGAAAAAATGTTTGATGTTTTTTTTTTCGAGATTCGAACCGACGACCTTGAGCGTAGGAGTCGACGCACCTACCCACTACGCCACGGCGCCCATATTTACCCTCAAATTTTTTTTTTATTTTTGAAGTTTTAAGGATTTTAAGTTACAATGGCGAGCTGAAAATCTGACGCGCAATAAAGGAGAAGAGTTGTTACAGAAGCTAAAACAAAAAAGATGGCAAAGTTTTCTACGTAAAGCATCAATGAGCGAAAATAGAATTTATAGCTAACTTGATTATTCAAAGGTCAAACGTACTTCATTGATAAATACAGTCAGACTAAAATATCATGTATCTTTAAGGTACGCTGTGATCTGATCTGGCTCATTGGGAGGGACTATAACCTATGGTCACTATGTAATATGAGGAAGGTAGAAACAATCAAACATTTCATTGGTATTTGCCCAATTTTGGGGGAATTTAGGTATATATATTTTTGCAAAACAACACTCACTGAAGAAGATGTAATTAATGTTTTAAATGGAGTAAATGACGAGTCTTGGAACAAGCTCAGTAATTTTGTTATCGGTGTTCTTAAATATAGAAATGAATTAATTTATTATTTTAACTATTGAAATTTACAATTCAGAACTAATAACAATAGCAATCAGGGCCGGCACTACCATATGTGCAGGATGTGCAAATGCACGGGGCGCCAAGTGCTTGGGGGCGCATTGTGAGCCTAAACAAACAATATGCAATTTATCGATATACTGACTTTCATAAAACTTTAGTTCGTCCCAGCTACCTTTGCCTTTCTAAACGCTTTCTGAACGAAATTATTTTCAAATAATACAAACTACATAATTTCATCTGTTCATACAATATACCATTCACACGCAAAACTGTGCAAGATAATTTCTTGCACAAGCACTCAAATATATCCTTAGGAAAAATTCTCAAAATAATAAACTCAATCCTCAGTTCCGATGGAATCATTTGAGTGACAACGTGCAGGTTTTATTTTTGCACATATGACAATTACTTAGTACAATGACATAATTTTTCGTTTTTCTCTCTCTCTTCTCTTCATTCTTCACACAAAAGACCAATGACGCACAGGACTGTGCAAGAAAATTTCTTGCACAAGCACTCAAAAATCTCAATATAATAAACTCAGTTCCTATGGAGGAGAGAAAATGTGCAGATTTTATTTCTGCACGTGTGAGAGAGATTTACTCATTATCCATATTTGTTTGAAAGGAGAATGAGTACAGTACATATATATACACTACCTCATAAAATTGAGCATACACCCAAAACAAAAAATATTTTTTGTTTTTTTCTTCTTGAAATATGTAATGTAATGTATGTATTAGAAAATGCAATTACACATATTTCATTTCTGGGGGACTTATGTACAAATTGCCTAGCAAACTCTATTCTCTATAATTTTGTTCACTTCGATCGAAACTGAAACAAAATATTAAAGAGCTGTTTTGCAAACACTAATTAGTTTAGATAAATTTCTTGGTTCTTGTATAAGAAATTATACACGCGGACAATATGAAAAAATAAAACAGATATCTTCAATTTATTGTAACGCAGAAATTTATTGTAACCAAACTAACAAAGGAAAAAGAAAAAAAGGAGCTGTGACTTGAGGAGCCGCTCGCCAAGAAAGTAGAAATACGAATGAGTAAATAAATGCAAAGTACAAAGAATAAAGGCTTCAGTGCCTGTTAGACGAAAAGGAATATCAAAGAGGAAGAGCGAAAAGTCCTAATTGCTCTTTCGGTGATGTCAAATAGTGTGCCAAAGTGAATTCCCATATTTTATGTACAAAAATCTTGTACATTTACTCCCCGGCTGGGCCGGTAGGCTCAGGAGAAGTGCCAAGTAGTCGACACACTTTTTGTACTGGTCGTGTTGTGTGCTTCAGTTTCCTGCCAGTGCATATATTCCACCGTCACGTTCCGAACAAGACCGTCACTCCCCGGATGTACGTTGATGATGCGTCCAAGCCGCCATTTGGTCGGTGGCAGATTCTCGTGCCGAAGTACGACGATGTCACCCACTTGGAGATTCTCAGCCGATCGCCGCCATCTTGAACGTTGTTGCAGCGAAGCCAAATATTCGTCGTGCCAACGATGCCAGAACGATTGATGCATCTGTCGTAGGAGTTGCCAGTTCTTAAGGCGATTGGTAGGTACATCCGGGATAGCAGGTTCGGGTAATGCCACGAGTGAACGGCCGACCAAAAAATCGGCTGGAGAGAGCGCCAAACGGTCGTCCACGCCATCGTGCACCGCAACCAATGGGCGCGAGTTTAAGCAAGCCTCGATGCGCACTAGCAGCGTGTGGAGTTGGTCGTAGTATAGCGTCTGTCCACCAACTTCTGGTTCGCCAACTGCTGCTGAGTGTGTTCACTGTGCCATTCTGCCAAATCTGCCTGTAAAAGTTTGTTCGCCTTCCTGAACTGCGTGCCATTATCGCTGTAGAGTTGAATGCATGGGCCACGACGACCAGTAAATCGTAAGAAGACGTTAATGAATGCTTTGGCTGACAAATCCTCCGCCAGCTCGATGTGTACAGCCTTGGTTGCCATACAGACGAAAATAACCACATATGTTTTCTTCGTGGTGCGTGTGCGCTGTGCCCCAATCCGAATGTTGAAGGGTCCGCAATAGTCGACGCCTGCTGATGAGAAAGGTGGAGATGCCACGACCCTCGCGGTCGGTAGCGTTGCCATCTGTTGCCTAGCCATTTGCTGAGAGTGCCGTCGACATATGACACACTCATGTATGCATCGTTTGACGAGCGCACGGCCACTGATGATCCAGTATTGTCGTCGAATTGTTTGTAGCATGAGTGTCATCTGAGCATGCGAATTGGTGAGATGAATGTCCCGAACGATGAGTCGTGACAGCATACTTTCCTTAGCCATGATAATTGGATGCTGTTGCTCAGGAGTTAACTCAGCGTGCCTAAGTCGACCACCGACTCGCAATACGCCATCTGAGTCCAGATATGGTGCCAGGGATGTCAGTTTGCTTGTAGCTGTAACATGTCGAAAAATTCTTAGTAATTGAATTTCATTGCCAAAGTACCTGTGTTGTTCTGCTCGAAGGTGCCATTTTAATGCCATGGCCATTTCATCGCAATCTACCAAGGGTTGATGCCAATACTGTCGTCGAGCTGGATTGCAACGGAGTACATACGCAGTAGTTCGTAACAGCCTGCCAATGTTAGAGAAGCGCTCGACCAAGTCGAGGGTGATGACTTCGTTGCCACAGTTGTATCGGGTGTTCTGAGTGGAGCAATACGCCCAATATGCGCCTTAAGTGGTTTAGTTTCCACCTCCATCGCCTGCAGATCTGCCTCGGAAAGTTCTGGAATATCAGTCGCCATGTTGTTCCGCATTAGTTCAGTCGGACCAAGCCACCATAATGTATGACTGACTAATGATGCAGCCGAAATTCCGCGACTCGCACAATCTGCTGGGTTTAGATGAGTGCGGACATGTCGCCAATCCTCCACGTTGGTGTGTTGTTGAATGTAGCTAATTCTGTGTGCAGCATATGGTTTGAGCGTAGCAGCTGATTTGCGCAGCCAGCAAAGAAAGATGGTGGAATCGCTCCATAGGGTGCATGGTGCATGCGCCAAGTCCAATGCATGTTTTACACTGCCAACAGTCTGTGCCAATAGTCGAGCTGCACACAATTCCAGTCGTGGTATCGTTGTTGTTGGATTGCCTTGAGTATCCACTCGAGATGGTGCCACACGAGTTTTTGCAGTGACAAGCGCTGATGTGAAGTCGCCATTGGGGCTGGTCGTACAAACGTACACGACAGCCGCGTATGCCCTAATGCTTGCATCGCAAAATCCATGAAGATGTGTTGTGACCGATGCCTGCATCCGCAGACACCGTGGAATTCGAAGCTCGTGTAGTTGAAGCAAGTTGTGGCGGTAGTCCATCCATTCCTGACGCAAGTCCACCGGTAGTGATGAGTCCCATTCCAAGCCAGTCCGCCATAGAGATTGTAGGAATATTTTCGCCACGATGATGACGGGTGCCAGCATGTTCGTAGGATCGTACAGTCGAGCAATATCACTCAACACTTGGCGTTTGGTGGTAGATTTTGTTTCGCCAATGTCGATACGGTAGAAGAGTTCGTCCGTTGTTGGATTCCAATGCAACCCAAGCACAGTCACCTCCGGGGTTTTCAACTCGATGTCAAACGTTGGACAAGGATCGTTTGATATTTGAGCCAAAGCCCTCGTATCGTTGGTCTGCCATTTGCGTAGGCGAAAGTGACCTTGCTGCAATACCTTGTCGACGTCAGTTGCCAGTTGAATCGCCTGATCTGTAGTTTCGACACTCGCCAGATAATCGTCGACGTAGAAATCCCGCAAAACGCTCGTAAGAGCAGCCGCTGCTCGGGGACCATCAGCCAATATGTGGCAATTATCGCGGGCGCACTGCTGCATTGCCCGAATAGCATTGTACGGACCAGAAGCCATGCCATAAGTGACAGTGGTCAATTGGTATGTACGAATTGGTTGATCAACTGTTTCACGCCATAGGATCTGCTGCCATCGTTGGTGACGTTTGTCGATTTTAACTTGCCTGAACATCTTTTCCACATCGGCCGAGAGAGCCACTGCAAAGCGTCGAAATCGGAAAATGATTGTGACCAGTTGTTCTTGTATGAGCGGTCCGCTCAATTGTGTCTCATTCAGGGAAACGCCATTTGATGTCTTCGCTGATGCGTTGAAGACAACCCGAAATTTTGACAGCACAGCATGATGTGGAATGAGGTATCGTTGCGATGGTTCATGCAGCAAGTCGGAGACATCCTTCATATGGCCCAGAGCGATGTATTCCTGCATGAAAGCCAGGTATTTTGCCTTCAGCTCCGGGTTGTTCGTCAGTTTGCGCTCCAGTTGATGAAACTGCCGTAGTGCCAATGGGTGTGAGTTGCCAAGCGTCGGTGCATCCGGATGAAACGGGATTTGCACGATGTAACGGCCATTGGGATCACGTCGATGTGTAGCCAGGAATAAATTCTCGCAGAATTCGTCATCGCCATCCGTATTTGGGTTGTCTGCGTCAGCTTCGAATATACGCGCCATAGCCAAGTCGAGACGTTCATCTTCATTGCCAATGTCGCCATGAACCGTCAGCGATGAACGAATGGATGATGCCAGTGTAGTGTTGATTTCAGCTGGTCCAAAGATCACCCAGCCAAGCGTTGTTGATTGCGCAAAGGGTTCATTTGATGAACCTCGTACGATGCCCTCTTGAATGATATGACCCCATATGTCAGCGCCAAGCAGCGCATCGATTGGATCCGTTTTCAACGGGGATTGGATCCACGGAGTTTGCTGAAGCGTTCAGCCACAGGCAGAGCCAACAGTTTTGGGCAACTGCTGATACGATGAATCTTGGAGTCGCAAAACTCGCAATTGCCAGGTGCAGTTGCAGCCAGGTTGGTCTTCAGCAAGCGCAATGCACGATTTGGAGGGTTGGGATTTACCTTCGTGCCAGGTTTGTTGTGAAGGTCGACAGCATTCCATTGCAATACATCCGTGTTAATAAGTCCTCTAGCTTAGGAATCTCGTTCGACGTCCGACTCATACCCCAGGCCTGCTGAGTCGCTGGAGGAATTTTTGATGTGATGATGGGGACTGCCAGCGCATCCCAACTTTCAACGGGCACGGAAAGATTCCCTTACTGTGTCCACCACGGAGAGCAACGAGGAAGTGGTTTCAACAGTTTGTTGTTTGAGGCCAATGAATCGGGAGACATGAATCTCAGCCAGCTGCTTCGGACTGTCATAGCGGGTCTTTAATGCCTTCCATACATCCTCATATCCGCCAGTGTACATGCCGCCAACCAGTGCCACGGCGTCGCCTTGAACTGCCTCACGCAGTTTGCCAAGCTTGTATGCTTCTGGAAAGTCTTGCGAATGAACAAGCGTCTCGAAAGTGTCCTTGAACGCAAGCCAATTTCGGAGTGTGCCATCGAATTTCGGGACTGCCAGTGGGTCTAACTTCAAATCCATTGTGGTTGAGTGGACTGAACGTTGCGATGCCACCTCTTCGATGACATCAGTATTTCGTCTTGACTGTGAAGTCGAAAGCAGTATTGTTCCTCTACATCATCCCATAGCTTCATGTGCGTGCCAATTTCGCTTTGCTGTGCTACTGCCACAAGTGCGTCATGAGCAGCCACGAACCGATTGAAATGCATTTGTAGCGAGTTGAGTTCCTGTTGAAGGCCAAATTCGTCGTCCGAGTATTCACTCTTTGCAACCTTTGTTGAGATCCGCTTGATTGCGGTAACTGCGGTGGTGCGTCGGTTGAGATCCGCCATTGTTGCAGGAGACTCCAATGTACCGGACGACTCTGAAGATAATTCTGGCAAAAAATTATCAGACTCACCAACAGCCAACTCCAAATAATCTGAATCGTCGTCAGACATCCACTACTGTAAAGATGCGATCGCCACAAGAACCGTAAAGATGGTACAGTTGCCAAATGATCCTGTATGCAGGATAAGTGTATGCCAAAACCCACGCCACGCTCTTCTCGTTCAAGTAACGGAACTGTCCAATATACCGCTTGTCTCGTAGTAACGCCACCAAATATATGTTACTATTCGCGAATCACTTTCCTCACAGGAGGCACCAAAAAATGTATAAGAAATTATACACGCGGACAATATGAAAAAATAAAACAGATATCTTCAATTTATTGTAACGCAGAAATTTATTGTAACCAAACTAACAAAGGAAAAAGAAAAAAAGGAGCTGTGACTTGAGGAGCCGCTCGCCAAGAAAGTAGAAATACGAATGAGTAAATAAATGCAAAGTACAAAGAATAAAGGCTTCAGTGCCTGTTAGACGAAAAGGAATATCAAAGAGGAAGAGCGAAAAGTCCTAATTGCTCTTTCGGTGATGCCAAATAGTGTGCCAAAGTGAATTCCCATATTTTATGTACAAAAATCGTGTACAGTTCTCAAGCATTAACTTTTCGAGGAACTTCTGAAGTGTTGTTTGAGCTTATTAATGGCAACTGTTTACAGATTGTTGAGGAAGTAGCCTTATTTGATTTTGTGTTAGGAGAGCGCTTGAGGAGAATAACGAATCAAGAAACCCAAAATAAATATTTGAACAAAAATATACAAAATTAGATAACACGTATCTTTTCTACTACTGTTACTAATCACATTGTGTCCATGCTAAAAGAGGCCAAATTCTACGCTTATTGTTGACTATTGGTGTTTTGGGTTTTTAAAAGGAGAAGACAAGACCGGAGAGGAACTTACAAAGTTAATTTTAAACAAACTTGAATTTTAAGGAATTTCAATAAGCAACTGTCGAAGTCAAAGTAACGATAATGGTTCAAATATGAAGGGAAAAGATGCTGGTCTTCAAAACAGAATTCGACCAAGAGCATTTTCGTCCCATGCAGCTCCTATTGATTCAAAAATTTGTTCCTCATTCCTTAATTTACAAAACTGTATTAGTCCCCCTTGTAAAACCAGAAAGCTCATGTTTAGAAGTGTTAAATTTTATATACTCGTATATAGGTCAAACCGAGATTATCTTGCTCCCAATCTAGTTATTGCTCTCCCAATTCAAACTTAAGACAACCATGTTTCAAGAAATAGGGTGGTGGAGCGGGGGGGGCTCTAAACGCAGGTCTTGCACAGGGCGCTCATTTAGATGGGACAGGGCCTGATAGCAATACATTGTATTAGATATAAAGTACACATTATAATATATAACATAAATAAGATACGAATTATATAATAAATAACATATCAAACTACCGACAGACGACGAAATGTCATAGTCGTACATACTCTGTTTCTGTAAAAATGTCAATTCAAATCTTAAGTTAGAATTAAGTTTAAAATTGTCTTAAATATTTTTCTGAAATAAAGAGTTATACAAACATACAGTGCCTCACAAAATTATTCGGAATTATGGTTTTTCCTGGATTTTAGTATTGTTAAACAACAAATAATTATTATAATTATAATAATAAAAACAGTTTCATTTCAACATCTATTCTGTTAAAAAAAAACAGGAAAAATAAAGCATGTTTTCTGTCTGCAACAACAACAAAATGCAATAAACTAGGATGTGAGGCACTGTACATACAGTGGACATATTATGGTTGCACTTGGTAAGCTACATCACTACGTATGTCTCGTAGTGCCGTAAATCTCTTCTGGCTTAAGTATTAAGTTTCTCGTTTCTTCATAAATAGTAAATTAAAGTAATTGCGGGAACAGTCGAGTCACTGACAATGCTCAAAGAGTATAACTGTCTAGAAAAGCTTCTCAATCTAGCCGTTCGGAGTCGGCATTAAACTGTAAGTTAATGTTAATATTAAACAATAGCACGCACAACACGAGTGGTTGCTGAGAAGCCAGGCCCAGGTCCACCTCGGACTGTAGCGCCGGTACAATTTCTCAATTCAAATATTAACTCTCTCTTCAACCAGTATATTACGATAAAAACTATCAAAAATTCATCACAGCCTTGGTTTTCAATTGAAATTCGGCAACTAATTAAGCAACGTGATCAAGCGTATAATCGGTGGAAGAGATTTCGTTTGGAAGAATTTCACCTTTTATACAAATCCCTCCATAATAGGTTTGTTCGAGAAATAAGGACAGCAAATGCACAATTTTTCTCTAGCAGATTAAAGTCTAGCCTGGGTAGTCGAAAACTGTGGAGTCACGTACGACATCTTGGTATAGGTAAAGAAAAACGCTGTTGTCCAAATAACACTGACGGCAATGTGCTAAACCACAAGTTTGTATCTGTTGGACCAACTAGAACAGCAAACCTCAACCTAAATTTAGATAATCGGCAAACGCCTGCTCTGCAAACACCATTTAGCTTTGCATATGTAGACAGTGTAGATGTCAAAAGTCAAAAGCTTTTTATCTATAAGGTCCAGTGCGATTGGAGTCGATGAAATTCATCCAGTTTTTATTAAAGGCATTCTACTATTGATACTACCGTATGTGACTCATGTCATAAACACTGTCCTTACAACAGGAATGTTTCCACATCAGTGGAAAATGGCTAAAGTAATACCATTGCCGAAAAACTCAATTGGGGACGAATTTCGACCAATTTCCATTTTGCCGTTCCTTTCCAAAGTATGCGAGCGAATAATGCAAATGCAACTTGACAAGTATCTTTTTCACAGTAAAATGATAACCCATGTGCAATCAGGCTTCCGAGCAAAACACAGCTGTACAACTGCTATGGTAAAAGTTGTTGAAGATATTTGATCTCGTTTAGATAAAGATGAAGTAACTTTTTTGATACTTCTAGATTTCTCTAAGGCATTCGAAACTGTCAACCACTCATTGCTTTGTAAAATACTACAACACTACTTTGGGTTCTCTCCTTCTGCTGTTAAATTGATTTCATCCTATTTAAGCAACAGAAAACAAACCGTTTTTGTGAATAATGACTTATCTGATTTTCTTAATTTAACTCGAGGGGTACATCAAGGATCAATTTTGGGTCCTCTGTTATTTTCTCTATATATAAATGAGATACCAAATCTAGTCGCACATTCCTCAACACATATTTATGCCGATGATGTCCAAATTTATAGAAGCTGCACATTAGGTCTCATTGAAAATTGTTGCTTTGAAACTTATCAGGATCTTAATCACATATTTGACTGGTCTTTGCAAAACGGATTGACACTCAACCCTAATAAGTCCAAATGCCTGGTTTATCAAGAACAAAATTGGATCTGTCATATTTCCCGCAAATCACTTTGAACAACTCCCCCGTTGATTTTGTGGATACATCAAAGAATTTGGGTGTTATATTTAACAGATTTTAACATGGAACGACCATATTAACACCATCGTAGGAAAGGCTTATGGCGTTTTGCGAACCCTGTGGACAGCACAACAATTTACACCTCTGGATACACGAATCATATTGGTAAAATCATTATTAATTCCAATCCTTGTGCATGGGTGTAATTATATGGAAATTGCGATTCAGTATGCACATGAAAATTACAAGTTGCTTTCAACAGTGCCGTTCGATACATATATGGGCTAAGAAGATATGATCATGTGTCACATCTCTCAGTAAAAGTTTTAGGTATGCCTTTTGAAAACTATGTTAAATTTCGAACTCTGGTCTTTCTCTTCAATATTCTTAGAACACGACATCCTTCCTACCTCTACAATAACTTACAATTCCCAGCGTCACATAGATCCACCTATCTTATTATACCGAGATATAATTTCTTAATATCTGAAAGACAGTTCTTTATCAACGCCATCCGTCTTTGGAATTCACTACCTAACCCTATAAGAGCACTAAGCGATATACATACGAGTTTTAAGTATGTTTAAAAAAGAATTACAGCATCTTCTGTCATGTCAAAGAAACTGATTTTGTTTAACGTATTCATCTTATATTTTGTTTCTCTTTTTCATAGCCTTCGTAATCATATCCTATTTTCTTTTCATTGTATTTTCATTGTATTTTTTTTAATTGTTTTTAAATTTTTGTTTGTTTTATTAATTTATAGTTTACTCATTTTGTAATAACTAAACTAAACTGTAACTATGTATATATTTTAACTAGCTATTACAAAGATATAAGATTCATTCTTACTGTTTTAGCTATCCTAAACTAAATAAAATAAAAAAAAACTACGTATGTATAGGGCGTAACCACGATAAGAGTAGAAAAAAAATCAAACGGGAGTTGCGATCGTGGCTTGTGGTGGAAAAGGACGAGAGAGAGCGGACCGGGCGCACTCGATCCGAATCACTTCACTGCTCTTTGCGCTTTGAGTATAGTGGTGGAATTGTTCGCGGAATTGTTATTATAACTATTTTTATTTTTATTTTTTTAACTTGGCGAACGCTTTGAGCATGGAAAAAAATACATGTGCACGCGTCGGAGTGTGGCACTTTCTTTGTTACCAAATAAATCCACTATTTGATATTTCCAGTTTTAAACTTTTGTTCATGTCTGATAAATTTTAAAAAGTAGAAAGCAACAGCTGGAATTGAAATTATTTTTTTAGTTCCCACTATTTTTACTGCAACTATAAGGAGTTTTGTAATAGTTTTCATTTAGTGCAGATAACCTGAAAGGAAACACAGTGTAAGAGTAAATAAATATCTCTTGGAGGTATAGGAATATATAACTAATGTGTAGTGTGATTGGAGGACTAGTAAATTGTTGAAAATTAATCTATTTACAACAGTTTAAACTGTTGAATTGTGTTGCTTAATTTCATTGTAATCCGAAGATCGAACAATTAATAAAATCGGTTATTAAGACTATGCTTATTTTTTCAGTAAAGTAATAGTATGTATCATTTCTTTTTCAGTCATTCAAAAATAAGGCTACAGAAATATCCAAATTCACACCTTGTTATACCCCTCAACCTGGTGATCATATTTCTTCGAAGGATAATTTAAGATCAATGGGTCCTATAGGTTACTGGGCAACTGGAAAAGTTGACTGGAGTCCCTTAGCAGGTCTCACTGGAACTAGGCCTGTAGTTGATCGTTACTCAATAACCCGATTTAGTACAAATGAATGGAGAGCAAAAAATAAGGAAACACTAGATGGGGTAAATAAAGTGTTAACTGATACGGACAAGTACGAAGTTTTCAATTACTAATAATTAAAGAATAATGAAATGATTATTTAAGGAATGCCTACAATTCCAAGACAATGATAGCAAGGACTTCAGAGCTGGTTGATAAAATGCAACAAGAAAGCGCAACTAATATAAATGAAAGAGCTAAGTTACTCAATAAATGGAAAACTACACTTGAAAGGGCAATAACTGCAATGATCAATGAAATATCAACTTTGGAAGAGGAGAGGGTCAAATTGAAAAAGTCTCTAGTCATCTTAGGAATTCCTGAGTCAATAGGTATATACATATACACAATTTCATAAATGTTATTTTCTAACCTAAAGATTAACTAATTAAGCCAAGGAGTGCATAGAGAAGCGTGCTGGACGACCAGACACAGAACTTGTACGCGACAATCCCGAAGAGGAATTAGTGAAAGAACTTTCTCTTATATCAGAAGTTAGAACTGCACTTAAGAAGACACTTTTTGATATTGAAGAGCAGCAAAAAGAAAACAGGACCGCTCGCCAACGGTTGGAGTATGATTGGAGTGATAAAAAGGAATCATATTACCTGGAATCAATAAATTGTGGACTTACTAATAATTCAACGATTATAATGTTTCGCCCAGGTGTTGCAAGACTTCCTTCTGGGTAACTATACCTCAGTGTTATAAATCATCAATTATTTTTATCGAAATGGTTTCAAGTTTCAATTATTTTTACAAGCTTCAGTACCTAATAGAGAAAATCTGTATTTCAATTACCTTACAGTTGCACGTAATGGCGTAATGTATAAGAGTGCTGAGTAAAACGCTCAAAGTCTAGGTTCAATTCCCAGTACTAACAACAATGTTCATAAGGCACGGCTCTACATCTTTCGAGTCATTTACAATGCTCAAAGAGTATAACTGTCAAGAAAAAGCTCCTTAAACTTCGTCATTCGTAATAAACTGAAAATCCTTTCCACTCGTGATAGAATATAGCACGCGCAACACAAAAGGTTGCTGTAGAAGCAAGTCCAACCGGACTTCGGTATCACAATATTTATTATTTACTCCTTTTTTTAAACGTTTTATACACAATTAACTAATATAGTATACGAGAGTAGAAGAATAACGACGAACGCTTACTATTCCTATTAACATGTGGGGAAACTTGCTTTAATTAGTTGATCTGGCGCACTTCGTATCACCTCAGAATCAACTAACTTGTTATCTGAACTAATTCTAGTTTTTAATAAAATAAAGTGATTACTTCAAATTAATTAAAGTCACTGTTCAATATTCTCAATATAGAATGAGAGCCTGTGCGAGAATAAGAGTAAAATAATGTGGACACACTTTACGAAAAAATTAACTTTATTTTATGAAATTTGATCCGTACGAACGCGGAAGAGATACTGCACTCTATGGGAGGTTTTGTTTAGAGTTATTTATCATTCACTGTGCGGTGTCATCATGTTTCAATGCATGGTATGCATTGGCAAATGTGTCGATGTTATGTGTTCTGAATGTAGGGCGCGGAGCGTCAGGCATTGGCCTATATTTGATCGTGTTATGTTTGCGTGTTATTTTGTGAATATGAGGTTAAATTATATTGGGTCTTCGATTATTTGGATTATTGGATATAACTCCCCCTTCGTTAGTGTGAGGCTCCGACGCATTTTTTACATCTGAATTATTAACGACATATCCTTTTTCTTTTTTCAAAAAATTTAACATAAAATATACAATAAAGATACAAATTGTTATGATAATTAATGCATCAGTACTCCAACTTCTTTCATTTTGGAACGTTATTTCTTCTTTATTAACTTGAATTTTAGTTAAGAAATTAGGAAGCACAAAATGCTCCTGTATTTTTATTGGTTCTATTAATAATTTGGAATATTTAGTTTCTGTATATTGAAGTATTAATAATATGATAATTATTTGTTCTTGATACATTGATACAACTGTTTTAATGTCATTTATACTTTGAAAGTCTGGTAACAAGTCTATTTCTTCGGGCGTTAATATGTTTCTAGTAAATGTGCCTAGTTTACTAGTTAATATTATTTGTTCTATATTATCAACTTGGTCTTTCAAGAGGTTTATATCGTAGCCTATTTGGTAGATATTTTGCATGACTCTAATAATATCTTCTAACCTGTTAAGTTTGTTGCTTGTTTAAATCTTGTATAGTAATTTTTTGGGATACGACGATCAGTATTATAATTATTATCTTCATAATGTCCTGAAAAGGTAATTCGTTTTTTGTTTTTTAAAATTTTAAATCTAGTTTGCGTATTGTTTTGAAATTTCTTTTTCTTTCTAACATGAGTCTTATAATATTTACATCCTCACTTTTTGTCTTCTAAATGCTCATTGTCTATTAGTTCTGAATCGATTTTTCTGTATTTAGAGTAGTTTTTTCCTCCACGAATTTCTTTTATGTGGTTTATTAATGGCTCTAATTTTACATCTATTCTATTCCTATTTAAATTACTGATAACCTTTTCTTTCTTTTCCAGCATTAATTTATGTGTTGATTCAAAGTCTTCTTCTTTAATTTTACCTAAAACAAAATCAATAGGTTTTCGTCTTGTTGTAGTGTGAATGGTGTTGTTATAATACTGGTATATATTTATTAGGATTATTTGTTCTTCAATTGGTAAATGTTTTTTTGTGTGTTTAAGGATTCTTAGGTGTTCGTTTATAGTGTTGTGAAGTGTTTCTATGTCAGAGTTGCTGTTGTGATTGGAATTGGAAGCAAAATGGATTTGAATATTTCTTTCTTGGAGGAAGATTCTAACTACTTTTGATTTCATACGTAATTCGTTATCGGTTATAATTTTGCCTATATTTCCATACGCGCTTATGTATTTAAGTAAAGCTTTCCTAAATTCTGTTCCATTTCTGTGATTGATTTTAACGAACATCGCTATTTTGCTGAACTTACATACTCGTATCATGGTTACAAAAAGTGGTTTGTTTATCGAATAAAAGACATAAAGATGCACTATTTCATGGGGTTTGCTTGGTGTTTCTGATATTTTAAGAGGTGGCTTCGTGGGATTCCTTTCGTATTTCTCTAACATGCAAATCTCGCAATTATTAATAAACTTGGTGACTGCTAATTTCATATTAGGGCAATAATATTCTAGTTTAAGTTCTTCAGAGTTCATTAATTCCGCGATGGTTGTTCTCCAAGTGTTTTTCAGCTATTAGCTTTTCTAGATCTTCATCGTTTGTTATGTCTTTTAGCAATTTTTTACATCTTATAATCTTATACTTTCTAAAGTGTTCTAGGTAAATTGAATTTAGTTTTGGGAATATTTCATCATCAACCATAATGGCGTTTGTGGATTCAGGGTTAAATTGGTTCTTTATGACTTGTATGATGCTTTGCTCATCAATTTCTTTTATACCTATTATTTTTCGCTGTTTGTTGAATACGTTTCTATTCTTTATGTATAATGATCCCGAATTTATTTTATTGATGATAATTTGATTCTTATAAAGGTTTATAGAAGTTACTGTTTCAATGATAGGGTTTATATTTCCTAAATTTTCGTTAGTATTCATTTCTATTCTACTTAGGAAGTCGGCAACCTTGTTTTCTTTGCCATTTTTGTAAAATATTTTGCAGTCATATTCCTCTAGTTGTAACTTTCATCTAATAAGTTTGCTATTTGGCTCTTTGAGGCTATTGAGTCATATTAGAGGCTGGTGATCTGTGAATAAATGAATTTTTCTTCCAAAAATATATGGTCGAAACTGTTTTAAACACCAAACTATTCCAAGTAACTCTTTTTCTATGGTAGAATAGTTGATTTCAGGGTTCTAGATATATAAGCTATTGGCTGATTTTCTTGTGACAGTACGCCTCCTATTTCGTATTGGCTGGCATCTGTAGTAACTTCAAAAAATTTATTAAAGTCGGGATATGCAAGTATTGGTGCTGTTATAAGTTTACTTTTGAGTGTTTCGAAGCTTTGAATATAATTTTCATTGTTGACGTCGATTTCAGAATCTTTTCGCAAAAAGCTGGTCATTGGTTTTGCTACGTCGGCGAAATTTTTTATAAATTTCCTATAGTATCCAGCTATTCCTAGGAATCTCTTAATTTCTTTAGGTGTCTTAGGTATAGTATAATTCTTTATTGTTTCTATTTTCCTTTGGTTAGGTGATATACCTTTCTCGTTGACTACGTGTCCTAAGAACTCGAGACTTCCTTCCTTAAAAATTCACATTTGTCTAATTGAATTTTAAGTCTAACTTGTTTTAGTTTATTGAAAATCATTCTTAAGTTTTTGATGTGTTCCTCCAATCCATTAGAGAATACTATAATGTCGTCCATATAGACTAAGCATTGTTTGCCTATATATTCTCTTAGTATTTGGTCCATTAAACGCTGAAAGGTACTTGGTACATTTTTTAGTCCGAATGGCATTCGACAAAACTCGTAATGCCCGTTGTCTACAGAGAACGCAGTTTTTTCTATATCTGATTTTTCCATTTCAATTTGATGAAATTCATTTCTCAGATCAATTGTCGAAAAATAGTTACTCTTCCCTAATTTGTCAAGAATTTCTTCAATATTGGGAATAGGGTAACGATCGTCAACAGTTTTTTCATTCAAACGCCGGTAATCTATTACCAATCTCCATTTGGGTTTTCCGGACGAATCCAGTTTTTTGGGTACAACCCGTACTGGACTATTGTAGAGGCTGTTACTCGGATAATTTCGTTACTTAGCATTTCTTGGATCTGTTTCTGTATCTCTGGTTTATGGAAGTATGGATATCTGTATATTTTACTCTTTATAGGTATATTGTCTGCGGTCCTAATTGATTGCATTTGTAAACGTTAATGGTCCCGATGTATCGAAGATTTGATTGTTTTCTAGTAGTATGCTTTCTAGCTTGGATCTTTCTTCTTTATTAAAGTGATTTATTCTAATTTTGTCGAGTAAATTATCCTTATTAGTTATTTCTTTTCCTTCGTATAGTTTGCAGCTATTAAACTGATGAATTTCATCGTATTCTATTATTTTGAAAGGTTTGTTCAAGTTGACTATATGTGGGATTGGATCCATATTCAGTATTCTTGCTCTTGCTTTGAAGTTTTCGATGTCATATATTCCTTCTACAATGGCTATTGTGTCGGTTATTTTTGTGTTTTCTATTAAACCATAACCTGTTTTCTTGTCTACTGGGATCTTGTTAACATGTTCTCCTGGATCTAATTGGTAGATTGTGTTTTCCGTTTCATGACTAAAGTGCAATTTGAGTTCTTTGTTGTTGATAGAAATAGTTTTTGTTTTATAATCAATGATACTTCCATTTTTCAAGAGGAAGTTATTACCTAATAGACCATCGAATTTTTAGTAGAATTTGAATAGGTAAAACTCTAGTTTTTGGTTTAATGGTTGAAATTCTTCGAAGCTATTTACCGAAATTATTTCTTCTATTTTGGTTAATTTGTTAAGTGATCTAAGGTAAATTGGTTTTTCAAGTTTGGTTATTTGACTGTCGTTAAAGACACCTGGGTTTACTATGGAGTTCGAAGCGCCAGTATCAATTATAAATCTAAATTGTCCAATGGTTATGAACTGAAGGTTGTTGGGCCCTGTTCTCGATAATTTCCTACATCTATTTGAGTCTGGTTGTTACAATCCATTGGCTCAACAGATTCTGTATTGGCTTTTAAGACGACGTTATTTCTTAATGGGTCCTGTATATTTCGGGGTGGATTCTGATAGTTGGAGTTAGGAGGATAAAGTCTTTGATTCCTGAAATTGTTTGAGTAAGAATTCTCATAGCCTTGATTCCTGTAATTAGATGAGTTGTGTGTGTGAGATGTGGCTTTCCTGTGTGTATGTGTGTGTGCACCTAGACCATAGTTGATCCATTGTGCTGCCACAAGGTTTGATCGTGATCAAACCAATAAGTTGTCTGAGGGAAACCATTTGGAGCCTGTAATAAAGCGAAGTAGATTATTTATGGGAACCGTACTAAGTTCACCCAAATCATCAAAAAAGTAGGCCCCTAGATATTGACGTCGAATAGACGCCAGGGCCGGACAGGAGCATAGGAGGTGTGGGACACTTTCCACTTCCTCCTCATCAAGGCAGCTTCTACAGAAATCATTAGCCGGGACACCTAGTCTGATGGCATGGTTTCCTATGAGGCAGTGTCCTGTGATGACACCGACGATAGAGCTTATATTCGATCTGTGAAGAGATAATAAATCCTTAGATCTTTTGGAATCTAGCCTAGGCCAGATCAACCTGGAGGTGTGACACGAAGTGCCATTCACCCATCTGTTATCTATTTCGCGAGTTGCCTCTAATGAGAGCAACAATTTGCAAGTTGTGAGGGGCATACCTAAGCTACTGTGTTTGGGAAGTAATGGCTGTGAAGTAGCGAGCTTGGCGAGCTCATCTGCTTTGCAATTGCCTGGAATGTCTCTATGTCCTGGCACCCAGCACAGGCAAATATTGAACTGGTCGGCCATCTTGTCTAAAGATGAGCGGCAGTTTATTACAGTCTTGGAGTTCGTAGAGACCAGTTCCAGGGCTCTGATGGCTGCCTGGCTGTCAGTGAAAATGCAAATATCACGAGCGGATATTACATTCCATTTGAGCCAAGACAGCGCTTCACTAATCGCCATAATCTCCGCCTGAAACACACTACAGTAGTCAGGTAAGCGAAGGGAGAGACTTATATTTAGTTCATCAGAGAAAACACCACTACCCACCCCCTCCTGGGTTTTAGACCCATCCGTGGAAAAGTGCAGGGAGCCTGCAAAAGGTTTGGGATTATCATTCCAGAAGTCTCTATCAGGAATGAGGGTTTCAAAAAGTCTATCAGGGAAGTAAAGGGGTGTGGTATGGTCCAGAATTCTCGTGGGGAAGTTAGAAGAACTTAGTATAGTGGAGTGGCCAAATGGATTGTTGGTCCACTGGGAAGAGGCTGTAAGACGGATAGCCGTATTCTTTGCTAGTTGTTTGCAGAAAATGTCGATTGGGGATAGGTTCATTATAACGTCCAGTGCATCTGAGGGTGTGGTTCTCAACGCACCTCCTATACAAATGCAAGCTTGACGTTGAACTTTCCTAATGAGATTATAGTGTATGGCTTTGTCTAGTATTGGCCACCAGACATGTACTCCATACAACAGAATGGGTCTAACGACGGTTGTGTAGATCCAGTGGATCATATGAGGTTGGAGACCCCATTTCTTTCCTAATGCTCTTTTACAAATGTAGAGAGCCAGCGTCGCCTTGCGGGTGCGCTCCATTAAGTTCGGCTTCCAGTTTAGTCTCTTATCTAGGATGAGCCCCAGATATTTAGCAGACTCCGAAAGTTTGCAACTGGTGCCGTTAATGGTAGGGGGGTCGATCGAGGGGATACTATATTTTCGTGTGAAGAGGACAATTTCCGTTTTTGAAGCATTAATGCCCAAACCGTTGACTTTGGTCCACGCCGAAAGTTTCGAGAGAGCATGCTGCAAGAGATCCCTTAGCACTGATGGATATTTTCCCGAGACAGCCACAGCAATGTCATCCGCATAGGCTATCACCTTGCACCCTGCCTTGTCTAGCAACAAAAGTAGTTCGTTGACTACGATGTTCCATAGCAGGGGAGATAGAACTCCACCTTGTGGTGTTCCTCTGCTGGCAACTCTGGTTGCTGTGGTAGAACCCAGCTTCGATATGATAACTCTACTGACAAGCAGTTGGTAAATCAATCTACAGAGTCCTATGTCCACGCCAAGATTTGCCAGTGCACTAATGATAGAGGATGGGTAGACATTGTTGAAGGCTCCCTCGATGTCCAAGAAGGCTACCATAGTGAATTCCTTATGGTGAAGGGATTTTTCGATGGAGCATACAAGCGAATGTAGGGCAGTATCAACTGATTTGCCTTTAGTGTATGCATGTTGGGAGGCTGACAATCTAGATGGGTCTATATTGCAGCGAAGGTGGATATCTATGAGTCTTTCCAACGTTTTGAGTAGGAAGGAAGATAAACTGATAGGTCTGAAATCTTTGGGGTTTACATGAGAACTGCGACCAGCTTTAGGTAGGAAGACCACCTTCACCTGTCTCCATCCCAGGGGGATATGGGACAAGCTTAGGCAACCTTTGAGGATAGTTTCCAACCATGGAAGAATTAGGTCTAAGTTCAGTTGGAGTTCCGCTGGTATGATACCGTCCGGACCAGGGGATTTATACGGTTTGAAGCTACGAATAGCCCATGCTATTCTGCGCTTAGTGGTGAGCTTCACGAGGCTGCTGATGGGGTAACCAGAACCCATGGCTGAGGAGGGTTGGTCATCAGAGCAGCTGGGGAAGTGAGTATCAAGTAGAATCTCAAGTGATTCTTTACTAGACGTAGTCCAAGTGCCGTCCTGCTTCATGTAGTAGCTTGGTATGGCAGGACACGAGGAGAGGATTTTTCTGAGTCTTGATGTCTCCGAAATATCTTCTATTCTTCCGCAAAACAGCTTCCAGGATTTCCTTTTTGCCGTTTTCATTTTGGATTTGAATAATCTGAGGGATTCTTTATAGGATTCCCAGTGGAGCTCATCCCCGGAGGACTTAGCTTTATTGAACTTCCTCCTGCTGGCTTTACGAAGATGTTCAATTTCACTATTCCACCAGTGTGGCTTGGAGTTAAACTTCAGTGTTTTGAGTGGGCAGGCCGTATCCATTGCTTCATTAAGGGCAATGGTGAAAGAGTTGACTAGCCATTCCAGCTCATTGACGTCAGTAGGGGAGGGAGGTGTTCCCGAAAGGGATTCCCCTACGATACTTTTATAGAGAGACCAGTTGGTTTTCCTATAGTTCCTGACTGGAGGTTGCTCGGGGGGAAGACCGTTAAGGTCGAATTGGAGATATCTATGGTCCGAAAAGGAGTGGATATCAGAAACCCTCCAATTACTAATGTAGTTGGAGAAGTTATTTGAGACAAGGGTAATATCCAGTACTTCCTGTCTATTTTTGGTAACAAAGGTGGGTACATTTCCTGTATTACATATAACTAGATTCTTATTTAGAATAAAGTCTAACAGAGACTCACCTCTTTCGTTGTTGTTGGAGCTACCCCATAGTTGATTGTGTGCATTGGCATCACAACCAATAACGAGGAAAGTGTTGCTGGATTCCGCCGTAGCGACCGTCCTTGTGAGTGTTGTGGGTGGGATTGGTCCGTCGTATGCGAGATAAGCTGAGGTCATCCAGCACGTACTCTGGCTCAGCTCCAGGCTTACCACCGTGTTATCAGGGTCGCTAAGGTTGGAAATGAGGAATGAGTTAATAGAGCTTTTAACCATAATGCAAGATCTAGGTTTACCTGCATTTTTGGTGTAAAGCAGCTTGTAGCCCACTGTCCTGAGTCCCAGCACCAGACCTTTCGCGGTCCAGGGCTCCTGGATCAGGACAATGTCTTCCCCATTCTTGGCTAAACGAATGAGGAGGTTGGCGGAGGCCGCCTTGGAGTGGTGAAGGTTAATCTGAATCACCCGCAGCATTGCGACTGATTGCAGATGCCTCCACCACAGTGTCATTGGCCTCGTCCGAGTCGGAAGACATGAAGTCATCCTTCTCTTGGGGTGGACGGTATAAGTTAGCGGTGAAGAACCGCTCAAACTCTGAGTCTGACGAAAGTGTATCGTCGTCTATGCCCAGAGTATTGAGCGTAGTCGTGAGGACTTCTTCTGATGCGTCCGGTGGTTCGTTGTCAGTGGGGGTAGCACTTGTTTCGTCTGGACAAGTGACTACCGTTGAGGGGGAGATCTCCATGTTGGGGGCAGATGACGTGCCAGGTGCAACTGTTACAGTCGGGGGGATATCTGCCTTAGGGGCAGACACCCTTTCCGAGTCTTTTTTATATACCCTAATAGGTACCTTGCCGAAACCAAAGTAGATTTTGTACTCGTCTGCAGCAAGTTGAGCCAAGGAGTCCTCGTTGATGATGATTACCACCGAACGGGTGTCCCCCTTGGGCTCCTCCAGCCTGCCTACTTTCCAATCCCTAGTGTTTAGCTTCGGGTTGCATAATCTAATGAGGTCCATAATGGACGTAGAGTCCGTGGGCTTGGCCGGAAGGCGGATGCGAGCCCTGGGCCTGCTGGGTATCTTGTCTAATGACAAGACCTCCAGGCGAGCCCCTGGCCACACCTCTCCCGCCATCCCTATGGCCTCGATGAGGAGGTCAATCGACCTTTGGTCCGCACAGGCAAGCAGTTTCACGTGCCCCTGGAACCATCCCCCGTCTTCACAGATTGGAGCAGGTCCTGGTCGCTCCCTTAGGATCGAGAGGAGGGCAGGGGCCAACTCTGCCTCTACCTTCCTCCACTTGTCCGCCGAGATGCTCCCATCTGGATCTGCCTTATCAACCACGCCAACGAGGGTATGGCTCTTCAGGACATCGCTGTACTGCTTGTCTTGTTTGGCAGTATCGGTGTTGTTCTTCGTTCTTTTGGGGGCCGGGGCCTGCACCGTTTGCTCCTCCATCGACCTATCGCGTTTGACCGCAAGAGGTACGGAGGTTCTCTTGGCCCAGGAGAGTCTATTAATGGCCCAATCATATGACTCTTTCTGCTTGCTGTTCCAGCTGTCTTTAGGGAAGGGCGCCAGCTTGTCGAGGATACGAGTGGCTGCGCGCCGTTCCTGATTTTTAAGGTTCTGGGGACTTAGACTTGAATATGTGGAGTGCCGACTGCATATTAGTATGAATATTAGCTTGAAGTTTTTCGGCATCTGATTCGAATACTTGCCCGGTTTTGTTGTTAAGTCTTCTTAGGATTGTTTTTATACTGTTGTAGAACTCTATACTATTTGATTTGAAACTGACACCTCTTAATTCATCGAACAGCTCCTCTAAGCTCACTCTATCGCCAAAGTTATTGATCAAAACATTTCTCATATCTGCCCACGTTGTTATGTGGTTGTTGATTTCAATACCTTCCCTAGCACGCCCTTTAAGTTTGGCTTTTATCATATCTGAAAAAATGCTTTGTGATAGTGTCGTATTTAACCAGAAATGGGTGTATTTTATTGACTAGGTTAATGAAATTCTGTAACTCCCTATAATCACCATTGAATTCAGGTAACTGTCCTAAATATTTGATTGACTGCATTGTTTCGCTACTTTCGTATTCTCTTGACCTAGACACCAAACTGTTAACAATTTCACTTATAGTCCTTGACTGGTTTCTCAACGTCTCTAATCCCGATTGTAATTCGTCTGTCATAAGTATGTATATAAGTAACCAAATAATTTCTTTCACTTATTATATTTTTATAAATGTTGCTTATTACTCTTATATCTAGTTATATTTTTATTTATATAAAATGAGGGATTTAATTTTTTTCTTTTAAAAATGTTTGTCTCCTTTTCCTTATAAGATTGCTCTTATATCTAGTTACATACTTTTTATATGAAAAAAAATTCCTGTCAGCTATTACTTCTTCTTAATTTTCTGTGGTGTCTTCAATTCTCCTTTTAGTTCTGGGATGGTGTTGTCATCTGCGTTGACTGTTACTCGTTCTTTGATCGTTTTAGTATCGTGTGCACAGAATTTGTTCGATTTTCACTTTCGCACTTTTTGATCTTTTTCATAGATCTAATTTTTCCTCACTTTAAAGTAAGTTTCAGGGTGCGAATTACATGCGAATACGTTAATTTCAGCTTTTTCCCGTGATTTCTTTCGCACGGTTTCTGATCTTTTTCGTAGATCACGTTTTTCTTCTTTTAAGAAAGTTTCAATGCGCGATTTACTCACTTCACTATTCGGATTTACGTACATATCTTCGTATCCTACCGACTCCGCCAGTAAAATAATGTGCAACCACTTTACGAAAAAATTAACTTTATTTTATGAAATTTAATCCGTACGAACGCGTAAGAGATACTGCACTCTATGGGAGGTTTTGTTTAGGGTTATTTATCATTCACTGTGCGGTGTCATCATGTTTCAATGCATGGTATGCATTGGCAAATGTGTCGATGTTATGTGTTCTGAATGTAGGGCGCGGAGCGTCAGGCATTGGCCTATATTTGATCGTGTTATGTTTGCGTGTTATTTTGTGAATATGAGGTTAAATTATATTGGGTCTTCGATTATTTGGGATATTGGATATAACTAATAAGCGCACAAAGGAATAATATCCACACAATATCATCCGATCCTGTGTGTGTGCATGCATGATCACCCCGGCAGTTCGCTATCAGCACTCAGGCGACGAACGCCAAGGAGATCAGTCATAAAATTATAATTATAAAATATATATATAAATATAAAATGTTACAGTCCACTTAACAATAAAATAAGACAATTCTGAACTAAACAACCACTGACTTTTTTTTACAGTCACTTATACAAAAATCAAAATGAAAGATATTTTAACTATATTGAACTGAATTTGATTCACTTGGCAGCAAAGCATTTGCTATGTTGAAGTGAATCAAAATGATGCTCGTAGCATTGTTGCACTATTTTCTGTTAAACTATTGGCTATATGGGTTGCATTCGGGTAGATTCCCTTCACTGTAGCACCTTATGATATACAACATTTTTCATTTGGTTGTCGGATGCGAAGTGCAACGAAGCAGATGGTTTGCTGACACGTGAACATGCTAAGTACAATTGACCGTAAGAGAAACATTCATTTTCTAGATTCAGGCCAAAAACACACAATGATTGGCCTAGTGATTTGTTGATCGGAATTGTCGGAATGAGAACTTCGTCATCTTCGAACTTTCCTTTGAGTATTGTTTTTTTTTGTGCAAAAATGCATTATTCTTACTTCCCAGACAAAAATACTGAAAACTAGCTTAACTAACTGAACTATTGTTCTTAAATTTAACTTACTCACCCCATCTAAATCCAAAACAAACTATTAATAAATTTGTCTTTCGAACTACTATTAACTTACAGTTACTCACATAATTATTGAGCCAAACACAATTTTTTGATAAAAACATTATAACTTCGTACTGGAAACAGAGAGTCATTAGAGGATGAACTCATTTCATTGACTGTGACATTGAGCACACATTAATGGCGCCTCATGTCTGTAGATTCACAAATTCACCGTTTCGCATGCCAGAAACTTCGCAGTCAACCTCACAAAATTATTGGGTCAGATAATCATTCATTCATTGAGAGGCAAAAGAGTAAACAGCCGCGAGTGGATTTAAAAGCAAAAAAGCTATAATTTGCACAGATCTTTCTGAGTTGTTATACGCAATTAATGTTTCATTTTGTTGCTTGCTTTATGGGTCGAAAGAGCAAAAATACTTCTTTTGACATTAAACAATTGGTAATTTACCATAACGGAAAAATTCAGCAAGAAATCGCAAAATTGCTTACTATTCCAAAAAGCACTGTAAGCAATATTATTTCACGAATATATATATGAATATACATACGAATCCAAGCTTAAACCTGGCAATGCAAGAATTTTAAATGAACACGACGAAAGATGGTTCATTAGAAATTTAAGGAATAATACGCACATTAGTTCTCCAAAAATGGCTACGGATGTCCTACATTATTGTAAAAAGAAAGAAAATCCAGAAACTGTTTTTTTTTTTTTAGAGGGAATGGCTACAACGGTGGGGTTGCTAGGAAAAAGCCGTTTATAAATGAAATAAATAGAAAAAAGAGATTGAGCTTTGCTACAAACTTTAAGACCGAGGGCTTAGATTACTGAAAGCCAGTTATTTTTGCAGACGTGAACAAATATAATGTATTTGGCTGAGGTGGTCGTGGCAAAGTATGGCGCACGGTAAATACTGTGCTCAACATAGAGAACCTATTGCCGTCCGTAAAACACGGTGGATGTTTGGTGATGATATGGGCCTTTATATCATATTCGGGGGTGGGCAATTTGGTTTTTATAGATTTTTTCAGGAATTTTATAGGATTTTTTCAGGTATTTTGAGTATTATGGCGTAAATAACATTGCCAATGAGTTCCACTACCATAACGATCCGTTATATAGTTTTAGTTCAGGCGGAAACGAAGTCAATCCGCTCGATTCGTCAACTTGAGCATGGCTATTACCGATAGTCAGCAATTGCTTGGAGAAGTCTTCGGCAGATACATCGTTGCAATGCAACTCGAACTTTGTCGTAAGCTGAAGTTTCTTTACATACACCACAGAGTCGATGATTTGAGGCAAGCTTTTATTTGAATTTATTTGACCCGTCGATTTTGAATTGACTGTTAGTGTTTGGCGGAAATCGCCAGGCTCTAAGATCGCGTCTCTAAAATATCTTGAGTCAATGCGCAAATCTTTTATAGTTTGATTGAATGCTTTCAATGTGCGCTTGAGCATTCATTCCAGATAATGATTTCACTGGCCATTGCTGTGTGTTTTGCAATGTTGCATGTTGGTTTTTTTGCTTTTTAAAAGGTTAACGGTAATTCCAACGTTGAATGAACCAGTGGTCGGTGTCTCAGAAGGTGCCGTGAACGAAGGCCATATGAACTAACGCCATAATGGCTTTAATTCACTTTCAAATGCGAATTAACACCATATTCCACTTATGGCTTTAATTCTCTTTCAAATTGGAACTAAAGCCATACATTAAATTTAACTAACGCCATATGGTGCTAGTTCACTTTCGAATGTGAACTAATGCCATACAATGTATTTGAGCTCTAAAGCGCGTTATATGTCCAATGTCCCACCATGATCGGACCACGTTTAGTTTCCAACCAACCTACCTCCCTTGCCCTTTACATGCATATATACATATGAGGTATGTAAGGGGGGGCATGCTGCCCCCCTGCAACCCCCCTGCTTGGCCACATATGCTATTTGGAGTAAGTGCGAGTTTGATTGTATTTACTTTCTTTAAACTCATGCAAATCATGAATAAAAAAAATCATGGATACAGTCAGTCTCGCGCCTACTTCAAATCCTACTTGTGGTCCAGCAGGGGGGTTGCAGGGGGGCAGCATGCCCCCCCATTGCAACATTACTATTTATACGCCGTAAACTTTTTTCCTACAAGTTTCTACCTCATTTCTTAGACCCATGTAAATAATGTAGATTATTGAGATTGATGCGAATGACTTTAATTCAATTTCAAATGTGAACTAAGGCCACTTCCTAAAACGAACTAACGCCATATGGCTTTAGTTCAAATTTGAAAGTGAATTAAAGCCATAAGTGGATTATGGCGTTAATTCACTTTCAAATGCGAATTAACGCCATTATGGCGTTAGTTCATATGGCCTTCGTTCACGGCACCGTCTCAGAATATGCAAGACCAATGGCCAAAATCAATGGCATGAGTGTCTTACCAATACCACCGGACGCATCGAGGAAGAATAATCTACCATTTCTTCATTAAAGTATCGTATACTTCCTTCTGTTGGGTTGCAATAGTGGTGCATTCATTCGAACTGATAAGCTGAATGCATTTCGATCGTATTCACGTTTCAATTCTCGATACTGTGATGGCATTCCTAATTTGAATAACAAACTACCGCACATTAAGTAACAAATTTCATAGACCAAAACCAAAATCAGGTTATGCATCTCCATAATGTAAAATCTCTTCTGACATGTTTCACAGTTCACGTGGATTTGATGGAAAGTATGCCAAAATAATGATAGCAAATAATGTGCATACAAATTGAGTTGTTTACATGCAGCACGAAATGTGTGCAGTGCACCATTGACAGTTCGACGTGATTCACGAACCTTCAGCAAAAACAACCGCAAGTGGAAGCATTCTTCGTTCTTCGGATGAACTGGTTAAATGCGGACAAGAGCATCAGGAAAACGTACATCCGGATGATAAGGAACCATATCGCCTTGCTTCCGACATTGAAACTTCGATGGAGCATTCCACGTCTAATAATGTGGCATATCAGAGTAGAGCAACATTCGTGCAAACGGATCGCTTTGGCAAATCGAAAAGAAACTGGTCAATGTGGCCGCTGTAGGTATTTTAGAACGTTGAGTAACATTCGATGCGTTGAAATAAGCTTATTTACTATTCTCCAGATGCATGATGTTCTTGAAGTTTTTGCTTCAAATCTAGTAGCATTGCTCTTTTCATTGTCGTATATATCGTTTGATGTCGATCAAGTTGGTCCTCCATATTGCCCATTTTTGATAATTTATCTCAGCCGAGAGGGATCCAAACAAGAACACTTGTTTTCTCATTGTCGTATTTTATTTCCTATTCACAGATTTTACAAGATTTTAAGTATAATGTGCATACGTTAATTTTTAAGACTTACGCTTTTGTGCGTCCTCCTGCAGTTGGTTGAGAAAAAATAATGCACGTAAATCATAGTGAAATTCAAAACGTCAAATTCAATATGCCGATAACCAACTGTGGGGGTGCGTTCATAATTAACAATATTGCATGTTCTTAAAGTTCATTAATGTAATAATAATAAAGACAATAGGAAATGTTCGTAAAAATAAAGACTGTCATAACCCCACCTCCGTGAATCTAACCTTTAGAGTCACCGACACCAATATCCAACTTGGCCAGCAAACAAGCAGGCCGTTTGATGATACCAGATTCACCCGCACTTCAGCGACTGTAGGTCCCTTCCGGGAGACTTTTTTTCCGGTTTTTGTTGAAACACTACACTGGAGCACTCAGACTCAAAACTGGTCCATTATACTGCCGGGTAGCAACCTACTCCAATAGCGTTAATTTGATCCCAATTGCAAATGGTGACTGGACCAGATTCGATTTCACTGAGATTCGAACCTGGGACCCCTCTAACTTGAGGCAGACACTTAACCATATGCGCCATCCAGTCGGAAAGACTTTAGTTACTCTTTAGATACTGAATCTGTTGAACCTTTCGCCATTGTTTTCTGGTGGCAAACAATTTTTCTTCGTGCGGATGGGGCGTATGGTCTGAATTAGATGTACACACAGTCACAAAAGTAAGTATACACCGTAAAAAATAACGAATCTTGACCGAATCATTAACTAAAAAGCGAAACTGCATAAACTTTAGGTACGGTGAAGCATGGTGGCGGGTCAGTAATGGTTTGAGGGTGTATGGCGGCATCTGGTGTTGGCATTTTAGTATTTATTGAGTAGACAATGAATCGATACGATTACCTCAGTATACTGAAAAACAATCTGCACCATAGCTTGCAGAAATTAGGCTTGAAGGGTTCATTTATATTCCAACAAGACAATGAACCAAAGCATACTTCCCTGGTTGTGAAGGAATGGTTGCTGTACATTGTACATTGCGAAAACAGCTCAAAACACCAACTCAATCACCGGATTTAAATATTGTCGAGCAATTGTGGGATCATCTCTATCGTCAAATCCTAAACCATGACATTAGGACCAAATTCGAGCTTAAGGCTATTATACCTGACGAATGGGGAAAAAATAAGTCTGGAAGTAACTCAAAAGCTTGTTACCTCCATGGGATCGAGAATAAAGGCAGTTATTACTGCCTAAGGATATCCAACTAGGAATAAATTTGAGTAATTTGCGATAAATCTCTCTTTTTTAATAGTGTATACTTACTTTTGTAACATGCAATTTTAACAGTATCTTACTTTGTTCCTTAATATTTTTGTTATTGTTAGTCCCATTCTTTTTATTGTTTGTTTTTTGAAAAGAGCATACAAATAGCAAAATAAATATGTATAACATGTTACCTAAAGTTTATGCAGTTTCGCTTTTTAGTTAATGATTCGGTCAAGAATCGTTATTTTTTACGGTGTATACTTACTTTTGTGACTGTGTGTACCTATAAGAAACTGATTTGGGGTTAACCTTCACATGAACAGCAATTTTAATTTACTTACGCGAACAGTATCTACCGGGGTAGATAAAAAATAATCTCATATATTTTGTATGAGTTGCATCTTCGGATACGGGTTTTTTTTTTCTTTTTCTCTTTAATATTCTTCGTTTTCATTTAAAGCTTGCAAATTTATTATTTTTTGAGGTGTTGAGTGCATTTGAAAAGAAAAACACGCGAATACCATAACAATAACTCATGGTATTACATAATTATCCACCCAAAAATACGATATTTCGCTCAAAGCGAATTGGTTCAGACGGATGATGACCAGAGATTGGGAGGTGCAATTGAAGGCAAGAACATCGAAGCACATGATCCCGAAGAAGAAAATGCAAGTAAAGTTTCAGGTAATTTCTGGGTTGGCAAGGATGGAACCAAGTGGTACAAGACTGAAAATCTGCATCGTGAAGCGGCATCATGAGTAATGAAATTCAAGACATTGTTTGCAGGCACACGAACAGAAAAGCTAGAAGTGAATATAGCAAGTGGAATGCTCAAAATCTCAAAAAAAACCCACTGAAAAGGAAGATACTAAATCAGGGATATTTAGGTATTTTCTTAGTCTTGGGCTGCCATAGATCCAATGAATGAACTGTGGAAAAAGGACACTTTTCCGCTTTATAAATCAACAGTGTCGGTTAGGTTCTTCAAAGCCATTTCCAGGTTCATTCAGTTTGATTCGGATGTTACAAGGCAGCTCGGATCGCCACTGACAAAGCGGCTCTAATTGCAAATATCTTTGACTTGATCAATGCCAATCTAAAGCATAATTTCAGGCCAACTGAGTCAACAGTAGAAGAGCAATTCCGAAACAGAGGACACAGAAAGTTTACACAATATATGCCGTTCAAGCCAGCCAAGTATGGGATCAAACTTTGGTGGGCTTGTGATTTTACAAAGTCGTACCCCCTAAATGGCGAGAGAATTGTAGAACATCTGGTTGCTCCTTACAAAAATACGGGTCAAAATGTGACCATGGACAATTTTTTTACAACCCTTTCATTGGCTAATGAACTAGATGGTTAGAAAAGGTCAGTTGCGGGAACCCTAAAGAAGAATACACGCTATTCCAGATGACGCCGACGATCGAGATTTCATTGGTCCCTAACGACAAAAGGTGCATGCCACTTGTGTAACCAACTAAATAAAAAAGCGACTTACAAGTCACGCCTGCGCCAAATGCTGAAAAACTTTATGCGTAAAACACAGTCTGAATCTGAATCTGAATGTGAACATTGCCACATTTTAAATTTTTTTTATAAAAATATCGATTTCTTTCTGCAATAAAGCAGACAACAGATAAATTTATTTTTTTATTTCTCCTATCTTCAGGAGTTAAAATTATTTTCAGGAATGTACATATGTGTACATATATATGTATGTATATGTGAAGAATTATTTTCTTCGTCTAACTTATGATCTTTCAGTGCTAAACTACGAAAATCTTAATACAAAATGCATGAAAAATACTGTATCTACCTGGGTAGATACTGTTCGTGCACGTAAAAAAAAAGTCAAAAGTTAAAAAAAACATGGATTAACATTTCCTAAATATTTTTTTTCAACATATTCTCAAAGCTACAAAGAAATTAGTCACTGAGTCGGGGCGGCATCAATATATAATCAAAATTCGCGGAAATATCGGAAAAAGAAAATTCAAATATATACCCGGGTATATACTGTTCATGTGAAGGTTAAGGGTTCATTAGTGCGTGTATCTAACGGAATCAGCCTGTAGAGACTATGCTCATGAAGGCTCTCTCCAAACAAGGCGTGTCCCATAGCTCTCTTCACTCTACGTTCGAGGCGCTTTCAACATCCGCCGGCGTGTGAATTTAGAGGACAGTTGAAAACCCGCTCTGTTTTTGGTAGCGAGGGCATCGGCTATCATTCTCTGATCAATTTTCTTAAGTTGCCTCTTAAGATATTGCTCAGCGCCGACAAAGTTAGTGCCATTGTTGGAGCGAATGCGCAGTGGAGTCCCACGTTAGTTTATAAAGTTGTGTATCCACACATTAAACAAGTATAGGTGGAGAGATCTCGCACAGCACGTATCGTCATACACGTGAAAAGAGCAATCCACCTTTTTTCAGTTCTTCGCTCGTTAACCACTGAAAAGGGGCCCATCTCATCAATGGCTACATACGAAAATAGGCTTACAAAGGGAATTAACCTATCCGGCGGTAGTTGACCCATTAGGGGAGCGCTCGGTTTCGCTTTAATTTTTTTACAGGTTGGACACGAATTTCCTACATGCCCCACGATAGCCCTAATGTGAGGGATCCAGTACCGCTTGCAAATCTCTGAGATAATGGTATTTTCGTTTTGATGCTTCCACATACAATGATAGTGGTTACCGATGAGATTGGTCGCGTGATGTAATTTCGGATTTTTCACCAGCTTGCGAGTGTGGTAGGGAACTGCGTTGGCATTATTTATGCGTCCATATATGCAAAAGCAAGGCGTTGACTTCCACAAATAACCTTCTTTCTTGAGAGAACGCTCTCAATTGTATACTGCGAAAAATTTCCAGTTCTGCCGCATCTAACTCCGTTACCGTCATTACTCCCGCCTTCTTCCGGTCAGTTTTAATAAGCAATTGTTTCCGCACCGCATCCAACCTACCATTCAGTCTTGTAAACGATGAGAAAAGTCGTCACTCGCGATGTTAATCAGCAACATAAATTTATTGCGCTTATCTTCTTCGTTGTCGGAAGAGGTTGATTTACTGGCTAGGCCGATTCGTCCCCAGTAAGAAATTTGGGGCCGCTTATCCCATCTCTTAATCGTGTGCCAATCTGCTTTATTTAATGCACTAGGGACCCTCTTACATTCCTTCACGTGAGAAACTCCCAGAATTTCGTCAACCCAAAGCGCGACATATGGTTTATAACGCCTATGGTCAGAAGCTATCCAGGATAAAACAGTTCGCGAGTCACTTCACACTCCACAACTCTCGCTGGCGTTACGTTGTGTTTCAAAATGATCGTTTCCCGAAGACGCGTGATTATGACTGCAGATTGTAGCTCCAAGCGCGGAATTGATGTCAGTTTAAGTGTCGCACACTAAGCTTTTCAGGCTACGAACGCCAGATGTATTTTACCAGCTTGATTCGGGATTCACCAATAGCCGACAGCAGTGTACGCTATTTCGCAGCATCTGGTACGCTGGTGAAAACGGCGCCGTAGCACCTATGGATACATATCTTTTCCACCTCCGTTAGGCTCCGCAACCACTTCTTCCACATCTCGTGGGCTTCATCCGGAATGCATTCGTTCCAATAAACTTGAGCCCGCCATATGACCTGGAGGATCACCTTCTCCGTTAGGGTGAATTCCGTCGATAATCCGAAGAGGTTAAAGACTTATATCGCTACTCTGAGCGTTTCACTTCCTTGCACCTCTTAGCACTGCAGTATCGATTTTTCCGAACGCTATCATGAATTGATGCACATCACGTATTGTATCCCAGTGCATACCTAAAGCCAATTAGAAAATCGCAGCCTCGCCCTTTTTAAAGTTTAAAATAGATGCTCGCGACCGGTTTTCGTTGAATTTAATGTTTACCAACAACGAGTTTGAAACGAATCTCCTCAAATCAAATCCTCCCTGTGCGTGAATCCAAACTACTTCTTCGGAAACTTTCTTGGCCGGCCGATTCGGGTTGATCACACCAAAGTGTGGTAAATACCATATTTTGAACCTATCTTCTCTGCTTCAGCTGCACTGAGTTTCCTCGAATAGCCCTTCTTCTCGTACTCTTCCATGATCCGACAGTATTCCATGCGATACACATCATCTCTTTGAAACTTACTTTCTAGTGCTCGTAGTCTTTTCTCAGCCATACCTATACTCGATGGTAGAACCACCTTATTACACTTCCATAATAAACCAATTTCAAAGCGCTGACCGTTTCGTTTCGTGATACCTTCCAACAGTAGTTTCGCTCGAACGTTATTCGAAGATTCAACATGTTTTACATCGTTATGCTAACCTTTCAGTGATGATAGTCGTTTACACTATCTTCTAGATCATCCATCTACGAATCCTTAGCTCGAGCGTAGTACGCAGGGTGGCTTCGCTTCGGTGAACCATCTTCCTCATTGCTGTATACTATCCAACCTAGTAACCAACCCCGGATGGACTGTTCCGTGCCCTTGAAACACACCGCTAAATGCCATTGATATGGATTGCCTTGTTTCCCTAACTGGTCTTCTTTGCCTTCGCTTAGCCGATTCAACTCTCCTGTTGGTTTGTGAAGTAAATTGTGAACCTTTTGAGCACAATCGCTTATATGACAGCTATGTTGTTGCAAACAGTCATTACCTCTGTGGCCGCCTTGCAAGCAGTTGAAGCAGAACCGCAATTGACGAACAATTCTCTATCTCCGATCAGCTTCTATATCTAGGAACTGCCTACAATTTGATATCTCATGCCACCCTGCACTTCAGCTACTTCGTGTTGCCGACAGCATATATGTACTATATGCATATATGTATTTGAAGGAGGACATAGGGTATTTGCATTTAAATTTAATCTTCCGCATGTATGCAAAGACATACATATATAGTTTTTCACAAGCTGGTGAGTGAAAGTAAATGCCACAATCAATCATATGACAGTTTTAAAGACTGAAAAACATAATCTTTGTTTTCTCATCTACTAACAGCTAATGTTTTGCAAACCATTGTCTTAAGAATTGTAAGTCTTTGTGTATTTTTACAACGGATTCAAATAAATTAATGCTTGTATATGTAAAGGCTATGTCATTCGCAAAAGCTGTGACATTACTGCTGAACTTCTGTTTAAAGATTGAGTTTACATAAATCAAAAACAATAATAGCCCCAAAACAGAGCCTTGTAGTACGCTGGTGACTATTTTCATTTCTTGACTAAAAACATTTTCAAGTCTAACCCTTTGAAACCTTTTATCTAGATATGAAGCATTCGAATCATAGATTACACACCTAAAACCAGCCTTATAAAGTTTGTTCAAGAGAATGTTATGATTTACCGTGTCAAAAGCCTTTGTCATATCGATAAATAATGCCACTGTATTTGTATTGTCATTTAGACCTGAATGTAATCCCCTGCAAAGTTTCAATACTGCATTTTCGGTTGACATACCTTTGCGAAAATCAAATTGTCTTTCACTTAGAAACATTGTTTTCTTTTTAAAATATAAAAACGAGATTTCATTAATTTGTCAAATACTTTAGAGAATGTTGGAAGTAAGGATATTGGTCTATATTGGCTCATTTGTTTTCGGTTGCCTTTCTTAAGCAAAGGAATGACTTCTGCAATTTTTAGCGGCTTGGGAAAAAATACCACCATATTAATAATTATCATAATAATACATCATATTAAAAATATAAGTTAATACATCAGTAATATAAAATGGTATGCGTTTTATAAGGTGATTTGTGATACCATCAGAGGTACACGATTTCTTGTTATTTAAACGCATATTACATTTATGTAGGATCTGGATTCTCTGTCCGTCTTCAAATAAAACAATTAAACGATCCGGCTCTTTTCTACTCTTAATTCACTTTATTCATTGAAATTATTTACTATAAAGAATGACAAATAATATAACTAAGCACGCGCGTTTGGTGACGACTACTGCCCTGCTGAAAAGCTCTCTACTGACTGTACTGACTGTGTCGTTCGTTTTGTCTTTTATGTCCATGGTTCCTTCGTTTGTTAGTGAGTGAGTGTGTGTGTGTATACGTTCGATCGCCTGTTCTGCCGCGCGATCTATATGGACTGGTGCGTGTGTGGTTTATGTACTTCTCCATTCTCTATATTGCGTGCTATTTGGTGTGTATGAATTGATGTACTTCTGTTGTGGCGTTGGTTAGCTGTCGCCTGGTGGCCTGAGTAAACAGTTATTCTGTCGCGTGTTTCACGTGTACTGTTCTGTAGTTCGTAGGGTAAATGTCTGTCTATATGTTCGTCTGGCCCCAATCCCACATTTATACATTTCGTATGAGGTAATTGGTTCGAAAATGAAGCTTTTACTTTGAGAGACATCTTCAGATACGTCTGGAAAAAGATTGCAATTACAAACACCATTTGGTACACAGGGTTTAGATTTTGCCGCATCAGACGCAAAGTACTTATTTAAAATGTTTGCAATATCTTTATGGTTTGCAATAATCTTTTATTCAACTTCTATTTCGAGTATTTTATCCTTTGTCATGTTTTTGTTAAAAATATTGTTTACAACCTTCCATTCCTCTTTTAGGTTATCGCTCCAATTTTCGAATTTTTTTAAAGTAAAACCTATCACTACATGACTGAAAAAGTCTGGCACATGGTTTCAGGGTAGCGCTTACACTTTTTTTGTGACTTGTTTTTCTTAGCAACATTATTTAAAAACTCTCAGTAATCCAGGGTTTGAGGCGTTTTGCCGCGGGTTCATTTACTTTTCTGGACTGACTTTTGGTCGAACTTTTAATGTATGATTTTAAAATATTTAAAGTGTCATAAGCTAATGATAAATCATTTTTTAGCTTATCAAAATCAATTATTTTTTTACTGGAAATGATATGTATTGATCAGTGCCTGTTTTTTCTGGTCTGGAATGTTTTATCTCTATTTTTATTAAGCAATGGTCTGTAATTTTACCATCAATAACATTACTATACATTTTTTATGAAAACGTACAAATACGTGATCAATGCATGTTCTAGATTCATCTTCTACTCTTGTAGATTTATCCAGTATTGATTTAACTCCAAATGATGACATTAGAAGCAACTAATTATTAATGTTTTTGCTTACATCTAAAATATCAATATTAAATCTCCTACAACAAATTTTTTGATGTAATACCTTGAAGAAGATCACTCAATTCACTTATGAAAATACTTTTCTTTAAATTGTTCTCATGTAAGCGATAAGCGCAGAGAATTATAAAAATGTTGTTTCCTAATTTGAAATTTATATGCATCATATCTATACTACTCATCTTAATGCACTGTACTTCACATTGGGGTGCATATGTACTTTTTATGGACACAGCATCACCACCTGCCCTATACGTATTATTAGAATTTGCAAAAAGGTCATAGCCTGGAATATTGTATAGGGAAAGCTCATTATCATATATCCATATTTCCGATAAAATAATAAAACTTACTACGAAGTCAAGCGATTCTAAATGTGTGACAAAATAATCAAAATTTGCTCTCATGCTACGAATATTTTGGTGGATAAAAAATATAAATAAAATTATTTAATTTATGTTATGTTATGTGAGATGTGGCTTTCCTGTGTGTGTGTGTGCACCTAGACCATAGTTGATCAATTGTTCCGCCACAAGGCTTGATCGTGATCAAACCAATAAGTTGTCCGAGGGAAATCATTTGGAGCCTGTAATAAAGCGAAGTAGATTATTTATGGGAACCGTACTAAGTTCACCCAAGTCATCAAAAAAGTAGGCCCCTAAATATTGACGTCGAACAGACGCCGGGGCCGGACAGGAGCATAGGAGGTGTGGGACACTTTCCACTTCCTCCTCATCAAGGCAGCTTCTACAGAAATCATTAGCCGGGACACCTAGTCTGATGGCATGGTTTCCTATGAGGCAGTGTCCTGTGATGACACCGACGATAGAGCTTATATTCGATCTGTGAAGAGATATTAAATCCTTAGATCTTTTGGAATCTAGCCTAGGCCAGATTATCCTGGAGGTGTGACACGAAGTGCCATTCGCCCATCTGTTATCTATTTCACTAGTTGCCTCTAATGAGAGCAACAATTTACAAGTTGTGAGGGGCATACCCAAGCTACTGTGTTTGGGAAGTAATGGCTGTGAAGTAGCGAGCTTGGCGAGCTCATCTGCTTTGCAGTTGCCTGGAATGTCTCTATGTCCTGGCACCCAGCACAGGCAAATATTGAACTGGTCGGCCATCTTGTCTAAAGATGAGCGGCAGTTTATTACAGTCTTGGAGTTCGTAGAGACCAGTTCCAGGGCTCTGATGGCTGCCTGGCTGTCAGTGAAAATGCAAATATCACGAGCGGATATTACATTCCATTTGAGCCAAGACAGCGCTTCACTAATCGCCATAATCTCCGCCTGAAACACACTACAGTAGTCAGGTAAGCGAAGGGAGAGACTTATATTTAGTTCATCAGAGAAAACACCACTACCCACCCCCTCCTGGGTTTTAGACCCATCCGTGGAAAAGTGCAGGGAGCCTGCAAAAGGTTTGGGATTATCATTCCAGAAGTCTCTATCAGGAATGAGGGTTTCAAAAAGTCTATCAGGGAAGTAAAGGGGTGTGGTATGGTCCAGAATTCTCGTGGGGAAGTTAGAAGAACTTAGTATAGTGGAGTGGCCAAATGGATTGTTGGTCCACTGGGAAGAGGCTGTAAGACGGATAGCCGTATTCTTTGCTAGTTGTTTGCCGAAAATGTCGATTGGGGATAGGTTCATTATAACGTCCAGTGCATCTGAGGGTGTGGTTCTCAACGCACCTCCTATACAAATGCAAGCTTGACGTTGAACTTTCCTAATGAGATTGTAGTGTATGGCTTTGTCTAGTATGGGCCACCAGACATGTACTCCATACAACAGAATGGGTCTAACGACGGTTGTGTAGATCCAGTGGATCATATGAGGTTGGAGACCCCGTTTCTTTCCTAATGCTCTTTTACAAATGTAGAGAGCCAGCGACACCTTGCGGGTGCGCTCCATTATGTTCGGCTTCCAGTTTAGTCTCTTATCTAGGATGAGCCCCAGATATTTAACAGACTCCGAGAAGTTGCAACTGGTGCCGTTAATGGTAGAGGGGTCGATCGAGGGGATACTATATTTTCGTGTGAAGAGGACAATTTCCGTTTTAGAAGCATTAATGCCCAATCCGTTGACTTTGGTCCACGCCGAAAGTTTTGAGAGAGCATGCTGCAAGAGATCCCTTAGCACTGATGGATATTTTCCCGAGACAGCCACAGCAATGTCATCCGCATAGGCTATCACCTTGCACCCTGCCTTATCTAGCAACAAAAGTAGTTCGTTGACTACGATGTTCCATAGCAGGGGAGATAGAACTCCACCTTGTGGTGTTCCTCTGCTGGCAACTCTGGTTACTGTGGTAGAACCCAGCTTCGATATGATAACTCTACTGACAAGCAGTTGGTAAATCAGTCTACAGAGTCCCTTGTCCACGCCAAGATTTACCAGTGCACTGATGATAGAGGATGAGTAGACATTGTTGAAGGCTCCCTCGATGTCCAAGAAGGCTACCATAGTGAATTCCTTATGGTGAAGGGATTTTTCGATGGAGCATACAAGCGAGTGTAGGGCAGTATCAACTGATTTGCCTTTAGTGTATGCATGTTGGGAGGCTGACAATCTAGATGGGTCTATATTGCAGCGAAGATGGATATCTATGAGTCTTTCCAACGTTTTGAGTAGGAAGGAAGATAAACTGATAGGTCTGAAATCTTTGGGGTTTACATGAGAGCTGCGACCAGCTTTAGGTAGGAAGACAACCTTCACCTGTCTCCATCCCAAGGGGATATGGGACAAGCTTAGGCAACCTTTGAGGATAGTTTCCAACCATGGAAGAATTAGGTCTAAGTTCAGTTGGAGTTCCGCTGGTATAATACCGTCCGGACCAGGGGATTTATACGGTTTGAAGCTACGAATAGCCCATGCTATTCTGCGCTTAGTGGTGAGCTTCACGAGGCTACTGATGGGATAACCAGAACCCAAGGCTGAAGAGGGTTGGTCATCAGAGCAGCTGGGGAAGTGAGTATCAAGTAGAATCTCAAGTGATTCTTTACTAGACGTAGTCCAAGTGCCGTCCTGCTTCATGTAGTAGCTTGGTATGGCAGGACACGAGGAGAGGATTTTTCTGAGTCTTGAGGTCTCCGAAATATCTTCTATTCTTCCGCAAAACAGCTTCCAGGATTTCCTTTTTGCCGTTTTCATTTTGGATTTGAATAATCTGAGGGATTCTTTATAGGATTCCCAGTGGAGCTCATCCCCGGAGGACTTAGCTTTATTGAACTTCCTCCTGCTGGCTTTGCGAAGATGTTCAATTTCACTATTCCACCAGTGTGGCTTGGAGTTAAACTTCAGTGTTTTGAGTGGGCAGGCCGTATCCATTGCTTCATTAAGGGCAATGGTGAACGAGTTGACTAGCCATTCCAGCTCATTGACGTCAGTAGGGGAGGGAGGTGTTCCCGAAAGGGATTTCCCTACGATACTTTTATAGAGAGACCAGTTGGTTTTCCTATAGTTCCTGACTGGAGGTCTAACAGAGACTCACCTCTTTCATTGTTGTTGGAGCTACCCCATAATTGATTGTGTGCATTGGCATCACAACCAATAACGAGGAAAGCGTTGCTGGATTCCGCCATAGCGACCGTCCTTGTGAGTGTTGTGGGTGGGATGGGTCCGTCGTATGCAAGGTAAGCTGAGGTCATCCAGCACGTACTCTGACTCAGCTCCAGGCTTACCACCGTGTTATCAGGGTCGCTAAGGTTGGAAATGAGGAATGAGTTAATAGAGCTTTTAACCATAATGCAAGATCTAGGTTTACCTGCATTTTTGGTGTAAAGCAGCTTGTAGCCCACTGTCCTGAGTCCCAGCACCAGACCTTTCGCGGTCCAGGGCTCCTGGATCAGGACAATGTCCTCCCCATTCTTGGCTATACGAAAGAGGAGGTTGGCGGAGGCCGCCTTGGAGTGGTGAAGGTTAATCTGAATCACCCGCAGCATTGCGACTGATTACAGATGCCTCCACCACAGTGTCATTGGCCTCGTCCGAGTCGGAAAACATAAATTATTTAATTTAGTGTTATGACAATATTCTGAATAATATGAAGCAGAAGAATGATTTTTTTAAAAATTTAAGAGAAAAATAGAAAAGAGAACGACCAACGAAAGGGAACAATTTAGAAGCCATCTAGGTCCTCAATACATCTCACTCTTATCGCATTGTCTCCTTCTTGCTTACGGAGAAATATTGCATTGTTCCTCATCCTCATGTATTTTAAATGTTTATCCTCTTTTGTTTTCTTTGCTGCGTTAAACAATTGACGTGTGTACACAGTCATGCTGCCGTTGAGATAAATGTTGGAAACATTATGGTGATCGCCTAGTATTTTCGTGTTAAGTTTAATTTTGCTTAGTGCCTTAGTTATCATTATGTTTGTTTTTGTAGCATGACGAGTGAATTTTATTGCTTTAGCTTTCGCCCTTTGTTTTTGTTATGTAGTTTTTAAGGTTCCGTCTACAAAAACAGAACCTTTATAATTTCGGTGTGTCCGTCCGTCCGTCCGTCGTGTCTGTCACTTTTTTTTTATCTCCGAAGTTTATAAAGATATCGGCTTGAAATTTTGGAATTAGGTACTTCAGACCTAGATGTCATTGCCTATGCACCCAAATTTAAAATTTGGGGCCATTTGGGGGTGGCTTCAATACAGGTGAAGTTGACATTAATTTTGAAACATTATCGCACCCCATCTACTTGTATATCAATCGACAGATCTTTTGAAATGAGGTAGAGGTTTGCTTCAACAGTCTTTGATCCAAAGTACCGTTTGGAAAATATGGAGCTCCAAAGTTTTTTTTAATGCATCCCCCCTGCCATATCTAAACCAAAGAGTTTAAAAATCTGAAAAATCACAAAAACTTGGCTTCATTGAGTACTTTCATTTAAAACCATTTCGAGTATTCTGACCCTTTCATTATTTACAACACCCCTATTGGACCTATCGTGTCGGTAGTTACTTCTCCGTGGCTCGTTTTGCGTTTGGAGGTTGTTATGGTGACGTTGTTGTTGAAGATTTTGTTCTTTGATAACGAATTTTTGTTTGTGTTTGTTGTGTCTTTATTCGGTTAGTTCGTTGTGATTGTCCTTGACTATTATTGTTGGTTCGATTGTGTCTTTCGTTTTTAAGGTTCCGTCTACAAAAACGGAACCTTTATAATTTCGGTGTGTAAGTCCGTCCGTCCGTCCGTCCGTCGTGTCTGTCACACTTTTTTATCTCCGAAGTTTATGAAGATATCGGCATGAAATTTTGGAATTGGGTACTTCAGACCTAGATGTCATTGCAGCGATTTTAAAAAGTGGGGCCATTTGGGGGTGGCTCCAGTACAGGTGAAGTTGACATTAATTTTGAAAAATTGTCGCACACCATCGAAATGTATATCAATCGAGAGATCTTTCTCAATGAGGTGGAGGTTTCTTTCAACACTTTTTTATCCACAATACCGTTTGGAAAATATGGAGCTCCAAAGTTTTTTTTAATGCATCCCCCCCTGCCATTTCTAAACCAAAGAGTTTAAAAATCTGAAAAATCACAAAAACTTGGCTTCATTGAGTACTTTCATTTAAAACCATTTCGAGTATTCTGACCCTAATGGTTTTGGAGATATTGGCCAAAAACGGTCAATCATCGATATGCGAATTTTGAAGATCTGAAAACGCAGTTTTGAAGACATCAATGTAAGCATTAAGAAATGATACATTTCAAAATATCGATTTATGTTGAAATTTTGAGATATCTAAGATTTAAAATGAGAACAATTTTCATTTTCACACATAATTTCATGCTGTGTTCGGCCACTTTACTCGTTTATGAGTGTTATCTTTTCGATCTCACCCCTAAATGCCCAACAGAAATGAACACACACACACCGCAGGCATGAGCAGTGATTGGGTATGTGTATGATGGAAGGGATTTTCTGTGTTGGATAAACTTGGATAGAGGTATAGGTATATGTATGGATAAATATTTGTTCGTTTGGATGTATGAATTTATGAATAAATGGTTGATTTGGGTTGAAGTTAGAAGAAAATTCAACTGAAATAGTTTGGAAACATCGTTTGATATTCAGAAATCATCCATCAATATGCGACGGAACCTTTCCCGTGCGAGTACAACACGCTTATTTATTTTAATAAAGCAAGTGTCTATATCTGTCTCATTTATTTCAACACCAACACTATAGCGGATTATTTGCATAGCTGTCTGAGCTGCTTTCTCGCCATTTGTATTTGGAACATTGACAATTTTTAATGTGTTAGAGAGATTTGGTTGTCCTAACCATTACATTTTGTCTTCCAATACGTTGATTTTTGATTTTAAAACTGCATTTTCAAATTGGAGGTTGTTTATACTGACGATGAAGGCTTGGTTTATTTTTCTGAGTTCTAAGATTTTAGATTTTTTGCATAGTAACATAACTTGCTTCAGTTTCTTCTTCTTTTTTTGGGGGGATTGTTTTGATGTATAGAAACCGGGTGCGTTTGACTGCAAAGATAATTCCGGAGCTGAAAAACTTTGCACGACCCTAACTCCGCTTCTGTTAGTGAAAAGTACTTATCCCTTGTTAAAGTAACTGCCAAATACGAATAACTGCTCTCTATCGTATAGCTTGAATTTTTGTGAAGTATGGGAATTTTAATTAGATTGAAAATTTGGAATTCTTCTGGATTTATGAGAGGCAACTGCATCTTAAATATTATTGTATTATTCATCAAGCGAGCCTTAACTGTTGCCATTTTGTAAATATCGATGACAGACCCACTGGGTAATGTTAGTGTGCTTGAGAGATGGTTGCGTATTAGCTACACTTGCTGAATAAATTGGTCTGGCGTTATTAATTTTAGGTTTATTTTTTCATGGCTCAGATCTAGCATCACGTCCAATAAGACGTCTTGGATGCGTTCGAAGTTGGTGACCAGCGAGGTTAAATACGATTTTAGTGAGGACAAGTTTAAAATTCCCTCATTTATTCTTTCGTTTTTTCGAATGGCGTTAGTTGTTTGAGAGAGATGTTCTCGAAGACTCTTAAATTGTTGGTAGATTTCAATTGTGTTGCGTTTGAGAATATTTGCCGTAGTATCTGCTATAGAGCTTTGCTTCCGTACTAGTTTTGCTAGATGATGCTCATTTTCCTTAGCGGAGATAATTTCCTTTTCGATATGATTGGCATCACCTTGGTCTAACACCCCAAAAAGGCTATGAGCCAGAGTCCCAACAAAATCAAATTGAGATCTTCTCATTCTGGTTCTGATGTGCTGCGATGAATGAAGGTTGAATAACAGATCGTTGTTGTGTTCAATAATTTCCATTCTATGTCTTACGAATCCGATTATTGGATTACAGTTAGCTTGTTGTGATATTTCCCTTGTGCACATTGTATTTAATAACTCCAAATATGCCTTTATTTCTCCGTACTCTTGCCAATATGTAGTAATATTATAATAAACATATATATTCCAATATATATTTATTGTTTGAATTCTACCAATGTCCTCAAAATAAATTCCTGCTGCTTCATCAAGCTTGCTTGCCAGAATATCTTCGTTCGTTGCTGTTATGGATGTGGGTAAAATAAGTAACGTCAAAAGCATTGCGGCTAAGAGTGAAGGTTTCAGAGATTTCTTACTCCGAAGGTTTCTGCCCTGAGTACACGTATCTTCATTTATGATGGTATCTTTTTTACTATTGGGCTCTTGGTTATCCTCTTCTATTGAACTTTCTATTGGTAGTGGGCACAACCTGTGTATTGCTCTTAAGCAAGTTCCAGTTTGAGTTTTTTCCCCTGCTACCCGCACTAGAGAATCACCTCCCTCACACACTTCTGTTACGCGTCCTAATTTCCACCTCATTGGAGGAATGTTAGCTTCCTTTATGACAACAAGTGTATCAGGAGTTAAATTATTCGATTCGGTCTTCCACTTCATTCGTTGTTGCAACAAACATAAATATTCCAAAGACCAGCGCTTCCAAAAATGCTGCTGAAGACACTGAATTTGGCGAAATTTATTAAGACAACCCATTTTATTATTTGTAACATCCGGCTCAGGTAGAGCCCTCAGTGGTGCTCCAATTAGAAAATGTCCAGGTGTTAATGCTTCCAAATCATTTGGATCGGATGTCATAGCAGTAATTGGCAGTGAGTTCAAGATGGCTTCTATTTGAATAACAACTGTCGACAGCTCTTCATAGGTGAGAGATGCTTCACGAAGATAGCGGACAAGAAGGTTTTTTGCAGACTTTACAGCAGCTTCCCAGAGACCGCCGAAATGTGGAGAACGTGGTGGGATATATTTCCAATTTATACCATTTTCCAAACAAGCTGCCTTAATGGATGATTGAGTGTTCTCATTTTCAAAAGCCATTTTAAGATTCATCAATTCATTTTTTGCGCCTACAAAATTTGTAGCAGAAAATGGTATGGCATAATCCTCTTCTGCCAATAAATCTTTTTAAGCAATTTATAAAAGATTCTGCAGAGAGATCTCCCACCACCTCAATATGTAGCGCCTTTGTCGCAAAACACGCGAAAACAGCTAAGTACGATTTTGTGGATCCTTTACCTCTGATTTTGTAATGCGTTTTTATAGGGCCACAGAAATCTACTCCGCAATATAAAAATGGACGAGACGGATTAACTCCCTCCTTGGGTAAATTGCCCATCATCTGTGCTAAAGGTTGCGGATTCAACCGGAAGCATATTACACATCTGGAAACTGTTTGTCGCGCCATTCTCCCAACACTTAAGATCCAGTATCTTTGTCTAGAGACAGCGATTAGAGCTCTGGGTGCTACATGCATATGCTTTTGATGTAAATACGCTAAAAGCAATTTCGTTATATTATTGTTTTTTGGTAGCAATATTTGATACTTAGCGTCGGCCATAATTGATGCATTTTTTAATCTTCCACCAATTCTAATTAATTTAGTCTTTTCATCAAAGAATGGTGATAGCGATGCTATGCTGGAATGTTTGAGTAGGCGCTTTCCTTTCTGCAGAGTACTATAATCGTGTGGAAATTCTCTTCGTTGCACACATACATAAAAATATAGAATTGGTTCCTTGTTGAAGTTCTTCTACAGATAAAAGAGTGCCGCTTCTTAATGATTTATGCTTCCTGCAATTATTATAAAATCTATAAACATATGCAAATATCTTTTGCAGTACGTAAAATGAATTTCAATGATTCACTTGCTCGATAAAATTTTCATAACTAATTACTATCATTGTTAACACAGATTTATTCTTGCGCCGTTCTGGAATATCTTCTGGAAAACAATGTGGCGCCACCTTCCAGTATCTTTCGTCTTTGGTAAGAAAATCAGGCCCATTAAACCATAGTGGCTTTTTGAGAAGAGTTCGAAGATCCACACCTCTTGATATCATATCCGCCGGATTGTTGCTTCCCTTTATGTAATTCCATTGATTTATAGCTGTTTTTGCTTGAATTTTTGCCACTCTATTTGCAACATACGTTTCCCACGTATAAGAAGGGGATCGCATCCAAGCCAGCACTGTGGTGGAGTCAGTGTAATATGTAATTGTCTTTATTTTATCGCATAGCAGCTGTGATATCCTCTCTACTAACTCAACCATAAGCACCGCACCTTGTAATTCCAACCTCGCGATAGAAATTGTCTTGAGCGGCCCAATTCTCGATTTTGAACACAAAAGTTGTGAATACAGTTTTCCTTGGTTATCAATGGATCTGAGATAGACACATGCACCAAAGGCACTTAGACTGCTATCCGAAAAAGCATGCAGTTGGACATAGCTGCAAGACAGTGAAACATATCTGGGAATATTTATTTCTTTCAACATGGAGAGCTCTTTTAAATAATTAAGCCATTTTATTGACAGCTCTGCAGAAAGTGGTTCGTCCCAAGATAAATTTGTTTTCCATAGATCCTGCAAAAATAGTTTTCCAAGTACTATAACGGGTCCAAGTAATCCTAGGGGGTCGAACAGTCTGGCGAGATCAGCTAATACTCTTCGCTTGCAAACACGTTCATACGCTTCGTTGGTTACATCAATCTCAAACTTGAATTTAAATGCATCAGAAGAAGGATCCCAGAATAATCCTAAAGTTTTTATTACTTCACTTTGATGGAATGTGACAAGTTGTTCTTTATATTGATCAGGAATATCTTCCAGTATTTTTGGATGGTTGGCACAAAACTTTCGTAATTCAAAATTGCCCTTTCTCAACAGATGACAAATCTTAGTTAATAACCTTTTGGCATCTTCTATGCCTTCTGCCCTAGTAAGGCAATCGTCGACATAAAAACAGTTTTTAACAGCATGCGAAGCCACATGACATTCTTCGCCGTAGTCATCCGCAAGTTTTGCCAGACATCTTGTAGCTAAATATCACGCCGATGCTTTTCCATAAGTTACTGTATTGAGTTGGTATATTCGCAGTCGAAGACTCTGATGTGGTCTCCATAAGATTAACTGCATCATCCTGTCCTTAGGATCTATCAAGATCTGCCGATATATTTTATTTATATCAGCAGTAAAAACATATCTATGCATTCGGAAGTTAATGATGATTGAGAATAAATCTGGTTGAACTGTTGGTCCAACCATTAAAATGTCATTCAATGAATAACCAGATGAGCTCTTTGCCGATGCATCGAATACCACCCTCAGTTTTGTTGACGAACTTTCGGGTTTTATAACACAATGGCGTGGAAGAATATAATGTGTTTTACCAAGTTTGCAATCGCTGATTGGACTCATGTGACCGAGCGATTCATACTCTTCCATGAATTGCGTATATGCTTCTCTCAACTGACTATTTTTATCCAATTTCCTTTCCAATGCCAAAAAACGTTTTTTAGCCATTTCCAATGACTCTCCTAATGTTTCATTAGGATGTTCTTTATATGGCAAACTTACTACAAATCTATTGTCTGCATTTGTTCTAATGGTTTTCTGAAAATGTATTTCGCAATCATGTTCCCCTTCATTCCCAATCATTAGGATGTTCTTTATATGGCAAACTTACTACAAATCTATTGTCTGCATTTGTTCTAATGGTTTTCTGAAAATGTAATTCGCAATCATGTTCCTCTTTGCTCATTGTTCTTATCGGAGCATCATGATTCTCAGTTTCCCAAAATTTCCGAAACCAGCTTGTCCAATGATGAGATTGAGGGCCTTGTAGCTATATGACAGTGCGTCGTTGTTGCGTTCACTGGTATACTTCCGGCTACAATCCATCCTAATTTTGGTTTCGTAGCATTGGAAGGTTATCTGATATTCTTATTTCTCCTGGCAGAAGTAAATCAAAAAATATTTCTGCTCCCAACAGAATATCGATGCGTTGCGCCTTGAAATACATAGGATCAGCAAGGAACACGTTTGGCGGTAAATTGTATTCGCTTATACGAGGCATGATGCTGGCCTCAATTGCTGTTTTATAGGATGATGTCCTCGACTCAATAGTGACATGTGCGATAAACTCGGCCTTGCACTCATTACCTCCTATGCCGCTGATTGGAACTTCCAATCTGTGTTTCTTGAGTCCTAGCTCATGTGCAATGCTCGCCGTTATAAAGCTGATTTGCGAACCGGAATCTAATAGAGCACGACATGGGATGCGTGTTCCGCAGGCGGAAATGACGTTAACAATCGCAGTAGCGAGATAGCCGTGACGTTTCTTAAGATCTATGGCTGCATTACCGGGCATGACAGGTTTTATTTCGCACTTCTCATTCAAATAGGACTTACTTTGATTTAGCTGCAGTTTCTTCTGTTGGTTAGACGTTGGTTGAAATTGTTGTTTTCACATTTTTGGCAAGATCTGGACTGGCATGATGGAGAATAATGACCTGTCTTGAGGCAATTTCGGCAAAGTTGTATTCTGCGAACAGCCTTTTCTCGTTCATCCTGTGAAAGAGATAGAAACTGTGAGCAATTATAAATCTTATGCTTACCCGAGTTACACATAGTGCATTTGATACTATTGACAGTTAGCGCGGCTGATCTTTTCCTGTCATCCTTGGTACCCATCGCTCCCAATGTCTGGAATCGCAACTCCACAAACTTCAGGAACTCATCTAAGCTCGGGCTGGTTCTAGGATCTTGTAACGACTGCTCGAACAGACCTCTGTTTTCCTTATCCAGTTTCTGCAGCATTAGATGAACTATCAGTGGGTCCCAGTTGTTGATGTCGATGCCCATGTTTGCGATAGCTTGCATTCCTCCATTCGTTGTGTCCTGCAATCTTCTCAGACTATTGGCAGTTCCCATTGCTGAAGATTGTGACAGTAATCTTGTCAGTTGAGCCGTTAGTAGCAGTCTCCGATTGTCGAATCGCTCAACTAACGTTCTCCAAGCCACTTCATAATTAGCATCTGTTGGCTGGAAATGCTGAATTAGATTATGCGCTTCCCCAGTCACGTTGGCGCGAAGAAAGTACAGCTTTTGGGCCGGTGGTATTGGCTATTCATGAATAAGCTGCTTAAAAAAATCGTGAAATTGCCGCCAGTTTAGATAGTTGCCATCGAATTTTGGCAATTCTATTTTCGGCAGTTTCATTGCTGTGGTAATTGGAATCGCCTGCATTTTAGGTCCTTCCACTTTTCGCACAATTCGATAAGTGTGACCCCTACTACTGCTGGGTCTGTTGGTGCTGCTTGAATTGCTGCTGCTGTGGCTGCTGGTACTGCTGGAGCTACTGGTCCTGCTGATGGCTCCTTTCGCTCCGTTTGCACTGGCTGTTCCGATAGCCTCATGGCTATGTCTTTATTAATGTTTTCAGACACTGACTTTATCGTGTCATAGTATAATAATAATAATAATAATGGCGGCGCTACAGTCCGAGGTGGACCTGGGCCTAGCTTCTCAGCAACCACTCGTGTTGTGCGTGCTATTGTTCTCTCACGAGTGGAGGGGACCTACAATTTAATGCCGACTCCGAACGGCGAGTTTGAGAAGCTTTTCATAGACAGTTATACTCTTTGAGCATTGTCAGTGACTCGAAAGAGGTGGAGCCGTGAAAAAATGTTTTGATGTTTTTTTCGAGATTCGAACCGACGACCTCGAACGTAGGAGTCGACGCACCTACCCACTACGCCACGGCGCCCACCTTGTCATAGTATGACTTAGCGAAATAATCGTGATTAACACTTTCACTGTAGTTGTCCCGTATCTCGCTGTCATTATTATCGAATTCCTCCCATAAGGAATCCAACAATTGCCAACGTTGCTCCAGATAGCTTCTTGTCTTCCTGCTTGAACTGTCTTTTCCATAGTTGCGAGCAAGAATACAAATTTCTTCTCTTTGTTTTGACAGTCCGCAAGTTCTTCTAGTTCACGCGACATATCACTTTAATATTTTTTTTTTATTAAAAATGAAAACACCGGACACAACCTTTCACTTTTTACTTATTTGTTTTTTTTTATTTCACAATTTACAGGCTACTAAACTTTTTTAGTAGTGTCCTGTCACGGTCGCCAATGTTTAATTAAGAACTTTAAAAAAAATGAAACAATGAAACTCACTAAATACTATTCTTTATTATTCGGGTGTTGACTTGTGCGTACAAAAATTGCAAAGTAAGCAAATTCAAACAGTGCGACGCAGCTGCGGCGGTGTCAAATATTTTGCTCGTGGAGAATACGAGACGGTTCGTTACAAAAATTATTGACATAAGAGCTCGACTGAAATATAATAACCTAAACAAATGCTATTGAACTTATTATCACATAACAATTTTAAAATTGTCTTAATTTTTCAATTAGAGTCTTGTGGTTTCTATCCTCATGGGTAAACTATTGACTTGTTTATTTGTCAATAAAGTTAATGGAATAATGATTGCTATTTGGATAAACATCCACATGGACTGTATCATTAATATTCGTGGGAGTTTCTGTAAATTCAAATTTCTTTTAATCGGGTTTCTATCATAATTTGCCGCAGTGCGGATTCCGCAGTTACTCGTAATTATTACTTTATTAATCAACATTTTCAAATTTGGATAATGGGTTTTAGTTTTAATTTCCTCATAATTAGATATTATTACTGAGTGACCTGATTCGATTTCGTGGAATATAGATATAGAAATAGCTGCATTTAATAAATTTAACATGGGGGTTTCTCCATTCTTTTAACTTTTTCTGCACAATGTTATACAGCGAATCGCTTAGTTTGGAACAAATTCCAATTTTACCTCTAGTGATATGTCTTCGGACTATATCAAATATTTGGTTAGGTATGTCATTTTTGTCGATAAATATTCTTTTGTGATTGAAAATATTTTCAGTGTCTAACTGATTTTATTATTATATGCGTCTTAAATCGATTGACAATAGTTTCTAAAACCGGAATGTGATCATTACTGTTTTCTTCTTGAGAGTGGACAGTTGAGATTTCCATCGATTTATTTGAATTAATGTGTTCTTCGGTGTTATCCTGTATATTTATTTCATTTCTATCTCAATCAATTCTGCTAAGGAAACCGGCTACCTTGTTTTCCCTGTCTTTTATGTAATCAATTTTGATGTCAAATTCATCCAATTGCATCAGCCACCTCTGGAGGCTTGGGCTAATATTTTGCCCAGGTGGCCTGTTTCCAGATTAAATTTTTTACCAAAAAATAGGTAGGGCCTAAAATATTTTACTCCCCGAACAATGTCGAGCAATTCCTTCTTGATTGTGGAATATTTTTTCTCGTGGTCATTCAGAGTAAGAGTTGAATAGCATATAGGGTGTCCATCTTGTGTGGATAGGGTATTCTGTTATTACATACTTTAGTTTTTCGTATGATTTAGCTTTTTTTCAAATACTTGACAATAGGAAGTGCGACTTTTGCATAGTCTTTAATAAATTTTCGGTAAGAACCGGTAATACCCAGTAACGATTTCATTTGCCTTTATGTTGTAGACAGTTTTAAATACTGCTGGATGACTGCAATTTTATCGGGATTCGGCTTAACTCCCTGTGGAGTGAGAATGTGACCTAAATACTCCGTTCCCATGTTAAGAAAACTAAACTTATCAATTTTGAGTTTAAGACCGGACCTTTTCAATGTTTTAAACATTTGTTTCAAATTATTTATGTGTTCTTGCAACGATGCACAGTGCGGCAGCCTTTGGTCAAAGATCAAAAAAATTAATGTTCGCTTTAAACTCTAAAACGGTTCATTATTACAGAAAAATGGTTGATTCAAACAAAGCCAGACAACTTTTATCTTAAGACATAGCGGTACTTGTGATAACTCTGCACTGAGTGGAACGTTAATATTGCAATCTCTTTAGTTTCAATTGGACTTGCTGTTAATAAGTGTTTTTTTATCTAGAGCATTTAAAATTCGAAACTAAAATTATGTCGGATTTTGAGCAACGTGTGTGATGCTATTATTAGTTCTAATAAATGAATAAATTAAAATATATAGAGGTTATAGGTGAATATAAAAATACAAAGTAAACAAAAAATATTTGTTTCACTTTAAGTAAGCTTTAAAAAAAAAAAAATCGGCTCAAAATTTTCTGTAAATTTAATTGCTATGCACAAGTCATATATCATATATATATATTTTAATAACAGTGAATTATTTTCTAGTGCAATATTCAACGATTCGAAATTGTGATTTGGTCGACGATTGGATTTCAAATCCGAGTTCAGAAAAACTGAATAAAGTTATTCATAAACTTAAATATATGTGCGTCGACCCATACGCACTTGACTGTCACAGTCTAGGTTCAAATCCCAGGACAAGCAACAATTTTTCAAAAACAAAAAAAAATTCACTGACAATGCTCAAAAAGTTAAACTGTAGGTCCCCTCCACTCGTGGGGGAACAATAGAACGCACAACAAGAGTGGTTGCTGAGAATCTAGGCCCAGGTCTACCTCGGATTGTAGCGCCCCCATTATTATTATTATTATTAGATACAAGATTCGAACAAAATACATTTTTAGCGAACAGGTAGCAAAATACAATAACTTCATTTTCTCTTCGATTACTTCACGATAAACCATGAGTCGCGAAATTGCAAAAACCATTAGAGCGTTTGCATATATCAATAGAGTCTTCTCAAATTACTCAATTTTTCCATATATACGTCTCCCTCTTACATTAGTTGTATTTTTTGTATAGAAAAATGTTTAACATATGTGGTACGTTTTTCATACCACCGGCCCTAAAAGAGTTAAGTGATACAGAGCTTGAAGATAACTTACTATCGGAATAATTCTAGCTTAACTTAATTGTATTCTTGATTTTATATCTTGTATTTACGAAACAATATTTATATTATAATATTTTAACAGAAGTAATAAAATACGAGTATATACTCATGAAATTGAACTACCAATTTTTGTCCCAATTTCCATTCAAATGCCGCACTGTGCGATGTACTGAAAACAAGAATATCATCCATATAGACGACGCAGTTTTTTTATGAATTCCCGTAGAATTGAACTCATTAATCTTTGGAAGGTCGAAGGGGGGTTTTTCAACCCGAACGACATTCTTACATATTCATAATGACCATGTGGTGTGGAGAATGCAATTTTGCTTTGGTCCATTAGGAAACGATTTTCCATTTTTGTTGTCCTGCATTATCTTTCTTCTTTGGAACTATCCAAAGCGGACTATTATAAGAAGAATTCCTTTCGACGATAATACCCTGTTTCAGCATAGGTATCTTTAATTTGTTTCTGTACTTCTATCTCATGAATTGTAGGATATCTATAAATTTTGGAATATATAGCGCTATTTGTAGTTGCAATGATTTCGTGTTGAATTTCATGTTTGAAGGTTAACCGATCACCTTCTTTATAAAATAAGCATTCGTATTCCTTGAGAAGTTTTTGCAATTGGTTTTTCTCTTGCACATCCAAATGTTCCAAGTGATGATGATCTACCTTCAAGAACATAAATGCTATTGATGTTTTCTAGATTTAATTTTGTTGATCCTGTATCAATAAGACATCGTATCTTTTTTGCATTGATTGTTAAAGAAATCAAGGCAAGATTGTTCTCCGACGCTCGTTGTGAAAATTTTCTGCGGTTTTTTGGATTTGGTCGACTGACATTATCACCTCCGCCGATGTGTTATTTGTTCTTCGTGAAATCTTTGAATTTTGGAAATTTCTTTGGGTTCTATTACGACCGCTGAAACTATTACTAGTTTGATTTCTTTGTACAACTGATTTGGGTTAGGATCCTGGAAGCGAGAACAATTGGTCCGTGTATTTGCGTATTTGTTATAAATTTCTATCATACTAGAATTTTCTTCTCTATGAGCCCAAATATATCCGTCTATTTTATCGATTAAAATTTCTCTAAGATTCCTATCTATATTGATTTATAAATATCAAGTTTTTCTCTCGTCAAATTCATACATTTCGTTTAAATTCAAACTTATATTCCTAAACTCTTTAAATAGTTCTCCGGAGTCACTTCACTTGATGTTTTTTTTATCCAGGGAGGTTGAGGGGTTTGTGAACGGAGTTTCTCTGCAGTCACTTAACTTTTTCTTTTTTTTCTATTCGATTCTAATATGTTCGGATATAACGCGATGCCGCCGTTACCCTGTCCCTTATACCGTTCTCTCTATCCACGCTACAGACATTACCGCTAATAACACACCACACTGACCAGCCCCGGCCCCAAAACACTCACCTCTATCACGTAACCCTTCCGCAAGGAAAGGAAAATGCCACCACCAGATCACTAACCCTCCGCAGACACGTTCTCCTCACTTCGGAGTTGATGCGTTTTGTTTGAATAAATGCATACCATAACGGGTCAAATGACCCATTTTGAACTTTTGCATTGAAAATGCACGTATAATTTTATTGCGTACAGTTATAAATTTTTTTTTTTGTTTTGTTTTGTTTATTCTGAGTAATCCTTGTTGTATACCGATATCTACCACAACGGGTCATTTGACCCGGAGAGAATTTTTTTGTTTTATAAGATTATCGAGTCATATTTGTAGTCAGTAAGTTGCACATTCTTCCAAAGACTGTTGCGTAAAGTAGTTCAACGAAAATAGCTCAGAATAATTTCAAGAAAACATCAAATTTTAGATTGAAAATAGCTTTTTAGTGTAAGAAAAAGTGGCAAAAATTGAAAGTCTTGGTAAGTACCTAGCTTATATTTTATTTTGATAGCTATAGTAATACAGGTCATTTTTTACCCAGAAAAATGTCGAAGCAAACAAGACAGTACAAGTTCTTAGAAGATATAAATAATATTGGCGAAGAGTTTTCAGAAATTAGTGAAGGTGAATTTTCTGAAAATGAAGATATATTGGTTGCAAATAAAAATGAGTTTGATTCTACAGATACTGACGATGAAGAGGGAAATATTGTGAATGTATGTAGTGGCCGAAAAAAAATAAGATTACTCTCAAGTAGAAATAAATGAACAAAATGTTGCGAATGATGGATCTGTTTGGCAACAAATGCAAGTAGGTGGCACACCTGGAAGAGCACCACTTCATAACATTTTCAGGCAAGAAGTAGGCCCAACAGGATATGCAAAACGTCAAGCAAACGACAGGAGAAAATATCTCGAGACAAGATTTTTTACTCAAGCTAGCAGAAGAACTTGGCGCCGATTTTCGAGAAGCCCGTGAACAACCAAAACAAGAAACAAATACGAAAGGATCGTTGCCTAAGTCTACTACAGATGCTTATAAATGTATGAGATGTCAAATAGGATACTGTAAAGAAAATAAAACCAACAAAATTTGCTCTAAATGTAAAAAATATGTTTGCGGAAAATGTACAATGGACACACTTATATGTAAAAAATGCGATGAACTATGAATTAAAAATTTTTATTTTTTGCTTTTGTAATAGAAATGCTCAACATACTATTTTGTTTAATTATAATAAATTTAATTTATATTTTTATTTCCTTCCTAACATCCATATTTCATACATTCAAGCATGAAACATAAAGTCGGGTCATTTGACCCGCTACGGTAGAAATAGGTATATATTAAGTCTTGGTATGATTAGTGTTAACGGGTAACTGCTCGTAATTCCAAATTGCAGGACTTTTCGTAAAAAGCGAAAAAAAACTGTTGATTCTTTATCTCAGCCGAGAAGGATCCAAATGAGAACACTTGTTTTCTCAGTGTCGTTCATTTCATTTTAAATGCATTTTTTATTTTTTTTATTTAAAAATCTTATTGTCTAGGAAAAAGTACTTAAACTATATATACAATAAATGGTTTCTTATACTATCTTACTGGCCCTATGCGGGCACTCTAAGTTAATCTAGAACTTTTTAATTAATTTTACCCTTCGCCTTCTTTTGCGTTTTTTTTACATATTTTTTAAAAATACTAAAAAAATACGTATACTAAGAAAATTTTAAATAAAAACTTAGTAAACTGTAGCAGATTAAATAAAGAAATGTAATTTTGACCGAACCTGTACTCGATGACAGCTGCGCGGTACTACGAACCACAGCCAACTTCGAGTCGGGGTCGGCCATTAAGAAAAAGAAGATCGCCACGTAGGCACTGACGTATATAAATAAGAAAACAAAGAAAACGTGTTCTCTTTTCGCTGTGTGTGTGTGTGCTCCTAAGGTTTTTTTTAATTTAATTTATTACTACAACATCAGGTGTGGGGTACACACTACAAACATATTTTAACGTAGCGAATAACCCCGGAAATTTTAAAATATGTCAAGCAAGAAGTTAACCAAGGCGCAACTTCAGGAAGCCCTTCAAGAGGCACGTGTGGCCGTGCCACCCTCGGCAACATTAACCCAGCTGCGCACACTCTTTGAACAGGAGCTGTGTACAAGTGAGCACAAGGAGGATCGAAGTGACTCCGAAGATTTCGACGACGCTTCGCCTTTAGCACCTCCGACTATTTCAGTGACTACTGCCGATATTTCTGCCAGCACTTCAGGACCCGTGAGCACCACTACTGGGACTTCAGCGGCATTTACTGCCGAAACTTCCGTCACTTCAGTTATGCCGATGTTATTCCACAGTGCTACAACTTCTGGTGGGATTGTCAACAGTGCCCCTACGCCTTCCGATGTGGAGGAAGAACGCGAGTTGGCCCGGCTCGAAAGGCGTAAACGCATAGCAGACTTAAGACGAGAATTAGAAGAGACGGAGCCAACATCATCGACTAGATGAGTGGACTTCCGCGACATAGAGGATGCAGTCCCTCCTTTCTCCGGCGACGATTCGTACGGCATCAGAAAGTGGATTGCCGACTTTGAGGATGTGGCTCTATCAGTGGGTTGTGACGACAGGAGCAAATACGTTTGTGCAAGAAGGCTTCTGAGGGGTACTGCGAAGATGCTGTTACGAACGATACGAGTGGACAATTGGGACTGCCTAAGAAGACTCCTGATTAAGGAGTTCGATAAGCGTCTGACCCGACAGGAGGTCTACCGACAGTTGAGCCGCCGAATTCGTCTACGTGATGAGACTTTGCTGCATTACGTCCTCTCCATGCAAGAGATCGCCGCTTATTCGGATGTGGATGAAGCCGACCTCATCGAGCACATCATCGACGGGCTTGCGGACACATCATCAACCGTCTCCATCCTTTACGCCGCCAAGTCGATTACCGAACTTAAGTGCTTGCTGCCACGCTACGAGAAGAGGTGTGCAGCCAAGCCAACTACGACGGCTCGAATCAGCGCAAGTGCAACACGATCATCGGCAACCGCCACTTCAGCAGCGAAGAGTTCTGACACCATGTCTCTTGATGGTCAAGTCAGGTGCTATAATTGTTCGAGCTATGGGCATATTGCTGTCAACTGTCCAAAAGAAAAGAGGCCGCCTGGATCATGTTTCCGTTGCGGTGATCAAGGCCACATCTACAAGCTGTGCCCGAAAGCGGCGAAGGGAAGGCGGGTAGGCGCCATAAGCAGAAGAACACGTGAGGCAACTTCCGAAGACGACTTTGACGACGACGAGTTAGGGCAGTCTTTGAACTCAGTACAATTGGTAAGCTTATCTTTTATTATTAACGAAACTAAGTGCACAAACTTTGCTAATATTGAGTGTCTTTTCGATACCGGTAGTCCGGTTAGTTTCATAAGAAGATCTGTCGTACCTCAGGACTATCAAGTGGGGAGCTTAAGTTATTCCAATTACCGCGGACTTGGGGACGTCAAATTTACACCTATGGTACGGGAAAATAAATAAAGTTTATGATTATTCCAGATAAAGTTACGTTTATGCCCTTGATCATCGGTCGTGATGCACTTCAGATCTTCAGTATTAAATTAAGAATTCCAAGAGACAAATGTGTTTTCCTTCGGAACAAAAATGTTCTTTAATCGTTAATAAACGTCCATTAATTAATTATTCGTATTTGTGCACTTATTTTCCAAACCCTATAGATAGTAAGGCAACTGAAGTTGAAGGGAATAGTATTGTAAGTGGTAGTGAACTTTGTGGCGACGGCTCGTTGACTTTGCTTAAGAATACTAAAGAAAACTGTGACTCTAGCGAGTGTGGTTCTGCCCCGTTAAGTACGATTGATAATGAGGGAGAATTCGGGATATTCGGGATTGAAGTAGAACAAAATGATGAATTGGTATTAGGACCGGGATTAGATATAACGACGTCTGAAAGGGTGCGAAAGGTGATTTCTGATAATTATATGAAGTTTGACAAATCAGAAGCGACCCCTCTGGATTACGAAATGCATATCAGACTTACTACGGATACACCTTTTTCTGCCCGCCGCGACGGTTGTCTTTTGCAGAGAAGCGTGAAGTTGACACTATTATTAAAGATCTTCTGACCCGTGGAGTGATAAAGCACAGTGATTCGCCTTATGCATCACCCATTGTATTGACGAAGAAAAAGTCTGGTGAAATAAGAATGTGCGTGGACTATCGTGCCTTAAATAAGCACACAGTAAGGGATAATTACCCTCTCCCTCTTATCAAAGACTGTCTCGAGTATTTCGCAGGCAAGAAAGTATTCACCCTGCTTTACCTTAAGAGTGGCTTCCATCAGGTGAAGGATGCTTCAGACTCTACTCATCTTACTTCTTTTGTAACCCCAACGGGACAATACGAATTCTTCAGGATGCCATTTGGCCTTAAGAACGCGCCTAGTGTCTTTCAGCGCTTCATCTCCCGTGTCTTCCGTAAGTTTACGGACTCTAAGCAAATCGTCGTGTTTATGGATGATATTGTTATAGCGAGTTATAATGTGTCTGATCATTTACGAATAGTGCAGAGTGTTTTGCTATGCCTTGCGGAAAATGGGCTCGAGTTGAAGCTGCCCAAATGCAGGTTTGTGTTTTCCACAATAGATTACCTAGGGTATAGAGTGACAGAACAGGGGATACAACCAAGCGACTCCCATCTAGAGCTATTAGACAATATCCTACTCCCAAGAATAGTAAGGAGTTGCATTCATTCCTTGGACTAAGTTCCTACTTTCGCCGATTTGTAAGTTCGTTCTCTAGGATTGCCCGACCATTGTACGATCTTCTGAAAAAAGATAAACCTTATGTTTTTACTTCCGTGTGTGAGCGTGCCTTCCGAGAATTGAAAAGTAGTCTAACATCCCCACCCGTACTAGCAATCTATGACCCAACACGTGAAACGAAATTGCATTGCGACCCGAGTTCTTTGGGATATGGCGCAGTTCTCCTGCAGCGGTAAGATGACGGAAGATACCATCCGGTAGCCTATTTCTCTAAGAGTACTTCGCCCCAAGAGGCTAAGTACCATAGTTTTGAGCTAGAAACGTTAGCCATTATATCGGCACTTCGGCGCTTTCGGGTGTACTTAGAAGGAATTCCCTTCACAGTGGTGACAGACTGTAGTTCTCTTACGTTAACTTTGAATAAGAAGAGTGTAAACCCACGGATAGCCCGATGGGCATTAGAGTTAGAAAATTATAACTACAAGGTCAAGCACCGTAGCGGAGCTAAGATGGGTCATACCGACGCTCTCAGCCGATGTCATATGGTGGCCGCAGTAAATTCCGAGGATATTGACTTCCAGTTAAGAGCATCTCAAGGTAGAGACCCATTGATTTTAGAACTAAGAGAGAAGTTGTGCTCAGAGGAGTTAGATTCTTACGTTTTGAAAGATGGGATAGTGTTCCGTAAATATCGCAGTGGTAGACTACGCATGTATGTCCCTTTCGGCTTAGAGGCTAACCTTATTCGTCATGTGCATGAGAAGATTGGGCATTTAGGGGTATCGAAGTGTTATGAAACGATGCGTATGCATTATTGGTTTCCGAAGATGAGAGAGAAAATAGACAAGTTTACAAAGAATTGTATTAAGTGTATAATGTACTCTTCACCAGTGGACTCGCGTGAACGTAACATTTTCAATATTCCTAAGGAGCCGGTACCATTTCACACTATCCATTTGGATCACTTCGGGCCCTTCCCCTCCGTAACGTCGAAGAGAAAACACATACTATTAGTGGTCGATGCCTTCACCAAGTATGTCAAGTTGTACCCCGTCACAGTGGGGCAAAAGTTGTGGTTTTGTGCGATAAATTATTTTGAAAGGTCTAAAGTTACTTTTTGTGTTTTAAAGCCTTGCATATGAGTGAAAACTAGTTCAAATTTAACTTTTACTAAAAAAAGACAAATTTGGAGGGTTTTTTCAATATAAGCTTACTTGAAACTTACAGAAAAAAAATCTTTGTTTTTCATTTTGGTGTTTATCATCTAGGATAATGTAGCTTTTTCAAAGACAAATGTGTTGTTAACAATAAGTATACGATAAATTTAATAAAAATGAAAACTATGAGTACTGTTTTCGGTTTTTGAATCTTATAATTTGTATTTAATAATACGTTTAATATTTAACACAATTTAGTTTATTCATTTTCAAAAGAAACGTTTTCCACATCAAACAAATTTATAGTATCTGAACAAAAAACTTTTTTACTAACAAAAATGTTTTGACTCCTAAGACTTGACAACAAAGGATCTGACGAAATCATCATTCTATTGAAAATATCAGTTAAATTGTCGATTCTTGATGTTTTTCGGCTGAATTGCTCCCTAAAAGTTTTGAAATCTTTGTTTCTTGATTCCAAGGCTTCTTCACTTAACTGACCGATCGGCAAAAGACAAGAAGAAGCAATTAAAGGGCCATGAATTAAAATTTTGTTCACTGTTGTACTCATATAGTACCAGGGATACAGTGATACGAAATATCATGCGGTATCTTCACAATAACTTTTAACTTTTAAAAAGGCATTGCAAAATTGTATAAAATTTTTGAATCAAAAGCACATCAATTCAAGTGATGGTAGCGGATAACCTACTTTTTTCAAAAAATCTCCTCGCAACATTACCGGTGTTTGTATTTCCATTTCCCGGCTTAGGATGATCAACAATTAAGCCAAGTTTTTCCTTAAATTCTCTTTGAATTCGCTTTTTGCTTTCATTGACTGCAACTTCTGTTGTGTGGCTTGTTCTCCACTCCTGGACTGGAAGCTTATATGCAACATGCAAAAGACATTCAAAAAGTCTAATCCATGCATGTAAAACAGAAAGACCAAAAGATAGATATTGTCCCGATACAGGCAATTGAATCATTTTGTCTACGTTGTTGAACTCTTTGCATGTTGCATTGCATAAGTAACATCTCATGCAAGATTTTGTGTCGGATAAACTGTTGCAAAGCTTTTACCAAATCTGCTGCTTGCTTTTGACCTGAAGCCCGTAAACTCATCTGAGCAGCATAAACAAGCTCATTTGTAGGAACCGTATTTCTTAATTCGGCAGTTCGTTTGCGTTTTGTTGATTCAGTGCATGTTTCGAAAAAAAGTGAAGGGCGTCCAGCAGATGAAGAAAACTTTTTGAAAGAAATTAATCCGTTGAGCCATTTTAATTCTGAGGCAAGGAACATTTTTTTTGTAAGATTTTATCGTTCCCACTTGGTTTTAAGCTGGTGTTTGAAATTTTTTAAGTCTTGTCGAAGCTCGTGTAGATGAATTTCGCTGCATAACGTCTTACGTTGAAGGGAGGTCTCAATTTCCAAAAATCTTTCATCAAAAGTCTTCTGTTCACTGGACAAAAACACTTCAACCAGTTGTTTTCTTAAACATTCATAAGTTTGTACTTCAGAACCTTTAACATTTTTAAGCAAAATTAATAAGTTAAGATAAATTAATAACTTCTGAGGATAGTACAAAAAAAACAGCCCTTTTGAAAAATTGCTAACACTATTTTTCAAAAATAAAAAAAAAATATTTCCGGCAAAAGTTTAGCACTTCTGCTTTCACATTTATATTAAGGACATATGTTATAATTATGGTCAATTAATAGATATGCTAAACTTTTGCCGAAACAGAAGATATTATGCCAAAATTAAAACAAAGTAAAAAAAAAAGCACATTCACTTCAAACCCCTTAACTAATTATATTTTTTTTTTTTATTTTTGAAGTAAACAAATAAAATCTACACATTTTTACCTTCTCCGGACATATTTTATATTTTTAATGGAACGCTTAATAACAAAGATATGCAGAAAACAAAACTAACAACTTTTTTCGCTTTCTCCCAATTGCAATTTTCGCAATAAACTTGCCAACTTTGATCGCTTAACTAACTAAGTGCATAACATAAAAACAAAAAAAAAATCATTTTTCGTATCACAAATACCGTATACTTTGTGAAACGTAACAGTTTTTTCTTGTTTACCTTATATTTAAAAGTGACCTTTTGCGCACTGTTCTCTATGGAGCTGCCCCACTGTGCGTCGTCTCGCCGAGTACTAAAGAAGTGTGTGCATGCCTTGGTCGGTACTTTGAGTACTACAGCAGGCCCTTAAGAGTTATTACGGACCGGGGTACGTGCTTTACGTCATTGGAGTTTAGCTCCTTCCTCATAAATCGAAACATTTCGAATGTCAAGGTGGCTGTTCAGTCGCCTCAGGCTAATGGCCAAGTGGAGAGAGTTAATCGTGTGTTGGGAAAGATGTTGGGGAAACTCAGAGAGCCTTTGCAGCATTCGGATTGGGTGCATACTTTGTCCCAAGTGGAGTACGCTCTGAACACTACTGTACAGCAGACTTCTGTTCGGAGTTGATCAGCGGGGCATTATTGTGGATGAACTTTCGGAATTCCTCGCTGAAAAGCACCTAGAGATCTTGATGGGCTTAGGAAAAAAGCATCTAAGGAGATACATAAGGTGCAGGAATACAGTCGCCGTTATTTCGAGGAAAAGAACCGACCCGCTCGAGCATACATATTAGTCGGTACTAATAAAAAGCTCATTCCAAGGTTCAGAGGGCCTTACGTCATCCACAAGGTTTTGCCACATGACAGGTATGTTGTCCGGGACATTGAGAATTGTCCCATAACGCAGTTGCCTTACGATGGGGTTATAGAGGCTAGGAATATTCGACTGTGGAAAGAAGACCACACGTAGCACGCAAGTTAAGTTAAGTTATAAGTCTAGTCGAGCCGTCTAACGTTTGAGGGCTAAGTTAGGTTAACATTGATTGATGTCATGTTAATTTATTTAGTTGATCGAGCCCGATCAATCTGTCAGATTGGCTGAGTTGTAGCAGATTAAATAAAGAAATGTAATTTTGACCGAACCTGTACTCGATGACAGCTGCGCGGTACTACGAACCACAGCCAACTTCGAGTCGGGGTCGGCCATTAAGAAAAAGAAGATCGCCACGTAGGCACTGACGTATATAAATAAGAAAACAAAGAAAACGTGTTCTCTTTTCGCTGTGTGTTCCAAAGGTTTTTTTAATTTAATTTATTACTACAAAACTAACATTTTTTAAATTTATATTCTTAACTTAACTTAAAATTAGCCTACCTAACTAACTTAAACTAAACTATCTAATATTTTTTTTATTTTTCTATTTTATTATTTTTTTGGATTTTATGTATTTTTTTGGATTTTCAATTTGTTTTTTATTTTTCTTAAGTTTACCCTAGTCTAATGTCTTAACCTAAATGTAAGTTGGCCGTAAGGGACCAACAGATAGCTGATTAAGTTGGCGACAGTTGGGACGTTTGATGGGGCTGCAACCACCAGTAGAATCCAGGAACTTTGTCACACTCCGTTCTGTAGCGAAAAGAGATAGATCTACTGAACCAGAGATCATCCGGACTAACGCTAGCGACATCGCCCTCGTAGAAGAGTCGCCTATCCACTGTCCTTCGCACCACGTGGTAGATAAATGGACATCCCTCTGCATTCTGGATTAAGCCAATCCGGTCAAGGTACAAGCGGAAGTGAATGAATCCACTTCCGCGAGCGTTCTCGTGATATGCTTCATTGATGTAGTAAGCTCCAAATATCAGCTCGTTTTCCGAGGTCATGGCTCGTGCAACGGTATTTCACGGCACCTTCACGTTTGCTTCGTTATACAAGAACTCGTTGGAATAGAATTGCTTGTACTCAGATTCTGGGGTTCTGTACTTTTTGAGACAAGCCCGGAGACACTACCTCTCCAACAGCCTCATCTTTTCCATCTGGGAAGGACTCACGTTGAACCACACTGGACAACCGTACGCCATGACTGGCCGGATGAGGGCCATGTAGCAGATTACCTTCACCCTGGTATCAAATTGACTGCAAACACATATGACCATGTATTCACGAGATCACACCAATTCAAGCACTATGCGGTGTTTGGACTGCGAATGAAGCACAAGTGTAGGATCAGTCCAAAAATTAGTTTTATTGCCCGAATTCTCAAAGAATGGCAGAATCCTTCGCCAGAGTATTGTTAACAGATTTGCGCTACATAATCCCAACCAAGGAAGAGTCTTTTTTTTGACGAAGATACCCTAGAATTCGCCACAAAAAGTCAGACAACTATAGGTCCAAAACGAACTATTGATAAACCCTATGCAAATGCAACATCCATAACCTTTGATGGATGCATCACAAAATCCATTAACCTGTATGTGATTGCCTTTTGAAAACTGAACATATCATGGAACAGAGATGCGCAGCACTGTTGGCAAATCAATCATGAACTGATACCAATCTCTTTTAAACGGCTGTAGGGTCGCTGTATCCCAATCTAATCCTTCAATCCAAAGTTGTTCTAGCTGAAATTTTGCTTTTACCAGCACAACAAACCCATCCGGTCAAACAACGAGGATGAAATCGACAGAATAGTCCTTTTGGTAAATGACATAAAAGTCCGCGTGGGGTGGTTTTATATTAGCAGTCAAGGCGTATTTGTGCAAGCGAATGCGCAGAAGGATCAAAACAGAACGTTTTGAATTGTAGGGCCAGCCACTAATATCTCATTCAGAGACACGGATGACGAAGACTTGCACGAAGCAACAAAGTATACGCGTCGTTTTTTTGAATATTCGGATGCAGCTCTCTTAGGTAAGGTAAATAAAAATGTGGTTCCTTTGTATTTGGATTATCCACTGTAGAGATATGCCCTAAAGTATGATATTCCTTTAGAAAATCCACATAAGCCGCTTTAAGTTCTGGGTACTTTCTAAATCGGCGTTCTAAGGCGAGGAATCTACGAAAAGCTATGTGATATGTGTTACCTAAGAGCGTTGGATTCTTTTTGAAAGGAAGTTTTAACATCAGTCTTCCACCAAGTGCTGTTTCTAATGACTGAATGAATTTGTCGTCACATTTTGTATGCTCTTCTGTCCATTTTGGATTTGTTGTGGATACAGATTCAAGTTCCCAAAACTTCTCTACTAGTCTGTCCAAATTTTCGTCAACACAACTGATGCAACTAATTTTGCCCTGGAGATGTATTTGCCTGATACGATCCACCCTAACCGCGTATTTTAAAGAGATGGAAGTTATGATCCTTGTCTTATTCGACCTGCTAACAGCAATTCAAAGAATGACTCGTCTCAGAGTAGCATATCTATAGGGCTGGGTCTATAGAAATAGTCATCTGCTAGTTCGATGTTTGGAATATTCCAGTTATTGGTATCTAACGACGCATTTGGTTGATATCTGGTTATAGAAGGCGTTACTAGAAAGTCCAATGGTAGTTTAGAATCTGAAAAGCGTGAGCGAATAACCATCTGAGCCATCGAATTGGTTTTCGTCTCAGTGCTTGCAATACCAACGATTTCTACCGTCTTTCTTTTAGTTTTTAATCGCAACAACTTGGCAAAATCTTCCATTATAAAATTATCCTGGGAACCGAAATCTAATAAAACTCTTCCTAGCTGATAGCATCCTAAAGAAGCTTTCGCCAAAATAAGAGTCCTTGCTATAGCATTTTCTGTAGCCGTGTAAGACTCCTTTTCCAATGCTAAATTTGTGGCTGCAACAAAATTGATATCCCGATGTGACGACGAACTTGAAGTGTTATCTGTCTGAGTTCGATGAAGTAATGTGTGATGTGATTGTGAACAAACATTACACTTATGCGACGAAAAACACTTCTTCACCGTACACCCTTCGGATAAACAGTTTATGCACAATCTTAAGGATTTAGTGTTTGTGAATCTGTCACAGTCCACCATAGCCACAGTCCACCATAGACAATTTGCAACTGTGGGAAGAGTCCCTAAAAAAGGCACATGCTTTGTTTGAAGAAAGAAGTGAAGTTTAGTAACAAATATTAGTATTATGATGTTTCATCTTATTTGTCGATCCTAGGGACTGAAGTGAAGAAAATATAGCTGAAACGTTATCTATCAAACTCCTCAAGTTGATCGTCGGAATACTCTAGGTAAATCAAAAAGTTGTTTTCCAAAAATATCAAACAGTCATTGTCATATCTGTCCTTCAATCGCTCAAGGGTCTTTGGATAGTTAGATAGGATAGACAAGTTATCAAATGGTTAAACTTTTCTATATTCGAAAGTGAATGGTCATTATCCAGCAAATTTTTAAAAGTTGTGATGAAATTTTGGTATTCGGAATATTTTCCACTGAATCGAGGCAAACGCAATTTTAGTAAATGATTTACAACCGGAGAAAAGGGCCAGATCGTTTCTAATGTACTGCTTCTTCTATTAGTACCCATTAGAGAAATAATTGTTGTTTTAGTTGAAACGTATAACTCGTCCATTTCACTTCGCCCTTGCTCTTCTGGGTAAATAGCCTCGATCCGACTTTGATACCACAAAATTTGTTTGAAATTTGTCATAATCGGCATCTCAGCTCATGTGGTGAAAGAGATTACGTTTCAATCAGATTTTTGATTTGTGTAATGCTACCCTTTGTGGATTTCAATTCAATTCAATTTATTAACATTAAGTAACTAAGGGTACAATAAGACAGATGTCTTTTTTAGTACTAAGATTTAACAAATTCAGAAAAAAATGTAATCATATTAAACTAAGGCCTAAATCAACTTAAAGATAATAATAAAGAAGAAGCATAAGGAAGATGGAAGGAAAAGGGAGTATAGGGTGAGGAATTAGGGAAGGGAGGAAAAGTGAAAATGGACAGCACATTTGAAACGTTTGCCATTGACTATATTTCTTATACTCATTGGTATAGAATTCCATAATTGAATAGCATACATGAAGAATAGACGTGATGAGTTAGTATGGCGATGTTGAGGTGGAATCAGAGCATGTGTTCTAAGAGAGTGGGCAAAAGAAAGTTTTTCATACAAATACTTTGGCGTTTTATTGACTATTATATTATGCAAGAAAATTCAGATTCTTGCGTTTGTGAGATGTTCAAGAGAGGTTCTAAGAAAATCTTTAGTGAATTGAGACACGTGATGATATCTTCGTAACCCATATATGTACCTGACAGCATCATTTAACGCTACTTGCAGCTTTCGTTAAGATAGAGAATCTACCTTATAAAAAATAGCATCAGCATAGGTGATAAGTGGCATAATAAGTGTTAAAACCAGTTTTTTTCGCGTACCAAGAGGTGTGAAATTAGTGGTAGGCCAGAGCTTACGAAGGCATCCGTAAATTCGTCTTATTATATAATTTGTATGGTCGAATCCAGATAATTTGGAATTTAAAACATAGTTTAAGTATCTGGGTGTCCTTTTGACGCACAACCTTAACTTTGTTCAGCATTCCGCTAATAAAAGTAATGAGGCTAAACTCGCTCTGAACATGATGTGTCCCAAGTTTTTCGCAAATCAAAATTTTAATCTGGCTTCTAAATACCGAGTATTTAATGCGACTGTTAATCCCTGCATGTGTTATGTAGTCCAAGTTTTCGGATTTATAGTCATCGATGCCTTTGAAGTAGTCCACAGGCAGTTTTTTAATCGCTTCTTCCGGCTCATTTATTTCTTTTATTTTTCAATGTCTCTTCAGGCAGACGGCAGGTATTTGCCATGCGATAATTCTTGTAAATTGTTTTGTAAACCCTTAATATGAAATAAAGAATTTTATAATAATAAATATAATAAATAAATAATAAAATATAATATAATAAAACATAGCCTAGACTAATAGCAGTTTCTACTAACTCAAGTTTATCCTCGCCGAGAGCGATGTTTGGGAAGGAGTTGAATGATACTGTTTTATTAGAAATCGGAATGACCAGCGACTTCTTCGCATTGAGGCTTAGTCATTTCTCACAGACCAAATCTGGATACTGGCAAGATCGACATTTGTTTCGTTTATTAGTTCAGTTTTGATAAATAAAGTTGAAATTCGTCTGCATATAAGTGGACGGTGGTGTGTTTACACACGGATGGTAGGTCATTAAAAAATAAACTAAAGAGAATTGGTGCTAAGATTGAACCTTGCGGGACACCTTGTTCAACTGGTAGAAGTCCTGAAGAAGAATCGGGGGTAACAACTCTCTGAAACCTCTCAGATAAGAAACTAGTGATCAGTTCCAGTGAACATTCGTCAAATGAAAATTGATTTTTCGTCTTCCAGCAAAGTATCTTGTGATTTATTTTGCCGAAAGCCTTTGAGAAGTCGAGTAGACAAAAAAGTGTGACAAATCCCTTATCAAAATTTTGTCTAATGTCTTCCAAGATATTAACCATAGCGGTTGAAGTGCTATGTTTGGGTCTGAAACCAGATTGTGCAACATATACTAGATTATTGGCAGACAAATGTTTTATGAGCTGCGTTGCTATTAACTTCTCAAATACTTTTGAGAAACACGGAAGAATAGTTATGGGTCTGAAGTCAGCAGCGGAAGTCGGCTCAGTTTTCTTCGCGGCAGGTATTACACGACCAATTTTTCAAGATCGGGGAAAAGTTAGGGAGGGAGGAGTAGGGAGGAGTAGCATTCGATTTAATATCCTAAATTGCATTAATGACTTCAATTTGACTAACCGAATCTATTTTAAAGTGCCTAGAATTGCAGTGAGTGGATGTCTCATTAAAATTAAAGTTACTGTTTTCAGTATCACTAGCCAGAAAAAGTTATTAAGTAGCCAGACCTACTTAATAGAAGATTACATTTGGTGCTATTCTTGTTAGTGGATACTCCTAGTTGACGCAGATTATTCCAAATTTTCTTGGGAGGAAGATTGGAGGCATAGAAGTTCCTTTTATCATTCCGAACAGCAGCTTCTGATTGGTTACGCACACTTTTGTAGGCAAACCAACTTGAATCTGAGGGAGATTTTCTCCATTTACTATAAAGCCTATTACGCATTCTAATTATATTCGTCACTTCAGCTGTGAACCAGGGGCAGCAATTGTTACGAATGTGAATTGTTTTATAAGGGACAAAATTATTAAATAGTTCAACAATTAAGTTTTTAAAAACGTTTAGCTTGTCATCCGTATCTGCCTGAAGACAGCAACAATTCCATGTAGCAGAAGAAGCCGCTTCATGATGGGCATCTCTATAAGAAAACGTTAGCGGAACAGGCAAGTGGTCATAGTTAATATTATAGGTGCAAAAAAGGAAGTCGTGATCAGAAAGGTAGTGAAGCGGAAGCTGGTCAAAGAGAAGAATACACGATGGGTTAGATACAAGCATCAGATCGAGTAGGCTTGGAGTAACACTACTTTCAATGCGAGTGGGGTAGATGGCATTGTAAACTTGAAGTTCTAAACCAAGTGCAGAGTCTTTTAAGCGAGATGATCGGTCATCCTTTTTAAGCAAATCTGCATTGAAATCACTACAAACAATAACATGCTCGTATTGAGCAGAATATTCAGCTAGAGAGTCAAAGAAAGATTGAGGAGAATGTCTGCGGTCAGGAATGTAAGCACATGCAATAAGACATCTAGTTGAGCCATCATAAATTTCACAGATTAAAAATTCAGAAACTAAGTCAAAAGATCTGCACAGAACTTTGCTTTTAAATGAGGATTTGCAGTATATCGCAATTCCATTTTCTATCATGCCTATAGATTTTATAATTGGGTATGTCAAGTTGAGAATCGGGAAAGTCTCTCTTGAACCAAGTTTCACAAACACAAATTACATCTACGCGCGAATTTGCAAATATATGTTAAATAACCTAATTTGGATTGATTAAGACTATGTGCGTTTAAGTGACAAACTCTAAGTCCATCACGACAATTTGAGAGTACATTAATCATGGTATTAACGTGTTTTTGTCCCACACTGTAGTTATCAACAAATGTATTCAACATGCTACAGCAAAGAGTACACATAAGGCAAATGAAAATACAACAGGAAGAGAAGGAGACACAAAGAGAAAATAAGAAATAAGTACTAACAATGATTTAAATAAATAAACGTGATACGTAAAAAAAAAGATGAAAATTCATAATCTTGTAGGAGCAACAGCAGCAACAGCCCCAGCATCAGCAGTAACACCATCAGCAACAAACGAGTGTAGAGTCAGAGTTCTTGATAACAAAACTTCGGAGAGTGAATCTCCTTTGCATAAATGATCGGGCCCGGACATTACGCCAAGTGACATAAAGCCAAATTCTAAAATTTGGTCTTATGTCGGTCGACAAAGCGACATAACGCCAAATTTTTTTGAGACATAACAGCAAATAATAATATTAATAAACATCAAGTGGGTTATAATTCCACAACTCTTAATAACATGTATATGTGTAATTAAAATGAAATTGAACAGTGGAGTTAGTATGAGGGATTGGGTAAAAAGTGAAATATGACAGTTCATGCTGCCCCCTGCAACCCCTAGCTTGGCCGCAGATAAGATTTCGGATAGGTGCGAGGTTGGTGGTATCCAATGTTTCCTTATTTTCATATTTAGAATGGATTTGGAAAAGTAACATATATCCAATTGTGCACCTACCCCAAATCCTATCTGTGGTCAAGCAGGGGGTTGCAGGGGGCAGCATGCCCCCCCATGTGCAGTTCACTTTTCACCCGTTCCCTTTTAAATGTCTCAGAATGTTTAATAGAAGATATATTTTAATAAGGTAAGCAAAATCGGATAGACAGCGGAAAGCGACATAAAGCCAATTGGCCAAAGGCCAAAGCAAAAAGTTGGTCTTATGTCACTGTGATAAAGCGACATAAGGCTAAGTTTTAAAATTTGGTCTTATGTCGCTTAGCGTTATGTATGCACCTAAATGATACCAGATTTGGTGTAGACTGAGAACAGTTTTCTTTTCTTCTTTAAGAGAAGAGCGGATTGCAATAGGGAACGAGAGTGTTGAGTAAAGCCCAAATTGCAACAGCGCGTTCGGGCGCTCGGACTTTGATAGGGATTGGTGCGCGTTTTATCGAATTTACGAGAATCTTATGTCAAAGCACGAGCCCTCAGTTTTCCAAATCGAAATAGAACTCGCGCGTTTGACCATCCATTTTACAAAAAAAAAATGCAATTAGTATAGATAAAATAACTACAAAAAATTATTTGCTTACACAAATAATTGTCTTTGCCCGCCAAAAGTGAAGAGATACCAACATCACCAATCAGCACTTTCTTGTTTTCTTTGCGGTACTTAGAAGCTGCTGTGAGAAGATATCAAATCATAAACAGAGCTGAACTTTAGTATTATTGGAGATGGTGTAGTAAGACCAGAATTGTTGTTAGTGCTTGTATTTCTCGTTTTTGCTCGAAAAGCGCGAACTAATGGAGGAGCAGTGCAGTTTATGGAGTCACAAAGTTTACTGTATATTAGTTGAAAGTTTTCGTTGGGGATAACAGATACACCGGAGAGTACAGCATCACTTGCAATTGCTCTTCTCTGGATATTTTCAATTTGCTGCCTGAGAGCACAGATTTCACCACTAAGTATTTGAGAGGCAGTAGACGTGTTGCCTTCAATTTTGTCAATACGAACGTCTAATTTTAAAATCGCATTGTGGATGCCATCAAAGCGTTTGGCCCAAATTTCTTTTATTTCATCGATTTTGAGTATGAAATCATCACGCATCTTCTTGATTTCCTCGGTGAAGGTACTTTGCAGTGATGCCGTTAGTTTTTCTAGATTTACCTCAAGAGTTTTTACGCTGACACTCCCAATGTCATTTTTTGAGAGTTTGATTGTTGGAGAGGGAGAACTGGGGTTTATAGTGAGAGCCTCTTTGTGTTTGTTCCGAGTTGCTATGCCGGATGAAGATGATATTATTTATTAATTTTTGCAACTAATAAAACCACGAACCGCACAAAAATTTCTGAGCTTTAAACCACCTAAACTTGGAATTTATGATTTAAGAATGTATCTGTCTGGAGCAACTACATGACACGTCTATTCACTTCGATTACACATTGTAGCATTGCACGCATTGTTTTTAATTCTTCAAGAGAAATATCGTTAATGATGTTAGTACCAAATATTCCTGATTTGTGTCCGCGACAATGATGACCTTAAATGTTACGTTGAATGTTGCAAGAGAATTCTATGAATTACTGTGATCGACCAGGATTGAAAGTTTTGCGACGATTTGTAACTATAAGCGGATGCGATGTAAAAGCTTTTTGCAAATTGCGTTTTGATGAGCGCCAAGAAATTATTGGAACTGTGTATGCATTAAGTAGACTGGACAATGACTTTTGTTCAGTTTACTTGTATGACTTGCATTTTATGATCGATAAAATTGACGCACATTTGCATAGCTTAGCAAGGACTAAGGAAACGTACCTGGTTGGGAAGATATATATGTACTTACCTTTCCCTTTTTTTGCTTTTTCTTGCTAATGGGCAGTATAGTGATGGCAGCGAATTTCCAATATCCACAGACAGAGCAGCTTATTATTCTGTTGGTGGGGAAGAGGATGAAATGCAGTGATGAAGAACGATGATACCGCAACGATGATGAAGATGTGGTAATGAAGAAGCGATGATGAATATGCGATTATAATGTTGAAGTGAGGAAACGATGTTCAGATGATCAGCACGAGATATTGAAATGGAAACTTCGAACTTTAATGAGTCCACGCTGTTGATTTCCGCAATTTTTATTTGGTTATCAGCGAAGAAATAATTATGTTTCAAGCGCAAAATCCGACGCGATCTCCCGACGCGACTTTTTAAGAGTTTCGCTTTATTTTTTTATCAAGAATTTTGCCCTGTAACGGTCGCCAAAATCTTTGAGCCGATTTACTCGCATTTATTTTGAAACTTTGTAGTTTAAATTAAACGATCTTTTTCTCACACAAATTTTTAGATAATTGCGAAATTCAAACGAAATTGTCAAGCTTTATTGTAGAGGTTATTGAAATGAAACACTCAACTGATTTAATATATATACAAACATTTTTTTATTTCTTTGATCTTTAACTTAACAGGGCTTTTCTTAATTGCTGTCTGCTATGGAAAATTCTAAGCAACGAACTACTTTCAAAAGTTCTACCAACGACGAGGACACAATGTTTGCTTCCTAGGGCGCCGTTGCAAACCCTCTGGATGATTTGTGAATCTGTGTGTTCCCGTTGGCGCTGTTGTCACATATGGGGCAAAATGTGAAGTTATGGGATTTGACATCGACAATAATATTTAATAAAAACCACTCTCTTAACACAACAAATATTTATTTGATTCAAATCCACGAAAATTCAAACACAAAGTGGAGTACGTGACTTGTTACATAGATACAAAACTTTTAGTAGAATAAACGGTGGCGCCACTAGTATGATTGGTTCCTCTTGTGGCCGCCAGTTGTGACTAGGTCGCCACAGTGCTTCCCTCCAAGTAATAAAGTTATGACAGCTTGGTGGCTGTGTCAAACGTCACAGTTTATTTTCTTGAATATGTTTTGACATCTGAAGAATGTCGTTTTTCATTTAGTAAACCAGTCTCAAGATATGCTGGTTTTAAACTTTCCGTAGAAACGTTGATGTCTCGTCCGTCTACCCTAATCTTATAGAGATTTCCAGTGACTGCTGCGTATCAAATGTGGTCTAGTAAATGGTTGCTCTAATGGTTTCTTTACAGCGTCGCAACGAAGAAAGCCGTGGGTGCACTTTGCAAGATCTTGCAACACAAATAGTTTCAAATTGGTTTGTTATGCAGTCGGTATTGGACGGATCTGTCGCATAGCTTCACGGTGCGTCTCGACAAATATCTGTGGGTTTGGAGTAAGGTAATTAGTGGAGAAAAACTCACCGGGGACTCTGAGGCTTGCACCATACAGCATTTCTGCTGCTGATGCTCGGATGTCTGATTTATATGCCGTGCAAAGTCATAGCAACGCTGATGGCAGTGCATAAATCCAGGTTTTCCCTTCGTGGCACATGAGTGCGGCTTTCAACGTTCTATGCCAACGTTCTATGATGCCATTCGAAGCCGGGTGATAAGGCGATGTTCGGTATGTGATGTTCCGCACAAGTTCATGTTCAATGCTTTAAACAATGCAGACTCAAACTGAGCGCCTTGATCTGTAGTTAACAATTTGGGTGAACCAAATCGTGCTATCCAATTTGCGAAGAATGTCGTCGCTATATTATCCGCAGTCATGTCTTCAAGTGGGATCGCCTCTGGCCACCTGGTGAACCGATCAATCATAGTAAACCAGTACCGGAAACCTTGGCAAACGGGGAGAACTATGAGATCTATGTGGACGTGATTAAAGCGGTCATCGGGAACTGTGATTGGTGTTGGTCGAACTTTATGGTGTTGATTAATTTTTGACCGTTGACACTGTACGCATGTGCGGGACCATTCCAGCGCATCCTTTCTTATACTAAGCCAAACGAATTTTTGTCGAAGTTGATGGCTCGTGGTCTTTCCACCTGGATGTGCAAGTCCATGAACTGAGTCGAAGGCTTTTCGACGTAGTTTTATCGGAATATATGGACGAATAGTGTCTTCCGATGTATCACAATATACGTGACAATCTGGTTCAAAACACACTTTCTTAAGAACTAAAGATGTTTCGATTTCTTTTGAAAGTGTTCGATGCTAAAACATGTAGCACAAAACAAACAGTGCTAAAACAACACAACAACGCCCCACAAATGTCATAATTTGCTTAAACTTAATTACATAAAATGCAAAACATAAAATAAAGGATTGTCATAAATTTTAAGTTGTAACACAAACCAAGTGCTTTTATTTCTACAGTTCGCATGTTGCAGTAATTAAAATTTACAGACAATTTTCACTACACAGTTGCATACATTTTATAAAACAGTATTTCTATTCTCCTTTGTTCAATTACCGAACATTTTTGGTCCTTCGAGCCGGATTATTAAAAAAGAATCCCACCCTAAATAAGTCAACAAAAGTGAAATTAACATATGTACTTAAATTTAATTATTAACAATTTAAAATATCAACAAATTTAACACTTAACTTAATAACAAAATGAGGTTACTGTGCAAATCGACAATAACCAATTCAAAAACAAAGGATCTGGATATACAACCCCTATCAATTGTAGGCGTGTTTACTGTGGACCTGCATCGATTCAACAGAACAGGAATAGCTGAAAAGTTACGTGCTGTGTGCTGGTTTATGCATTTTATCACCAACCCCCTGGAACTGCAACCCGGAGCATCAGAAACCTGCGTGTGTTGCCCACATTCTGAAGAGTTTGCGTGAGTAGATTTGTGTCCAGTAGCTAAAGAAGTAGAAAATTATTATGGTATCAATTAAGTTGAACAGAGTGCTTACCCAGCTCGAAAAAGATGTTGCAAATTTCGGTAAACGAGGAAGTTCCTCACGAACAGTAAATTATTTGTCCGGACGGTTACTAATGCTGGAAAAAACGATAGAGTCAGCGGGAAGTGTGTTTGAAGTATGTATGAATGAGGTTGCAGATAAAGAGAAGTGTTCTCAAGTGGAAGATGTTTTCGAAAAAATCCGAGAGTTATATTTCGAGCATCAGGCAGATCCACTCGATGCAATGGATAAAACGAAAGCATCGATCACGAGAGAGGACGTTGAAAAAGACACTAAGTCAGTAAACGCAAAACAAAGTGTTCCTGTTTTTTCGGGCACGTATGAGTCTTGGCGTTCTTTTCGCGATTTGTTTGTGTCATTGGTACATCACAATCCAGCCTTATCTGAAATCCAAAGCTGCATTACTTAAAAACGAGTGTAACAGGTGAAGCCGAAAGAATATTAGCACACTTACCTATTGTAAACGGTAACTATGCTAAGGCAAGGGCAATTTTAGAAGATCGATATGACCATAAACGGTTTCTTGTGAATACCCAACTGAAGTGTTTATTCAATCAACCAGTCATTACTCAAGAACGTTCAGAAGCCATCAAGGAATTAATGGATACATTCAGTGAAATTGTCCACAGCCTAGACAGATACCAAGGATCTACCAACTTTCAAGGAATTTTTTCAATTCCTGGAAACGCGATTTCGTACCCTGGAGGCAGTGAGTCATCAGCAGAGCAAACCAGCCGTAGACCATCCCAAGAACTCAACAAGTCGTTCATCATTCTTTGCACAGTCTAGCAATTCAAAATTTATATGTAAACTCTGTAATAAAGGTCAGCATGCCATAAGGAAATGTAACAAATTTCTAAAAATGGGCATTCCTGACAAATACGAATGTATTAATAAATTTGGTATATGCAGTAACTGTCTGGCATATAGCCATATAGCGCAAAATTGTCCTAGTACTAGCAGGTGCTATTATTGTCAGCACCCTCACCACTCATTGTTACACAATAGTTTACATACATACCCACAAATAAATAACACTTCACAAAACAACAGCCCATTTTTTAATAACATACACCAATACTCAACAATTCCACTCAAGCAAAACACATATTCAACGAACTCATCAACCACAAACATACACTTCTTCAAATGTCAACACCGAGGGTCCAGCTGTCCAGCCGCCCGGGGATGAACAACCATCAACCAGCTCTGGTGTGAGGAGTCATCATTCAACGCACAACGCCTACACCCAAGTTTTGCTAGCCACAGCTGTAGTAAAGGCAAGAACGTCATCCGGTCATACTATTCCACTGCGCGCCTTACTAGATTCCGGTTCTGAGGCATCGTTCATCACCGAGTCTGCAGCTCCCCTCTTAGGTCTGAGAGCGAAATCCACAAACGTTGAGGTGTCCGGGTTAAGGTTGCTCAACAGTGGCACTTGCAAAAGGGTTATGCAAGTCAATTTCGGCTCCTACAACACAGCCTTCGAAGCCACCACCCAGGCTTTAATATATACGAGTAAGTCGCTGTCTGGCCATCTTCCGGCTCGAACCCTCTTCGTCGGCGATTGGAGTCACCTCTCCGGTCTACAGCTTTCAGATCCGGAGTTGTACAAGCCCGCCAAAATAGACTTACTTGCTAGCAGAAATAATATTGCCAGAGTTGGTGCGACACGAAAACAAAAGCATCCCCATCGCGCAGAACACCAAGTTGGGATGGATTTTGTTTCGGAGGTCAGCGGTTGAACTACGGAAGGTCAGAACATTTTTTCAACACTCTGACATCGACACACTCTTGAGAAAGTTTTGGGAAGTTGAAGAAACTCCTTTTCAACATACGGTAGACACGGAAGATGCAGCCTGCGAAGAACATTTCGCCAAAACCATGAAGCGGCTAGCCGATGGACGATACCAAGTATCACTTCCATTTAAGGAGGATACTCACCCTGTACTTGGTAAGTCACGTGAAGGAGCTCTTCTTCGGTTCAAGGCCTTGGAAAGAAGACTGGCAACAGATCCCCAAGTACACAATCAATACGCTTCCTGCATGGAAGAATACATTCAACTTGGTCACATGCGCGAAGTGGATGAAGAAGTCGTTTCCAGCAGATGTCACTACTACCTTCCACATCACGCGGTAGTGAAGGAAAGCAGCTCAACGTCCAAACTAAGGGTAGTTTTCGATGTGTCTTACAAGACATCAGACGGATCGTCGTTAAATGACCATCTTAGGACGGGCCCTTCGTTACAACACAACATCATGGACATTATATTGCGATGGAGATTATACCAGTTCGCGTTTTCAGCTGATGTCGAAAAAATGTACCGACAAATCTGTGTATCAGAGTTGGACTCCAATTACCAGCTCATCTATTGAAGAAACAATCAATCCGACAATTTATGTATTTCAGCTGAAAACGGTGACTTTTGGAACTGCATCAGCACCTTACCTGGCAATACGTACGTTGATGGAAGTGGCAAAGGCCCAAGCAGCTACACATCCAAAGGCAACAAAGATGATCCGGTCAGAGATGTATGTAGATGATCTATTGTCGGGCGCAGACACTATCGCTGAAGCTAAAGACAAAGCAAAGGAGGTAAGAACAGTTTTAGAAGGAGCGGGGTTCTACTTACGGAAATGGACAGCCAATGCAGAAGAGGTTCTGGAAAAAATACCAGATAAGGATCGGGAATCAACTCTAGTCGTCCCATCTGAAGCTACAACCCATGTAAAGACGCTAGGCATCCACTGGTTTCCCAACGAAGATTTCCTCTGCTTTCATTTCACTCCACCAGATTACCTGAAGCCGACAAAACGTTTCGTTCTTTCAACAACTGCTCGACTGTTTGATCCCATGGGTTGGATATCCCCTTGTATCCTCAAGGCAAAGATCAGCATGCAGTCTCTTGCTGGCCTGGGATGACACCCTAAAAGGAGAGTTCTCACAACTGGAGCTTGTTTAAGGACTTACCAATGCAACATACGCATTCCGAGATGGGTAAACACTTTTGGCCGAAACAATCCCAAGGATCTGCATGGGTTTAACGACGCATCGGAGATATGGGGCAGCGGTGTATATTAGAACAGAAGACAGCGATGGTGAAGTACGTATGCACCTGTTAATGTCAAAGTCCAAGGTCGCAGCAGTACAACCAGTCAGTCAACCATGTCTGGAACTCTGTGGTGCAGTGATGTTAGCTAAACTGATGCATCATGTGGCACATACCCTCGAATTAAAAGACACCCCGATGTACATATACATGGACAGATTCCACGATAACACTAGCATGGATACTTGCACCAGCTACGCGATGGGAGACATTCATCAGAAACCGAGTTGGGGAAATTCAAAGACTAACAGAGGTCCAAATATGGAAACATATCTCCACAAAGCAAAACCCAGCCGATCTCGGATCAAGAGGTATGCAGCAAATTGCGATAATCACCGAAACCCTGTGGTGGAACGGGCCAGAGTTTCTGCGATCAACATGGGATTTCGAAAGTACTTGCATAGCTGTACAATTTGTCACCGCTTTCGCAGTAAGACAGTCCAGCAGCTGATGGGAGAACTTCCAGCCCCAAGAATCAGGGCTTCCAAACCTTTTAATCATGTGGGAGTCGATTTCGCCGGACCAATCACCATCAAAACATGGAAAGGCCAGCACAAATGATTGGAGCAAAGTAACTGAAGAGTCATCTGCACAAGGGATAAGGTGGAATTTCATTCCCCCCGCTTCTCCTCACTTCGGAGGACTATGGGAAGCGGGACACCACCTCAGAAGAATTGTTGGGAATGGGACACTCACGTTTCGCCACGCTTCTGTCACAGATACAAGCATGTTTGAACTCAAGACCTCTGTGTCCACTTTCGAACGACCCAGATGATTTTCAGCCTCTAACGCCAGCGCACTTCCTCATAGGAGAAACGATGCTCACCGTCCCAGAACCAGACATGGCCTTAGGTAAAAAAAAACTCTCCAAGACCGATGGAAAATGTTACAAGCTCACCTACAGACCTTTTGGAAACAATGGCAAGCCGAATACTTAGCGCGACTTCAACAACGCCCAAAATGGTTGAAGCAGTGTCCGCAGCCAAAGACATGTGATCTTGTCCTGATAAAGGATGAAAGACTTCCGCCAACACGATGGAGCCTCGGACGAATCACGAAAACACATCCCGGTTCAGACCAACTAACCCGTGTAGTCACCGTCAAGACACAACACAAAGAATATCAAAGACCGATAACAAAATTATGTCCACTGCCGAGCAACGAACCACAAAGCACAGAAAACATCCAACAGTGAAAAAGAAAACAACACAAGAAAACGCAAAACTCGAAACATCTAACACTCCACATTGAACAACACAGGATGACAATATCGCGCACCACTGTCGTCATTCCAAGCATGGAATGAAGACATATCACTGTATACCAAATGCAAACATTACTTCATCCACTTTTCACAAGCATATCATACATACGGTCCACTTATTTACCCTAATTCATACTGATAGCATGAATCACACAATCTATCATTGCACTCTCGAAGAAAAACCCATTTCTTGGAGGGAATTTACATTTTATGCACACGCAATATTTCATTCACAAAAATTACTCTACGCGAACATACACACACACACCTATGCACACTAATCCACCCCGAAATCAAATTTGAATTTAATTAAATAAACCAAATAAATCATTCAAAAATAATTAAAAACAAATATAAAACACAATACAATTAATAAATTACTTACCACATTAATCCACATGAATTTAAACAAATCAACACACGATTAAACCACGAGAACACGACACTTCGAATCACTAAAAGAAAACAATTGAACCGAACCCCCTTTCACTTGGAGTTCCAGTCCACAAGCTTCAGATGACCCTTGCACTGTGCCCCGCATTACTGTCTATGATCGGGTCGTTAACAATCCAAGCACACAATTCAGGCAGCAGTGCAAGGGAGATGCACGTAGATCATTAGTAGAACTAATATCGCCTCGTTCTTGTCTATTTAGTGTGTGTTTCATTCCATGTATTAATATGGTTTTTCTTAATATGGTAAATGAGTCCAAGGCGACAGGGTTGTCTTGAGGTCGATAAGGAAGTTTATCGATAATGAAGTGCAGACACTTAGGATTTAAAGCAATTATGCAAGTTCAAGATGCAACGAAGAAGCAGTTGAGAACATCGTTCACCGAGGGGGGAGAATGTTCGATGCTAAAACATTTAGCACAAAACAAACAGTGCTAAAACAACACAAAATGAAAAAGAAATAAAAACTTGCATTTTATTTGAAAGTACACAGCTTGTCGTTTGAAAAAATGTTATCGCCAAAAACTATCGTAGTACTTGTCGTTTATTTGAACTTAAACGAGAGTTACAATACCGACGGGTGACATTTGTCGATAAAAAAAATACGTTCCACTATACGACAAGCAAAACGACATCGCAATACCGATTTCTATAAGCGACATTTGTCGTTCAATAAAAACGACTATCGCAATAGGGGTGATTATCCGTCATTTGCTCTAACTTGGCTCCAACAGCAATGTCTGAAGCGTCCTTTGTTAGAATCATCGATGCACCAGAATCGATGTGTGTTAGCAAGGTTGCATTGCTCATACTATTCTTGCAGTTAATAAATGCATCTTCTGTTTGCGATGTCCAATGAATGGGACGACGATCATTTTTTAGGTGTCCTTGAGAAGATCATTCAGTGGAGCTTGAATGTTTGCACAGTTGGGAATGCAGTTGGGAACCGTCTTTATTCGGAGAGATTAGTAGGCTTGGTATAGTTTAGAATCGCTTGAACCCTGTCTTTTGGAGGCATACTACCATTTTGATTTATTGTATGGCCCCGGTAAGTAACTTCGGACTTTCCGAAGACATATTTTTTTCGTTTATTTTGAGTCCGTATTTCTGGAGGCGTTTCAAAACGATAGATATGTGTTCCCGATGTTCTTGTTCTGACTTCGAAGAAATGAGGAGGTCATCAAAGTAACAGAACACAAAATCAAGGCCACGCAGTACCATATCCATAACTCTCTGGAAAGTTTGTGTCGCGTTCCTGAGACCAAAAGGCATTACTACGAATTCGAACAGACCGAATGGTGTTGCTGCTTTTCGGCTGTCTTTTCAATGTCTTCTGGTGCCATTGGAATTTGATAGCACGCCTTCTCCAAATCTAGGATCGTGAAGATAGTTTTGTTCCGTAATGACTCAGTGAAATCCATTATGTGCGAAATGGGATAACTATCTCGTTGAGTTTGGGCATTCAGACGACGATAATCCGCAGCATCTAAAACCCCCGCATTTCTTTTGGACAAGGTAAATTGGGCTTGCCCAGGGACTGCTGGATGTTCTGCAAATCCCATCGTTCAAAGCTTTTGGAAGTCAACCTTTGCTTGTTTTAATTTCTCTCCAGAAAGTCGGCGAGGTCGCTCCGTAATGGGTTGCTCGGTTGTAACAATTCGGTGCATAACGTAACCGGATTTTAATTTTTCGATAGGCGAATTGTTGACATCGTCGTGTAAGAGAAATTCTCTGACTATATCGCCATAGGGTTGAAGGTCGGTGTCAGCAGAAAGACCAAAAACAGATGCTGTGTGGATTTTCCCATGAACCTGTACTGATGTGATAGCGTTGATCACACGTCGGGCTCTTAGATCTATCTCAAGACCGTAGTGGGCTAGGAGATCAGCGCCGATTATTGCCCGTTTTGACATCGGTAATAATAAATGACCACTTAATTGCACGACGTAAGCCTAAGTCGAGCGTGAGTGTCTTTTCTTCATAAGTGTGTATTGGGCTATTGTTGGCTGCGTATAATGTTAGTTTTTGAGGACTTGCTGTGTGATTGTGTGGACGGGGAACGACAGATATAGTTGAACCAGAATCTACTAGGAATTTTTGGTTGGTATTTTTGTCGTAGATATGAAGACGGTATTCCTGTTTACTGTTGCCTCCCGTCTCAGCAGACAACAGTGACTTTAGTTAAAATTATTTTTGTAGTTGCATGGTTTTAGGCACTTTCTTGCTGCGTCACCGAATTGGTTGTGGTATCTGCATACACCCGAAGATGGTTCAGGGGACGACTTCCTCGACATTGAGCGATTGCGGATGTTTTGCGACCTGGACTGTGATCGTTGCCTATTTTGAGAGTTGCGGTCGGCTCGCCTTTCTTGAGGTAAGAAAGATAATGACTTCTCAATTGCCGTTAGCTTCTGGTCTTTATCACTTGAAGAGCTTTCTTGCTGATGTGTCGTCGCACATATAGATGGACCGGACATATTCTCGATAATTCTATTTGTGATTTTGGCTAATGCATTGAGAGATATGCCATGGTTGGCTGACAGAATGGCTCTTACATTATTTGGCATGTGTGACATCCAGATGGTTGTTAGCATTTTATCTGGGCAATTTTCGGATGCTATCCTACGCATCTCGCGCAAAAGGCTGGAAGGGCGCCTGTCACCGAGCTCCAGTCCGGTCATAAGCTTAATAAGTGGCTTCTTCTATGATTCTGAAAACCTTGATATCAACTGTGATTTGAAAGAATCATACTTATCTTTAGACGGAGGTGCTTGCAGCAGATCGCACACTTCATTTAGGACTACGGTTTCCAATGCCGCGACCACAGCGTTGTATTTGCAGCTGTCCGTTAGGATACGATCGTTGTGAAATAACGCTTCCACTTGTACAAACCACACGGATGGATTTGCTTTCCAGAAAACTGGTATCCTGAGGTTTTTTAAAGCTACTATTTGAAGTTGCTGGAGTCTTCGGCGTTGCTTCTTGAGGTAATTCTGGAACCTTCGCCTTCGGTGTTCAGGTTGCGAATTGTGTTGTTGAGTTCTTCGTCCAATAAAAAATTGCCTGAAGAATCGTCGGGGTCACCAATTATGGAATTTGACATCGGCAATAATATTTAATAAAAAACACTCTCTTAACACAACAAATATTTATTTGATTCAAATCCACGAAAATTCAAACACAACGTGGAGTACGTGACTTGTTACATAGATACAAAACTTTTAGTAGAATAAACGGTGGCGCCACTAGAATGATTGGTTCCTCTAGTGGCCGCCAGTTGTGACTAGGTCGCCACAAAGTTGACACAGGCACTCCCTCTACAGTTTTTTTCCCTGTAACAGTGACAGGATGAAAACTTACACTTTTTTCCCTTCAGCTGTCATCGAAGATGTCGATTGATTATTTTGATGGATTTGTGATTAACTTGGGGTGTCTTCTGTTGTTGTGTTTATTGGTTATTGGGTTTGATGTTGGGTTTCATCGGTGTCGGAATTCGAATCTGTTTTGATGTTTGCTGGTTTTAATTGTTCTATTGCTATATTCTTTAGGTTTCCATCGATGTTTATGGTGAAAACCAGTGTTTGAAAAACAGCTATGAGTTTTATTTGTTCTGCTTTTACTGCTGCTTATGCCACTGAAAAAATCGGGAGCCACAGTGGAAGCAAAAGCACATAACGATCGCTGATGACATGGACAGCAGCTGCAGCAGTCATCATCTGATTATTTCTCATCTTACTTTGCTGTTGCTTTCGATCTACAGCAGAAGTCCAGCAGCAGCAATGTGTTGACTTTTGCAAGTCAACAGCAGTTGCAGTTTATTGATTTCTACCCAAAATGTATTTTAATGCTGTAAGTGTCGAGCACTTGTCGTCCATTTCCTCTGTGAATTCAGCAAAAGCAATTCCAAAGAAGAAAATAAAAAATAAAAACTTACTAATAGGCAATATACAAGTTTGTCGTTGTGCTGCTCACACAACCCAACTGATTGCTCTTGATGTTATGAAATCGTCAAACATGTTTAAATTTCTGTGCAATTGTCGAAACCTTACAAAATATGTAAGAAAAACGTCAAATGGGTATCGCGAAATATTTGAAATGAAGCGATTGAAAATGCCTCAACTAGATTGCCCAACTAGATGGGGATGCACATATATTATGTTACAGAATATGTTAGTAGCTACCAAAATTCTAACCAAAATTGAATCTATTAGAAACAAATTGGAAGATGAAAACTTTGAAATAGATGCGTCATTTTGGGATTACATTGAAAATTATTTCTTTGTGCTCAGTCTTTTGCAAAAGACAATAAAAAAAATTCAAGAAGAATAGTTACACTATGGAAATTTATACGCCCAATGGCTAAAACTCATGATGTATACTGACAAAATCGTAAGCGATTCACGGCAAGATCTTACAAAAACGATTGGAAGAAAAATTTTAAATTCCATAGAAATACGTACATTATTAATTAATACATTTTTAATTTCGTGTTTGGTCTTTGATCCTCGTTTGCAACATACATTAACAGCTGAACAAAAAATTGATGCAATAAATCATTTAAAAACAATTTGGGATAGAATATATCATGTTTATCTTGCGAACACTTTATGTTTAACACCAAATTCTGCTTCATATCAATCCCAAAACCATTGTTTTGATGGGGAAGGATTGTGCTAACTGACTACCGAAATTGATTAACCCAGGATGTGCTTGAAAATATTTTGCTGGTCAAATTAAATCCAATATATCTGGGCACAGTCATAGACACTTTGCCTCTTTTTGAAGATGACCAAGATTAAAAATAACATGTTATTTTCCTTTCAAAATCTTTTTTTATTTTCTAATTCTTGTTTTCTCAATTTAGTATGTAAGCGAAAAATATGTTATTTTCAATAATCATAAAATAAATAATATAAAATACACATATATACAACAAACATATCACAAAATTGTACAGGCTATAAGAATATGCAGATAAAAACAGCAAAAACAGAAAACAATAAACTGTAACTGCTGTTGACTTGTAAAAGTCGACACATTTCTGCTGCCTAACTCTTGCTGCTGATCGAAAGCAACAGCAAGGTAGGTAGGTAGGTAAAAGTGGCGGTGGACATACAGATCCTGTTTTCGCACCCAATTAGCGCCATGAAAGCGCCGTCCTATGGGATACCTAATTTGTGAGATGGGGGTGAAAAGGAGTGTGTATTCACTCAGATTAGCCTTATTTTGAAACCACTTCGTGGAATTTATGAAGGCTAGAAGACTATGAATGTTTGCTTCTGAGAGATTATTGGGGTGTTGAAGAAGGTTTTGTCCAGAGTGAGTTGTCTGACTCCACCTAGAGCCGAACATTTGCATAGAAAGAGCTCGGTGGTTTCTGGCTAAGTTTCCACCCGGTAGCTGCTGCAGTGCGAGTTAAATGGTATACCTAGTCTTTCAGCATGCCTGCCAACAGCCCAGTGTCTAGTGCAAACCGCTGTGATTCTAGATATTCTGCTGTTGTTGAGCAGGTCTTTTATTTTCTTTTGGTTGTAGTTGGGCAACAGCAAAGTAAGTTGAGATATAATCAAACGATAACTGCTGCAACTGCTGTGCATGTCATCAGTGATCGTTATTTGCTTTGGTTTCGACTATGGCTGCCGATTTTTTCAGTAGCATAAGCAGAAGCAAGAGTTTATTTTAAAGAGTTGAAGGCAGTCAACAAGAAGTAACTTTTGCTACTTCGACTGAATCAATTCAAATGCTGGTGAAAACCCGGTCGCTGACTCGGTTTGTCACTTCATATGGGCCCGTGTACGGCTGTTCCAATTTCTTGACGGGGTCTTAGTGTTGATGTTTTTGATGAGAAACATCCGGGTCTTCGTGTGGTGTGCTGTTGGTGTTAGTTTAATTAATCGGGCTAGTGCTCGGAATAGCTGTGACTCAAATTGGGATCCTTGGTCGGTCGTGATCTTCATTGTGTTATGTAGTGTCTTATCCTTCATCGGGAACTTGAAACGAAACTTTAATTCCGACTTCCACCACCGCGAATTTCCCCTCCACTTGATTGAGGGCATGTGTCTCAACACAATTGTGTCTCACATGACTTCTACCTCGAGATCTGGTCCGACGTCGTCTTCTGTTCTCTTTATGAGAAGCGATTCCACCCAAGGAGCACACTGTCTTGATATGCCCCCTCTTCCGCACACGTCACATACTGACTCCAGGTGGCGGCACTGGCTACGATCGTGGTGTATTCCATAACCCTGACATGATTTTGCTCTTGAGCGACCCACGAATTTCTTTAAATTCCTATTTTGATGTACTACGTTTACCTCAGCTCCTTCAGATGACTTTTCAATGTCCTCTAAAATGGTGTCTGCATTATAATTATGTCTGCATACGACTGGTTGCAGCCCTCTTTGCCGCATGTAAAAGTACAACGCATACGACTGATTTGGAAGCAAATATACACCGTCGTATACACAAGTCGTCGTCAACAAGGGAATTAGCAGCAAAATGTTGTTTGAGCTGGAACAAATAGTTTTCCCAATTTTCCTTTTCGGGATCAAATTGGCGAAATGATGGTATCGAGCTATAGATGCTAGTTTATTTATTAAACTTTTTGTCCATGAATCTTTTATTCGACGCCATGAACCCCTCAAAAAACTTCTGCTGCTGCAACAAAATTTCCTTCAACGCTTTCAACGACATTTTTGCGTGTTTTCGTTGAACTCCTCGTCGTGAAATGTTAAGGTTTCACACTTTATTTTGATAATACTTGAACGATAATATAAAAGGTAATGAAAAAAAGGTTGCTCTGTTGCACGTGCGGCCACCTCCAGGTTCACATCAGAAAAAGGGATGAGCGAAGTTGTTTTTTTTTTTTGACATTTAAACCAATGTGGCTATTGCTACTCTTTTCCAAAGATGGCGACTGCTAGAAAGTTTCCTTCCCTCGAAATCTGCGATGCAACACTTACCTTTCCAGAAACTCGGAAGTTTGGACGCTGTTGAAATTGTTGCAACTTGGTATTCTCACTACTTGCTGGATTCAGATGAGTTGCTCTTAATTGTTGCAGTTGAGCTATCTCTTGCTGAAGTTTTCTTAGCCTTTGTGTGAGGAGTTTCTGGTTCAAAACGTTCTTCCCTTTTTCCAGAAGAGAATTATTTCCAGACATTGCACTTTTCATGAGTATTTTTTAACTGATTGTTAACTTAATGTTCTCCTTTTAACAAGGGTCACCAATGTAGAGGTTATTGGATTCATTTCAATTCAACTGATTTAATTTATGTACAAAAATTTCTTTATTTCCTTGTTCTTTAACGTAACAGGACTTTTCTTAATAGCTGTCTGTAATGGAGAATTCTACTCAACGAACTACTTTCAAAAGTTCTACGAACGACGAGGACACAATGTTTGCTTCCTAGGGCGCCGTTGCAAACCCTGTGGTTGATTTGTGAATCTGTGTGCTTCCGTTGGCGATGTTGTCGCATATGGGGCAATATGTGATGAAAAGCAAAACGAAGCAAAACTCAAAAGGAGCGAAATTCAAATTCAAGTAAAACTTCTTGACTTGTTTCGACGATGTGTTGAGTTTAAGTGCCCGAGTTTATTCAATTCTTTTTTTGGATACAGTCTTCGTTCTTTAACTGCTAACTTGGAGTTATCGGTTACAGCGACCTATCGTTTATAACAACCAAATTCGTCAGTCCCTTGTAGATCGTTATAACCGATTTTGATTGTAAAAGTTTTATAAAATATGGTTTATTATATTCATTTTGCGCAAATTTAGAAAAAGAGTATAACAGTATGACATTTATGTATTTATACTTTATAGGAAGCAGTAGCAAGTAGTTGTACTACAATAGGTTGTGATATTGGGTTGGTTTTATCTACGCCCCAACATAATTATTATTACCGCGATTGATGTCGAATAATTTAAAGCGACTGTCTCTGCTCCTTACAGTTTTACACTATTCGATATAAAATTTTTGAAGCAGTTATGCTGCTTGGATTCACTTGTGTTATTTTGGTTTGATTCACTTCTTCACAGGTTTTATTTCTTATTTTCAGCTCCTCTTTAAGCACTTTTCTTTTTGAGGTACTAATTTTTAGTTCCTCTTTAAGTACTTTTACCCTTTATTGGTAACTCGTTTTCTTTTCCCAACCAACTTGCACCCCTATTAGATTTGGACAAGCCAATATTAAACCCGCCAGAGACCAAAAAAACAGAAGAGCACAAATAGAAGTGATTCAAAAGACCAACATAAACCATCAAGCAGTATTCCAGAGGGAAGAGACAACAATTCATCAACTAGACCAACTATCATCAGCGACAATAGAAACTTGAACAACAAATTGTTTTACCCACCAATTTTCATTTTTGGAGAAAATTGTAATTAAATAAACAATTTAATAAACCTTGCTGCCGTTGAATGCGAAGTAGACAATTTAAAACATAAGTTTGCAAACGTACTTTACAAAAAAACTAAAGTACGAGTATATGTAACTAATGCATTTGTTCATAAGTTAGTCATAGAAAAAATCTGTGGTACAGGTATACAAGTAGGAGCTTTCTTTTTTTCACCGAAAGAAACAAAAACGTCAATCATTCTTTTAAAAGGGATTGACAGCGACACAGAAGTAGACTCACATAATTCAAAAGGCGTTAAAAGAAGCCTGAATGTTAAGATAAACAAAATTATACAGTTTGCAACAGCTAGAACTAAGCAACAAGGGCTTAAGCTAAATATATTTACAGCTCAGTTAGAAACAGGAGAAAGTACAAAAGATTTAATTCACATAAAATATCTGCTTCATCAAAAAGTTTACTGGGAGAGAAAGCACACTAATGTAGTTATTCGTTGTTTTTGCTGCCAGAGATTTGGACACACTGGCGAATGCTGTTCCTATGACAAGCTGTGTTTTATGTGATGAATATCATGATTCTTAGGTATGCATTCAATCTATTAAAACATTAAAAGAAAAAAATCAACCAGTTCCTATTACAAAATATGTAAATTGTAATTTAGAAGTTCATGCAGCGAGCTCTTCAAGTAGTGAATATTATTTGCGATATAAAGAAAAAAAAATGCTAGCACAAAATTTGAGACATGTAGCCAATAAAATAAAAACTGATGTAGAAGATGGTTAGTAGTTTGAGGACTAATATATCCTTCGCCGACATAACTAGGAATGTACTTACCTTCAATGCAGAAAAATTTTCCCATGGCCCATTTGTCGAAAATTTACTTGTACAACCATCTTCTAGTACAAATATAAATGATTTTCTTAATGAAGGTAAAAATTTATTTAACATTTCCTTTAAAGAACTGCTATTTAAAATCAGACAATTTTGTCCTAGCTGCATAACTTGACTTCGTCGCCTCCATTGTTATATAATTGAAACTTTATATAATCTCGATAAACACTAACTGTATAATTTCCCATAGTAGAAGAGCTCTACAAAATATAATTTTTGTCTGAAACAAGACTAATCGAAAGACATAAACCTTCCTTTCATGGTTACAACATTTTAAGAAATAATGAGGTAAAGGAACAGCAATCCTTATTGATGAAAATTTTAAGGTTAACAAGGTATCCTTTCATAACAATTCCAAAAATTTCTATTGCTTCGAAATACTCGAAGGAGTTTACAATCTTTATGGGTGTTGGTCAAGGATCTTTACTTGGCCCAAAACTGTTTACCATATATCTATACGACTTTCCAAACAATAAGCTAGAGACTGAAGCATTTTTATTTGCAGATGATACTAAATTATTAGCAAGTGCAGTAAGACTCCACGATGCGCTTAACAAAATAAAAGATTTCGTTCCAACATTAAATTCCTATTTTAAGTCTTGGAGATTAGTAATAAAAGCAGACAAAAGTGGACACCGTAAAGCAGTTAAAGAAAGCAGGACCCTCTCACTAAAAATAGACAATGTCCTCGTTGCTTTTAGAACGGAAACTACGAGTAAATACCTTGGTATACTATACCAAAATATGTTTAAGTTCAACAAACATGAAAGAAAGCCAAAATGGGCTTAGGTCTTTTTAAGAGACTTCTTTCTACAAATGCTACTTCTAAGCAAACTAAACTTCATTAGTCCAATAATTACATGTGGTTTTAGTTGTTGGTTCAGTTCTCTCCTACGGTTGCAAATGGATTGGAAAATTTTCAGCGAACAATTTTAAGACTATGTTGCTTAAAATACAGAAAGCCCAATAAGAAATGGTATTCTAATGAAACGATATATAACGAATGTGGTGTTGAACCTCTTTTTATTTATATGATAAATGGACTGAAAATAAAATTACAATTTCGTGCTAGTGAACCTAATCAAATTTTGAAAGACATTTGGGACAAAAATATAAACTATAGTGTTATAGATAACCACTTTTATTTATCACCTGTTAATATAATGAATTTAAGATCTAAACCAGAATTTGAATGTAAAGGGTTGTCCAACGAACATAAATAAAAGGAAAAGTTTTCAGATTTTTTTCTTAATATTTTTTATTATGATAGAAGGATCTATGATAATTATGTGTGAAACAAAATATCGGCCAAATGCTCGCCACGGCTTCGGTGGCATACCTCTATCCGATGGTCCATATTTTCAATGACTCTGCGACATAATTGAGGTTCAATGTCGTTAATCTACCGAATTATCTCATCCTTTAGCTCTTGACTTGTTCTTGGCTTATTGACGTGCACTTTTTTTAAATATCCCCAAAGAAAGAAGCCCAACTGTGTTAAATCACATGATTGTGGCGGCCAATTAACATCACTACGACGTGAGATAACACGGCCATTGAACTTTCGTTGGCTGTGTGGCAAATGGCACCATCCTGTTGGAAGCACATGTCGTCCAATTTCATATCCTCAATTTCTGGTCTCAAGAAGTCAGTTATCATTTCGCGATAGCGAACACCATTCACGGTAACTGCTTGACGGCTCTTCTGCCACACTATCGCGAACAACAGCAATGTTTTCCGCAGAACGAACTGGGCGAGCATGCACAGGTGTTTTCACATTTCCTACAGAACCGGTTTGCTGAAATTTGCGCTCAATTCTACCGATTGTGGACACATTTGGTCGATTATGCTGACAAAAAATTGCGAAGTGCACGAAATGCATTTTGATTTGAACGCCCATTTGTGCTCAATTGTGTACCTCTCCATGGTTGAATTTGTCAAACACTGAAACAAAGAAATGTCAAATTAAGTTGGGGTAAAAAACTTGACGTTAAAGTGTAACTCACAATTAACATCGTGTATTATGGTTGGACCTTATTTTTCCTTATAATGTTTATAATTAGTACACAAATAGTTTTTTGGTAGTTTTTTACTTAAAACTTAGTTATAAGTTTAATTTTGGTAAAACTGGAGCCATGAAGTGAACACAAGTGGGGAGCAAGCTTATGATAAAAAATAGAGTATTCAAAAATTTTGAAATAAATCAAAATTTATAATGTAATTAATTATTAATCAATTTATTATACTTCAAAGTCGGTTATCATGAAAAACAATGTATTCATAAATTTATTAATGTGTATATACTCGTATATTTTCTCAATAAATTAAATGAAATGAATTAATGTTGACGTCTCGTGGAGGCTCCGCCTCGTAGATACTAATGTGGGGCAATGTCGAGTGATTAATAATATTACGATTATAATTAACCTATACTACAGGATATCTTTTTATACGATATTTACATCTATTTTTCATGAAATAGTACAAACGAGTTTTCCTTAGAGGTTACTCTCGAAAACGCAACATACATATAACTGGCCGTGTGGGAAACACTCAAGGCTCAAGTCTGAGCATGTAACGTTGAATGTTTGACCCTGTGACTTATTAATGGTCATTGCAAAAGATAGCTTTACCGGAAATTGCAGGCGCTTAAAGTGGAACTGTAAATCCGATGGTATTAGAGAAATCCAGGGAATTAAAACATGTTTTCCTAGTACCACATCCGGTAAGTTTTTGAGGGAGTTATTCTCAATCGCGTACAGTGTCGGGATAGACACTATTGACCAACTCTTGGATGTTATCTAATAAAACACAAAGTTTGCCAACTTTGAGCAAGATCTCTGAAAAAAGCCTAACTTTTGATAAGACTTACATACACTGTTAGCGTTATCTATATCGCCTTCATTCTTATCAATTGATGACAGTAACGCAGTGAATCGTTTTTTTTATCCGTGTTCAAGGGAGATTCATTTGAGCTAACTATCTCTCCGATAGAATGTTCCGTGTGAAGTATGGAAACGAATACTCTGTATTCAAATCTATAAAGGCTTCAGTACTACAAGGAAGTGTACTTGGTCCTCTCCTTTACCTACTTTATACCAGGGATATACCGGAAGACGAAGGCACCGTATTAGGCACATTTGCTGACGATACTGCCATTTTGGTAACAGCCAAAACGGTTGAAGAGTCAACAATGAAATTACAATGTGCCCCAAATCGGGTATACGAATGGACAAAAGTTAGGCGAATCGCGCTTAATGAAGTGAAATCTGTTCACATAAACTTTACATACAGGAACATAAATAGTCTACCTGTTTTCGTAAATAGTGTCCAAATAATGAATGATGAATGAAGCGAAATACCTCGGGATGACCCTCGACGTTAACCTTAAGTGGAAGGAGCACGTTAAAAAGAAACGTGAAGAGCTAGACAAGAGATATAGAGATATGTACTGGCTCATTGGATATAATTCAAAGCTAAGTATTGACAACAAATTGCTTATATATAAGCAAGTGCTAAAACCTGTCTGGACGTACGGTGTACAACTCTGGGGCTGTACCAAACCAAGTAATAGGAACATACTACAGACTTTTCAAAACAAAGTTCTAAGAACCATCGTCAACGCACCTTGGTATATAAGAAACGACGATATCCACAGAGATCTTGGAATTACAACAGTCCAAGATGAAATTAAGACTTTTGCTCGTAAGCATAAGCGCCGCCTAGAGGAGCACGTTAACCCTGTAGTCCTTCCGATTCTTAATGGAAGTAATGCTATTCGCCGTCTTCAAAGGACTAGACCACTTGATCTAGCACGGTGAAATCAACCCGCGTGTATTAGCGGTGTAAGCAGGAACTTTCAGTGGAGAGTCACCTGCCTAATGTCTCTAAATTACGAAATGTAAACTGCTGGATAAGTGACTAACTTAGTTGTAGTATAAATATAATTTATTTGAAGGGAGGTGTTTTTACTGGGTAAAAATCCCTTTCACTATGAGAGAACGGTCCCCATAGTGTCTTTTGAAGATTTTCACGTACCCTCGCAAACAAAAAAAAAATAAAAAAAATTGGAGCTACAACTTGTAACAGTCTTGATTGATCGTATGATATTTCTCTTGTGTATTCGGCACTGGTTAAATCTGAGTTAGTTATATAAGTTGGTATCGGCAGTCCAACATCCTTGATAGATTTACCCCAAAGTGATTGCACTTTGGTCAATTAAAATAACGCTTCGTCAAACATGTTTTCATCGTATTGAACATTATCTAAAAATTACTCCCGCAGTCGCCGAATCAGAGTGTCATTGGCCATATTTTCTTGAAATTTTTTCCATAGAGTCGGACACTTGACAAAACGCTACAATGATGGCAAACAAATATCTCATTGATCTAGGTGAACTACACATAGGAGCTTCTGATAATGTGTTTTTTCCAGTGAGAATCGACTTCCAGCTTGCATGCTGATTGATAAGTGTTGTAAATAACACCTTGTTCAGTTTTCAGGTGTGCAAAGACGTTTGACCGTTTACAACACGCAGTAACATTCTAAAATAAAAGCATTCACTCCTGCATCCGTTTTTTTTGTACTCTGGGGAAACCATCGACTACGGTGCCTTGCTTTCGTCGTTGAAAAGTTTTTGAAGTCTGATTCCATGTGTAGTAACTTGGAACTTTGTCATATATACAGCGTTTTCACGAAATCAGCTTGAGCACATAGCTAGAAGAATGCAGTTAATGTTGTATCCCGCTGATTATTAACAACTTCTTGTATATTGTTCTCAGTGGAATACACCCTTTGTCCAATTTCTAAATGAAATGCAAAATGAATAGTCGTGGAATTCCAGTCATGCACACTTAATGACAAAATCCTCCATACTGCTGCAGATGTAATGTTCAGATTGATAGTTTTCTACTTCCTTTGGTGATTATATGCTGAAAGTTGCTTGATCGCTACCTTTATTTATATAATTAGTAACATATTGGATTCATTTTATTGAACTGCACAACTCTATGTTGATGTGGGCATCGAAAGCGAATTATAGGGAACGATCCATCGGTTGTCAATATCACGATTTTGAACGGTGGCTGTTTGTCCACCCTGCTCTGTAGATATCCGTCATCGCTAGTAGATGTTTGACCTTGGAATAACTTCGGAAATTTTTTAATACAGTTGGTATCTCGCATACATGGAGAATTTGGGCTTAAAACCCCGCAAGGTCCGTGGACCATGTGTTTCTTACGATTTCATACAGGACAGTGTCTTTTTCTTTAACCGCTAATTCAGTTGAAATAACGCTGTCAATTTGATCTGGTCTAATTTTGTTCACTAACCCGACCAGCAGGTGCATATGTGGCAAACCACGTTTCTGCCATTCTATGTACAGTTACTTACATTATTATTGGGCCAAAACTTAATTTTTATTGAAATGGTTCAAAAACCTTTGAAAATATGGACTAAAAAAATTTTAATTAATAAAAATATAGTCTATAGTTCATTGGTAAGAAAAGCAAAATAAACAAAACCAATTCAATGCCAATACAAAAAAAATCAATTAAAATAATTCATTCTGCCTAGGAAAAATACTTCACATAATTATTGGGCCAAACTTATAAGTGTTAATATATTTCCATTATACTTTTTTTTGCTATAATATTTGATTGATTACACTTTCGAGTCGTCTTCCCATTGATCCCACAGTACTTATTTTTGCCTATTCTTCTATAAGAATTTTTTTTGGATTATTTTCATTGGAAATTGTATGTTGCCTTATTCCTCGTTCTAGATACTCCCATATATGCTCAATGGGGCTTAAGTCTGGACTCTGGGGTGGGGTTTGAATAACTTTCCGGCAATTGTATACAGTCCATTATTGTTTAATTCGAGCTTTGTGTTTGAGATCGTTGTCCTGGTAGTACTTAAAAGTTTTTAAAGTCCAATTTTTTCAGAACTTTGTCGCAAATTCTGCTTTAAAATGTTTAAGTATACCATTTTATCCATTATTCCGTCTACAAAAACCAAATTGCCCACCCCCGAATATGATATAAATCCCCATATCATCACCAAACATCCACCGTGTTTTACGGACGGCAATAGATTCTCTATGTTGAGCACAGTATTTACCGTGCGCCATACTTTGCCACGACCACCTCAGCCAAATACATTATATTTGTTCACGTCTGCAAAAATAACTGGCTTTCAGTAATCTAAGCCCTCGGTCTTAAAGCTTGTAGCAAAGCTCAATCTCTTTTTTCTATTTATTTCATTTATAAACGGCTTTTTCCTAGCAACCCCACCGTTGTAGCCATTCCCTCTAAAAAAAAAAAAACAGTTTCTGGATTTTCTTTCTTTTTGCAATAATTTAGGACATCCGTAGCCATTCTCGAAGCACTAATGTGCGTATTTTTCCTTAAATTTCTAATGATTCATCTTTCGTCGTGTTCATTTAAAATTCTTGGACGGCCAGGATTTGGCTTAAATTCTATCCGGTCCTCATTTTTAAATCGTCGAATAATATTGCTTACAGTGCTTTTCGGAATAGTAAGCAATTTTGCGATTTCTTGCTGAATTTTTCCAATAGCGTTATGGTAAATTACCAATTGTCTAATGTTAAAAGAAGTAATTTTGCTCTTCCGACGCATACTACAAGAAATATGCAAATTAATAAAATAAAACCTTGATTCCGTATAGCAGTTCAAAAAGATCTGTACAAATTATACCTTTTTTGCTTTTAAAGCCACTCGCAGCTGTTTACTCTCTGTCTCTCAATGAATGAATGATGACATTTGACCCAATAATTTCGTGAGGTTGCTTTTTTGCACTGTGAGATTCTTGGCATGCGAAAACGGTGAATTTGTGATTCTACAGACATGAGGCGCCATTAATGTGTGCTCAATGCAATGATTTCATCCCCTAATGTCTCTCTATTGCCAGTACCAAGTTATAATGTTTTTATCAAAAAAACAGTGTTTGGCCCAATAATTATGTGAGTAACTGTACATGTGATAGCGCGGGGGACCAAATACATATGTGAGCCTCATTTATGAGGTGCAGGATTTTCTGTAACTTTCCCATAAATCTGTGTGGGAAATTCTCTGGCTCTCTGAACTCTAAGTCTAACTCGATCCTGGCTATGGCCAGCCCCACGCTCTTCTGATGATTCTCTATATATATCTAAACGCACTCTTTTTGCATTCCTTGTGCCACGACCTGTTTGAAGTTCGACGTTTTCCAGACATGATTAAAATATCTTTGCTTTCTGTACAGAAAGTAAACTGGGCAAGTGCGAGTTGTACTCGCACGGGGAAGGTTCCGTCGCATAATATTGATGGATGATTTCTGAAGATCAAACGACGTTTCCAAACTATTTCAGTTGAATTTTCTTCTAACTTCAACCCAAATCAACTATTCATTCATACATTCTTACATCCGACAAAAACAAACGTTCATCCCTACATATACCTATATCTCTATCCAAGTTTATCCAACACAGAAAATCCCTTCCATCATACACATACCCAATCACTGCTCACGCCTGCGGTGTGTGTGTGTTCATTTCTGTTGGGCATTTAGGGGTGAGATCGAAAAGATAACTCTCAGCAACGAATAGAGTGGCCGAACGCAACATGAAATTATGTGTGGAAATGAAAATTGTTTTCATTTTAAATCTTAGATATCTCAAAATTTCAACATAAATCGATATTTTGAAATGTATCATTTCTTAATGCTTACATTGATGTCTTCAAAACTGCGTTTTTAGATCTTCAAAATTCGCATGTCGATGATTGACCGTTTTTGGCCAATATCTCCAAAACCATTAGGGCCAGAATGCAATGGTTTTAAATGAAAGTACTCAATGAAGCCAAGTTTTTGTGATTTTTTCAGACTTTTAAACACTTTGGTTTAGAAATGGCAGGGGGTTTTTTCCAAACGGTATTTTGGATAAAAAAGTGTTGAAAGAAACCTCCATCTCATTTCGAAAGATCTGTCGATTGGTATATATTTCGATGGGGTGCGACAATTTTTAAAAATGAATGTCAACTTCACCTGTACTGGAGCCACCCCCAAATGGCCCCACTTTTTAAAATCGCTGTATAGGCAATGACATCTAGGTCTGAAGCACCTAATTCCAAAATTTCATGCCGATATCTTCATAAACTCCGGAGATAAAAAAGTGTGACAGACACGACGGACGGACGGACGGACGGACACACCGAATTTATAAAGGTTCCGTTTTTGTAGACGGAACCTTAAAAATAAACTGGGCAACTGGATGATGTTAGAATATCAGACAACATATCCAAACTATTTCAGTTTAATTTTCTTCTAACTACCCAAATCAACTATTTACTACTACTTTCATGCATACAAACAAACAAACAACCATCCATACATATACCTATACCTCTATCTAAGTTTACCCAACACAGAAAATCCCATACCCAACTCCTCATGCCTCAGGTGTGTGTCTGCCTGTTTTGGTTGGGCATTCAGTGGTTGAAATTGATCTAAAAAATAACACTCATCAACGCATAAAGTGGTCGATCACAGCAGAAATTTATGTGTGAAAATGAAAATATTACAAATCTTTGAATTTCTCGGCTTTTCTGTACTATAATATGCATGTATTATACATACAAATATTCCTCTGAAATCACTCTAGCTATTGATAAATACTGCATTAAAATCCGTTGTGTAGTTTGAAAGATCTAAGGCCACAGACAGCGGGAGCAACTTTGTTTTAAACTATGTTAAAATTATCTTTTACAATCAATGACATTTGTATGTACTTAAGATAATAATAATAATAATAATGGCGGCGCTACAGTCCGAGGTGGACCTGGGCCTAGCTTCTGACCACCCACTCGTGTTGTGCGTGCTATTGTTCTCTCACGAGTGGAGGGGACCTACAGTTTAATGCCGACTCCGAACGGCGAGATTGAGAAGCTTTTTTCTAGACAGTTATACTCTTTGAGCATTGTCAATGACTCGAAAGAGGTGGAACCGTGAAAAAATGTTGGATGTTTTTTTCGAGATTCGAACTGACGACCACTAGCATAGGAGTCGACGCACCTACCACTACGCCACGGCACCTAAGATAACAATATTATTTTTAACAAGTCAAAGAGAATAGTGACATTTTATATGATGATGTATGACGAATGATTCGTATTCCTTCTGGAAGCATATTGAATACCTTGCAGGATATTAGTGGGTAGGAGTGACAATGTTTTGTAGTACGAAATGCGGGTATAGTTACAAAAGCTCCAAAATTACTTCTCGTGCTGTGAGAATCTCGAATAGGGCTAAAAAATATTTTTAAAACCTTAAAGAACAACAAATTTCCAACCGGTAAAATTTTTGTTATTCTGAATAGCTTACTGGTGTGCGCAAAACGTAAACAATTGCAAATTTTTCTTACAGCACATTTTCGTAGAAGAATAAGTTGATGCAGTTTATTGTGTAATTTATTTAGAAGTATCTTATGATCAACCATGTCAAATGCTTTTGTTATATCTATCTTCGGAGAAGTCTTCAGCCTCGTCGGCAGTTGCGTGTGCACTATGAGACTGTGGATGCTAATCGCAGCCAGGCGATCTGTTATCGGCTTGAAATCGACCTTAGCTGCTTTCCCGCGACGAATCCGGATCCCAATATGTGGTGCCTTTTGTGACTGGTGTAGGTAGGTAAGAGGTGGCTAAGGTGTGCACTTAGACCAGAGTTGATCAATTGTGCAGCCACACGGTTTGACTGAGGTCAAACCAATAAATTGTTTGTGGGAAACGATTTGGAGCCTATAATGAAACGTAGTAGATTATTATTGGGAATTGCACTAAGTTCACATAGGTTATCGAAAAAGTAGGCCCCTAGATGCACGCGTCGGATAGATGCTAGGGCCGGACAGGAGCAAAGAAGGTGTGAAACACTTTCCACTTCCTCCTCGTCTGGGCAGCTTCTACAGAAATCATTAGCCGGGACACCTAGCCTACTGGCATGGTTTCCTATGAGGCAGTGTCCTGTGATGACACCGACGATTGTGCTTATATTCGATCTATCAAGAGATAACACATCCTTGGATCCTCTGATATCTAGCTTCGGCCAGATCATTCTGGAGGTGTGACACGTAGTGCCACTCGCCCATCTGCTATTTATTTCATGAGTTGCCACTAATGAGAGCAGGTTATGAGGGGCATACCCAAGTTACTGTGTTTAGGAAGTAATGGCTGTGAAGTTGGGAACTTGTCAAGCTCATCCGCTTTGCAGTTACTTGGAATGTCTTTATGACCTGTCACCCAGTACAGGCGAATATTGAACTGATCGGCCATCTTGTCTAAAGATGAGCGGCAGTCTATTACAGTTTTAGAGTTTATAGAGACCAATTCCAGGGTTCTGATGGCTGCATGCCTATCCGTGAATATGCAAATATCACACGCGGATGTTACATTCCATTTGAGCCAGGACAGAGCTTCACTTATCGCCGTTATCTCCGCCTGAAACACGCTACAGTGGTCGGGTTAGCAAAAGGAGAGACTTATATTTAGTTCATCAGAGAAAACGTCACTACCCACCCCATCCCGGGTCTTTGACCCATTCGTGCAGGGAACTTGCAAATTGTTTAGGATTATCATTCCAGAAGTCTCTATCTGGAATCAGGGTTTCAAATTGTCTATCAGGGAAGTATAGGGGTGTGGCATGGTCCGGATTTTTCGTAGGGAAGTTTAAAGAACTTAGTATGGAAGAGTGGCCAAAGGGATTGTTGGTCCACTGGGCAGAGGCCATAAGACGAATAGCAGTGGTTTTTGCTAGTAGTCTGCCAAAAATGTCAAGTGGGGATAGGTTCATGATCACGTCCAGCTCATCTGAGGGTGTGGTTTTCAGAGCACCTCTTATGCAGATGCAAGCTTGACGTTGAACCTTCCTAATGAGGTTGTAGTGTATGGCTTTGTCTAGCATTGGCCACCAGACGTGGACTCCATACAACAGAATTAAGTGCCGTGCCACCCTCCGACGCGTGCACATACAGTTTTTTCCGTACCCAACACGCTCGTAAAATTAAAAACTTAAAAAAAAAATAAAAATTAGAACAATAATTCTGCGGACAATCACACCTCAAAACGCGAGTGCTAAGTGCAATAAAAAAAAATTATTAAAGTGCAGTGTAGTGATTCGGATCGAGTGCGCCCGGTCCGCTCCCTCTCGTCCCTGTCCTCCACAAGCCACGGCTACGCATTCTCGGTTGGAACACCCGTTTGATTTTATCAGGCGGGTGAGTGCAATGACTGAGAGTGCGTAGCTTCTGACGTAGCAGAATCGAAGGTGCAAATTGTTGGTGGACCAACTATAATCGGTGTATGGGCATAACACCTACATCGATTTGACGTTGGGAAGCTACTTGAAATTTGCACTTTTCAATTCTGCTCTACCATCTAATGCAACGTCGGAGTTGGCTTTTTTGGTGTCTGTTTTTGTTTTAGTGGAATGGGAAACAGATATCACCCGAAGATACCGTCCTTCGCTGAAGTAAATAATCTGACCCAGCTTGTGAATGAGCCTACACGATTACCTGACATTGCAGACCATTCCGCCAACACCCTGGACCTGTTTCTCACCTCTCATCCTGATAAATATTCCATTGACAAATTGTCGCCTCTAGGCTCATCTGACCACTGTGTTAGTTAGTTAGTTTAAATGCATTTTTTTATTTTTATCTTTAAAAATCTTATGTTCTAGGAAAAAAAATACTTAAACTAGACATAATAAATGGTTTCTTATACTATCTTACTGGCCTGAATTTTTAATTTATTTTGCCTTTCGGCTTCTTTTGTAATTGTACATAATACCTACTAAAAGAAAACTTATACTAAGAAAAGCTTAAATAAAAACTTAGTAATCTAAACAATTTTTTTATTTATATTCTTAACTTAACTCAAAATTAGCTTACCTAACTTAAACTAACCTAAACTAAACTAAACTATCTAACATTTTTTTTTCTTTTTCTGGGATTTTTTATATTTTTTTTTTCTTAAATTTACCCTAGTCTAATTCCCTAACCTAAATGTAAGTTGGCCGTAAGGGACCAAGAGTTAGCTGATTATGCTGGCGACAGCTGGGACGTTTGATGGGGCTGCAACCACCAGTAGAATCCAGGAACTTTGTCACTCTCCGCTCTGTCGCGAAAAGAGATAGATCTGCTGAACCGGAGATCATCCGGACTAACGCTTGCCACATCGCTCTCGTAGAGGAGTCGCCTATCCACCGTCCTTCGCACCACGTGGTAGATCAATGGACATCCCTCTGCATTCTGGATTAAGCCAATCCGGTCAAGGAACAAGAACGCTTCCGGTGGAATGAATCCACTTCGGCGAGCGTTCTCATGATATGCTTCATTGGGGTAGTAGGCTCCAAATATCAGCTCATTTTCCGAGGTCATAGCTCGTGCAACGTGCCTTCGAATCAGCTTAATAATAAAATTATACACCCTGTTCACGTTTGCTTCGTTATGGCCGGATGGGGGCCATGTAGCAGATTACCTTCACCCTGGTATCAAGTTGGCTGCTATAAAACAACCCTCTTGCCACAGCAAAGGCTTTTCTGGCTTTCGTCAGAGTAGCTATATGTCTGTCGAAATATAGATACTGATCCAGCCAGGTACCTTACTACGCTTTTCACTGCTAACGGCTCCCCCTGCGGGTTAACTATGCCGAACTTGCGCCAGTTCTTTTTCGTGTCCCTTGACTCCTTGTATAACGGAGTTCGGGATAGCATGGTTTCACACTTCTGGTAGTTGATTTTCAACTTCCAGTCGTCGCAAAATCGCTGAATTTTGTCGAAGTCACGTTGCAGGAGGATTTTGATAATCTCAACCTTCTGCTTCTGCTTCTGATTTCGAAGCGTTAATACGCGAACCACCTAGCCTCTATTAACGAACTCCTACTCTCACCTCCCCGTGGTGAAATCCGGGAGCCGAGTACCCTCGACAGAAGATGGGGTAACCAACCCCCGTGGGACGTCTGGGCGGCTGCAAACGAGAGAGGGGGGAGTGTGAGTCTACCAGGGCTCATCACTCCTTTTAGGATGGCGGAGGAGCTGGTCAGCTGATTGGCCAACGGCGGCATCCACAATTCCATTCAGCAGGAGCTACCTGGTCTCCATGGTAAGGTCGGGACCCTGGAATAGAGATGGCGGTGGATGAGCCCTTCTCGTAAAGCCAACGGCGGCGCTCACAGCCTGCAAGAGGCTACCGACACCGGATTTTTTTTTTTTTTTTTTTTTTTTTTTATAATTTGCGCGCGCAAAAGGGGTTACGAATACCCTTAATGAACCTGTCCTCCCAGTTGGAGGTTGTGCGTGGGGTTAAGTTCCTCACCACTTAAAAAATAATCGAGTTCAGAAACAACAACCTGCCTCGGATATGGACGGATTTACTGTTGACGACCCTAGCAACCGAAAAAAGGACAATGATTTTCGGTTCTGCACGTGGAATGTGAGGTCCCTGAACAGATCGAGTCTCCCTGAAACTCTCCGAAAGTTCGACGTCGCCTGCACTAACAATAGACGAAGAATGGAAATGTTGTCAAAGAGCCGTCAGAGAAGCCGCTACTGATGTGCTGGGTTTTAAAACACAACCTAGGAAAAACCCCTGGTTTGACAACGAGTGCAGGCAGGCACATGCAGCAAAGCAAGAAGCCTACCGGGCAACGCTGCATCGAACTACGAGAGCTGTTCGTGAGCTCTACGAACAGAGAAGAAGGGAAGAGAACCGGCTTCTCAGGAAGAAAAAGAAAGAGCACGAGAAGCGCGCGATCGAGGAGATGGAGAGGTGTTATGGCAGGAATGATGTCCGAAAGTATTACCAAAGGGTAAAACTTTTGTCAAACGGGTATAAAGTTCGGACAGAAGCTTGCCGGGACGAAAATGGACAACTAATAGTAGATTCGCCGTCGATACTGAGAATTTGGAAAAATCATTTCTGCAGACTGTTGAACAGCGATGAGGACACAAATACCGCTGTCAGGCAGAATGTTCCACTCAACACAATGGACGATGATAGAAGAGAATACCGTCCCCCCGACCTAGACGAAGTCAAGATAGCGATATCGAGACTGAAGTCTAATAAAGCTGCTGGTGCAGATAGTCTGCCCGCTGAAATGTTTAAAGCAGCTGGAGATGATCTGGTAGGGCGCATGCACCAGCTCATCTGTAAGATATGGTCGGAGGAAAGCATGCCCGATGAGTGGAATCTCAGTATCGTTTGCCCGATCCACAAGAAAGGAGACCCCTTTGACTGCGCCAACTATCGAGGGATAAGTCTCCTTAACATCGCCTATAAAATCTTCTCTGCCGTTTTGTGTGAACGCCTGAAACCTTTCGTCACCAAACTGATAGGTCCCTATCAGTGTGGTTTTAGGCCCGGGAAGTCCACCATAGATCAAATTTTCACACTGCGGCAGATCCTGGAGAAGACCCAAGAAATGCAGATCGACACACACCATCTATTTGTCGATTTCAAGGCCGCATATGACAGCGTGTATAGAGACGAGCTATACAGCGCCATGTCTAGTTTTGACATTCCTGCAAAACTCGTCAGACTGAGCAGGATGACAATGAAGAACTCTCGCTGCTCCATCAAGGTCGGTAACGAATTCACCGAGACCTTCAATGTCAAAAAAGGTTTTAGACAAGGCGACGCGCTGTCATGTGATTTCTTTAACATCGTTCTTGAGAAGATCTAGCTAGCTTACGCGGATGACATTGACGTGATAGGGCGAACACAGCGAGCCGTCAATGATGCGTTTGCTGGCATTGAAACGGAAGCGGCTAAAATGGGTCTGGCGGTAAACGAGGGCAAAACCAAGTATATGCTGTCATCGAGAAAGGACGCACAACATCGACAACTTGGCCAGAACGTCACCATAGGCAGCTATAACTTTGAGGTAGTTAAGGACTTCGTCTACCTTGGCTCCGCGGTAAAGAGTACAAACAACATCAGTACATCTACATGGCTAGGCCATGTAGAGCGTATGGACAACTTAGCTCCGGCCCGAAGAGTCTTCGACTCTGAGCCTGTGGGACAACGCAACAGAGGATGTCCACGTACAAGGTGGCGCACACAAGTCGAGGGGGACCTCGGCCGGCTTGGTGTGCGAAACTGGAGACAGCTGGCGAAACATCGTGCTGGCTGGAGAGGCATGTTGAGTGAGGCCCAGGCCCACCTCGGACTGGACTCGCGCTGTCCTGTACGCCACCAAGTCAGCGGCGTATGCGATCAAGTGCTGCATGGAGCCAATCAGTTCACTGGTGTAAATAGTGAAGAGGATTGGTGAGTTAACTGCACCCTGCTGGAGCCCATTTCTTATGTGGAAAACTTTGGTAGAAGTCATGTTGCCACTTTTAACAACAAAACTTCTACCTGTTATCATGTCATAAATCGTGTAAAGCAGTGACTTGCTTATACCCATCGTCGTCAACTTAAGGAAGAGACCTTCTAAACATACGGTGTCGAATGCCTTTTCCAAGTCAACGAGGCTGGCCCCGGTGCCAGTGCACCGGTTTTGCTTTGTTCCAATAAATGTCGGTCACTAATTTTGATGCGGCATGCACAGTTTCATGCCCCGCTCTCTAAATCCAATTTGGTTCTTCGGTATTATTTTTCTCTCCTCAGCCCACTGCATCAGAACTCTATTGACAATCTTCTCGAAAACTTTGCTTATGCATGAAAGGAGATTTTTTGGAAGAGAGGAATCTTTGTCCCTTTTGGGGAGAGGTTTCACTACCGCCGTCTTCCAGTGTGCTGGATAATATGCATTACTCAGCGCATTGTTAAATAGGATTGTGTATATCTCCACCGCCTCATCGGGGAGATGACGCAGCACAAATCTGACCACTGTGTCGTATCAGCTAAATTCTCGTATTAACTTAACACAGTTAGAGAACAAATTGCATAAATGCGCTGTCCCGGATGGTATACCCTCTATACTTCTGCAGAGGTGTTCTTCTGTGCTGTCAAAAACTCTGCGTAAGCTTTTTCATCTGTCCAACTCTTCCGGTCACCTTCCGAGTGGATGGAAAACAGCATTTGCCCAGCCCGTCCTTAAAAAGGGCAAATCTTCGTCACCCTCCTCCTATCGACCCATAGCACTAACGTCTCTTCTTTCCAAGGCCATGAAATCGCTGATAAACCGTCAGCTTATGAAATATCTTGAATCGCGGAAGTTTCTTAATGACCGGCAATATGGTTTCCGCAGCAACAGGACCACTGGTGATTTGATGGCATATCTCACGGAAAAGTGGAAAGGATGAGTCTCTTCTTCTATGGATTAGAAATTACCTTTCGAACCGTTCAATTCAAGTTGTTTTGGATGGGTTCAAGTCTGATATTCACCAAATTAATGCTGGTGTTCCCCAAGGCTTCGTTTTGTCTACGACACTCTTCCTCATTTTTATAAATGATCTCCTTTCTGCTACTTCTAATCCAATCCATTCCTTCGCTGATGACAGTACTCTCAGCTTTTCATATTCGTTCCAAAACTCACGTCGCTATCCTTCGGCAGTAGAATTGGAGCGGTAGCGTATGTTAAGCACATTAAATTCCGAACTTGACAGCATATTTAATTTGGGTAAAAACAATAGTGTGGAATTTAATGCTTCCAAAACTCAATGCTGTCTGCTGTCACTTAAGCGATCCCAAAATAATCAGCCATTATCCCTGAATGGCACTTCCATCGAAGAAACCGAGAAACTTCCATCCTTGGTATGTGTATCAACTCAACACTTCGTTGGAATGTACACATATTCGAGGTCGCCAAAAATGCTGCGAAATGTCTAGGTTTCCTAAAGCGATGCAAGAAATTCTTCACCCCCTCTGATTTGGCTTCAATTTATAAGGCCTTCATTCGCCCCAAGCTTGAGTATAACGCTCATATCTGGTCTGGTGCTCCTAAGACCTCCCTGCACCTACATGATAGAATACAACAGCGAACGATAAAACTTATTGGAGACAGTAATATCGCGAAGTCAATATACTCGCTCGAACATCGCCGTAATGTCTCGTCCTTGTCATTGTTTTATCGCTATTTTAACAAACTCAAGTGAGTTAACCAATTGCATTCCTCCCCTCCATGAATTCACCCGCAATACTCATCTCGCCAGGAATGCTCATCAGTTCACAATCAAGCCTGTTTTCGGACGTACAGTTAAGTTTAGAGAGTTGTTTTTTAGCCGCATAACACGAATATGGAATGCTCTTCCCAGTCCAATATTTCCCACTCCCTACAATCCGCAGACATTTAAGACCAATGTGCACAAGTATCTCCTTTCCCTTTCTCCCGTTATACCTTCGGCCCGTGCTCCTTGATTCCGGACACTTAAGGGTATTCGTAACCACTTTTGCGCGCGTAAATTATAAAAAAAAAAGAATGGGTCTAACGACGGCTGTATAGACCCAATGGATCATATGAGATTGGAGACCCCATTTCTTCCCTAGTGCTCTTTTACATACGTAGAGAGCCAGCGTCGCCTTGCGAGTTCGCTTCATTATGTTCGGCTTCCAGTTAAGTCTTTTGTCTACGATGAGCCCTAGATATTTAGCAGACTCTAGGAAATTGCAACTGATGCCATCAATGGTAGGGGGTCGAGCGAGGGGATTCTGTATTTCCGTGTGAGGAGAGCTTTGAGAGCACACTGCATGAGATCCTTTAGCACTGATGGATATTTTTCCGAAATAGTTACAGCAATGTCATCCGCATAGGCTATCACCTTGCACCCTGCCTTATCTAGCAACAAAAGCAGCTCATTGACCACGATGTTCTATAGCAGGGGAGATAGAACTCCACCTTGTGGTGTTCCTCTGCTGGCAAGTCTGGTGACGGTGGTGGAACCCAGCTTCGATATGATTACTCTACTGACAAGCAGTTTGTGAATCAATCTACAGAGACCCTTGTCCACGCCAAAATTCACCAGTTCACTGAAGATAGAGGATGGGTAGACATTGTTGAAAGCTCCCTCGATGTCCAGAAAGGGTACCATAGTGTATTCCTTATGATGAAGGGATTTTTCAGCGGAGTATACAAGCGAATGTAGGGCAGTATCTACAGATTTGCCTTTAGTGTATGCGTGTTGGGAGGCTGACAATCTAGATGGGTCTTTGGGGTTTACATGAGAACTGTGACTGGTGTAATAAATATCACATTCTTATCATCCCAGTTCCAGACCACTTCTTGGATCTCAGGAATATCCGCATTGTTCTGCGTAAGGATATTTTCCTTTGGGTGAGTGACTCCATGAATGAATAGCGTTCTTACATTCCAGGAGTACACTCTTTAATCGTTGTCCTTTTTCACGTTGGATGTCCTTCCGCAAAATCCGATGCAAGTTTTTTTTTTTTTGTTTGTGTGCGAGTTGTTAGCCCTCCGCACAATCGCCATTCTAGTCGGGATACAGTTACGTCCCTCTGTCTAGGATGTTCACTGCATACATTGGTTCACATCTAAGATGTAGAAGCTACCCATAGGTCAACTTGACCAGACTATTTTCAGAAATCGTTGCTGGCATCCCCCCAGTTAAGGAACAATCAACAACTGCCAAAATTCGACTTCATATTATTTGTTTTTTACAGAAGATATTTCATTTTTAAGAGATTGAAACATGAACTCAAATTTTTATACATTTTTTTTTTCAGTGTTTGAATACATTAATTTTTTGAACACTTTTTAGCCAAGCTTCAGAGCAATTCTGGGAACATTTCACTAAAGAAACTTTGGAAGAATGTGAAAAATGTCGACAGAAATCTGTAAGCCTAAGAAGTACGTTAGCTTCTATTTTGCGAAACGCAACGCGGGATCTTCGCACGCAAGCGGACACAGTCGAAAATGCAATAATTTGTCGGATTAATTGTACACAAGAAAATGTTCAACGACTTGAAAACGAACTGAAAGAGGTAAGTGTTTTTACTCCATTCTTATTGTCACGTTATTGATAAACAAACATTATCTTAATAACCGTTTTTATTAAGAGTTCGAACACGGAATTGTAACGAAATAAACCAATTCAATTAAGCTATTCCGCAAAACACGGTATTATTTCAATTCAACTCTATGAACATTTAAATTCAACTGCGTCCCGTTTCCTGTAATTGTCTTCAAGAACCTTTGAATATGTGCTCAATCCCGGTATTCCATCTATTGCAATTCCCTACATCGGCTTATGAAATACTGCTTGCTGTTCGGACTAGATCTCTATTCTCCTTCATGATAGTTGAGCCTGGCGGTATTAAAGATTATTTTCATCACACTACATACCGCCTTCACGATCAAGATTCACAATCACAACCTTGTGCGGTGCCAGTCGATGTGCCAGTGTACGCTTGTACGGTAGGTAGCAGCTTGGGTGATAGCCTTTTCTTCCGTTGTGGATTATAGAGCATCGTTAATTGTCCCTCTTAAAAGCCCCCAGAATTTACTTTGATGACAAACCGCGTCTTTATCTTGTCACTTTTGAGCTGTGTACGCTTCCTTATATTTCGATGTACCAGACAGTTCTTCAGATATGATGACTCCTCTTCAATCGTCGATATACCGAATCTATGATATGGTGGAATCCTTAACTCTAATCCAAATATGGCTTTTACATTTGACGTCAACGTCGTGTCATGTACAGCAGATCGATCAGTCGTATGTAGACTAGCAGTGTGTGCAGACGTGTCTCGCATCCTATATAAGTGAAATGAAAGAAAGAAAAAAGTATAAGAGATAATCCTCCACAAGGGCATAACTCCTTCGGCTGATCCCAGTGAGATCCGCCAAATCGAAAGCGATGAGGCCCGTTTTGTTGGGATTAAGACATTCAACACTGCGGCATCGAGGAAGAAGGACATTAAACGTCTCTTCTTTCTGGTACAGGTTACCCACGGCAGCAAAATTGAGACCCTAAGGAAGATACGATCTGTAGGCTTTCTTGCTGCAAGGTGGGACAAATTAAATAAGACAGACTACATTTTACAATGTGAGAAGTGCAGGATGCTGGGCCATGCTGCGGTGAACTGCAACTTGGAATTCCACTACGCCAGATGCACAAACAACCGAATTATAGGGGAATGTCCTTTAGGGACAAGGAAAAAGGCCAACTATGCGGCCTTGCTCAGTTGCGTACTCTGTGGCAACAATGGATACCCTGCAACCTATAGGGGGTCCCCGACAGTGAAAGAACTCAGACAGAAAGTTCAGGCTAAAAGGGACGAAAGAAAGGTAGAAGTCAGGCCAATGGCCAGTGCTGCAGCTACCATCTCCTACGCTCCTACGCATGCAGGGCCATCTCCTACGCCCAAATGGCGTCAGAAGGCCAGCACAACAGACATTGCCTAAGGTTGCCCCGGTCCCAGTGACCAGGCAACCTAAGGAAGCAGTCGCATTGACGGCACTGTCTCATTGATCGAACTAAAACTCTCGCTAACTCACAATCCTGATGTGCTGATGGAAAATGAAACTAAGCTAAACCAGACGCGCAATCTCAGGTACAAAAACTACCATGTAATCAGAAAAGACCGGCCCCAGTGGACTCAAGGGGTGGGGTCGCTCTTTTAATTAAAAATAATATTGGCCATAAGGTGATATTTATTTATTTATTTATTATTTCGAGACTGCTTAGTAACTGTAAGATGCAATATCTTATAAGCTAGTTATAAGCCAATTTCTACAAAAAGCTGAGCAAGTTTAAAATTTAGTATATAATTAAAACTAACAATGAATTCAATTAAGATAAAATTAAGTTTATTTAATTATTTACTGAGAAGTAACTTTTTAAAGCCCTTTTAATACTTAATACATTTTGATTTTCCTTTATATGACGCTTTAGAGAATTCCACAGACGGACAGAGTGTACGAAGAATTGACACTCGGATGTTAAAAATGAGCAGCGAGGGGGAATCAGTTGACTAGATCTATTTGAGGCTGCGATTCTAATTTTTTTGAAACAATAGGTTGGTTGCCGTATAAGCAGTATGTCAGATAGCATAATGAGATATCGAAAGTCAATATAATTATCAAGAGACATGTCCAAGAGGCGTGTAGAAAATTCAGATACTCGATCGAGCCTTCGTATTCCGAAAACATATCGTATCACACTATTGTAACCAATATTGAGTTTTCGTTTACTTATATAATTACAGTTGCAGTAGATTTCGCAGCCGTGTAACAAAACAGGAATTAGCAATGTTTTCGCTAGAAGGATACGTGTTTTAACTGGTGTAAAAAATGTTTTTGCCAATAAAGTACGCAGAACACCATATGCCTTGCCTACAATTACATCAATCTGGTTATCCCAAGTCAGAAACCGATTAAAGGTCACACCGAGGTTTTTAGCGGTATTGACGTATTCGATTGGAGCATTGTTCAGTATGATCAGAGGAAAATCTGATAGATCCAGAATTTTTCTCGAGATAACAATACATTTGGATTTAGGATAAGACCGTTTAATTGCGCACAAATTGAGATTTTCTCAAGATCATCGTTAACACAGCAAACTGCACGTTCAATGAGCCTAAGTGGGCAACTAAAGTATAATTGGACATCATCAGCATACATATGAATGGAACATTTATCGATTAAAGATGGAAGTTCATTAACGTAAATTAAGAATAAAAGAGGACCAAGAATTGAGCCCTGAGGGACACCAGTCGCATTCGAGAGAAAGTCAGACAAGTTATTCCCGACTTTCACTGATTGTTTCCTGTCGGTCAGGTATGTAGGAATGAATAAGCACTTGCCGAAAAATTAAAGCTTTGCATAAGTTTTTTTTACATAAAAGGACATGATTAACAGTATCGAAAGATTTTGAAAAATCTAGTAAGACCAAAAATGTTACACCATCCTTATCAAGTTTTTGCCTTATATCCTCCGTAACGTTTAGGAGCGCAGTGATAAAACGGTGCTAAACTGTGCTAAATGTGCCTAAACTTATCACCTTTGGCATTTTTTGGAAGTGGTATAATCTTAGATTCTTCTCTTCGGCGCTACAGTCCGAGGTGGACCTGGGCCTCACTCAACATGCCTCTCCAGCCAGCACGATCTTTCGCCAGCTGTCTCCAGTTTCGCACACCTAGCCGGCCGAGGTCCCCCTCGAGTTGTGTGCGCCACCTTGTACGTGGACGTCCTCTGTTGCGTTGTCCCACAGGCTCAGAGTCGAAGTCTCTTCGGGCCGGAGCTGAGTTGTCCATACGCTCTACATGGTCTAGCCATCTTAGGTGTTGGATCCGTAGACACCTGGCTAGACTCATGTCGCTGTACACCCCATACAGTTCGTGGTTGAATCTTCTCCTCCAAATGTCATCAACGCAAACAGGACCGAAGATCGCGCGCAGAACTTTTCTCTCGAAAAGACCAAGACCATCCACTTGGGATATTGTCCATGCCTCCGCTCCGTACAGCAGGACTGGTATAATCAAGGTCTTGTATAAAGTCAGCTTGGTCTTCCGAGAGAGGGCTCTACTACTCAATTGCCTTTTGAGCCCAAAAAAACAGCGGTTGGCAAGAGTTATTCTGCGTTTGATCTCGGTACTGATGTTGTTTGTACTGTTTACCGCGGAGCCGAGGTAGGCGAAGTCCTTCACTACCTCAAAGTTATAGTTGCCTATGGTGACGTTCTGGCCAAGTCGTCGATGTTGTGCGTCCTTTCTCGATGACAGCATATACTTGGTTTTGCTCTCGTTCTCCGCCAGACCTATTTTAGCCGCTTCCGTTTCAATGCCAGCAAACGCATCATTGACGGCTCGCTGTGTTCGCCCAATCACGTCAATGTCATCCGCGTAAGCTAGCAGTTGAACGGACTTTTGGAGATCGTGCCTCTTGTGTTGGCCAGTGAGTTTTGCACGATCTTCTCAAGAACGATGGAAAATAAATCACATGACAGCGTGTCGCCTTGTCTAAAACCTTTTTTGACATTAAAGGTCTCGGTGAGTTCGTTACCGACCTTGATGGAGCAGCGAGAGTTCTCCATCGTCATCCTGCTCAGTCTGACGAGTTTTGCAGGAATGTCAAAACTAGACATGGCGCTGTATAGCTCGTCTCTATACACGCTGTCATATGCGGCCTTGAAATCGACAAATAGATGGTGTGTGTCGATCTGCATTTCTTGGGTCTTCTCCAGGATCTGCCGCAGTGTGAAAATTTGATCTATGGTGGACTTCCCGGGCCTAAAACCACACTGATAGGGACCTATCAGTTTGGTGACGAAAGGTTTCAGGCGTTCACACAAAACGGCAGAGAAGATTTTATAGGCGATGTTAAGGAGACTTATCCCTCGATAGTTGGCGCAGTCAAAGGGGTCTCCTTTCTTGTGGATCGGGCAAACGATACTGAGATTCCACTCATCGGGCATGCTTTCCTCCGACCATATCTTACAGATGAGCTGGTGCATGCGCCCTACCAGATCATCTCCAGCTGCTTTAAACATTTCAGCGTCTAGGTCGGGGGACGGTATTCTCTTCTATCAGCGTCCGTTGTGTTGAGTGGGACATTCTGTCTGAGAGCGGTATTTGTGTCCTCATCGCCGTTCAACAGTCTGCAGAAATGATTTTTCCAAATTCTCAGTATCGACTGCACATCTACTACTAGTTGTCCATTCTCCTCCCGGCAGGTTTCTGTCCGAACTTTATACCCGTTTGATAAAAGTTTTACCCTTTGGTAATACTTTCGGACATCATTCCTGCCATTACACCTCTCCATCTCCTCGATCGCGCGAGTTAAATAAAAAAGAAACACAGGTTCTGTTCTGCAGGTCCGTCAAGACTGCCACAACTTTATTCATTCCAATTACAATACAATATCATATCATAATAAATAGTAAGGTCAACGCATTCACCTTCCGTTGGCCTTCGATTAGTGATTTCACTGGCACCGGAAAGAGGCGTCACCTTACTTATGGGTTGCGAAGCAACACAAATGTTCCGTAACTTCACCCCCCTTTGATTGGGAATTCTCCTGAATTTCATGAGAAATGTTAGGTTTTACACTTTCTTGTATGTTCTTAACGACTATTTTTAATTTATTATTTTTATTTCTTAATATTAATAGAATAATACATGCTGCAATTATTAGTGCTATTACATTTGTTAAACTTATGACATAATTTGCATTTTTATGGTACTTTAATTCTTGAATTTCTTTTATGTTTTCAAAATGCTTTAAAACAATATTTTCAAATGAAATTGATTTTGTAAAATTGTATTTAATATCATCAAAGTAATGATATTTCGCTTTAATTTGGTAATTTTGATTTGAAAATGTTTTATTAAGTACTTGAATAGTACAGTTATTAAAATTAATTAACAAATGTCCGGTTAAATTTAATTTTCTATCATCACAATATTTGCGAATTTCATCTGCATTCATATTTACACATATAATAGTTTCTTCGTCAATTATCTTTATTTCCTTCTTATAATTTTCTCTAAGCTTACAATTACTTAAAGTTACACAATTACTAACTAATTTTAAGTCATTTATATATACTTGATCCTTGAATTCATATTCAACATTTTTATATTCAAACATTTTTTGATCTTTTTCTATTATTTCAAGGCCTTTCTTAGTTGGCATACTTATTAAAAGTTTTAGTTTCACTTCTACAACAGACGTAGGCATTTTAATTGCGATTAATAAAACATTGTCCTTAAAGCTCATCATTCCTAGTTTTGAATGCTTTATTTTGTAATAATCTATGTCGAACTTATTTATCTCTTCTGGGGTTAGTATTCCTGGATGTAGAATATTATGTTTAGTTGAGGCAACATTGTCTAATATTTGATCTATTTTATCTTCTAATAATTTCAATTTTATGATCTGATCTAGTTTTATTTGCCGATATATTATATTATTTATTATTACAAACACATTCTTTTTAATAAGCCAAACTGATTTTTAGTTTGATTTATCAAATCGAGCGAGTTCCGTTTCGCGACTGCGCCAGTTAAGTAAAAAAGAAACACACGTTCTGTTCTGCAGGTCCGTCAAGACTGCCACAACTTTATTCATTCCAATTACAATACTGCTGACTTGCATTTGTGTAACTCGCGCTTCTCGTGGTCTTTCTTTTCCTTCCTGAGAAGCCGGTTCTCTTCCCTTCTTCTCTGTTCGTAGAGCTCACGAACAGCTCTCGTGGCTCGATGCAGCATTGCCCGGTAGGCTTCTTGTTTTGCTGCATGTGCCTGCCTGCATTCGTTGTCAAACCAGGCGTTTTTCCTGGGAGGCGTTTTAAAACCCAGCACATCAGTAGCGGCTTCTCTGATGGCTCTTTGACAACGTTTCCATTCTTCGTCTATTGTTAGTGCAGGCGACGTCGAACATTCGGAGAGTTTCAGGGAGACTCGATCGGCAAAGTTCCTGGCAGTTTGTTGCGATTGTAGCTTTTCGACGTCAAACCGTGGTTGGCTTCCTCGACACCGTTGTTCTGTCGATATCCGTGTCCTTACCTTGGCTACAACAAGGAAATGGTCCGAGTCGATGTTGGCGCTTCGGAACGTTCGGACATCAAGAATACTGAAGGATTGTCTGACGTCCATCGCAACGTGATCAATCTGGTTGACGGTTGAATGATCAAGGGACCGCTAGGTCCCTTTATGGATGTTGAGGTGTGGGAACCGCATGCTAGCTACAGAGAGGTTTCGCCCCGTAACAAAGTCCACCAGCCTGAGCCCGTTTTCGGACGTGGTGTCGTGCAGGCTGTGTTTACCGATGACTCTAGTAAAGATGTCCTCTTTACCCAGCTTAGCGTTAAAATCTCCGAGAACGATCTTGGAAGATCATAGAAGTCATCCTTGCTATCGTCATCTTTGTCCTCATTTGGGGCGTGGGCGTAGATTAGGCTGATGTTGCCGAATTTAGCCTTGATGCGGATTGTTATGAGGCGTTCGCTTATGTACTTAAAGCTTAAGACTTTTTGCCTAAGTCTTCCTCGAACAACAAATCCACATCCAAATAATCGCTGCCTTCGCTCTCTGTAACAATCGCCGTAGTAGATATCGCAGTTTTTCATCCTTTTTTTGCCCGGCCCATCCCATAGCACTTCCTGGATTGCGGTAACGTCTGCTTTATAGCAGTCTGGGGCCTCCTCGAGTTCATCTGCTGCACGTGGTCTGTTCAGGGACCATACGTGTAGAACTGAAAGTCATTGTCCTTATTCCGTTTTCTGGGGTCGTCAACAGTAAATCCGTCCATTTCTGAGGCAGTTCGTGCTTTCTGAACTCGTATATTTTTTACGTGGTGAGGAAGTTAACCCCACGCAGAACCTCCAACTGGGAGGACAGGTCTACTTTTTTAGCCGCCGGACAAAGAGGTCCGGTGTCGGTAACCTCTTGCAGGCTGTGAGCGCCGCCGTTGGCCCTAAAAGAAGGGCTCATCCGCTGCCATCTCTATTCCAGGGTCCCGACCTTACCATGGAAACCAGGTAGCTCCTGCTAACAGGAGTTGTGTATGCCGCAGTTGGCCAATCAGTTGATCAGCTCCCCCGCCGCCATCCTAAAATGAGTGATAAGCCCTGGTAGACTCACACTCCCCCCTCTCTCGTTTGCAGCCGCCCGGACGTCCCACGAGGGTTGGTTACCCCATCTTCTGTCAAGGGTACTCGGCTCCCGGATTTCACCACGGGGAGGTGAGTGTAGGTGTTCGTTAAATGACGCTTGTGCCTGCATGGTTCGCGTATTAACGCTTCGAGATCTATATATATATATATATATATAATCTTAAATGATTTCCACAAATCGGGGTACACGCCTGTTGTTAGTATTGTGTTATATACAAAAGTGAGATAAGGGAGTATAACGGGCAATTTAGAGTGTATGTTGTCCAAACCGACAGCATTTGATTTTATGGAAAGTAGGCTTTCAACTACATTAGCACTATCTACAGCAGAAAAACTAAAGCCAGAGCGATCAGACTCATCCATGAAGGATAAAGGGTTTTCTGCATTCGACGGTGGAGCCCGAATTGAGGAAGAAACAAATATTTTGTTGAGACTATTACCGTCGATATCATCCGGTAGTTTGCTCCTTGGTCTACCTATACCCGAGTTACGTAGGGTTTTCCACAATTGTCTACCGTTTAAGGATGTGTTAAGCTGGCGAAAATAAATAAGAGATTTGACATTTCGAATTTCCACTACAACTCTATTTCGAAGTGAACATTACCGACGACGCAGCTCGTTTAATCGGTAACGTTTCCATGCGTTATACGCCTGATCCCGTTCTTGTATTAAAACTCGAATGCGTTCTGTGAACCATGGTTTATTACTTGGTTTAGGAACTTTGCTTCTTAAGTGTGCGTGAGTATCAAAAAAAGAAATGATATTCTTAGTAAGGAACTGTAACTGTTGATTAGAGGACGGCATGTAGTAGATATTATCCCAATTTATAGAAAGTGCATCCTCTTCTAGATGCTGCACGTTTATATTATGAAAATCACGATATTTTATAGTTTTAGCGGAGAAGTCCACACTAAATTTTAAAGTTGGAAAAATGAGGTCATGCTTTGAGGAAGCAGGCGCGGAAACGGCTTTATGCACTTTCCGGACAGTTGTAGGCTCTTGGTCTTTAATTGTTAGTAGAATTTCTAATAAAGTGGAATGAAAGCGTTCAATATCAGAGTTTCCAGTATGAGAATTCGGCATGGTAAAGTGAACTTCGATGTTCTTTTCCTTGAAAAATTCTTTGATATTCTCAGATTTAAATTCGTTATCGCAAATAATTTTTCTAGGTTTACCGAACTTTGTTAAATGGTCCTCAATAGCTTCTATTTTGCTAACCCAATTTTTACTATTCAAACTGTATGCATATGCCTGCTTTGTTAGTTTATCAATGAAAGTAAGGAAGAAAAGCTTGTTAAAGTGATAAACGTCCATATAAAAAAAAAAAATATTAAAAAAATAAAATTGTATTTAATATCATCAAAGTAATGATATTTCGCTTTAATTTGGTAATTTTGATTTGAAAATGTTTTATTAAGTACTTGAATAGTACAGTTATTAAAATTAATTAACAAATGTCCGGTTAAATTTAATTTTCTATCATCACAATATTTGCGAATTTCATCTGCATTCATATTTACACATATAATAGTTTCTTCGTCAATTATCTTTATTTCCTTCTTATAATTTTCTCTAAGCTTACAATTACTTAAAGTTACACAATTACTAACTAATTTTAAGTCATTTATATATACTTGATCCTTGAATTCATATTCAACATTTTTATATTCAAACATTTTTTGATCTTCTTCTATTATTTGAAGGCCTTTCTCAATTGGCATACTTATTAAAAGTTTTAGTTTCACTTCTACAACAGACGTAGGCATTTTAATTGCGATTAATAAAACATTGTCCTTAAAGCTCATCATTCCTAGTTTTGAATGCTTTATTTTGTAATAATCTATGTCGAACTTATTTATCTCTTCTGGGGTTAGTATTCCTGGATGTAGAATATTATGTTTAGTTGAGGCAACATTGTCTAATATTTGATCTATTTTATCTTCTAATAATTTCAATTTTATGATCTGATCTAGTTTTATTTGCCGATATATTATATTATTTATTATTACAAACACATTCTTTTTAATAAGCCAAACTGATTTTTAGTTTGATTTATCAAATCGAGCGAGTTCCGTTTCGCGACTGCGCCAGTTAAGTAAAAAAGAAACACACGTTCTGTTCTGCAGGTCCGTCAAGACTGCCACAACTTTATTCATTCCAATTACAATACACCTTCCGTTGGCCTTCGATTAGTGATTTCATTGGCACCGGAAAGAGGCGTCACCTTACATATGGGTTGCGAAGCAACACAAATGTTCCGTCGTCGAGTCTGCTGACTTGCATTTGTGTAACTCGCGCTTCTCGTGCTCTTTCTTTTCCTTCCTGAGAAGCCGGTTCTCTTCCCTTCTTCTCTGTTCGTAGAGCTCAAGAACAGCTCTCGTGGCTCGATGCAGCATTGCCCGGTAGGCTTCTTGTTTTGCTGCATGTGCCTGCCTGCATTCGTTGTCAAACCAGGCGTTTTTCCTGGGAGGCGTTTTAAAACCCAGCACATCAGTAGCGGCTTCTCTGATGGCTCTTTGACAACGTTTCCATTCTTCGTCTATTGTTAGTGCAGGCGACGTCGAACTTTCGGAGAGTTTCAGGGAGACTCGATCGGCAAAGTTCCTGGCAGTTTGTTGCGATTGTAGCTTTTCGACGTCAAACCGTGGTTGGCTTCCTCGACTCCGTTGTTCTGTCGATATCCGTGTCCTTACCTTGGCTACAACAAGGAAATGGTCCGAGTCGATGTTGGCGCCTCGGAACGTTCGGACATCAAGAATACTGAAGGATTGTCTGACGTCCATCGCAACGTGATCAATCTGGTTGACGGTTGAATGATCAAGGGACCGCTAGGTCCCTTTATGGATGTTGAGGTGTGGGAACCGCATGCTAGCTACAGAGAGGTTTCGCCCCGTAACAAAGTCCACCAGCCTGAGCCCGTTTTCGGACGTGGTGTCGTGCAGGCTGTGTTTACCGATGACTCTAGTAAAGATGTCCTCTTTACCCAGCTTAGCGTTAAAATCTCCGAGAACGATCTTGGAAGATCATAGAAGTCATCCTTGCTATCGTCATCTTTGTCCTCATTTGGGGCGTGGGCGTAGATTAGGCTGATGTTGCCGAATTTAGCCTTGATGCGGATTGTTATGAGGCGTTCGCTTATGTACTTAAAGCTTAAGACTTTTTGCCTAAGTCTGCCTCGAACAACAAATCCACATCCAAATAATCGCTGCCTTCGCTCTCTGTAACAATCGCCGTAGTAGATATCGCAGTTTTTCATCCTTTTTTTGCCCGGCCCATCCCATAGCACTTCCTGGATTGCGGTAACGTCTGCTTTATAGCAGTCTGGGGCCTCCTCGAGTTCATCTGCTGCACGTGGTCTGTTCAGGGACCATACGTGTAGAACTGAAAGTCATTGTCCTTATTCCGTTTTCTGGGGTCGTCAACAGTAAATCCGTCCATTTCTGAGGCTGTTCGTGCTTTCTGAACTCGTATATTTTTTACGTGGTGAGGAAGTTAACCCCACGCACAACCTCCAACTGGGAGGACAGGTCTACTTTTTTAGCCGCCGGACAAAGAGGTCCGGTGTCGGTAACCTCTTGCAGGCTGTGAGCGCCGCCGTTGGCCCTAAAAGAAGGGCTCATCCGCTGCCATCTCTATTCCAGGGTCCCGACCTTTCCATGGAAACCAGGTAGATCCTGCTGACTGGAGTTGTGGATGCCGCCGTTGGCCAATCAGTTGACCAGCTCCTCCGCCGCCATCCTAAAAAGAGTGATAAGCCCTGGTAGACTCACACTCCCCCCTCTCTCGTTTGCAGCCGCCCGGACGTCCCACGAGGGTTGGTTACCCCATCTTCTGTCAAGGGTACTCGGCTCCCGGATTTCACCACGGGGAGGTGAGTGTAGGTGTTCGTTAAATGACGCTTGTGCCTGCATGGTTCGCGTATTAACGCTTCGAGATCTATATATATATATATATATATAATCTTAAATGATTTCCACAAATCGGGGTACACGCCTGTTGTTAGTATTGTGTTATATACAAAAGTGAGATAAGGGAGTATAACGGGCAATTTAGAGTGTATGTTGTCCAAACCGACAGCATTTGATTTTATGGAAAGTAGGCTTTCAACTACATTAGCACTATCTACAGCAGAAAAACTAAAGCCAGAGCGATCAGACTCATCCATGAAGGATAAAGGGTTTTCTGCATTCGACGGTGGAGCCCGAATTGAGGAAGAAACAAATATTTTGTTGAGACTATTACCGTCGATATCATCCGGTAGTTTGCTCCTTGGTCTACCTATACCCGAGTTACGTAGGGTTTTCCACAATTGTCTACCGTTTAAGGATGTGTTAAGCTGGCGAAAATAAATAAGAGATTTGACATTTCGAATTTCCACTACAACTCTATTTCGAAGTGAACATTACCGACGACGCAGCTCGTTTAATCGGTAACGTTTCCATGCGTTATACGCCTGATCCCGTTCTTGTATTAAAACTCGAATGCGTTCTGTGAACCATGGTTTATTACTTGGTTTAGGAACTTTGCTTCTTAAGTGTGCGTGAGTATCAAAAAAAGAAATGATATTCTTAGTAAGGAACTGTAACTGTTGATTAGAGGACGGCATGTAGTAGATATTATCCCAATTTATAGAAAGTGCATCCTCTTCTAGATGCTGCACGTTTATATTATGAAAATCACGATATTTTATAGTTTTAGCGGAGAAGTCCATACTAAATTTTAAAGTTGGAAAAATGAGGTCATGCTTTGAGGAAGCAGGCGCGGAAACGGCTTTATGCACTTTCCGGACAGTTGTAGGCTCTTGGTCTTTAATTGTTAGTAGAATTTCTAATAAAGTGGAATGAAAGCGTTCAATATCAGAGTTTCCAGTATGAGAATTCGGCATGGTAAAGTGAACTTCGATGTTCTTTTCCTTGAAAAATTCTTTGATATTCTCAGATTTAAATTCGTTATCGCAAATAATTTTTCTAGGTTTACCGAACTTTGTTAAATGGTCCTCAATAGCTTCTATTTTGCTAACCCAATTTTTACTATTCAAACTGTATGCATATGCCTGCTTTGTTAGTTTATCAATGAAAGTAAGGAAGAAAAGCTTGTTAAAGTGATAAACGTCCATATGCAGAATATCGTTGGCATTAGAAGGAGTTTCCGATCTTTTAAATTTTGGTTTCCTGTCGTACTTGCCTTCCTGACATGTTTGACAGTTTCCAATAACTTTCGAAATTTTTCTAAAAAGTCCTGGGTAATACAATCTGTTTTTAAGTGAAATCTGCTTGCAAATTTCTGACTCAGTTCTGATTTCTTGAGCTCTCAGTGTGTACTTAATAAACGAGATGTTTTTATTTCCTCTAAAAAGGCTTATCAGACATTGTTGAACTTTATTGTACACTGAGTACGGTAGTTCGGTATAAATACCTACAGTTCCCTTTTGTAACACTCTCTTGAAAAGATCTTCCCAATATGACTTATTCTTAGTCATATCTAATTGAATGATTTTTCTACCATGGATTACCTCTTCCTGTACTGTCACAGAGTTTGTTAGAATTAATTGGGTTTTGCATTTATTAACAATATCTTCCTTTATAGGAAAATGATCTGCTTGTTGTTCAGGTGCAGAATGAACTGTTGCTTGGTTCGATTCGGTTTCCTCATCTATTTGGTCGACATCTTTCAAACGGCTTAGAAAATCCGCTACTTTATTATCCTATCCCTTGAGCTACTCGATATCGTAGTTGAACTCAGACAACTTAAGAAGCCACCGCTGATTTCTAGCGGAGAACTCTTTTACGTTGTATTTTTTGTTCAAATACTTTATGGGTTGATGGTCAGCAGAGTTCTAAAAGAATGCATTCATTTGGGAATGCTTCTTAGAATTTGAAGTCAGTTTCGGTTTTTTTATCGATGCAATCAAAACTAAAAAAAGACTGGGATTTAAAAAAATCGAAGTCACCATTCTTTTGAAATCATTGACTGGTGCATTCAATATTTAGCAATCAAAGAATTGAAATCATTGATGCAAGTCAATTTAATTCACTTAATTAGACTTGAATTCAGCAGTGAATTCACTTTAAATCGGTTGACGTCAGTGATTTCAATTTTAAATCAGTTGAAGTCAGTGATTTCAACTTTAAATCAGTTGAAGTCAGTGATTTCAATAGATCTTATGTGAATTAATTTAAAGTCTGTGGGTTCTTATCACAACATTATTTGGTTATAATACAAACAGAAGTAGAAAAAATTATCATAGGCGAGACTTCTCATTAATCATTGCAACGTTGAGCCACCGTAAATATGCTTTTGATTTATTTGTCTAAGTAAAGATAATAATACGCAGGTTTTTTTCATTTTATTCTAGTATAATAAACTAAATAAGAACTCAACTTAATCAAACAAGTAAAATAATATTTTAGGAATTGAACATTTTTGATTTTCTCAATGTTATTAACTTTTATTAACACCAACCGTTCAAAATTTTCATCCGAAATAGCATTTTTTTTAAACTCGGGTAACGATCCAACATTTTGTTCATACGGCCAGATATGCATATAACTCATCAGATTCTGTGGTATCAAAATTGATGCTTATGATTTTAAATAAGGATTGGCAAACCTCAAAAGTCTTCTAAAAGATTGGGCTTCAACAATAGACGCAGGCAAGGTGTTATTATGCATTTTGTACCAACTAGCGTCAAATGAATTCAAATTATTTTCGTTGAATTCATAGACTTCAAAAGATTTTATGTGAATTCACTGCTGACTTCAAATAACATAAGGTGAACTCACAATTTTTTTTAAAGAATGCAATCATTCGGCTTTATTCAAAGATTCTAAAAAATTGAATGCATTAGTCACTGTGTTCCAAAGAATGGTGACTTATAGTTTTTTAAATCGCTGTCATTTTTACCAAAAAGACTTCAAATCATTTTGGATGAATTCAATAGAATTACGATCGCCAACATCGACTCGGACCATTTCCTTGTTGTAGCCAAGGTAAAGACACGGATATCGAAAGAACAACGGAGTCGAGGAAGACAAGCACGATTTGACGTCGAAAAGCTACAATCGCAACAGACTGCCAGGAACTTTGCCGATCGAGTCTCCCTGAAACTCTCCGAAAGTTCGACGTCGCCTGCACTAACAATAGACGAAGAATGGAAACGTTGTCAAAGAGCCATCAGAGAAGCCGCTACTGATGTGCTGGGTTTTAAAACGCCTCCCAGGAAAAACGCCTGGTTTGACAACGAATGCAGGCAGGCACATGCAGCAAAGCAAGAAGCCTACCGTGCAACGCTGCATCGAGCCACGAGAGCTGTTCGTGAGCTCTACGAACAGAGAAGAAGGGAAGAGAACCGGCTTCTCAGGAAGAAAAAGAAAGAGCACGAGAAGCGCGCGATCGAGGAGATGGAGAGGTGTTATGGCAGGAATGATGTCCGAAAGTACCAAAGGGTAAAACTTTTATCGAATGGATATAAAGTTCGGACAGAAGCCTGCCGGGACGAAAATGGACAGCTAATAGTAGATTCGCAGTCGATACTGAGAATTTGGAAAAATCATTTCTGCAGACTGTTGAACAGCGATGAGGACACAAATACCGCTGTCAGACAGAATGTCCCACTCAACACAACGGACGCTGATAGAAGAGAATACCGTCCCCCGACCTAGACGCTGAAATGTTTAAAGCAGCTGGAGATGATCTGGTAGGGCGCATGCACCAACTCATCTGTATGATATGGTCGGATGAAAGCATGCCCGATGAGTCGAATAGTTTTATTTACAAATGAAAAATGAAAAATGAAAAATGAAAACTGAAACACAAACTTATACTTAATGACCTTTATTGGGTAGAGTCGCCCCAAAACGAACTGAAGTTACATTCTTTTACATTCTTAATTTATACTAAAATTGTCGACACAGATGATTCCGTGTCTCAATAGGTTCTTAGAACTAATTTATTGCTGGACGCGGAAAAGAAAAGGAGGAAAACCCGGTACCCTTGATTATCCTTGAAGTAGGTATCTGGTGACACGGGAAAGGAAGGGAAAAGTACCATATGTGCCATGTGTGCATATGGTTTGGGTTTTTATGCGTATTTATTGACAACATCTATAATTTGGGTTTTGTTTAGGATCCCAAGGTTGTCACATAAATTGGTGAAAGATGTGCTTATATGATATGCTCATCTGTAACTCCACCCCTCTTTGTCTGAGGCTCCGACGAAGTAATCGTAATAGGTTTACTTCTTTTAAAACAATATCCTTTTATTGGTTTGAAGGTGAGAAGAATAATTATAATGAGAGTTATAGAGCTCACATTAATTGTGTGTCCCACTTTGTTTGTTTTGCTTATTTCTTCGATTTCTTTTCTGTTATTTATGATTTTTCTTGATGCAAGTTTTCGAATACGAATTCGAAATTATTTGTGTCTTCTTTTACAATAGTGTTAAAATTTGGCAATATTACATGATGTTTGATTTTAGTTTCCAAATTTTCAAAAGTGACATTTCTTATTTTTTCCGACAATCTTAAAATGTTATATGATATATTTTTAAATCTTAAATACAAATATGGTTGATTACAGTTTTTTTCTATATTCCTTAAAATAACAAGATCATTTTTAAGATTAACATTTAGCTTAACTTACTTTAGCTTAACTTTACTTTAGCTTAACTTAAATATATTTCTAATACAATTGTCATTTATACATTTCTTTTAAAATTTTGTTTTACATTTGCGTGAAATATATTATCATACATAAATCTATTGACAAGTTTTTTTTTTTTTTTTTGGTAAAGGCTTAATCAACATTTTGGAATAAATCCTTTTTGAGAATTTGGGCGTTAGAAGAATTATCATAATATTTTTCCAAAAGAGACAACAAAGACTTTGTTTGCTAATGTATCTAAATCAAGAATTTAAATTCTTCATCTGTTAAGATATTTCTGGATAAGTATAATTTTCTCTATGTCGTCAAAATGGTTTCGTAGGAGGTTGATGTCATATTTGATTTGATATGAGTATTGCATTTACTTCATTTCGTCCTCTACGTTAGCTACTCTATTGTAAATTTCGTCTGTCATGTTATGTATAAAATGTTTCAGTGTGAGTTGTTGTTCTGTTACATTATGTATATAGTGGTATGTATATCGTGGATATTTTATGTTTTTTGTTTAAGTCGTTTTGTGTTATTAGCTTTAATGGTAGGATTTTTCCTATCCTGGTATTTTTTGTCTTTTCGTACATGAGTCTTGTAGTATTTAAGTCTATTATTTATATCTACTACGTGTTCGTCACCTAATTTTTCCGTCTCAATTTTCCTATATTTACTGTGGTTCTTACCTCCTCTGATTTCTTTTATGAAATTTGGACCTGGTTTGATCTGTATATCTTTTCTATCCCTGTTTAGTTTATTTATAATATTTTCCTTTCTTTTACTTATTCTCTCTTGAATCGCTGGATATTCCTCTTGTGTAATTTTCCCGTTTAAGAAATCGATAGGTTTCCTGTTGGTTGTTGTATGGATTGTATCATTATAAAATCGTATGATTCGCAACATTTTCTCTTCGATAGTTTCATCGTTATTTTTCTCGTCGTGCTTTAGTAATCTTATGTGTTCGTTGATAGTATTATGAAGCCGTTCTATATCAGCGTTGGACGTATGATTGCTATTAGAAGTAAAATGGGTTTCTATGTTCTCATCTTTCAAGAATTGTTGAAGTGGTAATGCTTTAAAACCTAGTTCATTATCAACTATTATTTTATTAATCTTCCCTTGAGTACTTAAATACTGTAAAATTTTAGCCTTAAACTCTGGCCAAGTACGTCCATTAATTCTAAACGCTTGGGCATACTTCGTGAATTTGTCTATGGTGGTCATAAAGAGTTGTTTTCCTAATGTATAGAAAACGTCGATGTGGACAGTATCGTTGGGTTTTGCTGGTGTTTCAGTGGTTTTGTAGGGTATTTTCGGGGGACTTCTATCATATTTCTCTAAACTACATACTTCGCAATTATTCACAAATTGTGTGATTCTAATTTTGAGTTTTGGATGATATATAAGATTTTTTAATTCTTTAAACACAACATCAATACCTCTGTGATTGTTTCTTTTGTGTCCATTTTCGATTAATACCGTAAGATTCTCTTCGCTTGTTATATCTTCTAATTCTTTAAAACATCTTATGATTTTAAACTTGTGGTTATTTGAAAAATTCTTAGCAAAAGTTTTTTCGAATAAATCATAGAACTCGTCATCAACTATAATGGCGTTGAGTTTACTTGGGTTAAAATGATTTTTCAACAAGGTGATTATAGATTGTTCATCTAGTTCCTTAGCGCTTATAATTTTTCGGTTGCTGTTGAATACTTTAACATTTTTTATTCTAAGTGATCCAGATACTATTTTTTTGATTATTATTTGGTTTCTAAAAATATTAATAGCAGATTCGCTATTCGCAATTGTTTTTCCTTTAGAATGCGTAAAATTGGATATGTTTACTTATTCGATATCTATTCTTGATAGTGCATCGGCGTTGCCATTTTGTATTCCCTTTTTATACTTTATGGTATATTCAAACTCTGAAAGCTTTAGCCTCCATCTTACTAACTTCGAATTAGGTTCCTTTATTGAAAAAAGCCAAGTAAGAGGCTTGTGGTCTGTTTCTATAATGAATTTTCGACCAAACAGGTACGGTCTAAAATATTTAGTAGCCCAAACGATGGCTAACAACTCCTTTTCTATCGTGCTGTAATTTATTTCGTGTTCATTGAGTGTGCGTGAAGCATAGCATATTGGATGGTTTTCCTGGCTAAGAATCGCACCTAGAGCAAAATTAGATGCGTCTGTGGTTAAAATAAATTCTTTATTAAAATCAGGATATCAGAGTATAGGATCGTTAGTTAGTAATCTTTTTAAAGTCTCAAAACTATTTTGATAGTCTACATTTTTTATATCTATTTTGGCGTCTTTCTTAAGAGCCCTTGTCATAGGTTTAGAAATGAGTGAATAGTCCTTTATGAACTTCCTATAATAACCGGTAAGTCCTAGGAATTGTTTAATTTGTTTTGTTGTTTTAGGTATTGGGAAATTTAAAACGCATTCGATCTTTTTTGGGTTTGGTTTGATTCCATTGGGTGCGACGATATGTCCGAGAAACTCTGTTTCTTTCTTAAGAAATTCGGATTTGTCCAATTGTACCTTTAAATTGACTTCCTTAAGCCTTTGGAATATTTTCATTATTGACTCTATATGTTCTTGCAGTGAAGTCGAAAATATAATTATGTCATCCATGTATACCAAACATATCTTTCCTATATAATCGCTCAATATTTCGTTCATTAATCTTTGGAATGTTGATGGGGCCGTCTTCAACCCGAATGGCATCCTCAGAAACTCATAGTGTCCATTATCTACGCTAAATGCTGTTTTGTGCACGTCTTCTGGTGCTATTTCGATTTGATAAAATCCCTTTGCCAAATCGAGTGTTGTGAAATATTGGCATCTTCCTAGTTTGTCCAGTATTTCGTCGATGTTTGGGATAGGGTATTTGTCGTCTATCGTTACTTCGTTCAGCTTGCGATAGTCGATAACCATTCTCCATTTCTTATTTCCACTGGCATCGTCCTTCTTAGGTACTATCCACACAGGTGCTGAATATGGGGAATTGCTTGGCTGGATAATTCCGCTATTTAACATCTCTTGTATTTGTTTTTCTATCTCACTCTTGTGAATGTAAGGGTACCTATACGATTTAGCATAGATTGGTACGTTATTTGTTGTACGGATTCTATGTTTCGTTACATGCGTGAACGTTAAATTCGAATCCTGTTGGTGAAATATGCTGGAATATTTTTTAACGGTTTGTAAAAGCTTTTGTGCTTCTTCTGAATTTAAATGGTTGGTTCGAATTTGTTCCAAGATCGGTATGTGAACCTTTTCTTCTATAATATTGAAGTTTTTGGAATTAACTTCTTCAGTTTCAACTGTAAGTAGAGGCAACTCGAAATCGTCTTCAGTCTCGATAATTGCTTCTACGTTATAATTATTTGTTTCGTAGATACCTTCTTTAATTAAGGTATTATTTTTCACATATATGAGGCCCTCTTTTTGTTTGACTATTAAATTTATTTTCTTTTCTATTTTGCCCCCAAACAAAATCGGAATTAATTTATTTTTTATTTCTAAAATATTATTTTTGTAATCTATTTTCGCACTCATGTTCTTTAAGATATCATTCCCTATTAAACCATCGTAAGTATCATGGAATTTACATACTAAGAAATCTATTTTATGTTCTGGGTCTCCTATCTCTGCAAACATTGGTATTCTAACCTTTTCAGCTATTGTAACTTCACTTTGCAGAGTCTTAACTTTTACAGGATCGATTTGGATTTTCCATTTAGGGTGGCAGATGCCGGGGTTGATAATAGAATGGGTTGCTCCTGTATCTATTATAAGTTTCAAGGGGCTAAGTTTGGTTTTTACTACTATATATGGTAGAAAATTTGCCCTAACTTCGTGCTTATTCACATCCATGGGCTCAGTGGAAGGCTGGTTGTTTCCAGCATTGTTTCGAAATGGGTTCGCTCTAGTCTCCCAATTATCGTTTCGATAGTTGTTCCAATTTTCTGTATGTTTATCACCCCTATTGTACCTATCGTGTTGATAGTTACTTCTCCATGGCTCGTTTTGCGTTTGGAGGTTATTATGGTGACGATGTTGTTGTAGATTTTGTTTGTTAAAGAATTGTGTTTGTTGTGTCTTCATTCGGTCAGTTCGTTGTGATTGTCCTCGACTATTATTGTTGGTTCGGTTGTGTCTTTCGTTTTTATTTCCTATAAAAGACTGATCGTTAATGCCTGTGTAGGCGTAGCCTGCTTGGAATAGAATATCCATGGCAGATTCTAAACTGCTAGGATCCCTACAAGTTAATATAGTCTTCATAGGTTCTGGTATTTTGATCTTGAATACATTGAGAGCAGTTTTCATGTTTTTTTGTGCACTTTCGTTGGTTGCTACTCCAGATCCTAATACTATAAGTGTTTTGTTATTTAGTCTATGAAGTTTTCTTTTCACTTCATTATAGAATTCTAAAGTGTTTGTCCTAAAAACCACCCCTCTTAGTTCGTCGTATAATTCTTCGCTAGAGAGCTTGTCTCCGAAATTGTTTTGAAGAATTTTTTTAATACCGTTCCAAGAAGAAACATGGCAGTTAATCTCTATTGTCTGTCTTGCTTGACCTTTAAGCTTACTTTTTATAATGTCTGAAAAAAGTTGTTGCGACAATGGGTCATAAGTTTGTAGCAGAGGGTGTATTCTATCGATTAAACTACAAAATGTCTGTAAATCTTTTGGATTCCCACTATATTCCTGGAGATTATTTAGATATTTTAGTGGGTCTATGACGATTGAGTTTGGGCTTTGCCTCTCATTGTGAGCCATATTTTTAAGTTTACAATACGTATTTAGTATGAATAATAGTTAAGCTTAATACTCAATTAATACTTAATATAATGCTTACGATACTATTTTGTATGTTGCGTCTTCTTCTTCAAATGATGTGATGAGTAGTTGTCTTCAAAATAGTGTTGTTCAGGAACAGTCCTTCGGTTTCCAATGTCGTTATTGTTCAGTCGATTGAATTCGCGTTCGCCCGGTTTAAGTTTTAGTATATCTTCTATCTTAAGAAGTAATATACTTAGTTTGGTTCAATTGAAGCTGTGGAAATTTTCTTCTATCTTTAGAATTTGTTTCGCACACGCTTGGTTTACATTTAATAAAAACTGTGTAATTTTATCTTCTATCTTTAGAAGTAGTACACTTTAAAAATACCCGGTTAAGTTTTAAAAAACACTGTATTAATAGATACATCCGAGTATCCTACCGACTGCGCCAGTTTTATTTACAAATGAAAAATGAAAAATGAAAAATGAAAACTGAAACACAAACTTATACTTAATGACCTTTATTGGGCGACTCTAAAAACGAACTGAAGTTACATTCTTTTACATTCTTAATTTATACTAAAATTGTCGACACAGATGATTCCGTGTCTCAATAGGTTCTTAGAACTAATTTATTGCTGGACGCGAAAAAGAAAAGGAGAAAAACCCGGTACCCTTGATTATCCTTGAAGTAGGTATCTGGTGACACGGGAAAGGAAGGGAAAAGTACCATATGTGCCATGTGTGCATATGGTTTGGGTTTTTATGCGTATTTATTGACAACATCTATAATTTGGGTTTTGTTTAGGATCCCAAGGTTGTCACATAAATTGGTGAAAGATGTGCTTATATGATATGCTCATCTGTAACTTCGAATCTCAGTATCGATTGACCGACCCACAAGAAAGTATACCCCTTTGACTGCGCCAACTATCGAGGGATAAGTCTCCTTAACATCGCCTATAAGATCTTTTCTGCCACTATGTGTGAACGCCTGAAACCATTTGTGAACAAACAGCGTGGTTTCAGGCCCGAGAAGTCCACCATCGATCAAATCTTCACACTGCGGCAGATCCTGGAGAAGACCCAAGAAATGCAGATCGACACACACCATCTATTTGTCGATTTCAAGGCCGCATATGACAGCGTGTATAGAGACGAGCTATACAGCGCCATGTCTAGTTTTGACATTCCTGCAAAACTCGTCAGACTGAGCAGGATGACGATGAAGAACTCTCGCTGCTCCATCAAGGTCGCTAACGAATTCACCGAGACCTTCAATGTCAAAAAAGGTTTTAGACAAGGCGACGCGCTGTCATGTGATTTCTTTAACATCGTTCTTGAGAAGATCTAGCTAGCTTACGCGGATAACATTGACGTGATAGGGCGAACACAGCGAGCCGTCAATGATGCGTTTGCTGGCATTGAAACGGAAGCGGCTAAAATAGGTCTGGCGGAGAACGAGGGCAAAACCAAGTATATGCTGTCATCGAGAAAGGACGCACAACATCGACGACTTGGCCAGAACGTCACCATAAGCAGCTATAACTTTGAGGTAGTTAAGGACTTCGTCTACCTTGGCTCCGCAGTAAACAATACAAACAACATCAGTACCGAGAGATCAAACGCAGAATAACTCTTGCCAACCGCTGTTTTTTTTGGGCTCAAAAGGTAATTGAGTAGTAGAGTCCTCTCTCGGAAGACTAAGCTGACTTTGTACAAGACTCAGCAGCTTTGTTATCGTCTAGATTCCCTAGCGCACATTCGAGTTCATGTAACGTGAACGCAGAGTCCAAAATTTCGTTGTTAAATCCAGGTAATGCCACTTTGTTGATATTGTTTGAGGATTCAGCAGATCCTTAAAATGGGTTGATAGAACGCTTGCGCAAAGTTTTGTGTGGACAGTGAAATAATTACCATTCAATTCTCAAGGGAGTTTCTAAAAATCCGTTGAACTTTTACAAGTCGCAAGTCTGAATGCTTGCAGTTCCGCATATTTCCTCTTTTTTCTTTTACATAGTTCCTTATATTTCTGATTGGCTTCAATGTAATTGCCTCTAAATAAACCTTGAGCAGAATTACGGAAATTTCTCAGCCATGCAAATGATGTCTTGCGAGCTTTTTGACATTCTTGATCAAACCAGGGCTCTTTTTCAGATTTTCTCCATTTTCCATTGAAATGTTATTGAGGGTAGGATGACTTTGATATGTTCTAGCATTGGAAAGTTAATATCTTTGTGAGTTTCAAGTTTCGAGTCCAGTCGATGTCTGTATGGCGATGCATTTGGATTTTTCCAGTTGAGTCTTGGATGTAGTCGCATGTTGGTCGTTTCATCATTTGATTGGACAAGCTGAAAGGTGACAACAATCGGAAGATGATCTGAGTATGGTAATTCTTTGAGCTCAAAATCCTTCACTAAGGGCACCCAATCTTTTCCAACGAGTGCATAATCAATCACTGATGTTCCTTGTCAACCGACAAATGTAAAATCTCCAGATGCATCACTTTTTCTAGTCCCATTTTGAATTCGAAGTCCAAATGAATCAGCTAGCTCAACCAGTTTCATTCCTCTTGCTTTACAAATAATATCTTTTGATTGCCTGCAGATTCCGTTTACTTCGTTTTCACACCTGTCTCTAGAACAATTCTCGCGTTCAAATCCCCAATCAACATAACGTTCGAAGAACCCATAGAGTTAAATATCTCTGTTATTTTTTCGAAATCATCCTCCCAATTGTTGTAGTTCAAATTTAAAGGTAGTATCCAAAGGCGTTTGCTGTTGATTTCCAATTCTACAAACCATACATCGTTTTGCATACGAAGCTTGCATTTTAAACGCAATGTTTTCTTGAACCCAAAGTAACACCCTCCTTTTGCTCTTCCTCGCGTGTGGGCCCGTGTCGTCTGTATCCACTTAAACACAAAATCTATCAATCTATTTTCAATGCTTCCAAAGTTTTTTTCGCTAGCAAAAGTTTCATATAGAAAAAGTAAATCAAAGTTATTAACAAATGTCGCTAAATAGAGATTTAGTCATCATTCACCTAATACATTGTACGATAAAATCTTATAATCTTCATTTCTACATCGTAAATCATTTGTTTTCAAATTGCTTATAATTTGGCAGACGGCTTTATTACTAAAAACTACCATTTACATTCACAACGACACCACTGGGCCCTGGCGATTGCACTGCATTACCATCGATATTGGTTGGTTGAAGGCTTTCTGTCATTTGAGAGCTGTCACTGCAGTCTGTCATTATTTTGTTGAGTAAAAGAATTCCGCCTTCATCGTCGCATTTTAGAATGTTATTGTGATCCAGATAGAATGTTTTATTTTCAATTAAAAGTGTTAGCCCCCGAATTATAACTTTGGTGTTTTTATTTTTTGATTTTATGTTGGCTTTTATTAGTGAAAGATGTTTTCGTTTTTCACGAGCTGCTCTCGTATAATTGAGGTGAATGAAAATTCCCGTGCCACGCAATTTGATTGCCGCCTTCAGTGTACGCTGACCATTTCGACAGTAACATTGGCGATCCTTTGGTTTCTGGAGCGAATTACTTTTGTTCTTGTTATTATCGTTGGATTGTTTTGTTGTAAGAGATCAAGACGAACATGTTTTGCTTTCTCCATTACCTGCTGATCGTCCCCCTGAGTTGGGATATGCAGTAGCAGATTTTTCTCGTTGGATTTCCTTTCGAGATAATCAATTTGACGTTCGAGTACTTGGCATTTGTTCTCAACTTGCAGAAGTTTGGATTGAAGCATTTTATTATTACTTTCTAGAGCCTCTATTTTTGTTTTGAATTCAACCAAGTCAGACTTTGTTGGCATGTTTTTCAGGCGATCATCCAGTAGAGCTGCTAGTGAGCATTCGAGAGTTTTTAGATCAACCACTTGCATACCACCGACTTGCGAATCATTTGAATTGGATTCGGAGGATGATAATTGCAAATCCGGCGAAAGTTCAGCACACGATCGTTTTGACTGTTGAATGTTATCGGTATTTCTTTTGTTATTAACAGTTTTGTTATTGGTCTTGCTGTGCTTATTTGGTGGAGTTCTTTGTAGGCCACTCATTTTGTATGGCGTTTGTTCACTTAGATGTAGAGCAAAATTGTATCTCACCTTTGAATAAATGACTTCCAGTTTCTTTAAGTAAGGTTTTAGGATTTGCGAAACTTTAAGAAGACTTTATTAGCAATACTTTTTATTTATTTCTTGCGGAGCTTATTTACAACGTTAACTAAACTCTATTGAGCCCGCGTTGCCAATCAGACGAGTGAAGTAGTAGAAGTGAAGTAATGAAAACGTCACTAAAATCTTAAGAAGTCAGTGGCTCAAGCGGTAGAGTCAATACCTATGACTCAGCAGGAGTCAAGTTCGACCCCCGGTGGGGACTAAGTATGGAGAAGGGCGAGCGGTCCGAAGCTGTGTACCTCAGTGTACCTCACTGTGTACCTCAGTGACCATTGCGGACTCAGTGCCGAAATCAAAATCCCGAACGATATTGCGGAATTAGGAGAGTTTCTTCAAAGCTATCCCTACAATTACAGTAGGACGCGCTGGACACGCTTCTCCAGACAACTGATAAGAGCACTCTCCTCAAATGCGCTCCACATACCATCCAATAGAAACCTGTCAAACGAGGAGATTGACATGTATCTAATACAATTGAATGAGACAATAAAACGAACAATGGACAATACCATACCACGGTATAACCCCACAAACAACGAAAACTTGTACCGCAACGCGACAATCGACGCACTCCACCAACAGAAAAGTAGACTTCTGTCAAGATTAAAAACCTTGTACAGGCGGTTTACTGACAGACGAAGTGGAGAAATTAGGACACTGAAGTCGCTCATTAAAAACGTTCAAACTCTGATTAATCAGAACTACAATATTTCTGTTAACCTGCATTGGAACAATAAGATTCGGGCTGTAAAATCCAACAACCCGAGTATGTTCCCGCAAATAAATAAATTCTTCCGAAGCGACAAGCAAAGCGAACTTTCGTGTCTTAAGTTTTCCAGAACGACGGATAATGAACAATTACTGACAACAGCAGGTATTGATCCAGTAAACGCAGTTCTTTTTTTTGTGGTCGAAGATCCGCAGGAAAAAGTTGAGGCCAACATTCGCCAACATAACATTACATCAAAAAGTATGCTTAAAGACTTAATAGTGCAGGGATGGGGAAAATAGCATCCGACGATACAAGAAAACTAAAAAAAAAGGATTCGATGCCTTACGTCTTACTGAGGTTCTAAAGAGAAAGGGTTATCCTACTAGTTATTAATACATCGTGGGTTTCTGTGCTAAAAATATTATGTACGCAGACTTTTGCGGGTGCAATTTTTCGACGTGTTTTGGAAGAAAAAAATTAAAATTATTGTTTTTTTTCTGTAAAAATATTATCTGCAGAGAGAAATATCTAAGAAATCAAATAAAACAAAGTTTTGCTATCTATGTTCTGTATTCAGGAAGGCCGAGCTTGGTGTAAAAGCCAAGTTAGCGGTTTTTAACGCAGTTTTTGTCCCAACTCTCACCTATGCTCATGAAATTTGGGTAATGACCGAAAGAATAAAATCGCGAATACAAGCTGCCGAGATGAGCTGTTGTGGGAATTACTCGCCGGGATAGGGTGAGAAACACAATAGTGCGTGAGGAACTCATTGTTGGGCAGCTGCTTCTTCGAACTGAAAGGGCTGTACTTCGTTGGTTTGGTCACGTGGCACGAATGTCTCCATCATCTTCTTCCGAGGCGTGCCTTGAATGCGATTCCATCAGGTAGGCGACCGCTTGGCAGACCTAGGACTAAGTCCAAACACTCGCCTGGTTGCGCTTGGGCATAGCTCCTGATGAGTTAGAGTCGATGGCGGAGGATAGAGTGACCTGGAGATCATGCTTTGCCCCGCGATCCTTTAGTGGAACATGCGGGTCACTGAAAATGAGATGAGATGAGATGTTCTATATTAGCTGAGATACAACCGTTTGAAATTGATGTTTCGTATTTTTGTGCGTTGTACGCAGACTTACATATATCGCCGAATGTATATAAAGAGCAGGTCGTGGACACTTCACATAGTGTAGTCTCCACAATAGAGAGATAACAAGAGTATACATTAGGCGAGTTCTTCAACATTAAGAAAGCGATTAACAATCTTACTAACGGTGCAATTCAACCCATCCTTCACGGAACAGGAATCAATGAGATTCTGTTCGAATGGATCGGATTTATGCTACGAACACGTCAGATCAATTCTGCCCTATGTGACGCGTGTCACAGGAAGAAAGTGGACAGGGGAACGCCGCAAGGCATGGTCCTCTCACCACTTTATTAGGTCCTGGTAGTGTGATAGTGGACGAAATCAGTAAATGTTGGAGAGGAATGAATTTACTGTCGCCGCATATGCAGACGTTGTAGCTATCCTGGTATCTGGGAAGTTCCTATGAACGCTAAACGAGCGCCTCAGTCATGGACTAAGGTTGGTCAACAACTGGACTTGCACTCGAGGCTTCAAAGTCAACCCAGAGAAAACAGAACTGCTGCTCTTCTCGAGAAAGGGCAGAATTCCGGAGTTCACATGCCCGTATGTCAACAGGGTGGAACTTAAGCTCTCAAGACAGCTGAACTGGAAAGAGAATATCGAGGAGAAGAGAACACGCATTAAGAAGGCGTGTGTACCATTCATGCAAGTAAACTTTCGACAACACCTTGGGTCTTAAGCCACGTGTGGTATACTGATAACACACAGTGGTAATGAGACCCATCTTAACTAATGGATCAAAAGTCTGGTGGCAAGCACTGGAGAAGAAATATCTTCTTTCAAACTCGACGAAGGTTCATAGGTCGACCTGCAGAGCAGTCACGCCCTCGGGGTACTACTGTATTTGACCCCCTTTGACATCTTCTGCAGTAGCACAGCGGCTTCAACCGCAATGACTCAGACTACACACAGAGGTAGATAACGTCGAACTACCTGCCACCAACCCTGACCACCACGAGGAAGTTATCTACCCGAATTCCGAACAGTAGAGGTTGGGAAGAACTATCAGAGATCTCCCTATATATTGATGGCTCGAAAAATATTGCAGGGCAGAACCGGGGTCTACTGCGAGCTCTGTGAAAAATCCCTGAACCAAATCAATAAATGTAGCGTTATCCAAGCTGAGATGGGAGCAATAAGTGAGGCTGCACTTACACTAAATTAACTTAATTTAATGGGAAAAACGATAACTGTATATTCCGACAGCCAAACAGTCAAAATCTTATTGATTTTCGCGACTACTTCTCTCTTCCCTCTTACATGATATGTATCACTTTCTATTTTTTTTCTCATTTTAATGAACTTTAGTGGCTTTTCCTTCTAAATTTTAAAAATTATGTAGTATTATTGTAGACAATTGTATTTATAATGTAGTAAGGTACATTTACCATATCTCTGAATAACAAACATTTAAAATTGTATTATACACTTTATGCCACAATAAATGATATGATATGATATAAAATAAAGTCGAAAATATTTAAGCTATGTAGACAAACTGTTAACGAAATCTCCAGGGCAAACACGGTGGCACTCTGTTGGGTATCGGTACACAGGAGTTCAATGAAACGTGAAGGCTTACTTACTGGCAAAGGAAGGATAAAAACTGGATAAATCTCTAGCTCTACCCTATGTCAGCATTAAGTTTTCTAAAGGAAGAAGTAAAGGAAAAAGCCATAAAGAAGCCAAAAGCGATGGCTGAAAGTGCACATTGGGTCAACGACAAAAACCCAGTGGCTAGTGCAGTGTTATTCGACTTTTTTACTTTACGTTCTTTACGTAGTTTTTAAAGGTTTTCTACATTTGTTTTTTATATATTGAATTTTTAAAATGCATATGTAAAAACGTAAAAAAGTTAAAAAAGTCAAAACAGTCCAAGTTGGGAAACTACAAAATAGAAGATAAGAATTGTATCTGATAAATCAGTGCGGTATCCAAAAAACTATTGGGTATTTATTTTCTTCCATCCATCTATTAATATCACCGAATCTTGTTGAGTTGGTAAATAAAATTCTTTGACACATTTGTTGTACATTTCATTCAGCAGTTGGTCGGACAAAGTTTTCCGTTTGGGAGCTGGGATGGCCTCAAAGATTTTATCATTTTTGAAATGTGGTGATTCAATGTTGTGGATCGGAATATTACATCCGAAGAAAAAGGAAGTAATAGCTAAATCTATTGCGTCATTTTCTCTTGATTTTAATCAGCCAACAAAGGCATTGAAATTTCCCATTTTCCTTGGCTTTGAAACATTTTTTGGAGTAGGTTTAGAGGTTTTGTAAAAGACAAAGATGATCCTGATGACATGAGAAGCGAAGATGACGATATTGAAGTTGTAGTTTCATTGATACCTTCAGTGCTTCCTCCGATTGACATCAAAATTTTGGTATGAATAACCCTATAAAAAAACATTAACAATCAGAGCTTTGAATGTTACTCTACTCAATCAAAGTACATAATAATAATAATGGCGGCGCTACAGTCCGAGGTGGACCTGGGCCTAGCTTCTCAGCAAACACTCGTGTTGTGCGTGCTATTGTTCTCTCACGAGTGAAGGGGACCTACAGTTTAATGCCGACTCCGAACGGCGAAATTGAGAAGCTTTTTTCTAGACAGTTATACTCCTTGAGCATTGTCAGTGACTTGAAAGAGGTGGAGCCGTGAAATAAATGTTTGGTGTTTTTTTTCTGGAATCGAACCGAGAACATCGAGCGTAGGAGTCAACGCACATAGCCACTACGCCACGGCGCCCACAAAGTACATACCAGTATTACCAGCGACTCTGCTGTGTTTCGCAATATTTTTCCACATATTGCAATAAGCTGCATATTTTATTCCCTCTCGGGCTAGAGAAAAGTTCTTTTCCTCAAAATTTACGGTTTTTGGTGTTCTAGTGAAACACATTTTATATTGTAAATTATTTTTCTAGTAATATTTTTATCACTTTTAATAATAATTTAACAGCCAACACGACACTGAACGAATAAATGCAAACATTTTTTTTTGTCGGAGGTTTTTTGAAACTCTACGCTCTAACACTCAAAACTGGCTCATTGTACTGCCAGGTAGAAACCTACTCCAGTGCCGTTAATTTTATCCCAACGGCAAATGTTGACTGGACCAGATTCGATTTGATCCACAAATTCGCGTGTAGCTTCGATTTTGTTTTGCCAGCGAATAGTGTTTGCTGTTGCAGCCAGGCGCCGTAATCAAACCCTGAAACCTATTTTGAAATATCGCACTATTAAACGAGTTTTCATTGTTGAGTTAAAATTCTGGTAGAATCGTAATTATGTCCCGAACATCAGAGCACCCATTGCGCACCACTGCATTGTTTGTTATACTACCCCACGCAGAAGTATCTGATTACTTACAACGTACAAATTACATGTCTAATGAATTTAATATTGCAGGACTAAAATAATTTTCCAATAATTTATTTATTTACTTTTCAGTGTCTCAACAAATTGGCGGACACAGAAAATAGGATCGATAAAATGTTTCGAATCGTTCGAGGCTTGGATGCTTCAATGAAACTCGCACAGACAAGATTAGATAATCGTAGTTACCGGCCACACGTTGAAAACTGCAGGGATCCAGCTCAAACCGGCTTAATTGACGAAGTCAACATAATTCAAAATGGAGCGTCGAGCGTGCTTGCTGCCTTATCTGAGGCGGAAAACATTAAAAACCACTTGATGCAATCTCGTGGAACTCTAGAAAGAGAGATTATGTTGAAACGCCGAACCCTTATGCTAGATAGAGAGAGGTGCATGTTATTGAGATCGCATTATCCATCTGCAACAGCTATGAGTGGTTCCGTTGATATGTGAGAGTCATTAAATTTCGTTCTGTTCCATGAACACAGATATGTACATATGTATTATTTCTGTGTTCGCACCGAACTGAAATTAAAATTGTCAATCTGTAAGTAAAAAATAAACAAATTGATTAGTCGCCTAATTGTTTTTTTCTGCGAAAATTCATTCAATTGCTAACAAGATCAAAGTTAAACACGAAAATCTGCAAATAAGGTCAATCGTTTCATTACATATCTTTTAACAAAATTTTGATGCGTATTCCATTTATTTATTTTGTTGTAATACTGACCTGACATTAAGTAGTAAAGTTTTTGGTGGAAATAGTTAATTTCATCAAGGTTTCATCATCGGATTTCAATGAAAATAACAAAATGCATAATTTCCGAGTTGAAGTAAGTATTTATTTACACAAGTTCCATGATTCTGCTATTATCTAATAGAAGCAAGTGATAAACTGTATGTTATTCAGTTCACACCATTTTCAAAGCACATATTCAAAGCACACCAAACTTCAACATCATACTCAAGATGAAAATTCGTGCGCGATTATCATAAGTGAGACCAAGTTGGTTTCTCTCTAAGATATTTGACTATCATCTGGAAAGGATATCTTTCTTCAAAGAGTAATCAATTCCTGCTTTGTCATACATAAGTCATTAGGGCAAGAGGTGAATTATCAGTATTCATACGAGACAATATCGAACACATAGTAGGATTAAAGATAGAATCCTATGCAATACAATTAAGTAACGTCCGGTTAAAAGAAACATTACTCCCTTAACGTGTCGTCTATTTACTATTTACTGCCCTCCGCGCAGTATAATAAACCATTCCGAATATGACTATATATTTTATATGCTCGCTGAAAACTTTATCATTGGTGGAGACTTCAACGCTAAGCACACATTTTACCAAAAAGGCAGAATACTTTACAATGCCGGTTTGGGACTCAACTGAGATTTTTATTCGAAGGGAAATCCAACCTACTGGCCCACAGATTCTAGAAAAATACCTGACTTCGTAGACTTTTTTGCTAGGAAGGGATTTCTCAAAACTACCTATTTGAAATTGTAAGAAAGCTTTGATCTTAGTTCAGATCATTCTCCAATTGTATTGACTATGAACGATACGCTCTTAAAAATACCACTTATGTTAGCAAATCATCGTACAAACTGACATACATTCAGGAATTACTTCCAAGATCATATCGAACACAGAGTATTGCTGAGAACCCCCTATGACCTGGTAAATGAAGACGACAATTTCATAAACACTATACAGTGTGTTGCATGGAGTAGCACACCACTCGCAAGAAAAACGATGATTAAACACACACAAGAGAAAAAAGAAAAGCTTGAAGGAAATGGCTAACCCGCCCGCCACGCGATAAAGCTCGTCTCAATCAAAAATGCAATCGGCTGAAGTCGAAAATCAAAGCAATCAAAAATATCTTACTAGCGTATATGCAAAAAAAGAAAGCAGCTATTCCGTCTGGAAGGCCGTGAAGGGCTTAAAAAAACCTGTAGCACATAATGCACATAATACCTGGCGACCTCTGGATTAGCTGGCCTTACGTACGTATACGGAGCCCTGCGCAGGTGGACGATATTCGTGAGAGTCACATGCAAAACTTTACAAATAAAAACAATAAAAATTCAAGTAATCTACCAAGAGAGGAAGAAGGTCAGAGAACCGGTGAGGGAACACGACAGAAAACCTACCCCGCCCCTCCCAAACCCCAGCCGAAGTCCAGCTCAGACTCCTCTAAACTCCTGCCAGACACACACACAGACTGCACGAGCAAACAATCACGTGCTAGAACAAGGCAAACTGGGACCTCTACGTACCCCATTCGGAAGGTCGCTTCTGCTAAAAGGCCTAAGGCTGGTAACCTGTTTACTTATACAGATTCTGGTAGGACCTTAAGAAAGCCGGTAAGGTCTAACCATCTGCCCTCTACAGATGTAAATACCAGAAACTTCAAGGAGAGGCGCGCAGCTACCCGTATCGTGGATAAACTAGCGCCCTTCCTGGAAGATAGCTTGAATTCAAAGCAATTAAATTATTCTTTCATATATTTACTTATTTATTTATTTATTCATTTATTTATTCATATATTCATTCATTTATTTATTGATTTATTTTGTCCTCTGTGAATTATGTGTCATAGTTGTTAAACTTTTGAAATCAAGTTGTAAATACGCCTCTCTTTTCCGTCTGAGGTCTTTACTGAATGTTTTTTTTTTCCTTCAAATTACATATGTGAAATATTATTTAAAAACTTTTATAAATATTTTAGTAGTAAGGTTATAACACCGAATCTCTGTAAACAAGTAATGTAATGTACAACCATTGTAAAATTGCTGCCACAATAAATAAATATATACAAAATAAATAAATACAAAACACAAATACTATAGCTTCGACAGGGTCCATCTTAAAATATACAAAAAGGACACGTTGAGGATATCTGCCCCTAAGGCAGATAACCACCCGGTCGCACAAGAAGAACCTGACACATTATTTGCCCCTATAACGGAATTATCCTCCAAAAACTTAACAACTTGTTCCACAGAGACAAGTAGTACTGCCATCAAAGAAAAACCATCGGACACATCAGCGGACGTCCTCACGACAACGCTCGCAACTCTGGGCATTAACGACTCTCTATCGTCGGTCGAGGCTGACAACACAATGGTGGGGGTTTCTGGTATGAGTCGCAATACTGCGGGTGATACAGATTAACCTCCACCACACAAAGGCGGCTTCTACCAACCTCATCATTCGTCTGGCCAAGCACGGGGAGGACCTGGTGCTGATCCACGACCTCTGGCCCGTTGGAGGTCTGGACTCAGGACCCCGGGCTACAAGATACTCTACATCAAAAATGCGGGTGAACCAAGAACTTGAATTTTGGTTAAAAGCTCTATTAACACCTTCCTTATTTTCAACCTTCGCGAGAACAAACACCACGATAGTTAGCTTGGAGCTGAATCAGCTTACGTGTTGGATAACATCAGCCGACCTTGCTTACGTCAAGCCAATTCCAACTTCGGCACTTATAAGGACAGTCGCTACGGCAGAATTCTGCAATGCAAAATCCTTTCCCCCTAATTGGTTGTGACTCATCACCAATTATGGAAGCTCCGATAACAATGAAAGAGGTGAGTCACTTTCTGATTTTATTCTTAGTAAGAATCTAGTCATCTGTAATACAGGATACATTCGGGATTTCGAAGCGTTAATACGCGAACCATGCAGGCACAAGCGTCATTTAACGAACACCTACACTCACCTCCCCGTGATGAAATCCGATGAAGATGGGGTAACCAACCCCCGTGGGACGTCTGGGCGGCTGCAAACGAGAGAGGGGGGAGTGTGAGTCTACCAGCGCTTATCACTCTTTTTAGGATGGCGACGGAGGAGCTGGTCAACTGATTGGCCAACGGCGGCATCCACAACTCCAGTCAGCAGGATCTACCTGGTTTCCATGGTAAGGTCGGGACTCTGGAATAGAGATGGCGGCGGATGAGCCCTTCTTTTAGGGCCAACGGCGGCGCTCACAGCCTGCAAGAGGTTACCGAAACCGGATCCCTCCGGACCTCTTTGTCCGGCGGCTAAAAAAGTAGACCTGTCCACCCAGTTGGAGGTTGTGCGTGGGGTTAAGTTCCTCACCACGTAAACAATCTACGAGTTCAGAAAACACAAACTGCCTCGGATATGGACGGATTTACTGTTAACGACCCCAGCAAACGGAATAAGGACAATAACTTTCGGTTCTACACGTGGAATGTAAGGTCCCTGAACAGACCACGTGTAGCCGATGAACTCGCGGAGGCCCCAGACTGCTATAAAGCAGACGTTACCGCAATCCAGGAAGTGCGATGGGATGGGCCGGGCAAAAAGAGGATGAAAAACTGCGATATCTACTACGGCGACTGTTACAGAGAGCGAAGGCAGCGATTATTTGGATGTGGATTTGTTGTTCGAGGCAGACTTAGGCAAAAAGTCTTAAGCTTTAAGTACATAAGCGAGCCATAACATCCATAAAGGGACCTGGCGGTCCCCTGATCATTCAACCGTCGACCAGATTGATCACGTTGCGATCGACGTCAGACACTCCTCCAGTATTCTTGATGTCCGAACGTTCCGAGGCGCCAACATCGACTCGGACCATTTCCTTGTTGTAGCCAAGGTAAGGACACGGATATCGACAGAACAACGGAGTCAAGGAAGACAACCACGGTTTGACGTCGGAAAGCTACAATCGCAACAGACTGCCAGGAACCTTGCCGATCGAGTCTCCCTGAAACTCTCCGAAAGTTCGACGTCGTCTGCACTAACAATAGACGAAGAAAGCAAACGTTGTCGAAAAGCTATCAGAGAAGCCGCTACTGATGTGCTGGGTCTTAAAACACCACATAGGAAAAGCCCCTGGTTTGACAACGAATGCATGCTGGCACATGCAGCAAAGCAAGAAGCCTACCGGGCAACGCTGCATCGAACCACGAGAATTGTTCGTGAGCTCTACGAACAGAAACGAAGGGAAGAAAACTGGCTTCTCTGGAAGAAAAAGAAAGAGCACGAGAAACGCGCGATCGAGGAGATGGAGAGGTGTTATGGCAGGAATGTTGCCCGAAAGTTTTACAAAAGGGTAAAACTTTTATCGAATGGATATAGAGTTTGGACAGAAGCTTGTCGGGACGAAAATGGCTAATAGTAGATTCGCAGTCGATACTGAGAATACTGTTGAACGGCGATGAGGACACAGATACCGCTGTCAGGCAGAATGTTCCACTCAACACAACGGACGATGATAGAAGAGAATACCGACGATCGTGCAAACCTCACTGGCCAACACAAGAGGCACGATCTTCTAAAAGTCCGTTCAACTGCTAGCTTACGCTGATGACATTGACGTGATTGGGCGAACACAGCGAGCCGTCAGTGATGCGTTTGCTGGCATTGAAACGGAAGCGGCTAAAATGGGTCTGGCGGTAAACGAGGACAAAACAAAGTATATGCTGTCATCGAGAAAGGACGCACAACATCGACGAGTTGGCCAGAACGTCACCATAGGCAGCTATAACTTTGAGGTAGTGAAGGACTTGGTCTACCTCGGCTCCGTGGTAAACAGTACAAACAACATCAGTACCGAGATCAAACGCAGAATAACTCTTGCCAACCGCTGTTTTTTTGGGCTCAAAAGGCAATTGAGTAGTAGAACCCTCTCTCGGAAGACCAAGCTGATTTTATATAAGACCTTGATCATCGCAGTCCTGCTGTACAGCGCAGAGGCATGGACAATATCCCAAGCGGATGAACTGTCTCTTGGTCTTTTCGAGAGAAAAGTTCTGCCCGCGATCTTTGGTTGCGTTGCGTTGATGGCTTTTGCAGAAGATTCAACCACGAACTGTATGGGCTGTACAGCAACATGAGTCTAGCCAGGCGTCTACGGATCCAACGCCTAAGATGGCTAGGCCATGTAGAGCGTATGGACAACTTAGCTCCGGCCTGAAGAGTCTTCGACTCTGAGCCTGTGGGACAACGCAACTGAGGACGTCCAAGTACAAAGTGGCGCACACATGTCGATGGGGACCTTGCCCGGCTTGGTGTGCGAAACTGGAGACAGCTGGCGAAACATCGTGCTGGAGAGGCATGTCCAGTGAGGCCCAGGTCCACCTCAAGGTCCGGAATCAAGACTCAAGACCGAAGGTATAGAGGAAGAAATTGAAAGGAGGTACCTGTGCACATTGGTCTTAAGTCCCTGCGAATTGTAGTGAGTTTGAAATATTGGGCTGGGAAGAGCATTCCATATTCGTGTAGTGCGGCTAAAAAACGACTCTCTAAACTTAACTATACGTCCGAAAGCAGGCTTGAGGGTGAACTGATGAGCATTCCTGGCGAGACGAGTATTGCGGGTGAATTCATGGAAGGGAGGAATGCAATTGGCTAACTCACTTGAGTTTGTTAAAATAGCGATAAAACAATGACAAGGACGAGACATTACGGCGATGTTCAAGCGAGTCTATCGACTTCGCGATATTACTATCTCCTATAAGTTTTATCGCTCGCTGTTGTATTCCATCTAGCAGGTGCAGAGAGGTCTTGGGAGCACCAGACCAGATATGAGCGTTATACTCAAGTTTGGGGCGGATGTAGACCTTGTAAATTGAAGCCAAATCAGAGGGGGTGAAGAATTTCTTGCATCGCTTTAGGAAACCTAGACATTTCGCAGCATTTTTGGCGACTTCGAATATGTGAACATTCCAACGAAGTGTTGAGTTAATACACATACCAAGGATGGAAGTTTCTCGGTTTCTTCGATGCAAGTGCCATTGAGGGATAATTGCTGATTATTTTGGGATCGCTTAAGTGACAGCAGACAGCATTGAGTTTTGGAAGCATTAAATTCCACACTATTGTTTTTACCCAAATTAAATATGCTGTCAAGGTCGGAATTTAATGTGCGTAACATACGCTACCGCTCCAATTCTACTGCCGAAGGATAGCGACGTGAGTTTTGGAACGAATATGAAAAGCTGAGAGTACTGTCATCAGCGAAGGAATGGATTGGATTAGAAGTAGCAGAAAGGAGATCATTTATAAAAATGAGGAAGAGTGTCGTAGACAAAACGAAGCCTTGGGGAACACCAGCATTAATTTGGTGAATATCAGTCTTGAACCCATCCAAAACAACTTGAATTGAACGGTTCGAAAGGTAATTTCTAATCCATAGAAGAAGAGACTCATCGATGCCATAAGCACGCATTTTCGACAAGAGAGCTTGATGCCAAACTCAGTCAAATGCTTTTGAAATATCAAGAGCAACGATCTTGCTTTCTCCTGCATTGTGCAAGGATTGGTTCCACTTTTCGGTGAGATATGCCATCAAATCACCAGTGGTCCTGTTGCTGCGGAAACTGTATTGCCGGTCATTAAGAAGCTTCCGCGAATCAAGATATTTCATAAGCTGACGGTTTATCAGCGTTTCCATGACCTTGGAAAGAAGGGACGTTAGTGCTATGGGTCGATAGGAGGAGGGTGACGAAGATTTGCCCTTTTTAAGGACGGGCTGGGCAAATGCTGTTTTCCATCCACTCGGAAGGTGACCAGAAGAGTTGGACAGATGAAAAAGCTTACGCAGAGGTTTTGCCAGCACAGAAGAACACCTCTTCAGAAGTATCGGGGGGATACCATCCGGGCCAGCGGATTTATGCACGTTGAGATCTTTAAGTACTCTTGTAACTGTATGAGTGCGGAAATGGATTTGGCCCATGGTACAATCGACGCTCTCAAGTACAGGCGGAGACAAAGTCGAATCTGGCAGCGTTGAGCTGGCCGCGAAATGCGCAGCAAGCAGATTGGCGTTGTCTAAAGAGCTGGCAGCTGGAATGTCATTGCAAATGAGCGTGGGAATTGAAGATGAGGCTGAATTCCTTATATTTTTAACAAATGACCAAAAGTTTTAGCTACCCTTTTGACATTGTAGCACTTTTTGCCTTAACTTTTGGTCATATGCGAATTTCACACGTCTTATTAGTGAATTGCAGTCATTTCTGCCCCGTTTAAACTTTTTCCGATTTTCCTCAGTAGGGATGCATTTGTAAGTCCGGAAACTCAAACTCCCTCACCCTGATAGCCTCTTTGCAACTCGAGTCATACCACGCATTTGCTTTGGGTTTGATACTCTTCACTCTGTGAGGAATGAAGGATCTCATACCCAGCAGAATGATGTTCGTGATCGAATCAGCAGCGGTATCCACGTCACTATCGAGAAAACATAGTGACCAGTTCAAATTCCTAAAAAAGTCGTTAAGGCCGCTCCAATCGGCTTTCTCGTATAGCCATACGATTCTTTTAGGAATTTGTTCTCTAACTGTGTGGAGTGAATACGAGAATTTAGCTGATACGACACAGTGGTCAGACGAGCCTAGAGGCGACAATATGTCAATGGAATATTTATCAGGATATGAGGTGGGAAACAGGTCCAGGGTGTTGGCGGAATGATCTGCAATGTCAGGTATTCGTGTAGGCTCATTCACAAGCTGGGTCAGATTATTTACCTCAGCAAAGATCTCAACATACCGTCCTTCGGGTTTTGTGTGTGTGTACATTGAAATCGCCCGCAATGGCAATTTCAGTGTGAGGATACAGGGATACAATTCTTGTGATGGAATCGGATAGCATATCAAACTCATTGAAATTTGAATTGCTATCCAGGTTTGGACTTCTATAAATGAAACAGTAGTGGAATTAATGCTTGCGGACATGGACTTTTAACCACAGAAAATTAAATTCCGCATTGGAACAGAGACCCTATTGTGGTTGAACTTGGTAAGCTGCATCACTACGTATGTACAGAACGAGACCGCGGTGAGAGAAGAAAAGGGGCACCAAGTTATATCCAGGCAGGTTCAAATCCGATAAATCGGTATTCTCACCTACCTGTGTTTCACTCAGTGCCAAGACAGCTGGTTTATACTGAGAAAGGTGGGCGTACACAGCAAAGAGATTCGCTCTTAGGCCACGAACGTTGCTCACGTTAACCCTAAAATTTCCCATTACAACAAAAAAAAAGACAGGCACCAAAAGAGCCAACTCCGACGTTGCATCAGATGGTAAAGCAGAATTGAGAAGTGCAAATTTATTTAGCTTCCCAACGTCAAATCGATGTAGGTGTTATGCCCATACACCGATTATAGTTGGTCCACCAACAATTTGTACCTCCGATTCCGCTACGTCAGAAGCTACGCACTCGCAGTCATTGCACTCACCCGCCTGATAAATAAATCAAACGGGAGTTGCGACCGAGAATGCGTAGCCGTGGCTTGTGGAGGAAAGGGACAAGAGGGAGTGGACCGGGCGCCCTCGATCCGGATCACTTCACTGCACTGAATTTTTTTTTTTTTTTGTTAATTATTTATTTGATATATTTTTTTTTGTACCACTTCACACTCGCGCGTTGAGGTGTCTGACGGTCCGCGGAATATTTTCTTTCACCAATGTCCTTAATAAGGCAATGGATACTGCCTATCTTCTCAAAATCCGCAAGACTAACTCTAAGCCACACTGGTGGAATAGCGAACTTGAACAACTTCGTAAGGTTAGCAGGCGCAAGTTCAACAAAGCTACATAAAGCCTCCAGAGACGAGCTCCATTGGGACTCCTATAAGGAATCCCTCAGAATATTCAAATCTAAAATGAAAACGGTGAAAATGAAATCCAGGAAGCTGTTTTGAGACTTCGAGGCTCAGGAAAATCCTCTCCACATGTCCTGCTATACCAAGCTACTATTTGAAGCAATGGTACCTCCAGTAAAGAATCTCTTGAGATTCTACCCTTTCCTTAAGCGTAGAATAGCTTCAAGCCATATAAATCCCCCGGTCACGATGGTATTATACCAGCGGAACTGCAATTGAATTTAGACCTGACTCTCCCGTGGTTGGAAATCATACTTAAGGGATACCAGCGCCTGTGCCACATCCGTCATGTTAATCCCATGGACTTAAGACCTATCAGCTTATCTTCTTTCCTGCTTAAAATAGTGGACAGACTCATAGATATTCATCTTCGCTGCGATATAGACCCATCTAGATTGTCAACCTTCCAACATGCATACACTAAAGGCAAATCGGAAGATACTGCCCTACATTCGCTTGTGTGCTCCATCGAGAAATCCCTTCACTATAAAGAATACACTATGGTAGCATTTCTGGACATCGAGGGTGCTTTCTGATGAAGCTTGGCGTAGACAAGGGACGAGGTAGACTGATTTACCAACTGCTTGTCGGCAGAGTAATCATATCGAAGCTGGGATCCACCACCGCCACCAGACTTGCCAGCAGAGGAACACCACAAAGTGGAGTTTTATCTCCCCTACTATGGAACCCCCTACCATTGACGACACCAGTTTCAGATTCTCAGACTTATCCTAGAAAAGAGACTTAACTGGAAGCTTACTATAATGGGCGCCGTGGTGTAGTGGGTAGGTGCGTCGACTCCTACGTTCGATGTGACCTTTTTCGAGTCACTGACAATGCTCAAAGAGTATATGTGTCTAGAAAAAGCTTCTCAATCTCGCCGTTCGGAGTCGGCATTAAACTGTAAGTCTCCTTCACTCATGAGAGAACAATAGCATGCACAACACGAATGGTTGCTGAGAAGCTAGGCACAGGTACATCTTGGACTGTAGCGCCACCATTATTATTATCATATTATATTAATATAATGGAGCGTGCCCGCAAGGCGACGCTTGCTGTCTACGTATCTAAAAGAGCCATGGGCAAGAAATAGGGTCTCCAATTTCATATGATCCATTGGATCTACATAGCCGTCGTAAGACTGATTCTGTTGTATGGAGTGCACGTCTGGTGCCCCAGGGGAGAGGGAGGGCATTCCAAAGCCCTCACTAGATCCAGAGGCTCGGGATGAGGATGTTGATTGTATCAACTTCTCTGATCTCGAACTTACGAGTACCCCGCCTAACAGGCAAGACTCTCTTTTTGAGATCAATCTTGGCGACGATTTAAACACCACCTTGATGGAAGGACTACCCGATGGCGCTGCTTCGGATAGTCCAAATTATTCTCTACCACTCCACTTCGACTTCGGCCGCTCTACTTCTCCGTCTTAACACCTACGGAGAAGATATTGTCCTAGACCAAGAACCCTGGGTCGTCAATGACCAAGTGTGTGGACTTAGGACTCCCAACTACAATCTCTTCTTCATGAAAAATAGAGATATGCCCAGAACCTGCATTTTTATGAAGAGCTCACTAAATGGCTTTCTTCTTTCCAATTACAGCGATCTGGATTCAGTCGCCGTTTGCGTAGAATTAGGCACAGAAAAATGTTGGGTAATATCGGCGTACATGGCACATGACCATGTTGAACCTCCCTCCTCTACTGCAATCAAGAGGACGATCGCTGATGCGGAGAGAGCTAAAACCGCGTTCATTCTGGGATGGGATGCAAACGCGCATCACACAATCTGGGGGAGCACGAAAATCAACCCACCTTTATCACAAAAAATAGACAGGATGTGCTCGACATCACCCTGGTTTCTGACTCTTTAGCCGACAGCATCAAAAACTGGAAGGTCTCTCCTTCTCTGATCATCGCTATATCGCCTTCGATATAGTGAGATCGCCTCGTACACAAATATCTTTCAGAAATCACCGAAAGACCAACTGGGATAAATACAGAGAAACTATCGGCAATCTTAACTGATATATCTATCTCCATCCCTAATTGTCCTGCTGAACTCGACACTTCTGTGGAGAGGCTCACAAAAATCCTTAACCACGCACTGTCTTTTTTCTGTCCCCAGCAAGCCTAAGGGCAAGTCGAAGCCACCATGGTGGAATCGGGAACTTGACAAGTTACGCAAGGAAGCAGGAGATCATTCAACAAAGCGAAGCGCACCCGAGATGCTGATGATTGGGAAACTTATAAAAGTTCTCTCAACACCTTCAAAATTGCACTAAGAAGAGCCAAGCGTGTGTCTTGGAGACTCTTCTGCGGCAAAACTAAAGAAGTTTTTGAAGCCTCCAGGCTGAGGAGAGTACTAGTATCGCTCCCGAAAGCACCCAGCTTTCTCCAAAAATCGAATGATACCTGGACATCTTCCAGTCTAGACACTCTACACCTTCTTGTGGACACCCACTTCCCGGGAAGTTTAGCTGCTAGATCAATCTGTCCTGGCAGTACACCATCCAGGTCCTCCTGTAGCCCTCTTAAAATAGGCAATGCTTCTGTCATGTGGGCACTAAATAATTTTAAATCATATAAATCAGCCGGTCCTGATTGCATTATACCTGCAGAACTCCAATCAGTTACAGACCTTATTCTCCCCTGGCTGACAAGTATCTTCCAAGCTTGTTTAGATTTAGGATATGTCCCCAGGTCTTGGAAGGAGGTCACAGTAATCTTCATTCCCAAGGCCGGCAAATCCTCACACAGCAAACCTAACGACCCTAGACCTATCAGCATCTCTTCTTTTCTCCTAAAGACACTCGAGAAGCTGATTGATCACCACATCAGAAGCAGTATTGCGTCTAGCAGACTCTCGCATGCTCAACATGCGTAAAATAAAGGTAAAAATCACTAAAATACAAGGAATTTACCCTGGTAGCTTTCCTTGACATTGAAGGACCCTTTAACAATATCACGCCCGACGCAATTACCTTAGCGCTTAACAATCTCGGTATTGAAAATTCCGTTGTGGCTTTTATTCACCAGCTACTTATTAGGTGGCTGGATGTTGTAGGAATCGGGTAGGCACTGATTGGCGTCAACCTGGCGATGCCCAGTGTTGTAACTTTTCCTATACATCAATTGTGCTTATTTTACCTCCAAGTGGTAGCCATCGGGTACTGGTTGTAGTTCACCCGAACTTAACTTGCTAAACTTATAAGTGCGACCTCTTGTCCTAGGGGTAACAAAAAAGGAACTGGTCCTCCAGGTTGGGGGTTGTGCCGTCGGGGTACCTGCCCGACCACACCAAAAAAAAATCAACTTACGAAGCAGCAACAACAACAACGAAGCAGCAACTGCATACGAAATAAGGACAACGATCATCGAATTTGTACGTGGAATGTAAGGTCCCTTTATAGACCACGTGCAGCTGAACAATTAGCGGAAGCCCTAGACTGCTACAAAGCAGATATCACCGCCATCCAAGATGTGCGATGGGATGGGCCGGGGTAAAAAAGGGGATGAAAAACTGTGATATTTACTACGGTGATTGCTACAGACAACAAAAGCAGCGCTTGTTTAGATGTGGATTCGTCGTTAGAGGCAGACTTAGGCAAGAAGTCTTATCGTTCAGGTGTGTGAACGAACGCCTTACGACAATTCGCATCAAGGTTAAATTCGTTAATATAAGCCTAATATGTGCACATGCCCCCACAGAGGACAAAGATGACGACACCAAAGACAGTTTCTATGAGCTCTTGGACAAGACATACGAGCAGTGCCCTAGCTATGATATTAAAATTGTCATAGGCGATTTTAATGCAAAGCTGGGAAAAGAGAATGTCTTTGGTAGTACGGTCGGGAAGCACAGCCTACACGACACCACCTCCGATAACGGATTTAGGTTGATTGACTTTGCTGCGGGGCGAAATGTTGTAGTAGCCAGTACACGGTTCCCACATCTCAATGCAGGGGGACAAAATGCCCTCCCTTACCTACTTCCCTTTTTACCCGTTCCCTCATACGAGTACTAACTCAACTGTTCAATTTCATTCCTCTTTTCATTTTAATTACACATATACATGTTAATAAAAATTGTGGAATTATGACTCAATTGATGTTTATTTATGTTATAATTTGGAGTTATGCCTCAAAAAAATTTTACTTTATGTCGCTTCCACAGAGCTAAAAATGCAATTTCAAAAACCTGTGCTAAATGTAAAAAAATCATAAAAAAATACTTTATTGTATGCTGTAATGTTTGTTTTCTTTTTCTTATTTCCCTAATATTGTGTATACATCTGTACTTACACTTAATACATTTTGTAACAATTAGTTTTGGGATGTAGGTTTGGGCTAGTATCCAGTGATCTACGCCCATTTTGTTTTAGCATTACTTGAAAATTAGTATAGTACAAATTCGACAAAATAAACTATTGGTTAACATTAACATTTATTTTTTCTTTTCTTTTTCATATCTCTGTCCAAAGGACACTTAGTACATTTTTTAACATTGAGTTTGTTTTGCTTTAGCTTTACAAGAAGTTAACATTCATCACATTTATTACAATTTCACGTTATCGAGTCTGTTGGTCGGATTATTTGTAGTCTTCTTCTTCCTGACATCTCTCGGACTGCTAAGGTGTCCACTTCGTCATTACGGTGCAGGAGTATTTTGTCTTTGTTATTTCTTCGTTAATGGTTAGTATTTTTAGGTCACGGTGGATGTTGGCATTGATTATGTACTATTCTGCGTTAACTATTGCTAGTAGTATTTTTGATCGGTGTCTTTGTATTATGTTTATGTTCGATTTCTTGGATGTTCGCCATAGCTGTAGTCCATATGTCCAGATGGGTTTAATTCTTGCTTTATATAAAAGCAGCTTGTTGCTGGTCGATAATTTTGATTTATTGTTGAGGAGCCAGTAGAATTGTTTGTATACCTATTTGTTTTTTATTTTTTTGTATATGATGTTTCCAGGTGCATTCCCAAGTATTTTGCTACTTTATCCGTTGGGATAATTTTGTTGTTAATCATTAATGACAACTGTGTATCTTGTCTTCTTGTTGTAGAGGTTACATGTACAGTTTTGTCCTGGTTGATTTTTATTCACCAGTCGCTAAACCATTTCGCTGTTTTGTCAAGTATATGTTGGAGTTGGAATATATGAAGCTTCTACTAGGTTTATGTGTGATTTTAGCAATATTGCGTCATCAGCAAAGGTCGCTTTCATGGTTGTTTCCTCTCTGGGGAAAGGGATGACAGTGAACTGTAAATAAAGTGTTGGCCCAAGGACACGGCCCTGAGGGACTCCTGCTTTTATCGGAAGTATTCTTGTTGTTTCGTTCTTATACTTTACGTAAAAGTTACGCTGAGTCAGATAGCTTTTAATTAAGAGGTAAAAGTCCGTAGGGAGCATATTTTTGACCTTACACAAAAGACCCTTATACCATACTTGGTCCAAGGCTTTAGCCACGTTAAGAAACACGCCCACGTAGTACTTTTTGTCGTCAAGGTCCGTTGGAATTTTGTTGATCACCCTGTGGACTTGCTGTACTGTTGAGTGCTGTCGTCAAATTCCGAACTGGTGGTCAGGTATTAATTTGCTTTCAATTAGAATAGGTTCCAGTCGGTCATGTTGTAATTTTTCAAATGCTTCTTTCAATACTACTACTGACAGGGAATACTACTTTCAAGACAGTAAAGGTAACTAACTAATTGGTTGATAAGATGGCTTCGTAGTGTCCTTACCAGGTTTAGCTTTGGCTACTATTTGGAATACGTTCCAGGTTTTGGGGAAGTATTTCAGTCTTATAATAGCATTATACAAATAATTGCTAAGGTATTATCATCGTCATTATGAAATACTTCTTCAAAATATTCTGCAAGTGTTTCTGCTTTGTCAAAGGTAGTCTTAGTTTCGGACGTGGGTGTCAGTGCTTTGAAATAATTTTAATTATATCATAGTTTTCAATGTTTTGAGTTATTTTGTTGCTTTGTTGAGTTTTATTTTGTCTTCAGGTGATCTTGTAGTCTGCCATTTTTTTTCGAAGTCTTCTTTTGTCTTTAATTTGTTTTATTACGTTAGGAGGTGTATTGTAGCCCTTGCGTTGAGGTTTCCTGTAGGGTGTCGATTTTATTGCGGCTGCGCTTATTGTGTCATTTAGTAGTATTATTGCTTTTTCTATGTCACTGTTTATTTTTAGTGGGATATTTATTTGTAGGTGTGATTCAGTGCGTTTTTTTTGTTATAGAGTTGGGGATTAGCTTGTGTTGTATTGACAGTGTGCAAATATTCAATTTGAACTGGTGAGTGGTCCGATGAGAGTTTGTATCGGGATCTTATTTTTAACTTTCCAAATAAGATATTTTTGACTATGTAGAAGTAAACTAAGTCAGGTTTTTTTTTGACATCCGTTGGCCAGTTAGTTGGTTCACCAGTGCTTATGTGTTTGCAGTTGTTTAGTTAAATGGCATTTAGTAAGTTTCGTCCTTTTTTGTCGTGAGTCTCGATCCCCAGTCTGTCTGCTTAGCATTTAGGTCACCGGCTGCTATAAATCTGCTTCCCATTGATTTTAATAAATGATCATACTGTGGACATGTGATCTTATGTTTTGGGGGACAGTATATTGCAGAGATTGAGAAGGGTCCCAATTCATCTTCTAGTTGAACTGTCGTGGCTTGTATAATTTAACGTCTTTTCACATCAGCAATACCTTCAGTCGCTCCAGTTAATTTCCCAACACAAGAAACTGCAAACGCATTTGTTTGACGAATGTAGACCAACACATTATGGGTCAGCGTGCATTGCACTGTCGCTTCGTCAATAATCGCTGCATCAACACCTGCCGTTCGTTACCTCCATCGCGTCGAGTAATGCAATTTGATAACTAGGTCAGAATAAGTTAGATGAGGTTAAGTTTTAATTGCAAACAGATTGTGAAGTTAGTCTTCAATAAAGATTGAATAAGAAAACACTTAATTGACGCCCAACGTGGGGCTCAGACTGTCGCGGATAATAAATTTAAGTAGTGTACTTAGTGAAGTATCAGTGTACCGCAATAATCTCAAGAGTAATACGAGAATAAATTTTCTGAGCCCTAGAACCCGCTTTCGCGAGTGTATAGACTGTGTGTGAGAACAAGGCCCCCCAGTTTTTGTTCCTGTTTAATGTAATGTAAGATTGCTAAATATTTTTTATTATAATAAGAATAAATATTGAAGAAACATTTCGATTTCATGATGAAAAAAAATATAAAAGAAAACAGATATAAAAAAAATATTCTAACGTTTAAGAAAACAAAGCAAGTGAAGTAAAGTAAAGTTCCCAGAAATTGTTTTAATTCATTTTTTTCTATAAAATAATGGATAAGCTAGTTCACCAAAAATAAACCTTTTGTATTACATTATTGCTGTACTAATTCAAAGCGTTAAATCGTCTATTATATATTGTTATTTTTATATAAGTGTCTATTATTTATGTTTACGAATATTTATGTTAATTTGCATTATTGTTATTCATATTGAAATTTAATATTTATTATTGAAGTCATTTTGTTTACCACTGTATTATAATAAGTCTACACTCTTTTGTAAGCGCTTATCGCATTATAACACTCGCTGTATAGCAGTTTCTAACAACTGAGAAGGCTTAAGCGTGCTACTCGTCCACTTGAATTTGGACCACGTAAGACACACCTATGTAAGATAACAAGAATATAATTCCATGAATCGTTCTTTGCGGTTATCTCGTCGTATTACTTCTGATTGTCTAATTGTTCGCCCCTTTCAGCAAAAGAAAGAACATTTTTCGTTCGTGTTGAAACATATTTTTTGGTCCATGTCGAGCCGGATTTGTATTTGGACTTGAATTTGATTGGTAAATTTACTCGCTGCAATAAAACATATGTATGTGTGATTTGTGATATCGTAGAAAGACTGTACAATCGCGTGCGCAGACTAACATTTCGCATTTTTGGGTTCGTGATATTTTGGTCAAATTATCTCGGGGTTTAACATGGCTGCAAATCTTTCAGTTTTGCAATCAATCCGTGGTCATGTTAAAGGTTCGCTCACTAAATTGGCCACATTCACAGAAAATATAGACCACACAATTTCTGTGACTGCTTTGGAATTGCGCGCAAAAAGAGCTGAAGAGTTGTGGGAAAGATTTCGTGCTTCTCAAGAGGAAATGTTTAATTTCGCTGAAGAGGAAGGTTATCTTGACCCAGAATCCGAATTTGAAGAATTCGAGTAAAAATATTTGTTGGTTAAGTCAGTGATTTTGTCGGCTATTCGAGAAAAAAACAAAAATGGAGTCCGAATACAATACTCCAAATATTCCTCAATTGCCTAATACGCAAAATCCTAACGTAATCTATCAACTTAACGATTGTCTGCCTAAGATTCATATAGAACCATTTTCAGGCATCTATCGTGAATGGCCTGCCTTCCACGATATGTATGTGAGTACCGTACATGATAAAAATAATTTATCTCCAACTCAAAAGTTTCATTTTTTGCGTTCCGTACTTCATGGAGAAGCGTTAAACTTGCTTTCGCACATTTATGTATCTGATTCAATCTACATACAGGCATGGGATAAGTTGCATAGAAGATACAACAGGCCACGTTATATTATAACAAGCTTATTGGATACTTTCGCGCAGCTGCCCTCCATCACCACTTCAAATGTTAAAACTCTTCGCAAAATTTCGGACGGAGCCGATGAAGTTCTTCGGGGTTTAGATTCATTCACTTGTTCACGGAGAGATCCATGGATGATTTACTTACTATTACGCAAAGTAGATCATGATACTCAACAAGCGTGGGCTGAGGATAGTGTAGACGTTGACTATCCAACAATCACTCAATTTTTAAAGTTTTTAGATCGTCGTTGTGAAGCCTTAGAACCGTGTAGACCAACGATACGCGAAGCTATAAAGACCAAACCATCGTCCTTCAAAAGCATGCATGTTTCATCAACAACTCAGTGTCCAAAATGCAGCTCGGTACATCCTTTAACAAATTGTGCGGAATTTCTCGGGTTGGATATTATTACTAAGCGCGATTTTGTTACATCAGCAAATCTCTGTTTTAATTGCTTACGCAGTGGCCACAACTCGAGTCGGTGCCAATCAAAATCTCGATGCAAAACTTGCAATTCAAGACATCATAGTCTAGTTCATCTCAGCTGTGGTAATGCAACACCAGATCGTTCGTCCTCCATACCGAATTCAACAGCTCCATCAACCTCGTCGTCAAATTTTTCGTCGTCCATGTTGAATTCATCTCTTCCGTCAACTTCGTCGTCAAATTCAAGACAATTAGTTTCCAACCATTCAATTAATGCCTGTGAGTTCCCCCCTCAAATTCTCTTGCCCACTGCAATCGCTGAAGTAAAAGATATATGCGGTAATAGTCAGCTGATTCGCGTTCTTATAGACTCAATCTCAAGTTTCCTTCATCACAGAAGCTTGTGTCCAAAGACTCGGATACAAACGAAACAATGCTCGTATATCTATCAACGGCATTGGGTCAAACTCAGCAGGCAGATCAAAGGGTCGTGTATCAATGATACTTTCATCTCAATATAGCACCGACAGTATTGCAGTAGATACTTTAATTCTACCGATCATTACTTCTGTATTACCCACTCTCTCATTTCAAATTGAGGACTGGGATCACATTTTAAAACTGGATTTAGCTGACCCTGTCTTTAATCGGTCAAACCCAATCGATGTTCTACTAGGAGCGGACAAAGTTTAAGAAATTTTGGAGGGTGATGTTATCAAAAGCACCAAGGTCCATCCTATAGCCCAAAAAATCATCTTCGGGTGGGTGCTAGCTGGTCAACTTTCATCAGGAAGCGAGAAATCTATTCATTCACACCACACTCTCGTCGACATCGATGCAACTTTGAAGGCCTTTTGGACCATCGAAGAAGTTGAGACAACTATAATCTCCAAGGAAGACAAAGCGATTGATGACCACTTTCTTCAGACCTTTCGACGCGATGATCAAGGTAAATATATAGTTCGTCTACCCTTTAAGGTCAAAAACCCGCAGTTCGCTAACACGTTTACGGGCGCACTTTCACGTTTGAGGTCGATGGAGACAAAATTTTTGAAAAATGACTCTCTTCGCGAATCGTATTGTAAGTTTACCAACGAATACTTATCACTAGGCCATATGCGCAAAATTCCTTCTAATGAAATTAAAAACAAAACGTATTCTACTTGTCTCATCATTCGGTATTCAAACCGGACAGTGTTACCACAAAACTTCGCGTCGTATTTGATGGCTCGTTTAAGGACAGTGAAGGAAACTCGCTAAATGACACGCTTATGATAGGTCCACCTATTCAGCGAAATCTCTTCTCGGTTATCCTTCGCTTTCGTCGACATAAGTACGTATTCACCGCGGATATCATTAAAATGTTCCGGCAAATCTGGGTGGCGGATGAAGACAAGGACTTCCAAAGAATCATTTGGAGAAAATCTGCAACAGAACCCTTGGAACATTATCGGTTGTGTACAGTGACATATGGCACATCGTGTGCCCCATATCTTTCAGTTCGCGTCTTAGAACAATTAGCCAGTGACTATCGTGAAGAATTTCCCGTCGCTTCCGAAATTCTCCTCAATGACTTTTACGTTGACGATGTTGTGTCAGGTGGAGATACACTCCCTGACGCCATCTTTAAAAAGAAAATATTGATCGAATTACTTTCGAAAGCCGAGTTAAATTTGAGCAAATGGCAAAGCAATTGTCCTGAACTACTAACACCAACAAATCAATTTGAAAGTGATAACCGATGCTTTGCCGATGAATCTGATCCGTGGGTTAAGGTTATTGGAACTCTACAGCAGATTATTTTTCTTTCCAACTAAATCTTGATGGTGAGAAAATGGCAACGAAACGTAATATCCTTAGAGACGTTGCAAAAATCTTTGATCCTCTCGGTTTTATTGCCCCCGCGGTAGTCCATTTAAAAATTTTACTGCAACAACTGTGGCTTCAAAAGGTCGGTTGGGACGATCCACTGGAGAACTCTATCGCGAAAGAGTGGGATAGAACTCGTGAAGAACTCGTGATATTAACAACTGTAAAGATCCCAAGATTCATAGGTACAATTAACGCGACATTTCAACTGCACGGTTTTTGTGACGCTTCTACATCCGCGTATGCTGCAGTAATTTATGCGCGTTATCCAACTAATAACGAACAGGTAAAAATAAACATTGTCGCTGCCAAAACTCGCGTTGCCCCAATCAAACAGCTCACAGTTCCGCGATTAGAACTTTGTGGAGCATTATTGCTGTCGCGTTTATTAGTTGTTGTCCAAAACTCTTTGGGCATTCAGTGTTCCAATATTTTCGCTTGGTGTGACTCACAGGTTGTTCTCTCGTGGTTGTCATCACCACCGCGACGATGGCAAACTTTCGTGGGAAATCGAACAGCTGAAATCTTGAACACCATACCGCGATCTCGATGGTTTCATGTGAAATCGGAACAAAATCCCGCTGACTGTGCTTCGCGCGGTATGTCACCGTCGAGTTTGTTACAACATTTAATTTGGTGGAATGGACCTCTTTGGCTAACCGAAGATGAAAGTAACTGGCCGGTGGTGCACGTGTGCCAGGAGCCTCCTGCATGTACCTTGGAGGAAAGGAAAAACTTCACTGCAGCAAAGATCAAGGTGGACCCAACCAGAGCGAAACTTTTGTGTGAATGATTTAGTAGTCATCAAGGACAACAATCTACCACCAGGCAAATGGCTTATGGGGCGCATCACAGTAGTTCATCCTGGAAGTGATGGCAAGGTTCGAGTTGTCACACTACGTACCACAAATGGCACACTACAACGACCCATACATAAACTGGCTCTCCTACCAGTCAGCTGAAACTCTGTTCCAGGGGCGGGGGAATGTTTACGAATATTTATGTTAATTTGCATTATTGTTATTCATATTGAAATTTAGTATTTATTATTGAAGTCATTTTGTTTACCACTGTATTATAATAAGTCTACACTCTTTTGTAAGCGCTTATCGCATTATAACACTCGCTGTATAACAGTTTCTAACAACTGAGAAGGCTTGAGCGTGCTACTCGTCTACTTGAATTTGGACCACGTAAGACACACCTATGTAAGATAACAAGAATATAATTCCATGAATCGTTCTTTGTGGTTATCTCGTCGTATTACTTCTGATTGTCTAATTGTTCGCCCCTTTCAGCAAAAGAAAGAACATTTTTCGTTCGTGTTGAAACAATTTATATAGTGTTAGTTAAATGTTTGCCCAATTGAAGTCTATCTGTCTGAAAATGTCCAATCCCAAAAATCTCCTTCGTCGCCCAATATTAAACACTTCTAATCCCACAAATCCTCAAAACGATCCGGCCTTACCAGCATTAATTGCTTCAATCGTCAACCAAACGCTGCAGACTGAAGGAAGAAGGATTATGCAATCTATAATCAATCCCAATTCAGATCAATTGGCAGGAATTGAGCGAACGATTAATCAAGACCAACGAGCAAATTTCACTGAGCTCGTTAAAATTCCTGATGTGGTTAGAAGAAGAGAGAATTCAGCTCTTGGCGTAAGAGCGTGGAGAGAACAGCAGAGCACATAATGAGAATGATCCAAAATATATTTATATATATATACATATATGTATATATATATATAAAATATATATAAAATATATAAATACCAACAAACTTTAGTTCCTATCAAATTCGTTTCACACAAATACAAGTCGAGGATGTCAAAAGCGAAGTGGAACAGGAAAACATCATAATTCAAATACATAATCGTGCACATAGAAATGGCCGCGCAAATAAGATCCAAATCTTAGAAATGTACTACTTTCCTGGAATGGCCGCAAAGATTAGAAGAATTAGAAAACTTTGCACAATTTGTAAACTAAACAAGTATGACCGTCACCCTAGTAAAACACAAATACAACCCACGCCAATTGCAAAACATTCGGGAGAAATTGTGCACATCGACATTTTCTCCACAGAAGGAAAACTAGCCCTTACAGTCATAGACAAATTTTCGAAATACGCCATAACCAAACTAATTAGTTCAAAAGCCATTGAGGATATCAGACCTCCCTTGAGGGAAATAATCTTTAGTTTCGACGCTCCAAAAATCATAGTACTTGACAACGAGAAATCCTTCAATCCCGCCCCTATCACATTCATGCTAAAAAATGAGCTTGGTATCGAGACATTCACAACACCTCCTTATTCAAGTACATGAAATGGTCAGGTTGAAAGATTTCATTCAACTCTTGCCGAAATAATGAGATGTTTAAAAGGTGAACAAATCTACCAATCGTTTGAAGAATTATTAGCAGCAGCTGTTAATGGTTTTAGTTTGTTATAATTTGAAGAAAAAACCCGTCGACATATTTTTTAATAGAAATATTAGTTCAGACGTTAACAGAAAGCCCTCTGAAAATCAATGCAGGAAATAGATTTAGCATATCATAATCAAAAACCCATTAGAAACTATTCCCCAGGAGAAATCATCTTTATTAAAGTTAATAAAAGGTTAGGATCCAAACTGTCAGCTAGGTATAAAAAGGAAACGGTGAAAGAAGATAAGTCCCCTACCGTCATAACAGAATCAGGAAAAGTTGTCCATAACTCAAACATTAAAAATTGTATATAAATATTTTCATTTTTATTCAAGAAGGAGGTCTAAAATTAATTTACATCGTGGAAATAGAGCCCTATGAACAGTTTAATACAGAAGCAATGTCATTGATGCAAAGGCAGATTCCACGGACCAATCCCCTATTCCCACTCCTGCAATATGAAATGGACCAAATAAGTAACTTAATTTCGAATTTAATAATACACAAAGCATAAAATCATTTAATTTTATTGGCTCAGCCTGGAAGTTGATCGCGGGTAATCCCGACCACAATGATTTTGAAATAGTTAGAAATAAAATTAATAATGTAATAGACAACAATAACGAGCAAGTAGTTATAAATAAAGATTATCTCGAAAGAATAAATTCATTAACGAATGCTACCAATATAATAATAAACTTAATTAAAAAGGACAATGCTGTAGAAACATTAATTGTATAGAATTAAGCTAATAAAAGAAGAGTTATCAAATTAAATTTTTGCGGTTGAGCTAGCAAAAGCTAATATTGTAAATTCCTGCATTTTATCAAAAAAAGAAATAAATTTAGTATTGCAAACATGGAATAAAGACGTTTTGCCACAAGCAAATGTCGAAGAAGCACTGAAATTTGCGGATGTTAAAATCGCTACCGATTCTAAATATTTATATAATAAATGTATCGAATATAAAGAAGGAAATACACGAAAAACTAACACTTATATCAGTATAAAGAAATACTGATTTAGTATATAAGATTTATTTTAGAAATATATTAAGAAATAAAAAATCAGTCTATGGAATATTAATAAATTGTAAAACTATCAATGAAATGTCAGTTTGTAAGTTTTCAGATTTGTTAGACTTAAGCCCTGAGAAATGTATAATTAGTTTGTTAGAAAAAATGCATTGTGTTACGCGACTAACAGAAAGCACATTCCATTAGTGGAGGAGATTACTTCAGGACTCATAATTCTCAATAGATTCAACGGCAGCGCCAAATTTCATAACGAAACCCATAACCTTGCAGGAACCTCAAACTTATTAACTTATTAACGACAGCATTGGCATCAATAACCAACAATTTGTCTCCGAGCAAGTTGTCAGCATTTAAGCCTTACCACCGATGCTCCATCCGTTATCCGAAGATTTCGGAATAGAAGAAGTTGTATCTCTGGAATTGATGAAAGAACTGCATACAAAAATAACTCAGCTTATTCACAAGATCAATGAAGAAAAGTACTCCCACCAGATAGTTACTTACGTCACCACCTCGGCAATTCTTCTGATGATAACAGCAGTTGCATACAGACGAAGCACAAAGAAGAACTCGAATAAAATTACGTCTACACAACCCCTAACAGCAACAAGGAAGGCACCGGCATCTAGGGATGCAAACGATACATCGATGTTTTGCAAACATCGATGTTTCGTTCATAAACATCGATGTTGACATCGATGTTTTGCTAACCGATACATCGCCGATACATCGACGGCAAAATTGTCAAACATCGACATCGTTCATTCATTTCGTTAAACATTCCCAAAATGTGTTATACATAAAATGTGCTTGGATTCTTGTAATAATAATGGGGTGTAATCTTTTACACCTACACCTGCTAGAGATGCGCAATACAATGTAACTTTTTGCATATCCTAGCCTCTCCTTTTTTAATATCCTACTCCGAACCTCCAAGTGGTTTACTTTGGGCATCGAGCAACCCTGAAGGAGACCGGGTATACAACTCCTATGGAACTGTGGGCTAATCGGAGAGGGCTCATGTTTCGTCATGTATTGGCTGGATGCGTAAGCATGGCAGACCTTGTGTCAACAGCCAAACTAGCGCCTGTTGACCAACGGGGTGCGGCTGGGAACGGGTGTCGGTCTTTGAGCAAGCGATTCGCTATATAAACGTTCATGAAGGGCGCGCTCGGGAACCCTAATCCCGAATCGTAGAATCCTCCAACGTTACTTTGGGTTTTTCGTTGGCCCGATAAGCCACAAAGTAAAAATTCAATCATCAACGAAACGGAAGACGGAGAAGGTTTTTGGGTTGAAACTGGTACGACTAGTATGTTTTGTTGTTTAGGTATAGTACATCGTAAATATAGCCAACAATTCGTGTGATGTAGAATATAAATAAAACATCGGAAAAACATCGATTTATCGTTGTTGATACCGATGTTTGTCCTGGAACTATCGATGTTTCAAACATCGATGTTTTTAAGAACGATGTTTGCATCCCTACCGGCACCACCTACTCTTGCAACACAACATCAAGATCAGATCAACATACCATATTCCTTTCCGATAAAATCTTCGTGTATGCAGCATTTTCAGAAGGGAAGAGTTAACGTATTTTCACATCAGCAATACCTTAAGTGGGTGACATTGTGGGCGCCGTGGCGTAGTGGGTAGGTGCGTCGACTTCTACGCTCGAGGTCGTCGATTCGAATCTCAAAGAAAATATCAAACATTTTTTCACGGCTCTCTCCTCTTTCTAGTCACTAACAATGCTCAAAGAGTATGACTGTCTAGAAAAAGCTTCTCAATCTCGCCGATCGGAGTCGGCATTAAATTGTAGGTCCCGTCCACTCGTGAGAGAACAATAGCACGCACAACACGAGTGGTTGCTGAGAAACTACGCCCAAGTCCACCTCGGACTTTAGCGCCGCCATTATTACTATTATTATATACCTTCAGTCGCTCCAGTTAAGTTCCCAACACAAGAAACTGCAAACACATTTGTTTGACGAATGTAGACCAACACATTATGGGTCAGCGTGCATTGCACTGTCGCTTCAATAAAGATTCAATAAGAAAACACTTTATTTATATGTTCGTAGGTATATTTTTCGAGCGCAATGCATTTGATTCTAGTTTAGATTAAGAGTGTGGTGCCCCCATGTGCTCTTCCGTCGCTATGATTGGTATTATGTATCTTATATCCCGGGACACTTACAAAGCTCTCGTTCGTAAAATGGGTTTTCGATACTAAAATGACGTCAATTTCATGTTCTTTTAAGAACTGTTTCACTTCCGGGATGTGGCGATTTAGTCCGTTTGCATTCCAGGCGTATATTCTAAGATTCTTACTGTCCATTAAGTTTAGTTACTACCATGTTAGTATTCATCATATTTATCATTTGTTATATAAGGTTTTTCATCATTTCTTTTAGTTCGGTAATGTCATTTGTGCTGTTGTTATTTATTTGTGAGTGCGTTTGTTTGGTTTCAGCTTCTGGTAGATTCTGACTTCCAGCCTATTTTTCTTTTGGATTGTCTTTTTGCGGATTGTTTTTCTAATTATTTTTGTTGAAAACTGCACCTTGGGCGTAAATTGTGCCTGGTTGACAGTATCTTAGATTTACGGCTCGTTCATTACTTGTTTTGGTCAGCGGTTTTTTACACAGGGCCGGAAAATGTTAAATTTTAGGGCTTTGTAGATTTTGCATCCTTTATAACTAGCCGTGTGGTTGCCTCCACGCAGGGCACATTCGTTTTCGTTTATCTTCGTTTTTGATGCATTTTTATTGATCAATTCATTGTGCTTATATACTAGACAAAATGCTGATCCTAGTTGAACGAACACAATTCTTAATTCTAACTTACTGGCCCTTTACGGGCTCTCTAAGCTAAACTTAACCTTAATCTATGTCTTTCGACCTAACCTAACTGACTTTATATATGTAGAAGTTTGTACAATTTTGGTTTAAGGAAAAATTATTGTACATTTTTATATAAAACTTAGATACTAACTTAAAATTTACCTTAAAATAACTTATAACTAATTTGCACATATGCACATATATACATGTGTATATGTATGGATGTACATATGCGGTACTATATACAAGTGCATATATATATGTATAGCTCATATATATACACATATGCAATATTTTGTTCTTATTTTTATTTTTTTTTATTTTTTTATTTTTATTTTTTTTTACTTAATTACTTACATACATACATCTTACAAACTACCTTACGACTACCCAAAACTATGTAAATCGGCCATAGGTTTGCAGCTAATCAAGTAATAGTTACCCGTTGCTAGACCGACTGTTTCCCTTATGGGGACCAGTACTAACCGTTCTATCCCGGGTCTAAAGGGTTCGACGAGGGAGTTCCCTCGCTTCCCAGCCACCAGAACTTTTGATGCTGCATTGCAACATCCCGAACATCCCGACTCGATACCGCTGTACTGAACCGGAGGAGACCCTCCTCAGCTCGTTGTGCGACGATGCGGTCGAATTTGAGTCGCCCATTCACAGCTGATCGGGCGATGTGAAAGATAAGCGGTACCGCATTTTTGTCTTGTATCAGACCGTGCTTATCGAAATAGAGAAATGCTTCTTCTTCTTAGAGAAGCCATTGTAACGTACCTTTTCATGGTATTGTGGGTTGGGGTAGTAAGCCCCCAGAGATCAGATTATTGATCGAGTTCATCGCTCTGGCAGTATGACCTCGAACCATCTTCAGCAAAAGTTATCCACCCTTATCATGTTCGCCCTGTTGTATAGGACCTCATTGGAACAGAATTTTCTGTACTAGGACTCTGGTGTACTGTAAAGACGAAGGCAGGTCCTGAGACAAGCCCTCTCAAACACCCGAATCTTTTCCATTAAGCTTTCACTCACGTTGAACCACACGGGACAGTCATAGGTGAGCATTGGCCTGATAAGGGCCATGTAGCAGATTACCTTCACCCTCACATCGAGTTGACTGTTTTAAAACAGTCTCTTTGTGAGAGCGAAAGCACCTCGGGCTCTGGCGAAAGCAGCCTCTATATGTTTGTTAAAATATAGAAAGTGATCTAGCCAAATCCCCAGGTATCTGACTACAGTCCTTTGCGCCAGTGGTTGCCCGTGCCGTCCAACAACTAAGTACTTTCGCCAATTCTTTTTAGTATCCGCCGGCGTTCTGAATAGGATGGTTTCCGACTTCTCGAAGTTGATCTTCAACTTAAAGTCGTCGTATTTTCGCATGAACGAATCGAAATCACCCTGCACGAGAGTGGTGATGTCCTCGATCTTTGGCCCTGGTCTGTACACTATCAGGTCATCTGCGTACGCAATCACGTGGGGGAGAGAACGTATGAGATCACTTAAGTAAATGTTGAACAGGATCGGCGAATTAACGGCACCCTGTTAGAGACCATTTTTGACGTGGAATATACCCGTAGATGTCACGTTGCCATTCTTGACGACGAACCTTCTGCTGGTAAGCATGTTACACAGTAGGTACAGTAGCGGTTTGCCGATTAAGTTTATAGAAAAGTCCTTCTAACCATACGGTGTCGAAGGCCTTCTCCAAGTCAATCAGGCAGGCACCCGTACATTGTTTCTAGCTCTTGTTCCATTGGATATCCGACACCAGTTTCGACGCAGCATGAATAGTGTCATGTCCCGCTTTGAAACCGAATTGGTTATCCGGAATGATATGTTTGTCCTCAGCCCACTTTAGCACTTTTATTATTGTAGTTGCCTGTTCGTATACAATCTCCAGGTGGAAGTGATGCAGATAATTTAAGAAATCGCAAGGGATGGTTTTCCCTATCTACAACAAATTTGAAAATAAACGATATCGTAGTTCGTTGGCAGGTAGATGCTCATTGACAACGACATCGCTCTCAATTAGTGCGAACATACACATATAAATGCACATGTATGTGCATATCTACCGGAATTCAGATCACCCATACATAAATTAAAATTACATTTCATGTGCAATTATCAAAAATATCCCAAGGGAAATTTTATAACTGAAAGTTGGAGAACTTCTGGAGTTATAATGGTGAATAAAAGCAATTCTGAACTCTCCGGTTAAATCTCGAGTTGAGACCAATTCCGAAGTTAATCAACTCTCAAGTTTTCAGCAAGTTGAGCAATTGTGAACAAAATGGCCCTTAGTGTTTCTCTGTACTATGTTATGCATGTCCAAAATTTGGTGTACTTTTTCTTCTAGTTCCTCCTTGATGTCTTTTGTGTCTTTTGCCAGGTTGTGGGTGATTTGTTTTATTGGTTGTTGTTTTTTTGTTTTCGATGTCATCGTCTATGTCAAGAATATCAAACCGATTTGCCGACCTCGGCTCCTTAGGTTTGCTTAACTAGTAGCAAACTTATTTTCTTCTGCTTCAGAGTTCCTTGGACTTTTGTTTTATGCTTCTTTTGGTTGTTATAAGCGTCTGACTTTTTAAGTGTTGGCGATCTGTCTGTTTTTTGTTTTGGCTGGCTTCGTATGCTGGTGCATGGGGAAGTTTCCATGGTATTAGCTGTTTTTTTTTGCAAATTTGTGTTTGGTTACGGGGGCTTGATTTTGAATTTTTTTATTTTTTTTATTTATTTTATTCATCTACAAGTTTTTTATGCACTAACAGATATATTGAACCATATAATATACTTAAGAATTCAAAAAGTGTACAATCTTAAAACTAAGTTTTTAAATTCAACTCTATGTAAGATTATCAAGAGATTACTGGCTTCATTGAAGACTTCAACGGTGCGCGTTAGGGATTCGGTCACACCGTAATTAGTCCTATGAAATTCAACCGATAACAGATGCGTTATTCTCATTGGTCTTCCAGGGACATAAAGTTCAATTTTAGACAGGAGAGTAGGGCATCTTATGTGGTAACACAGCAAATCTCTAATAAACATTATATCATGTACAGTGCGTCTGGATTTACAGCCAAGAAGTAAGCACCCAGCTTTATAATTGGGGATAAAGTTCCAACGCATTTTATAAAAAATGTAACTAGCGAAACGCCTTTGAACACGCTCAATTCTATCAGAGTCAGTTATCAAATGGGGATTTAAAATAATAACAGCATACTCAAGATGGGGCGAACTAGGGAGGAATACAGTGACAAGGAGGAGAACGGATCAGAGAATCATTTACAGTTTCTCTTGATGAAACACATCGCTGAATAAGCTTTAGCCAATGCGCGATTTATGTGAGTTTTGAAAGAAAAGTTTGTGTCAAGCACAACACCCAGATCTTTAACTTCATTAATCCGAGATAGAGGGGCGGAATCAACCCAGTAATTGAAGTCAAGGACTTTCTCCTTTTAGAAAAGGTATTGTCAAAAAAAAACAATTGTCAATATTTAACTTTAGGGCGTTAGAATTGCACCATTCGGAGATATTACTCAAGTCTGATTGCAGTAGGTAGCAATCGCCAATACTCTGGGTGAAAAAAGGAGGGCCCAAGTGGCTCCCTTGCGGAACACCGGAACTGCAAGTCAACCAGTTGAGTACGGCCAAGGAGAAAAGAGGACAACCAACGGAGAAGTTGCGAGTGAAAGCCGAATGATTCGAGTTTCCTGATTAGTCAATTATGATGGACTGAGTCAAAAGCTTTACTGAAGTCGATATAAATAGTATCGACTTGGTTGCTTGCCTTAAGTTGTTTTAGGACGAAGGATGAAAATATAGCCAGAGTAGAGGTGGTAGATATGCCTGATACGAATCCATGCTGTTCATCTGGGAGATACTCCTTAATTAGAAATTCTACTTTCGTTTTTATAATGCTTTCAAATACCTTTAGAATTGCAGATAGTTAGCAAATTCCTCTGTAATTTTCAACATTGCTTTTGGATCCAGACTTGTGGATGGGAACAAGAAATTATTTTTTCCAAGCTTCCAAAAATACACCATCTGAAAGGGAGCGGTTGAAAATAATGATTAGGGGCGCAGAGCGAATTGCAGCATTTATTTAGCAAGATGGAAGGAATACCGTCTGGACCACAGCTTAAACAAGGTTTTAATGACTGCAGACTGATAAAAACATCATTCTCACTTAGAAACAATGATCCCAGATAAATACGACTAGAGGAACTTGAGGGAGAAGTACTAATCTTGTCGTGGCCAGTATATACAGACTGGAAGAAATTAGCAAAAAGTTCAAGAGTGGATTCAATATTCCCTGAATCAGAATTTCTGAAATGCATTGAGTTTAGAATCCCCGTCGATTTCCTTTCTGAATTTATATAATGAAAAAACATTTTGCTGTTAGATTTAATGTTACTTTCAAGCGACATGATATCATTTTTGTATAGAAATTTGTTGAGGACACTAAAATCTTTACGTAATTTGCTAAAGAGTTCGTAATCCGATGTAGACCTAGATTTTTTGAAAGCCTTTTTATTATTATTCAGTTCAGTATAATTAGCTTTATCAAAATTTAAATACTTAAGATTTTCTTCAACTTTAGGTTTTAAATAGTAGAATAAAGATAATTCGATATAGATTTCTTTGTAGTTAATAGAATAATTTAAAAGCGGTAAAGGAACTTCGGTTGCATTTGCATTAAATTCATTACATCATACAAATACAAGATCAAGGATTTTAGATTGTTTGGGCGTAGATAAAAGCAACCCGGTACCACAACCTAATATAGGACAATTACTTGCTTGATACTTCCTATAATGTATACTGTTATACCAATTTTGAATTTTGCGCCAAACTATTATTGTACGCCATATTTTATAAAACAACCTAACATTTAAAGTTATTAAGAAGGAATTGAATAAAACTGGATTCACTTGAAGTCAACCCATCGTAAAAATAAGTCGTTTCGTTTAAAATCGAATTTCGCTCCTTTTGAGTTTTTTGCTTTCGTTATTCCCGCAAGTTCGCCCTATAATTTCGTTTGAATCTCGCAACCTAAAAAAATTCTTTAAAGAAAAATATCGTTGGACTTAAACAACGAAGTTTCGGAATAAAGGCGAGCAATTCGGCTCGAACATTTGGCGACCGTGACAGGACAATTTGTGCAACTGTGGGAACAGTCCCTACAAAAGGCACATGATTTGTTTGAAGACAGAAGTAAAGTTTGGTAATGAACATTAGTATTATGATGTTTCATCTTGTTTGTCGGTTTGCTAGTGCGTTCACTACTAGCGCCTTCACGCGCTTCAAGAAACTGACAACGCTTACTTAAAACCTCAGCGCAAGAGTCCCACGATTAGGGATGCAACATCGTTCTTAAAAACATCGATGTTTTCAAACACCGATGGTTCCACGACAGAAATCGATGTTAAAAAACATCGGTATTAACAACGATACGTTGATGTTTTCTCGATGTTTCATTTATTTTCTCCATCACACCAATTATTGGCTGTATTTACGATGTACTGTACCTAAATGACAAAACATACTACTCTTACCAGTTTCAACCCAAAAACCTTCTCCGTCTTCCGTTTTGTTGATGATTGATTGATTTTTACTTTGTGGCTTATCGGGCCAACGAAAAACCCAAAGTGACGTTAAAGGATCCTACGGTTCGAGATTAGGGTTCCCGAGCGGTCGCTTTTGTCTGTTGATAGACCTCCTATCATGGATGGATGCTATGCTTACGCATCCAGGCAATACATGTCGAAACATGAACCCTCTCCGATTACCCACCGACCCACAGTTCCATAGGAGTTGGATACCCGGTCTCCTTGAGGGTTGTTCAATACTCAAGGTAAACCAATGGGAGGTTCGGAGTAGGATGTTAGAATTAGAGTCCGACCGTACATTCGGCTTCGGCTAAAAATATCACCTTCGGCAAAACATTCGGCTTCCTCCAAATGAGACCGAAGATTTTGCCGAAGCCGAATGTTGAATTTTCTGTAAAAATAGATGTTGCAAGGTACGGTGTTTTTTGGTTTGTTATTGCCGGATATTTTGTATTTTGAAAGTGCGATTGTTTACAGCTTTAAAATCAAAGGATTTTGCATTTGCAAGTTGGTAAACTACTAAGTAGTCTCTATAAAATCATGCTATTTATTTGTACCGGTTTCAGGTAGAAAGAACATCAAAAATGGCAGCTAAAAATCCAAACATGCCAACATTCGGTTTCGGCTATCGGCCGAAAAACTGGCCTTCGGTCGGACTCTAGTTAGAATAGGAGAGGCTAAGATATAAAAAAGTTACATTGTATTGCGCTCTTTTACACCCCATTATTATTACATAAATACAAGCCCATTTTATACAACATACATAACATATCTTTGGAATGTTTAACGAAATGAATGAACGATGTCGATTTTTGACAATTTTGCGGTCGATGTATCGGCGATGTATCGGTTATCAAAACATCGATGTTAACATCGATATTTATGAACGAAACATCGATGTTTGCAAAACATATCATTTGCATCCCTACCCACGATGGCAGTTTGCTGTAGTCCAACTGCTCATCCCATCTCATACGCGTCTCCGAATCCACTTTGCTTAACGCAAGATGGATTATTATTGCATTGCAAATATCAACTTCAGATCCTATAGATTGAAGTGAAGAAAATATGGCTGAAACGTTATCCACCAAACTCTTCAACTGGCTAGCTGATCCTCGGGTGGTTCTAGACAAATCAAAAAGTTGCGAAATGTTTTCCAAAAATATCAAACAGTCATTATCATATCTGTCCTTCAATCGCTTAAAGGTCTTTGGATAGTTAGCTTCTGTAACTTGAAAAGCCTTAACAATTCCAAGCGGCTGATCAGATAGACAAGTTATCAAATGATTGAACTTTTCTATGTTCGAAAGTGAATGGTCATTATCCACCAAATTCTTAAAAGTTGTGATGAAATTTTTATATTCGGAATATTTGATTCAACAAAAGTTTTTTGAAATACGATTCCAAAAGTCCTAAGCGGCATTCCAGCTCAGGTGGCGAAAGAGATTTCGTTTCAACTAGATTTTTGATTCGGGTAATACTACTCTATGTGGATGCGCGCATTGTTTTTAATTCCTCAAGAGACATATCTATAATGATGTTAGTGAGACGGTGGTATAACACAAATATTCGTGGTTTGTGTCCGCGACAATGTTGATCTTAAATGTTGCGTCAACACTTCCAAGAATGTTGCAAGAGAATTCTATGAATTGCAGTGAACGACAAGGAGTGAAAGTTTTGCGATGAATATTAATTAAAAGCGAAGGCGAATGTAAGAGTTTTTTAATTTTTTCAAATTCAAATCATACAAGTAAACTGAACAAGGGTCATTGCCCAGTCTACCTAATACAGATATAGACATACATATATCATCGAAAACGCACCTTTGTCATAATTAATTAGCAAATATAACAAACACGTATTTAGTTGCTGAAAACATTATTAATGAATACACATTGCTGTTGGCTAGTGAAATAAAGAAATTAGATATATCAACAAATAGTCAAATTCTATATTTTCTACGAATTAAAACAAAAAAAAGAGAGTATTAATAAAGCTTTAATAACGTCACATACATAGTAAAGTCGTGCTGTCTCTCTCAATCATCAGCGAAAGTACCTGTAATAGAAATGCAACATAGCATTGCACCATTCATAGCAGTTTTCGTCGTATCAGCTTAATCATCTTTGTTTTCATCGTCGCCAAAAGCTTTCAATTGCATTTCCTCGTGGCTGCTTTCACCTCTGTGAGGTGCATGGTGCACTCATCACATTTCCAAAAATGGGTGCTCGGTAGAATTCATAATCTATTCAATAGACGAGATGGAAGGGTTCGCATTGCTGAAGTCTTGACGTCGAAAGGCCAGTCAGAAAGCAATAAACATTTAAGAAGTTATTAAGAAAGAATTGAATAAAACTGGAATCACTTGAAGTCAACCCATCGTAGAAATAAGTCGTTTCGCTCCTTTTGAGTTTTTTTGCTTTCGTTATTCCCGCAAGTTCGCTCTACAATTTCGTTTGAATCTCGCAACCTAAAAAAAATCCTTTTAAGAAAAATATCGTTGGACTTAAATAACGAAGTTTCGGAATAAAGGCGAGCAATTCGGCTCGAACGTAGATAATGAATTTACTGGATGGATTTGGTTTAAGTTAATTTATTTAAATCAAGTAATAGAATCACCTAGAATAGCTAAATGGTCGGATTCATTACAGCGATTAATAATAATAATAATGGCGGCGCTACAGTCCGAGGTGGACCTGGGCCTAGCTTCTCACCAACCAACTCGTGTTGTGCGTGCTATTGTTCTCTCACGAGTGGAGGGGACCTACAGTTTAATGCCGACTCCGAACGGCGAGATTGAGAAGCTTTTTTCTAGACAGTTATACTCTTTGAGCATTGTCAGTGACTCGAAAGAGGTGGAGCCGCGAACAATTTTTTTTTTTGGAAAATTGTTTGAACTTGGTTTCGAACCTAGACTGTGAAAGTCTAATGCGCATGGGTCGACGCACGAACCCACACCGCCACGGCGCCCACAGCGATTACTAACATATTTAATATTGTGTACATGCTTTTCATATAATTCAACCATACTTTGAGGCGGAATATAGCCTATAAGTAAAAGCAGATTTTCATTATTTATATAATTAAGATTTAAAGAAATACAAATTTGATCAATGCCTGAAAATGGCAAACTAAACTCTTTGCAATTGAAACAAGAGCGAACAGCAACTAAAATACCTCCTTCGCGTTCATCTGGAGATTTACATCTGTCGACTCTGATCAGAGTATAGAGTTTTTGGTCGAAGATTTCGGAAGACAGGATAGCGGGATGAAGCCACGATTCAACTATAATGATGACGTCATAAAATTCGCTGCTAGTGTCTACGAAGAGGTTGAAATTTTTTGTGCGAATCCCACTTGAATTGTGGTAGTAGATCTTTAATGGTGTTGAATTTGTTGAAGAGTTTAGATGACTGGTCGGATTTTGGGGGCGAAAGTTGCCATATTTTAGCTCGCAGTTTTAGCGGAAGGCCGTTTTTGGCTTAGGAAGTTTCAGGAAATATTTGATTTGGACTCCCAATGGTCATATCGAGGCATCCAAAGCTCTTTGATATGCGTGAGCGGGAATGCCCAGTTTGAAATTTATGAAGTGGGGAGAAAAAGGGTCCACATCTCTTTTGATAAGTTTTTTTTACAAAGAAGCACATTTTCCGGAAGGTTTAGTCTATTTGCTACAAAAGTGATGACATTTTCTGCAATTACTTCTTTACACAGGCGGGAGATGTGAAGACATTTCAGCTTAGGAACGGTGGGCAACAATGCACCGGCTATTTCATCGGTTGCCATTCCATGCAGTTTGGGAGTTCGGTGACCTTTACTATTTCTATTTGATTTTACTTGATTCCAAGCGCCAGGTATTGATGAGCAAGTGTTAGTGTTGGAAACAGATTTTAGATGATGGTCCACGGGAGAGGATGGAGATGATGAGTACGGTGGCGGCGTCACGGAAGTATGTGGTGGTGGTGGAGTAACAGCTGAGGCAGATGATGTGGGCGGCAACGATGAACACTTTCTAGGCATTGGTTGAAAGAAAGTCAAGATGAGGTGAGAAAAGATAAAAAAAAATTGAAAAATTGCACTGATAGCAACTACCACACGTCCAACTGCAACGAGACATGAAATTAAACCGATAATTATAAAGGGAGTTGTTATGGTTTGTCCTACATTCGTTGTCATTGTTTGGCGTAGTACATGCAAGAGTTGTTATGATGATAGATGATGTCGATGTTGTTGTTGTTATCTTACGTACCTCAGGGAGGCCTTGTTGTGCTTAGTCAAAAGCTTCCTTATTTTGGAGTGATGATACTCGGCGATTTGATTTTATCACGAACTGATTTGGTACGTCACTAGGCAGGGTTGCCAAACTTCCAATCCTTTTTTTGCATTTTATTTTTTTTTTTCATTACACTTACTTGCTAAACAAAAACGACTTGGCAGGGTTGCCAAACTTCCAACTCTTTTGCATTTTATTTTTATTTTTTCATTACACTTATTTGGTAAACAAAAACGACTTAAAATAGTTAACTACACAAATTATTTTATCTTGACTTAGGAAAAAGTGGTTACTCTCTGTACAATTTTTTGTATTTTTTTTTGTATTAAGATAATGATTATCTCATTTCAGTACCTAGTTAATGCACCTATGTAAATGGGATTCAAAATAAACAGAGCTAAGTTTTCGGTAGTTGGCAGCACTTCTCCGACCTTAATATGTGACACTTGCTCCAATACTTGCTCTCTTCTTTTGCAACCGTGGCCGTGGTAACATCTATACTTATCGATCATATTCATCATATCATATATCATATACGTTTTCTTTTCATTCTTTAATCTTTTTTCATTTTTATTAATTTCTTGAATTATAATATAAGTAATCTGAATTATCTATTTAATTTTGTTAATTTGTTTTCATAAAGTTTGTCAAATAAACTGTCTAGAACTTTTGTTAATCTTATATGTATGTGTAATAGATATATCTCAGTTTATTACAAACAATTCTGAAATTACTAAGTGATATTTGTACGATATTTGTACGAATTCACCTGCGAGGTACTTTCGCACAGCCGATGGGGTACTTTTATAAAACATTCGGAAGACAGGCTATTTAAAAAGTTTTTTTTAACTTTGCTAATTTTGATTAAATAGCAAAAAATATTAAACTAAAAGTCATAATCAAATTACACTGGTCAACAAAAAAAATCGTTGGAGCTTATAGAATCAGGAAAATTATATAAAATGGCCTGGTCACATCGGGACTTTGTGAGAAAATGTTTTTTTCAAATTTATGAAGCGAATCATGATATTATACACCGAAAAATATTATTTTTTGTAAAATTTAGTTGTTTTTTGGAAGCATCTGCATTACTCCAAGTTCTTCTTATAAGCGACCAGCAGTAGTCTGAAAACATTGATGGTTCCCACTTTTCTTGGTATCGTTTTTCTTTTGTGCTCATCGCTTAGGCTAGGTTAGGTGGACTTTATGCTGTTGCCAGCAATTACACCCAGAGGCCGTGGAGGCCCATTGTATATGGCTGTAAGGATTGCATGTTTTCCCAGAATTAACGCAGGGTTAGCATGCAATTACCAAAACATAAACATAAATTTAATGAGGTCAGGGATCTAAACCTTCACCACATCGCTGAGCTCGTGAAAAAAACTTTGCTTTTAAGTGAGTAAGCCGTCGTTCTTTTAGAGCTGGGCAATGGCAAAGGAGATGCTCCACTGCTTCAATTTCCTCTTCATCCCTACAGCTCCTACAGAAATCGATCGCCCGGAGGTTAAGTCTCTTAGCCAAGTCTCAGTGCCAGTTCATCTGCCTTTTCGTTTCCACCAATGCTGGAATGTCAGGGAACCCAGCACAGAAGAATTTTGTGACGGTTCTGGCCTTTAAGCTCTTTAATGCAGTCTTTGACGGATTTGGAGTTTAAGAGATGGGAATTCAATGCCTTCAAGACCGCTTGACTGTCCGAGCAGAAGGTGATTTCCATGTCAGGAAGGTCAATTTGCTGTACAATCAGCGCAACTTTCTTAATGACAAAGATTTCTGGTTGAAATACACTAGAATAGTCAGTGAGCTGATGGGCATTGTTTATTCTTAGTGTCTCACAGAAGATTCCCACTCCCGTACCGTCTTCTGTTTTCGATCCATGAGTGAAAATGGGTGTGCCTTTGAGGAAGTCAGGCTTTTCCCAATCCTGCCGATCTGGGATAAAGATCGAGAAGTTCTTGTCAAAGTCATACTCGGGTTTTTTGTAGTCTGTGGTAGTCCAGAGACCCCTAAAACTGAAAGATTTGAGCAACTTTGAATGTCCGTAGCTGTTCGGATGCCAGTTATGAAATTCCCGTAGTCTGAGGGCTAATTTGGCGGCAGAGCTCTTGATGAAGACTTGCAAAGGTTGAAGATGAAGCATCGTTACCAGCCCCGTCTGAGGGTTGGATTTAAGTGCACTAGTAACGCCAAGACAGGCTAGTCTTTGTGCTTTGTTTAAGTTGTTCAGTTAGGATTTGGTGTTAACTGCTTCCCACCAAGCAATACTGCCATAGGTGAGAATAGATAAGCCACATCTTTTGCCGAAGGTCTGTTGGCAAGTATAAAAGCGTTGAGATTTTTTTTCATTTTTTCCTCGGTGTTCCTCTTCCAGTTTAGTTTGGAGTCGAACATAACTCTAAGGAACTTAGCTTCATTGGAGATGGTGAGGGGAATGTTTTTTATTTTGGGTGTCATCCATTTTGGAATCTTATAGCAATAGTAGTAAGCAGTAGTAAGTAATCTTATTCTATTAATTTTTTCTAAGAAAGTTTACAAATTAGCGTTAACATTGGCATTTGGCGTCAGCCAGAAAATAGATTTGATATTATTATAGCGGTATACATCCATAGGATGGTCTTTGGTCCCCATTTTTTACCGACAATTTTCACGCAGATATAAAAAGCGCATGTTGCTTTGTTGACCCTTTCAATTACATTAGGTTTCCAATTTAGTTTTTTGTCAAGAACGATACCTAAGTATTTAGCACTGTCGGATAACGTCTGGGTGGATCCTTCAATAGCTGGAAGCGTAAATTGCGGAATGACTCTTTTATTGGAGAAAATAACCAATTCGGTCTTACTTGGGTTAACACCCAGTCCGCAGTTTCTAATAGCGCCCTCAAGTACCTTACTTATGGTCGGGAGGAATTTGCCTCTCCCTATCAAGATACCCTAGGACAGCAGGTCCCTTGGAGAGAATTTTCCTTAGCCTGGCTGTTTCGGTGGTATTCATTATTTCACTGCAGTAGGTACGCCATGTGCATCGCTTGGCAATACCCACTGCTTTTTTGAAGTCCATTTGACTAGCCTTGAAAACTTCTCAGTCTTCGGGCGATCTTGACGCTTTGGCCGCATTAAAAAGGTTCTGGTTCTTTTCCTGATAACCAACCGTGGGGGGAATTTTTTATTTCTGAAAGTCCGAAGAGGACACACTTTTGTTACAGCTTTTTCGTAGATGTTTTTAATATCTAAGGCAGTTTGCTCAATGTCACTTGTGGAGACCATTGGTCTAACCATGAGATACCTAGAGCAACTGCAGATTTCTTTATAGAAGCGTCCCCAGTTTGTGCTTTTGGGTTTTCTTGAACCTATCCTCCCTTTCCATCTTACTAGTGACCGTGTAGGTTATTAGCCTATGGTCCGAGAAGGACGGTGTATCTGACACACTCCAGTTACTGATCTCCAAAGTGGTGGAGTCGTTATAGAGAGTTATGTCTAAAACTTCTTCCCTATTTCTGGTGACGAACGTAGGTTCATAACCCAAATTGGCTATTCTTAAGTTATTTAATAATATGAAATTAAATCGTTCTTCACCTCTTATGTTGGAGTCCGAGCTTCCCCATATTGTGTGGTGGGGGTTGGCGTCGCACCCCATGACGGTGTTTTTTCTTGCGGCCTCCACCAGGATCTTCGTGCTTTCCTCTGGAGGGGAAAGCCACAAACTGGGACATGTAAAAATCCCCGTTGGACAAAAAACATGTAGTAAAACACGTTAACACAAATACTTCTGAGGAACTAGACAACTCTGTTGAGTTTCTAACGGATACAATTATATCATCATATCATGATAGCTTCTCCTCGAAAGAAAATAACACCACAAAGTCAGTGCCCTGGTGCAACTCTAGACTGAATAGACTAAGAAAGTCGGCAAGACGACATTTCAACAGGGCCAAAAGGACAGGTAACTGGCAAACTTGTAAGAGGCTCTCACCAACTAGAATATAGAACTCAGATCATCCTAGAGAAAATCGTGGAAAAACTACTGAGAGAACCTAAAAGACTCTCCTGAAACAGCAAGAGTTTAAAAGACGATCTCCAAAGGTAACCATGACTCACTTTGTTTACTTAAAGACCTAGAAGGAAATCTGACACAACTTTACTGACTAGAGCTACTATTAAAGACTCACTTTCCTGGATGTATTATAAAAACTAACATAACAGACGACATACAGGCAAATGCTTTCTTATACAAAGACAGAAACACTGACGTCAACGACTACATTACATATGAAAGAGTCAACTGGGCAATTAATAGTTTTAAACCCTTTAAAGCCCTTGGACCAGATGGTATCTTTCCCGCTCTCCTAATAAATTCCCCCAACAAGTTAAAGACATTAATAGTTAAAATCATCCGCACCAGCCTAATAAATAACTATATTCCATGTAAATGGAGAATGGTAAGGGTAGTATTTAAACCCAAAGGAGGTAACAAACCACCCGAAAACCCAAGTCCTACCGTTATACATATTAAAAATGACAGAAAAGCTGATAGAACTGGTCATAAGAACACCACTGGAAAAAGCAACACTCCACAAACTACAATTTACTTACCAAAAAGGTAAATCTGCAATTCTGCGCTTCATAAAGTCACGGATATGGTAGAAAAATCTTTGAAAGCAAAAGAGGTCGCGATTGGCGCCTTTATGGACATAGAAGGAGCATTTGATAATGCAAATCATTCATCACTAACAAATGCACTTCGTAGAAAAAAGGTCATGCTAAAAGAAAATCAAATAAAGCTAAATTACGGAACATCAGAGGTAGTTCTCAAAACTATTAGAGGTTGTTCTCAGGGGGGTGTCCTATCCTCACTTTTATAGTCAATTCTAGTAGATGAACTTCTCTATGTACCTAAAAATAATGGCTTCACAGCCATCGGATATGCTGACGATATAACCATAATTATAAGAGGTAAACATGAAGACATTATAGGAAGTCTCATGCTGAGAGCTCTAGAAATAACTTGGAACTGGTGCGATGAATGCATGAATATCAGCAAAACAAACATAATTCGCTTCACCAAGAGAAGGACAAACAAACTTCAAACCCTAAAAATCAAAGAACCTGCATTTCATTAAAGGATGAGGTAAAGTTTCTGAGCATAACACTGGACCAAAAACTCACTTGGAATGCACACGTAAACAAAACATACTCTAACGCCATTAAAGCTCTCTGGTCCTTAAAACAACTCGTAGGCAAAAGATGGAGACTAAACCCAAAAATGAGGGTGTGGATCTACAATCAAATTATTAAACCAACTGTTCAATATTCTTAATATAGAACGAGAACCTGTGCGAGAATAAGCGCGCAAAGGAATAATCTACCGCACAAGATCATCCGATCCTGTGTGTGCACATGCAGGATCACCCCGGCAGTTCGCTATCAGCACTCAGGCGACGAACTCCAAGGAGAGCGGTCGTGTTAAAATTATAACCTTGTCGTGGTAAAAATCGAATCTACAGTCCACTTAATAATAAATAAAGACAATTCTGAACTAAATACTAGTGACAGTGTCATATTGTGCAGTGTTAACTGCATTTTATATATATATATATAAAATAATAAAAAAATAATAATAAAGAAGAAACTGCAAAATATCATTTCTAACTTCAACAGGCGAATTTAAACCAATTCGGGGTAAGTAATCAAGACATATGTATATATATATATATAAGTGAATCTTAGTGAGTGTTTGCAACTGCGTATCAAAGACCGAATCGGTTCAATTGCATCATGTTTAAGTTGGTGCAAAGTACATACGTGATCGGAAGAAAATTTCTTTTACTTTTCTTTCGGACGGTATGTCTTTCGAGAAATTCAGTAACTGTTTTAAATAGTTACGACAGTAAACTAAATCATCTTTATTAAATCTTTTAAAAATTACTTCCATCTTTTCCATATTCACCATCATTTCATCTTTAGGTTTTTGAAGAAATCCCTCCAGCTGATTGTCCACGTGAACGATGTCTCTTGCTGCGTATTTTGTTCAGCTAAATCTGGATTATTGATCCTGTGGCAAATGTATCCTGCTAAATGCTCCAGTCCATCGTACTGTAGGGATTCCAGCTCATCTGCTGACTCTTCCGTAGGTATGAAGTCCGGATTGAGCGTCTTCAGTAGAGTGCTACTTAAATGCCTTCTAAATCAGGTGTACTATCTACTAAAGTATTGCCTGTGGAAGATGTAAATATGAACGTGAACCACTTTTTAAGTGTTATCACAGCTGGAAGAAGGTATTGTTTCCGCAACAACAATCGGTAGGCTCGGGGCCCAGCTGCATGTAATGCGATCGCATTAGCAATATCGTCTGATGACCATTTTGCACGTTTCTGAGGATATTGCAATTTCCTTAATTGGCCCTTGGCAAAAATATGACCAACGGAGTCAATAGTTTTTTGCTGCTTCCAGTTTTCCGTTTAAGCTTTGCTATTTGCCCCAATAATCTGCAAAGTACAAACAATAGTTGAAATTCTCATTACACTAATTGAATAAGTCATCTACTTGCTGAGAATATGTAGGAATGTTTTCATCAGTTTGTGTACTACAGTCACTTGTGTACCGCAGTCTACCTTGGAAACTTCAGTTTGTGTGGAGCAATCACATTGGTTTGTCAGGAATAAATTATCAGCGGGGACTTCTAGCTCCATGTTCTCCTTGTCTTGCACAATTAGTGCAACACTGAAATAATAAAAAAAAACGATTTAGTGTTATTCGTTTAAATAACGGTTATAATAATTGTTGTTCACATACCTTGGGATCAAAACTATATTTTGAATCCTTAAATCCCGTGGGCTCGTCACTTCTTCGTCCTTTTTTAATGGTAGCAAAAGTGAAGGAACAGCATCTGCTTTAATTCTATTTGTTTTTAGAACGATTCCGTATTGCTCGTACAAAGGATTAATGATAAAATCACTTTTTTTAAAATGCTTGGCACAAATTCGCGCCGTTTTTGTATTGAATTTGTCTTTTCGGCGGCACAAAAAAATCCACTGCTTGCACATTTTACTTTGTTTTGGAAACGAGTGATACGATATCTTCTTGTTTCCAATTTTATTTTTGATTTTATCGTTGTTAACACAACACCCGTACATAGCACAACGCATTTTAACACCTTTGAACACTTTTTGAATCAAAAATGTATAACCACCAAACTATTTCCGCCTTTGTCGTCACAGAAGTCGGCCATATTGCCAGAATTTGACAGCTGCGCAGAACGAGACCAAAATAATATATAATACCTTATTATATGTACCTTGGATCGGGTTAGCCTACAATTTGTGGGTCGAAATAAAAACAATTTTATGATCTGTGTGGATCTACAATTGCATGGAAACATGCTGGAATGCCATCATTTGTAATAACAAACGAAACTCTTTTTTCCTTTCTCGTTCGCGATCCTCGATGAATGACCGCTTGCGCGCGGTTATTTTGGATTAGCTTCATCGAGCGAATGTTTGGTTTAGGTAGAGAAATTACGGTTGCATTGAACGCCTATCAATGTATCACGTACACCCGTACACGAAATTAAATACGTCTCTACAAAACAGCTTCATTTTCTTTGTTCGTCTCTCGCTCGTTTTTCCCGGTCAATCATGTACATATGATTTAGGCCAAGTTCATCAATTAGGGCTTGGTTTAGGTTCGCGGAATACGGTTTCATTTCAAGGATGTGAAGATTCCGTTTGTCGTAGTTTTGTTCGGAAAATAATAAAAAAAAAAATAGAATAAAATATCTACATAAATAACTTTCTTAATTTCTGTGCTGCTTGCCAATTTACGACTGGCGGGGGGCATAGAATAAGAACTAAAGTTGGTTCCACTTATCAACGCAAACCCCGACCCATCTGAGTGTGTTAGGGAACTTCCCGAGAGGATGCATACTGCCTGCGGCTCGGAGGGTTTTCGGGGACAGAAAGTGAGAACTCTGACTTAGAGAACTTCCAGAAAGAGGAGTTCACAAATTTAGGCCACTCCTCGGAAACCTACATCATAGCTGTGTTGGGAACAGAGGATGTGGATGGCAAATTCCTCCATTTCTCGACGCAGCCCACGGCTTATAGGTGCAAGGGCCGAGGGTGGAAACAATTATAAAGGTAAAAGCGCAAGCGCATTTTCATACAACAAAACCGGCAAATTGATGCGACACACGTGATTGGTGACACTCGTTATCTTTAAAGCGAATGTTAAACCATAATAAAATAAATAAACCAATAATTATTTAATCAAAGACATATACAACAACATATTCCAGAATAATCCGCAACCGTTCCGTATAGCCTTGTAGTCATAAGTATAATAGATATTGGCAATATGTAGCAATAAATATATAAAAAAATACTATAAACATGAAATATATTTGGCAAATAACAATCGTAATTAGAACATACTAACATTTTATTATTTCTATTTTTCTTTGCGAGATCCACGACCAAGAGAGAAGCACCAGGCTAAGTTTTGACTCTAAGAAGTCAAAGTGGGCAGGGTCACAGAGCAAATCTCCAGCGACCCGAACGACCCCAACGCACCAACACCAGGACCTTTTCCGACCAGAGGTCAAGAGAGGAGCAATAATCGAAGTTCTGACTCTAAGAAGTCAAAGTGGGCAAGGGAACAGAGAATATCCCCAGAGATCTGAACGAGCCCGACGCACCAATATCAGGACCTTTTCTGACCAGAGGTCAGATGGTTCATCCACCTGGACCCAGTGTGCAAGAAGTGGAGTTGCAGCGATTGGGCAACTGTGACAGGATACTACAGCGCGTGCAGAACATAGCGACAGGGTTACTTAACCAGCTTTAAGTATGCACAAATTGCAAAGCATAGCCAAATAACCAACAACCATACACCGGAATGTGTTACCTGAATAGACTTGGTTTTCCACTGACATAAACAGGGGCGTCCATGGTTTTTCCAAGCTCGTTGAGCTGTTGAGGAATAATCTACCGCACAAGATCATCCGATCCTGTGTGTGTACATGCAGGATCACCCCGGCAGTTCGCTATCAGCACTCAGGCGACGAACTCCAAGGAGAGCGGTCGTGTTAAGATTATAACCTTGTCGTGTTAAAAATCGAATCTACAGTCCACTTAATAATAAATAAAGACAATTCTGAACTAAATACTAGTGACTTTATTTTACACCAACCATACTTTGTAGTGCTGTTGTATGGTGGAAAAAATGTGAACAAAAAAGTGCCATGAACAAACTTAACAAAATTCAATGGCTAGCGTGCATTTGCCCTATCGGTGCAATGAGAACGACTTCAATTGCAGGAATGGAAGCTATATCAAACATTCCCCCATTACACACTGCTATAAAGGCTGAAGCTGCAAAACAAAAGTTAACAGTACAGAGAAACTATAAATACAAGAAAGGATCCCTTGTGGGACATCTAGAGATTCTCAAACGAGTTGATACTATTTGGGAATTGACACGATTGATGTCCTCAAAGTTGAATTTCAAAATACACTACAAAGTACTCATACCAAGCAGAGAAGAATGGAATGGTCGAAATCTGAAAACAAGGTAGGGGCTGGAATGATAGGACCAAGATGCAGCCTACACATTCCTCTCTGTAATGAGTCAACAATATTTCAAGCCGAGCTGTTCGCAATCAATGAAACAGCACTCCGCACTAACGATAGAAAACCCACAAGTATCAAAATATACATATTCTCAGACAGCGAAGCGGTACTTAACCCTGACGTAGTTATTTTTCAAATGTTGACTCTCCCGTTCTCAGTACCTTTCTGTCGTATGACCGATCGTGTATTAGTGTAACGCGGTCGGTCGTGGCTTGTGAGTGGATTGTTGTTGGAAGGAGGGTGTACACAAGTCAACCACGTCAGTGTTAAGGTATGTGTCTGATAAACAAAAACCTCAGTGAAATAATTATATGTACATAGTGTCTCCTAAGCAACAAGTCAGTAAAATTGTTTTGGTCAATTCCATTTGTTGTTTGTTTCTTAGATGGCTCATTCAAGTAACAACCAAGGACCTTGTAGGTCTAAAAGAACGTCGACTGGAACCTTTGTAAGTCATGACCAGCTAATAGAACAGTGGTTGGACGAATAAGGCGATCACGAGTTCAGTGATTTTGATGATGAAAATATGGACCCGACCTGGACCATACCTTTGCATCGATGAAATGTTGCTGCCATTTAGAGGTCGTTGCAAATTTATTATTTATATGCCCCAGAAACCAGTAAAGTATGGTATCAAACTACAGTTATTAGTAGATGCACGCACATACTACATTTACAATGCCTACATCTACCACCGCAAAAATTCAGGTGCCATAGGCCTGACTGAACAAGAAAGAAAAATGACAATACCAACTCAATCTGTTTTGAGACTTGTGAAAGTTGTCGAAAACTCAAACCGCAATATTACAGCTGACAATTGGTTCAGTTCGATTCCACTTATGGAAATATTGCTGAAAAGGGGACTGACCTACTTAGGTACGCTGAGAAGGAATAAACCATGCTTTTTGCGGAACATAAATAGAGATTTGGAGAGTTCCCTCTATGGTTTCACGAAAGATTTTAGATTGTTATCATATGTACCGAACAAAAACAAAGCTGTTTTGTTAATCTCTTCTTCCCAATCAAGATACATATTTTTTTCTTTGGAGGATTTTTAGAAACACTACTGGAGCACGCAGACTCAAAACTGATCCATTGTACTACCAGGTAGCAACCTACTCCAGTGCCGTTAATTGGATCCCAACGGCAAATGGTGACTGGACCGATTTCGGAATCGAACCTGGGACCCCTCGAACTTGGGGCAGCCACTTAACCCACTGCGCCATCCAGTCATACAGATACAGATACTGATACAAGAAAGCCAGTTATGATTGCAGACTATAATCACACTAAAGGAGGAGTTGACGAAGTCGACAAGAAGTGTTCAATATATTCTTGCAGGTGCAAAACTCGTCGTGCCCAGAGAATTCTAGACATGGCAGGCATAAACAGCTTTGTATTGTATAAACTGTGTGCAGACAGTGATGATAAAATGAGAAGAGGAACTTTTATATTGAATACGGCAAGAGTATTAGTGCTAGATCACATAAAAAGTGATGGATATAAAATGAAAGATTGCCAAGAGAATTGCGGATGACGACCACTAGAGTTTTAGGTAAATATCTACCAATAACTCAATCGATTCCATCAAGTGAAAGAAAACTATGATCTATTTGTCCAACAAAAATAAAAAGTGTAACAAGATATTTTTGCTGTGATAGTTTAAACCAATTTGTCTTCAATGCTCTAAACCATTTTGTGAAGATTGCCAAAAAAAAGTGTGATTTTAAGTCTACACATCCTTTAATTGAACCAATGAATGGTTCTCTTTTTTTTAGTCTGACTACCATAAGTGTTAACTTTAAGAAATGTTTATTTAAATGCAAAAAGTATTTGTTTTTATTTTTTTTTTAACTTTTTCTACATGTGTAAGTTTTGAAAAGTTATTTATGTCATATTAATAAATTTAGTTTACCTTCATATGTCTTTTTTATTTTATATATTAGTAATTTTAAAAAATAGAGCACAATCTTATCTTTGAAATATAATAGTTAAAATTAGAAATACAAAACCAATTTTGAAAATACAAGTTGTCAAAATATTGTCTGGTGTACTACCACGTCAGTAGAATTGTAAAAATTAGTGAACTTCAGTCGCAGAGGGTTAAAGCGCTAAAGAGCTACACATCATACTAAACAAAGTGGCAGGAAACAAAAGGTTAAAGTTAATCTGGGTCATGAAAACCACGAAGGGAATGAAAAGGCTGACATACAAGCCAAGAAAGGTGCTCAGGTAACTTTTTTGGGGCCTTTACTCTTTTATGGCTTCAATAACACGGACACAAACTTACATCTATACAAAGGGATCATCAAACAAAGGAATCAGTTCTGGAACGGCAAAGAGGGTACTAAACACTCAAGAATATTCATGGAACAAAATTACAATCCCAAACGAGCCGAAGAAGCTCTAAAACTTAATAAAGCAGACCTGAGTGAAGCACTAACAGGATATGGGACATGCAACTACCACATCCACAAATTGGGTCTCAGCAGCACAGAAATCTGTAGGCGATGTGGACAGGCCAAAGAAACTATGGAACACATACTGACCGTCTGTCTTGCCCGAGAAAGATTTAAAATTTCAAACTAAATAAACGTAACAGGGAAATACTTTCAAGAAATCCCATCTAGAGAAGTTGTAAAGTTTTTTAAGGCAACACTAAAATCCTAGATCAAAAGAAGGGGGTACAATAGATTTTTATGGTCGCAGTACTAGTGTTACATACATAACACACCCCGAGTTCTGCAATTCAATTTAAATCGGTGGAAGAGCAACTCTGCAGGAGATTGGCCAGTTCCCGAATGCGGAGTTGTGTGCTGATTCAGAAGAAATCTAGCTAGACGCTGTCGTATGTCGCCATGTGTTACCTTTTTTAGGTAATCCTTTATAGTACGCATCATTCGCTCCACTTGCCCATTTGTGGAGGGATGAAATGGAGCTGTAAATAAATGTTTGATTGAATTATTTTCACAGAATGTTCTAAGTTCGATGGAAGTGAAAGCAGTTCCGGTATCAGAAACAATAATACCAGGGAGCCCATGTGCAGCAAAGATCTGCCTTAAAACTGCAATTGCACATGAAGAAGATGTAGATGAAACTTGGTGAGCTTCCAACCATTTGGAATATGAATTCACAGCCAAAAAAATATAATAATAATAATAATGAAGGGGCTACAGTCCGAGGTGGACCTGTGCCTTATTTCTCAGCAACCCATAGTTTAATGCCGACTCCGAACGGCGAGATTGAGAAGTTTTTTTTCTAGACAGTTACACTCTTTGAGCATTGTAAGTGACTCGAAAGAGGTGGAGACGTGAAAAAATGTTAGGTGTTTTTTCTAGAATCGAACCGACAACATCGAGCGTAGGAGTCGACGCACCTACCCACTACGTCACGCGCCCATCACCGCCAAAAAAGATAAGTTCCATTTAAAAGGGCCTGCGAAGTCAATATGAATCCTAGACCATGGGTTCTTCGACTCTTCCCACGTATATCCAGTTGCTGGAGACTTATCTGGTCGCATTCCTTGTATAAAGCTTATTGAACATAGTTTTACGGCCCGCCGTCTTCGTCAATCTTTGGCAACCAGACGTAGCTCCTTGCTAAAGCCTTCATTCGAACTATACCGGGATGGTTTGCATGGAGAGAGGGTAGAAAAGCTGGTTGGCAAGCTTTTGGAATCACCACCCGGAGACACCACACCAAACAACCTTTAATAAAGAAGATGTCTTCCCTCCTATTTAAGAATCTTTTAAATTCTGGATCACCTGAATTTGGCCATCCCCTTAACGGGCAGTGTGAAACGCGAGAGAGAAGTTTATCTTTTTTTGTTTCCCTTGAAATGTCATTAGCTTGTACTATTGGGCTGTCTAACATTTCCATCATCAAAACAACTTCTTCTTCTCCTTCGCTACGGACTCCCATTTGACGTGTAGGCGACTGAATGCATCGGCATGTGCGATTTCTTTCCCTGGTCTGTAGCAAAGACTGTAGTTGTATGCATTTAAGAAGACGTTACAACGCAGCATTTTTGGTGATAACATTTTTGGAGTAGGTCTTGATGAAGAAAACAACCCCAGTAGGGGCTTATGGTCGGTAAGGATTTCGAAGTGTCGACCATATAAGAAGTCATGAAATTTTTTTATGCTCGCAATGATAGTCAGAGCCGCCGTGTCTATCTGGGCATAATTCCTTTCAGAAGCCGTAAGAGTCTTTGAATAAAATTAACTTGGGCGTATAGAACCTTGAACTTGCTGAGCATGCACTTATGTATCTGTTCGTGAACAATATCACTAGTCACTGAAAATTATTGATTATTTTCAAAAGTATATTGACACTTCAGTCATCGCGGAGCTTTTGCCTGTGCGTGTCATCCTCGTCTGATCTTCAATCTCGTATCGTTAGTTTATTAAAACCTTCCAAAATTACGAAACGCGGAAGTTCACCGGATATCAAGGCCAATTCGTTGTCCTTGATAAAAAAAACTAAAATCATGAGTACTCGTAAAAAAGACTCAAAGACTCAAAGACTCAAGTGCTAATTACTTTAGTCCTCTGCAGTGTCTACCGGATACCGATAATGATGACATGACCGATGAAATCGTATCTGAACCAGTGAAAAAAGTATTCGTTCCCCCAATTAAATTATTGCAAAAATCCTCCGATTTTGAATGATTACACGGTCAAAAAACTATCAATCGGAATCAAAATTATGTGTGCCACCATCGAATCATACAACTTAGTAATTGGCAGTTTAAAAGCTCAAAACTGTCAATTCTTTTCTCACGATCTAAAAAGTGCAAAAGCATTCAAGGTCATATTAAATGGTATGGATGATCTAAATTGTGACTCATTAAAAAATGAATTAATTAAACTTGGACTAAAGTGCATTAACTTAAAGAAAGTTGTTCGAAACTTTGAACATTATAGTGACACAATTTATATTGTCTCTCTGGAAAATGCGACAATAAAACTAGCTGAACTAAACAAAAAATATCGATCCATCTTCCATACACAAGTAAAGTGGAACTACCAGCGTAAACTAAAAGGTAAACTTACTCAGTGCCATAACTGTCAGATGTTTGGCCATGGGGAGCGAAATTGTCACGTCAAAACTTATTGCTCCATTTGTGCTGGCACACACTGAACCGCCGAATGTGAGAACACAACCTCTCACAAATGTGCAAATTGCGGAAAAGCTCACAAGTCCACTGATCCAACATGTAAGAGCAGAACAGACTATATTCAGCTCATGGGAAATTCAGCAGAGCGAAAGAGAAAACCGTATGTTCATCAAACATTGCATGGTTCTGCTAATGCAATACACAAACCAATTTCGATCGGCTCTCTGAATGAATTTCCCTCTCTGCCAAATCGCCGTCAGCAGTTCCAAGTCAACAACAAGAAAAGTACTATTACACCTCAACCACAAGCATTAAATGCATGGCTGAATACTTCTCAAGCAAATTCCAATAGGACATTCAGCAATGAGTCCAGCAATATTTCCAGCAACATCGATGTCAACATTCCCAGCAACACATCTGGCCACAACACTAAGGACCTGTTTACACCGGAGGAACTTAATTCTCTTGCCATGGAAATGGTTACAAAATTATCTGTTTGTAAAACAAAAATTGAACAGTTTAATGTTATCGCACAGTTAGCGACCAAATTTTTGTATTCTAATGTTAATTAATATGGTAGATCATAGTATTAATATTGTTACTTGGAATGCGAGGGGTATTCGTAGCAAAACTATAGAATTCTTGAATTTCTTAAATACTAACAACATACATATTGCACTAGTCACTGAAACATTACTAAAAAATGACTTCAACTTATTTACACCTAATTTTAAATGTTACAGGAATGATAGAATTGGAAGAGGGGGTGGAGGTGTCGCCATCCTTATAAAACGGTCAATTCAACATTCGCTTTTACCTATTATAAAAACACAGTTTGTAGAAAATGTGGGTGTTGAGATCAAACTGAGAAATCATAGCCCTATTAAGATTTTTTGTGCCTATTTCCCTGGTGGAAACCAAACAGTCACCAAAAAGACTGCTTTTAAAAACGATCTGTTGAAATTATTTAACCAAAATAATACCCTCCTTATTGGTGGCGATTTGAATTGTAGGCATAGGGCCTGGGGTTGTCAAAGAGCAAATTCTTGGGGAAATACTCTTCATGACCTTTCTCTGACACAACCTTTTTCTGTTTTGTTTCCTCCCACTCCAACACATGTTCCTGCAAATTCTCGTTATAATCCGTCTGTGCTTGATGTCTTTGTCACTAATGTTCCAAGCCATATTTCTCATCCTATCGCGGTGAGTGACCTCAGCTCTGACCACAATCCGGTCACTTGCAAACTCCTCCACCCTGGAGAAAACAGAGAGGAGTATATTCTAGATATGAAAAATGCAAATTGGGCCACTTACAAAAAAGAAATCAATCTAAAACTAAGAAATGCTCAAATGAATTTAGATAATATCTCCAGCAATGATGACATGGACTCCATTATTTCTGAATTTGAAGCACACATCTTAAATTCAGTTGAAAATGCTGTTCCAAAAGTCCCAAAAACAGCATTCTCTGCTAGCCTTCCCCAACAAATCTTGGACCTAATTAGACTTAGGAATAAAACCAGACGGGGTTGGCAGAGATACCGCCAGCCATATTTTAGATATCACTTAAAATACCTTAATAATTTGATTTCAAAACAAATTTTAGAGTTTCGCAATAAAAAATGGAACACGAGACTAAAAAGCCTTGAGAAAAATGACAAACCCTTTTGGAACATTATTAAAATCATAAAGAACAAAAACAGGCATTTACCTTTACTCAAAAATTCTTCAAACACGTTCTTTACGGACTTAGAGAAAGCAAATGTACTCGCACAAACCTTTGCAGATAACCACCTTGTGTCCAGGAATCTAGGTGATCAACTAACAAGTGACGCGGTCAAAAATACAATTCAAAACTTCCTTACCAACAGCTCCAATCAAACTCCTGCTGAAATCCTTGTGACAGAGGATGATATTGAATTTTTTATCAATAACATAAAAATCCGTAAGACAGAAGGTCTTGACTTGATAAGAAATATTTATATTAAACAACTCCCTAGAAGTGGAAGGAAATTTTTAGCTTTCCTTTTAAATTCTTGTCTGAAGTTGATGTATTTTCCTAACAGATGGAAACTAGCTAAAATAGTACCCATTATAAAAGCTGGAAAATCTCCTGAAAATCCAAACAGTTATAGACCAATAAGTCTCCTTAGTAATATCAGTAAAATATTTGAGAAAGTTCTCAAAGAAAAAATTGTAAAGCATGTCTGTGATAATAATATTTATCCAAATGAACAATTTGGATTTAGATCTCATCACAGCTCTACGCATCAGGTACTAAGGATATGTAATCATATTAAAACAAATCGTGCAACAGGCAAATCAACTGGACTGATTCTGCTTGACATCGAAAAAGCGTTTGACACTGTATGGCATGATGGTCTCTTGTACAAACTAATATATTTTCGTTTTCCAGCGTACATTTGTAAAATTGTCCAAAGTTTCTTAGACCGTCGTCGTTTCATTGTCCAAGTGAATAGTGCCGTCTCTGAACAAATTTTTGTCAATTCTGGTGTCCCACAAGGTTCAGTCCTTGCGCCTATTTTGTTCAATATTTATTTATCGGATTTCCCAATCTTACCCGACTGTCATACTGCAATTTTTGCGGATGACACAGCCATTTTCTCCTCACATGAATTTGCTCCCATCATTGAGAGAAACCTAGTCAATGTGATCGGAATAGTGGAAAATTATTTTAGCAAATGGAAAATCAAACTCAATGAGGAAAAAACTCAGGCTATCTTTTTCACACGAAAAAGAAAGTCCTGCTTTCTTCCAAATGGACATTTGCAGCTTAATAGATCGGCTTTAAATTGGGAGTCCTCAGTTCGGTATTTAGGTATACATCTCGATACGAAATTGAGATTTAATGAACATATCAGTCGTACGATAAAAAAGATAGGGATTGCGACTAAAATGCTCTACCCATTCATAAATAGAAAATCTTTACTCTCTGCAGAAAATAAGATAATCATCTATAAGGTTATCTTTCAAGCAATTATGCTATATGGATGCCAAGTTTGGGAAGACTGTGCCCAATGTCATCTTAAAAGATTGCAGGTATCCCAAAATAAAACACTCAAAATGATGTTGAATTTACCATGGCATCACTCAACCAAAGATATACACAGTAAAGCGAATGTTGAATTGATCTCTGAAAGAATACAAAAACTGAAAATAAAATTCCAAGAACGCTGTAGCTTTGCTGATAATCCCCTCATTCAAAACTTAAGTGATACATAATCTTTGTTATTTACTAAGCTATTTATTTGTTTATTTATTTATTTATTGATTTGTTTACTTATTTAGTTATTCATTCTTTATTTATTTATATATTTATTTATTCATTTATTTATTTATTTACTTATTTATTTATTTACTTAATTATTTATATATTTTTTTTATTTATTTACTTATTTATTTATTTATTTATTTATTTTTTTATTTATTTATTTATTTATTTATTTATTTATTTATTTGTTTATTTATTTATTTATTTATTTATTTATTTATTTATTTATTTATTTATTTATTTATTTATTTATTTATTTATTTATTTATTTATTTATTTATTTATTTATTTATTTATTTATTTATTTGTTTATTTATATATTTATTTATATATCTTTATATCTATTTAACTATTTGTTTGTTTTTGTTTTTTGTTTTTTTTTTCTTTCTTTTTTTTCTTTTTTTTTCATTGGAGGTTTTTCCTCGTACTTTCCTCCAATTTATTTATTGTAATTACTCAAATTGTTTTTTTTTTATTTATTTTTTCTCACCTGTAACAATGTTTTAGAAGAAAGATATTGTATTATCACATCTCTAATTTATACTGTGCGGTAACAATTACCCTTGTACATACAATTATACGAAATAAAATGATCTATCTATCTATATTGACACTTGAATATTTTCCTTCGGTAATGTTAAACAACTCACTTATGCGATGTTTTTAGTATAACTCTACACAGGAATGACCATATTAATTGAATTGTCGGAAGAACATATGACGGCCCTTGAAGGCTCTCTGTATAGCTTGGTACTCGATTGCAATTTGCAATTTTCCTGTACTTTTATGTAAATTTGAAATCTTTGTAAACTGCGATACCTCCAGTTCTAGAAAACTCAAATTTGCATTTAATATTATTGATCGATATGTCTATGGTCTCAAAAGGTATGAAACTATATCACAACTGTCAAAAAACAAATTATATCTAAAATTCAGTGCACAATCCATTCTATTTAAAATACGAGTACTGAGACGTGGTGTAACACACTATCTTTACGATAAACTTCGATTTCCAATGCATGTCAAATGGTTTAATTCTACCAAGATTTATTTGTTTAACATCTGAAACACAAATCTTTATCGCTCCTATAGCATACTTTTTATATTTTGTTTCCTTTCTTATAATTTCTTTCATTAAAAATGTTTAAAAGTTTACGTTTGTTAAAAAAAATGTATTTATTTTTATTTTGCTTTTTAAACTATATTTCTTTTTGTGGTAAAAAATTTACTTTAAAGCTATTACAGAATTAAAAGACTGGTAATGTGGCAGTATGGAATGAATACCTCATTATTTAATTCTCGAAAATGTTTGCCTTTCACAATATTCTCGTGCTGAAAGCATTTAAGAAATTAAAAGGATATAAAAAGAAGTGCGAAATACAAATAATTTCATAAACATTGAAAGTTCTAATAATTATCTAAACATTTAACTCGCAACTCAGCTATTGCGAGAACAAAATCTTAAAAATGAATTCCATATCATAAGTTAGTTAAACCATTCGTGGCAAGAAACGGTTTCTAAAATGTATTTGTGATCTCCACGAGCAATGACGGATGGTATCTATGAAAATTTTCTCGTAGAGACATGGTGTGAAGAAGAAATCTTCGAAATTCCTTAAAATCTACACTAATTTCATTCAATTCGTAAAACATTAGTTATAAGAGTTGTGGTTTTTTAATGGGAAGCATTGTTAATGTGTACGTAAGTAAGTAGGTACTTATTACAAATATCTGTTCGAGTATTCAAGTGCCCATCACTGCATCATAAGAGTACCCTAAATGTGGTTTTCGACCTTAAATTTGTAGGATAAACTGAAGATGGCATACATACATAGTAAGCTTAAAGTACCCGCCAAGGGCCAGTAAGCTAGTTCCAATAAGTAAGTTAAGCCAAATTTAGTAGCTTTTGTTCAGCACGCCAGTTTAAATGAAGTTTAAATATTTGAAATAAATTGAATGAACACTTTTCCAGTGGGCAAGTGGTGGTTCACTACGATTCGTTTGCATCAGTGATCACAAGTGTTTGCGCGTTACGGTGGAGGAAGTGTATTCTTTTTTTCCAAGGTATGAAATCATATTCAATTAATAAGTTGGATCTTCCTAACCTTTTGTTTAATGAAGTTGTACAAATAACATTGAAAAATAAGGGTTAAAGGTGGTTAAATATTGAAGTTGTGCCAATTAAAAAAAAAATGTATGAGAGTCAGCTTATAAAATAAACACAAATCGAACATTTATTTAAATGTTCGTTCTAGCTGAAATCGAATATTAATCAGTCAAGTTCAGCATTTGTGCATTATATGTATGTAAACGAAAGTACATACATACTCATATATACACACTTAAATATACACGTAGATATTAATTCAAACGTTTGCCCTCATGCTGCTATGGAAAATGTTTGTTTGCTTCTGTATTCCTTGAAGAATTCGGTATATGGCATATTAATGTCTCTTCGTATATGCTTGAGTATTTATTTACATGGAGCGTCATTTAAAAAAAAACCCGCATTCTACTTATCCAACTAAAGTGAGAACAGAGGGAAAATGGGTTTTTTTCTACTGTCATGTCATTGCAACCATATTCACACACACATATTTATAGACACACATTTTGTTCAACGTGTTTGGAGAAAGGAAAACGCATTGAAGAGTGTACTCCATCATGACGTAAACCGTGGTTTATCTCAGACAGTACAATGGAAATCAACTAGAAATCGATTTTTTAATACAGGCGACAAGCACATGACAAGAACAAAGACAAATACCACCATCTCATCGCTGCGGCATATCCGGCTGAGAAATACAATTTGCAGACCTAAATACCCGCGTTGATGTTTACATCCCCATCGAATATATCCTGGAACAAGGATAAAAAGTTCATAAATATATTCAAGTATCTGGAATCATAAATTCTTAAGTGTTTAAAAGTTCAGCTGCTATGAGGAATAATGATATGACTCCCATGGATTAAACATTTTCAATAAATGTAATGAAATAAACATTTATAATTCTTTCATATTCATATGTATGCTCTTATGAACGTATTTATGAATTTCATGTATTATAGTCTATGTATGCAAGCATACTAGAATATTATTAAATACGAATATGTTTTTATTCAAAAATAATACTTATAACGACTAACATGTATCTACCTCGGTGGGGCTATGGTGGGGCCGAGGCTTAAGTAGGTCCGATGTCCGAGTTCTAAATTGAGGTCCGAAAACTAAGAGATAGCTAACCCGATTTCAATGGTGTTGTGAGCAGATAGTAAACCGTGCCCAAGAATGCAAGGTTGGGGGGTCAAACCGAGCTCCCTCAGACGCCCTGGCGAGGGTCTATGGTATCCAGCCTTACCAGGGTATGGAGACCCTGCCCTGGCGGGCCATATTTTTCTAGCCTTACTCGTGGGAACAAAACTTCAATAACAATAAGAACCCCCCTAAAAAAAAACAATTTAAAAAAAGAAACAGACGATACAGAAGATATCGTGACGTCTTTTAAGACCGACACAATGGATGAGGAGATCTCGAAGGAAATGGGGGAGAATTTGCTTGCCGATCCTAAGAAGATAGTCCAGAGTGTCAACGCGTATGCAAAAACTCACTCTCCGAGATGGAGAAAGAAAAGCTCGCGTGGACCGAAGACTTAATTGATATCGGAGGTTATGGCCAAGGCGATCTTGGACCATATTCAAGGGAATGCTTCTATGTATGGCTTAACCAACAGGAAGCGTGGAATCAGTAGACTGGACTGTAAAGACCAGCTTTCTTTCGATTTCATGAAAGTTATACTAACCCTTAAACCCTCCCCTGCGGATAGACACCTTGTCGTGATGCGGGGGCTTAAACCGACCCACAAGCCGGCTGAAGGAGCAACTCTGCCTGTCATCCCCCCATTCCAGGGTGTCAAGCGAACCGTCCCCACTGGTGCAAACCAGCACTAGCCAGAAAGTGAAAACCCCAAGGCAACCGATTGGTGTGAGCACATGGACTGCCAAAGTGGCAAGTGGGAGCCAAGCTCTAATTTCCTAATCTCCAACAGAGGTGCTGAGGGGAAAGGGCGACGAGGAATAGGCGCAGGTGTCCACAGATGCCTCCTCTGGGACAACCCGGCGGATTGGATGATCCACTCCGAAAGGGGCTCAGTGGTGCTGGAAGCAGGTGGCATCTTCGCTACCTCGAAATGGGTTTCACACCTGAGGAAGCGAGGAAAAAGGCAGAAGAGCACAGGCCTATGCCTAGTTCAGAGCCTACCACCTCAGGTAAAAGGAGCAGTAGCTCCATTTCACCTCCTGCGCCTAATGCACATAAAAAGCAAAGGATATCGTCGAAGCTGGACAGGCCGGAGGCGGAATCCTCAAAGCAGGTTGCTGTTTCAAAGAGCAGAAGCTATGCAACTGTTGCAAAAGCATCGGGAGCTGGCAGAAAGCTCACAGGGACAACGATAGCCGAGAGGGTAGCAGTTCTTTAGCAGATGCTGTGAGCTTAAGACCGGAAGGACCTAGAAGATGCCCTTTTATCTGAAATGGCCCTGAGATGGGAGCACAAGCTCAAATTTCAGGGCATTCATTTCAGGCATGGGATGCTACTAGTTGGCTACGAAATTCCGCAGGAGGTACTAGATATTACCATAGGTAACCATAGGCTTGGCGGACTTGTTAGGGACTGGAAAGTGTCCAGCGCACCATCTATGTCGCAGCTTAGAATTATACGGTTTGATCTGGACGATACGGGCATAGCAAGTAAGACTGTAAGAAATTCAAGGAAAATTGACTGGGATCTCTTTGAATCGCTGCTTGGAAGTAATCGGGAGCAACTGGACATCAGAAGAGCTCCAACTCATTTTGTAAAGCTAGAACATGTTGTAGAGAGTACAACAAAAGCTATCATAACAGCATTCGAAGTAAGCTGCCCAATAAGCAGGGATTTCAAGGGGAAGAGAGTGCCATGGTGGAGCAATAAGCTAATCAGCCTCCGGTCCAAAGTACGCAAGCTATACAACGCAGCCAAGCTTACAGGAGACTGGCAAAGCTACAAACAGGCACTAACCTCCTACAACAAGGAAATAAGAGCAGCCAAAAGAGAAAGCTTTAGGAAGTTCTGTGAGTCAATCATCCATACTCCTGCTGCTGCTAGACTCCATAAGGTGCTGGCAAAAACAGGGGAGATACAGATGTCTCTAAGAAAATCTGACTTCAGATACACCGAAAAAGAAGAACAGAGGGCAAGACTACTATTGGAAACCCACTTTCAGGGTAGTCGTTAACATACAGAAAGGTGTGAAAACAATCTGCCAATGCCAAAGGATGAAGACTGGAGAGTCGCAAGGAAGGTTTTCTCCAAAGGGCGACTGGAATGGGCAATTAACTCGTTTCAGCCCTTCAAATTTTCAGGTGTGGATGGAACCACGCCAATCCTACTTCAAAAAGGGCAAGGCAAACTAATACCATTTCTTTTATGATAATAAGATGTAGTTTAGCACTGGGATACAAACCGAACCAGTGGAGGTGGGCAAAGGTAGTGTTCATTCCGAAAATGGGGCAGAAATACCCAAGTCTACCAAAGTCCTACAGACCGATCAGCCTAACATCGGTTCTTCTCAAAATAATGGAAAAGGCTGTGAACAACTGCGTGAGAGAGGAACTGCTACAGATATCCCCTCTTTATTACTGTCAGCATGCTTACAGGGCAATCAGATCCACAGAAACTGCACTCGACCGGTTGAACTATAGGAAGTACCTTTGATGCGACAGAAATAGTTATACACACTTGATCAAAAAAATAGATACACCCTCACTCACCTTACATTTTTCGTCTTCAGGGTTGCACAATAAAGGAAATGGTTAAAGTTCGCAAAAAAGGCTAATATATTTATATTTGTATTTGTATTTGTATTTAGTTTAAGCAACACATCAAGTATAACTTATAGCTAGTGCAGGATATATGTTTACATTAAAACTTTAGAAAATGATTATAGAAAAAAAAAGATTATAAAAAACAAGAAAGATAAGCAATAAGAAAAGCAAAGCAAGAAAACTATCTCAAGACAGAAAAGTGCTCAGAACAGGCATCAAGAAACCTTCTGTGTTCAACCTCTGACTTCACGTGATTGGGTAGTGCATTCCAGGCTTTGACAGCATAAACGAAAAATTGCCTACTAGAGGTTAAACATGTGTGTGTAGGCGGTCGTAACACGATATAACGATTAGATTGACATAACGTTATTTTTTCGTAGAGATAACCAGGCTCTTTCTTATGAATTATTTTGAAAAGCAAATCGCAGCATCGATACTTTAAGAAAGCGTCCAAGCTGCATCCAAGAAGCTGGCGAGCTTCCAGAGGGATATGGTCAAATCTGCGACGATTGAAGACGTAACGCGCAATAGAATTGAAAGCGACATTGAGTTTTTGGAGCGAACGGGAGTCAGCATTGGCAAAGATCTCACAACAATAAGAAATTATTGGTACAATTAATGATTTTACTAACTTTAATTTCACATCTCTTGGTAATATTGCTTTTGTTTATGATAATCCGCTTAGCGATGCATATATTTTTGAGGTAATGGAGCTTATTTGCATATCCCATGTTAGTTTGTTGTTGAATATAATTCCAAGATTTTTCGCATGGGTGACGTATTCAACTTGCGAAAAGTTTAAACGAATAGGAGGGAAGTCAGAGAAATACGGTTGATGTTTGGAAATAGGGATGGCTTTGGTTTTATCCGGATTGAGCTTAAGACCATTTCGTGTTGCCAACTCTGTAATAGCACATAGATCAGTGTTTAATTTAACGATCGCATCTTCTACCATTCCAATAGGGAAATTGATATAAATTTGAACATCGTCGGCATACATATGAAGTTGACAGTGGGAAACGACGGAAGGCAGATCATTAATAAAAAGAGAAAACAACAATGGGCCAAGAATAGATCCTTGTGGAACGCCATTATTAACGTGGAGGAACGAAGACAATTGGGAATTACATGAAACAGCTTGCAGACGATTAGTCATATACGAAAAAATCAATTTGTTAGTTGTATCACAGAAATTATAAAGAGTCGTCAGTTTATCACAGAGTAAATTAGGATTGACACAGTCAAATGCTTTAGAAAAGTCAAGTAATGTTATCACAGTTGTAAGATCAGCGTCTATTGCTTGTCTGATGTCATCTGATACTTTCAATAGGGCGGAGGTGCAGCTGTGGCCGGAGCGGAAGCCAGACTGCAATGGCGTAAGAAGGTTTTTGTCTTTGATAAACTCTTTTATTTGTTGACTGATAACATATTCGAACACTTTTGATAGGAGGGGAAGTATTGCAATGGGTCTGTATTCGGAGTCTGTGCCTTTTTTTAAGATTGGTATAATTTTAGACTTTTTCCAGGCTATAGGATAAGTGGATGTAGTTATAATTGAGTTAAATATGTGTGTTATATATGGGAGAATTAAGGGAAGGAGGATTTTCAAAAAATCGGGGTGAATATTATCAAGTCCAATGGCCTTCGATTTGATCTTAAATATAGCATTCCCTACAGTGTAGATATCGACAGTAGAGAGAGAAAAAGCGTCTTCGTTATTATTTTGCAAAGTTACCACACTAGGGCAGGAAGGGCATGTTGTAGTTGTGAACTTATGGTTAAGCTCATCAAGATTAATATTTTTGTCAACGAGATCTTTTCCTTTTTTCAGACCGATGTTGCGAACTTCTTTCCACAGGAACGTAGATGAACGGTCTGAACTAAATCTGTTATTAAAATAGTTACATTTAGCATTCCTGATAAGCTTGGTAACATTGTTTCTGGATATTTTGAAGTTCCGAAACATTTCTGCACTGCGGAAGCGTTTCCAGCGGTGCTATAAGAAATCTCTCTGTTTAATGGCATTTAAGATGTCAGTTGACAGCCAGGGAGATCTGGGTGATTTTGAATAATGCGTTTTGATTGGAACGTGTTTTTTGAATAGGTAATCGATAGACCTGGTCAAGAATTCAGTTTGCTTATCAATGTCGGTTTCAAACCGAATAGAATTCCAATCTAAAGAGGCACAATCACTAAAAAGACGTTCGACATTGACACAACGAAAATTACGGAAATGTATGGGAAATGTATGGATTTCGAAGCGTTAATACGCGAACCATGCAGACACAAGCGTCTGCACCTAGCCTCTATTAACGAACTCCTACTCTCACCTCCCCGTGGTGAAATCCGGGAGCCGAGTACCCTCGACAGAAGATGGGGTAACCAACCCTCGTGGGACGTCTGGGCGGCTGCAAACGAGAGAGGGGGGAGTGTGAGTCTACCAGGGCTCATCACTCTTTTTAGGATGGCGGCGGAGGAGCTGGTCAACTGATTGGCCAACGGCGGCATCCACAACTCCAGTCAGCAGGAGCTACCTGGTTTCCATGGTAAGGTCGGGACCTTGGAATAGAGATGGCGGCGGATGAGCCCTTTTAGGGCCAACGGCGGCGCTCACAGCCTGCAAGAGGCTACCGACACCGGATCCCTCCGGACCCCTTTGTCCGGGGGCTAAACAAATGGACCTGTCCTCCCAGTTGGAGGTTGTGCGTGGGGTTAACTTCCTCACCACGTAAAAAAGTAAGGAGTTGAGAAGCAACAATATGCCTCGGATACGGACGGATTTACTGTTGACGACCCCAGCAAACGGAATAAGGACAATGACTTTCGGTTCTGCACGTGGAATGTGAGGTCCCTGAACAGACCACGTGCAGCCGATGAACTCGCGGAGGCCCTAGACTGCTATAAAGCAGACGTTACCGCAATCCAGGAAGTGCGATGGGATGGGCCGGGCAAAAAGAGGATGAAAAACTGCGATATCTACTACGGCGACTGTTACAGAGAGCGAAGGCAGCGATTATTTGGATGTGGATTTGTTGTTCGAGGCAGACTTAGGCAAAAAGTCTTAAGCTTTAAGTACATAAGCGAGCGCCTCATAACAATCCGCATCAAGGCTAAACTCGGCAACATCAGCCTAATCTGCGCCCACGCCCCAACGGAGGACAAAGATGACGATAGCAAGGATGACTTCTATGATCTCCTAGAAAGAACGTACGATCAATGCCCCAGCTACGACACCAAGATCGTTCTAGGAGATTTTAACGCTAAGCTGGGTAAAGAGGACATCTTTGCTAGAGTCATCGGTAAACACAGCCTGCACGACACCACGTCCGAAAACGGACTCAGGCTGGTGGACTTTGTTACGGGGCGAAACCTCTCTGTAGCTAGCACGCGGTTCCCACACCTCAACATCCATAAAGGGACCTGGCGGTCCCCTGATCATTCAACCGTCAACCAGATTGATCACGTTGCGATCGACGTCAGACACTCCTCCAGTATTCTTGATGTCCGAACGTTCCGAGGCGCCAACATCGACTCGGACCATTTCCTTGTTGTAGCCAAGGTAAGGACACGGATATCGAGAGAAGAATGGAGTCGAGGAAGCCAACCACGGTTTGACGTCGAAAAGCTACAATCGCAACAGACTGCCAGGAACTTTGCCGATCGAGTCTCCCTGAAACTCTCCGAAAGTTCGACGCCGCCTGCACTAACAATAGACGAAGAATGGAAACGTTGTCAAAGAGCCATCAGAGAAGCCGCTACTGATGTGCTGGGTTTTAAAACCCCAACAAGGAAAAACCCCTGGTTTGACAACGAGTGCAGGCAGGCACATGCAGCAAAGCAAGAAGCCTACCGGGCAACGCTGCATCGAACCACGAGAGCTGTTCGTGAGCTCTACGAACAGAGAAGAAGGGAAGAGAACCGGCTTCTCAGGAAGAAAAAGAAAGAGCACGAGAAGCGCGCGATCGAGGAGATGGAGAGGTGTTATGGCAGGAATGATGTCCGAAAGTTTTACCAAAGGGTAAAACTTTTATCGAATGGATATAAAGTTCGGACAGAAGCTTGCCGGGACGAAAATGGACAGCTAGTAGTAGATTCGCAGTCGATACTGAGAATTTGGAAAAATCATTTCTGCAGACTGTTGAACGGCGATGAGGACACAAATACCGCTGTCAGGCAGAATGTTCCACTCAACACAACGGACGATGATAGAAGAGAATACCGTCCCCCCGACCTAGACGAAGTCAAGATAGCGATATCGAGACTGAAGTCTAATAAAGCTGCTGGTGCAGATAGTCTGCCCGCCGAAATGTTTAAAGCAGCTGGAGGTGATCTGGTAGGGCGCATGCACCAGCTCATCTGTAAGATATGGTCGGAGGAAAGCATGCCCGATGAGTGGAATCTCAGTATCGTTTGCCCGATCCACAAGAAAGGAGACCCCTTTGACTGCGCCAACTATCGAGGGATAAGTCTCCTTAACATCGCCTACAAAATCTTCTCTGCCGTTTTGTGTGAACGCCTGAAACCATTCGTGAACAAACTGATAGGTCCTTATCAGTGTGGTTTCAGGCCCGGGAAGTCCACCATCGATCAAATCTTCACACTGCGGCAGATCCTGGAGAAGACCCAAGAAATGCAAATTGACACACACCATCTATTTGTCGATTTCAAGGCCGCATATGACAGCGTGTATAGAGACGAGCTATACAGCGCCATGTCTAGTTTTGACATTCCTGCTAAACTCGTCAGACTGAGCAGGATGACGATGGAGAACTCTCGCTGCTCCATCAAGGTCGGTAACGAACTCACCGAGACCTTCAATGTCAAAAAAGGTTTTAGACAAGGCGACGCGCTGTCATGTGATTTCTTTAACATCATTCTTGAGAAGATCGTGCAAAACTCACTGGCCAACACAAGAGGCACGATCTTCCAAAAGTCCGTTCAACTGCTAGCTTATGCGGATGACATTGACGTGATTGGGAGAACACAGCGAGCCGTCAATGATGCGTTTGCTGGCATTGAAACGGAAGCGGCTAAAATGGGTCTGGCGGTAAACGAGGGCAAAACAAAGTATATGCTGTCATCGAGAAAGGACGCACAACATCGACGACTTGGCCAGAACGTCACCATAGGCAGCTATAACTTTGAGGTAGTAAAGGACTTCGTCTACCTTGGCTCCGCGGTTAACAGTACAAACAACATCAGTACCGAGATCAAACGCAGAATTACTCTTGCCAACCGCTGTTTTTATGGGCTCAAAAGGCAATTGAGTAGTAGAGCCCTCTCTCGGAAGACCAAGTTGACTTTGTATAAGACCTTGATCATCCCAGTCCTGCTTTACGGTGCAGAGGCATGGACAATATCCCAAGCGGATGAACAGTCTCTTGGTCTTTTCGAGAGAAAAGTTCTGCGCGCGATCTTTGGTCCTGTTTGCGTTGATGGCATTTGGAGGAGAAGATTCAACCACGAACTGTATGGGCTGTACAGCGACATGAGTCTAGCCAGGCGTCTACGGATCCAACGCCTAAGATGGCTAGGCCATGTAGAGCGTATGGACAACTTAGCTCCGGCCCGAAGAGTCTTCGACTCTGAGCCTGTGGGACAACGCAACAGAGGACGTCCACGAACAAGGTGGCGCACACAAGTCGAGGGGGACCTCTGCCGGCTTGGTGTGCGAAACTGGAGACAGCTGGCGAAAGATCGTGCTGGCTGGAGAGGCATGTTGAGTGAGGCCCAGGTCCACCTCGGACTGTAGCGCCCTAAGAAGAAGAAGAAGAAGAAGAAGTATGGGTTGACTAGGCTCCCGGTGGATTTGAAGATTGAAAGTAGCAAAGACAAGATCATGATGTGACAACCCTGGGACAGATAGTTGGCTGTAACATTTAACAAAAATACTTATTAAAAACTTAAAACATAAAAATATTTTCAATTTTTACGTAAATATTTTTTTATTAAGATTAAATTGTGTTAGTACATAAAAATCGTGTGATCAAAAAAATAGATACATTGTAATTTTTTCCAAAATATTTAAATGAAGAGCTAAAATGCTTACTTATTTCAGTTGCAAAACCAATTAAATTAGCATTATATTTTTTGCCATCCTTTTCGGCATACTGGTGATGAATGCTTGTCATATCTCTACTGGTATTTCATAACAAGTTTTTTGAACAAATTGTCACTGTTTGTCTGTATTTCTTCTTTAGATGCGCCCACAAGTTTTCAATAGAGTTTAGGCCTAGTGACTTGGCCAAGCTGGCAGGTTGATTTTGTTGTAAACAAAGCATTTTTTTACTAGTGTGGAAGTATGCTTTGAGTCGTTATCCTGCTGAAGGACCCAACGTAGAGACATGTTTTTCTTGGCGTATGATAGCATTAGCATTTGCAAAATGTCTTTGTATTCGGCTGCCATCATATTGTTTGTAGTCCCCAGACCGTTATGTTGCCGCATCCATTTTTCACTGTATTTTTTATGCAACGGTTATGGAATTCCTTGGCTTGAGAAGGCCTTCGTTCTTTTCACAGTAATTCACAGTCATTCAGAGACTAATCTTTGTTTTGTCGCTCAGCTAAATATTTCGCCATTTTTCTTCACCGATATCGCTAGTTCAATTTGTATGTGTCATGGCAAACTGTAGCATCATGCCCAATATTTTTTTTTCACTAGCGGAACTTTCATAGCTATTCGTCCGATGACTTAAAAGGGTCACTTTTTTATAACATGATTATATGGCGATCATCCGCTGAGACCTTTTTTTATCCGCCTTGAAATTCCTTTTAGGGTGCCGATTTAAAAAAAATTAAACAAAATGAAGTGACCGTCCCACTTATTTCGCGATTTCACGCAGAAATTTTCCATTTTTTCTGTGCGACAGAACCAAAACTTTCTCTTCCGTAGTGCAATGACTATTTCGGGCCATGATAAACCTAAAATGTTTATTTCCTTCTTCTTAATTGATACCAAGTGTGGAGATCTGTTACTTCTGAAATCATCAACAAGTAATACTAACATCTGCTATACAAACACCTGTCGGTTCTCAGTGGATCACAGTAGATTTAGCGACAAAATGAATAATAAACTGGGCAAGTGAGAGTTGTACTCGCACGGGTAAGGTTCCGTCGCATAATATTGATGAATGATTTCTGAATATCAAACGACGTTTCCAAACTATTTCAGTTGAATTTTCTTCTAACTTCAACCCAAATCAACTATTCATTCATACATTCATACATCCAAACAAACATTTATCCATACATGTACCTATACCTCTATCGAAGTTTATCCAAAGCAAAGAATCCCTTCCATCATACATACATACATACCTAATCACTGCTCATGCCTGCGGTGTGTGTGTTCATTTCTGTTCGGCATTTAGGGGTTAGATCCAAAAGATAACACTCATCAATGAATAGAGTGGTAGAACACAGCATGAAATTTATGTGTGAAAATGAAAATATTTATCATTTTAAATCTTAGATATCTCAAAATTGATATTTTGAAATTTATCATTTCTTAATGCTTACGCTGCGTTTTCAGATCTTCAAAATGCACATGTCGATGGTTGACTGTTTTTGGCCAATATCTCGAATAATTAGAAGGCCAGAAATGTTTTAATGAAAGTACTCAATGAAGCCAAGTTTTTGTGATTTTTTCAGATTTTTAAACACTTTGGTTTAGAAATGGTAGGGGGGGACGCATTAAAAAAATCTTTGGAGCTCCATATTTTCCAAACGGTACTTTAGATCAAAAACTGTTGAAGCAAACCTCATTTCAAAAGATCTGTCGATTGATACTCGTATATATATCGATGGGGTGCGACAATTTTTCAAAATTAATTGCAACTTCACCTGTACTGGAGCCACCCCCAAATGGCCACACTTTTTAAATTTGGGTGCATGGGCAATGACATCTAGGCCTGAAGTACCTAATTCTAAAATTTCATGCCGATATCTTTAAGACTTCGGTTGACAAAAAAGTGTGACAGACATGACGAACGGACACACGGAAATTATAAAGGTTCCGTCTTTGTAGACGGAACCTTAAAAATGTATGCATTTTCCTTCACGACAAGAAGGGATTATTATAGCGTGAGCAGTCAATAAAGAAGTAACATATTGTCTAATTAAATATCTGTTTCTTCAATATATTCCGGGTAACGACGAGGTAAAAGGCATAAATATATTTGTAAATCATTCAGAAATATTGGTCATTACATTATATGGTTTGTTCAACTTGAGTATCTTTGTAGAATTGACAGAAACGCCGGAATAGAAAATCTGATGTCTATCTGCTTGATTTGCAATTAAACAATTAAATAATTGTCGGCGGAAAAAAAGGTGAAAGTTATCACGCTTTAAGTTGCGAAAAGCAAAGGGTCTGACATTAAATTGTCCTGCATTAAATTGCGAGAACCAAAGAGTTTGACATTAGATTTTCCTGCATTAAAGAGGAGTTAGATACAATTGTAAATTGTCAAGTTTTTATATTGAAAAAAAAAACGAAAATTACAAGCCGCTAGAAATAATTGGTTCGGGAGTAGAGCTGTGAGACTATCGAAAAAGTCTTAATTAGACCTGAGTGGGAAAAACGGTTGAGAGCATTCACCCTATATCTGGAAGCCGAGGAGATCAGAGATCCAACAAAAAAGAATAATACATTATACAATATTCCAGGAGCATTGTGCCAACCACAGGATGTTGGAGAGAATATGGATGTTTTTAGAGTTCTGGTAGAAAAACTGAATAACTATTTCTCCCCCACAAGAAATTCTACGTTTAAAAGACATATATTTCGATCATTAAAGCCGGAAACATGTGAGGGTTTAAATAAGCATCTATTAAAACTAAGAAACTTGGCAGCAAAGTGTGAATTTGGAGATTGGAGAGGATTCGGAGCAATTGCACACTGGAAAGACTGCCATATGCCATACCATATCAGTTTTGTGCTTATGCCGGAAATGAGTAATTAAAAGTAAAAGCGGTTTTCGAATCAGCAATTGGAGTAGGCAGAAACTGTGATGTAATTTCTGCATTTTATGTAATTGAAAATGGAAGACAATCTCTTTTGAGTCGAGATACATCTATTAAAATAAATGTCCTAAAATTAGGACTTGACATCAAAATCAAAGGTATAAGCATTTCTCTTTCAATCGACAAATCAGTAAAACCCGTTCAAAAGCCTTTGCGAAGAATTCCATCTGCACTAGAAGAAAAGGTTGAAGCTAAATTAAATGAGGCAGTTGCTCGAGATATCATAGAACGCGTTTCGGGACCAAGTTCTTGGATATCTCCCATCGTGGTCGTTTTCAAAGAAAATGGGGACATTAGATTTTGCATTGACATGAGAAGAACTAACCTGGCCATATTGCGAGAGAATCATCCACTTCCAACGTTCGATTCATTTATGACTCAATTAAAGGGCGCAAAATGGTTTTCAAGGTTGGATTTAAAAAGCGCTTACCATCAATTCGAGTAAGATGAACAAAGTCGAGAGATACAGACTTTTATAACATCTAAAGGAATATTCCGCTACAAACGCTTATTATTTGGTTTTTTTTTTTTTTTTTTTTTTTTTTTTTTTTTTTTTTTTTTTTTTTTTTTAGAAAAAACATAAAAATTTTGAAATAATATTTAAAAAAAGTATTGTAATGAAGTGTTGAGGATTCACTAATATGGAAGCGGAGCTGTCACTGATTCCGAGTGACAACTCGGAGAATGGCAGCGACGGAAATTTAAAAAAAAAAGGCGAAAAATTTTGAAGCCGCAGCCGAAGAGTCAGCACCAAAGTCGATCAATGCTGACGGACAATTACGGCAAAGAAAATGCTGAAGAAGAAGCCTCGTACAGCGGCAATGGAAACTTGTACGTAGAACTGGCTTCTTCCGAGGCGGCAGATCAGGCCGAAGACGAGAGGGAATTGGCCTTGAAGCTAAAAGAGAAGGATGAGCTGGAGGAGTTTATAAAAGCTCTCCAACTCAAGTTAGAAAGAAGAAAAACAGATGAAAAGAAAATAAAAAATGTACAAGAAAATGAAGTGGACAAGAGGAAGTTGCCACAAGCGCAAAGGCAGCAACAACAACAGCAGCAACTCCAGCAGCAGCAGCAGCAGCATCCCAAAGAGCAGCAGCAGCAAATCAAGCAGCAGCAACCCAAGCAGCAACAACATCAGCAGCAGCAACAACAGCAGCAGCAACAAAAGAAGGAGAAGAAGTATAGACTGCCTCCTATCAACATTACCGGAATGGACGCCGAAGACACGATCCAGGTATGTAAGTTGGCCGTAAGGGACAACTTTTATATTAAAAATAAAGGGTTTCGCAGGCAGGCCATCCACTGCTCATCAGTGGATGGCTTCAAGCTTGTAAAAGAGAAAATGGCGTCAGCTGGGGCTGATTTCTATTCATACACTCCTAAGGGAGAAAAGGCTCAAACCGTTCTCCTTAAAGGATTGAGAGTCTCTGCTGAGCCGGAAGACATATTAAAAGCGTTGCGGCAAACTAGCGTCGCCAACGTGGAATTTTTGGGAGTCAAGCGCTTCTCCACTGTCCGGTCCAGGATGGAACCGATGCGTTTGCTTCCCATCTTCCTGGTGCAAGTGACACCAGAGAGTAGGCTTGAGAGTCTGAGAAACATTAAGTTTCTTGACTTTCAGGCCGTCTCTTGGGAGAGGTTGCGGAGGAGCAAGCAGATGCTTCTCTGCGCAAGATGCCTGAGATTCGGGCACGCTGCAGGAAACTGCAACATGCCGCCTCGATGCAGTAAATGCGCAGAGGGGCATCTGTCTGCTCAGTGTCCTTTGGGTGAGGGAAAGGTCGAGGACAGATCTCGCCTGAAGTGCATCCAGTGTGGTGCCAATGGACATCCTTCCAGCTATCGGGGTTGTCCAAAGGTGAAGAAAATTAAAAAAGATATGGAAAAAAAATCAAAGGTGGCGGATTCAAGGCCCATGCCGAGAATTCCTGCCACACCTGTTACGCCGGTTGTTTCCTACGCCCAGATGGCGTCTGGTAGACGACAGGCACAACAGACAGCGCCAAAGGTAGCCCAGGCTACAGTAGAGGCTCCAAATGTGGGTTTCGCGGAGCTGTTGTCAATGATGGCCTCAATGAAGGCCCAGATGGCGCAGTTCCAAAAAGACCTTGCGCGGATGGACCAAGTCCTTTCGTCGAGACCCGCTGGGTCAAGTGCGTATCCAATATAATGGATACGCCGGCAGCTGGAGACCTTTCGATCCTGGCGGTGAATGCGAATTCACTCGTCAGGATCGAAAGAAGGTTGGCTTTACTCAACCTGTTGGAGACCCATAAGCCTGACGTGTTGATGGTTAGCGAAACTAAGCTAAACCGGAACCACAATCTCAGGTACAAAGATTATACCGTTATTCGAAGGGACCGCCCCCACTCCACACAAGGGGGTGGGGTCGCTCTCTTCATTAAAAAAGGTATACGCCACAAGATCGTGTATTGCAGTGAATTGCGAACTTTCGGTGTACTGGAAGCGTGTATTGCGTGCATTTCTCTCCAAGGTGGGAGGAAATTGTACGTGGTCGCGGTCTATGCGCCAGACGCACCTCGGACCACAGGTTTCATATCGGAGCTCGAGACTCTCTTTCGAAAACTTCGTCTTTGCTTGGACGAGAACTATTTTATCATAGCCGGCGATTTGAACGCGAAGCATGAGGAATGGGGTAATTCTGTGCCAAATCAAAGGGGAAACTCCCTCCTTGATTGGTGGACGCAGCACTCTATTGAGTTCAAGCTGAATTTGCTTGCAACCGATAGACCATCATTTCCCAGAAGTGGGTCTTATTTGGATCTAATGCTGATTGACAGACGACTGACGTTACGCGATGTGGACAGTGACACAAGGAACTGCTTAACAACGGTTGAGTACGACAGTGATCACTGTGGACTTGCCGCGGTTATTCAGTTCCCGAATGAACTGGTCGAACTGGAGCAATTCGTGGAGACGTACCCTTACAATTATCGTAAGGCTCGTTGGCCGCGTTTCTCCAGGGCCTTATCCAGAGAACTACGTTCGAGTGACATTACTCCACCCGCAAACAGAAACCTGACAAACGAAGAGGTTGACAGGTACCTCATACAAGTGGACAATACAATAAAACGCACCATGGACACGACGCTTCCAAAAGTTGCACCGACCACAGATGGCGACATCTATCGGAACGCTACTATCGACGCACTGCACGTGAACAAAAGCAGACTGCTGTCGCGACTTAAGACACTTTACAGACGTTTTACGGACAGAGACGACCAGGAACTAAGGTCGCTCAAGTCGCAGATCAAAAACCTCCAGAAGTTAATTCGGATGAACTACCGAATTGCAGTCAATTCGTATTGGGGAGACAGGATTCGGGCTGTTCGTTCCAACGGTCCCGGTATGTTTCCCCAAATCAACCGAATTTTCCGAAGGAGGGATCACAACGACTTGGAGGCTATTCGACTTGACAGAACTACTGACAACGCAACCCTACTAACGTCAGTTGGCATAGATCCAGATGGGGCCGTGCTAGACAGTGACTTCTTGATTGTTGAGGATCCTCAGGAGAAGGTTGAAGCAATAGGAGCAGTTTTTCAGGAAGTGTACAAGGTCAACGAGTCTCGTTGTCCTAACCACGACTTGGAGAACAGAGCCTTGCTTAACCATTTCTATCTTCGAAATGAAATACAGCAATGGCGTTCTGAGAATCCTGGTTTCACCAGGTTCAATGACGAAAACATGGCAAATAATGCCGTCGCCTATGGTGGATCCGATTCCATCCTCATTTCGAGAGAGAATCTCAAGGGCATCTTCAACAGTCTTAAGAACAAAAAGTCGACGGGAATAGATGGGATACCGAATATTGTGCTGCGTCATCTCCCCAATGAGGCGGTAGAGATATACACAATCCTATTCAACAATGCACTGAGTAATGCATATTATCCATCGCATTGGAAGACGGCGGTAGTGAGACCCCTCCCCAAAAGGGACAAAGATTCCTCTCTTCCGAAAAATCTTCGGTCGATTAGTCTCCTTCCATGCATAAGCAAAGTTTTCGAGAAGATTGTCAATAGAGTTCTGACACAGTGGGCTGAGGACAGAAAAATAATACCGAATAACCAATTTGGATTTAGGGCGGGGCATGATACTGTACATGCCGCGTCAAAATTGGTGTCGGACATTCAATGGAACAAAGCAAAAACCCAGTGCACCGGGGCCTGCCTCGTTGACTTGGAAAAGGCATTCGACACCGTATGGTTAGAAGGTCTCTTCCTTAAGTTGACGAGGATGGGTATAAGCAAGTCGCTGCTTTACACGATTTATGACATGGTAACAGGTAGAAGTTATATTATTAAAAGTGGCAACATGATTTCCACCAATGTTTTCCAAATAAAGAATGGGCTCCAGCAGGGTGCAGTTAACTCACCAATCCTTTTCACTATTTTCACCAGTGAACTGATTGGCTCCATGCAGCATTTGATCGCATACGCCGATGACTTGGTGGCATACAGGACAGCGCCGAAGGTTGAGGACATCAACATCCTCCTGCAACGTGACTTCGATAAAATTCAGCGATTTTGCGACGACTGGAAGTTGAAAATCAACTACCAGAAGTGTGAAACCATCCTTTTCCGAACTCCGTTATACAAGGCCTCAAGGGACACGAAAAAAAACTGGCGTAAGTTCGGCATAGTTGACCCGCAAGGGGAGCCGTTAGCAGTGAAAAGTGTAGTAAGGTACCTAGGCATTTGGTTGGATCAGTATCTATATTTCGACAGACATATAGCTACTGTACTGACGAAAGCCAGGAAGGCCTTTGCTGTGGCAAGGAGGTTGTTTTATAGCAGCCAACTTGATACCAGGGTGAAGGTGATCTGCTACATGGCCCTCATCCGGCCAGTCATGGCGTACGGTTGTCCAGTGTGGTTCAACGTGAGTCCTTCCCAGATGGAAAAGATGAGGCTGTTCGAGAGGCAATGTCTCCGGGCTTGTCTCAAGAAGTACAGAACCCCAGAATCTGAGTACAAGAAATTCTATTCCAACGAGTTCTTGTATAACGAAGCAAACGTGAACAGGGTGGATAATTTTATTATTAAGCTGATTCGAAGGCACGTTGCACGAGCCATGACCTCGGAAAACGAGCTCATATTTGGAGCTTACTACCACAATGAAGAATATCATGAGAACGCTCGCCGAAGTGGATTCATTCCGCCGGAAGCGTTCTTGTACCTTGACCGGATTGGCTTAATCCAGGAGGCGGAGGGATGTCCATTAATCTATCACGTGGTGCGAAGGACAGTGGATAGGCGACTCCTCTACGAGAGCGATGTCGCAAGCGTTAGTCCGGGTGATCTCCGGTTCAGTAGATCCATCTCAGTTCGCGACAGAAGGGATTGTGAAAAGCTTCGGGGGTTCTATTGGTGGTTGCAGCCCCATCAGACGCCCCAGATTTTGTCAGTTTAATCAGCAAATTGTTGGTCCCTTACGGCCAACTTACATTTTGGTTAGGGTATTAGATAGGGTAATTTTAAGAAAAAAAATATAAAAAAATCAAAAAAAATATACAAAAAATAGTAAAAACAAAAAAAAAAAATTTAGATAGGTTAGTTTAGGTAAGTTTAAGTTAGGTAAGTTAGTGTTAAGTTAGTTTAAGAATATAAATAAAAAAAAAAAATTTTAGATTACTAAGTTTTTAATTAATTTTTCTTAGCATAAGTATTTTTTTTTAGTATTATTTAAAAATATATTTAAAATAAACAAAAAGAAGCCGAAAGGCAAAGTAAATTGTAAATTCATAGATAAACTTAGAGTGCCCGCATAGGGCCAGTAAGATAGTATATAAGAATCCCGTTTTGTATATCTAGTTTAAGTATTTTTTTCTAGAATGTAAGATTTTTAAAAGATAAAAATAAAAAAATGCATTAAAACTAAAAAAAAAAACTAACTAAAAAAACGCTTATTATTTGGAGTTCTGTTCCAGAAATATTTCAGAAAAAGATGGAGAGTATTTTGGCAGGCTGTAAAGATACTTTCAATTCCATAGATGATATCATCGTTTTTGGTATAATCGAAGAAGAACATGACACTGTTAAAACGCGACTTAAGAAAAAATGCGACCCTTACAGTTGACAATTCAAAAGGTAGCAAAAAAAGTTTATTGACAGGTAATAATATGAACAAATGAATGAAGATAATAGAAAGTGATCAAAGTAAAATTTTAACAAGTGATTAGAATTCAGATTCAATTATACAAAGAGCCGTAAAACAAAGAATAGATAAATTAATAGAATTTCTTAACAGACACTAACCTAAAAGTTGTGTTAGAAGTCTTCAAAGAATATAATGTGTCATTAAACAAGAACAAGTGCGTCTGGAAAATGCAAAGTATGAAATCCCTTGGAAATATTTTAACTACGGAAGGAATAAATCCAGATCCCGATAAGGTCAGAACTGTGCTGGAATTTAGACCACCATCTTCTAAGGAAGAAACAAGAAGTTTTTTTAGGTCTGGTAACATATCTTCGCAAATTTATTCCTAATCTTGGAGATATCACGGAACCTCTCCGGAAACTTACAAAAAAAGACGTGGAGTTTGTGTGGGGTGAAAGCCTAAATAAATCCTTTCAGAAACTGAAGAGTCAATTGGCTAAAATACCAATCTTGACCTATTTTGATCCAAAGAAACAAATCCGATAAATAGCTGATGCGAGCCCGGAAGCGTTAGGAGCTGCCCATTTACATGAAACGATGGGCCTCATGTTATATCATTTGCTAGTAAAAGTCTATCTGAGGTTGAATGAAGATACTCGCAAGCAGAAAAAGAAAGCCTTGCATTAGTGTATATATGTATATATAGCAAAAGAGCTTACAATATCTGAAATTATACGCAGCACTGATGAAGACACTGAATTGATGGAAGTAATAGGAAATTTTGAAAACAATACGTGGAATTTGATAGTACAAGCCCATATTTTCCGTTTCGACTAGAGTTGTGTACAATGGGGAATATTCTTCTATGTGGGACAAATCTAATAATACCCATTTCCCTGAGATCGCGAATCTTACATTTGGCGCTTGAGGGACACCCAAGCGAAACGGTAATGAAACGTAGAGTTCGGTCCAAAGTATGGTGGCCGTTAATTAACAGAGATGTGGAAAAATTCGTAAAGAACTGTAGTGATTGCTTACTGGTTTCGATACCACTTTAACCAGCTCCTATGAATAGACGGGCATTTCCTAATGGACCATGGTTGTGTTTTTTTTTTTTTTTACAATTTGCGCAAAAGGGGTTAAATACCCTTAAGTGTCCGGAATCAAGACACAGCACGGGCCGAAGGTATATAAGGAGAAAGAGAGACGAGGTACCTGTGCACATTGGTCTTAAATGTCTGCGGATTGTAGTGAGTGGGAAATATTGGGCTGGGAAGAGCATTCCATGTTCGTGTGGTGCGGCTAAAAAACGACTCTCTAAACTTAACTGTACGTCCGAAAACAGGCTTGAGGGTGAATTGATGAGCATTCCTGGCGAGACGAGTATTGCGGGTGAATTCATAAAGGGGAGTAATGCAATTGGCTAGCTCAATTTCTCAAAAGAATAACATCAAGTGTCATTGGAAAGATTGTCATGGAAGAGATGTTTTCCAGATTAGGCTACCCAAAATCGATAACCGCTGACAATGGGCTCCAGTTTGTAAGCGATGACAATATTGTACCATAAATAATATACAACTCAGGACCTCTCCCCCATATTGGCCACAAGGAGAGGTAGAAAATACGAATCGTTTTATATTAAAGTGCCTACATATAGCAAACTCTCGTGGAACTGATTCCAAAACAGAAATTTTTAAGTTTGTTATGATGTATAAAGTGACTCCGCATGGAACAACAGGTAAGACCCCCTTAGAGCTCTTGTTTAATCGCACTATAAAAGACAAAAGTCCGTCGATGCAAGACATAAGAGAATATATGCTGGACTCTGAAGCACGAGATCTGGACCTTATGAATAAGCAAAAAGGAAAGGAGAGAGTAGATAGAGCGACGACATCTGATATAGGGGTGGGAGACAAAGTGGGTCCTGAGGAACGGTATTTTCCCAAATAAACTAACACCAACTTTCGATTCGCAAGTATACGAAGGGATTCAGCGAAAAGGTAATGATGTCGTAGTTCGTGGAATTGAAGATGGTAAAGTTGTTCGGAGGAACATTAGCCATTGAAAAAGAATACCGGCTGTTCAGGAGTTATATCCCAATTCAGTTCCTAATCGTTCTCCACTTTCTTCTAGTCTAGTGGTTGATCAAACTCTTCTATCAGGTGGAGATGACAATAGGATTCCTGCCTTGCCTGAATGCCAGAACTCATTGTGCAATGAAGCAGAGGGTCCACAGTTGAAATTGAAGTTTAAAAACATGGGAGGGATGTGGAGACCTGTTACTCCTGAAATCATTAACAAGTAATACTAACACCTGCTATACAAACACATGTCGGTTCTCGGTGGATCACAGTAGACTTAGCGACAAAATAAATAAAAAAGGTATGTATTTTCCTTCAAAACAAAACGGGATTATTATAACGTGACCAGTCAATAAAGAATTAACATATTGTCTAATTAAATAGCTGTTTCTTTGATATATTCCGGGTCATTACACCAAGTAATTAAAGTTAAGTATACTAAACCTTTTTGAAAAACAACTCGCAAAGAAAATAATGATATAATTGAATATCGAATTTGAAGTGTATCTATTTGTTTGATCATACGATTTTTATGAGATAACACAATTTGATCTTAATAAAAAAATATTTACGTAAAAATTTAAAATATTTTTATGTTTTAAGTTTTTAATAAGTATACAGAATACAGATATATTAGCCCTTTTTGCAAACTTTAACCATTTCTTTCATTGTGTAACACTAAAGACGAAAAATGTAAGGTGAATGAGGGTGTACCTATTTTTGTGTTCAGGTGTGTATGTGCTTTCTTGGATATTGAAGGAGCATTTGACAACACATCCCATGATGCAATTGCTCGAGCTCTGGACAAAAAGGAAGTAAACCACACAGTATCGAAACTCCTGAGCACAAGTTCACCGGAGACACACACCAGGAGGCATAATAAAAGTCGACACAACAAGAGGATGCCCACAAGGAGGAGTTCCATCTCCTCACATGTGGAGCCTTGTTGCAGACGAGCTTCTAGAGATACTAACTAACCATGGCATCAGATGTCAGGCATATGCTGATGACATAGTAATCATAGCCACAGGAAAAATGGAGGAGACCCTATGCGATATTTTCAAATGGGGACTAACTTTAAATAAGTTATGGTGCCTGTCGGCTGGGCTAAGCCTAAATCCGGCAAAAACCACCATAGTACCTTTCACAAGAAAACGGAAACTGGAACGACTAAAACCAATAAGTCTGTCGGGTACAACACTGAATCCAGTAAAAGAAGTTAAATATCTGGGAGTAATCTTGGACAGCAAGCTCATCTGGAAAAAACATACAGAAGAGATTACCAGAAAAGCGACGAGTGCTCTGATGATTTGTCGAAAATTGGCGGGCAAATCCTGGGGATGCAGTCCAAGTATTCTAAGATGGATGCACATCTCTATGGTTCGACCTACAATAACCTATGGTGCAATAGCATGGACCAAGAGAACCAATCTGATCAGCGCGAGGGTTTAATCGAGACAATCAGCAAAGTTTTGAGCGTCTGGTGCGTAGACAGCAATCACGAACAATCGCTTCCCACCTTGGAGAGCGATGCGCGCGATACATGCCTCCAGCACACCGAACCTTCGCACCTCATTGCTATATACCACCTTATGATTAATATTCCTTTTTATTAAGAAAGCGACCCCACTCCCTCGAGTGGATTGGGGCCGATCTCTTCTAATTATGGGGTAATTTTTGTACCTGAGTTTGGGCGTCTGGTTTAGCTTAGTTTCGCTAGCCATCAGCACGTCAGGATTATGGCACTCCTTTGCATCTAGTGGTTGCAGAGTGTGCAAACAAATCAATCATGAGAATGGCAAAAGAAGGGAGAGGTAAAGGCAGGTGCATTACATCGAGGCAATTCGACGCACTAGTCAAAAAGCTATCACTCCTGGCCATTCCAAAGGATGACGTGATTAGGAAATTCAATTTCCAAAAGAAATTTACCAGCAAGCTCAGCACCAAAAGGGACTGGAGCAATGAATCCATAGTCCACAGACTGAGCAGCAACACGGTAAAATGATATACATACGGATCAAGAACTGATGAAGGAACTGGAGCAGGAGTTCTTGGAGCCAGGACAAAATACTTCGAATCCATGGGCAAATATACCAGCATCTTTCAAGCGGAAATTTATGCCATAGACAGATGCGTTCAGATCAATCTTGAATGGAATTATACCAACTGCGACATAGCAATAATGTCGGACAGTCGAGCCGCTATTATGGCACTGGACTCCTACACCATCAAATCCAAACTTGTATGGGAATGCTTGCAAAAGCTCAAAGAATTGAGTAGGAGAAACCGAGTAAAACTCTGATGGATACCTGGGGATACGGGAATGGAAGGCAATGAAATGGCCGACTCCCTGGAAAGGAGCATCAGAACCCTGAACCATTCTGCGCTGTAGGAGACCATCTCCTCAGAGAAGAATTCAGGGAACTGGAAAGAAGGAATCGGATTGAAACCTGGAATAACGCTCGTGGAATGAAGCAGGTAGCTCCAACACTAACGGTAGAGGCAATATTTTGTTCAATTATGTATATCCTAAGTACTAACCTATCTATATGTAATCGTGGCAATTCAGCAACTTCCATACAAATAATAGAAGGGGGTTCTTGATATAACACTCTTATCTGAAAATTGTACTGCAAAAATTTGGAATTGGAGAGTGTCTGACAAGCCATCGTTATCTGATCACCGTTGGATACTCTTTGGTCTAAATTCAACTACTTCTGATAGGAAGGTCTTTCCGGCAGATATACCCTTGCCAAACCGTATTGGGACCGAAACAATCGATCGATCAGAAAATCTCATGGGCAATCAAATAGTTTGCGCCTTCAAAGCACCTGGTATGGACAATATACATTCTATAATGCTGCAAAAATCTGGGTAAGATATCGTCTCATGGCTTAAGTTCATCTATAGCAGGTGTCTAAGAGCGGATCACGTTCCAAGGGCTTGGCGGGAATTCAGAGTGGTCTTGATACCAAAAACAGGCAAGATAACCCACATTGATGCCAAAGATTATGGCTGAGCTCGTAATCGTCAATAAAATGCGCATCGCGTAAGCATCACTGCCTATGTGATGCGTAGCAACGATTTTTTGATGTTGCGATGCATCACGATGCTTTAGTTTTATTGACGTTTCTGAACGGCTTATTGTTTTGTGTGCCAATTGTTTGTTTTCTTATAAGAATGTCAAATGAATAATTTTGTTAATAATTTAGGCAATTACAATGCTAGCATACTCAAATATATTTTAGAAATGAAAAAGAGACAATTGAATCGAAAAATATTGTTGATTTCATCCATAATTGGAAGAATGTGTATACCAATGTGCAAACTTTTCTTCGAAGTTATAAAAACTTATCCTGATGATGTGTTTTTCTCCCATTTCCGTATGAAAAGAAAAATATTTTTTGGTAAAACCACAAGAACAGGTTAATAAAATGGCCTAGGATTAGAGAAACGCAACGAAAAGTTATTGAAGAATTTGAGCAAAACGTTTTAATTCATTCCCCTTTGGTCTTGGGGTGTTTGGATGGAACAAATTTTAAAATTGCATGTCCAGAAGAAGATTCTTCGAGTTATTACAATAGAAATAATCATGCAGGTATTATTAGCTTCATAACATTTCAGAAAATTGTTTTAATATACTCGTACTTCTCCAACAGGGTGTTTGTGACAGCAACTTAGTTTTTTCTGGATGCATTCGTTGGATATCCTGGTTCATGTCATGATGCTGCAGTTTGGCATAACAGCCCTCATCAAAAAGCAATAGAGAGCGGCAAAATAAAAATACCACGAGAATGTCATCTCCTCGGAGATTCAGCTTATCCTTTTGAAATTCACTTCATGGTTCCTTATAGAGATTGTGGAAATTTGACGCCAGAACAAAAACGATTCAATTATTGCCATAGTTCCACTCGCGTATTAATTGAACAAGCATTTTGGGGTTTTGAAAAAGAAATTCCGAATACTGAACAATGTACCTGCACAATTTCTCTTTCTAAGCAAATCGTGATGGCATGTGTTATCCTTCACAACTTTATCATTACGCATGAAAAACCAGATGGCTTAAGCATCCCAGAAAATTTCTTACAAACCGAAGACCGTTCAGAAGATGAGAACATTCCAATTTTAAACAATGAAGCTAAAGCCAAGAGAGAACAATTGACTACACTCTTTTCAACCTAATGTTAAAACCAGTAATATACAAAATTCGTATTCTTTGTATTGCATTTATTAAAACAGCAAATTGAAAATAAATCACATTTGTTTACAATTCATTGCGTTTGAAATTAAGATAAATTAAATTCAGTCTGTTCATACGCATGAGATCAAATTAATTTAAAAATGATTTGTTTAATTGATTAATTATTCCATATCAAGAAGTGATTTAAGATATAATTTTATGTCACGCATTTCATTTACTCTTGTAAATTAATTCCATTCAAAGCTGCGCGATCTTTCTCTGCCTCAGATCTCAAAAACTCCAAGGTTGTGTTTTTTTAGTTTTCTTAGTGGGTGGTTGAACGACGTCTGTTTGCAACACTGGATGACGCTGAACAAATTGTGGAGTAGTGTCCTCCTCTACATCTTCTTCAGCGCCATTTAGAGTCCGGCCGAAGCCGAAGCCGAAGCCGAACTCCGAAGCCAAATGTTCAGTCGAACTCTATGTGGAACATATTGCAAGTTGCTTTCGCTTCATTTTTACGAAATAATCCCAAATTGGGTTTTAAGCTGCCATTTTTGATGTTCTTGCTACCTGAAACCTGTATAGATGCCTATATGCCAATAAGTCTGTAATCATTCCTATTGAAGACACTGAAACGGTTAATAGATTTATATATTAAGGATATAATCGTGGATAACTATTTATCAAGAACTCATAATGCATATATAAAGTATAAATCAGTAGATACTGCTCTTCACAAAGTAGTCTCTACGATAGAGAATTCTCTTCAACTCAAGGAATTCACATTAAGTGTCTTTCTTGATATTGAAGGTGTTGAAAATTGGAAATATGTGACTGTCTACGCACGACCCAAATAGATTCGGGAGTGTATAGGTGGATTGAACAAATGCTTAGTACGCGCGTTATTAACTCTACTGTAGACGCAAAGAGCAGAATGAGAGTCAAGCGCGGTCCCCCCAGGGCGGAGTCCTATCGCCACTCTTGTGGCTCTTAGTAGTGGATTAGATGGTCAATATATTAGAAAGCAATGACTTCAACGTGGTGGCCTATGCCGACGACGTCGCTATTCTGGTATCCGGCAAATACCTTTCTGTAGTGAGCGAATGACTTAATTACGCGCGTCTTTTAGTGAGTAATTGGATCAGAGGTAGGGCTTTGGACGTCAATCCAGCCAAAAACCGAATTAGTGCTTTTCACAAGGAAAAGGTCGATACCAGAGTACAATTACCCGTGTATGAATGGAGTTGACCTAACACCTAAGGAAACTGCAAAGTATCGCGAAATATCCAGAGTATTTACTCAAATGGGTATTTATGTGGGTATTTATTTTGAATGCGAAGTTGTTGCAAACATGTGTTCATGGGGTATATGTTTTTTTATTTAATTACAAATGACATAATATTGCCAAGATGTTTTTTGAACATAACCTAATCAGAGGCGCTGGAATCAAACGGTATTGGAAAATTCTTATCTGAAGTTATGAATTATACTGATTCAATGGATTTCAATGTGCAGCAACTTGGTTCATTTGTTGTATCCGTTGTCCCAGATATATTAATACTAAAACCTAGTTTGTCTTCTCATTTTTCAGATGTATTTCTCTGTTTTATTTGTGTGTGTAACTCAATGTTCCAATTATGGGATATGCGCGCTAACTTTCCTGCGCGTTCAGTTGTAAGGCGATTTCTTTTCTTATTATGAATCCAAATGAAAGTGCTAAAAGAACGTTCTGTTGCTGCCGAAGTAACAGGTGCTGATAGAATGCGTGCTGCAACTTTGCTTACATTTTTATGTGCATAATTACTTTTAGTACAAAATACTTACGTTTTCTGCTGTTGCTAGTGCCTTAGATGGATTGATCATTATCTAGTGTTTGACGTGTATCACAGAAAATGTTGGTATCTTTTTGAACACATTTCGCGGAATAGTGTTCAGAATGTTTACAATTTAAATCTGCTTTAATATCAGGCGGGCACTTTAAACAATCAAATGCTTTGTTATTTAATTTATATTAGGATAGTACGGGTGGTCTGCCATGGATTACAATAGGGGGAATCACATGTAGCAACCTGAAAGTTGCACGTGCCGTAACTATTGTTTTCCATGGAAGTCTAGCTATGACCTCCTAGTGGTGGCCACCGGTAACAATTCGACTAGCAGGCCATGTCTCTACTGGCGAATTGGCTAACATAGCAGGCGGGAAGAAGGTTAACTTCCTGGGTGTGAATGAGTGAATGTTTGTGTTGAGTGTGGGAATGTAAGAAGAATGAATGAAAGAAATCCCGAAAAATCGCCTAATCCAAGGTGGAATATCAAGCGCCGAGGGATGCATGGCTAGTGGGTTGACTAGTCGCAAGTTTGAGGACTTGAGGTGCACAGGCATTTCAATTCAGCCTTACCATACTAATCCGGAGCTCTGGTATGGCGGACCCCATTACTTCTCGCGGCACTCGTGGGACCTACCTAAAAAAAAAATAAAAAACAAAACGAAAAAACAAAATAAAAAAAATAAAAAAAAGAAGCAAATGAGCCAATCGGGCCATCGTCAGAAGACGAGCTTTTAGCCTCCAGTCAGGAGACTTTAGCCCCCCAACAGACTCCAGCAGTACCTGCCATAGTACAGCTGCGAAGTCTCACCATGCCTCAACCCAAAACCCAGACGCCAAGGTTGCCAGCCATAGCGACCAGAAGCGGAAAAAATATAAATCACCTGGAACCCAGCAGAAACTTCAATACCAGAAGGCCATCTTCATCTTAGGCAAGATTGCTAAAAACGAAGCAGCCGGTATTGTGGCGGAGCAGGATTCGAAGGATAACCCAAAGTACCAAGCCATAGTGGAAGAATACACTAGGTACATGGCAGAAAAAAAAGACACGGCAACGACCTCAACAAAACCTCCAACAACACCTTCTAAACGAAACAGATCTCGAGATGACACCAGTTCTGCTCCGAAAAGAAGCAAAGGAAGTGACAATACTAACCTTCCTTCAAGCAGCAGTGAAACTGCAAAGCGCTCCATGAGCGAGGTAGTAAGGGACCATCTTCAGGTCGCGTTAGCGGACAAGCTGCCTGCCTGAAGGTTGCCCGAGTTGGTTATGGATCATCTCCTCAACTCGTAAGACAAGTCCCTACCTGGATACGACTCTGCCGAAGTCGTTAGAGGTTATAGGGTTTTCAAATATGAGGACCAATTCTCCAAGGATTTCCTCTTCGTATGAATTCCTAAGATTAGCAATGAATGGGAAGGTCTGAGCCTCAGACTCATCCCAGCGAAGGAAATCCCCAGGAGACCGAGAGCTCGCATTTGGTTACCGGAAATGAAACTAGACAGTGAGAAGCATCTCAAATGTCATAATCCCAGTATCAATATGGATAACTGGACGGAAATCAAATCGAAACCTCCTCAGAACAAGAGTTTGACCTACTTATTGTCCATAAACGAGGAGTGCCTTCCAAGACTAGCGAAGGCCGACAACAAGCTACGTTTTGGCGTAAGATACGCCAAACTAAAAATCTTCCAATCGTCAAACCCGGGTGATGACACAGACGATGTCGACGCCGCGGACAAGCTGTTTGAGGGTATGGCGATTGACCCTATTACATTAGACCCACCTATTCCCGATGCTGAAATTCGTACAGATTAATCTGCAACACCCTAAGTGTGCTTCAGACAATCTGTTGATGTTCCTCAAGGAAGAGCATTTCAAGGTCGGGATAGTGCAGGAGCCATGAACTAGATGTTCAAAAATTACAATGCTCAAAGACAACAACTACAACATCTTCTACCTAAATAACGATGGTAAGCCCAGAACATGTATTCTAATTAAGAATCATCTTAACGCTTTCCTCTGTCCCAACCTAAGCTCATCCGACCAAACTGTCGTCAAAACAACAAGACACACCTTCTGATGGGATGAGACGCCAAAGCCAGACATACGCTATGGGGAAGCTCAGAAGTTAACGAAAAAGGTGAGTCATTATTTGATCTTATTATAATAAATAATATAAATGTATGTAACACCGGCTCCACTCCTACTTTTACTATTTCCAGTTCCGAAAACTTCAGGAGGTTGGGAGGAAGTTTTAGATGTTACACTCAGTCTTAACTTTAATGATTCTCAGATAGACAATTGGAGAGTATCCAATTCTAACTCCTTCTCGGATGATAAATTGATCATTTTCAATATCAATCTGAAGACTCATATCCAGGTACCACATAGAAATCCCAAATGCAAAAGTTCGTTACCATTTCCAAGAAAAAACTTTGTAGAACACTGCTCTCCAATATAAGCAATATTAGTGAGTTGGAGAAGTTTTCGAGAAAGCGCTCAACACATCCTTTAATATATCGTGTCCTATCAAACGAGGCAAGAAGAAACTTCCTCCTTGGTGGACAGAAGACCTAACGTCAGAAATATGACCAGGGTCATCTTCAATATTTGCCATAAATATAAATTTTTGGAAACCATATAAAGACTGTTTAAGAATCTACAAGAAATACATAAGTATAGCAAAGAAGCAATCTTGGAAGGATTTCTGTGAATCGATCGACAACATCAGCAAAATTCTGTCCAAAGAGCATTCCAATTCCTTTCTTCTTAAGAGACAGGATGCTGGGGACTTCGACCGAAGATAACACTTTGGATGTATACTGCTGTAATAGTCCTATTCTTGTCTACGGCACCTTAGTCTGGTGGCCAGCTTTAGCCAAAGCGTACAACGTCACAAAATTAAACAAGGTACAAAGAACTGCATGTATAGGTGTCACTGACGCCCTAAGAACGACTGCCACACATGCGCTTGCAGTTATTTTGCACCTTCTACCTCCAGATCTACACGCAACGTTCATGGCCACATGCAGTGCACTTAAACTCAGAGATTCAAACTGCTGGAAAAGCAGAACTTATGGACATGGTAACATCCTTAACTCACTACCACAACAGGCGATACTGAGTCATACTGACTACCTTATCCGAAAGCTAAATTTCAATAAAAACTATATTGCATACATTCCAACTAGAACTGAGTGGAAAAGCGATAGAGTCATCCAAAACCATGACATAGCCATCTTCACAGACGGTTCGAAGATGGACTCTGGTGTGGGCGTTGGAATGTTCTCCGAAGCCCTCAAGATATCAAAGACACTCAAGCTACCAAGCTTTGCAAGCATTTTCCAGGCAGAAGTGCTAGCAATATATGATGCGTGTCTTGGAATTAAAAACAAAACAGAACCAGCACAGCGGATAGCAATCTTTTCAGATAGTCAAGCTGCTATCAAGGCTCTAACATCCATAACCACAACGTCAAAACTAGTGGATTGCTACTGCAAGGAACTATCCATTATTGGCGAACGGAGCCCGGTCTCTGTGATATGGGTTCCCGGGCACACGGGTATAATAGGAAACGAAGCAGCAGACGAGCTAGCCAGACAAGGATCCAAACTCGATAGTCTCGTTGTGGAACAAATCCAGGCTCCACTAGGCTTCGTAAAAAATAACATCTACAATCACTTCCTCAAGATCGCCAACGAAAGATGGACCAAGCTGGAAACATGTGTCCTATCCAGAAGCTTATGGCCCAACTACAACCAAAAGAGAACAAAAGACCTGCTCAACAACAGTAGAAGAAACATATCCAGAATCACAGCGGTCTGTACTGAACACTTGGCTGTTGGCAGGCATGCTAAAAGACTAGGCATACCATTTAACTCGCACTGCCGCAGCTGCCGGGTGGAAACTGACCAAGAAACCCCGAGCACTTTCTGTGCAAATGTACGGCTCTAGCTAGAGTCAGAAAATGCACTCTGGGCAAAGCCTTCTTCAACACCACTAATAAACTCTCAGAAGCAAGCATTCATAGTCAGCTAGCCTTCATAAATTCCACAAAGTGGTTTCCAAATTAGGCTAATCTGTGTGAATACACACTACTTTTCACCCCCATCTCACAAATTAGGTATCCCATACGATGTAGTATCAAAACGGCGCTTTCATGGCGCTAATTAGGTGCGAAAACAGGATCTGTATGTCACCCGCCACTTTTACCTACCTACCTAGGATAGTACGCCTTGGCGCAAAATTTGCATTTAGCCATGTTATCCACTCTATCAAAATATTTCCACATAGCGCTCTTATTTCTTCCCATTTTGTATAAAGTATAAAATTAATTTACTAAAAAGAAGACTGCATCAAAAGCTTCAATATACTTGAATATACTGATGTTAAAAAACAACTGAAGTTTAAAAACTTCGCTTTTTATAATAATAGCTGGGTAATTACAGATTTCTGATTTTTTTCTACATTTCGAAAAGTGGACCGGATATTATTTTATGACCACCATAAAACCAAGTTAAGATCAATTGCAATTGTAATTAGTACGGAAGTAGTTTATAACCCATTTCCACTCATTTAGGACATGTTTTTGACCATAATTTTTGATTTAGAAGTGTTAACCTTAAGGTTCCAAAGGTCGCAGTAGCATTTTAGTTTGACTATTTGCCAGTGGAGAGTATTCGGGTTATCAGCCAAAATAACTAAAACATCCGCATACATAAGAACCTTGACATCCAGACCTCCCGTTCTAACTCCACCTGGTAAAACGGTTGTTATGTCGTCGATATAATGGGAAAACAAGAGCGGACTAAGTACACAACCTTGCAGAACTCCTGTGCTCGTATCAAAAAAATCTGATAAGACACTTCCATTCCATACTGTGGCAGACGTTTGTGTAATGAGTTTCCTATAAATCCTTAAGAACTTGCTTGAAAGACCAATAGTCGATAATTTATACAGTAGTGAGTTCCTGTTTACTGTGTCGAACGCAGCCCTAAAATCTACAAAAAAGGCATATAGCCTCTTTCCTCTTTCCTTAAATCTATTCACAATGGATGTAAGAGCAAACATTTGATCCACAGTAGAGAACCCGGATCGGAAACCTGCTTGGAAAATACTGAGTTTGTTATTCGTCTCCACCCAAATCGTCAACTTATGGTATAGAATTTGTGTGAAAACTTTCCTAAACGTACATAGAAGGGAAATACCTCTGTAATTTTCGGGTAACATGCTATCTCCTTTTTTAAAAAGAGCGACTATCACCGACTTCAAAAAAATCTCTGGTATTACTTCTTGATTCAAAATTTGGTTATAAAGAAGTAGTAAGACTTCTACAGTAGCTGGAGTGAAATGTTTTATAAGCTCGGCTGGAATACCGTCCACACCAGGAGATTTATTATTTTTAATCTTACCCAGAGCACTTTTCAGTTCCTCCATTGTAATGGGCTCATCAAGTTCCGAGATTCTGATACTTGGCAAAGCAACTGAAAGTCTATTTGATCTGGATTTGCAGTCAAAAGATTTTTGAAATGATTTGCCAATATTTCTGAATGAATAGCACACGAACTAATTGGGCTAACATTCTGAATATTTTCCAAAATGATTTCGTATCTTTGCAGGACTTGATACTTGAAGCAAAATTTTTGTAATATTCTTTCTGTTTGATCTCACATGTTTTTTATATGCCTTATTTGCTTCTGCGTACAACCGTCGACGTACATCCAGATTAGTTTTTCGAAAAATATTGAGAAATCTACATGACTTTTCCCTTAGTTTTTTACAAGCACCATCAAACCATAACGAAGTACTGGAGACTAAAGACGAAGAAGTAGAAGTAGCCCCGAAGCACTTTTGATACACTGTGATAGAAATACCAAAATGTGTTCAGGGGAAGAATTATTTATGTCATTGACAGCATTTGCATAGCAATTAAGTATTGCCATATAAAGCGCTGCACGATTTGGTTTCCACTTTATTCTCTTTAGGACAGCCTTAGGCGGAGCAGGTTCATTGTATGTAAAGTTTAGGGTCGATACTATGGGCTGATGGGTCGAATAATTGGCTGTTAGTACCTCAAAATCCCTCACTATACTATCCCAGTAGCCTTTAACCAGACAATAATCAATCACCGAACATCCTTGACCCGCCACAAATGTAAGATTCCCCTTGCAATCACCCCTTGTCACACCATTTAGCACTACAAAACTAAAATCCTCAATAAATTGTATCAAAAGTCTGCCACAACTATTAATAACTCCATCCATTACTGAAACAGACGGCAACCCTATCCGATATTCGCTGAGTACGACGTTGATTACGAAGGGTTCTACTGCTTCCTGCTCTTTCTTCCACATACTCCATGTTGGTGAGTGAGTGACATCTCCGTGTTGCGCTGATCAGCTGTTGTGACGCTTCACCAAACGTCATTTTGACAAAGTTCCACTCTTCGTCCGTGTTTATTTTAATTCCTCGTGACATATCGTACATAAAAGTTAAATTATTTATGTGCAACTTAACACCTTTTATTGTAACGACTGTCTTCGAGTTTAGAGCAATCAGTGCAGATTTGATTTTGTAAAGTTGTCTTCTTTTGTTGCGAGTTATTATTGATTGCTCCCGGTATATAGCAATGTCCGAACCCTTTAGCTTTGGTGCAGCTGAAATAATCTTGCTGACGGTTTTTCCGGGTTGGAAATTTAAGACTGCAGTGGTTTTTTTTGTAGTTTCATTTGTGAACCCTCGTGCACTCTTAATGGGCAGTGTCGCATTTTCTTGTAGGCTGAGAAGGCCAGTGCAAGTGTGTTTTGCAAAGTCCACATCATTGGTTTTCTCCTTTGCTGGGAAATGCATAACCACAGTATCCTCCATATGCTTGCGTGTGAAGAACTCCAATTGCTTTTCTAGAAGGTGACAGTAATTTTCCGTTGCAGTCAACCGTTCGGTCAGAAAGGAGTTTTGCGACCTTAGTAACTGAATCTCAGATGAAATAATCTGCAGATCCTTTTTTGTTGCCAAACCTTTAAGTTTAGACGACATACAATTATCCAGCAGAGATTTGAGCTCTTCAACAGACATATTTCCTACAGCCCTAATTTAAATTTAAAACTTAGATTCTTCCTTCACTTCGCCTTTGGAAATCAAATTTAATTTCAGAGAAGTTCCTTATTTTGAATGTTTTTTTTACGTAAATAATGTCTGAGGTTATATTGACTTTGTAATTGAGTGTTTTTTTCACAGAAGATAACTTTTGTTTACACAATTATTTTTAAATTAAATTTTAAAAAAGAAGACTGAAAAATTAGTGTATATCACTTTGACAGCTGTCAATCTACTCCCTACGCTCTTATTATTTTATAATTCATATTGCATTTCTATTTTTTCTTTTCTTGTCCAAAAACATTTTAAAAACTTGGACTTTTTGGTTTTTATTGTATTCTATCCTAACTAAACTAAACTAAGCTTAACTAAAACTTACAATCTACTTAATCTACTTAACACGACTTAAACTATGTCCGTAACACAATACGGACGCGTGCACCAGGGCGCATATGGTATTTACGAGTATATGCATAACACATATTGTTGTTGCGCAGTTACAAGATCAGTTTCAAATATCGTTTCCAAGATTCCACCGATTTCCAAAACCAAAGGGAAACAACACCAATTAGTAGAATAACGATTTTATTTTCTAAAAAGTTAAAATATTAATAGTTTTCAATATTTTCTTAAATTTACTTATATCTGTAAACTTGTCCTACTGCCAACAACGTTATCTGTGTTACCAATGAATTTCCTTTCGAAACAACAGTAAATTCACATTCAACGCCAACGGCAGTAGGTACAAGCATTCAAACACAAAAAACTGAATTCAACATGTATCTTAACCAACGTTCTGTAACACATAGATAGCAAAGACGTATCTCAGGGATGATTTTTTTCTTATTTATTGTGGTGGTTCAATGACACACCCGGGGCCGTCTGAATGCTCAGGTGAAGACTTTAAATCTAACACAGCGAGCCTTCCGACAGCTCTTTTCTTTTTTAGCACTCCATTTGACAGGCGCACGTCTGCAGTACGAATGATTTCATCTGTGCCTGGATAAACTTCAACAATTCGTCACAATTTGTATTTTTTGTATTTTTGTACCATTTGGATCGCCTTGTGATATGGGAGATACTCCTTGTACCAACGTCGTTTGAATTCCCGCATTAAGTGCTGCGAACGAATCCTTGTCAGTGAAAATTCCAGGGGCTGTTACAACTCTGTCATCTTCTCCAAAAATAAATGAGTTTGGGGTCAAAGGCCTTGAGAATAAGCTGGTATGAACCGCCAAATTATTCCTTGATACCTAGCCGCATGTTCGCTCAATTTATCTTCCATTTCCTTGATGTCCTTCTGAAACACGTTGTTGGTTCCAATGAAATTTAGGCTGTTGTCACTGTACAAGTCGCATTACAACCCTATTTACCAAAAAACGTCGTAATCCCATTATACACTGGTCCAGTCCTAGATCATTCAGCAATTCAATCTGTATAGCACGGAATGTTAAGCACGTGAAGATCATACCGTACCTTTTGCAAGTACCTCTTCCAAATTTTACAAGCAGAGGCCCGAAACAATCCACTCCAACAAGTGTGAATGGCTTCGAGTCGAAAGCTAAACGAGCTCGTGGCAGCTGTCTCATCATCGGCATAATCGGCTTAGCTCTGATCTTCTTGCACATGTTGCAACTAGTCTTGATCTTATCAACTACAACTCGAATCGTGATTATCCAGGCTCTTTCCCTGATGTCGAAATTATCGCTGATGAACCCACATGGAAGTTTTGACCGTGGTGGTGCTGAACGAAAACATTAACCAACTCATGTTTCTTTGATAAAATTGCTGGATTCCGAGCTGCATATGAAATTATCGCCTTTTGAGCTCTTGAACTCAGTCTGACTGTGCCTTCGTCATCCAAAAAAAGGGCACAAACAATAAATTACGCTTAAGTTAGCCACCATGGTAGTCATTTCCAATGATCTTACCTCGGTCGCGAACGCATCTTGCAGAATTTTTCAAAACAACCAGTCTCACACAATTCCGATTCATCGACCTTGCCAGATGCGATCGGCCACTCCTCAAAAGGGGGTTTAAGAAATTTAGCACCTCGAAACCATCTCGAATCATCAGGTCTCTCTGATGTTTCACGCCACCTAGTGTCATCATCAGCAACGTTGTCGACGGATCTGATGTAAAACCATTGACGAGTTGTCGAATCCAATATCTCTCACACTCTAACTGGTACAAAAGATGGAAATTTGAACTTGGAAGAAATGACCCAAGCAAGTACTGTTCTAGAATCGGAGAGAAAAATTACTTCTTGAGTCGGGATTGTGTGCGAACCCTTAATAATCAAGCGAACACCCAAAACCGCAGCTTGAAGTTCCAACCGAGGGACAGAGAGTTTCTTCACCGGGACAACCTTAGCCTTTGCCATCACAAGGGAAACTTCCACAGCATCTGTTTGCTCAAAACGAAAGTAGGTAGTGGCAGCAAATGCTTTTTCCGCTGCATCAACAAAAATGATCAGACTTGTTTTCGAAGCGTCTGGAGACCAAGATAAATGTCTCCTGGGAATCTTAAGTTGTTCTATTTCCCGTAGCTACTCAACAAAATTCAACCACTGCGTCCTTAAAAATGCAGACACTGGTTCATCCCAATCGTATCCCTCACGCCAGATCTCCTGCAGTACTATTCGTCCTCGAATAACGTAGATTGAAACAAATCCGAGCGGGTCAAAAACTCTCATCAAGGTTCGTAGCGCAATTCTTTTTGTCAGCACGAATTCGGGAAGTTGCATTGTGTTAAAGAGCCCGTTGTCCGACAAAACATATATGAAATGATCCAACGATGGGTTCCGAAACATCCTCAGAATTTTAGCAACGAATCCTTCACGATCACTTGGATCCATGCCCACAACCTTCGGGTTGATGTAGCTCTCCGGCAAATTCAGCAGAAATTTCCGATTGTTTGACTGGATTCCGACTAGGCTGAAACTCATGGAATCGCAAATCCTGATTGCATCCTTCGTGACTTGAATTGACTCCTCAACCGTATCATGACTGTTGAAATAATCATCGACGTACGTTCGATTTATGAGACCATCTACTGCTTCTGGACACTCAGTCTGGAAAGTTCTTGTATGAATGAGTTTTTGTTACAAATTGAGAACATGATGGTGAACACTTCGGTCCGAAGATCATGACCTCAGAAATGTATACAGTTGGATCCTTTGAACTATCTCCATTCCTCCACAGAAAACGTTGACATTGTTGATCTTTAGGTTTTATCCGGATCTGGTGAAACATTTCCTTAACGTCGCCATTTACTGTTACATTACGTTCCCGAAACTTAAACAATGCCGCATGAAGTGGCACCAGGTTGTCAGGACCTTTCAGCAAATGACAATTGAAAGAAGTTCCATCAATCCTAGCTGCAACATCAACGACTAAACACGGCTTCGGAGGAATCTTGTTGGGGTTTTCAACAATGAAAGTGGCCAATCCTTTTCCAGGTCTTCAGCGGAAGCAACTCTTGCATATCCTTTCGACAATAGTTGCTGCACATATTCATTTTTCCACTTCAGCAAGCCCGGCTTGTTCTTGAGAGACATCTCAAGGCTAATGAGACGACTTAACCCTTAGCAGCTCCAATTACAGACAATGTGCTATTAGCATTAGAAAACTGGCCAAAAACAATCCAGCCAAGCAGTGTTTTCAGAGCTGTCGGTTGTTCCTCATTTCCATGTCGCTGCCGTGTTCCCAACAAAAATTTTGCTTGATCAAAAACTTTGGATTAACTTTAACAAGGTCCACTTTAACAAGTGGAAGTCCACGGAGATGCGGATACAATTCCTTTAACTTGTTGTCAATGTTTTAAACTCTAAGCATTTCCATAAGGGATGTTCCTAACGGGCATACTCACAACATACCGATTGATTTTAATTTATTCCTACTTGTTTATGCGTTAAAACTTGTCGCTGAGATCTTTGAGGTTGGAATTTCTTAACCATAACAGGTTCCAAAGGCTTCAACAAATCAGGGGGAAGTTCAACCACTTTCGCAGCAAAGAAGTCAGCAAGACGAAGAATAGAATAGACGAAGAATGGAAATGTTGTTAAAAATCCACCAGAGAAGCTGCTACCGATGCGCTGGTTTTTACAAAACCACCTAGGAAAAATACGAACAGAAAAGAAGGGAAGAGAATCGGCTTCTCATGAAGCAAAAGAAAGAGCACGAGAAGCGCGAGTAACGAATGCAATACCAGCGACTCTGGTCATTCCCCCAGAACCTCCACGATCAGCAGTCAACCCAATTGCGACACCAGAAGCAGACGTCACATATGCAACAATCGATGTCCCACTTACGACACCTCAACTACCTGACCCCGATCAAAGCATGCAAAAGCCAGATATTGGTCAGCGCTGACAAAAAGTAACGTCAACAGAGTGGAAATATGAATACAACAGACGGATTAACAGCACTCATCCAGTATTCCGCATATGAGTAATAAGTGGTTACAGCGAAGAGGGCTGACCAATCGGTAATAATTGTAGACCAGTGTAAAGAAAGATCATTTACAACAAAAGTTATTAATAAATCCTTTTTTTAAAACGGGTCTACTCATTATATGTAATTGGCACAGTCGGTGCCCCTCTATTCGGATGAAAAAGAGGGAATCGTAACCGAACGCAAAACTTAACGGTATTAAACGTAACGGAACGTAATGAAACGTAATGGTATTAAACTTAATTGAACTAATGGAACCAAACGTAAGCTAAGCGTAACTAACGTAACGTAACGTGACGACTTCATAAGGCGTAATAAAGTACAGTGAATTGAAATTTACCAGTGCACGTAGAAACGAGCCGAAGAACAGTGTCTAACTACACTAACTGAACTATTAGCGAGGCAGAATCAATAACAAAGTTGGCTCTCAGCTATGGAAAAGAAAGAAAATACATTCAACACAATACATTCATGACCAATATTGAGGTATTTACTATTAATTATTTGTTAGATAAAATACAACGAGTAGTAAATGATATAATAAAATGTGCTGCGTTTAATGAAGAAGGCTTAGAAATTGCCAATTGTTTATATTTGAAAAAAGTAAGTTACAGCAGTAGCATTACCTGCATAAATTTATAACAAGTACTCCTCTTTAAGAATTAGGACTATAATACACAAATATATTGATCAAGATAAGTATAAGCTCAATATAGAGAAAATACATAATCACAAAACACACCAATACAGATCACAAAACACTAAAAAACAGGATTTCCCACAAAATATGCCTAACATTCATTACAGTTACATTCATTACAGACCCCCACAATCAGAACAAGTCAGATGAAACGAATTAGGGCAGAATAGACAAAATAACAAACAAAATTATTAACAATTTAGATATCAAAATAAATTTAGATCACTTAGAACATTGGAGAAAATATTTGGAAGATTACAAAAACAAAACTTTAAAATCCAATCATAAAGTGCGACATAGATTTTTGCGACACATCTTAATAAGAGAAAGATTAAAACCAAATTCAAATAAAATAAAAGATATTGAAAATCTAACTTTACCAAAAACGGAGAAACAACTTAAGGGGTTCCTGGAAATGACGGGGTATTACGATATGATTATCAAGGATTATGCTAAGGCAGCATACCCTATGATCAAATATTTAAAGAAAGATGAAAAAATAAACATCAATGACTCGCAGTATGTATCAGCTTTTGAAAAAACTGAAAGCTTTAACGATTGCACATTCAATCTTAAGATTTCCGGAATATGATGAACCGTTTGTTTTAACAACTGACGCAAGTAATTATACCATTGGACCCGTTTTATTAAAAAATGGATAACCAGTGTACCTTCATCTTCTTCTTCTTAGGGCGCTACAGTCCGAGGTGGACCTGGGCCTCACTTAACATGCCTCTCCAGCCAGCACGATCTTTCGCCAGCTGTCTCCAGTTTCGCACACCAAGCCGGCCGAGGTTCCCCTCGACTTGTGTGCGCCACCTTGTACGTGGACGTCCTCTGTTGCGTTGTCCCACAGGCTCAGAGTCGAAGACTCTTCGGGCTGGAGCTAAGTTGTCCATACGCTCTACATGGCCTAGCCATCTTAGGCGTTGGATCCGTAGACGCCTGGCTAGACTCATGTCGCTGAACAGACAGTCAGCTTGGTCTTCCGAGAGAGGGCTCTACTACTCAATTGCCTTTTGAGCCCATAAAAACAGCGGTTGGTAAGAGTTATTCTACGTTTGATCTCGGTACTGATGTTGTTTGTACTGTTTACCGCGGAGCCGAGGTAGACGAAGTCCTTAAGGTTATAGCTCAAGGTTATAGCTGCCTATGGTGACATTCTGGCCAAGTCGTCGATGTTGTGCGTCCTTTCTTGATGACAGCATATACTTTGTTTTGCCCTCGTTTACCGCCAGACCCATTTTAGCCGCTTCCGTTTCAATGCCAGCAAATGCATCATTGACGGCTCGCTGTGTTCGCCCAATCACGTCAATGTCGTCCGCGTAGGCTAGCAGTTGAACGGACTTTTGGAAGATCGTGCCTCTTGTGTTGGACAGTGAGTTCTTCTCAAGAACGATGTAAAAGAAATCACATGACAGCGCGTCGCCTTGTCTAAAACCTTTTTGACATTGAAGGTCTCGGTGAGTTCGTTACCGACCTTGATGGAGCAGCGAGAGTTCTCCATCGTCATCCTGCTCAGCCTGACGAGTTTGGCAGGAATGTCAAAACTAGACATGGCGCTGTATAGCTCGTCTCTATACACGCAGTCATATGCGGCCTTGAAATCGACAAATAGATGGTGTGTGTCAATTTGCATTTCTTGGGTCTTCTCCAGGATCTGCCGCAGTGTGAAGATTTGATCGATGGTGGACTTCCCGGGCCTGAAACCACACTGATAAGAACCTATCAGTTTGTTCACGAATGGTTTCAAGCGTTCACACAAAACGGCAGAGAAGATTTTATAGGCGATGTTAAGGAGACTTATCCCCCGATAGTTGGCGCAGTCAAAGGGGTCTCCTTTCTTGTGGATCGAACCAGTGTACCTTGCGTCAAGAAATAATCATGCAAAGAATTACAGCGTGACGGACAAAGAATTCCTAGCTATCATATATTCAGTTAACAATTTCCGTCCATATATCCACGGGAACAAATTTAAAATCATAACGGATCACCTATAAAATATTTACATCGAAAATATAAAGGTAAGAAACCAGAGATGGTTTTTAAAACTTTAGGAATACAATTTTGAAATAGTGTATCAATCTTTATATTATAACTTTTCCTTTAAGATAACAAGTTAGCAGTAGACTTGAAGGTTCACCCCCAATCATGGAAGCAAATGAGTCTGAATCAAATATAGATTTATACATTCGGTAGAGAAAGAAAAATTAGACCACATACATACATACTCGTAGGTATCAAAGAGGAAATCGTAAACACATACAAAACGCAATTTATCTTAACATACATTATAAATAAGGAAATGTGATACTCAGATTTATAAAGAATGGTATAACTGGTATATATTCCGAAGTTGAAGATCATCATTACAACAAAAAAACATACAACTTTTTCGTATGATAAATGTATAAAATTTATCAAAGTTCGCAGAGGGCTGCCGAAAACCAAAACGAGGAGGAGGCACATAAACAAATCTCTCCACACCACACAAAAGAATCAATGCACTGTTTTTTTTTTTCGTGCGATAGGTGGTGGAAACCTCGCATAGGCACCAAAGGTCCGACGTCCTTTGGTAGTGCCGGATTCTTACCGGCTAAAACCACCCCCAGTCAATCTTCCCGTTTGTTTGCTCCCTCGCGGAACTACCGCTAGGTATTACTTCACGAGGGACGGGTTCTAGCTATTTGCTTCGTCACTAGGTGTTTAGCGAATTCGCGTTTCGCTGTCGTTCTGCGTTCCTAAGATCGCACATTATTCGTACTGCTGCATCGTCGACTGCAGCCCAATAATCTTCGCATTTTAACATATACTCGACTATGTTATATGGTGTCGGCTATTCAACAAATTTGTCATGTAAGATATCTCTACCTATCATAACGAGGGCATTCAAAGAAAACATGCTCCACATTTTCTTAAGCGTGTAGGCATCGAGGACAGAAAGGACTTGAATCACGGTTCCGCTCGAATAGATATTCACGGAAGCCACCGTGACCAGTCAAAAACTGTGTAAGATAATAATTAACCTCGCCGTGTTTTCGATTTACCCAATTTTCAATCCTTGGGATTAGTCGGTACGTCCATCTCCCTTTTTGGGACACGTTCCATCGTTGTTGCCACATTTCTATGCTGCGACTTCTTTCTATTTTCTTCGCGTGGTTCACAGTGGGCTCGATTTGCACGCGATGGTCATAAAGTCTTCTAGCTTCTAGAGCTAGAATATCGATGGGTACCATGGAGGATAGTACCAATATCGTGTCGTGGGATACCGTCCGAAATGCACTGCAAACTCTCAGTGCGCATAATCTGTAGACAGATTTGGCGTCTTTCATGTGCGACTTTTTATTCGCGACGTCCGACCATATTTGTGCCCCGTACAGCTGTATGGATGTTACAACTCTCGCCAGCATTAACCGTTTACTTTGCCTCGGTCCGCCGACATTTGACATGAGTCTCGAAAGAGCGCTTATCGCTTTCGACGATTTCTCACAAGCGTACGCGAGATGATGCTTATAATTAAGGTGAGCATCAGTCATCACTCCCAGGTATTTAATAACGGGGCTGGAAATAATGTTGTGCTCTCCGACTTTTATCGTTATCGTCTCCCGTACCTTTCTACTAGTGATTAGCACGGATTCCGTTTTATGATCCGCAAAGTCTAAACTCATGTGGCAAAGCCAGTTTTTTATCAAAGCTATTGCTTCGTTGCAATATAACTCGATTTCTTCTAGTCGTATCGCTACTACAACCACCGCAATATCGTCCGCGAAGCCTATGATAGAGGCTTCTCTTGGAACCGGGAGTCGTAGAATGTCATCATACATCACATTCCACAGTAAAGGACCTAGCACTGAACCTTGAGGCACGCCCCCTGTAATTTTATGCAACTTCATTCCGTCGTCAGAATCATAGAGAAGCAACCTATCAGTAAAATAGCTCCTAATTAATCTTAATATGTACTTCGGTACATTTAATCGTTCGAGACGTTGTAAAATACGTTTCCAGTTCGCCGAATTAAACGCATTTTTAACGTCAAGTGTTACCACGGCGCAGTAGTTTTTACTGCCTCCTCTCCATCGTATACCTTCTATGGCTGTCCGGGCTTTGCCCGTTACAACTTTGATCGCGTCGATTGTCGATCGGCCCTTTCTAAAGCCATACTGGTATTCCGCGAGTCCATCATTGGCTTCGATGATGAGCTGTAGTCTATTACTTACTATTCTCTCTAGTATTTTTCCCATTGTATCGAGCATACAGAGTGGTCGTAAGATGGGAGCTCTTCCGGTGGTTTATTTCCTTTCGGTAATAATACCAACCGTTGGTATTTCCATTGCTGCGGAAAAATCCCCTCATTCAAGCATGCATTATACGTGCTGAAGAATATGTCTGGGCGGGCTTTTATAGCTACTTTTAATACCCGATTGGGTGTATGGGACCGGGAGCTTTTCGATCTTTTATTCTATTAATTGCCGCTAAGAGCTCGTCGTTTGTTACCGCAGGAATAGATTCGCTTTGTTCACAGATTTCGTTTAGTGCGACCCCGTCATTTTGGAAAGGGAACAGAGTTTCAACGATTCTACGGAGCAATAATGGGCAGGTTGGCGATGACCTCTGAGGGGTCTTGAGTTTCGCAGTTATAATTTTGTACGCGTTACCCCATACATTCTCATTTAATTGGTCACAAAGATCCTTGAAACACTGTCAGATCAGATTTAAGTGCCGCACGTGCCTCTTTGTACCCTGCTCACAATAAGAAGTGTCTTTCCGGGTCGCGTTGTCTAGATCTCTGATATTTCCTTCGCGCCTTGTGGCACGCCGATCGGAGTTCCTTGATCTCCTCCTTCCACCAATACATTGGACAGCGGCGATTCTGACTTCCCGTTCTAGCCATCGATGTATCGCAGGCAACGTGTTCCTGTCGCGTTACTTGGCTAACAATCTCGTTTGCTGTTCTCCCTTCGACTATAGCGTCGGCGATTGCATACTCTAAGAGCTCCTCGTCTAAGGTGTTCACGTTCCATTTCGTTTTACTAGGTTGACGCGGAATGTTTCTAAAATGTAGAGGACTATATACTCGTACATCTATTAAAATCGCGTTATGATCACTGTGAGTGTAGTGGTTGCTGACTCGCCAGGTCGTATGCCTAGATAAGCTACTACTAACGAAAGTGATATCAACTATAGAACCTGCATCCGCTCTACTAAACGTATTCGTATTTCCCACATTAGCTAAAACGACGTCCAAACTAGAAAAGGCTTCGAGTAGGATGGTTCCTCTTCTATTTGTTAACACGCTTCCCCATTCTACTGCCCATGCGTTAAAGTCGCCGGCTATAATTGTTGGGGTATGATCCTTAGCATCACAAACTATGTTTTCAATGACACGTTCGAACTGATCAATGGTAAGACTTGGGCGGACATAACAGCTGTACATGTACACGTCGTTTATCTTCGCCCGTACAAAGTAGTTTTCCGCGCCGAGAGGTGGTATCTGGAACTTGGCATTTCCACATACCCATATAGCGGCTTTATTCGTCGCATCCTGCACCCAGTTACCCGAGTTCAAATTACAGTACTGTTCGGACAGTATTGCAATGTCGACCTTCTGCTCGCAATAGATCCTGAGCTACCTCGCAATGATTACGATTTAGTTGCAAAATGTTCATGTTTTCGCGTGTAATCAATGCACTGTGGAATTAATAAAACGTATTACACACTCAAGAACAAAATATATTTTCCGAAACTTCACGAACTAATTTAACTAACTGTAAACAACTGCGTGCGCCGTGGAGTAGTGGGTAGGTGTGTTGCCTGCTTCGCTCGAAGTCTATGGTTTGAATCTCGAAAGAAAAACACCTATCATTTTTTCACGGCTCCACCTCTTTCGAGTCACTAACGATGCTCAGAGTATAAGTGTTTAGAAAAAGCTTCTCAAAATCGCCGTTCTGAGTCGGCATTAAACTGTTGGTCCCCTCCACTCGTGAGTGAACAATAGCACGCATAACACGAGTGGTTGTTGAGAAGCTAGGCCCAGGTCCACCTCTGACTACCATAATTTTATATTATTATTTAATAACTTTATTAAATTTTATTATTTAATAACTGTAATATGATCTGAGTCCAATTATACCCAAACTTTAAATTACCGACACTCCGAAGCATACAATTTACGTAATACTTTTTGAGATCCTTCACATACAGAAGAAAGCCTTTGTTGCAATTATTGACAAGCTTACTAAATCTTCAGTAGCATATAAAATTACTGTCAGGAACTGGAGAAGTAAGAAAGACATTTTAAATGAACATTAAATAAATTAATTACAGACAACGAATTCAAATCAGGACAGATTTTCCAATTTCTAAAGAAAAATAATGTTGAAGTTCATTGGACCAAGCCCAGTAGTCACACAGGTAACTCCGATATACATACATACGTAAGGGGATGAAGCACGTGGAACTGTCTGCACTTTAGGAACGCTATCGATCGGTTTATCACCAATCGTCCAATGGGAACAATGACGTCAACTTCTAAGTTTAGAGGAGAATCTCAACGAAACGCACCAACAACGAACAACACACGAACAGTGAAATGTTTTAATTGTGAACAGCCAGGACACATTTCCATCAACTGCCCACAACCCCAACGCAAACAGCGCTGTACTATATGCCGCCGAACTGGCCATGGAGATAATTCTTGTCCTGAAAGAAATAAACCAATCCCAAACGCTCAGAAGAACGGCATCTTCTGGATAACAACAAACGCTGACAGCTGACAATAGAACGAGGATCATCCAGATTAACGGCCGCAAAGTCAACGCTTTTATTGACATAGGAAGCGATAAATCTCTTGTTCGACAATGTATCGCAAATAGCATTGGATTGATCACAACATGTGACTCATACCAACTTAGCGGATTCGGCTCCTAGTTGTAGATGACGACGTCCTACCTCAGAAAATTATCTTGGGAAACGACATATTGAGCGACAACACATTTCAACTCGTAGTAGGGAAAGAAACATGTCATCTTGAAGAATCGAATAACATCAAACTCGGCAGCAACTTGGAGGCACATACACAAAAGAGTATTTTGGAACTAGTCAACACGTTCGACGACTGCTTCGGTGAATCTCTCGACAAATTAGGAGAATGTAACACAACGGCAATGGGATCGCCAATAACCCATACCGCATACCCTTTGCGAAGAGAGAAGTAATAAACAAAATTGTTGCAGAGCTGCTTGAGTTTGGAGTAATTCGTCCAAGTGAATCGCCGTATTCGTCGCCAGTAGTCCTCGTAAAGAAATCGTCCGACGAAGATCGCATGTGTATAGACTTCCGAGCTCTCAATTCGATCACAGCTAAGATACCCTATCCAGTGCCCACTATAGAAGATATCCTAGTTTGTGCTGCAGGCAGAAAGTATTTCACCGTTCTGGATTTCATGTCGGGGTATTATCAAATACCCATCGAGGAAAAATGTAGAGGATTAACGGCGAATAGTGGACAGTACGAGTTTAATCGCATGCCGTTTGGACTTGTAAACGCCCCTTGTGTTTTCCACTAGGCTATCGCTAAATTAATTAAGCCACTGGAAGAAAATGTATTTGGTTATGTGGATGAAGTGATAATACCCTCAACGTCACCGGAGGAAGGAATCACGATTCTATCAGAATTCATTCAACATGTACGAAATGCAGGTATGACGTTGCGATTGAGCAAATGTGTACTTCTCACTAACCAAATTACATTCTTGGGACATCAACTATCTGAGGACGGCCTCAAGCCAGGCGAACGAAAAACAACAGCAATTAGAAATTTCCCACAGCCAACTAATGTTACCGATTAAGACTAAGACGATTTATTGGACTAGCAAGTTTCTTCAGGAAATTCGTGCAGCACTTCTCCATAATTGCAAAGCCACTCACATCGATGCTCAAAAGGGACAGAATGAATACTCCGTTCTAATGGAAGGAACCACAGGCAAGAGCATTCATCGCATTGAACATCGCAACAGCGAACGCGTGTTGGAAGTGTTCGATATCAAAAGAGACATGAGGTGCATACAGATGCGAGCTCCGTAGGACTTTTTTTTTATTGTTATTCATGATATCTTAAATACTAGGGACAAAAATTAAACTAGTTTTTAATGTTAACAGATATTTGAACTATAACCTACTGGCCCTTCTCAAGCACTCTAAGCTAATCTAAGGCTAATCTTAATGTCTTTCGACCTAATCTAACCGAATTACTTATTTTAACTGAAACAGTATTAATTTATTATATAACTATTCATTACTAAGAAAACTGAAAAAAAACTTAGTGGCTGTACGTTTTTCTTAAAAATACTTAACACTAACTTACATACTACCTTAACTAACCTAACCCCACAACATCAGCGGCACAAATTATTATTATATTATCTTAATTGTACCATTTTTTGTGCTTTTCGTACAAATTTTTTTTTTTATATAAAACTATAAAACTTACAACTACACCTATACTACACTTAACCTAGTATGTAAGTCGGCCATTGCGTGCGTCCTGGGGCAATCGCCCGATCTACCGCAAGACAGAAGACCGACTTTCCCTATAACCACAGGGTTTGACGATGGAGTTCTTCTCCCTAGCCACCAGAATCGTTGATGCTGCTTTTTGGCATCTTCAACATCGCGGGTTGAGACCGCCCTGCTGAAACTGAGACGCTCCTCAGCGCTCTGTGCGACGTTTCGGTCGCAGTTGAGCCGCCCATCCACAGTCGAGCGGGCGAAGTGGAATATCAGCGGAATCGCTTTTCTATCCTGTATCAGGCCATTTCCATCTAAATACGAGTATATGAATGCCTCTGGGGGGACGAAGCCATTGTGCAGTACCCTCTCGTGGTACTGAGGGTTGGGGTAGAATGCCCCGGAAATCAGGTTGTTGGTCGAGCTCATCGCTCTTGCCGTATGCCCTCGAATCAACTTTATCAAGAAATTATCCACTCTTATCACTTCATTAGAGTAGAATTTTTTGTACTGGGACCATGGAGTTCTATAAAGGCGAAGGCAAGCCCTGAGGCAAGCACTCTCGAACAACCGAATCTTTTCCATTAAGCGTGCTCCCACGTTGAACCACACGAGACAGCCATAAACGATCATTGGCCGGATAAGGGCCATGTAACAAATTACCTTCACCCTCGCATTGAGTTGGCTGTTATAAAACAGTCTCTTAGTAAGGGCAAAAGCTCCTCGGGCTCTGGCCAGAGCAGCATCAATATGTTTGTTAAAATACAAATACTGATCTAGCCAGATCCCCAGGTATTTCGCCAGTGGTTGTCCATGTGGCCCAGCAACTGAGAACTTGCGCCAATTCCTTTTTGTATCTGCCGAAGCCCTGGACAACGGCGTCCTGAATAGAATGGTTTCTGACTTCTGGTAATTGATCACCAGCTTCCAGTTATCACAAAATCTCTGAATCAAATCGAAGTCATGCTGCAGGAGGGTGACAATTTCTTCGATTTTTGAACCTGATCTGTATGCAACCAAGTCATCTGCGTAAATCTCTTGTTCGACAATGTATCGCAAATAGCATTGGATTGATCACAACATGTGACTCATACCAACTTAGCGGATTCGGCTCCTAGTTGTAGATGACGACGTCCTACCTCAGAAAATTATCTTGGGAAACGACATATTGAGCGACAACACATTTCAACTCGTAGTAGGGAAAGAAACATGTCATCTTGAAGAATCGAATAACATCAAACTCGGCAGCAACTTGGAGGCACATACACAAAAGAGTATTTTGGAACTAGTCAACACGTTCGACGACTGCTTCGGTGAATCTCTCGACAAATTAGGAGAATGTAACACAACGGCAATGGGATCGCCAATAACCCATACCGCATACCCTTTGCGAAGAGAGAAGTAATAAACAAAATTGTTGCAGAGCTGCTTGAGTTTGGAGTAATTCGTCCAAGTGAATCGCCGTATTCGTCGCCAGTAGTCCTCGTAAAGAAATCGTCCGACGAAGATCGCATGTGTATAGACTTCCGAGCTCTCAATTCGATCACAGCTAAGATACCCTATCCAGTGCCCACTATAGAAGATATCCTAGTTTGTGCTGCAGGCAGAAAGTATTTCACCGTTCTGGATTTCATGTCGGGGTATTATCAAATACCCATCGAGGAAAAATGTAGAGGATTAACGGCGAATAGTGGACAGTACGAGTTTAATCGCATGCCGTTTGGACTTGTAAACGCCCCTTGTGTTTTCCACTAGGCTATCGCTAAATTAATTAAGCCACTGGAAGAAAATGTATTTGGTTATGTGGATGAAGTGATAATACCCTCAACGTCACCGGAGGAAGGAATCACGATTCTATCAGAATTCATTCAACATGTACGAAATGCAGGTATGACGTTGCGATTGAGCAAATGTGTACTTCTCACTAACCAAATTACATTCTTGGGACATCAACTATCTGAGGACGGCCTCAAGCCAGGCGAACGAAAAACAACAGCAATTAGAAATTTCCCACAGCCAACTAATGTTACCGATTAAGACTAAGACGATTTATTGGACTAGCAAGTTTCTTCAGGAAATTCGTGCAGCACTTCTCCATAATTGCAAAGCCACTCACATCGATGCTCAAAAGGGACAGAATGAATACTCCGTTCTAATGGAAGGAACCACAGGCAAGAGCATTCATCGCATTGAACATCGCAACAGCGAACGCGTGTTGGAAGTGTTCGATATCAAAAGAGACATGAGGTGCATACAGATGCGAGCTCCGTAGGACTTTTTTTTTATTGTTATTCATGATATCTTAAATACTAGGGACAAAAATTAAACTAGTTTTTAATGTTAACAGATATTTGAACTATAACCTACTGGCCCTTCTCAAGCACTCTAAGCTAATCTAAGGCTAATCTTAATGTCTTTCGACCTAATCTAACCGAATTACTTATTTTAACTGAAACAGTATTAATTTATTATATAACTATTCATTACTAAGAAAACTGAAAAAAAACTTAGTGGCTGTACGTTTTTCTTAAAAATACTTAACACTAACTTACATACTACCTTAACTAACCTAACCCCACAACATCAGCGGCACAAATTATTATTATATTATCTTAATTGTACCATTTTTTGTGCTTTTCGTACAAATTTTTTTTTTTATATAAAACTATAAAACTTACAACTACACCTATACTACACTTAACCTAGTATGTAAGTCGGCCATTGCGTGCGTCCTGGGGCAATCGCCCGATCTACCGCAAGACAGAAGACCGACTTTCCCTATAACCACAGGGTTTGACGATGGAGTTCTTCTCCCTAGCCACCAGAATCGTTGATGCTGCTTTTTGGCATCTTCAACATCGCGGGTTGAGACCGCCCTGCTGAAACTGAGACGCTCCTCAGCGCTCTGTGCGACGTTTCGGTCGCAGTTGAGCCGCCCATCCACAGTCGAGCGGGCGAAGTGGAATATCAGCGGAATCGCTTTTCTATCCTGTATCAGGCCATTTCCATCTAAATACGAGTATATGAATGCCTCTGGGGGGACGAAGCCATTGTGCAGTACCCTCTCGTGGTACTGAGGGTTGGGGTAGAATGCCCCGGAAATCAGGTTGTTGGTCGAGCTCATCGCTCTTGCCGTATGCCCTCGAATCAACTTTATCAAGAAATTATCCACTCTTATCACTTCATTAGAGTAGAATTTTTTGTACTGGGACCATGGAGTTCTATAAAGGCGAAGGCAAGCCCTGAGGCAAGCACTCTCGAACAACCGAATCTTTTCCATTAAGCGTGCTCCCACGTTGAACCACACGAGACAGCCATAAACGATCATTGGCCGGATAAGGGCCATGTAACAAATTACCTTCACCCTCGCATTGAGTTGGCTGTTATAAAACAGTCTCTTAGTAAGGGCAAAAGCTCCTCGGGCTCTGGCCAGAGCAGCATCAATATGTTTGTTAAAATACAAATACTGATCTAGCCAGATCCCCAGGTATTTCGCCAGTGGTTGTCCATGTGGCCCAGCAACTGAGAACTTGCGCCAATTCCTTTTTGTATCTGCCGAAGCCCTGGACAACGGCGTCCTGAATAGAATGGTTTCTGACTTCTGGTAATTGATCACCAGCTTCCAGTTATCACAAAATCTCTGAATCAAATCGAAGTCATGCTGCAGGAGGGTGACAATTTCTTCGATTTTTGAACCTGATCTGTATGCAACCAAGTCATCTGCGTACGCAATTGCATGACAAAGTGAACTTACTAGATCATTTGTGAAAATGTTGAATAGGACCGGAGAGAGTTGTTGGAGTCACCTTGTTGGAGACCATTTTTTATTTGAAAAATACCAGCAGAAGTTACGTTGTCATTTTTGACGACGAACCGTCTGCCTGTAAGCATGTTACACAGCAGGTACAGCAGTGATTTGTTGATGCCTAGCCTCTTGAGTTTGTAGAAAAGTCCTTCTAACCATACGGTGTCGAAGGCCTTTTCCAAGTCAATTGCATTGTTTCCTGCTCTTGTTCCATTGGATATCCGACACCAGTTTCGACGCGGCATTAATAGTGTCATGCCCCGCCTTGAAACCGAATTGGTTATCCGGAATTATATGTTTGTCTTCGACCCACATGAGCAGAGCTCTGTTAACTACCTTCTCGAATACCTTGCTGATGTTCGGGAGGAGACTAATTCACCGAAGATTGCCAGGATCAGAGGAATCTTTTCCTCTTTTAGCGATTGGATGAACCACCGCAGTTTTTTAATGGTCTGGATAATGAGCATTATTCAGAACATTGTTAAACAGTACGGTGTAGGTGCTTACCACTTCCAGAGGAAGGTGTCGCAGAACAATGTTTGGGATCCCGTCGATCCCAGTTGACTTCTTCTTTAGGGATTCAAAGATCGCTTGGAGCTCTGTCCTCGATATGAACGGAGGTTGCCCTTCGTCACTGGCGATGACATTATCTGCCATATTATCATCATCGAACTGGACAAGATCAGATCGCCAATGATGCAGATCATATCGAAGTCGAGAGTTGCTTGCCCGTATTCGATTCTCCAGGGCGTGATTCGGGCTAATACTAGTATTCACCTTATACACTCCCTGGAATTTCGCACCAAGCACCTCCACTTTTTCCTGTGGATCTTCGACCACAAAGAATTTGTCGTCAAGAATTGCGTTACTTGGTTCTATACCCACTGAAGTCAGTAGTTGTTCGTTGTCTGTTGTTCTAGGAATCTTAAGACACGGAAGACCGTTGTATTTGTTATTTCTAAATATTTTATTAATTTGCGGAAACATGCTTGGGCTGTTGGACTTAACAGCCCGAATCTTGTTATCCCAATGCAGGATTGCAGCAAGTCTATAGTTTTGGGCAATCAGGACTTGGGTATTCTTAATTAACAACTTCAGTGCCCTAACTTCCCAATTGTGTCTGTCAGTAAACTGTCTGTACAGGGTTTTTAGCCTCGAAGCAGTCTAATTTTGTGTCGGTATAGTGCGTTTATTGTCGCATTGCGGTAAAGTTTATTGTTATCTGTCTGTCTGTTGCGTGGAATCGTTCTGTCCATAGTTAGTTTAATCGTCTCGTCCAATTTGATTAGATACCTGTCTATCTCCTCATTCGTCAGGTTTCTGTTGGACGGTACCTGTAGCGCCTCTGAGGAGACTGCACTTGTCATAGATCTGGAGAAGCGAGTCCAACGTGTCCTACTGTAATCGAAGGAGAACGTTTGGACTAACTCTCCTAATTCCGCAATGTCGTTGGGGATTTGTATTACGGCACTCAGTCTGCAAAGGTCACTGTGATACAAGAATGTATCAATACAGTTTACAGTTGGTTGGTTACTCTCGGTCAGTTGCAGTCTGGCGTCGAACAGTAGGAGAGGGTCTGCAGAAAGCCCATTATACTGGCAAACTGCTGCTCTAACTTTTCTATGCGCCTTTCGGATGACAGCCACATGGCATGCCAATCGGGCGTAGTTGACGGTGCTGAAGGCACTTGGGCTGTATTTGGCCGGTGTTGCTTTACCGTTTTCCCCTGACCAGCCGCTATTTGGGCGAAGGTTATGTGGGGAGTTACGGAGTTACGCCCCTTGTGTTTTCCACTAGGCTATCGCTAAATTAATTAAGCCACTGGAAGAAAATGTATTTGGTTATGTGGATGAAGTGATAATACCCTCAACGTCACCGGAGGAAGGAATCACGATTCTATCAGAATTCATTCAACATGTACGAAATGCAGGTATGACGTTGCGATTGAGCAAATGTGTACTTCTCACTAACCAAATTACATTCTTGGGACATCAACTATCTGAGGACGGCCTCAAGCCAGGCGAACGAAAAACAACAGCAATTAGAAATTTCCCACAGCCAACTAATGTTACCGATTAAGACTAAGACGATTTATTGGACTAGCAAGTTTCTTCAGGAAATTCGTGCAGCACTTCTCCATAATTGCAAAGCCACTCACATCGATGCTCAAAAGGGACAGAATGAATACTCCGTTCTAATGGAAGGAACCACAGGCAAGAGCATTCATCGCATTGAACATCGCAACAGCGAACGCGTGTTGGAAGTGTTCGATATCAAAAGAGACATGAGGTGCATACAGATGCGAGCTCCGTAGGACTTTTTTTTTATTGTTATTCATGATATCTTAAATACTAGGGACAAAAATTAAACTAGTTTTTAATGTTAACAGATATTTGAACTATAACCTACTGGCCCTTCTCAAGCACTCTAAGCTAATCTAAGGCTAATCTTAATGTCTTTCGACCTAATCTAACCGAATTACTTATTTTAACTGAAACAGTATTAATTTATTATATAACTATTCATTACTAAGAAAACTGAAAAAAAACTTAGTGGCTGTACGTTTTTCTTAAAAATACTTAACACTAACTTACATACTACCTTAACTAACCTAACCCCACAACATCAGCGGCACAAATTATTATTATATTATCTTAATTGTACCATTTTTTGTGCTTTTCGTACAAATTTTTTTTTTTATATAAAACTATAAAACTTACAACTACACCTATACTACACTTAACCTAGTATGTAAGTCGGCCATTGCGTGCGTCCTGGGGCAATCGCCCGATCTACAGCAAGACAGAAGACCGACTTTCCCTATAACCACAGGGTTTGACGATGGAGTTCTTCTCCCTAGCCACCAGAATCGTTGATGCTGCTTTTTGGCATCTTCAACATCGCGGGTTGAGACCGCCCTGCTGAAACTGAGACGCTCCTCAGCGCTCTGTGCGACGTTTCGGTCGCAGTTGAGCCGCCCATCCACAGTCGAGCGGGCGAAGTGGAATATCAGCGGAATCGCTTTTCTATCCTGTATCAGGCCATTTCCATCTAAATACGAGTATATGAATGCCTCTGGGGGGACGAAGCCATTGTGCCGTACCCTCTCGTGGTACTGAGGGTTGGGGTAGAATGCCCCGGAAATCAGGTTGTTGGTCGAGCTCATCGCTCTTGCCGTATGCCCTCGAATCAACTTTATCAAGAAATTATCCACTCTTATCACTTCATTAGAGTAGAATTTTTTGTACTGGGACCATGGAGTTCTATAAAGGCGAAGGCAAGCCCTGAGGCAAGCACTCTCGAACAACCGAATCTTTTCCATTAAGCGTGCTCCCACGTTGAACCACACGAGACAGCCATAAACGATCATTGGCCGGATAAGGGCCATGTAACAAATTACCTTCACCCTCGCATTGAGTTGGCTGTAATAAAACAGTCTCTTAGTAAGGGCAAAAGCTCCTCGGGCTCTGGCCAGAGCAGCATCAATATGTTTGTTAAAATACAAATACTGATCTAGCCAGATCCCCAGGTATTTCGCCAGTGGTTGTCCATGTGGCCCAGCAACTGAGAACTTGCGCCAATTCCTTTTTGTATCTGCCGAAGCCCTGGACAACGGCGTCCTGAATAGAATGGTTTCTGACTTCTGGTAATTGATCACCAGCTTCCAGTTATCACAAAATCTCTGAATCAAATCGAAGTCATGCTGCAGGAGGGTGACAATTTCTTCGATTTTTGAACCTGATCTGTATGCAACCAAGTCATCTGCGTACGCAATTGCATGACAAAGTGAACTTACTAGATCATTTGTGAAAATGTTGAATAGGACCGGAGAGAGTTGTTGGAGTCACCTTGTTGGAGACCATTTTTTATTTGAAAAATACCAGCAGAAGTTACGTTGTCATTTTTGACGACGAACCGTCTGCCTGTAAGCATGTTACACAGCAGGTACAGCAGTGATTTGTTGATGCCTAGCCTCTTGAGTTTGTAGAAAAGTCCTTCTAACCATACGGTGTCGAAGGCCTTTTCCAAGTCAATTGCATTGTTTCCTGCTCTTGTTCCATTGGATATCCGACACCAGTTTCGACGCGGCATTAATAGTGTCATGCCCCGCCTTGAAACCGAATTGGTTATCCGGAATTATATGTTTGTCTTCGACCCACATGAGCAGAGCTCTGTTAACTACCTTCTCGAATACCTTGCTGATGTTCGGGAGGAGACTAATTCACCGAAGATTGCCAGGATCAGAGGAATCTTTTCCTCTTTTAGCGATTGGATGAACCACCGCAGTTTTTTAATGGTCTGGATAATGAGCATTATTCAGAACATTGTTAAACAGTACGGTGTAGGTGCTTACCACTTCCAGAGGAAGGTGTCGCAGAACAATGTTTGGGATCCCGTCGATCCCAGTTGACTTCTTCTTTAGGGATTCAAAGATCGCTTGGAGCTCTGTCCTCGATATGAACGGAGGTTGCCCTTCGTCACTGGCGATGACATTATCTGCCATATTATCATCATCGAACTGGACAAGATCAGATCGCCAATGATGCAGATCATATCGAAGTCGAGAGTTGCTTGCCCGTATTCGATTCTCCAGGGCGTGATTCGGGCTAATACTAGTATTCACCTTATACACTCCCTGGAATTTCGCACCAAGCACCTCCACTTTTTCCTGTGGATCTTCGACCACAAAGAATTTGTCGTCAAGAATTGCGTTACTTGGTTCTATACCCACTGAAGTCAGTAGTTGTTCGTTGTCTGTTGTTCTAGGAATCTTAAGACACGGAAGACCGTTGTATTTGTTATTTCTAAATATTTTATTAATTTGCGGAAACATGCTTGGGCTGTTGGACTTAACAGCCCGAATCTTGTTATCCCAATGCAGGATTGCAGCAAGTCTATAGTTTTGGGCAATCAGGACTTGGGTATTCTTAATTAACAACTTCAGTGCCCTAACTTCCCAATTGTGTCTGTCAGTAAACTGTCTGTACAGGGTTTTTAGCCTCGAAGCAGTCTAATTTTGTGTCGGTATAGTGCGTTTATTGTCGCATTGCGGTAAAGTTTATTGTTATCTGTCTGTCTGTTGCGTGGAATCGTTCTGTCCATAGTTAGTTTAATCGTCTCGTCCAATTTGATTAGATACCTGTCTATCTCCTCATTCGACAGGTTTCTGTTGGACGGTACCTGTAGCGCCTCTGAGGAGACTGCACTTGTCATAGATCTGGAGAAGCGAGTCCAACGTGTCCTACTGTAATCGAAGGAGAACGTTTGGACTAACTCTCCTAATTCCGCAATGTCGTTGGGGATTTGTATTACGGCACTCAGTCTGCAAAGGTCACTGTGATACAAGAATGTATCAATACAGTTTACAGTTTGTTGGTTACTCTCGGTCAGTTGCAGTCTGGCGTCGAACAGTAGGAGAGGGTCTGCAGAAAGCCCATTATACTGGCAAACTGCTGCTCTAACTTTTCTATGCGCCTTTCGGATGACAGCCACATGGCATGCCAATCGGGCGTAGTTGACGGTGCTGAAGGCACTTGGGCTGTATTTGGCCGGTGTTGCTTTACCGTTTTCCCCTGACCAGCCGCTATTTGGGCGAAGGTTATGTGGGGAGTTACGGGTTGGGCTACCTCTAGTGTACGCCTCGTTACAGGACGCTTCTGCAGAACTGTTTTTGATTTTTTTAGTTCCTGGAACTTGGGACAACCCCGATAGCTAGCGGTGTGCCCAACGTTTCCACAAAGAACGCACTTAAGCTGACTCTTGTCAGCTGCTTCATCCTTACCCAAACTGCACTCATCTGCTTTGTGGGTTTCACCGCACTTGACGTATCGAGGCTGCATTTGGCAGTTCGACGCTGCGTGCCCGAACCTCTGGCAGCGAATGCATTGGAGTATGCGTTCGCTCCTTCTTAATTTTTCCCAATTTGCGACTTGACAGTTTAGGTATCGAACCTTATTCAAACTGTCTAGTTAGCTTGTGGCTGACAATTGAACTAGGAACCACGGTAATTTTCGCTGTTCCCTTTTTGCCTTTGCTGTTGTGAAAGGCTTGACCCCGACGAACTCGAGACCTTCGCACTCTTGCTCTTCGAGCATACTGAGGACCGCCGCCAGATCTGTGGACGGCTCAATCCCCTTTAATACTACAGATTGGAGCTTTTCTCCCTTTGGAGTGTAGGAAAACAACTTTGCCGTAGCACTTTTCAAACAATCTTTGATTTTGTTAAAACCGTCAATTGTCTTGCAGTAAATCGCGTGCCTGTTGTCATTCAGACGCTTTGTTACACCCACCGGGTAAGGGGATTAGAATATACCCGGGGTAAGGCATGCCTGTCGTAAAAGGCGACTAAAAGCCATCGTTTGTTTACCACAAACAACAACATTCAAGAAAAATGCAATGAACAAAAACAAAGGAATTATTACCCCAGGTGGAATGCCAGTCGCACTGGAAAATCCACACTCTTCGGAGTCAGGCTCTACGGATTCTGGGGAGAGCCACTTATTGCGTTTAATCGACCCTTTTGGGAAAAGTAAAAGGGTAAAAAGATCACCACCACCACGATCTAACAAAACCATGAGCGGATCACCGCCAACTCAACCTACTGCGTCTAAAACGCAAGTAATTAAAAGTCCGACGATAATATATTCGGCTCAAGAAAAAGATACCTTAACCAAATTCAAAAGTCTCGAGGATGAAAACGCCGAACTACGGTCCAGGCTAACTAATATGGAAACTCTCTGCAACGAACTAAAAGAAGAACTGAACAAACTTAGAAAAGGAAAAATCGAACATCGTGAATATACGAGTAAATCAAATTCAAGTTCGAACGAAATTAAAAACGTGGAATATTCTACTGACGAGGAAGAGCTAAGCCGTGAAACCGACTGGACGGTAAAAAAGCGACCGGGTAAAAAACGAAAAGCCGGTTCTTCGCCCGAAGTTATTCCTCAGCCGGAAAGCAAGATCAATGACAATATAAGTGGCATAACCATTAAAGGAACTATGCCACCAAAAGAGCGACCACCGCCGCCAATTAATGTGTTTGGAATTTCAGAATACAATAAGCTGCATTCAATTCTGAAATCAGCGCTACGAACTGAATTCAAAGTAACGTCGCGAAGCAACAGTGCGTGGAAAATAAATGTGAAGGACTCAGACAGTTATAGAGTACTTTCCAAGAGACTTAATACGGAAAAAATTCAATGGTACACATATGAAAATAAATCGGAAAGACCTACTCGAGTCGTAGCTAGGGGACTTCATGCCTCTTGTCCAAAAGAAGACATAGTTGAGGACTTAAGAAATAAGGGCTTTAAAATAGAAGATGCCACTAACATTCAGTCCAAAAAGAAACAATTGACGGAAGGTGCCGAAACCCAAACGTATCGCGGATTACCCCTTTTTATGCTAACTTTTGATAAAAGTGAAGCCATAGAAAAAATTTATAGCATAAAAAGTATTCTCAACATGGTAGTCAAAATCGAGGCATTACGTAAGAACTCGAAATTGATCCCACAATGCAAACGATGTCAAGGGTTCAACCACACTCAAGCATACTGTCAGAAAAATCCGCGATGTGTCAAATGCGCCGGTGAACACCTGTCAGTAGTATGTAACGCAAATAAGACTTCACCAGCTACTTGCGTTAACTGTAAAGGAAAGCATCCAGCTAACTACCGTGGCTGCGAAGTGGCAAAAGAGCTTCAGAAAAGACGTGATCAAATCAAAGCGAAGCTCCGCCAACAACCAAAATCGGCAACAAAGGATATTGTTGTAAAAGCCGTGTCGAAGCCAATAACGACACGATCAAAAATTTTTGGAACAAAAACGCAGACTCAAACTACATCTCCAATAACAGAAAACTTGAAAAGAGCTAATGCGAAATCATTGCACGTCGGAGCAAAAACCTTTGCCCAAACAGTAGCAACCACAAGTGTGAAAATGTGCGAACAACCAGATCCCGTCTCAAAAATATTCAATATCATCTTAGAAAAACTTGACGAACAAACTAAAACGAACAAACTTATTTTCGAAAGGCTACTCGAGCTCGAAAGTAAGATTAACAACAAGCGTGCCTTAACATGAATATGACAATTAAAATTTTAAATTGGAATGCAAATGGTCTATTGCAAAAACTTGACGAATTAGAAATATATATCAGAGAAAAAGATATCGATATTTGTCTGATCTCTGAGACACATTTAACGAAGCAATCGCGTGTAAACTTAAAAGGCTACTGTGGTTACCATGCCTGCCATCCGTCAGAGAGGGCAAGAGGCGGATCATCTCTGTTTATACGCGATAATATAGATCACTTAGTAGGACTAAATAAAGAATCCAATCCAATACAATTAACTACGGTTCATGTAAAAAACAAACATTATTCATTTAACGTCTCGTCAATTGATCAAAACGAGCTTGAAAGTATTTTCCACACTCTTCGCCCAAATTTCGTAATTGGTGGAGATTTTAACGCGAAGCACACTTTTTGGGGGTCAAGATGTATCTCACAAAAAGGCAGAAAATTGTACAGAGCTGGTATGAATCTAAGTTGTGATTTTTTCTCGACAGGAAAACCGACCTACTGGCCTTCGGATATTACAAAAATACCTGACGTTGTTGATTTCTTTGTCATAAAAGGCATGTCTCGAAACTACTTAAGAGTTGAAGAAAGCTTCGATCTTAGTTCAGATCATTCTCCCATTGTACTATCTATGAATGATAACCTCGTAAGAAAGGAAGTACCACCTACGTTAACTAATCAACGAACGAATTGGCAAGCATTCAAAAATTACTTACAAGACAATATCGAACTTGCGGTACCACTGAGAACCCGATATGATTTAGAAATAGAAGTCGATAAATTTATAGATGTAATACAGTGCGCTGCGTGGAGCAATACACCCCTCGTTAGAAAAACGACAATAAAAAGTGTATTGCGATATCCACCGGAAATACGAGAATTAGTAAGAGAAAAACGTAAAGCTCGTAAGAACTGGCAACAGTCCCGTGCGCCAGAACATAAAACGTGTCTTAATCAATTGTGTAATTTGCTAAAGGCGAAAATTAAGTCGTTTAAAAATAATAACCTAAGTACCTACTTAAGAGGCTTGTCCGCGAAGAAGGATACCAACTACTCACTCTGGAAAGCAGCTACAGGTTTTAGAAAACCCGAACCACATACGGCCCCAATTCGAAAAAATCAATTCGAGTGGGCAAAAGAAGATAAAGAAAAAGCGGATCTCTTCGCAGATCACTTGGAAGCGACGTTTAAATCGCACAGTGGACAAACACTTCCTGTAAACTCCTACGGTTCGGACATACACTTTGACAATTATTCTATAAGAAATGCTACTCTGACAGAGCTTAAAGAAGAATTACACAAGCTCAAACCCAAAAAAGCTCCTGGTTATGACCTAATCACAGGAGAAGTTCTAAAAGAATTACCTAAGAAAGCGCTTCTGAAGTTTCTCTACCTCATTAATGCCGCCTTTAGATTAGAACATGTCCCTAGTCAGTGGAAAGTGGCGGAAGTAATAATGGTACTCAAGCCGGGTAAACCCCCAACAGAAAAAAAGTCTTACAGACCGATTTCACTACTTCCGATAATGTCTAAGGTGTTTGAAAGAATTTTACTTAGGCGTTTAAGCCCGATTGTGGAAGAAAGACGACTTATTCCTAATCACCAATTTGGTTTTAACAATAAGCATTCGACTATTGACCAAATACATCGAATAACTGATGTTATAGAAAAATCGTTTGAACGAAAGCAAGTCTGCTCAGCTGTATTTCTCGATGTTTCGCAGGCCTTTGACAAGGTTTGGCACGAGGGTTTGAAACACAAACTGAGACAGTTCTTCCCGGGAAAACTTTACGTAATATTATCAAATTACCTTTCTGACAGAATCTTCCGTGTAAAATATGGAAAAGAATACTCGGTATTTAAATCTATAGAAGCTGGAGTACCCCAAGGAAGTGTTCTTGGTCCTCTCCTCTACTTACTTTTTAGTAGCGATATGCCACAAAATGTTGGCACTGTACTAGGCACATTTGCTGACGACACTGCCATTTTGGTAACTGCCAAAACGGTCGAAGAGTCAACTAGAAAACTGCAACGTGCTTTAGATCGGGTACACGAATGGACAAACACTTGGAGAATTGAACTCAATGAAACTAAATCCGTTCATATTAATTTTACATATAACAACGTGAATAATTTGCCCGTGTTTATAAATGGTGTTCAAATACCCTTTGGAAATGAAGCGAAATACCTCGGGATGACTCTCGATGTAAAGCTCAAGTGGAAAGAACACGTCAAAAAGAAACGTGAAGAGCTCCAAATAAAATATAAAGACATGTACTGGCTTATTGGAAAATATTCCAAACTAAGTACTGAAAACAAATTGCTTATATACAAGCAACTGCTAAAACCCGTCTGGACATATGGTATACAACTATGGGGTTGTACCAAAGAAAGTAATAAAAATATACTACAAACTTTCCAAAATAAAGTACTAAGAACCATCGTCAACGCACCGTGGTACATACGGAACGACGATATCCACAGAGATCTCGGAATTGCATCAATCCAGGATGAAACGAAGAACATTGCTCGTAAGCATAAGCGTCGTCTGGAAGAGCACATAAACCCTGCTGTCCTTCCAATTCTTGACGAAAGTAATCTATTGCGCCGTCTTCAAAGGACTAAACCCCTTGACCTAGCACGGTGAATTCATCCCGCGCTTAGTTGCGCTATTACCAGGAACTCTCAGTGGAGAATCTCTTGTAAAACGCGTCAAAATCAAGAAAATAAAACTGCTGGATAAGTGTCAAACTTAGTTGTAGTATGAATATATTTTATTTTATTTGAAGGGAGGTGTTTTTACTGGGTAAAAATCCCTTTCGCTAAACGGAACGGTCCCCATAGTGTCTTTTGAAGATTTTCACCTACCCTCGCTAAAAAAAAAAAAAAAAAATTCAGACGCTTTGTGTGAAAATGTTTATCGCCTATGGCGGACTTACATACCTCGATAGTCTGTAACACATCTTTCTTGTAAATGTGAATCGGTGGTACCTTTTGTTTCTTCTGTTGTTGTTGCTGCTGCTGCTGCGGCTGTTCTTTAACCTGCTGTTTCAGGTTCTGTTGTTGTTTCCGCTGATGCTGTTTTGGCTGCTGCTGCTTTTGTTGCTTCTGCTTTTGCTGCTGTTGTGAACTCTGCAGTTGTTGTTCCTGCTTCTTTTGACCAGCTACCTGGGTTGGTTTATTACCCTTTGGCTGCTTTTGGTTTTGTTGCTGGAGTTCCTGCTCCAGCTCTCTTTTGGCGGTTAATTTCGCTTTTGGTGAGAGCGACGCGAAGCTGTTGCTGCTCATTGTGAAGCGGCCTTCCCCTCCATCTGACAGGTAGGGAAACTCTTCATCGCCGAACTCCGGTTGGTGTTTACAGCTGGTAGATGCTTTTTCATCACCCTGTTGCCTTTCCGTAGAGTCGGACGTAGTACGGCGCTTGCTTACCGTAGCTGATTGCTTCGACTTTTTTCGTTTGCCGTTGGTTGTGTCGTCAGATGACACCGTTTTTTGGTGGTCCGACATAACAGTCACACTGTCAAACTGTCAAACTGTCAAATCAAAAAATAATCATTCAAACAGTAGTCAGTCGCAAATAAATTGAATTCAATTTTATTGTTTCACACATTAAAATTTCACATTTAACAAATAAATAATATTATTTCTAAGAGTGTCGTAATAATAAGTGACAATGGATAGCGTCGCTCTGTGGTTTGAGGATAGTGAAAATCAACAACAAAATATCCAACGAAGGAGACTTAGAGATAGTTATAATATTATGGACTTAAGTGAAAGCAGGTAAGCTATTCTTTAAATTAACATACATATGTGTGATGTATGTATTTGAAACATACTTGTAGCTTTGTGCAAAACTTTCGGCTGTCGAAATATATATATACCCTGGAGGCAATCAAAAACAATTTCCCAAGTGTTGAAAGGCGAACTTCCGTGCAGCCAATTTTAAAACTGACATCAATCCTAAAGTCTTTAGCTCAGGGAGGCTATCAACACCAAATCGGCCAAGATAGGTTGACTTGTCTCAGCCAGTCCAAATTATCTGTGTGCATAACGGAGACGTGCAAGGCAATAGAAGACATCCTTTGTCCTAGACATATTTCATTTATGTTATCGGAGGAGTCTAAAAACCAGACAAAACAATATTTTTACAATAAATATAAAATTCCTGGAGTTATTGGATTGATCGATGGAACGCATATACAGACAATTAGGCCTAGAGCAATGGAACATTTGTACTACTTTGAACCGAAAGCTGAAGCATAGCATAAACGCCATGATCTTAAGTAACGTATTATGGACATTTAAAATAAGAACTAACATTTTTTTTAGATTGCAGCTTATAATACAAAATATTGGCACTAAATGGAAGGTTTGGAGGTGCATCCCATGATTCGCATGTATGGGGTATAAGTGCAGAAAAGAACTACCTGGAAAGGAATTTTGCAAACGGAGATAGATCTTCCTGGCTTTTAGGTAAGCATCTCAAGCGATCCCTTTTCCATATTTTTAAATATTTGTGTTATAGGCGATTCTGGATATCCGCTTGAACCTTGGCTTTTAACCCCTTACCGGATGGCAGCTGAAAATTCATCTGAAGCCAAATTCAACGAGCGGCTGTCGGCAGCAAGAAGTTTAATTGAGCGAACTTTCGGTGTATTGAAGGGACGGTTTAGATGTCTGCTAGCCGCCAGAGAACTTTTTTATTCACCGGAGAAAGCAGCACACATACTAAACGCATGTTGTGCTCTTCATAATATATATTTGAGATTTAAAGTGGATCTGCCTTCAGTACAAGATTTACCAAATGAAGACACTTTACACTTTAGAGAAAATCTTTATCCTGCGGACAGTGACTTGAATAATTTTCCTATAAGGATAAGAAATGAAATTAAAGACAGTTTGAGATAGCAATAATTTGAATAGCTAGTTTTATTAATTTTGTATGAATGTAATACTAAACTTAACTTATTCACTAAGCTTAATGTAGAAATATGAAAATAAGTAAGACATTTTTAAAATTTCATTGCAACTCCCTTAGGTTCAACATACGTTCTTTTATTTCCAGTTTTTTTAATCTTGTTTCTTGTTTTGTTCGTTCCATCTTCTGTTTGAACTCCCATTTTTGGACGCTTAATTCGTGTTTTTTTTTTTTAATACTGAGCTATATCATTGCAGGATTTTTTCATATCTTTTAAGATATCTACGATTTCCTTTTGAAATTGAATTTGGTTGTCGACCTGCTTTTCCAAAAGGCATCTCTTAGTAGTTGTTTGGCGGTGTCTGGTTCTTAGAGATGGTTCAGAACAGGATGGTTCTTCAGTCTCTATTACTGGCGACACCCGTATGCTGAAATTTTCGATTTCGCCAGTATCTTCCAAGCTTTTGTGTGTTTGGGTGGGTGATATTCCAAACGAAGGCGCGTTTGGAGTGCCACTTATGGCAAAAGTGAGATCTAATATTTATATCACTTTTCCTCCAGTAGCATAAACGGCACACCCCGTCGCTTGCATCTGGATTTTATTCTTTCGCAGCTTGGTTTTAGCGTGATTTTTAAAATCCGACCATACCTTGAAATACAATACATACTTTTTAAGGTTCCGTCTACAAAACCTTTATAATTTCCTTTATAACCTTTATAATTTCATATAAATTATATATATAATCTATAAATTTTGGAATTAGGTACTTCAGGCCAAGATGTCATTGCCTATACAGCGATTTTAAAAAGTGGGGCCATTTGGGGGTGGCTCCAGTACAGGTGAAGTTGACATTAATTTTGTAAAATTGTCGCACCCCATCGAAATATATATCAATCGACAGATCTTTCGAAATGAAGTGGAGGTTTCTTTCAACACTTTTTTTATGGAGCTCCAAAGTTTTTTTTAAATGCGTCTCCCCCTGCCATTTCTAAACCTGCCAAAGTGTTTAAAAATCTGAAAAAATCACAAAAACTTGGCTTTATTGAGTACTTTCATTTAAAATCATTTCAAGCATTCTGGCCTACTTCTTCTATTCTACTTCTTTTTATAACTTTGGTCAAAAACAGTTTATTTAGTGCGGTAGAAATTATCCATACAGTAAAGGTTTTTCCTTTGTTGTATAAATTCCTTTGTTCATAACCCGAACCGGTCCTTCGAGCCGGATTTATCCCACCCTAAATATACAACAAAGCGAATTATATATACATACATATTTATATATTCACCCGCGCAAATCATAGATCTACATAAAAAAGTGATTTACAAACTTAAATTAAATAAAACAATTTCAAATACAACAAGTTATTGTGTAAATTAACACTAATCAATAAAAAGGAGAACATTTCTGCATCAAAATTCTGGATCTTCAACCAATATCAACTGGAAGCGTGTGTTCATCGAACTACAACCCGGAAAGCTGAAGACTTGCGTGCTGTATTCTGCTTCCTGCATATTTCATCAACTGTCTGGAACTGCAGCCCGGAAAATAAGAAGACTGCGTGTGCAACCCCATATTCTGAAGAGTAGCGTCAGTAGTTTGTGTTCAGTAGCTAAAAGGTAGAGTAGAGTGTTACTATGACGTCAAAAAAATTAAACAAAGTGCTTACCCAAATTGAAAAAGATATTTCGAATTTCGGCAAAAGAGGACCTAGTACCCGAACTGCCAATTATATCTCGGGACGTTTGTTAATGTTGGAAAAAACGATAGAGTCAGCGGAAAGTGCTTTCGATGAGTGTGTAAATGCGGTTGCAGATGACGACAAGTATTCAGAAGTGGAAGTTGTTTTCGAGAAGATTCGAGAGTTGTATTTCGACTATCATGCAGATTTACTCAACGTCATGGACAAAGCGAAAGCATCAACCACAAAGCATGTTGAAACCGATGTCAAATCTACAACCGCAACACAAGGCGTAGGCATACGTTTACAACACATTCCAGTTCCCGTTTTTCCGGTTCATATGAGACCTGGCGGTCTCAGCTGCATTATTTAAAAACTAGTGTGTCGGGTGAAGCTGAGAGAATCTTAGCACACTTACCTATCGTAAATGGTAATTACGCTAAGGCATGGACCATTTTACAAGACCGTTATGGTCACCAACGGTTTCTTGTGAACACACAACTAAAGTGTCTTTTTAACCAACCAGTGATCACACAGGAACGATCAGAAGCAATCAAGGAGTTGATGGACACCTCCAGTGAAATTGTTCACAGCCTCAACAGTCTGAAGGTACCGGTGCAGCACTGGGATGCGGTTTTGGTGTACGTTCTGTTGCAGAAATTACCGACGAAAACGCAGCAACTCTGGGAAGAAAAACTTGGAGCAAAGGAAAACACAAAGGAGCTACCAACCTTCGAAGAATTCATTCAATTTCTGGAAACGAGGTTCCGTAACTTGGAGGCAGTGAGTTACCAGCAGAGCAAAATGGCTGTGGATCCAAAGAAAGCAACAAACCATTCATCGTTTTTAGCGCAACACAATGAATCTAAATTTATATGTAAAATATGTAACAAGGGTCAGCATGCCATAAGCAAATGTAACAAATTTCTCAAAATGGGCATTCCTGATAAGTTTGAATGTATTAATAAGTTTGGCATTTGTAGTAATTGTCTTGCATATAGTCATACTGTGCAAAATTGTATAAGTTCCAGCAGATGCTATTATTGCCAACAACCGCAACATTCACTTTTACACAATAGTTCACATAAACACTCACAAATAAACGTTACTTCACAAAACAATAATCAATCTTTTAATACCATTCATTCCAATAACAATAGTTAACCATTTCATTCATACCCAAGCAAAACGCATACTCAGCGACTTCAACAACCACATACACACATTTAATCCAATTTCAACATGCAAGCTAAAAATTTCCAGCCACAAGATGATGAACAACCTTCAACCAGCTCAGGCGTAAGGAGCCATCACTCAACACATAACGCCGAGACTCAAGTGTTGCTAGCCACGGCAGTTGTAAGAGTAACGACATCATCGGGAGCAACACTTCCACTTCGTGCCTTACTAGACTCCGGTTCCGAAGCCTCGTTCATCACCCAGTCTGCCGTACAACTCTTAGGACTAAAAGGCACTCATACACATGTCGAAGTGTCTGGTTTAGGATCAGTAAGCAGTGGTGTTTGTAAGAGGAGCGTAGAGGTCAACATTGGTTCGTACCATACGAAATTCGAGACCATCATCCAGGCCCTCATTTACAAATCACTATCTGGCCATCTACCAGCGCGAACTCTATGTGCTGACGGTTGGACTCACCTGAACGGTCTGAAACTCGCAGATCCAATGTTCTACAAACCAGCCAAAATCGACATGCTGTTGGGCAGTGATATGCTGGCGGAAATCCTGCTCCCAAAGCTGGCACGACATGAGAACAGAAGTATTCCCGTCGCGCAGAAGACCAAGTTGGGATGGATATTGTTCGGCAAGTCAACGGTGGTGCCACAGATTAGAAACTTTTTCCAACACTCCGACATTGATACACTGGTGAGAAGGTTTTGGGAAGTCGAAGAATCTCCCTTCCAACGTACGATAGACATGGAAGATGCAGCTTGAGAAGAGCATTTCATCAAAAACCTGAAACGACATGAAGATGGACGTTACCAAGTAGCCCTTCCATTTAAGGAAGACACTCACCCAGTACTTGGTAAGTCCCGCGAAGGAGCTCTTCGGCGTTTCAAAGCCCTGGAAAGACGTCTGGCAACAGATCCCAAATTACGCGATCAATACGTTTCCTGTATAGAGGAATACATTCAACTTGGTCACATGCGCGAAGTGGATGAAGAAGCGATTTCCGGCACAGGTCATTATTACCTCCCACACCACGCAGTCATCAAGGAAAGTAGTTCCACGACAAAGGTGATTGTAGTTTTCGATGCGTCTTACAAGACATCGGACGGAACGTCTTTAAATGACGATCTGAGAACGGGACATGCCTTACAACACAACATCATGGACATCATCTTGCGGTGGAGATTATATCAGTTCTCGTTTTCAGCTGATGTAGAGAAGATGTACCAGCAAATTTGGGTATCAGAGTTGGACTCAAACTATCAGCTCATATACTGGCGTAAGAACCCAAACGAAAAACTGAAGGTCTTCCGGCTGAAAACGGTAACGTTTGGAACTGCATCAGCACCCTACTTAGCAATAAGAACCCTGGTTCAAGTAGCGAAGGCAGAAGAACCAACACATCCAAAGGCTTCCAAGATGATTCAATCGGAGATGTATGTCGACGATTTGCTATCCGGCGCGGACACCATTGTTGAAGCTGAAAATAAAAGGAAAGAAATTCAAACTGTTTTAGAAGGTGCAGGTTTTTACTTACGGAAGTGGACAGCTAATGCAGATGAGCTTCTTGAAGGAATACCAGCAAAAGATCGAGAATCATCTCTTTGCATCCCGGCCGAATCAATAAGTAGTGTAAAAACGCTAGGTATTTATTGGATTCCGAGCGAAGACTACTTTTGCTTTCGCTTCACTCTACCAGATGACCAGCAGCCGACCAAACGTTTCGTCCTCTCAACGACAGCTCGATTGTTCGATCCAATGGGATGGATTTCTCCATGCATCCTAAGAGCAAAGCTCATCATGCAGTCCGTTTGGAAATGTAAGCTTGCTTGGGATTACAGCTTAAATGGCGAACTGTTAGAAGAATGGAAAAACTTCTATGAAGACTTACCTGCCATCAGTAAAATACGCTTTCGAAGATGGGTCCACACATTAGGCGGAAGAAATCGGAAGGAACTGCATGGATTCAGCGACGCGTCGGAGAAGGCATACGGAGCAGCGGTTTATCTACGAACAGAACATGGTGATGGTCAAGTACAGATGCACCTCCTGATGTCAAAGTCCAAAGTCGCACCGATACAGCCAGTCAGTCTGCCAAGTCTCGAACTCTGCGGTGCGGTGATTTTGGCCAAACTGCTACATCATGTGGCTCACACACTCGAGCTAGAACACACCAAGATGTACGCGTGGACAGACTCGGCTATAACGCTGGCATGGATCCAGGCACCAGCTTCGCGATGGGAGACTTTCATCAGAAACCGGGTAGGTGAAATTCAACGATTGACAGAGGTCGTTCGCACACTTTCCGAAAGCATATCAAACATACAGTCCACTCTTTACCACATAGTTATTCAAACCCATTCATTCTATATAGCACTCAATCACACAATCACTCAATGCACTCAAGAAGAAACTCATTTCTTGAATGCGAACAACACAAGTCACAATTCAACATTCGCGAATACACACACTCACGCACACATTTGTTTGCAACAATTCGCAAACATACACACGCAACTCAACCCAAACCAATTCAAATCGAATTGAACACGAATAAAAACTATACAATCATTTAATATCTTAATAACTATAGAATTAATAATAATAATATTATATGATCACTCACCACATTACATACGAGTATATAAGTTAACATCATCCACTTGAAATAGGAAATACTACCTACTTATATCGTTCCAACAGAGGCAGACAGGCAAGCGATCCTGTCGATCCCATCGATCCCATACAAAAGGGATGGCAAACATGTGAGCCTAAACAATCAAATCGTCGCGTACAACATCAACCCCGAACTCATGCCGAGAACACCCACGCACATGCAGCCATCCCTACGCAGGTATATTAGAGATACCACATGGAACTATTGTTAAGATAGAATTAAGATAGAATAAGTAGGTATATAAAAGAGGAAAACAATCCAAAATAAAGTCAGTTGATTCCCGACTCACCCAAGATGTGTGTTCATTTATAATTGGCGCCCAACATACGGCCGAAAAGAGCCCAAAAAAATATGAGTCTGTGAAAAATAAATTCATAAAATTATAAATCAAAAAAAATTAAGTAAAATAACGTACAAAAAAATAAAAGTACCGTTACCAGCAGAAGCAGAACTGGATGACAGAAAACGAAATAACAACAATATCAACAGGAGCAGATTAGCAACAGCAACATCATATGAATAAGTAAGTAAAGTGTTCAAAAAATAATTAAGTTTATAAGTTGTTTATTAAGTTGTTAAGTGATTAAAAAAAAATTGTAATAATATAAAGAATTAAGAGCACTATACGTTGACAATGATCGTGGAACGAATAACCGCAGTCGTCAAAGCAGCAGTTACGGCTGCCCTGGCCAAACAAACCCAGGTGTTTCAGAAACGAATTGAAACTTTGGAGAGTAAATTAATAATAATAATAATAATAATAATGGCGGCGCTACAGTCCGAGGTGGACCTGGGCCTAGCTTCTCAGCAACCACTCGTGTTGTGCGTGCTATTGTTCTCTCACGAGTGGAGGGGACCTACAGTTTAATGCCGACTCCGAACGGCGAGATTGAGAAGCTTTTTCTAGACAGTTATACTCTTTGAGCATTGTCAGTGACTCGAAAGAGGTGGAGCCGTGAAAAAATATTTTTGATGTTTTTTTCGAGTTTCGAACCGACGACCTCGAGCGTAGGAGTCGACGCACCTACCCACTACGCCACGGCACCCACTGGAGAGTAAATTAAACTCTCTTGAAAAAAGACCGACCGCGATTACATTCGAACGGATTAAAATAGATTGGTCCATCAGATGCGACTAATCTTTAGATTTGGTAAAATCTCTTCCCGAGTTCGACGGTAGAAGTAGCAGCTACGTCTCATGGCGGCAAGCTGCACAAACCGCTTACGAAATGTTTAAACCTTTCGAAAATTCTTCTAAGCATTTCCAAGCTGTCGGAATCATTCGCAATAAAATAAAGGCTTCAGCTGATTCGATCTTAGCATCATTTAACAGTGTTAAATTTTGATGCAATCATTGCCAGATTGGATTTTTCATATGCGGACAAAAGTCCCATATATCTAATCGAGCAGGAACTTTCGACCCTCAGACAGGGTAACCTGTCAGTTATACAATTTTTCGACGAAGTAGAGAAAAAATTGACATTGCTGACCAATAAAACAATGATGTCTTACAAAGGCGTAGTAGCAGACGCATTTTGCGAAAAGTATAGGGCAGATGCATTAAGGACGTTTATATCAAGTACGAAAAGACCTCTCAGTGATATCCTTTTTGCATCACGACCTAATGATTTACCAAGCGCATTGGCACTGGCACAGGAAGTAGAGTCCAATAATGAACGCTATGCATTCCCAACCAGTTTTGCACAAAAAATAGAAGAGAAAAAACAAAAAGAATACCGCAATAGTGCAGATTATAGCAGAACACAAGGTTACGGACATAATAAAAATCCATATTTCATCGGGAAACAGCAGTGGAGTAATGGAAACAACATTTATGAAAATGTCCAAACTCGTTTTGAACCAATGGAGGTCGATACTTCAAATTCCCGTTTCAGACAAAATTCTAATTGGCGGAAGATATCTTCACAAGAATCATACAAAAACCGTCAAGAGAATATGCCTACCAATCGTAATAGCCACAATTTCCAAAGTGGAGAATTTTATAAGAAACGACAGGCAGATTCAAAGCGAACTGAACCACAAATACAAAGAGCAAATAACATACAAGATGAACGCACACCGCAAGTAAAATATGAGCAGAACGAAGCAGAAGACTTCGAACAGGAACAACTAAATTTCTTAATGGAAAAGTCCCAACTTCCCTGGATCGAAGGAACAGTGGGAGAAAAATGTATTAAGCTGTTAATAGATACAGGCACATCAAAAAATTACATTAAACCTCTTAAGGAGTTAAACAAAATTGTGTCGATAAATACACACTTTTTGATCAATTCCATACACGGTAACAACATCTTGAAAAATAAATACAAAATGCAAAATGCATTTATTTGATGTAGACTGTGAATTTTTTATATTACCAAATTTAACAAAATTTGATGGCATTATTGGCTTTGATCTGCTTAATCAACTAAATGCAAGTATAAATTTAAGCAAACACAATTTTGGAACAGAGAAACTGTCATTTCATAAAAAATGTCCAAAAGACAAGTATAAACCACATAGGTCAACCCTCCTGAAGCACAAACATCAGCTAAAGAAGAAAAGATGTTTGTAAAGGAGATTCAAATGCCAGAACTTAGTATAGTTCACAAAAATAGGCAGAACCGAACGTTTAACGTTGGTGACAAAATCCGCGTTAAAATTAATAAAAATTGGGAAATAAACTCTCTGCCGCATACACCGAAGAAATTCTCCAAAGGCACTTCCGTTCTGATAAAAGGGGGGAGGGTCCACAAGGATAACTTGAAGACAAATTAAAAATTAAGACTACTAAAATTTGTTCCTTATCCTCTTTATATTTTTTAAATACCATTACTGATGACTAGCACTAGCTTTTGATTTAAAACAGATTATTTGTAAAAATAACTGATTTTATGATTGTTATAAACACATTGATATTTGTATTATCTTTATAATTGGAAATATATGAGAAATTAAAATACTCGTATAGATATAAAAATCATCTTCATTAATCCTAAAACTTGCTACAATAAATATTGTAATTAATCTAAGATAAGTATAATTAAAAAAAACTATTAGAAAAGAGCACTTTACCTTAATTAGCATAAATCAGAAACTAATAAATATAATATTCTCAATCATGTATGAAAGACTTCTTCGAAACAATTTAATATTTTATAGGTTTCGATTAAATATTCTACATTAAATGCAATTTGTAAAATAGCTTCTATAGCATGCAACAAAAGGGATTGTCTCAAACTTCGGAAAGTCCAAGAGCTGACTGACTTACGACCATGGAATGTCAAACTTCAATATCAACCATGTTCTACAAAAAAGAACAACTTAAAGACGATAACCCTCATGTGCGCTGTGACGTCAATCATGACAATGTCGGCAACCTGAACGTGACAAAGAGAATCGTGGACGATCCTCACTTAGGAAGGGAGGAGTTAAAATCATCCACTTGAAGTAGGAAATACTACCTACTTATATCGTCCCAACAGGGGCAGACAGGCAAGCGATCCTGTCGATCCCATCGATCCCATACAAAAGGGATGGCAAACATGTGAGCCTAAACAATCAAATCGTCGCGTACAACATCAACTCCGAACTCATGCCGAGAACACCCACGCACATGCAGCCATCCCATCGCAGGTATATTAGAGATACCACATGGAACTATTGTTAAGATAGAATTAAGATAGAATAAGTAGGTATATAAGAAGATCACCCAAGATGTGTGTTCATTTATAATTTATATATAATTAAAACGACACTACATACGATCAAAACGCGCAACAACTTGAAACACCGCAATCAATGAACTAGTAAAAAACAAAACAAAAACAGAATGGAAGAAGGGAACAGAGTACCCGCACGCCTCATACGGATTTCCAGTCCATAGGCTGGTCATACATAGGGACGTGTCTCACGCCTCACATCAATTTCCAGTCCATTGTTGCGGGTTGCAATAATGTAAACAAGCGGGTCGTCACTCATGTGTCGTTTTCATTGGCTTGTTTGTTTTTGATTATGCATGTTTTGTTCCGTTTCACTAATTCCGCTTTTATCATTGCATGAGTTACCCAAGCATGATTTTCCAGGGTCGTGAAAGAGGATTAGAAGAAATTAAACTTGCAGTGGATGAAACTACAATCAGAATTATCAAGATGCAGTGATGAAGTTGAGAACGTTGTTCACCGGGCGGGGAGAATGTTGGGATCGCAATGACGTCAGCGATCCCTCAAGGCATAAGATGTAACATCCACCCACAACAACACCCCACAAATGTCTCCAAATGTCTCCAAATGTCATCGATCAAAATAAACATGTAACAAATGTAATCAAACAGGATAAATACGATTGCAGTGAATAAAACAAACTACTTCTTTTTATAACGTTGGTAAAAAACAGTGTTTTTATTTAGTGCGGTAGAAATTATCCATACAGTAAAAGTTTTTCCTTTGTTGTATAAATTCCTTTGTTCATAACCCGAACACCTCAGTGTAAGCATTAAGAAATGATAAATTGCAAAATATCAATTCATGTTGAAATTTTGAGATATCTAAGATTTAAAATGATCACTTTTTTCATTTTCACACATTCTTTCATGCTGTGTTCGGCCACTCTATTCGTTGATGAGCGTTATCTTTTCGATCTCACCCCTTAATGCCCAACAGAAATGAACACACACACACCGCAGGCATGAGCAATGATTGGGTATGTGTATGATGGAAGGGATTTTCTGTGATGGATAAACTTGGATAGAGATATACTCGTAGTTATATGTAGGGATGAACATTTGTTTGTTTGGATGTATGAATTTATGAATAAGTGGTTGATTTGGGTTGAACTTAGAAGAAAATTCAACTGAAATAGTTTGGAAACGTCGTTTGATATTCAGAAATCATAAATCATCCATCAATATTATGCGACGGAACCTTCCCCGTGCCAGTACAACTCGCACTTGCCCAGTTTATTTAACTAAATCACAGTAAATATTTTCAAACATACCTTTTTCCAACCGTTTGTATCTCGCATCGGTGGACCTTTTGAATTTAATTCATCTACCAGCCTAGTCCACAGCTAATTAGATTTATGCCTTGCGTCTGCAGATGGAAGAAATCCTTTCGCAAGACCTACATGTTTGGACATAAATTCAACCAAGGCTTCAAATTGTTCAGGCTTGTTCAAGCCTTTGTCGCTTGCCTTTGAAATGAATGAAAATGTTAATGAATAAGGAAAAGTGTTTCACAAAGAAAATATACTCACATGTTTCGCCAATATCCAACTGCTCAAATTAATTATTACTGCCTTAATTTGCTTCGCTTTTGCGTGAAAAATTAAAAAAACTAGCCAAAACAACTGTAGCGCAACACAATCCGATAACAAAAGAGTTTTCGAATGAAAATCCGTAAGTGAGGACGGTTTTGACACCAAATTTCCGTAAATGAGTTGGCATGACTTTTAATTTTCGAATGCGGATTGTGTGTATTTGCTATAGAGGTACAAAATACCAATTTCCGATTTTCGAATAGATTTCCGATACTATAGCAATACAAAATAAGGCCCCAGAACACATGTGCTAGGGATCGCAGATGCTTTTACAAAATATGTGGTAGTCAAGGCAGTGAGGAAGACACGAAGACAAAGCCGGTAATTGAGGTATTAAATGAACTTACTGTTTACTTTGGTTTACCAGATATGTATCCTGATTAGTGACCGTGGAACAGCTTTTACTTCGAGATATTCGATTTTGATTTGATTTGAAGGATACTGTGAACGCAACAATATTCGACACATCGAAACAGCAGCACGTACACCTAGGGCCAACAGGCAAATTGAGCGCGTCAATCAGACGATTGTACAACACCTGCGCACTTCGAACAAGAAGAACACCGATTGGGACTTAGAGTTGAGAAATCTGCAGTGGGCAATCAACACGCAATGCAACACGACGACGGGATTCTGTCCGGTCGAACTGGTGTTCGATTTCAAACCACAAGACATAAGCCTTAATGAATTCGTTCAAGCTGTACATGACGTCAACGATGGGAAACCAGTAGACGTGAAGGGGGATCGCAGCAGAACGAATCCGCAGGGAACGAGAAAAGTGGAAATTGAGGTTCGACAACAAACACAAACCGCCTACGACATATAGTGAAGGACACTTGGTACTAGTGGAGACGGTGCCAAAGCCGAGTGGAGAATCCCATAAATTAGAGCCTCGGTACAAAGGACCGTATGTGGTGAAACGATCTCTACGCTACGATCGTTATCTCTTAGAGGAAGTCGTTGCAGCACGGAAACGTCGCAAATTTACAACAGTGATGACTTCCGACAAGATCAAACCATGGTGCATTCTAGGACCGGAAATTGAAAGCGAAGATGACGGCGAACAGGATGAACCAGTAAAGCAGAGGACGCCTCCAGAGCCAGGTATGGCCAAACTGTCACCACACGAACAGCTAGGACAGAAAAATGAGAACTGTCATAATATAAATACGAATAAATCTATTACTTTAACTTTGGAAGTGGAATTAAAAACGAACGGTTGCGTTTTATTTCGGGGTTCTCTTTTTTTTCTAGAAATTTTTTTTGAGGAAATTCATTTTGAGGGTAAAACATCTTGACAAATGGTTGGTTCGAATTTGTTGCAAGTTCGGTACGTCAACCTTTTCCTCTATGCTTCTACGTTATAACTATTTGTTTCGTAGATATCTTCTTTGATTAAAGTATTATTTTTTACATAAATGAGGCCCTCTTTTTTTCTAATTGTTCAATTTATTTTTAAAATATTATTTTTGTAGTCGATTTTCGCACTCATATTCTTTAAAATATCATTCCCTATTAAACCATCTAAAGTATCATGGAATTTACACACTAAGAAATCTATTTCACATTCTGGGTCTCCTATTTCTGCAAACATTGGTATTCTAACCTTTTCAGTTACTGTAACTTCGTTCTGGAGAGTCTTAATTTTTGCAGTATCAATTGGGATTTTCCACTTGGCAGATACCGGGATTGATAATAGAGTAGGTTGCTCCTGCATCTATTATAAATTTTAAGTGGTTAAGTTTAATTTTTATAACCATATGTGGTAGGCTTCAGATGAGGCTTTTAATATAACATTTTCCTTAACTTCGTGTTTATTAAAATTCATGGGCTCAGTGGGTGGCTGTCTGTTTCCAACATTGTTTTGAAATGGATTCGCTCCCAATTATCGTTTCGATGATTGTTCCAATTTTCATTATTTACAACACCCCTATTGGACCTATCGTGTCGGTAGTTACTTCTCCGTGGCTCGTTTTGCGTTTGGAGGTTGTTATGGTGACGTTGTTGTTGTAGATTTTGTTCTTTGATAACGAATTTTTGTTTGTGTTTGTTGTGTCTTTATTCGGTTAGTTCGTTGTGATTGTCCTTGACTATTATTGTTGGTTCGATTGTGTCTTTCGTTTTTAAGGTTCCGTCTACAAAAACGGAACCTTTATAATTTCGGTGTGTAAGTCCGTCCGTCCGTCCGTCCGTCGTGTCTGTCACACTTTTTTATCTCCGAAGTTTATGAAGATATCGGCATGAAATTTTGGAATTGGGTACTTCAGACCTAGATGTCATTGCAGCGATTTTAAAAAGTGGGGCCATTTGGGGGTGGCTCCAGTACAGGTGAAGTTGACATTAATTTTGAAAAATTGTCGCACATCATCGAAATGTATATCAATTGACAGATCTTTCTCAATGAGGTGGAGGTTTCTCTCAACACTTTTTTATCCACAATACCGTTTGGAAAATATGGAGCTCCAAAGTTTTTTTTAATGCATCCCCCCCTGCCATTTCTAAGCCAAAGAGTTTAAAAATCTGAAAAAATCACAAAAACTTGGCTTCATTGAGTACTTTCATTTAAAACCATTTCGAGTATTCTGACCCTAATGGTTTTGGAGATATTGGCCAAAAACGGTCAATCTTCGATATGCGAATTTTGAAGATCTGAAAATGCAGTTTTGAAGACATCAATGTAAGCATTAAGAAATGATACATTTCAAAATATCGATTTATGTTGAAATTTTGAGATATCTAAGATTTAAAATAAGAAAAAATTTTCATTTTCATACATACTCGTAATTTCATGCTGTGTTCGGCCACTCTATTCGTTGGTGAGCGTTATCTTTTCGATCTCAATTTCGATTCCCAACAGAAATGAACACACACACACCGCAGGCATGAGCAGTGATTGGGTATGTGTATGATGGAAGAGATTTTCTGTGGTGGATAAACTTCGATAGAGGTATAGGTATATTTATGGATAAATATTTGTTCGGATGTATAAGTGTATGAATGAAGGGTTGATTTGGGTTGAAGTTAGAAGAAAATTCAACTGAAATAGTTTTGAAACGTCGTTTGATATTCAGAAATCATCCATCAATATTATGCGACGGAACCTTACCCGTGCGAGTACAACTCGCACTTGCCCAGTTTATTATTTCTTATGAAAGGCGGATCGTTAATGCCTGTGTAGGCGTAGCCTGCTTGGAATATGATATCCATGGCAGATTCTAAACTGCTAGGATCTCTACGAGTCAATATAGTCTTTACAGGTTCTGGTATTTTGCTTTTAAGCATTTTGAGAGCAGTTTTCATGTTTTTTGTGCACTTTCGTTCGTTGGTACTCCTGATCCTAATATCTACTATGAGTGTTTTGTTATTAAGTCTATGAAGTTTTCTTTCCACTTCGTTATAAACTTCTAAAGTATTTGTCCTAAAAACAACTCCTCTTAGTTCGTCGTATAGCTCTTCGCAAGAGAGCTTGTCTCCGAAATTGTTTTGTAGTATTTTTTTTATACCGTTCCAAGAAGAAACGTGGTAGTTAATTTCTATTGTTTGTCTTGATTGCCCCCTAAGCTTACTTTTTATAATGTCTGAAAAAATTTGTTGCGACAATGGGTCATAAGTTTGAAGCATCCCATCCTATCAATTAAACTACAAAATGTATATAAATCTTTTGGATTTCCACTATATTCTTGGCTTTCCCTCTCATTGTGAGCCATGTTTGTAAGTTTACAATAAGTATTTGGTATGAATAATAATTCAGCAGGATAATATTTAAATACTTAATTTAATGCTTACGATGCTATTATTGTATGCTGCGTCTTCTTCTTTAAATGTTGTAGTGAGTCGTTGTCTTCAGAGTAGTATTGTTCAGTAACAGCACTTCGGTTGCCCTAGTCGATTGAATTCGCCTTCTCCCGGTTTAAGTTTACTATATTTTCTATCTCAAAAGGTTATATACTTAGTTTGGTTTATTTAATGCGGTGGAAGTTTCTCTTCTATCTTAAGATTTTATTGGACACACGCTCGGTTTACATTTAATAAAACCTGTGTAATTCTATCTTCTATCAATAGAAGTAATACACTTAAAATATACCCGGTTAAGTTTTTTTTTTAAAACACTGTATTCTACCTATTCTACCTATACCATTCGATCAGGTATTCTACCAACTGCTCCAGTTTTATTTACAAAGGATGAATTAAAACACAAACTTAATACTTATTGACCTTTATTGGGCGAACGAAAAACGAACTGAAGTTAAATTTTTTTTACATTCTTAATTTATATTAAAATTGTGGACACAGATAATTCTGTGTCTTAATAGGTTCTTAGAATGATTTTATGGCTTGACGCGGAAAAGAAAGGGACGAAAAGCCGGTACCCTGGAGTATCGTTGAAGTAGGTATCTGGTGACACGGGAAAGGAAAGGCAAAGTTCCATATGTAACATATGTGCATATGGTTTGGGCTTTTTGGGATATTTATTGACAACATCTATAAGTTGGGTTTTGTTTACGCTCTCAAGGTTGTCACATAAATTGGTGAAAGATATGCTCATCTGCAACTTTTATTCTCACTGACAGCCTCCCAAAGCCCCCCAAAGTGTGGGGCTCCTGTTGGTATAAAGTGCGACTCTGTGTTGCTCGTGGACAGCATATTACACACCTCTTTGTTATATTTTTCTTCCAATTTAGAATTTTGTTGGAGGATTTTGTTTACCGAAACGAAGTCGCCATTGTCGCTGTATAAATGCGCGACCTCGTCGTCCTCATAATCACATCACATACCACTTCTATGTGAACGGCTTTCGTTGCTAGACATATGAATGCGGCTATATATCCTTTGTATGATTTATTGCCTCTCCCTTTACACATCCTCAGATCTATTGGCCCAGCCTAGTCAATCCCTGTATGGAGGAAGGGCCTGATCGTTGTTACTCTGGTAAGGGCAGAGTGCCTGCAGAGACTGCAAAAGGCAAAAGAAAAGAGTTTGCTGCCAAGAGGGAAGATCCCACGAAGAGGAGTTTCTTTTTTTTTTGCGAGGGTAGGTAAAAGTCTTCAAAAGCCACTATGAGGAATATTCTCTCATAGCTAAAGGGATTTTTACCCAGTAAAAACACCTGCCTTCAAATAAAATATATTTATACTACAACTACAATAAGTTAGTTACTTATCCAGTCCAGTTTTCATTTCGTAATTTAGAGACATTTGGCAGGTGACTCTTCACTGAAGAGGCAAGCAACCCACCGAAAAGAGTTAGTGTCAATGCAATGGCTCAGTTCAGCGGAGCTACTCGAAATGCTCTACAGCTTGCTGTATTGGCCCAACAGTATTCCTTCCAACAGGGGAAGTTGATCGAGAAGGCTATGGCCAAGACGATCTTCGACCATATTCGAGGAAAAGCAGGGAGAAATTCTCCTACGTATGGCCTAACCAGCTGGAAGCATGGAATCAGTAGACTGGAGTGTAAAGACCACCTTTCTTTCGATTTCGCGAAGAAAGTTATACCAACACTTAAACCCTGGGAGGGAGCTGTCCTAAAAGCAGTCCCTCTAGATGAGGTACCAGAGAGGCTTAAAGCCAAAATTAACGTACCTAATTTGGGGGTAAAAGAAGAGGAGATTCTCGGTTTAATAAAGGCACAAAGCCCAGCGGTCCCTTATGGACGACTGGGAGATTGTGGCTATAGAAGATAACGAGGATGATACCAAAAGTATTGTCTTCGCTATAGAGGATCCTCCTCAGAAACTAACGAAGGAAGGGCAGATGCGGCTTTTCTTTGGAGCTGTTGAGTTCTCCTTGAGACTCGTGAGGAAACCGCAGTCTAGTGAGAAGGCTATCACTGTGAGGAGTACTGTTACACCCGATGAAGGTTGTATAAGTAAATATTCATCACAGTGAGGCAGCCTCGGTCAACCTAATGCTGCTGCTCTGCAGGGAGCAGCTTGATTTGGCCCTAGTTCAGGAATCATTGATCCCCACTATCGGGTGAAAGCACTGGAGTCATGCAACTACAATATATACTTAGATTAGCTTAGAGTGCCCCTGAAGGGCCAGTTGTTTATAATTCAAATATCTGTTCACATTATAAACTAGTTTAAGCATTTTTGTTCCTAGTATTTAAGATATCATAAATAAGAAAAAAAAACAAAAAAAAAATACTATAAAAAATAAAAAATATACTATAAAAACAACGAAGGTAAAGGTAGAACTTGTATCGTTGTTATGGAAAATCTTCCCGCACTAATGCTCTCCCCTAACAGCTCAGGTGATCAGACAGCGGTTGTAGTTAAGGGGAAGGACAACATCTACACGCTGGCGTCGGTCTACCTCCCGTACGACGAAGGTGTGGATGTCCCCTCCGGAAAAGTGACGGCATTAATTACAATGTCTCAACAAGGTATGAGGAACTTAGTCTTAGGCTGTGATCCTAACACCAATTATACTATTTGGGGTTGCTCCAACACTAACTGTAGACTAACCTATCTACATGTAATCGTGGCAATTCACCAACTTCCACACAAATAATAGAAGGAAGATTCTTGATATAACACTGTTATCACTGACAGGCCCTCATTATCTGATCAATGTTGGATACTATTTGATCTAAATTCAACTACTTCTTATAAGAAGGTCTTTCGGAATCCGCGTGCGGCTGACTGGAAAAGATTTAATGTAGAGATGGGATGAACTCGTAAACTCGACGGAAGACATCGATAAGATGGTTGATGATCTTACCAGTAAACTTAATCGCTCTTTTGGAAAGGCCTGTCCTGTCGGATGCACCAGCGAAAGAAATCATTCACCTTGGGGGAATTCGAAAATTCCAGAACTTGTGCGTGTCTTCAAATGGGTCACGTTCCAAGGGCTTGGCGGGAAATCAGAAATTGAAGGGGTGTTTAACAAGGAATATGTAACAGTCTACACAGGACCCAAATAGATTCGAGAGTATGTAGGGGGATTGAACAAATGCTTAGTATGCGAGTAATCAACTCTACTCTAGAAGACGCAAAAGGCAAAGGGTGGCCCCCAGGGCGGAGTCCTATCGCCACTCTTGTGTCTCTTAGTAGTGGATGAGATGGTCAAAATATTAGAAAGCAATGGCTTCAACGTGGTGGCCTATGCCGAAGATGTCGCTATTCTGGCATCCGGAAAATACTTTTCTGTAGTGTGCGAACGACTCAATTACGCGCGTCTTTTAGTGAGTAAATGGGTCAGAGGTAGGGGTCTGGACGTCAATCCAGCCAAAAACCCAATTAGTGCTTTTCACAAGGAAAAGGTCGATACCTGGAGGAATGGAGTTGACCTAATACCTAAGGAAACTGCAAAGTATCTCGACGTAATTTTAGACTCCAAATTAAATTGAAAAAAAAACATAGACAATCGAATCAAGAAGACCTTTTATGCATGTGGCATTATGTGGCATTATATGCATGCAGGGGAGCTTTCGGTAAGACGGTAAAAAAGAAAATAAATTAGCCTGTGTTTCAATAGTCTAATAGAAAGCACTCGAAAAGAAATACTACCTTGGAAATATGACAAAGATTCAAAGGGCAGGCTGTCTGGCGATGACAGGATCGATGAGATCAACAACAGCAGCTCTGGAAACACTATTGAATCTTCTCCCGCTTAATATCCTCTCTAGCACCTTGAGCAGCTAAGACTGCAATAAACCTAAGGGAGTCTGGAATATGGATAGCCAAGCATTAAGGTCATGCCTCAATTCTGGACAGATTATTATTATTTGTTTTTTGTTGAGGGTATATTGCACCGCGAACTTTAAGATCTATTGTGCCCCCTTTCAATACCTTAGCACAATTACGAGTTCCCCTCAAATACAGTTCTTTTCAGAGTTGTATTGAGTGTAATTGACTTCTATTGCACATAGGTGAAGAAATCTGTTCTAGAGTATTCTCTCTAAGCCAGTTTCCTTCAGGAATCTGAGAATGAGAAATGGTTCTAGTGATTGCATTTCTTCTTCTGATAGTAGGTACTTGCCCAGACTTCCCAGTATCCCAGAATATGTTCTGGAATTTCATTAAATTCTCCACAAAATCTGCAGAGACCTTCTTCTGATACCCCTACTTTCCTTTCCTCAGGGAGCCCTGAGTCTACAGTGCCCCGTTAGGAAGCCTGTTAGGATACGGAGGTTATTCTTGCTCATTTTGATGCATGCCTCGAATCTCTTCCGGTTATATTGCCCTAGGAGTTTCTTGGCCTGCTTCATTCCATGAGTGTTATTCCATGTTTCTATCCTATTCCTTCTTTCCAGTTCCCTGAATTCTTCTCTGAGGAGATGGTCTCCTACAGCGCAGAATGGTTCAGGTCCTATAAAGGGTTCTGATGCTCCTTTCCTTGCCAGGAAGTCACCCAATTCGTTGCCTTCTATCCCCGTATGGCCAGGTATCCAGCAGAGTTTTGCTCGGTTTCTCCTACTTAATTCTTTGAGCTTTTGCAAGCATTCCCATACAAGTTTGGATTTGATGGTGTAGGAGTGCTGTGCCATGATAGCGGCTCGACTGTCCGACATTATTGCTATGTCGCAGTTGGTATAAGTCCTTTTAAGATTTATCTGAACGCATCTGTCTATGGCATAAATTTCCGCTTGAAAAATGCTGGTACATGTGCTCATTGATTCCAAGTATTTTGTCGTGGGTCCAAAAACTCCTGCTCCAATTTCTTCATCAGTTCTTGATCCATCTGTATACCATTTTACCGTGTTGCTGCTCAGTCTGTGGACCATGGATTCATTGCTCCAGTCCCTTTTGGTGCTGAGCTTGAAACTAAATTTTTTTTAGAAATTGAATTTCCTAATCACGTCTTCCTTCGGAATGGCTAGGAGTGGTAGCTTTTTGACTAGTGCGTCGAATTGCCTTGATGTAATGCACCTGTCTTTACCTATCCCTTCTTTTGCCATACGATCAATCAACGATCTAGACAAAATGACATAAACGATAAAGATAAATGTCATAAGCTTACTAACATTAGTGTGCAAAGAAAAAAATACCACTTCATGGATTATGAACTTAATGAAAAATTTGACTGTTAGGAGAATTTGACTGTCAAAGTTCAACTTCAAGTTTTACATCGCACGTTTGAATTTTAATTTTTAAATATTATTTTAACGTATAAAAATACATAAAAAGTTCGATCACCCAAGTGTTTTCTTAAGAACAAACATATCAATTAGAAAGAAAAGGTAACAATTGTGTTCCAACCCCATTACCACCATCTACTCCTATTACCTGTGTCACATGACCGACAACAAAAGAAAAATTCACGAATCTTCACCCGAATAAATACCAATTTCGCCAGTATCAAAAAACAGAACAACAAAAATATTTAAATCTTGTCAAAAAATGGCTATGACACAAGCTGACTTACAAAAAATAAAAGGCATCATAGATAGTTCACTTCAAGTCGCCACGGCCAATTTAGCAACGAAAGATGACCTGAACAAAATGAACAAAGAAATCGATCTTCTGCGACAACAAAACTTAGAATTCTCCAAACAAATTCAGGAATTCGAAAATCGTTGCCATGCACTTGAAGAAGAGCTTGAACTGCAAAGTCAAGAAATACGTGGGAAAAATTTAATTTTCTCAATCCCAAAAAATACCACCAATCCACAAGAGAAAATAGAGGGCATAACCCAACTTTTGCTAAACAACGAAGCACCTCAAATGTCAATAGCTGTTAAACTCGGCGAAATCAACAATATTATTAAATACAAGCTTGATACGAGATCCAATGAAACTGCAGCAAAAATGTTAAAAAATGGATATAAATTGAAGGGCACAGGTATTTTCATACAACGCGGCCGAAGTAAACAATCACAACAGAAACACCGTATCCTGCTCGCTTATAGAAAAGCGATAAAAATGTGCAACCCGGCTGAACCAATTAAAATTAAAAATAATTATTCTTTGCTGGTTCGTGGCAAGATTTTTTATTTGGCCAAAAATAACACCCTAAAATACAAAAATGTATGCGGAGAAACAACACTGCAAAACATGCTTGTATACATCAACTTTGGAATTGTCACTACTGTCAGAGAAAGCTTACTATCAAACAGACATCATTATGAACGGAATGTACCAGATGAACTAGGGATGGGGCAACTAAGCGATAAATGTAATAGATTGACTAATAATTGATTTTTAGATGCCGTCAGCCAAATAAATAGTAATAGTTATTTTAAAATGTTATCTTATAATATATCTTGATTAAACAATAAGCTGTTATTTGTAAGTTTCTTTAATTATGTTAAAAATTTCGATATGTTCTTCCTATTTGAAACACATGTCACAAAAGAAAACTTTATCAAATTTGAAAAATATTTTAGTGGGTTCAAGCTTATGTGGAGTGAAGCAATCAAAACTTCTCTTAAAGGTCGAGCAAGTGGAGGTACGGCATAAAAACATCGATGTTAAAAATGTTTGCCTTTGGTGAATGCGAAGGTACAACAATATTAAAATGTCTAAAAGATGACAATCTATGTATCGTTCCTTATTACATAAATTGCAACAAATGGGCAGATGAATTTGAAAAGCTGTACAATACAATGCAACATCTAGCTGACAAGAGTATTCTATAGATCGGTGATTTGAATGCAAGAGTTGAAAATGCACAAACCATAACTGCACAAACTGTTACAAACCCAGCTATATCTCTTTGTGTCAGAAACTCCAAGGACATGGTTTGCAATAAGAATGGTAAAGACTCACTTCAGTTGCTACAGATGCACGATTGCATTATTTTGAACGGCTGTACTGATGGAGATAAGGAAGGACACTACATACTTATTGGTGGAAATGGTAAATCCGTTAACGACTATTATGCTGTAAACAATGAATGGATCAAAAGAATCAAACGATATATAGTTGAGTGCAAAACCTTTTCAGATCACATGCCGACTGTGGTGGAAGCCTCATGCGAATATTCACCCAGAGAAATAAATCTGAACTTACTTCCTCGACTCTGCTGGAAAAATATACAAAAAGTTGCATATCAATGTAATTGAGACGCTCTTCTTATATGCAATGATTTGAATACCAGCTCTACAGAACTGCTATCGAAACAGCTCACAGAGTATATTCGGCATTCAACACATGTTAAAAGTATTAGTTTGAACACAGCTTTTAAGCAAAAGTGGTTTGATAAGGAATGTCTGAAAGCACGCTCAAAATCATTTGCACTCCTACGAGCGTTGCGATCCTCGCAAAACCATAACATACACAATTGGTATATCGAAGCTAATACCTATTACAAAAACCTATGCCACCAGAAGAAAACTGAATGTATAAACCAGCAAGCATTAGCATTAGGTCAAACTCGAAACTCAAAGGATTTTTGGAAGATAGCTAGAGAAATAAACGGATCAAACTATCAAATCGGTGTAGGCGTATCTGCTGGTGACCTTGCTACACACTTTAAGTTTCTTTTGACTAGTGCTGTGGATTTAACATTGTCCTACGCCGAGCCACTAACAGTTGATGAAACACTGGACGATGATGTATCTATTGAAGAAATAAAGGATGTGATCTTCAGTGCTAAAAATGGGAAGGCACCAGGTGAAGACGGAATCCCATACGAATTTTTTAAAAATACAACACCTTCGTTCTGGAACAGTCTTCAAATTCTGTACAACAAAGTCTTTACTGGAGAGGAAATTCCATCCTCTTTTAAAAAATCTGTAATTTTTCCAATTCATAAAAAAGGACCCATCGACATAGCAGAAAACTACAGAGGAATTTCCTTTATGAATACGATTGCCAAAATATTCTGCGGCATTTTGGTAAAAAGGCTAGAAAGATGGGTCGAACAGAAAAATATTCTAACCGATTTACAGGCAGGCTTTAGAAAAGGTTATTCAACTGTAGATCAGATATTTACTCTGACATCCATTGTCAAAGCGTATCAAGCTCGAGGTAAAAAAGTTTACTCTTTTTTTGTGGACTTTAAAGCCGCTATCACAACTAGGCATATCGTCAAAATTTATAAATGTTACCAAAGAAATGTACACGCATACCAATGCAGCGGTTTGAGATGGTACTACTTATTCAGAGTGGTTTGAAACGAATACAGATGTGAAACAAGGATGCCTTCTCAGCGCGCTGCTTTTCTCTCTGTATATAAACGACATAGTAGATGCTCTACCAGGGGGAGTTAGAATTGCTAATACCATAATCAATGTGTTGCTATATGCAGATGACCTCGTCGTACTTGCTGAATCTCCGGAACATATGCAACTGATGACCAACCGCCTGTCATGTTACTGTAAGAGATGGGGATTAAAAATCAATACAGAAAAGTCGAAAATGATGGTTTTTACGCGATTACCTTACCATTAAAAGGCAATGGAAATACGATGGTCAACCAAACTGAATCCAACTCTCAATTTCAGTAAACATCTTAGAGATAAAGCAAATAGAATATTTAACTCAGTCATTAAATCCACCCTCTGTTACGCCTCGCAAGTGTGGGGGGCTGATGAGTATGAAGAAATTGAAGCATTCCAAAGGAACTTCATTAAAAAACTCTTCAATCTCCCATTAAATACACCTAATTACGCTATACATTTAGAAACAGGTCTACCAAAATTGGCAACGGACACACTCAAGTCACAGGCTGACTTCGTACTTAAGATTTGCAGATATGACGATTCACGAATAGCAAAGAAACTGTTTTTGTACGAGTTAAGGAATGCAGATTGGTGGTATGCAAGGTGGCAAACTATTAGTAACGACTGCGGCGAGACCCTACATATTGACATGGACAATCTACGTGTTTTGAAAAATAAACTATACCGCATTATACAAACCAACGAAAAAAACACCCGAAATACGTTAAAAATAAAAGCTCGAGAGTTAGAAAGCAGGATACTATACAGTCAACTAAATTATGATCTGAACCAAAGAAACTATTTTCATGACTCGTTTAGTTATGATGAAATATCTCTGATATTCAAAGCAAGATGTGAAGTTCTTTCACTAAATGGTAACCCCTATAATGGAAAGTTCAACCAATTCTGTACACTTTGTAATCTCAAATCGAAGGAAGACTGCTTTCATATTATAAGTATATGCCCAATATTCAGACCACAAAGGATAACCTTCTTTGGAAAACAGACATTAACAATGCTTGAAACCTTACAACTTTTAAACGAATGTGACTGGAAAATTCTTATCAGTTTTTTAAAATCAATTTATAAATATAGAATGCTGTTAATGACTGAATATATTTGAATTGTAACTTGAGTTTGCACGTAGAGATTTAAAATACACATTTAAAATTCTGCTAACCAGGCTGACGGCTTAGCCATAGCTCTTAAATTCATATTACAAAAAAACACTCTTTTGTTAAGAATTATTAATAAATGAATTACTTACTTACTTACTACTTACTTACTTACTTAATGAAAAAACTGATAAAAATTTTAAAAATATTAAATCTCAAGAAGAGTCGTGTATATATGTAAAAAATAACACAAGTGAATTCTCATCTTTGTCACTAAATATAAGATCCTTAATGAAAAATTGGACCGCTTTGATGTTATATGTAAACGATTTTTAGTCTAATATAGATGTCATTACGTTATGTGAAATAAATATCAGAAAAGAGGAAAATCGGATTGAAGGATACAGCAGTGCATTCTTTAATAGAAGCAACATAGGAGGAGGAGGAGGAATCGCTATATACGTTAAAGATGATGTTGTTTTTAAAAAAATAGAAAGAGTTACCTGCACGTAAGAAAATATCTCTATTAATGTCAAGTGTGAAAATTTTGAAGCGTCAATCATCTCTGTGTACAGACCACCAAAGACGAATCTTAAGTGTTTTGTTCGTGAATTGAACGAGCATGTCGATGAAGTTGGAAGGAAAAGTAACCATATTATAATGGGGGACGTCAACATAAACGTAAAAGACAAAACCCATTCAGATGTCTGTGATTACCTGTCGATGATAGTGTCAAAAGGTCTGCATAATTGTATATATTCGCACACTCGTGTCGATCTGATTAGAAACACAAAAACATTGATAGACCACAATCTGATAAGAGTGAGCAATGCTGAAATTCACTCAGCGGTGATTGAATTATGCATCTCAGATCATTATGCCCTGTATTGCGGAGTCAAAAATAACACCAAAGGCCAAAGGAATCCATAAAGGAAAGCCAAGTTCTAAGTCACCTTGTAGCACAAAAGATAGATGAATTAAAGTGGATCGAGCTGGATGTATATCCAGATGTAAGTGATCTATATCAGAAGTTTAATGAAGCAATAAACATTTTAACTACATCGTCAACAGTGATAAGGAAGAAAAGGACTACTGTTCAAGAACAAATAATTTATAAGTGCGAAACAATTAATTTGTTAATATGTAATTTAAAAACATTATTGTACACATTACCTTACCGAACTAAATTACGATCAAAAGTACTAAATTTAGTACAAGTTCTAAGTTATGAATTGTCAAAAATATTACATATATATAATCATTCAATCATCAGAATCCGGTGAAAATGGTTGAGTAAAGTCTAATATTATAACGTACAAAACCTTGCGTTTCTTTTTTTTACATATATATATATATATTCATCAGAACAAAGATCTCGTTTGTTCTTGTTCAAATACATTTAAATATATATATATATACAATAAATATATCATTTTTCATGGTCCTTCGAGTCCTTTTTGGATTAAGTAAATAATCCACAAGTGTGTGAAAGTCTAAAACAAAAAACTAATTTTAATTAACTTTTCGATTTATATATACATCGATATATCTCGATTACATACATACATATGTGCATAATAGACGTTTGGTGAGTTTTTTTGTGTAAGTGCAAATCGGTTTCTCGGCTCGCGTAAACAATTTCTGGAAGCAACAGTCGAAAAAGGGTTCTGTGTCCAGTCCACCGACAGTTTGGACCACCGTTGGAATTTAGCTATTCTCAGCCACCGTTGGAATCACCGTTCCGTCCAGTTCATCCAGCACCGGCAGATTGTATCCACCGTTGGATTCACCGTCAGCACTACAGTACGCACTGGCATCATTTAATAACTAAAAAAGAAAATAATTAAATTAAAAATCAAACGTAAGTTGAAATACTCACAAAAATTTTTTTTTCTCTTACGCGTTATTTCTTTTTCTCTCGGCATCATGTCAACATTGAAAGTCCAGAAAAGCTTGTTGAAGCAAATAAACAAGGATTTGGAAAATTTCGCGAAACGTTCCATTAAGGAGAGAAATAAGAACTACATCATCAACAGGATTGCCCTACTGGAGGAAAATTTCAAGAACAGTACCCAGCAACATTTCCAGGGAATTTCTGCAGCAGAACTGGAAAAAGAAGAAGAATTGGAATAGATCTTTGACAAGATAAGGGACAGGTATTTGGAGTATAAGACAGCCTTGCTTGATAACTTGGACAAAGTACAAGCAATGGTTCAAGAACCGGTAAGTGCTAATATAAGTACAAGCCTAAAATTACCTAAAATAAACATACCAGTTTTTACTGGAGAATATAAAAACTGGAGATCCTTTCATGACTTATTCTCAGCTTTAATACACACGAATGCAGCGTTAAAGGAAGTTGAGAAACTTCACTACTTGAAGTCTAGTTTAGGGGGTGAGGCTGAACGTTTAGTGCAGCACCTGGTGGTCAGGTGCGGACTCTTAGGGTAAAGTCTATGGACGATCCTTATTGAGAAACCGTTTCAAGAAGACATACTGCCTCCTCAGGGCGGCCACCGGGCAACGAATGCTGCAGCGAGACTATAGGTCTGGTATCTCAGGCTCGCACAATGAACAAATGGTTCTTGGCGCCAACCTGCGATGCACGACCTTAATTTCTCAACTGTATACATCCGGCCAAAGTATGCGACGGGAGGAGTACACCTCTTTTAAAATAATCTCTAATCCGATGGTGGAACAGCATACGCCGAGGGATGCGTGGCTAAGAGAGTGCTTAGTCTGTAGTATGCGAACTCCGAATACCTGGCGACCTTCGGTTTTAATCTAGCCTTCCCTAGGCATATCGGGCGCTACCTAGGGTGACGTATATTTCCCGAATACTCGTGGGATCATTATTTCCGAATTAAATTTAAAAAAAGATGAGTATGGTGAAGCTTCAAATTCACCAGCGTCTGTTCATGCTGTGGAGCATACAGACGGCAATTTTCGGGACGCTACTGAGCCTCCGACGGCCACTCCACCTTCGGCCATAGTCAACCAGCTCGAAAGCGAGCCAGCTAGTCTCAGCTGACAAGGGGATCGGAGCCAAATGGGCACAATCCTTGACAGCTACCAGCGCTAGTGTCAGTTCAGAGGAGTCTGACACATCCACGGTCATAGACACTTGCAGTGTAGTCACGGAGAAATCCGGATGTTCTTCCATTAGGAAGAAACTTGACAAGCTTCGTCTAGGACCAGGTGGATTCGTCAAGCTGAACTCAGCTGAAAAGAGGAGATATAACCAAGCTATTCGCAAGGGTGAAACTAGGGAAAATGCCCTAGTATATGCGAAATCTCCTCTTGGAAATGAGTTTAAAAGGGTAAGATCAAAGGATCGCACCCCCTCTGAACCGGCAGCCAAAAAGGCAAAAGCCAGACATGCGCCTGACGCGCCCACCTTCAGTCAGGTTGCTAGTACTGTCAGACTAGGAATCGTCCCAGCTGACATTGATAAACAGCCTCTGTCAACAGAGCAAATGGCTCTAATCCAGGAGGCAGTCATCGACGTATCGATTGAACTGAGAAACAGGGGCGTATGGCCGGATTTCTCAGGCTCTCAACACAAGTCGGGATGGCTAATTTTCATCTGCTCTGACAGTGCTACTGCTGAGTGGATGAAAAGCAATTTCGATGCTATCAAGGCCAAAAGTGGTCTTGATATTGTAATTGTGGAGGAGGGATCTTTTCCCAAATCTCACATAGTCCGTGGTTTCTTTCCACAGAGCACCGAATTGCCAACGACCAAAGTCTTAGCGACGCTTGAAGCACAAAATGAGGGCCTTCAAGCTTCTTCATGGAAGGCAATGCAAAGGATGAAAGAAGGTTCGCTCCTTCATCTCGTCTTTGCCATTGACGATGCGTCCATGAAGACCCTGAGCAAACTAAACAACAAGGTTTGCTATAGATTTGGTCAGGTCAAGTTGATCGTCTCCCACAAGAAGGTCAACGCAGATGATTCTCCATCTGCTTCTGCAACAACAACCTCATCTGCAGTTCCCACTTGCAGCGCTGCAGGGCATGTAAGTGAGGACAGTACTGCCTCAGCAACTAGGACCGCTGACAGCGAGCCCATTGCTAGCACCAGCGGCCTTAGTGCACTAGGAAAGAAGGTGACCCGTGTTGTTGCACAAAACAAACAAAAAACCGGTTCAACAACAACGTCATCTGCAGTCCCCTCTTGCAGCGCTGTCGGGCATGCAAGAGAGGTCAGTACTGCCTCAGCAAACAAGACCGTTGACAGCGAGCCAATTGCTAGCACCAGCGGCCTTGGTGCAGCAGGAAAGACGGTGACTCGTGTTGTTGTTGAACCGAAAAACCGTAATACCGGCAAAAAGCTCGGAGTTCCGAGGAAAACAACCGGCGCCGCAGGGCACGTTACTCGGAAGGAAGAGTCGGGGGGGAATTCCAAAAAAGGTCATCCCTCAACGGCTGCTTGTCGCAAGAAGAAAGGCCCTAAAAAGGCCCAACTGATACGGCAGGCCAGATCCTCGATGGAGGATCGATGAGCTCCATCAAGGTGCTACAGGCGAACCTGCATCACGCGAAGGGCGCGTCCGCTACCCTTAGCAAGCGGTTCGCTGAAGAAAATATAACCCTTGGACTTATCCAGGAACCTTGGGTTAGAAGCGGACGTGTTAAAGGTCTCCGGAATGGCAATAGTAAGTTAATCTCTAAGTGTGGAGACCCTGCGCCAAGAGCGGCCTGTCTCATCAGCAATGATATTAACTTTCTTCCCATTCCAAATTTCATTAACAGAGACCTGGTGGCCCTACTACTGGAAGTTCTGACGGAGAGGGGAACACATAACATCGTGTGCGCCTCGGCGTTTTTCCCGGATGACAACAGCGTCATACCACCTAAGGACGTCCAGGACCTCATCAGTTACTGCAAATCAGGCAACCTGCACTACATTATCGGTTGCGATACTAACGCGCATCATGAGGTTTTGGGTAGTAGTGACACCAACAGAAGAGGTGAGTGTCTTTTAGAATATCTTATTAGTAGTGAAATAGATATACTAAATAGAGGCTCAAAGCCTACCTTCATAAATGCGATTCGCGAAGAGGTACTTGATCTCACACTCGCAAGTCCATTTATTTCGAATTTTATTGAAAATTGGCATGTGTCAGATGAACCATCTTTGTCAGACCACCAACATATTAGGTTTGACATCCCTGGTCAACTCTCATATGTCTCTAACAGATACGATCCCAAACGCACCGACTGGGGTCACTATCGAGAACTAGTTCTCTCACAAAAAGGGATGCTTCTTACGTCTATTGAGTCCATAGGGGACCTGGATGAAGCAGCCTTCCAATTAAACAATGTAATGATCAATTCCTATCACGACAGTTGTGTCCCCAACACCACTTCAAATAATCGTAAAGTGCCTTGGTGGAATGATCATCTGACAAAACTTAGGAGTAAAGTCAGAAAACTCTTCAATTCTGCCAAGAAAACGAAGAGGTGGAACGAATATAGGTCCGTTCTCACAGAATACAATTCTGAACTTAGACGATCCAAGCGGGCCACTTGGAGGAAATGCTGTGAAAACATTGCGAACATGCCAGTACGCTTCCACAAATCGCTCGCAAAAGATCAGGCAAACTGTGTAGGATTTTTAAAGAAAAGCGACGGTACCTACACGACGGGCAGAGAAGAAACACTTAAAACGTTGCTTCAGGTGCACTTCCCAGGCTCGTCTTATAGCACCTCTCAAGTGCACTCTAACACAACAGACCATAGGGTCTTTGTTAATAGAAGAGTTAAAAGTTTATCTGGAAAAATTTTCAGTACAGGTAAGGTTGAATGGGCTGTTGGCACTTTCGATCCCTTCAAAGCTCCCGGTGTTGACGGTATATTCCCTGCACTATTGCAAAGATCAATAGACCTGATCCTACCGGAACTGACAGCTTTATTTAGAGCCAGCTATAACTGGGGTTACATACCAATCTCCTGGAGAAAGGTCAACGTAATATTCATTCCCAAACCGGGTAATAGACCTAGTGAGCTGCCTAAATCATATAGACCTATAAGTCTAACATAATTTGTACTCAAAACAATGGAGAGACTAATTGATGTTTACATTAGAGAACGATTAGAGTTGTCTAACCCTCTAAACTCGAACCAGTATGCATATAGAAAAGGTAAATCCACCATAGGTGCCCTTCATTATCTCGTCAAAAAGATAGAAGGCGCACTTGCTTCCAAAGAAATAGCCCTATGTGCATTCCTCGACATTGAGGGCGCTTTCGATAACACTGGCTACGACTCGATCGCAAGAGCGATCAGTAGCAGAGGTATCGAAGAATCGACTAACAAATGGATCAGAGCCATGTTGGAAAGTCGTTCGATTACATCTTCTTCCGGAGGAGTGTCGGTTTCTGTAACCGCGGCAAAAGGTTGCCCACAAGGGGGGGTTCTTTCCCCCTTATTATGGTCACTAGTTATCGACAAACTGTTAGTAGATCTTCAAGGATCAGGCTACACCACAATTGGTTATGCTGATGACCTGGCGATTGTTATAAGGGGTAAGCACGACACGACTATTTGCAATATGATGCAAAGTGCGCTACTACAAGTCGTGGAATGGTGCAACGCAGAGGGTTTATCGATCAATCCCTGCAAGACCGTTCTAGTGCCCTTCTCAAGGAGGACTCGTGTCAACCGTGAACCCATAATAATCGGCAACACCACACTAGTTTATTCCAGCGAGGTAAAATATCTCGGAGTAATCCTGGACAGACGACTTAACTGGAATTCACATATTAAGTCCGCCATAGAGCGAGCTACCAGAGCACTGTGGGCCAGTAGACGTCTTTACGGTAGGACTTGGGGTCTCTCTCCCAAAATTATTCATTGGTTATACACAATGATGGCGAGACCCATTATCACATATGCGGCCATCGTATGGTGGCCAAAAACCCTTCAACAGTCATCGGCAAACAAACTGCAAAAACTGCAAAGGGTTGCCTGTCTTGGCATAACAGGTGCCATGCGCACCTGCCCCACAACAGCTCTCGAAGCTATTATCGGGCTGACACCTTTACGCATCTTCATTAGGAAGATAGCTGCCACTTATGCCATTAAACTGCAGCTAGAATATCAATTCAAACCAGGTGACCTAGTGGGTCACCTTAGGATACTCAACTCAATCCCTAATAGAGACATGTTTTGTACAATGCCGGACACTATGGTCAGGCAGAACTGTTTCGGCAGGTTATTTGAAGTTGAAATATTGGACTGGTCCAATGGTGTCCCAACACTAGACCCCAGAAGTCTAGTTTGGTACACAGATGGATCGAAAATGGATTCTGGAGTCGGAGCTGGTGTCTGTGGGCCCAACACTGGGATCTCTGTACCGATGCGGTCTAGTCACACTGTGTTCCAAGCCGAAATCCATGCCATTGAGATCTGCGCGATACATAGTCTTGGTAAAGGTATCAAGGGCGCAATTATACAAATCTTTTCAGATAGCCAGGCAGCACTTAAGGCCTTATCGTCCAGTCAAATAGACTCCAAAGCCGTCAAATGTTGCCACGATGCTCTGCAATCCCTAGCCAAACACAACAAAGTGAAACTTGGCTGGGTCCCTGTACACAAAGGGATTGCAGGTAACGAATCCGCAGATGAACTCGCGAGAGCGGGTTCAAGTACTGCGTTCATAGACCCTGAAGATCATTGGACCAATGGGTCAGGTCTCAGACAATCCAAAAGATTAATCAGACCCTATTCCTACAAGGAAATCCTTAGCTTAGATAAGGAGAGCATAAGAAAGCTAACGGGCTTTCTTACTGGCCACTGCGGCTTGTATTACCACCTTAACAAAATGAACTTGTGTCAAAACACGGAATGCAGGTTCTGTCTTGAAGAAGACGAAACATCCCAGCACATTTTATGTGAATGTCCGGCACTACATTGGTTAAGCAAACGTATTCTCCACAGGGAAATACTGACTTCAGTGGAATTGAAAAACTCCACTACAAAAGATATACTATCTTTCATAAGGAAAGTGGTAAATCTTTTGGATTAACTCCAGCCCGTCGATACAATAGATCTTTTTAGGTCGCAGTGTCGCTGCCTTTACGGCAGGGTTGTACAAGAGGAAAAAAAAAAAATAGTGCAGCACCTAGCCATAGACAATGGAAACTATCAACCAGCGTGGGAAATTCTCACCTCACGATATGATCACAAACGTTTCCTTGTCAATGCGCAGTTAAATGCATTTTTCGCACAGGAAACCTTGCTCAACGAGTCTGCGTTAGGACTGAAAAGGCTGTTGGATACTTCTGTAGAATGCCGACATGCCTTAAAGAACCTCAATATCCCAGTAGAGCATTGGGATATTATTATAATATTCATTCTGACCAAGAAACTACCTATTGTTACCCAGCAATTATGGGAAGAAAAACTAGGTATCACAAAGGAACTGCCGGAATTCAAACAATTTCAAGAATTTCTCGAAAGCAGATTCAGAACGTTGGAGGCCGTTGGTCTTCAGCAAGCTGCAGACTGCAGCAAGCTTGGTAAAATGGAATCCGTGAAAGCGAAAGCTCTTCACATCAAACCAACACCCAAACCACAACTCAGCTGTACGGTTTATAGCAAAGGTGCACATGCTATACGAACGTGCAATAAATTTTTTAAAAATGGATATTAATTCTCGCAGGAATTTAATAAAGAGAATAGGAGTGTCCGAAAATTGTTTGGCATACGGCATACGGTACTCAACAATGCCCTAGCAGAGTACGATGCTACTTTTGTCAGCAGCCGCACCACTCTCTTCTTCACATTACCCCCCCGTCAACCACCCCACACAATAGACCAACACAACCCAATTTTCACACACCACACAACACAACATATCCAGCGCCTAGTTCGCTCACTACAACAAACCAAAATACACACTCACACTTATCCACAACTGCTGAAGTCTTCCAGCCTTCTCAACAAGTAGGCAATTACCTGGCAATGTATGAAGCGCAGACAGTTTTGTTAGCGACAACACTAGTCCGAATCAAAACGGCTCGCAGCAATGATATCGTGCTTCGAGGCTTAGTCGATCCAGGATCGGAAGCTTCATTCATCTCAGAAAAGGCTGCAAAATTATTGGGTTTCACGCCCAGAAAAACCTGTGTTGAGATTTCGGGGTTAGGGAAGGTCAGTAGTGGCGCGTCTCACGGATACATCGACCTTACCCTTGGGGCTCTACATTCGGGCTACGAGACAAGTACCCGAGTCTTAATATTTAAGTCGCTAACTGGCCTTCTTCCGGCCTACGAACTCAAACAGGAACAGTGGAGCCATATCCGAGGTTTGCCTTTGGCTGACCCAGATTTTTATAAGCCAGCAGAAGTAGATTTCTTATTAGGAGCAGATGTTTGCGGAGAAATCGTACTTCCCGAGGTAGTTCGGAGCGAAGAAGCAATGGCGCCGATCGCCCAAAACACTTTGCTTGGTTGGGTTTTAATGGGCAGAGTCCAACAACCGACACAAAATGTCCAAAGCTTTCACCAAGCAACCGATGTCAGCCGCCAATTGCAGCGATTCTGGGAAATCGAGGAGGTACCCTTTAAGACACATCAAACTGCCGAAGAGCAGGAGTGTGAAAAGTTTAGCATAGTTGAAAAACGATTGCAAAGAACGCGATAGATTATACAGAAGACACATAAACAACAGACATAATGAGGATTACAAACAGAAGTTTGAACTTTGTAAAAATGATCCAAGGGAGACTTGGAAACTCGTAAATTCGATATTAGGTAAAAACAGATGCAATTTAGATGACGTCTTAAAAAAAAATGTTTCAAATGAAAGAAATATTAAAGACCTGGCCAACAAATTTGCGAAAACTTTAACATTAGAAGTACGAAACATCGTCGATGAATGAAGCTACCAAACACTACTTAACAACACAAGTAATGTACAACATTTACGTTGAACATGCAACAGTTGAGGAGGTATACAACATACTAAGTTCTTTGAAGAGTAATAAATCGGCGGGAATAGATGGAATAAGACCGAAGGACCTGAAAAACAGCGCACAAACCTTATCTCCAGTAATTACAAAACTGATCAACTTGAGCTTATTTCCAGCATCTGTGCCAAACATGCTTAAAAAATCGATAGTTCGACCGATTCATAAAAGTGGCAATAAAAGTGAAATTCTGAATTACAGACCGATTTCAATCTTATCAGTGGTCGATAAAGTTTTGGAAGAAGCGTTGATAACAAGGCTCTTCAATTATATAAATAAATACAACATACTGAACAAAAATCAATTTGGATTCCGCAAAGGGAAAAGAATAAACAGACTACTTGGAGATTTTGCAAACAAAATGTACCTAAGTTTGGACAAAAACCAAAGCTCAGTAGTTCTGTTTATTGACTTTAAAAAAGCCTTCGACACTGAGCCACAAACAAATCTTGAGACAGCTTGAAAAGATTGGAGTACGGGGTCACATCTTAGCATGGTTTGGAAGCTATCTAAGTCACAGGTCATTCCAGGTAAAAATTGGTGACTACGTAAGCAATGAAGAAAAACTCGAATATGGTGTTCCACAAGGCTCAACATTAGGCCCGCTTCTTTTTATTATATACGTAAATGATCTGCTGTCAGTGCTAAAGTATAGTACGGGGTATGCGTATGCGGACGACGCAGCGATCGTAGTTAGCCATAGGAGCGTTGACGAAGCACTGAAACTTATGCAATCAGATTTTAACAGAGTCGCAGCTTGGTGTCGCGACCATGGATTAATTATCAACGCACTTAAGAAGGTAATGCACATTCGCCCGCCGCATATTCTCAGAACAAAACCAAAGATTAAAATGCACAGCGTAGATTGCTTGCACAGACATGGCTGTGATGGAATAACAGAAGAAGATGACTGCACCGGAAATATTGATTATGTGTCAACATACAAATACTTGGGATTGACGATTGACTACAATTTTAAATGGAGCTACCATATAGAAACACTGAAGAACAAATTGTGCCAAGCTGCTTACGCTCTTTTCCACCTAAGCAACCTCTGTACACCACCAGTCCTCAAACAGTGGTACCTTGGGTTCCTTGGGTTGGTGGAATCACATCTAAGATATGGAATTTTAGCGTGGGGAAGAGAAAATCAAATGCAAGCGCTACAACAAGTTCATAGAAGGCTGCAAAAACTTGTACTAAAAGCAGGAAATACTAAAGAAAATCAACATAAATTACGTATGTTCAACATCTGAAAAATATACAACTTGGAAATCTTGGCCAACTTCGGTGACGACACCGCCTACAGGATCCAAACACAGCAGATAGTAAACACAAGAAGACAGCAGCAGCTCTGTGAAATTCCAAGGTACTGGAACGAATATGGTCGCATTACATTTAACGTGGCAATTCCGATGATCCTGAACGAACTCCCAAGAGAAATTTGCAATCTTACAAAAAGAGACATTATTAAAAAAGTGAAAGAATCCTATTTGAATTCCTCAAATTAAAGTATTAATTGTATTAAATTGTAAAACACACTTTCTTTATCTTGTCTCCTATATAGTAATGAACTGTAAATTTAAATATCTTTGAATTGTTAACTATATTGTCCATACTTGTACTGCTGTTCTTTTTTTAACTATAATGTACTTAATGAACTTCAACATTTACAAATACAAATTCTTTTCAGATTAGTCTTCTGCAGACAAGCACTTCAAGCTTTGCAGATAAATATACTCGTATGTAATAATTGCAAAAACTGAATTAATAAATAAATAATAAAAAAAAAAAATTCTCATGATTGTTTTGTTTGCACACTCTGTTACCACTAGATACAAAGGAGTCAGCTCCAGTAGCACCTCCATGGCCGCAGTTGGGCAAGTTCTCATGGCTCCTATAATACAGAGGCATGCCAACTTTTGAACTTTGCTGAGTGTCTCCCTCGCGCTGATCAGATTTTTCTCTTGGTCCATGCTATTGCACCATAGGTTATTGTAGGTCGAACAATAGAAATGTACATCCATCTTAGAATACTTGGACTGCTTCCCCAGGATTTTCCCGCCAAGCTTCGACAAATCATCAGAGCACGCGTCGCTTTCCTGGTTATCTCTTCTGTATGTTTTTTCCAGATGAGCTTGCTGTCCAAGATTAGTCCCAGATATTTAACTTCTTTTACCGGAGTCAGTGTTGTACCCGACAGACTTATCGGTTTTAGTCGTTGCAGTTTCGGTTTTCTTGTAAAAGGTACTATGGTGGTTTCTGCCGGATTTAGGCTTAGCCCACCTGACAGGCACCATTCCTTAGTTAAAGTTAGTCCCCATTTGAAAATATCGCATAGGGTCTCCTCCATTTTTCCTCTGGCTATGATTACTATGTCATCGGCATATGCCTGACATCTGATGGCATGGTTATTTATTATCTCTAGAAGCTCGTCTACCACTAGGCTCCACATGTGAGGAGATAGAACTCCTTCTTGTGGGCATCCTCTTGTTGTGTCGACTTTTATTATGGCTCCTGGTGTGTGAGTCTCCGCTGAACTTGTGCCCAGTAATGAAGAGGGGATGTCTGTAGTACTTCCTCTCTTGAAGTAGGACTGGTGTGATTCCATCCACACCTGGGGATTTGAAGGGCTGAAACGAGTTGATTGCCCATTCCAGTCGCCCTTTGGAGAAGATCTCTCTTGCGACTCTCCAGTCTTCATCCCTTGGTATGTTTTCATACCATTGTATTGAATTATTATTATTATTATTTCTGTGTGTTGACGACTGCCCGGAAAGTGGGTTTCCAATAGAAGTCTTGCCCTCTGTTTTTCACTTTCGGTGTATCTGCCGTCAGGTTTTCTTAGAGACATCTGTATCTCCCCCGTTTTTGCTTGCGCTTTGTGGAGCCTGGCCGCAGCAGGGGTACGGGTGATTGTCTCGCAGAATTTCCTAAAGCTTTCTCTTCTTATTTCTTTGTTGTAGGTGGTGAGTGCCTTTTTGTAGCTTAGCCAGTCTCCTGTACGCTTGGCTGCATTTTACAGCTTGCGTACTTTGGACCGGAGGCTGCATAGCTTATTGCTCCTCCATGGCACTCTCTTCCCCTCGAAATCCATGCTTATTAGGTAGCTTGCTTCGAATGCTGTTGTGATAGCTTTTGTTGTGCTCTCTACAACATGTTCTGGCTCTAGAAAGTGAGATGGAGCTCTTCTGATGTCAAGGTGCTCCAGATTAATTCCTACCAACGATTCAAAGAGACCCCAGTCAGTTTTCCTCGGATTTCTTACAGTCTTACTTACTATGCCCGTCCAGATCGAACCGTATAATTCTGTTGTCCGACATAGATGGTTCGCTGGACACCTTCCAGTCCCTAACAAGTCCGCTAAGCCTATGGCTACCTATGGTAATATCTAATACCTTCTGTCTGGCTCTCGTGAAAAACGTGGGAACATTCCCAACGTCAAAGATGGAGAGTGAAGAACTTAAAATAAATTGTGAAAAGTACTCACCTCTGTCATTTGTGTTGGTGCTCCCCCAGATGGTATTGTGGGCGTTAGCATCACACCCAATCAGGAGCGGCATTTGCTGCCTGTTGCAGTACTCGACCAGTTTTTGTACTGCTGCTGGTACTGCCGGCCCATCCCCAGCACAGTACCCCGATGCCAGGACGACGGTTCGTTGCCCACCTCCTGCCATGGCCAGTGTTACCCTAATGGGCACAATGTCTCTTGTAGCGTATTCTGCAAGAAGAACATAATTAATATTTTTATTAATAAGAATGCAAGTTCTTGGGCTGGGGACCCGAGTGTCCCAAATTACCTCTGCATTCCTGCATGCCAGTCCCTTGACTGTACCTCGCAGGATGTAAGGCTCCTGGATAAGTACATACGCAGCCCAGATCTTCCATTGTGAACACCCTTGCTATTACAGCAGATGCCGCTATAGCATGATGGATGTTCACCTGGGCTGCCTTAAGTTTGTGGGAGGGGAGCATCGAGCTTATTGCTTGTTGGAGGCTAATGCCCCGCTCTCCTCCTGGAGGAGTATACTCTCCACTATCTCAACGACCGTCATTTCATGTTCCCCATCAGAGAACGAGTCTTACGACAGGGAGTGGATCATCCACTCCGCCGGGTTGTCCCGGGGGGGGGGGGGCATCTGTGGACACCTGCTCCTATTCCTCGTCGCCGTGGTCGAAGAGGGTTGAGGGGTCGCAGAGTCTTCAGCCTCCACTTCCCCTTTTCCTCCACCACCTCAGTTGGAGGTCGGGAAATTAGAACTTTGCTCCCGCTTGCTCTATTGGCAGTCTTTGTGCTCACGCTTATCGGTTGCCTTGGGGTTTTCGCTTTCAGGCTAGTGCTGGGTTGCACCGACCTTCCGCTAGCCCCGCAGCTTGCGACAGCTTGTTGAGCCCATGCTCAACCCGGCTTGCTGCATCAGCTACGGTAACCCACCGCAGCCTATTCAGCACGCCTTTTATACTTTTTTGTTTGTTTTGAATCTGTTTTAATCCCACGAGTGGCAGAGAAAAAGGTGGTCAGCCGCATCAGAGCCTCGCAGTAATGCGGTAAGGCCAGAGTTACTCTTCAAGGTGGCCCGGTATCAGAGAGGCTCCGTTAGAACACAGCCGGTATTACCCCCTGGCTGCGAACCATCCAGTGGGTACGGGTCGCACGACACCCCGGATTAGGGGGATGATAGACTTAGTTCGCCAATCACCCCATCCTTCCGATTGGTGCACCTTTTTCTGTTGCCTTACGGCTAACGGTAGGCGTTCCTTTTGTTTTTGTCTGTTGATTCTTAATGATAAGAGTAATTTTATTTGTCTACTCGAAACGTGAGCAAAAAGAAACACATTTGAACGCACGCGCGTAGTAGAAAATATTTTTGTGAAATTCGGAAGAGTTACCAAAAATTTAATTTTTTTTTGAAAATATTTAAATATATGAATGAAATTGTTTTTTATCCTATTATATATAACTTTTCAAAATAAATAAAAATAATTGTAAGCTGTTTTCAAAGAAAAATTTCTATTTTACACACCTTTATTACCCAACGTTGCTCACAAGCGAGGTCTAGTAGCGCCCAAACCGATAGGCAAATACAAATACAAATAGATCAAAACTAAAAAAGAAATTCTAACTACAGGAAAAAAGTTGGGGTCGAATGGGTTAATACAATTGTATTTATTCTCCCACAAAATAAAACAGTAATTTAAGTAGGCATTGGCGTTGCCGACTGCCGATTGACGAGAAAAAAGTTTTCATTATAAATATCATAAAAGTTAAAAAAATAAATTTTTATTTTTTTTTATATGAATTCAGCTAAGATACTATTTCTATAAGAGGATGCAGCCTCAATGAATTTAATGAGTGCAAACCAGTTATCTCCATTAAGAAAATTTTTCGTTTGATCCATTGTTAATGATAGCTTTCCGAATGTAGGCAGAAAAGAAAATACGTTCGAAGACTATTCAACCGTACTGTCGAATTCGGATGGTATGGTCGTACTCTTTACATCTTTTGCGGTGGTTATATACTTAAATAACGTCCTAAGCCTGATCGAATGATCTGCTCGAAAAAAGCTTTTTAATACTATAAATCCACCTATATATATCCACAATGTGTGTTTGTACATTTGTTACCAGTCACTTTAAAAGACATCTGCCAAATTGTTAACGGGCGATGCAGTCAGTCAGTGAAAGCGCACCAAAAAATAAAGACGCATTTGGCAGAAAAGATAAACCAGTTTTTTTCATTCCTGACATCCTCCCCCTACAAACCTCAGAAGTGGGATATTGACTCCGTTATTTGGAATTGAGTAGAAATACGCGCAAGATATCTTTTAATTAGTCATATTCGAGTTGTTTTTGCTTTTTAATGATGCCTAAAGAGTGGGAAGATTTTTTAAATTCGGCCAATGTCGCGGTTTTAAAAAACGTGCTAAGAAATCTGAAAATCCAATCAAAAGGAACCAAAGCTGAGCTGAAAATACGTATTGAGGAGGCAGTGGCAGATTTTTCAAGAGAGGAACTTTTCAGAATTATAAGCGACAATTCTGAGACCGACGAATCAACACTATAAATGTATCAGTCATCGGACGAGGTATGTGATTCACAAGGTGCAGAAGAACAGGCGCTAGATGAAGAGTTGTCGAGAATGAGGAGAATCTGCAAGAAAAAGGAGGACCTAATAAAGCTAAAGCACCAGTTACAGGAATTGCAACTGATGGATGAGAGGCTCAGTACCGTTCCGTCCACAAATTACAACTTCAGGGACATAGAAGATTCTGTTCCAGCGTTCAGCGGTGATGACAACTTCCCCATACAGCGTTGGATAGAACAGTTCGAAGAATGTTCAGTGGTTGTGGATATGGACAATAAGACCAAATTCATTTATGGAAAAAGGCTTCTCACAGGTACTGCCAAATTATTCTTAAGAACTATTAATCAAAAAAACTGGAATGAATTAAAAATTGCATTAATAAACGAGTTTCGTAAAGTGGTCACAAAATGCGATATCTATGAAAGTCTTCGCAATAGGAAGAAGCTCAGAGAAGAATCCATGCAACAATATGTTTTGTCGATGCAGGAGATAGCCTCGCACGGTGTTGTTGAAGAAGAGGACCTCATTCAATTCATCATTAAAGGTATTTCTGACATTGAAATTAACAACACAATTCTTTATAACGCGAATGACATGTGCGAGCTAAAGTCAGAGCTGAGGGAAAAACTTAAAAATAATTGTCGTGAAAGCAACCAGTACAGGTACCCAAAGTCCTACCCACCACAACATTCGTCTCCACGTGCGAAGACCTTTACGCCATCAAAGAGAAAAGAGGAGAATACGTTATCTGTAAATAGACGGGAGATAACACCAACAGCAAATAATTCAACTAGAAAACCAATAACTTGTTTTAAGTGCGGAGAAGAGGGCCACATATCGACGAGATGTAACAACAAAAAGCCTGTGATGACACTTCAGCCGCTAACCAGCAGTGATAATCGGCTTGTTGACAGACTTTCGCAATCAGCTGATGGAGACGACCATACAAATCTGCTGTTAAATGATTTTGAAGTGAATATAAACTACCAATTCTTCGGTGTTAGAATGATTAGTTCTTCAACACTCCTAACATTAATCGACTCTGGAAACCCAATAAGTTTTGTACAAGAACAATTTGTGCCAGCAGTTATAATCACAAAACAATTGCCGAAAGATCATCGTTACTGTGGTGTGAACAACAGTCCTTTAGATGTGTTGGGGAGTATAACAACAAAAGCTACGTATCAAAATTTAATTATCACCCTAAATATATTAATTGTTAAAACATTTTCAATGAGTTATCCCATTATTCTAGGTAGAGATTTCATTGGAAAGGTTGGTTTGGTGTTGCAAAAACCTGCTCCGGAAAATAAAACTTTCAAGAAAAATCAAGATCACCCTGATGAAGACCATCATATAACCACCTCTACTTCCACCGCCGACGAGAAAGAGAACGATTTCACCTATCAAAAGTTAAACATCGACATGAGGGATACAAACTGTGAGTTACATCTAAATATCAATGAGAAAATATCAGAAATTGATAAAGTGAGAGTAGTAGACATAGTTAGACCAGCTTATTTCCTTTCAAATGAAAATGCATTCAATCCGCGGAGTGATTTTAAAATGAGAATCACATTGACCAAAGAAACTCCATTTAGTTGTCCGCCAAGAAGAATACCCTATGCGCATAAGTTAGCCTTACAACGTTTATTAGATGACTTAATCAATAAAGGTATTATTCGCGAATCGCAATCGGAGTACGCATCTCCCATTGTCTTAATTCAAAAAAAAAACAAAGAGCTGAGACTATAAAGAGTTAAATAAATTTACGTTGCGCGACAATCACCCATTACCTTTAATAGAGGATCATCTTGATCGTCTCAAGCACAAGCGATTCTTTACAACTCTCGACCTGAAAAATGGTTTCCATCACGTAGCAGTTGCGGAGGATTCCATAAAATACACATCTTTTATTACACCTCTGGGCCAGTTCGAATACCTGAGAATGCCTTTTGGGTTAAAGAACGCCCCATCTGTTTTTGAGAGATACATGAAACATGTATTTGGAGGTTTAATTCGAGAAGGAAAAATACTTACGTACTTAGACGACATACTTATCGCTACCGAAAGTATTCAGGAAAATCTTTCTATATCTAATATAGGAAGAGGAAGTTATTAATGTAATAACAGAAAATTGTTTGCTGTTACGGTTTGATAAGTGTTCGTTCTTACAAAGTGAAATTTCCTACTTGGGTTATTTGATAAATGAAGAAGGCATTCGTCCAAATCCAAGTAATCTTAATGCTATTAGAACTTTTCATTTACCATCTTGTGTAAAAGATGTTCATAGTTTCGTTGGTCTCTGCTCTTACTTCCGAAAGTTCATTAAGCACTTTGCTTACCTTGCGAAGCCTTTATATGACTTGATCAAAAAAGATTCACCATTCATATTTGGTCCACGAGAAGTGCAATCGTTTGAACTTTTGAAGGAAAAGCTCATAGAGTCTCCTGTATTGTCTATATACAGTCCAAACAACACCACAGAACTTCATTGTGATGCGAGCATAACAGGCTTCGGTGCAGTATTGTTACAAAAGCAAAGCGATGACAAATTTCACCCAATTTTCTATTTTTCAAAGCGAGCTTCTGAAACCGAGAGTAGATATCATAGCTACGAACTCGAAACACTGTCTATAATATATGCGTTGAGAAGATTTAAGGTCTATTTGATTGGCATACATTTTAAAATTGTAACAGATTGCCAAGCGCTAACTTTAACGTTACAAAAAAAGTCCATAAACCCTCGTATTTCTCGCTGGGTGTTGGAGCTGCAAAGCTTCGACTATACTGTGGAGCATCGAAAAGGTGACCGCATGAACCATGTTGATGCTTTTAGTCGTTCTTTCAACATTGTTCACATCGTGGACGAATCTTTTGAATTTGTCCTAGCGGCTGCACAGAAACAAGATCCAAAAATAGTTGCCATTTCAGCTGAGCTAGAAAAAAATGAAAGTCAGTTTTTCGAAATGATAGACGGTTTAATATACCGAAAAGGTAAAGATAATGTTTTGTTTTATGTGCCATCGCACATGGAGGATGAAGTTATCCATACCAGCCATGAAACAATGTGCCACTTAGGCGTTGAAAAATGCTACGCACACATATTGCGCAGCTATTGGTTTCCGAAAATGAAACAAAAGATAAAGGAATATATCGGAAGATGCTTGAAGTGTATTTATTTCTCCCCCGATTCTGGAAGGCAACAAGGCACACTTCATTCAATTCCAAAAGGAAATCTTCCTTTCGATACATTACATATTGACCATCTGGGTCCTATGGCAAATACATGTTCAAAGAAAAAGCACTTGTTCCTAGTGATAGATGCTTTTACAAAATTCGTAAAGCTATATCCTGTGAAAACAACGCAAACAAAGGATGCAATTGCTTGTTTAGTGTCATATTTCGAGAATTATTCTAAACCCAATCGAATAAATTCTGATCGTGGTAGCTGCTTTACTTCTAAAGAATTTTCCGTTTTTTTAACTGAAAATAACGTGAAACATATTTTGACGGCCACTCAGTCACCGCAAGCGAATGGCCAGGTGGAGCGCATAAATCGCATAATAATTCCTATGCTAGCTAAAGAATCTGGGCCAAATACAAATGATTGGGATAAACATGTAGCAAAAGTTGAATATGCCCTTAATAATACACTAAACAGAAGCACAGGATTTTCCCCCAGTATTCTTTTGTTCGGTAGGAGTCAGAAAGGCATTATTTGTGATAACTTGAGTGAGTTTTTAAGAGATAAATTTGGTGATGAAAGAGCAGATATTGCTGAAGTTAGATCAAGAGCGACAGAAAACATTGAAAAAGCTCAATCGTATAACAAATCTCAGTATGATAAGCGTCATAAGCGTCCCTATACATATAAACAGGGAGACTATGTGATGTTAAAGAATTTTGTAAATACCCCTGGAGTTAACAGGAAACTGTTCGCCAAGTATAGGGGCCGTATGAGATTAAAAAGGTGTTGTCAAATGATCGCTACTTCGTTACAGACATTGAGGGGTTGCAGTTAACACGTTTACCATATAAGGGTGTATGTTCTCCGGCTAATATGAGGCCTTTTATGATCCAACAAGTTGAATGTGGAGACGATGGAGAAGCGGTTGATGAAGGGGTTCATCAAGGTGAATTTGAACTTGAAAAGAACGACCCGTGAAATACATTTACATACATTTGCAACTCAAACCAATTCCCAATTATATCTCATCACTTTTGTTTTCTGTTATAATGAAATAAAATTCTTTTTGCAATTTTTATGAATTAATCAATTAATGTTTTTTTCTGTTATATACATTTCAAGATCGTAATGAATTATTTTAAATAAAACTGAATGATGATATATTTTATATTTCATATATTCGCTCTTATCCTATGTAAATACACTCATGTAATCGGGACGATTACTCTATCAGGCTGGCCGAGTTGTAGGCAGAAAAGAAAATACGTTCGAAGACTATTCAACCGTACTGTCGAATTCGGATGGTATGGTCGTACTCTTTACATCTTTTGCGGTGGTTATATACTTAAATAACGTCCTCAGCCTGATCGAATGATCTGCTCGAAAAAAGCTTTTTAATACTATAAATCCACTTATATATATCCACTTACAAAGACACATTTGTTACCAGTCACTTTAAAAGACATCTGCCAAATTGCTAACGGGCGATGCAGTCAATCAGTGAAAGCGCACCAAAAAATAAAGACGCATTTGGCAGAAAAGATAAACCAGTTTTTTTCATTCCTGAAATCCTCCCCCTACACGAAGTATATCCATCTTAAATCCTTATACATTGGACATATTGCCAAGAAGTGAAAAGTGTCTTCTTTCGCTTCCATGTTACATAATATACAAATATTTGTTGTTGTTTTCTTGAAGGGAGCTCCATTTAAATTCAACATCTCGCACCTTGCCCTACAAATTAAGGATATCTCTTTTGTACTAAAATAGTTGTTAAAGTAGTTGTTATTACATAATTTATAATTAAGCTCTGGATATATTACTCTGTTCAAGGAAGATGTCTTTTTTTTGTTTTTTTTTTATAATTTGCGCGCGCAAAAGGAGTTATTAACCCTTAAGTGTCCGGAATCAAAACACAGCACGGGCCGAAGGTATAGAAGGAGAAAGGGAGACGAGGTACCTGTGCACATTGGTCTTAAATGTCTGCGGATTGTAGTGAGTGGGAAATATTGGGCTGGGAAGAGCATTCCATATTCGTGTGGTGCGGCTAAAAAACGACTCTCTAAACTTAACTGTACGTCCGAAAACAGGCTTGAGGGTGAACTGATGAGCATTCCTGGCGAGACGAGTATTGCGGGTGAATTCATGAAGGGGAGGAATGCAATTGGCTAGCTCACTTGGGCATCGTTTGTTAAAATAGCGATAAAACAGTGATAAGGATGAGATATTACGGCGATGTTCGAGCGAGTCTATCGACTTCGCGATATTACTATCCCCTATAAGTTTTATCGCTCGCTGTTATATTCTATCTAGCAGATGCAGAGAGGTCTTGCGAGCACCAGACCAGATATGAGCGTTATACTCAAGCTTGGGGCGGATGTAGACCTTGTAAATTGAAGCCAAATCAGAGGGGGTGAAATACTTCAGTTCTTGCATCGTTTAAGGAAACCTAGACATTTCGCAGCATTTTTGGAGACCTCGAATATGTGATCATTCCAACTAAGTGTTGAGTTGATACACATGCCGAGGATGGAAAGCTTTTCGGTTTCTTCGATGCAAGTGCCATTCAGGGATAATGGCTGATTGTTTTGGGATCGCTTAAGAGACAGTAGACAGCATTGAGTTTTGAAAGCATTAAATTCCACTCTATTGTTTTTACCCCAATTGATAATGCTGTCAAGGTCGGAATTTAATGTGCTTAACATACGCTGCCGCTCCAATTCTACGGCCGAAGAACAGGGACGTGAGTTTTGGAACGAATATGAAAAGCTGAGAGTACTGTCATCAGCGAAGGAATGGATTGGATTAGAAGTAGCAGAGAGGAGATCATTTATAAAAATGAGGAAGAGAGTCGGAGACAAAATAGAACCTTGGGGAACACCAGCATTAATTTGGTGGATATCAGACTTGAACCCATCCAAAACGACTTGAATTGAACGGTTCGAAAGGTAATTTCTAATCCATAGAAGAAGAGACTCATCGATACCATAAGCACGCACTTTCGACAAAAGAGCTTGATGCCAGACTCTGTCAAATGCCTTAGAAATATCAAGCGCAACGATCTTGCTTTCTCCTGCATTGTGCAAGGATTGGTTCCACTTTTCAGTGAGATATGCCATCAAATCACCAGTGGACCTGTTGCTGCGGAAACCGTACGGCCGGTCATTAAGAAGCTTCCGCGAATCAAGATATTTCATAAACTTACGGTTTATCAGCGTTTCCATGACCTTGGAAAGAAGGGACGTTAGTGCTATGGGTTGGTAGGAGGAGGGTGACGAAGATTTGCCCTTTTTAGGGACCGGCTAGACAAATGCTGTTTTCCATCCACTCGGAAAGTGATGAAAAAGCTTACGCAGTGGTTTTGCCAGCACAGAAGAACACCTCTTCAGAAGTATCGGGGGGATACCATCCAGGCCAGCGGATTTATGCACGTTGAGATCTTTAAGTACTCTTGCAACTGTACGAGTGCGGAAATGGATTTCTCCCATGGTACAATCGACGCTCTCAAGTACAGGCGGAGACAAAGTCGAAGCTGACAGCTGGAATGTCATTGTAAATGAGCGTGGGAATTGAAGATGCGGCTGAATTCCTTATATTTTTAAAAAATGACCAAAAGTTTTTGCTACCCTTGGGACATTGTAGCACTTTTTGCCTCAACTTTTGGTCATATGAGAATTTCACACGTCTTATTGGTGCATTGCAGTCATTTCTGGACCGATTAAACTTTTTCCGATTTTCCTCAGTAGGGTTGGATTTGTAAGTCCGGAAACTCAACTCCCTCAACCTGATAGCCTCTTTGCAGCTTGAGTCATACCACGCATTTGCTTTGGGTTTGATACTCTTCACTCTGTGAGGAATGAAGTTTCTCATACCCAGCAGAATGATGTTCGTGATCGTATCAGCAGCGGCATCCACGTCACTATCGAGGAAACATAGTGACCAGTTCAAATTCCTAAAGAAGTCGTTAAGGCCGCTCCAATTGGCTTTCTCGTATAGACATATGATTCTCTTAGGAATTTGTTCTCTAACTGTGTGGAGTGAATACGAGAATTTAGCTGATACGACACAGTGGTCAGACGAGCCTAGAGGCGACAATATGTCAATAGAATATTTATCAGGATGAGAGGTGAGAAACAGGTCCTGGGTGTTGACGGAATGATCTGCAATGTCAGGTATTCGTATAGACTCATTTACAAGCTGGGTCAGATTTTACCATCCTTCGGGTGTTGAATGTCGAAGCCAATTAGAATTGTGTACATTGAAATCGCCCGCAATGGCAATTTCAGTGTGTGGATACAGGGATACAATTCTTGTGATGGAATCGGATAGCATATCAAACTCATTGAAATTTGAATTGCTATCCAGGTTTGGATTTCTGTAAGTGAAACAGTAGTGGATTAAATGCTTACGGACATGGACTTTTAACTACAGAAAATTTAATTCCGGATTGGAACAGAGACCGTATTGTGGTTGTACTTGGTAAGCTACATCACTACGTATGTATAGGGCGAGACCGCGGTGAGAGAAGAAAAGAGGCACTAAGTTATATCCAGGCAGGTTCAAATCCGATAAATCGGTATTCTCACCTACCTGTGTTTCACTCAATGCCAAGACAGCTGGTTTGTATCGAGACAGGTGGACGTACATAGCGAAGAGATTCGCTCTTAGGCCACGAACGTTGCTCACGTCAACCCTAAAATTTCCCATTACAACAACAAAAAGACAGACACCAAAAGAGCCAACTCCGACGTTGCATCAGACGGTAAAGCAGAATTGAGAAGTGCAAATTTAAGTAGCTTCCCAACATCAAATCGATGTAGGTGTTATGCCCATACACCGATTAGAGTTGGTTCACCAACAATTTGCACCTCCGATTCCGCTACGTCAGAAGCTACGCACTCTCAGTCTTTGCACTCACCCGCCTGATAAAATCAAACGGGAGTTGCGACCGAGAATGCGTAGCCGTGGCTTGTGGAGGAAAGGGACAAGAGGGAGCGGGCCAGGCGCACTCGATCCGGATTACTTCACTGCACTGAATTTTTTTTTTTGTTATTTATTTTCACACTCGCGCGTTGAGGTGTTGGACGGCCCGCGGAATTATTAATTTAATTTTTTGTTTTTTTTATTTTATTTTTTTTTTATTGAATTTTTATTTGAATTTTTATTTTAATTTTAATTTTTAATTTTTATTTTTAATTTTTATTTTTAATTTTGCGAGCGCGTTGAGGACGAACAAAAAAATACATGTGCACGCGTCGGAGGGTAGCACGGCACTCAATGCTGATTTCTATTTGCTTTCATTTCTGTGTATAATATCAGACACTTCCAAAATTTTGTACAGTTGGCGTTTTAATACTGTCGTGTCATTATATTGTATATCTAATGCTATCCAATCTTTAATCCATTCCACTCCTTTTCTGAGAGTATATTTTGTCAGAATAAGTGGGAGTCTATGCGAGGGGAGCTTTAGCTTTTTAAGTATATAATCAAATTGTAGCCTTAGCGCGAAATTTAACAAACTTGGTAAGCCGGATTCTAAACTAAGTCCATAATTTGGAGTGGTTATCGGAAGTTGGAATAGTTTCTTTAGGAAAAAACGAAGAAGCATTTCTACTTCTTCATACTTTTTAAGGATAGCACAGCAGGGATCGCATAACTGCTTCAAAGACTTCAAAGGCGTTTAGAAGACTTTTGGTTGACGCTAGTTTTTTTCGAGATGGAGATTGAATTTCATATTTGGAGCCAGAGTTCTTTGCTTTCACTGATTGCTAACTATCGATTGCCTGTTGCTAACTATCATAATTTTCGACTTATCAAGGTTTACTGTCAGATTCCAAGTTCTGATAAAGTTAAAGAGTTTGTTGATCATTAGTTGTAGGCTTTGAGTTGATTCTGCAAGTCAAACAATATCATCTGCGTATACCAATACTCATATAATTTGTTCTGCAATCCTTATAACCGGAGGCAAATGTTTTGATATGTCATCGATAAATAATGCAAAAAGAGTTGAACTCAGAAGACAGCCTTGCTTAACTCCAGATTTCGTCTCAAACCATTCTGACATTTTCGCCATCCCAAACTCTTTAGCGCGTATTGATGTTCATGTTTTTGAGGACTTTGAGCACCTTTGTTGGCATTCCTCCTTGGCATTCGAATGCAGCTCTAAAGTCAGCAAAAAACTGGTAGAGTTTTCTATTATGTCTAAGAAAGTAATGTGCGATGGTCGAGAGTGTGAAAATATGATCTACTGTTTTTTCGAAAACTAAAATTTTCGAAAACCTGCCTGATATTCGCTAAGAATTTGGTTTTCTTCAACCCAACTATTGATTTGATTTGATTATTTTAATTGTTATTCATCTCTCAGATTTTCTTTCCAAATTAAATTCGGTGGAAGCGTAAGTGCAAAAAAATTAGTTTTACAATCAGAGGTAAGCCTTACCGAGAGTGGTATGTGACCTGAAAAGATTTGAATTCCTATCTTGAAGGATGATACTACAGAGTGCAAAATACCTGATACAGCGCAGATATCTATTACTGATTTCCCTCTAGCTCCAATAAATATGAATTCGCCTTTTGCATCGTCTTTACAACAACCATTGAGGATATGGAGATTAAAAGCCTGGCACAATTCAAGAAAAACACGACCGTCTTTGTTCATAACCTTATCTTTCGAGTTTCATTTCACAGTTATTTCTAGCCCAATGAAATTATTTTGGTTTGGAAAAATTTGCTTTTCACCTATTCTAGCATTAACATCTCAAATTTTCCTAGTTAATTGTGTTAAATATAACGTTAGAAGCATACAAATCGTTATGCCAGTAATTGCAGTTAATATAAGTGGCAAGATGTAAGAGGTTGAATTTAAGTGGTGGAGTTCAATATAGACTTGGTTATTCATACCAGTAAAGTAACCATTTACAATTTTTTGATGCCATACAAATAGCCTCCTATGGCGCTACCGAAATTATGTTCGTGAAAACCTGGAATCAAATGCAATTTAAAATCATTAAAGTATTTATTATAAGTTTCATAGCGTTCGCTTGTAATAAATGTGTCGTGAAGGAAAACTATGTCATGACTTTTTACAAATTCAAAAAAATTAACGTTGAATAATTTACTTGATAGACCAGCAATGTTTTGTGATGTAAGTTAATATGTTTAGTTTCAATTTTTATGGAACTTACTTCATTACTACTATTACGTTTAGTACTACTTGCGTAACAGACTACAACACTGTTTCAATCGTGGTGCTTCTTTTGTTGTCTTGTTGTTCTCCTAGATGATTCTGTTGTCGTCTTTGACCCGTTGACAGCTGCGATTGGTATGTTATCATCAAAGGCATTTTGGTTTGTTGTTGATCGAGAATTGGTAGTCTCATCCAACTCCAAATTTCCAAACATCTCCTGCAGGGTCTCGGTTCCATCGAGATTGCCAGAAGTCCGTCTTGTGCTGATTAGAACGTTTTGCCGTTCACCTCTAGTTCAAGTCCTCTTACTTTAGGAGCCGCTGATGGGTGTTTCGTCTTAATGGCACGTCGTATTCGCAGAATTTGTTGTCTTTTTTTTTAGCTCGTCTTTGGTGTAATCGGGATTAATGGATTAAAATGTGCCCTTTAGTTTTGTAGCTTTTCTCAGCAATTGTGTTGTTATTATTTTGCTTCTTGCTTCACCTGTTATATGTTGTATATGTTGTTTACTCCCCTTTGACGGCAGAGCTATAGTTTCTTCGAAAGTGAAGTTTTGGCCGACTAAAATTTGCTTGTTTATGTCGGAGACAGCCTTTTGAGGATCCTGCTTGTTTGTCTGCCAGGAAAATGAGGACACATTTTTTGTCTTTTGATTGCTTTTCGAGGCGTTCAATTGTCTTCTCAAGTGTGTCGCTCTTCAGTCTTACTTGCTCTTACGTAAGAGACTCATTCGTTGCCTTAAGTGTTTTAATGTCCGCAAAGATTCCCATAATGTCTCGTTTTGTCGGCAGGACTTGTATCTTCTCTTCCAAGATGTTAGTCAGCATATCTTTTAGATCCGATATAAACATATTGTAGATGCGACAGACATTTCTTTGTGCTGTTTCTTGCTTTGGCTTGGTGTTTCGGGTGATGTCTCCAGTATACTCCTTTTGCTCGACATTAATTCGAACAAGTTTGTCTCAAATTATCTTTTATTAATTTTTGGACGATGATCAGATGTATGTCGTGTTACGACGTAAACGATTTTAGATTTTTTCGCGTTGAAAAATTACTTTTAAATATTTTTTATTAGCACTCGCGAAAAATGCCTTAGAAACCTTTGATAGTTCAATGGTCAATTATTATTCAATCAGTATCTATGTTGATAGTCAAGCAACCATTAAAGCGTTACAGTCAACATCGTTAAGATCCAAGCTCGTAAAAGTATGCATAAAAAGACTGGACGAAATTTCAGTAGCCAATAAGGTGACCCTCTGTTGGTTGCCCGGCCACATCTGAATTCCGGTAATGAAAAGACGGATGAGCTGGCCAGGATTAGGTCAAATCTAAGCTCTTCGCGGGCCCTACCTGAGGCACAGGGAAATAGACATTGAATCTAACGAGGGAGCTAATAAACGGTGGTTTCGATTAGACACATGCGCTCCAGCTAAATCGTTATGGCCTGTCTAGACAAGAGGAGATTTACTGGTCTCATAAAACTCAGCCGAATGGATATACGAACAGCTGTTGGGGTCCTGACAGGGCACTCCGTGATAGGAAATCACGCAGCACGGCTGGGCTTATAACGACTTTTGTAGAAGCTGTAGAGACGCTTACAGTATGCCAGAACTCTTGCGAGACGTTTTAATGAGCTGTAACGGTTGGATTCCCCTTGGTGCACAAACTGCGGGTTTCTCGTTTCCCTTTATTTGGTGTCACTTGGTTGATTCTATTATTTTCAATATTTTCTCCACTCTATTAGCCACGTAATTTGTCTGGGTCGCTGTTCAACCAATTTAGGGTTATTTTCATATCTCTCCACGCGTGTATGTTCACACTATTTATGTCCAATGCCGCCGTCGTTTTCTTTATTAATTTCGCCAAGAGCATTGCTCCACACAGTTCTAACCTCCTTCTTTATTGGAGCGACTTTTGATTTTGCACATAATGTAGAAACTCCCGATTCAGTTGACTGCGGCAAAGGCTCTCTCCAATACATCACAAAATCCATGCAGCTCTATGTGCTGCTTTCTCTCGTACTTATTCCATCGTGGTATTTTGATATCTTCTATACAACTCAATTGTTTCTTGAACTCATGCCAGTTAATAACGACTTCTTTTGGTAATACTTCATCCCAAGACTTTTCTGCTTTCGAAAGTTCTTGTTAGATCAACTTCGCCTTTATAACAATTAGTATCAACCATCCCAAAAGGTAGAAAAGTCTTGCTGTCTCAGATACTATAATTCTTCCAGCCACGCTGGTGGTAAATTTGCCACACTACCCACCTCCTAAACTTGTTCATCCCGAATAAGTTTCACAACCTCTGCCTTGCACTGTTCCAGTCGATCCAGGTGAACGACTTCCATTTTTGCTCTGCCGCTAACGCTCCATTGTATCCGCTAGACCACGATCAAGTCGTTTAATAACCCTGTATGATCCCAATGTTTGTGCAGCTTCGGTGCCAGTCCCTTCTTCCGTTGTGGATAGTGATGCAACACCAATTGTCCCTCTTCAAAGCCTCCAGAATTTGCTTTGATGTCATACCGCACTTGTCACTTGTCTTGTCACTTTTTAGCTGGGTACGCTTCCTTATATCCCGGTGAACCTACCTGGTCCAAACGATCCTTTAGAGATGATAGCTCCTCTTCAATTGTCGATATGCCGAACCTCAGGTCCGCTGGAAGCCTTAGATCCGGTCCGAATATCGCTTTTTCAGTCGACGTCGATATCAAGTCGTGTGCAGCGGATCGGTACGCCATAAGGAATGCTGGTATTTGTTCGTCCCAGTCCCGTTGACTCTTATGGACCACTTTCCTCAAATATTCCTCAAGCATCCGGCTAAACCTGTCCACCTTGCCGTCTGATTGTGGATGCAACGGTGTTGTTCGTGTCTTGTGTATGCCTAAGGTCTGGCACAGTTCCTTGAAAACTGTAGACTCGAAATTTCTTCCCTAATCCGAGTGCAGCTCCAAGGGAACACAGAAACGATATACCCAATTGCTGAAGAATGCATCCCCACATGTTTTGGCTTCATGGTTTGGAATGGCGTACACTTCCGGCCACTTGCTGAAGTAGTCGATCACAACCAGGACGCACTTACTGCCACGATCACTGGTAGGAAAAGGTCCTGCAACGTTTATCGCAACTCTTTCGAATGATAATCCCACGTTGTATTGGTGCATCTTCCCACGGCTTCTTGACTGGCAACTGACTGTTGATATCCAACCCAGTAGAATTTCTGCTTGATTTTCTCTACCGTTTTTGTGACGCCTAGGTGTCCTCCATTTGATCCGTTGTGATAATCCTCGACAAGCTCGTGTATCCTTCGCCTCAGAACCACAATCAAGCTTCTTGTCGTTTCGCCGTCTTCACTTTCCCAAACTCGATGCAAACAACCATTCCTGAGCTGTAGACTTCGCCACTGCGTCCAATAGGCTTTGGCGACAGAACTTTCAGGTGACATTTCCTCCCACGTCGGTCTGATTTCACGTTCTCTGCTCCCTGCGGATCTGTTCCAGCGACCACTGCTCCTCCGGAAGAACCTTCAACCGTCGAACATCGACGATGTTCTCCTTACCTTCCACCCTGGTGCAATGTTTGCACTCTAACTTAAAAGGCCATCGCGATGGTGTGTCCGCATTGCCATGTTGTCCCCCTTTTCGGTGTTCGATATTAAACTGGTAGCTCTGTAATCTTTTAATCCACCGTGCAAGTTACCCCTCAGTATTCTTGAACTGGAGAAGCCATTGCAGCATAATCCGTTCTCGAATGGAACTGTTGATCACACAAATTTTCGGAAGTGTTCCACGCTTTCCACCACTGCCAGAAGCTCCCTTCTCGTGACGCAATAGTTTCGCTCGGGCAAAATTTTACTATAATAGGCAATTACCTTCTCCTCGCCATCAATTACTTAGCTGTGGACACCGCCTATTCCATAAGTGCTTGCATCCGTATCCAGTATGAATGTGTTGCCGAATACTGGATACACGAGGACTGGTGCGGAATAGAGCAGCTTCTTCAACTCCTGAGAAGCTGCTTCCTGCGACTTCTTCCATACAAACGGCTGGTTCTTCCTCGTCAGCTCGTGTAAGCTATGCGCCCTGTTCGCAAAACCCGGTACGAAATGCCTGTAGTATGTGCACAGTCCCAAGAAACTCCGTAGCTCGTGCAGATTTGTAGGTCTCGGCCAATCTCTTACCGCTGTTGTCTTCTCCTCGTCGGTGTGTATGCTTTCTCTTATTATCCGGTAACCGAGCTACTTCACTTCCCTCTTGAACAGCGAACATTTCTTCGAACTGAGCTTAAGTGCAGGTCCCGCAATGCGTTGGGATACCTCTTCCAGATTCTTCAGATGGTCGTTGAAATCCTTTCCCATCACGATGATGTCGTCTAGGTATACCAAGCAGGTATTCCAGTGTAAGCATCTGAGTGCATGCTCCATTAGCTGCTCGAATGTTGCTGGAGCGTTGCACAGTCCAAATGGCATTACAAGAAATTGCCAAAAGCCGTCCCCGGTATTAAAAGCTGTCTTCTTACGATCGTTTTTGTCGAATTCCACTTGCCAATAACCACTTTGGAGGTCCAATGTAGTGTATCACTTCGCTCCTGACAATGTGTGCAGAGTATCGTCTATTCTTGGCAGGGGACAACTGCCTTTCTTCGTCACATCGTTCAGTTTCCTGTAGTCCACACAGAAGCGTGTGCTGTCATCCTACTTTTTAACTAATACCACTGGCGAGCTCCATGGACCTCCACTGGCTCAGTATCCTCCTTCCTCTTGGCAATAGGGACTCTCCTTGGTGCATGTCGGATCGGTCTTGCATCTCCGGTGTCGATTCGATGCTTGACTATGCTCGTTCTGACCTAATTTTTTGAATTTGATGCAAATATAGAGCAATATTTTGTCAGCAGCTCTTTCAAATTTTGCGTCTGTTGCGATGTTATGTCTTTCTTACATTCGGCAATGAATGTACTTACGTTATTGTCCGATAATGGCCTCACTTCTAGTTCCGGCTGGGACTTGCAGTTCACTACCGCCACTAACTCTTGACAATGTCCGATTATTTTCCCCTTCTTAATCGTTTGCATTTGTCTTCCCAGGTTGAGGACTCTTATCGGCAGTAACTTTTCTTCAGCAATCGTCTCTTGGAAGGTTTTCCTTTGTGACGACAGTATTGTTCGTTTTGCCTCCAAGTCTCTTATTCTGTCTACGAATGCGTCAATCTTCGTATTTTCGATGAGCTCCAATATTGATGCGGCGTACGTGCCATTTGCTCAACTTCTGTTGTGAACTCTTGAAGTGACTCACCGTTGCGTTGCTTTCGACCCTTCAAATCCATCTTGAAGAGTTGAGGAGTTCGCTTTCATACTTGCGCTGTTGAGAGCTCGTGATTGGCTCGTAGTCCATCTGGAGATCATCCGGAATCGTCTGGATCACGCCAACATCAACTGTTTAAATTTATGTAACGATTTATTCTCAATAACACTGTCCTGAAATCAGACTACAATTTCCGTTTTACAAAAATCACTACTTTATTACTGATACAATTACTGAACTTGTCTACACACAGGCGGTTTTCACTCTATTCACTCTTAAATCAAACTGCAACTACTCCTGCCCTACGCGGATATTTTTACTTCCCCAACTGAATTCCATTATGTTCACGAACCCTTGAGAATGATCCCTGCCTGACAGCTGCTCAATCCTCTCTATGGAATTTCTCCATTTCCAGTACCACAGATGGAGGGTTCCAATTGGATCGATTCATGTTCATATTTGTTTGCGGTAGATGGCGCCAGTTGGTGTATTTTCGCCGCAATACCCACAAATAGACGGCGACGCCGGCTATCAGTGTGTAAATTCGGGCACCTCGTTTCCGTCTTGTTCCACTAACAAATCCAACAATAACCCCAAAAGGGTTGAAGATTCTCCTGTGTCAACAATAATATCATCATCACATCTCACTGACAATACCAAAATGCAAATAACCTTAGAAGCGATTTATGAAGAAATCTTCAAATCAAATCAGAAACACCAAATGGATACTCTTCTAAATAAAAACAAAGTTTTTGAAGAGAAAATTGCATCGCTGGAGAACAAAGTCTTTCGGCTAGAACAACAACTACTAGCAAACATCAATAGTGTTTGTAACGTTCCTAATACACACAACATTTCCGATACCGAAGTTGCTCTCAAAGTATTACGTGATGGTCTGAATATGGATGTGATTGAGAGAGACATCGATTTTTGTCACATTGGTTGTCACGCTCTTGCTTGAGTAAGACGTGGTGTGTTTTCTCTTACATAATTCTCCCGATTCTTTAAAAATTATTAAGCGCGGGCGAAGTTTAAGTAACGAAGATCTTAGATCTTCAAAAACCAAAAAAAATAATTCCGAAATGGAATCGCCATCGCGAGCTTCAAATGGCAACTATTACAGCTGCCTAATGGACTTGCCGGATTCCGATAATGATGATGAAATACCGCGGCCAAAGCCGAATGAAAGTGCAAAAGTGACTACATATGCCACCTATTAAAATATTAAACAAAAATAGTGAATTTGTTCATTCACATTAGGGCACTTGACTATTCAGTTAAAAAAATTTCTATTAGTACTAAACTACTGTGTGAGTCTACGGAATCATATGATCGTGTTCGCAGTGAATTAATCAAGCAGAAATTACAATTTTTCTCACATGACTCCAAAAAAGAAATGTCATTCAAGGTGATTCTGTTCGATTTGGACGAATATGACATCACTTTGCTTAAAACTGAACTACCAAAACTCGGACTACAATGCATTGAAATAAAGTTAGTGAAGAAAAAATATGAAAAATATACGGACATCATTTACATTGTTAGTTTAGTAAATGGTTCGGTGAAATTGTCTAATTTACGAAGCAGTATAAAAAACATTTATCGTACTCAAGTGAGATGGGAGTTTCAAGGACGAATAAAACACAAAATTACGCAATGTAACAATTGTCAAATGTACGGGCATGGTGAAAGAAATTGTCACGTGAAAACGTACTGTGCTAACTGTGCATAAAACTTCTGAATGCAAATCAAATGAACTTTTTAAATGTGCAAATTGCAAAGAAAACCACAAGTCAACAGATATCAACTGTCAAACTAGAGTTAAATATTCTCAACTAAGAGAGAATCCAAAATCAACTCGCACTCATGCAGCAAACAGAAACGTTCAAACTCCAAACTTTGAGAGCATGCGTGATTTTCCATCTCTCCCCAACTATCTATCAAAAAATAAAAAATCTCCCACGGTTCCTGTACCTCCAAAAACATCCCACTATCAATGGTCATCAAGAGGACCTGCTGCACCAGCTGTTAATCGGGCTCCCACTGGACAAACAGGTAAAGAGAATGATCTCTTTACTCAAGAAGAGTTATGCACTCTCACAATGGAGATGATTAGTAAATTAAGTTTATGTAAAACTAAAATTGAGCAATTTGAAGCAATAACACAGCTTACAACAAAATTTCTCTTTTCCAATGTCAAGTAACTTAATAAATCCTAATGTTTTATGTTGGAATGCTAGAGGAACTGTATTGAATTTTTTTCATTTTTATGTGTTAATAAGGGCGATATACAGTTAATCAAAAAAGTAAGTATACACTACCTCCTGAACTATATTTTTCTAAAGAAAACTAAATATTTGCAACAAAAATCAACAACCATTTCTTTTTTCTGTTTTCACAAACGTAATACTATTTTTCAAGCACGGTGGTGGCTCCGTAATGGTATGGGGGTGTATGGCGGCAAATGGCGTCGGTAATTTAATTTTCATTGATGGCACAATGGACAAATATGCCTATTTGGACATATTGAAAACTAATTTACTTGAAAGCGTTAGAAAGTTGGGTCTAGAAGTGTCATTTATCTTTCAACAAGATAATTACCCAAAACACACCTCTCATATTGTTAAGGAATAGTTATTATATAATGTTCGTAACCAGCTGAGATCACCACCCAATCGCCCGTCATGAATGCAATAGAACATTTATGGGAACATTTGACACGGGCAGTCAAAAACAAGGCGTCAAGACAAAATAAGACTTGAAAAGAGTGCTTCAGAAAGAGTTGGCTAAAATAAGCCAAAAAGTAACATCAAAATTGGTTAATTCGATGCCAAATCGAATGCAAGCAATTATAAAAGCCAAAGGCTACCCAATGAAATATTGATAAGAAGACTTGAGAGCAGAGAAAAATTTCAGAAAGTATTATTTTTTGTTTGTATACTTACTTTTTTGATGTAAATTTCCATTCATATTACTTTAAGTTGAATTCTATTGTTTATGTTTTGTTATTTTGTTATGTTTGTTCTTTTTGAAAAATAGTATTACGTTTGTGAAAACAGAAAAAAGAAATGGTTGTTGATTTTTGTTGCAAATATTTAGTTTTCTTTAGAAAAATATAGTTCAGGAGGTAGTGTATACTTACTTTTTTGATTAAATGTATGTCTTGTGTGTGAAACTGGGCTTAACGAGAGTTTAAAATTCACCCAGTCATTACACTTGTCGTAGAATAGATCGAGGTAGTGGTATGCGTGGAGGTGGGGTTGCCATCGTCATAAGAAAAGGAGTCGTACATCAATTATTACCTTCCATTAATACTAGTGTTATTGAAGCTATTGGAATTGAGCTTGAAACACTCGACAACGCAAAAATAAAGATTTACGCAGTTTATTTCCCTGGTAGAAATTCGCATAGGCTTGATCTATTCAAAAATGATCTAAGAAAGTTAACTTCGAGTAATGATAAACTTGTAATTGGAGGCGACTTAACTTGCAGACATCGTGCATGGAAATGCCAAAGGGCCAATAAGTGGGGAACTGCTCTAAATGACTTTGTCGTAAGACATCCGCTACAGTTACTATATCCCGATAGTCCAACTTATTTCTCTCCGGGCCAGAGGGGCACGCCATCAGTTTTAGATATTATAGTTACTAACTTTCCAGCTATTTTGACTGAACCAATTAGTATAAACGCACTTAGTTCAGATCATCATCCAATAAATTTCAAGATTGTCTGCAACTACAGGAACATAAATTCGTATTATTTAGATTTTAGAAATGCTGATTGGAAAATGTTTCGTCAAAAGCTTAAAAATCTTATCAAGAATATACCAATGAACCTAGAAAACACAAACAGCACTCATCAAATAGACAACCTTATCGAAGATTTCACTACCCATATTGACGAAAGTACTGCAGAAGCTGTCCCAAAGAAGCCTATTTCAATGCGAGCAACAATGCTTCCAAAATATATCTTAAATCGAATAAAAGAAAGAAATGGCAGAAGACAATGGCAGCGTTATAGACTTGACTGTTTTCTAGTGCAAACGAAACTTCTAAAAAATGTAATTGACGATGAAATCTCTAAATATAGAAACATGGCTTGGAATAAACGGTTAAGTGCTCTGGAAAAAAATAGTAAGCCGTTTTGGAAGGTGGTTAAAATACTGAGAAACAAATGTAATTTTATACCTCACATTAAAACACCCAACTCGGTTATTGTATCAAATGAGGAAAAATGTGAGTTATTTGCGGAAACTTTTTTCAAAAGTTTTAACAATTCCTTAATTACTGCACCCAGTTCAATTGACACACACGTTAATAATACCATTTACAGAATTACCATCAATACTGATTCTATTCCTGATGACTTCTATGTTAACTCAGAAGATATAGAATTTCATTTGAGCAGTCTTCGAAACAATAAGTCTCCAGGACTGGATGGCATTAAAAACATAGTTCTTAAAGAACTGCCACCATTAGCAGTTGATTTGTTGTGTTTCATAGTCAACTCTTACCTAAAGATGAAATATTTTCCTACGAAATGGAAAACATCTAAAGTAATTCCTATTCGTATGCCTGGAAAACCCCCAAATGAGACCAATAGCTATCGCCCAATAAGCTCGTTGAGTAGTTTGAGCAAAATTTACGAATAAGTAATTAAGGTCAAAGTACTTTCTTGAAATTAAAAATACTCTTCCCAACCAGCAATTCGGATTTAGACAATGTCACAACACATCACAACAAGTGCTTCGTATATCTAATCACGTAAGGAAGAAACTAATAATGAAAGAGTCCACAGGTCTCGTTCTCTTAGATTTAGAAAAGGCATTCGACTCCATTTGGCATAATGGGTTTCTTTACAAGCTCCTAACGTTCAGATGTCCTATCTATCTGATGCAACTACTAAAAAGTTTTTTAGAAAATCGAAAATTTAAGGTATTTTTGAACAGAAGCTTTTCCACTACTAAAATAATCTGCTCTGGTGTGCCCAAAGGATCTGTATTAAGTCCGATTTTATTTCTTATTTATATCGCTGATTTTCCAGACATTCCAAATTGTGAAAAAGCTATGTTCGCTGATGACACCGCTTTTTATAGTTCACATGAAATTGTAGACGTAGTTAAAAATAATCTACAAGAAGCACTTAATACAATCACTGCATACTTCAGAATTTGGAAAATAAATGTAAATGCTGATAAAAACCCAAGCTATATTTTGCACACGAAAAAGAAAAGCTTGCTACTTACCAACTAGTCAGCTAAGCATCAACCAAAGTGACATTCCGTGGGTTAGTTCTGTTAAGTATATTTGGTATATACTTAGACCAGAGACTTACCTACGGAGACCACATGAGAAATACATTGAACAAAATTAGTTTAGCCACGAAAATGATTTATCTACTAATAAACCGCCAGTCATCACTAAGCAAAGCTAACAAAATAGTGATATTTAAAGTAATTTTCCAAGCGATCTTGTTGTATGCATGTCCTGTGTGGGGTAATTGTGCAAAAACCCACATAAAGAAACTCCAAATCGCGCAAAATAAAACCTTAAAGATGATGCTCAACCTCCCTTGGCTCCACTCTACGCGTAACATAACACGAGCAAGCTGGTGTCTTGCAAATCCAAAGAAAAATCGACATTATAAATGAAAAATTCTCTACAAATTGTCAAAATTCAACTAACCCATTGATCTCCAGTCTTATTCAGAACTAATTAGAACTTAATATGTACTTATTTAAAAAACGATCTATTAATTTATTTACTATTTACTTGTTATTATAAATCTAGATATTTATTTAATTATTTACTTATATGTTAATTATTTGTCAGCTAATTTATATATACACACATATATATTTATACATTCATATTTATACATGCATTTCCTAACTGCATAAACAAATATTATCCAAGTTATTCTTAATAAGTAATAACTATTTAAGTGAAGGTTTTTCTCATTGTTTTCCTTCAGGAGATTCTAGTCAGTGAATAATATTTAAAAAACTTTTATAATTAAGTAGTAAGATATTCAAATATCGTATCTCTGTGTAAGCTGTGTTACAGTTATAATGTAAGACGATATTGTACAATATGGAAAATAAATATAATCTAATCTAAAAAAAAAAAAAACGATTTTTGTCACCTGAAAGAAATTACGACAAAACCGTTGAATGGATCTTCGAAGAAATTTAATATTCTTCAAGTGAGATTTGTTTTTCGCTCTTGCAAAGAGAGAATCATGGAAGCGAAAAACGAAAACAAAACAAAACTGATGACAACTATAATCATTAAGAATGCTGTAGCACAGAAGATGTACATAAACGAAAGCATCTTATCATACTCGTCAGCTGATGAAAGCTGCTAATTCAATGAAGGTTTCAAAGGGCTACAAATATGTAAGGAAGGAAGGTGATGATTTAATTGAAATAAATTGTATAGCTGAATTGGAAAAAATATGAACTCAGTTAATTTAAATCAATCCATCTCCTCTCCTCAACGCATACATTTCACCTCTACATTTTCTTCTCCTGCCAATGATTTTGATGTCTTTTGTTTACATCAGAATATTCGTAGCTTAAGGAGAAATGTTCATTCATTGTTAGCACACATCGAAACTCTTGTAAATTTACCCAAAATAATTGTTATGTGGGCGCCGTGGCGTAGTCGTTAGGTGCGTCGACTCCTACGCTCGATGTTTTCGGTTCGATTCCCGAAAAAACACCAAAAACTTTTTCACGGCTCCACCTCTTTCGAGTCACTGACAATCCGTAAAGAGTACAACTGTCTAGAAAAAGCTTCTCAAAATCGCCGTTCGGAGTCGGCATTAAACTGTAGGTCCCATCCACTCTTGAGAGAACAATAGCACGCACAACACGAGTGGTTGCTGAGAAGCTAGGCTCAGGTCCACCTCGGACTGTAGCGCCGCCATTATTATTAATATTATTATTATAATTGTTTTGAGTGAAACTTGGATTTACAAAAATGAATTAGACCTCTATAACATTCCGGGTTATATGGTTTATGCTAAATGCAATGACACCTACGCAGCCGGTGGTATTGCTGTATATGTTAAAAATGGTTATACACACCTGATCAAAAAAATAGATACACCCTTATTCACCTTACATTTTTCGTCTTTAGTGTTGCCCAATGAAAGATATGGTTAAAATTCGCGATAAAGGCTAATACATATATTTGTATTCTACATACTTATTAAAAACTTAAAACTTATACTTAAAAAATATTTTCAATATTAACGTAAATATTTTTTTTATGAAGATTGAATTGTGTTAGCTCATAAAAATCAAGTGATAAAAAAAATAGATACATTGTAATTTTTTCCAAAATTTTTAAATTAATAGTTGAAATGCTTACTTATTTCATTTCAAACCAATTACCACTAATACCCTGGGATGTCGATTTAGCAGGTCGATTTTGTTGTGAACAAAACATTTTTTTTTAATAGTGTGGAAATATGCTTTGGGTCGTTATCCTGCTGAAAGACCCAACTCAGACGCATGTTTTCCTTGGCGTATGATAGCACTACCATTTCCAAAATGTCTTTGTACTCGGCTGCCGTAATTTTGCTTGTGGTTTGGAATATTGGATGAATACCATTCTAAGAAAAACATCCCCAGACCATTATATTGCCACCTCCATGTTTCACTGACTTACACAATATGTAACGGTTATGGAATTTCTTGGCTTAAAAACGACTTACATTCTTTTTACAGTAATTTCCAAACAGATTAGTCTTTGTTTCGTCGCTCCACAAAATATTTCGCCATGGCAAACTGTACCCTCATGCTTAACTTTTTTTTTTTCTCATTAGGGGAACTTTACTAGCTATTCCTCCGAGAAGTTTGGCTTATTGTAAGCCACCACGAACTCTTAAAGCACTAACTCAATTTCTGCGGAAATCGCCTTTGATGACTTAAAAGGGTCACTTTCTGATATCATTATTATATGGTTGGGGTCGTTTTGTTTCGATCTGCCTTGAAATTCCTTTTGGTGTGCAAATTTTAAAGTATTTTGCACAAAATGAAGTGACCGTCTCACACATTTCGCGATTTCACGCAGAGATTTTCCATATTTTCTGTGCGACAGAGCCAAAACTTTCTCTTTTGTAGCGCAGTGACTATTTCGGCCCTTGTTAAACCTTAAATGTTTATTTCCTTCTTTTTAATTGATACGAAGCAATTAAAATTAAGTATACTAAGTGTTTGATCACAATCTGAAGTGTATCTATTTTTTTGATCACACATTTTTATGAGCCAACACAATTTAATCTTCATAAAAAAATTATTTACGTAAAAATTGAAAATAGTTTTAAGTTTTAAGTTTTGAATAAGTATATAGAATACAAATATATTAACTTTTTGTGCGAACTTTAACCATTTCTTTCACTGTGCAATACTAAAGGCGAAAAATGTGAGGTGTATCTATTTTTTTGATCAGGTGTGTATGTGTGATTATTCAGTGTTTAATATTTCTAGTGCAGATATAGTTAAGTTATCTTTTACATATGCTAACGAGAATTATGTGATACTTTGCTTTTACCGATTGCATGATTATGGTAAAGCTGTCTTTATTGAAGAGTTTAATTCTATTTTAAGCAAAACTAGAGCTAAAAACTTAATTGTAGTAGGTGACATAAATATTGACATATTAAATGAGACAGATAGGGATACTGCCATTCTTAATGGCATCATATGGCCTCAAGAGTTATCTTAATGAACCAACTCGTGTATTTAACACTTCGAAGACTTGCATTGACTATATTTTCATGCGATTACACGCTAAAAATGTGAGCTTGTTTTCTTGTAATGTGTTTGACTGCAGACTTACCGATCATCATAAGATAATTTTAACATCCAATCATCTTACTAACACTAGTAATGCATATAGTCCTCCGCGCAATAATGTTCGTACGACCTATGCAATGCTCAATGAAAGTCTTAAATACGAATTCTGGAAATCTGTCTATTCAGAAAGTAGTCCTTCAGTTGCTTATGACGTATTTATTTAAATTTTGAAAAAACATATTGATAACTGCACTTTTTTGTCCTTGTATGTTTCTAATCGTAGAAAGTATAAACCCATTAAATCGTGGATGACAGTTGATCTCTTAAGAAAAATAAAAAATGAAAATTTCAGCGCAGTCTAGAAAAAATCTTAATAACTTAAGAATAAAAAAATACTATGATAGAATATGCAAATACATAGATAAGGAAGTATTCGATAGGCGCAATCTTTATTATACAAATAAAATGCATAATGCGAAAGGAAATATTAAAGAAGAATGGAAAATTGTTGATGACATTTTAGGAAAAAATCGGAAGCTGGACTTAATCAATGTTTTGGAGGTCAATAAAGTTTTATTATCTGATGCCAGTAGCATAGCGAACAAAGTTGATCAGTATTTCATTGAAATTTCTGATAGTCTTAAGCCTTCTTCAGAACAAAATAATACGTGTAATTGCAGTAGTAGTTCACAGATTCACGCAGATGATATACAGATAAATAATTTCGTATTCATTAATATCACTTCTGAAGAAGTATTTAAACTCATTATGTCATTAAAAAATAAAGGTTTTTCCACTAGTGATGGTATTTCAAATGTGCTTCTAAAAAAGATTGTTTTTAATATAACTGACATTTTATGTCACTTATTTAATTTAAGTGTTAGTAGTGGATGCTTTCTCCAATCTTTGAAGTGCGCAGAAGTTATACCTCTTTTAAACACAAAACTCTCAAAACTGTTTGAGAAGCTGTTAAAATCTCGTATGATTTCATATTTGGATCATCAGCCATTTTTCTCTAACAGTCAGTTTGGTTTTAGATCAAGAAAATCCATAAAAGATGCCATTCTAAAGTTGTGTTCCAAATTGTATGAGGGATTTAATTGCTCAAAACCTTCTATGGCGCTTCTTATAGATATTTTATATAATGCTTTTGGATAAATTATATAAATCAGGTTTCAGAGGAACTGTTCTAGATTGGTTTCGCTTTTATCTTGAAGATAGGAGACAACTACTTAATATTAATGGAACTAATAGTAGTTTCCTTACAATTTAGAATGGTGTTCCGCAAGGCTCTGTCCTTGGCCCTTTGTTATTTCTAATTTATATTAATTCGCTCTTCAATCATACTTTTAATGGTCTACATACAGCTTTTGCTGACGATATAGCTTTCGCGTATCAAGAGCCCACTTCCTTTGATTGTATTCTTAAAATTAATGAAGACGTAGAAGAACTTAGGCAGTGGTTTGCTATGCAAAAACTGGTTGTGAGCGAAAAGAATAAATTAATGGCGTTCAAAATGATGGGTAATGATCTTTACGAGTTCAACTGTAGAAGATTTTGTTTGCCTGTTCACAATTGTAGTACCACTAACTATAATGTAAACATTCAATGTTCAAATAAGTGTTTTAAAATTGAATCTGTTAACGAATATAAATATCTGGCTGTATTAATTGATTCCAATCTGAATTGGAAAGCCCATACACAAGCAATAAAATCCAAAATGATGCAAGTTGCACCAATAATGTATCTCCTTAAACCACACTGTTCAAAACAAGTATTAACCAAAATATATTACGCACTTGCAAACTCAAATCTGCAGTATGGTATTACAAGTTGGGACGGTGCCCATGATAACACGTTAGATTCTTTACTTAAAGCTCAAAAATATTTAATTAGAATAATTTGTGATAAAAATCGTTTAGCTCATAGTTGGCCACTGTTTAGAGAGTTGAGGATTCTTCCATTAAGACATCTTTACGTTTTTAAAGTCCTCGAGAATTTTTTAATCAAAGTGGTAACACCCAGAATAGAATTTCTGGCTGTTACAGCTTACGCGTTAATAATCACGCTTTGGTAAATGTTCCTGTTGTGCACAGAACTAAATTTTCTCATTTTTTTACTATTACTGCTCCTAGATGTTTTAATAGACTACCTATCGATATAAGACAAACTAACAATTTTCACTCATTTCTTAGAAAGGTCAGAGATTGGCTATTTAGTACTGATTATGTAAATATTAAATCTATCTTTTGATGTGTGTATTGAAAGTGTTCGTAAATATTTTCGTCTTTTATAAAATCTACAAATGCTGTAAATATTTTTAAATCCTCCACAATATTTTGTTTTGTTATAATTATCTTACAGATTCGACACTATTATTATTATTATGGTTGAGGGTATATTGCACCGCGATCTTTAAGATCTATTGTGCCCCCTTTCAATACCTTAGCACAATTACGAGTTCCCCTCAAAACAGTTCTTTTCAGAGTTGTATTGAGGGTAATGGACTCCTATTGCGCATAGGTGAATTAATTTGTTCTAGAGTATTCTCTCTAAGCCAGTTTATTTCAGAAATCTGAGAATGAGAAATGGTTCTAGTGATTGCATCTCTTCTTCTGATAGTAGGTACTTGCTCAGACTTCTTTTTCCTTTGTGGGACAGTGCCTCACAAAATCCCAGTATATGTTCTGGAATTTCATTAAATTCTCCACAAAATCTGCAGAGACCTTCTTCTGATACCCCTACTTTCCTTAGATGCTCCCTGAGTCTACAGTGCCCCGTTAGGAAGTCTGTTAGGATACGGAGGTCATTCTTGCTTATTTTGATGCATGCCTCGAATCTCTTCCGGTTATATTGCCCTAGGAGTTTCTTGGCCTGCTTCATTCCACGGGCGTTATTCCAGGTTACAATTCGATTTCTTCCTTCCAGTTCCCTGAATTCTTCTCTGAGGAGATGGTCTCCTACAGCGCAGAATGGTTCAGGGCCTATGAAGGGTTCTGATGCTCCTTTCCTTGAGAGGCTAGGCCATTTCATTGCCTTCTATCCCCGTATGGCCAGGTATCCAGCAGAGTTTTACTCGGTTTCTCCTACTCAACTCTTTAAGCTTTTGCAAGCATTCCCATACAAGTTTGGATTTGATGGTGTAGGAGTCCAGTGCCATAATAGCAGCTCGACTGTCCGACATTATTGCTATGTCGCAGTTGGTATAATTCCTTTCAAGATTGATCTGAACGCATCTGTCTATGGCATAAATTTCCGCTTGAAAAATGCTGGTACATGTACTCAGTGATTCGAAGTACTTTGTCCTGGGTCCAAAAACTCCTGCTCCAGTTCCTTCATCAGTTCTTGACCCGTCTGTATACCATTTTACCGTGTTGCTGCTTAGTCTGTGGACCATGGATTCATTGCTCCAGTTCCTTTTGGTGCTGAGCTTGATATTAAATTTATTTTGGAAATTGAATTTCCTAATCACGTCATCCTTCGAAATGGCCAGGAGTGATAGCTTTTTGACTAGTGGCGAATTGCCACGATGTAATGCACCTGTCTTTACCTATCCCTTTTTTTGCCATTCTCATGCACACTCTGCTACCACTAGATGCAAAGAAGTCAGCTCCAGTAGCACCTCCATGGCCGCAGTTGGGCAAGTTCTTATGGCTCCTGTAATACAGAGGCATGCCAACCTTTGAACTTTGCTGATTGTCTCCCTCGCGCTGATCAGATTGGTTCTCTTGGTCCATGCTATTGCACCATAGGTTTTTATTGCAATAGAGATGTACATCCATCTTAGAATACTTGGACTGCATCCCCAGGATTTGCCCGCCAAGCTTCGACAAATCATCAGAGCACGCGTCACTTTCCTGGTTATCTCTTCTGTATGTTTTATCCAGATGAGCTTGCTGTCCAAGATTAGTCCCAGATATTTAACTTCTTTTACCGGAGTCAGTGTTGTACCCGACAGACTTATTGGTTTTAGTCGTTCCAGTTTTCGTTTTCCTGTGAAAGGTACTATGGTAGTTTTTGCCGGATTTAGGCTCAGCCCAGCCGACAGGCACCATTCCTTAGTTAAAGTTAGCCCCCATTTGATAATGTCGCATAGGGTCTCCTCCATTTTTCCTCTGGCTATGATTACTATGTCATCGGCATATGCCTGACATCTGGTGCCATGGTTAGTTAGTATCTCTAGAAGCTCGTCTACAACTAGGCTCCACATGAGAGAAGATAGGAATCCTCCTTGTGGGCATCCTCTTGTTGTGTCGACTTTTATTATGCCTCCTGGTGTGTGAGTCTCCGCTGAACTTGTGCTCAGGAGTTCATGCAATACTGTGTGGTTTACTTCCTTTTTGTCCAGAGCTCGAACAATTGCATCATGGGATGTGTTGTCAAATGCTCCTTCAATATCCAAGAAAGCACATAAAACTATATCTTTCGCATCAAGGGCGCTTTCTATAGTTTCTGTCAGTTGATAGAGTGCAGTCTCTGTGAATCTGCCTGCCCTGTAAGCATGCTGACAGTAATGAAGAGGGGATGTCTGTAGCAAATTAGTACCTCACTTTAGGTCACATTTTTTGGAAGAGGTAAACTTTGAGTGATATGGTAATTTTTCTTCTCCAAGGTGGTAAATTTTACTCAAAAATACTGGTAGCACTGATACAAGGGCATCTTCTAGGCCTTTCCAGTCTTCAGCATACAGCATCTCCCTTGGATAATTGCAAGGGAAAACTGCTACCCTCTCGTCTATCGCTGTCCCAGTGAGCTTTCTGCCAGCTCCCGCTGCTTTTGCAACAGTTGCATAGCTTCTGCTCTTTGAAACAGCAACTCCCGCCTCCGACCTGATCATCCATTCCGCCGGGTTGTCCCGGAGGAGGCATCTGTGGACACCTGCGCCTATTCCTCGTCGCCTTGGTTGAAGAGGGTTGGGGGGTCACAGAGTCTTGAGCCTCCACTTCCCCTTTTCCCCCCACATCAGTTGAAGGTCGGGAAGTTAGAGCTTGGCTCCCGCTTACCCTTGTGGCAGTCTTTCTGCTCACGTCTATCGGTTGCCTTGGGGTTTTCGCTTTCTGGCTAGTGCTGGGTTACACCAACCTTCCGCTAACCCCGCAGCTTGCGACAGGCTTTGCACTTCTTTCGAATTTGAGCCCATGCTCAACCCGGCTTGCTGCATCAGCTACGGTAACCCCCCGCAACCTATTCAGCACGCCTTTTATACTTTTTTTTTTGTTTTGAATCATTTTTAATCCCACGAGTGGCAGAGAAAAAGGTGGTCAGCCGCATCAGAGCCTCGCAGTAATGCCAGAGTTACTCTCCAAGGTGGCCCGGTATCAGAGAGGCTCCCTTAGAACACAGCCGGTATTACTGCCTGGCTGCGAACCATCCAGTGGGCACGGGTCGCATGACACCCTGGATTAGGGGGATGATAGACTTAGTTCGCTAATCACCGAATCCGAAGCTGTTGCGTTGCACCAGTGCCAGGCAGAGTCGTTCCTTCAGCAGGCTTGCGGGTCCGCTTAAGCCCCCGCACCATGACAAGGTGTCTATCCGCGGGAGTATCTTTTGACACTAATCTTATTTGTACTATTATTGATCAATTGTTTATTTATATACATATGATAAGTGACAATGAATGAATAAATTAGGTGAAATGAAATAAAAGATATAATTTCACCCAATAGTCCAACTTTTCCCAGATCATCTTCTGTAATAGGCTTTTTTATAGTATCGCTGAATAATATCGGGAATAATATCGTTTCTAAAACTTTTCCATTTATATCAGACCATTTTGATATAGAAACTAATATAAATATATTTGACTCTTACGCGATATTAGTACCGCCTATTACATATACCAGTTTTCAAGAGACAAACTGGGACGCATTTAGAATGGAGCTACACGGAAAAATCTGTAGAATAAACCTCACGACGTTTCGAACACCGATATTGATGACATCATACAAAACTTAAGTAATAAAATTACTACATGTGTTGGAAAGCGTTCTGTAAAATCATTCTAAAACCACAAAAATATGAAATACAAAAACTTTTCATCGTTCACTAAAAAACTTCTACAAATTCAAATTATCTGGCTAAGAAAGCTCAAACGGATTTTTCATGGGAATTTAGAAAGACACGATTATTTTTAATGGAGAAGAGCTCTCAGACTGTGCAGATAAGCTCAATGCATTTAAGACAGTCTACTCCGATCTATACTCAGAAAAAATACCTTATTTCGACAGAAGCTTAACAAATCAAATGTATCTCAAAGTAAATGAGTTTAAGACTCCGCATGAAAATTCCCGTTTGACATCATTGCTACCATCCCACACAACTTCAGACAACTTGACTCAACCATTTACATCTCCAAACAAAGTAAACAATCACATTATACGGATGATTAGAAGTTTTCTAAATTCTAAAACTGCAAAAATTTCTATTGCTGCGAAATACTCAGAGGAGTTTACAGCCTCCAGGAGATTCTAGTCAGTGAATAATATTTAAAAAACTTTTATAATTAAGTAGTAAGATATTCAAATATCGTATCTCTGTGTAAGCTGTGTTACAGTTATAATGTAAGACGATATTGTACAATATGGAGAATAAATATAATCTAATCTAAAAAAAAAAAAAACGATTTTTGTCACCTGAAAGAAATTACGACAAAACCGTTGAATGGATCTTCGAAGAAATTTAATATTCTTCAAGTGAGATTTGTTTTTCGCTCTTGCAAAGAGAGAATCATGGAAGCGAAAAACGAAAACAAAACAAAACTGATGACAACTATAATCATTAAGAATGCTGTAGCACAGAAGATGTACATAAACAAAAGCATCTTATCATACTCGTCAGCTGATGAAAGCTGCTAATTCAATGAAGGTTTCAAAGGGCTACAAATATGTAAGGAAGGAAGGTGATGATTTAATTGAAATAAATTGTATAGCTGAATTGGAAAAAATATGAACTCAGTTAATTTAAATCAATCCATCTCCTCTCCTCAACGCATACATTTCACCTCTACATTTTCTTCTCCTGCCAATGATTTTGATGTCTTTTGTTTACATCAGAATATTCGTAGCTTAAGGAGAAATGTTCATTCATTGTTAGCACACATCGAAACTCTTGTAAATTTACCCAAAATAATTGTTATGTGGGCGCCGTGGCGTAGTCGTTAGGTGCGTCGACTCCTACGCTCGATGTTTTCGGTTCGATTCCCGAAAAAACACCAAAAACTTTTTCACGGCTCCACCTCTTTCGAGTCACTGACAATCCGTAAAGAGTACAACTGTCTAGAAAAAGCTTCTCAAAATCGCCGTTCGGAGTCGGCATTAAACTGTAGGTCCCAACTAAAGGCGAAAAATGTGAGGTGTATCTATTTTTTTGATCAGGTGTGTATGTGTGATTATTCAGTGTTTAATATTTCTAGTGCAGATATAGTTAAGTTATCTTTTACATATGCTAACGAGAATTATGTGATACTTTGCTTTTACCGATTGCATGATTATGGTAAAGCTGTCTTTATTGAAGAGTTTAATTCTATTTTAAGCAAAACTAGAGCTAAAAACTTAATTGTAGTAGGTGACATAAATATTGACATATTAAATGAGACAGATAGGGATACTGCCATTCTTAATGGCATCATATGGCCTCAAGAGTTATCTTAATGAACCAACTCGTGTATTTAACACTTCGAAGACTTGCATTGACTATATTTTCATGCGATTACACGCTAAAAATGTGAGCTTGTTTTCTTGTAATGTGTTTGACTGCAGACTTACCGATCATCATAAGATAATTTTAACATCCAATCATCTTACTAACACTAGTAATGCATATAGTCCTCCGCGCAATAATGTTCGTACGACCTATGCAATGCTCAATGAAAGTCTTAAATACGAATTCTGGAAATCTGTCTATTCAGAAAGTAGTCCTTCAGTTGCTTATGACGTATTTATTTAAATTTTGAAAAAACATATTGATAACTGCACTTTTTTGTCCTTGTATGTTTCTAATCGTAGAAAGTATAAACCCATTAAATCGTGGATGACAGTTGATCTCTTAAGAAAAATAAAAAATGAAAATTTCAGCGCAGTCTAGAAAAAATCTTAATAACTTAAGAATAAAAAAATACTATGATAGAATATGCAAATACATAGATAAGGAAGTATTCGATAGGCGCAATCTTTATTATACAAATAAAATGCATAATGCGAAAGGAAATATTAAAGAAGAATGGAAAATTGTTGATGACATTTTAGGAAAAAATCGGAAGCTGGACTTAATCAATGTTTTGGAGGTCAATAAAGTTTTATTATCTGATGCCAGTAGCATAGCGAACAAAGTTGATCAGTATTTCATTGAAATTTCTGATAGTCTTAAGCCTTCTTCAGAACAAAATAATACGTGTAATTGCAGTAGTAGTTCACAGATTCACGCAGATGATATACAGATAAATAATTTCGTATTCATTAATATCACTTCTGAAGAAGTATTTAAACTCATTATGTCATTAAAAAATAAAGGTTTTTCCACTAGTGATGGTATTTCAAATGTGCTTCTAAAAAAGATTGTTTTTAATATAACTGACATTTTATGTCACTTATTTAATTTAAGTGTTAGTAGTGGATGCTTTCTCCAATCTTTGAAGTGCGCAGAAGTTATACCTCTTTTAAACACAAAACTCTCAAAACTGTTTGAGAAGCTGTTAAAATCTCGTATGATTTCATATTTGGATCATCAGCCATTTTTCTCTAACAGTCAGTTTGGTTTTAGATCAAGAAAATCCATAAAAGATGCCATTCTAAAGTTGTGTTCCAAATTGTATGAGGGATTTAATTGCTCAAAACCTTCTATGGCGCTTCTTATAGATATTTTATATAATGCTTTTGGATACATTATATAAGTCAGGTTTCAGAGGAACTGTTCTAGATTGGTTTCGCTTTTATCTTGAAGATAGGAGACAACTACTTAATATTAATGGAACTAATAGTAGTTTCCTTACAATTTAGAATGGTGTTCCGCAAGGCTCTGTCCTTGGCCCTTTGTTATTTCTAATTTATATTAATTCGCTCTTCAATCATACTTTTAATGGTCTACATACAGCTTTTGCTGACGATATAGCTTTCGCGTATCAAGAGCCCACTTCCTTTGATTGTATTCTTAAAATTAATGAAGACGTAGAAGAACTTAGGCAGTGGTTTGCTATGCAAAAACTGGTTGTGAGCGAAAAGAATAAATTAATGGCGTTCAAAATGATGGGTAATGATCTTTACGAGTTCAACTGTAGAAGATTTTGTTTGCCTGTTCACAATTGTAGTACCACTAACTATAATGTAAACATTCAATGTTCAAATAAGTGTTTTAAAATTGAATCTGTTAACGAATATAAATATCTGGGTGTATTAATTGATTCCAATCTGAATTGGAAAGCCCATACACAAGCAATAAAATCCAAAATGATGCAAGTTGCACCAATAATGTATCTCCTTAAACCACACTGTTCAAAACAAGTATTAACCAAAATATATTACGCACTTGCAAACTCAAATCTGCAGTATGGTATTACAAGTTGGGACGGTGCCCATGATAACACGTTAGATTCTTTACTTAAAGCTCAAAAATATTTAATTAGAATAATTTGTGATAAAAATCGTTTAGCTCATAGTTGGCCACTGTTTAGAGAGTTAAGGATTCTTCCATTAAGACATCTTTACGTTTTTAAAGTCCTCGAGAATTTTTTAATCAAAGTGGTAACACCCAGAATAGAATTTCTGGCTGTTACAGCTTACGCGTTAATAATCACGCTTTGGTAAATGTTCCTGTTGTGCACAGAACTAAATTTTCTCATTTTTTTACTATTACTGCTCCTAGATGTTTTAATAGACTACCTATCGATATAAGACAAACTAACAATTTTCACTCATTTCTTAGAAAGGTCAGAGATTGGCTATTTAGTACTGATTATGTAAATATTAAATCTATCTTTTGATGTGTGTATTGAAAGTGTTCGTAAATATTTTCGTCTTTTATAAAATCTACAAATGCTGTAAATATTTTTAAATCCTCCACAATATTTTGTTTTGTTATAATTATCTTACAGATTCGACACTATTATTATTATTATGGTTGAGGGTATATTGCACCGCGATCTTTAAGATCTATTGTGCCCCCTTTCAATACCTTAGCACAATTACGAGTTCCCCTCAAAACAGTTCTTTTCAGAGTTGTATTGAGGGTAATGGACTCCTATTGCGCATAGGTGAATTAATTTGTTCTAGAGTATTCTCTCTAAGCCAGTTTATTTCAGAAATCTGAGAATGAGAAATGGTTCTAGTGATTGCATCTCTTCTTCTGATAGTAGGTACTTGCTCAGACTTCTTTTTCCTTTGTGGGACAGTGCCTCACAAAATCCCAGTATATGTTCTGGAATTTCATTAAATTCTCCACAAAATCTGCAGAGACCTTCTTCTGATACCCCTACTTTCCTTAGATGCTCCCTGAGTCTACAGTGCCCCGTTAGGAAGTCTGTTAGGATACGGAGGTCATTCTTGCTTATTTTGATGCATGCCTCGAATCTCTTCCGGTTATATTGCCCTAGGAGTTTCTTGGCCTGCTTCATTCCACGGGCGTTATTCCAGGTTACAATTCGATTTCTTCCTTCCAGTTCCCTGAATTCTTCTCTGAGGAGATGGTCTCCTACAGCGCAGAATGGTTCAGGGCCTATGAAGGGTTCTGATGCTCCTTTCCTTGAGAGGCTAGGCCATTTCATTGCCTTCTATCCCCGTATGGCCAGGTATCCAGCAGAGTTTTACTCGGTTTCTCCTACTCAACTCTTTAAGCTTTTGCAAGCATTCCCATACAAGTTTGGATTTGATGGTGTAGGAGTCCAGTGCCATAATAGCAGCTCGACTGTCCGACATTATTGCTATGTCGCAGTTGGTATAATTCCTTTCAAGATTGATCTGAACGCATCTGTCTATGGCATAAATTTCCACTTGAAAAATGCTGGTACATGTACTCAGTGATTCGAAGTACTTTGTCCTGGGTCCAAAAACTCCTGCTCCAGTTCCTTCATCAGTTCTTGACCCGTCTGTATACCATTTTACCGTGTTGCTGCTTAGTCTGTGGACCATGGATTCATTGCTCCAGTTCCTTTTGGTGCTGAGCTTGATATTAAATTTATTTTGGAAATTGAATTTCCTAATCACGTCATCCTTCGAAATGGCCAGGAGTGATAGCTTTTTGACTAGTGGCGAATTGCCACGATGTAATGCACCTGTCTTTACCTATCCCTTTTTTTGCCATTCTCATGCACACTCTGCTACCACTAGATGCAAAGAAGTCAGCTCCAGTAGCACCTCCATGGCCGCAGTTGGGCAAGTTCTTATGGCTCCTGTAATACAGAGGCATGCCAACCTTTGAACTTTGCTGATTGTCTCCCTCGCGCTGATCAGATTGGTTCTCTTGGTCCATGCTATTGCACCATAGGTTTTTATTGCAATAGAGATGTACATCCATCTTAGAATACTTGGACTGCATCCCCAGGATTTGCCCGCCAAGCTTCGACAAATCATCAGAGCACGCGTCACTTTCCTGGTTATCTCTTCTGTATGTTTTATCCAGATGAGCTTGCTGTCCAAGATTAGTCCCAGATATTTAACTTCTTTTACCGGAGTCAGTGTTGTACCCGACAGACTTATTGGTTTTAGTCGTTCCAGTTTTCGTTTTCCTGTGAAAGGTACTATGGTGGTTTTTGCCGGATTTAGGCTCAGCCCAGCCGACAGGCACCATTCCTTAGTTAAAGTTAGCCCCCATTTGATAATGTCGCATAGGGTCTCCTCCATTTTTCCTCTGGCTATGATTACTATGTCATCGGCATATGCCTGACATCTGGTGCCATGGTTAGTTAGTATCTCTAGAAGCTCGTCTACAACTAGGCTCCACATGAGAGAAGATAGGAATCCTCCTTGTGGGCATCCTCTTGTTGTGTCGACTTTTATTATGCCTCCTGGTGTGTGAGTCTCCGCTGAACTTGTGCTCAGGAGTTCATGCAATACTGTGTGGTTTACTTCCTTTTTGTCCAGAGCTCGAACAATTGCATCATGGGATGTGTTGTCAAATGCTCCTTCAATATCCAAGAAAGCACATAAAACTATATCTTTCGCATCAAGGGCGCTTTCTATAGTTTCTGTCAGTTGATAGAGTGCAGTCTCTGTGAATCTGCCTGCCCTGTAAGCATGCTGACAGTAATGAAGAGGGGATGTCTGTAGCAAATTAGTACCTCACTTTAGGTCACATTTTTTGGAAGAGGTAAACTTTGAGTGATATGGTAATTTTTCTTCTCCAAGGTGGTAAATTTTACTCAAAAATACTGGTAGCACTGATACAAGGGCATCTTCTAGGCCTTTCCGGTCTTCAGCATACAGCATCTCCCTTGGATAATTGCAAGGGAAAACTGCTACCATCTCGTCTATCGCTGTCCCAGTGAGCTTTCTGCCAGCTCCCGCTGCTTTTGCAACAGTTGCATAGCTTCTGCTCTTTGAAACAGCAACTCCCGCCTCCGACCTGATCATCCATTCCGCCGGGTTGTCCCGGAGGAGGCATCTGTGGACACCTGCGCCTATTCCTCGTCGCCTTGGTTGAAGAGGGTTGGGGGGTCACAGAGTCTTGAGCCTCCACTTCCCCTTTTCCCCCCACATCAGTTGAAGGTCGGGAAGTTAGAGCTTGGCTCCCGCTTACCCTTGTGGCAGTCTTTCTGCTCACGTCTATCGGTTGCCTTGGGGTTTTCGCTTTCTGGCTAGTGCTGGGTTACACCAACCTTCCGCTAACCCCGCAGCTTGCGACAGGCTTTGCACTTCTTTCGAATTTGAGCCCATGCTCAACCCGGCTTGCTGCATCAGCTACGGTAACCCCCCGCAGCCTATTCAGCACGCCTTTTATACTTTTTTTTTTGTTTTGAATCATTTTTAATCCCACGAGTGGCAGAGAAAAAGGTGGAGCCTCGCAGTAATGCCAGAGTTACTCTCCAAGGTGGCCCGGTATCAGAGAGGCTCCCTTAGAACACAGCCGGTATTACTCCCTGGCTGCGAACCATCCAGTGGGCACGGGTCGCATGACACCCTGGATTAGGGGGATGATAGACTTAGTTCGCCAATCACCGAATCCGAAGCTGTTGCGTTGCACCAGTGCCAGGCAGAGTCGTTCCTTCAGCAGGCTTGCGGGTCCGCTTAAGCCCCCGCACCATGACAAGGTGTCTATCCGCGGGAGTATCTTTTGACACTAATCTTATTTGTACTATTATTGATCAATTGTTTATTTATATACATATGATAAGTGACAATGAATGAATAAATTAGGTGAAATGAAATAAAAGATATAATTTCACCCAATAGTCCAACTTTTCCCAGATCATCTTCTGTAATAGGCTTTTTTATAGTATCGCTGAATAATATCGGGAATAATATCGTTTCTAAAACTTTTCCATTTATATCAGACCATTTTGATATAGAAACTAATATAAATATATTTGACTCTTACGCGATATTAGTACCGCCTATTACATATACCAGTTTTCAAGAGACAAACTGGGACGCATTTAGAATGGAGCTACACCGAAAAATCTCTAGAATAAACCTCACGACGTTTCGAACACCGATATTGATGACATCATACAAAACTTAAGTAATAAAATTACTACATGTGTTGGAAAGCGTTCTGTAAAATCATTCTAAAACCACAAAAATATGAAATACAAAAACTTTTCATCGTTCACTAAAAAACTTCTACAAATTCAAATTATCTGGCTAAGAAAGCTCAAACGGATTTTTCATGGGAATTTAGAAAGATACGATTATTTTTAATGGAGAAGAGCTCTCAGACTGTGCAGATAAGCTCAATGCATTTAAGACAGTCTACTCCGATCTATACTCAGAAAAAATACCTTATTTCGACAGAAGCTTAACAAATCAAATGTATCTCAAAGTAAATGAGTTTAAGACTCCGCATGAAAATTCCCGTTTGACATCATTGCTACCATCCCACACAACTTCAGACAACTTGACTCAACCATTTACATCTCCAAACAAAGTAAACAATCACATTATACGGATGATTAGAAGTTTTCTAAATTCTAAAACTGCAAAAATTTCTATTGCTGCGAAATACTCAGAGGAGTTTACAGCCTCTATAGGTGTTGCTCAAGGGTCTTTACTTGATCCAAAACTATTATCACATTATACGGATGATTAGAAGTTTTCTAAATTCTAAAACTGCAAAAATTTCTATTGCTGCGAAATACTCAGAGGAGTTTACAGCCTCTATAGGTGTTGCTCAAGGGTCTTTACTTGATCCAAAACTATTTAACATACGAGTATATCTTTACAACTTTCCAAACAACAACCCAGAGACTGAAGCATTTTTATTTGCAGATGATACTAAATTATTAGCAAGTGCAGTAAGGCCCCAAAATGCACTTAACAAGATAAAAGATTTCGTTCCAATATCAATTTCCTATTTTAAGTCTTGGGGATTAGTAATAAGAGCAGAGAAAAGTGGCATTACATTTTTTAGAAACGTCTATGGAAAAGGACACCGTAAAGTAGTTAAAGGAAGCAAAACCCTCTCACTAAAAATAGACAATGTCCTCGTTCCGCTTAAAACAGAAACTAAATACCTTGTTATACGTTACCAAAATATGTTTAAGTTCAACAAACATGCAAGAAGCATTTTAAAGAAAGCTAAAATGGCCTCAGGTCTTCTTAAGAGACTGCTCTCTACAAATGGTACTTCTAAGCAAACAAAACTTCTTATATATAAGACACTTATAAGACCAATAATTACATATGGCTTTGGTTGTTGTTTCAGTATCTCTGCTACGGTTGCAAATGAATTGGAAATTTTTGAGCGAAAAATACTAAGAATATGTTGCGGAAAATACAGAAAACCGAATAAGAAATGGTATTCTAATGAAACGACATATAACGAATGTAGTATTGAATCTCTTTTTATACATATGATAAACCGACTGAAAATAAAATGAGAGTCTCTTGCTAACCTAGCCAAATTTTAAAAGACATTTGGGACGAAAATATAAACGTTAGTGTTATAGATAGCCACTTTTATTTATCCCCTGTTAATATAATGAATTTAAGATCTCAACAAGAATTTGAATGTAGTTCCAATCTAAATTTAAAATTACCATTTTATGAGAAAGCTTCTTTGTCTGTTCTAAGAGGATAATAATACCAAATATGATTATTAAAAATAAACAAATGCATTAAATATAGTATAAAAATTGGTTAGAACATTTAATATATCTATTATTTTACATAGCTCATCGGATTCTTAATGAAATATTTTCCTTTTGTTATATAATACTGTTTAGAATCGTTTTTCTAATTGAACATGAAGCACATGAACTTGATATTTCTGTTGCGTTGTGAAACAAGCACTTAAACCTTTTCACTATATTTTTGCTGGTCGCTGAAATTGGGATCCGCCAAGGGAATATTTTTTGGTATTGGCCATGATGAAGTGTCAATGTGTTGAAATGGTTGTGGAGGGATAATCCGCGGCAGAACAAATGCTTACAAATGTGTATTGAAGCCTGTTGTTCTTGACTGCAGCCTTACATTCACCCGTTGATGAGCTTCCTTCCTCCCTTCACCAATACCTTGAATACTCATTGATGAATGTCTTGTGATGAGCCCCAGTTTCTTAATCATGCGTGCTGTGATCAAGTTTACTTGAGAGCCTGAAACCAGAATGGCTCGACATTCTATAGTTTGTCCATTTTTTGCTGTAAACCTTACGATTGCAGTGCTGAGCAGAATGTACTGCTGCCCTTCTGGTTTCGTAAATGTGGCGGACAAACTAGTGTTTTCTGTAGTAATTGCTTTATTATCTATCCTTTGGTTCGCTGCCTTGAACATGTAACAGCGTGTTGTGTTTTTGATTGCACTTCAAGCATCCCCTTGAAGTGCAGTTAACTGATCGGTGTCCGTTTTTGAGGCAATTTGTAAAATGCTTGTGTTTATATGCCGCTTGTATCCTTTCTATGGGTTTTAGTTGGAAGAAATGTTTGCATGCATATAACGGATGTACTCTATTGCCACACACCTTGCATACCACGTTTCCCTTTGAATTGATGTGAGTGATGTGCTGGCCTTTGATAGTGGCTCTCGTTTCCTTTGTCCAACGGATTCCAATGATTGGAACCGGTGTTCCAGAAACATTAGGAATTCGGCAATGGATTGTAGCTCTTTTGGTTGTCTTAATGACTGCTCGTACAAAATTCTTGCATCCTGATCTAGTTTGCTCACTAGTAGGTGTAGTAGAAGTGGATCCCATGTTGACGTATCCACTCCAATGTTTTGAAGTGCCATTAGGCACTCCTGTGTTGTGTCGTGAAGTCCCTTAAGAGTTACTGTAGCTCTTTTGGTTGTCTTAATGACTGCTCGTACAAAATTCTTGCATCCTGATCTAGTTTGCTCACTAGTAGGTGTAGTAGAAGTGGATCCCATGTTGACGTATCCACTCCAATGTTTTGAAGTGCCATTAGGCACTCCTGTGTTGTGTCGTGAAGTCCCTTAAGAGTTACTGCCGAAGAGTGATTTTGGGTCGGTTGTCCAATTATTCTTTGCAGGAGTGTCGATGTAAGCATTCTAATGTTGTTGTATCTGTCCTGAAGCTTGGCCCATGCAGTGTTATAGTTGTCTTCTGTCAATGCCAGATGTCGGATAAGATGTTCTGCTTCGCCGATAAGATGAGTTTTAAGATACCATTTTCTGCACATTGGGGATCGATTGTTTATCCACCATTTGTGAGAATAAATCGAAGAATTGCCTCCATTTTAGATAGTCGCCATCAAATTTGGGAATCGTGACCTTAGGCAAGCTCACTGGATTCTGTCGTGCTATGTTCGTTGTATCTTCCTCAGAATGCTCGTTGACTGTTGCTTTCATTCTGGATAATATAAGAATGAGGATCTTCTGGACTTGCGTTTCTATGGCAACTTTCAATATATCCGGTTGTTGATGGGTTGTCACTTAATTCCCATATATCATAATTGATGGATTCTACCTGTTGCCATAGCTTCTCGATTGTTCGAATTTTTATTTCGTAGTATTGCCAGGGTTCGTCATCATCCATAGATAATCCTTCTATTATTCTTGTCAGTGAGCTCATGATTGCCCTTTGACGTCGGATAACAGCAACGATCTTTGTTGGCTTTTCTTCCAGAGCTTCAGTCGCTGATGTCTCTTCTGTAGTTCCACCAATATGTTGCTCACATGTATTCTGGTCTACAGAGTCCATTTCCTCTTTTAGACGACGCGTATAATTTTCGATCAAGGCTGAAATTTCAGCGAAGTATTCCGTGATGAAATAGTCATGATCATCCGGAGTGTTGGGCAGATTCTTGATCTTTACATCTGCTTCTGCAAACTTGCTCCAAAGTTCTTGAAGACGATGAAGCCGCTCTTCAAAGTAGGCCCTTGTCTTCTTTCTTGACACGGAGTCAAGAAATTGGAGATGATTCTTTGAATCTCCTGACCGGTTGCCAACTGTTCGACGATTATGGCTTCGAACGATGTCATCTTGATGTTGTTTCAATGTTCTGATGAACCTGTGTGGCTGATGATGTTTATTGCTTGATGGAGATCTCCAGTTCCGTTAGATCGCTCAACTTGTTGATTAATTCCAATGACCAGAATATCACGTCGGGGTCACCAAAATGTTTAGAATCGTTTTTCTAATTGAACATCAAGCACATGAACTTGATATTTCTGTTGCGTTGTGAAACAAGCACTTAAACCTGTTCACTATATTTTTGCTGGTCGCTGAAATGGAATTATGATTAAAACGCGGGTAATATCTTTGAAATACTACACTTTATTGATTGTTTCCTTCTTCTTTTATACAATCATTTTTGCTTACTCTAACAATAATTACTTAATTCTAAAGCAACAATTACAACATGCATGTGTCCCACTTACAGTGCGTTGCAATTGCTGCGTCGACATTAACTGCTGACATACGGAAGCGAGTATAGCTGACCCAGTATAGTGGAGCTAGGTTGATGTGTCGTATGGTATCGACTGGTTGCGACCCAATTGTGTTGTATGGCGTCAACAAATACATTTAATTAAGTAATTATTTTCGTTGATGCTCTTTAAATATAAGATTTTATATAAGCTAGATGTTAATTATCTTTCCTTATATAATGTTTGTTTATAAATAGTGCATAAGTAGTATATAGGTAGTTTTTAAGTAGTTTAGTTATAAGTTTAATTTTGGTCAAATTAAAGCCATGAAGTGAACGTATGTCGGGAGCAAGGATATGATATATAATAGAGTATTCAAAAATGAACTAAGCAAAATTTATAATGTAATTAATTATTAATTAAGTTGTTATACTCGAGCTTAACCAGATTACATGTTTAAAGTCGGTTATCACGAAAAAAATGTTATCATAAATTAATTAATTAATGTGTATAAATATTACCTCAATAAACTAAATGAAAAAAATGTAGATGTTATTATGCTAAACTGTTACAGCTGTATTACAGACCCGTGAGAAATTTGTCATTTTAGCTTATTCATGAGCTAGTTTTCAACGACTCATCAACAACTACGCGTAATTTTGAGGTTGAGCTTTCTGGTCTAAAGACAGCATGATGTGGAAGATAGTGAATAAAGAAGAGTTGATTATTTCCATTTAAATATTCTCGTAAGAAGACATAGTAATGTTCGTGTAACTGTTTGTCTCGTGCAAAATTTTTTCTGTTTGCAGGAATCGTGCTAAGGCCCTATTCCATGAGTCAGCAGTCGGACAATATATCTCCCAGTTTCATCTCTCTTAAACGTTTTCTTGAAGATTTCTTCACACTTCGAAGAAGTGCGAAGAAAGCTTGTAAGTTGCGTTTCATCTTGTAGTTCGTTCGCTCGTTCTTCCGTTTCCCAGAAGCGTTTTAGTTGATCGTTCAACTCGACATTTGTTATGTGACAAGTTGTTGGTTTTGTGTCGTCAATTTTCCTTCGATTGATGCTTCCAGATGGGTTTCGAAGCGTTAATAGGCGAACCATGCAGACACAAGCGTCTGCACCCGTCTGCACCCGTTGTGAAATTCGGGAGCAGAGTACCTTCGACAGAAGATAGGGTATTTCAAATGTGCTTCTAAAAAAGATTGTTTTTAATATAACTGACATTTTATGTCACTTATTTAATTTAAGTGTTAGTAGTGGATGCTTTCTCCAATCTTTGAAGTGCGCAGAAGTTATACCTCTTTTAAACACAAAACTCTCAAAACTGTTTGAGAAGCTGTTAAAATCTCGTATGATTTCATATTTGGATCATCAGCCATTTTTCTCTAACAGTCAGTTTGGTTTTAGATCAAGAAAATCCATAAAAGATGCCATTCTAAAGTTGTGTTCCAAATTGTATGAGGGATTTAATTGCTCAAAACCTTCTATGGCGCTTCTTATAGATATTTTATATAATGCTTTTGGATAAATTATATAAGTCAGGTTTCAGAGGAACTGTTCTAGATTGGTTTCGCTTTTATCTTGAAGATAGGAGACAACTACTTAATATTAATGGAACTAATAGTAGTTTCCTTACAATTTAGAATGGTGTTCCGCAAGGCTCTGTCCTTGGCCCTTTGTTATTTCTAATTTATATTAATTCGCTCTTCAATCATACTTTTAATGGTCTACATACAGCTTTTGCTGACGATATAGCTTTCGCGTATCAAGAGCCCACTTCCTTTGATTGTATTCTTAAAATTAATGAAGACGTAGAAGAACTTAGGCAGTGGTTTGCTATGCAAAAACTGGTTGTGAGCGAAAAGAATAAATTAATGGCGTTCAAAATGATGGGTAATGATCTTTACGAGTTCAACTGTAGAAGATTTTGTTTGCCTGTTCACAATTGTAGTACCACTAACTATAATGTAAACATTCAATGTTCAAATAAGTGTTTTAAAATTGAATCTGTTAACGAATATAAATATCTGGGTGTATTAATTGATTCCAATCTGAATTGGAAAGCCCATACACAAGCAATAAAATCCAAAATGATGCAAGTTGCACCAATAATGTATCTCCTTAAACCACACTGTTCAAAACAAGTATTAACCAAAATATATTACGCACTTGCAAACTCAAATCTGCAGTATGGTATTACAAGTTGGGACGGTGCCCATGATAACACGTTAGATTCTTTACTTAAAGCTCAAAAATATTTAATTAGAATAATTTGTGATAAAAATCGTTTAGCTCATAGTTGGCCACTGTTTAGAGAGTTAAGGATTCTTCCATTAAGACATCTTTACGTTTTTAAAGTCCTCGAGAATTTTTTAATCAAAGTGGTAACACCCAGAATAGAATTTCTGGCTGTTACAGCTTACGCGTTAATAATCACGCTTTGGTAAATGTTCCTGTTGTGCACAGAACTAAATTTTCTCATTTTTTTACTATTACTGCTCCTAGATGTTTTAATAGACTACCTATCGATATAAGACAAACTAACAATTTTCACTCATTTCTTAGAAAGGTCAGAGATTGGCTATTTAGTACTGATTATGTAAATATTAAATCTATCTTTTGATGTGTGTATTGAAAGTGTTCGTAAATATTTTCGTCTTTTATAAAATCTACAAATGCTGTAAATATTTTTAAATCCTCCACAATATTTTGTTTTGTTATAATTATCTTACAGATTCGACACTATTATTATTATTATGGTTGAGGGTATATTGCACCGCGATCTTTAAGATCTATTGTGCCCCCTTTCAATACCTTAGCACAATTACGAGTTCCCCTCAAAACAGTTCTTTTCAGAGTTGTATTGAGGGTAATGGACTCCTATTGCGCATAGGTGAATTAATTTGTTCTAGAGTATTCTCTCTAAGCCAGTTTATTTCAGAAATCTGAGAATGAGAAATGGTTCTAGTGATTGCATCTCTTCTTCTGATAGTAGGTACTTGCTCAGACTTCTTTTTCCTTTGTGGGACAGTGCCTCACAAAATCCCAGTATATGTTCTGGAATTTCATTAAATTCTCCACAAAATCTGCAGAGACCTTCTTCTGATACCCCTACTTTCCTTAGATGCTCCCTGAGTCTACAGTGCCCCGTTAGGAAGTCTGTTAGGATACGGAGGTCATTCTTGCTTATTTTGATGCATGCCTCGAATCTCTTCCGGTTATATTGCCCTAGGAGTTTCTTGGCCTGCTTCATTCCACGGGCGTTATTCCAGGTTACAATTCCAGTTCCCTGAATTCTTCTCTGAGGAGATGGTCTCCTACAGCGCAGAATGGTTCAGGGCCTATGAAGGGTTCTGATGCTCCTTTCCTTGAGAGGCTAGGCCATTTCATTGCCTTCTATCCCCGTATGGCCAGGTATCCAGCAGAGTTTTACTCGGTTTCTCCTACTCAACTCTTTAAGCTTTTGCAAGCATTCCCATACAAGTTTGGATTTGATGGTGTAGGAGTCCAGTGCCATAATAGCAGCTCGACTGTCCGACATTATTGCTATGTCGCAGTTGGTATAATTCCTTTCAAGATTGATCTGAACGCATCTGTCTATGGCATAAATTTCCGCTTGAAAAATGCTGGTACATGTACTCAGTGATTCGAAGTACTTTGTCCTGGGTCCAAAAACTCCTGCTCCAGTTCCTTCATCAGTTCTTGACCCGTCTGTATACCATTTTACCGTGTTGCTGCTTAGTCTGTGGACCATGGATTCATTGCTCCAGTTCCTTTTGGTGCTGAGCTTGATATTAAATTTATTTTGGAAATTGAATTTCCTAATCACGTCATCCTTCGAAATGGCCAGGAGTGATAGCTTTTTGACTAGTGGCGAATTGCCACGATGTAATGCACCTGTCTTTACCTATCCCTTTTTTTGCCATTCTCATGCACACTCTGCTACCACTAGATGCAAAGAAGTCAGCTCCAGTAGCACCTCCATGGCCGCATTTGGGCAGATTGGTTCTCTTGGTCCATGCTATTGCACCATAGGTTTTTATTGCAATAGAGATGTACATCCATCTTAGAATACTTGGACTGCATCCCCAGGATTTGCCCGCCAAGCTTCGACAAATCATCAGAGCACGCGTCACTTTCCTGGTTATCTCTTCTGTATGTTTTATCCAGATGAGCTTGCTGTCCAAGATTAGTCCCAGATATTTAACTTCTTTTACCGGAGTCAGTGTTGTACCCGACAGACTTATTGGTTTTAGTCGTTCCAGTTTTCGTTTTCCTGTGAAAGGTACTATGGTAGTTTTTGCCGGATTTAGGCTCAGCCCAGCCGACAGGCACCATTCCTTAGTTAAAGTTAGCCCCCATTTGATAATGTCGCATAGGGTCTCCTCCATTTTTCCTCTGGCTATGATTACTATGTCATCGGCATATGCCTGACATCTGGTGCCATGGTTAGTTAGTATCTCTAGAAGCTCGTCTACAACTAGGCTCCACATGAGAGAAGATAGGAATCCTCCTTGTGGGCATCCTCTTGTTGTGTCGACTTTTATTATGCCTCCTGGTGTGTGAGTCTCCGCTGAACTTGTGCTCAGGAGTTCATGCAATACTGTGTGGTTTACTTCCTTTTTGTCCAGAGCTCGAACAATTGCATCATGGGATGTGTTGTCAAATGCTCCTTCAATATCCAAGAAAGCACATAAAACTATATCTTTCGCATCAAGGGCGCTTTCTATAGTTTCTGTCAGTTGATAGAGTGCAGTCTCTGTGAATCTGCCTGCCCTGTAAGCATGCTGACAGTAATGAAGAGGGGATGTCTGTAGCAAATTAGTACCTCACTTTAGGTCACATTTTTTGGAAGAGGTAAACTTTGAGTGATATGGTAATTTTTCTTCTCCAAGGTGGTAAATTTTACTCAAAAATACTGGTAGCACTGATACAAGGGCATCTTCTAGGCCTTTCCGGTCTTCAGCATACAGCATCTCCCTTGGATAATTGCAAGGGAAAACTGCTACCCTCTCGTCTATCGCTGTCCCAGTGAGCTTTCTGCCAGCTCCCGCTGCTTTTGCAACAGTTGCATAGCTTCTGCTCTTTGAAACAGCAACTCCCGCCTCCGACCTGATCATCCATTCCGCCGGGTTGTCCCGGAGGAGGCATCTGTGGACACCTGCGCCTATTCCTCGTCGCCTTGGTTGAAGAGGGTTGGGGGGTCACAGAGTCTTGAGCCTCCACTTCCCCTTTTCCCCCCACATCAGTTGAAGGTCGGGAAGTTAGAGCTTGGCTCCCGCTTACCCTTGTGGCAGTCTTTCTGCTCACGTCTATCGGTTGCCTTGGGGTTTTCGCTTTCTGGCTAGTGCTGGGTTACACCAACCTTCCGCTAACCCCGCAGCTTGCGACAGGCTTTGCACTTCTTTCGAATTTGAGCCCATGCTCAACCCGGCTTGCTGCATCAGCTACGGTAACCCCCCGCAGCCTATTCAGCACGCCTTTTATACTTTTTTTTTTGTTTTGAATCATTTTTAATCCCACGAGTGGCAGAGAAAAAGGTGGTCAGCCGCATCAGAGCCTCGCAGTAATGCCAGAGTTACTCTCCAAGGTGGCCCGGTATCAGAGAGGCTCCCTTAGAACACAGCCGGTATTACTCCCTGGCTGCGAACCATCCAGTGGGCACGGGTCGCATGACACCCTGGATTAGGGGGATGATAGACTTAGTTCGCCAATCACCGAATCCGAAGCTGTTGCGTTGCACCAGTGCCAGGCAGAGTCGTTCCTTCAGCAGGCTTGCGGGTCCGCTTAAGCCCCCGCACCATGACAAGGTGTCTATCCGCGGGAGTATCTTTTGACACTAATCTTATTTGTACTATTATTGATCAATTGTTTATTTATATACATATGATAAGTGACAATGAATGAATAAATTAGGTGAAATGAAATAAAAGATATAATTTCACCCAATAGTCCAACTTTTCCCAGATCATCTTCTGTAATAGGCTTTTTTATAGTATCGCTGAATAATATCGGGAATAATATCGTTTCTAAAACTTTTCCATTTATATCAGACCATTTTGATATAGAAACTAATATAAATATATTTGACTCTTACGCGATATTAGTACCGCCTATTACATATACCAGTTTTCAAGAGACAAACTGGGACGCATTTAGAATGGAGCTACACCGAAAAATCTCTAGAATAAACCTCACGACGTTTCGAACACCGATATTGATGACATCATACAAAACTTAAGTAATAAAATTACTACATGTGTTGGAAAGCGTTCTGTAAAATCATTCTAAAACCACAAAAATATGAAATACAAAAACTTTTCATCGTTCACTAAAAAACTTCTACAAATTCAAATTATCTGGCTAAGAAAGCTCAAACGGATTTTTCATGGGAATTTAGAAAGATACGATTATTTTTAATGGAGAAGAGCTCTCAGACTGTGCAGATAAGCTCAATGCATTTAAGACAGTCTACTCCGATCTATACTCAGAAAAAATACCTTATTTCGACAGAAGCTTAACAAATCAAATGTATCTCAAAGTAAATGAGTTTAAGACTCCGCATGAAAATTCCCGTTTGACATCATTGCTACCATCCCACACAACTTCAGACAACTTGACTCAACCATTTACATCTCCAAACAAAGTAAACAATCACATTATACGGATGATTAGAAGTTTTCTAAATTCTAAAACTGCAAAAATTTCTATTGCTGCGAAATACTCAGAGGAGTTTACAGCCTCTATAGGTGTTGCTCAAGGGTCTTTACTTGATCCAAAACTATTTAACATACGAGTATATCTTTACAACTTTCCAAACAACAACCCAGAGACTGAAGCATTTTTATTTGCAGATGATACTAAATTATTAGCAAGTGCAGTAAGGCCCCAAAATGCACTTAACAAGATAAAAGATTTCGTTCCAATATCAATTTCCTATTTTAAGTCTTGGGGATTAGTAATAAGAGCAGAGAAAAGTGGCATTACATTTTTTAGAAACGTCTATGGAAAAGGACACCGTAAAGTAGTTAAAGGAAGCAAAACCCTCTCACTAAAAATAGACAATGTCCTCGTTCCGCTTAAAACAGAAACTAAATACCTTGTTATACGTTACCAAAATATGTTTAAGTTCAACAAACATGCAAGAAGCATTTTAAAGAAAGCTAAAATGGCCTCAGGTCTTCTTAAGAGACTGCTCTCTACAAATGGTACTTCTAAGCAAACAAAACTTCTTATATATATAAGACACTTATAAGACCAATAATTACATATGGCTTTGGTTGTTGTTTCAGTATCTCTGCTACGGTTGCAAATGAATTGGAAATTTTTGAGCGAAAAATACTAAGAATATGTTGCGGAAAATACAGAAAACCGAATAAGAAATGGTATTCTAATGAAACGACATATAACGAATGTAGTATTGAATCTCTTTTTATACATATGATAAACCGACTGAAAATAAAATGAGAGTCTCTTGCTAACCTAGCCAAATTTTAAAAGACATTTGGGACGAAAATATAAACGTTAGTGTTATAGATAGCCACTTTTATTTATCCCCTGTTAATATAATGAATTTAAGATCTCAACAAGAATTTGAATGTAGTTCCAATCTAAATTTAAAATTACCATTTTATGAGAAAGCTTCTTTGTCTGTTCTAAGAGGATAATAATACCAAATATGATTATTAAAAATAAACAAATGCATTAAATATAGTATAAAAATTGGTTAGAACATTTAATATATCTATTATTTTACATAGCTCATCGGATTCTTAATGAAATATTTTCCTTTTGTTATATAATACTGTTTAGAATCGTTTTTCTAATTGAACATGAAGCACATGAACTTGATATTTCTGTTGCGTTGTGAAACAAGCACTTAAACCTTTTCACTATATTTTTGCTGGTCGCTGAAATTGGGATCCGCCAAGGGAATATTTTTTGGTATTGGCCATGATGAAGTGTCAATGTGTTGAAATGGTTGTGGAGGGATAATCCGCGGCAGAACAAATGCTTACAAATGTGTATTGAAGCCTGTTGTTCTTGACTGCAGCCTTACATTCACCCGTTGATGAGCTTCCTTCCTCCCTTCACCAATACCTTGAATACTCATTGATGAATGTCTTGTGATGAGCCCCAGTTTCTTAATCATGCGTGCTGTGATCAAGTTTACTTGAGAGCCTGAAACCAGAATGGCTCGACATTCTATAGTTTGTCCATTTTTTGCTGTAAACCTTACGATTGCAGTGCTGAGCAGAATGTACTGCTGCCCTTCTGGTTTCGTAAATGTGGCGGACAAACTAGTGTTTTCTGTAGTAATTGCTTTATTATCTATCCTTTGGTTCGCTGCCTTGAACATGTAACAGCGTGTTGTGTTTTTGATTGCACTTCAAGCATCCCCTTGAAGTGCAGTTAACTGATCGGTGTCCGTTTTTGAGGCAATTTGTAAAATGCTTGTGTTTATATGCCGCTTGTATCCTTTCTATGGGTTTTAGTTGGAAGAAATGTTTGCATGCATATAACGGATGTACTCTATTGCCACACACCTTGCATACCACGTTTCCCTTTGAATTGATGTGAGTGATGTGCTGGCCTTTGATAGTGGCTCTCGTTTCCTTTGTCCAACGGATTCCAATGATTGGAACCGGTGTTCCAGAAACATTAGGAATTCGGCAATGGATTGTAGCTCTTTTGGTTGTCTTAATGACTGCTCGTACAAAATTCTTGCATCCTGATCTAGTTTGCTCACTAGTAGGTGTAGTAGAAGTGGATCCCATGTTGACGTATCCACTCCAATGTTTTGAAGTGCCATTAGGCACTCCTGTGTTGTGTCGTGAAGTCCCTTAAGAGTTACTGCCGAAGAGTGATTTTGGGTCGGTTGTCCAATTATTCTTTGCAGGAGTGTCGATGTAAGCATTCTAATGTTGTTGTATCTGTCCTGAAGCTTGGCCCATGCAGTGTTATAGTTGTCTTCTGTCAATGCCAGATGTCGGATAAGATGTTCTGCTTCGCCGATAAGATGAGTTTTAAGATACCATTTTCTGCACATTGGGGATCGATTGTTTATCCACCATTTGTGAGAATAAATCGAAGAATTGCCTCCATTTTAGATAGTCGCCATCAAATTTGGGAATCGTGACCTTAGGCAAGCTCACTGGATTCTGTCGTGCTATGTTCGTTGTATCTTCCTCAGAATGCTCGTTGACTGTTGCTTTCATTCTGGATAATATAAGAATGAGGATCTTCTGGACTTGCGTTTCTATGGCAACTTTCAATATATCCGGTTGTTGATGGGTTGTCACTTAATTCCCATATATCATAATTGATGGATTCTACCTGTTGCCATAGCTTCTCGATTGTTCGAATTTTTATTTCGTAGTATTGCCAGGGTTCGTCATCATCCATAGATAATCCTTCTATTATTCTTGTCAGTGAGCTCATGATTGCCCTTTGACGTCGGATAACAGCAACGATCTTTGTTGGCTTTTCTTCCAGAGCTTCAGTCGCTGATGCCTCTTCTGTAGTTCCACCAATATGTTGCTCACATGTATTCTGGTCTACAGAGTCCATTTCCTCTTTTAGACGACGCGTATAATTTTCGATCAAGGCTGAAATTTCAGCGAAGTATTCCGTGATGAAATAGTCATGATCATCCGGAGTGTTGGGCAGATTCTTGATCTTTACATCTGCTTCTGCAAACTTGCTCCAAAGTTCTTGAAGACGATGAAGCCGCTCTTCAAAGTAGGCCCTTGTCTTCTTTCTTGACACGGAGTCAAGAAATTGGAGATGATTCTTTGAATCTCCTGACCGGTTGCCAACTGTTCGACGATTATGGCTTCGAACGATGTCATCTTGATGTTGTTTCAATGTTCTGATGAACCTGTGTGGCTGATGATGTTTATTGCTTGATGGAGATCTCCAGTTCCGTTAGATCGCTCAACTTGTTGATTAATTCCAATGACCAGAATATCACGTCGGGGTCACCAAAATGTTTAGAATCGTTTTTCTAATTGAACATCAAGCACATGAACTTGATATTTCTGTTGCGTTGTGAAACAAGCACTTAAACCTGTTCACTATATTTTTGCTGGTCGCTGAAATGGAATTATGATTAAAACGCGGGTAATATCTTTGAAATACTACACTTTATTGATTGTTTCCTTCTTCTTTTATACAATCATTTTTGCTTACTCTAACAATAATTACTTAATTCTAAAGCAACAATTACAACATGCATGTGTCCCACTTACAGTGCGTTGCAATTGCTGCGTCGACATTAACTGCTGACATACGGAAGCGAGTATAGCTGACCCAGTATAGTGGAGCTAGGTTGATGTGTCGTATGGTATCGACTGGTTGCGACCCAATTGTGTTGTATGGCGTCAACAAATACATTTAATTAAGTAATTATTTTCGTTGATGCTCTTTAAATATAAGATTTTATATAAGCTAGATGTTAATTATCTTTCCTTATATAATGTTTGTTTATAAATAGTGCATAAGTAGTATATAGGTAGTTTTTAAGTAGTTTAGTTATAAGTTTAATTTTGGTCAAATTAAAGCCATGAAGTGAACGTATGTCGGGAGCAAGGATATGATATATAATAGAGTATTCAAAAATGAACTAAGCAAAATTTATAATGTAATTAATTATTAATTAAGTTGTTATACTCGAGCTTAACCAGATTACATGTTTAAAGTCGGTTATCACGAAAAAAATGTTATCATAAATTAATTAATTAATGTGTATAAATATTACCTCAATAAACTAAATGAAAAAAATGTAGATGTTATTATGCTAAACTGTTACAGCTGTATTACAGACCCGTGAGAAATTTGTCATTTTAGCTTATTCATGAGCTAGTTTTCAACGACTCATCAACAACTACGCGTAATTTTGAGGTTGAGCTTTCTGGTCTAAAGACAGCATGATGTGGAAGATAGTGAATAAAGAAGAGTTGATTATTTCCATTTAAATATTCTCGTAAGAAGACATAGTAATGTTCGTGTAACTGTTTGTCTCGTGCAAAATTTTTTCTGTTTGCAGGAATCGTGCTAAGGCCCTATTCCATGAGTCAGCAGTCGGACAATATATCTCCCAGTTTCATCTCTCTTAAACGTTTTCTTGAAGATTTCTTCACACTTCGAAGAAGTGCGAAGAAAGCTTGTAAGTTGCGTTTCATCTTGTAGTTCGTTCGCTCGTTCTTCCGTTTCCCAGAAGCGTTTTAGTTGATCGTTCAACTCGACATTTGTTATGTGACAAGTTGTTGGTTTTGTGTCGTCAATTTTCCTTCGATTGATGCTTCCAGATGGGTTTCGAAGCGTTAATAGGCGAACCATGCAGACACAAGCGTCTGCACCCGTTGTGAAATTCGGGAGCAGAGTACCTTCGACAGAAGATAGGGTAACCAACCCTCGTGGGACGTCTGGGCGGCTGCAAACGAGAGAGGGGGGAGTGTGAGTCTACCAGGGCTCATCAATCTTTTTAGGATGGCGGCGGAGTAGCTGGTCAGCTGATTGGCCAACGGTTTCCATGGTAAGGTCGGGACCCTGGAATAGAGACGGCGACGGATGAGCCCTTTTCGTAGGGCCAACGGCGGCGCTCAGGGCCTGCAAGAGGCTACCGACACCAGATCCTTCCGGACCCCTTTGTCCGGGGGCTAAACAAATGGACCTGTCCTCCCAATAGGAGGTTGTGCGTGGGGTTAACTTCCTCACCACGTAAAAAATAATCGAGTTCAGAAACAACAACCTGCCTCGGATATGGATGGATTTACTGTTGACGACCCTAGCAAACGAAAAAAGGACAATGATTTTCGGTTCTGCCCGTGGAATGTGAGGTCCCTGAACAGACCACGTGCAGCCGATGACCTCGCGGAGGCCCTAGACTGCTATAAAGCAGACGTTACCGCAATCCAGGAAGTGCGATGGGATGGGCCGGGCAAAAGGCGATATCTATTACAGCGATTGTTACAGAGCGCGAAGGCAGCGATTATTTTTATTATTAGGCTCTCGGTAGCTAGGACAGAGTTATCACACCTCAAAAACCGCAAGGGGACCTGGCGGTGCCCTGATCATTCAACCGTCAACCAGATTGATCACGTTGCGATTGACGTCAGACATTCCTCCAATATTCCGAACGTTCCGAGGCGCCAACATCGACTCGGACCATTTCCTTGTTGTAGCCAAGGTAAGGACACGGATATCGAGAGAACAACGGAGTCGAGGAAGACAACCACGGTTTGACGTCGAAAAGCTACAACCGCAACAGACCGCCAGGAACTTTGTCGATCGAGTCTCCCTGAAACTCTCCGAAAGTTCGACGCCGCCTGCACTAACAATAGACGAAGAATGGAAACGTTGTCAAAGAGCCATCAGAGAAGCCGCTACTGATGTGCTGGGTTTTAAAACGCCAACAAGAAAAAACCCCTGGTTTGACAACGAGTGCAGGCAGGCACATGCAGCAAAACAAGAAGTCTACCGGGCAACGCTGCATCGAACCACGAGAGCTGTTCGTGAGCTCTACGAACAGAAACGAAGGGAAGAGAACCGGCTTCTCAGGAAAAAAAAAGAAAGAGCACGAGAAGCGCGCGATCGAGGAGATGGAGAGGTGTTATGGCAGGAATGATGTCCGAAAGTTTTACCGAAGCGTAAAACACAGCTTCTAGTATGGAGTCGGCAAGGCATGATAAGTCATGTTTAGTGGCCGTTTAACTTCTCTGTTCTAAAACCTTTGGCTTGTGTTGGGTTGTCTTTGCGCTTTTTGATGATCCCCTTTAATTCGCCTTGCTTGAAATTTGTTTTCCAGGAACTTCAAGATTTCTTCAAGTGATTATAGATTCTTTGAATTTCTCAATGATAGTTCGTATGCCTTTCTCGTTTCATTGTCGAGTTTTTGAGAAACTGTAAAAGCAATCATTTTATCCCAACTTCCAGTATCAATTTTTAATCCTTTTAATGCGTTAACTCTGCTGACTCACAGTAACATTCACGTTGGTTAAGTAAATGCCCATACTAATAGCCTGGTATTTGTATACCTATTGATTAGCATTTCTCTCGCTGTAAGATAGTTGCTGTCTACTATCTGAAGATGATGAACAACCTTTGCTGCTTCTCCGATTAGATTTGTTTTAAGGTAATTCAACTTTTGTGCATTTTCAAGCTGTGGGTTTTTGTGGATTGATTGCTCGAACAAATCTATAAATGAAATCCACTGCTAATAGTCTCCCCCAAAATTTGGCAGTTTAATGGTTGGAAGTTTAATTTAACATTGTTCGTTTTGTTCGTTTTCGTCGATGCTCTCTTGAAGCTTTACCATGACAGTTTCATATGTGTTTTCCTCCTTCTCATCGGAACTTTCCATGATGTCATTATGGGTTTTGTTGATTACATCCTATAGGTTGCTTATGACCAACATTTGTTGTTTGTAGTAGGCTTTCGTGCCTTGGTCTGTCTTTTCCATCCGATCTAACGCCCTGAAGAAAGCTTGTTTTTGAGCTTCTTGTCGTTTAAGCCTTCTCTTTTGTTCGTCATCTTGCCCGCTAGTATTGTTCCTCTCTTGGGCAGAATCCGCAACCTTCATTTCTTTTGTTTTCTCTTCTCTTTCAATATCGCTCCATTTTGTTTCATGATCGTCGTCACAGTATTTTTAACGTTTTGAAATACAAATGATTTTCGTTATAATCGGAGTGCGATTGTATGGCGCTGTCCCGTTTAATAAACTCATTCCAATGAAACGAAAGGTCATCTAACCTTTCTTGGACGAATGCTCGTGTTCGTCTGACCTTCGGCTCTTTCGTGTATTTATCGGATACTTTCTTTAACCATTCTACCGTCTGTCTTTGCTTCTTAATTAAATCGTCTCGTTAAAACTAATTCTCTCGTCTATTATTATTACTATATTTCACTTTACTGATTCTATACTTCTTAACTCGAAGGAACAAATGTATAGATTTCTGTTAGAATGAACGTTTTTCCAAATATTGATGCTCTGTACATCTAATTACTAATGTATACAGGAGCACATATTTTTTGGGCATTATTATATATAAAACTTTTTGTAGCACACTATTCTCAAAGTCATTTAAAGCAATAATATGGAAAAAAGCAATATAATAGGTTTTTTTCTAGTAAAACCTTTCCGTTATTGACCACAAGAGTACACAAAAATAAGCATATGCTCACAACGATGAAGTCAAAGTGAGTGTTTTAATTTATTTGATATCGAAATTGATTCTGCTGTCAAAATACATATAAAAATTCAATATTTTATGATCTGTCCTCTCCGCACATCATACAATAAAAAAAACACGGAGGACAGAAAAGGAATACAAAATATATTCTCTAAGAAAATAAATATAAGGTCTTTTGTCCAAAGAAATATCACCATCTTTATTTTATGATTACAATATGCAAACCAAAGGACATTTATATCAAACCATACGATTTGTTATATCATTTTTTTACCAGAGGGTTTGGGAATTTATGGTAATTATGAACATAATAACGAAAGGTTATGGTAAGCGGCATTGATCATATTGCAAAAACAATATAAAGACGAAACTATCGATGCTCTCTTTCTGTATTTTTTAAACAAGGCTATTTAACCTTATAAAAAAAATCCAAATACGAAAAAAAAATCAATAAACTTTGGGGCTGTATCAAATCTTTATAAAGGACGTTTAAGAATGACGCACCCCAAATAAGAGGAAATGCATCGCCGTTTGACCGAAGCGAATTTATTTATTACTTTGCCTTCTTCTTCAGATGAAAGGGGAGGACTGAAATCATGACTCCAAATAGGAAGCAAATTCAAACTGCAGATAATAAAAAACACCATTTGGCGATTAAGGGACGAGATTAAAAAATTTATTGCAAAAATATGTATGGACAGTTCGATGTTTGCAGACAAAACGTATCGAAAGTTTGCCGAGGATGTCATCGGTCAATTGGATGATTTATAGAGCAGATGTTTTTCTTCATTCGGGTGTAAGGGGAAATGGTTAGGAAAAGATTTTTTTTTATTTACCATTTATTTTTACAAACTATTTATTAAATTCAGCAGTAATTCATAATATAACTATTGTGATAAAGTTTGGAAGAAGAAAGATAAATTTGAATACATTCTGTAGCCATAATATGACTAGTGGTGAATGCATACACATAAATCTATTTGTGGGGTACAATTCATTACTATAATTATTTACATTTTTTTTGTTGTAAACAAAAGATTTAAAATTATAAGTTATGAGCAAATATACGTAGATACATGAAGCAAATATTTGTAGCCATATATATACTCGTAATATGTTAGAGTTGACCTATACAATATTTTCAAGCAATCTTTTTATCTGTGAGCTATTTATTTCGTAAAGCCATTTCTTTACTTTCCTTGGGAAGGCGTTATAAACATAATGTGAATAGTGCGTCTTTTTTGCGAGTGGCACATTGGTAACCATTTTTGAATTTACTCTTAAGCTGTATGCATTTGAACATCTGATGGTAAAATTTAAACAGCGGACATAAAACATTTTTAGTGCCTTATAAACAAGTTTGAGTGGGAGGATTTGATCTATTGAAACAGAGGCCAACTATTGTCTAATCTGCTTTTGTTACAAATGATTACGATAATATTTTTCTGAGCTATCATAAGAGGCTCAAATTGGAAGGATTTGAAGCTCTTGAAACAGAGGTCAACTATTGCCTAATCTGCTTTTGTTACAAATGATTCTGATTATATTTTTCTGACCTATCATAAGAGGGTCAAATGTGCTAGCGCACGTCCCTCCCCAACTCGATATACCGTATTGAAGTTTCGATTGTACAATCCCGTAATACATCTTTAACGGAAGTGCTTTACAACAATACTGCTTCAGCATATACATACTTCGTTTTACTGACAGCATATACTTTTTAAGTTCAGCTGTATGTGCCTTCCAGTTCAGATTTGTGTCGACCAAAACTCCTAAGTATTTGAAACTATCAACAGTTTCAATTTTAAAGCACGTCGGAGGACACGGGGTATTTGCATGTAAGTTTAATCTTCCGAATGTATGCAAAGCCATATTTACTTTTTCACTCTGGACACCTGAGGCAATCCAGTTTCATAGTAAGTCCTTTTCGCTGTATACAGGGGGTGAGTACAGCGTGACCTCATTTTCCCCCGTACTCGTGGGACCAAAATTGAGAAAACCAACAAATCTTCAGGAAGGTCTGGTACAAAGGAGCCGGGTACCAGAACTCTTCATAAAACCGGCTCCAATTATGACATCACGGATGAGGAGGAGAACCATCTCCTAAACCCAGGTAGCAAGGAGGCTTCGGGTGAGGATGGCAGTGAGGCAATGGTGGTCAATCTGGCTGAATTATTCATCACAGATGACGACTCTTGCTCCATTGCCAGCTCATCCAAATTCTCTGTATCGTCTGCCACCTCCATTAGCAGTAAGATAAAGAACTGCAGGCAAACGATACGTAGGTTAAGAGATAGGATCCTCAATGACAGGGAACAAGCAAGGCTTCAAAAAGCTCTTGACTTCCTCAAAGAGGTATCCGCGGAGGAGTACCAGCCATCAGCTAGTACCCTCATAGGGAATGCTCTAAAGGAGGTCGAGGGTGCTGAAGCACTGATGCGTCCCCCTCTCCCTGTGACAGGACATATCCCGTCGGGGCCAAGGGGAGCCGGGTCAGTAGTTTGTGGCAGTAGGGGAGGGATAGCAGCGGTGCGGTCAGGTGCTGCTAATCAATCCTCCACAGCGGTATGTGACATTAGGCCATGTCCCGATGCGCATGGCAGCGGTGGTAGAATTGAGGCGGCTAGGGTGACAAAAGACATCGCATCATCCAACTCGGATGACGATACTTGCTCCGTTGCTAGCTCTTCCAAACTGTCACTATCGTCTGCCGCTTCTATCAGTGGAGTACTGAAAAACTGCAGGCAGACGATACGCAGGCTTAGGAACAAGAGTGTTTTGGATGATAGAGAGAAGGAAAGGCTGCGCAAAGCTCTTGACTTCCTCAAAGAGGTATCCGCAGAGGAGTACCAGCCATTAGCTAGTACCCTCGTAGGGAATGCTCCAGAGAAAGTCAGGGGTGAGAATGACCTGATGCGACCCCCCTTGTCTGTGACAGGACATATCCCGTCAGGGCAGGGAGGGACCGGATCAGCCAATTCGAATGTAGCAGAGGGTGATCCGCAGAATGCAACCCCTCAGATGGACGCGTCCGAGTGTGACATTAGGCCATGTCCCGATGAACACTCTGGCAGCGTCAGATCTGAACGTGCGTTGGGTAAGAAGGATGCTAAGACTGAAGCCCGTGAAGGCATAGGTCGGACGCATCCTCCTTCACCGAAAACCGGAAAAGCCCCCCTTCTAGGCGAGTCATTTGGGGAGGCGAACTCTACGCTAGATAGTGTTAGGACGGTTATTAGAACCGAGACGTCACTAGAGCTTAGGGACCCGCTAAAGCAACGTGCCAACGCCAGGCGCCTAATCAATAGGCTTAAGCGCCGTGACCCCAAATCCTTAACGGATAGGGAAAGGGTTTCTCTGGCTAGGGCGAATGCTACAATAGCCAGAACCCAGGCGGCATGGCGGGAGAGTCGCCTGAAGAGGAAACATGGTCTGGAGGGAGCAAAAAGCTTGACCGCTACTGAGAAGGAGGGTCTTCGTTCCTCCTCTCCGAGAGCGGAAAAAGCTTCTGGTTCTTCGACCGTCCAGGGAACAGTAGCTACTGAGCCTGAGCCGGTTCCAGGATGCTCCAAGCAGGTTTCCTCTAACGGCAAGGCAGATAGGTTGGGTAGGGTAGTGACCCCGAAAGGAAGGAGCGGTGATGCGATATCGGCGAGGAGGAGAGGACAACCTCTATCCTCAGCTGGTACCGCGGCTAAGCGTCTTCTATCCATAGCGAAACAGGACATATCCCGAATTGCTGAGGAGAAAGGAACTTCCAAGAGGGGTCGTCTTGATGCTTCGCTCTCCCCTAACTTAGCTGTGGCAAAAAAGGCCAAATTCTCTGACAAGGTGAAGGAGAGTCTGCGGGTCGCAATTGTTGACCTTGGTAACCCAGAACGCAGGCTCTCTGAACATCAATGGAGACTAATCGAATTGCGCATTCTTGATGGTGTGAATGACGCTATCCTGAAGAAGGACGAAGTGATCCCTCTTTTCGGACAGCTGAGTACTGTCAAGGGCTTCAAGGTCATGGAATGCGATAATTTGAGCACCCTCGAATGGCTGAAGAACTTCGTAGCCAAGACGGTAGCCCAATGGGATAATGCCGACCTACAAGTTGTAGATAAGAGGGAAATTCTAGAGCTTACCAGGCCTAAAGGCCGCATCCTCATCCAGGGACCATACCTCCCGAAGGAAAGGATAGAGCGATACCTTCAACACCTCAATCCGGAGCTGAACAGTCGGGAGTGGAAGGTGGTGAAGGTAGGGGAACATTCTGACAATGGTATGGAGGTCGATGTTCTCTTAAGCCATAGGTCGCTGCCACTGCTGCGCAAACAGGAGTTCAAAGTTCGTGTGGGTACAACCCGCTGCAAGCTCAGACTCCTGGCGGCCAATGGCAGAAAAAGGACTACAGATTCCGCTGGTCGTAATGAAAGTGGTGCAAATAAACCTTCACCACAGTAAAGCGGCCAGCGCAAATCTGGTATACCTCCTTACAACAGGGAGTGTAGACATCGCCCTGGTGCAAGAACCTTGGCTCTGCCGAGGCAGGATACTGGGGCTGAACAATAAGGAGTTGGTGACATATCACTCAACTTCTGGTGTAAGTAAATATAGATCCTGTATAGTAGCTAGGAAAAATTCTAATATCTTCCTCCTATCTAAATATAGTGATTGCGATCAGACGGTTGTGAAGGTCGAAAGGCAAGATAGACCTCCGCTTCTACTTGCGTCAGTCTACATGCCTTACGACGCGGTGCTCGGCCCACCAGAGGAAAGTACGAAGATCCTGGTGGACGCGGCAAGTAAGAACAACTGGGACCTCGTCATGGGGTGCGACGCCAACTCCCACCACACACTATGGGGAAGCTCGGACTCCAACATAAGAGGTGAAGAACTTTTGAATTTTATATTATTAAATAATCTAAGAATAGCTAATTTGGGTGATGAACCTACATTCGTCACCAGAAATAGGGAAGAAGTTCTAGACATAACTCTCTATAATGACTCCGCCACCATGGAGGTCAGCAATTGGAGAGTGTTAGATTCGCCGTCCTTCTCGGACCACAAGCTAATAACCTTCACGGTCAACAGTAGGATGGTAAAGGAGGACAGGTTCAGGAACCCCAAAAATACAAATTGGGGTCGCTTCTACAGAGAAATCAGCAGTTGCTCAAGGCATCTAATGGTCAGACCAATGGTCTCCATAAGCGACATTGAGCAGACTGCTTTAGATATTAAGAACATCTATGAGAAAGCTTTCATAAAAGCATGTCCTCTTCGGACCTTCAGGAATAAAAAGTCCCCCCCATGGTGGAATAAAGATCTTGGGGTTATCAGGAAAAGAACCAGAACCCTTTTTAATGTAGCCAAGGCGTCAAGGTCGCCCGAAGACTGGGAAGCTTTCAAGGCTAGTCAAAGGGACTTCAAAAAAGCAGTAGCCATTGCTAAGCGATGCACATGGCGTACCTACTGCAGTGAAATAATGAGTACCACTGAAACAGCTAGGCTAAGGAAAATTCTCTCCAAAGAACCTGCTGTCCCAGGGTATCTCAAGGATAACGGCGGTGTTTGGATACAGTCTGCAGAGGAAACACTCAATCTTCTGGTGTCCACTCACTTCCCGGGTTGCACCTTTGGCAGCGACATCTCGGCGCCAGCCGACGACGCGGTGAATGAACTCTACGTTCCGGAAACCGTTGTTGACGAAGATAGAATTGGATGGGCCATTGACTCATTTGCCCCATATAAGTCTCCTGGCTTAGACGGCATATATCCAATTATGCTGCAAAAGACTAAGGATATGATAATCCCTGTCCTGAGTAGGATATATAGATGCAGCTTAATAAACGGCTACATACCGTCGACTTGGAGGGAAGTAAAGGTTGTCTTCATCCCTAAAGCCGGTAAAGCTAGCCACACAGCTGCAAAAGATTTCCGACCTATAAGCTTGAACTCCTTTGTTCTCAAAACCTTTGAGAAGGTAATCAATGCTTATATTCGCAGTAAGCTTTCTACCAACACAATCTCCACAGCACAACATGCCTACATTAAAGGCAGAGGTGTGGAGACCGCACTTCACAGCGTGGTTAATGTGATTGAAAGCACTCTCAAAGCCAAAGAATACGCACTCGCAGCTTTTTTGGATATTGAAGGCGCTTTCAATAATGTGGAAACGATAGCGATTAAGTCAGCCCTCGAGAGGGCCAATATTGAGCAGTCAATAACATCAACCATTGTTAGCCTGCTCAGTAAAAGAACAATCTACGCGAACATGGGCGACAGGCTCGTGAAAGCCATTGCCTCTAGAGGCACACCGCAGGGAGGGGTAATTTCACCCCTGCTCTGGGTTCTTGTTCATCAACGAAGTCTTAGAGAAGCTCAAATACTCGGGGGTGACAGTAGTTGCTTATGCGGACGACGTAGTGTTGATAGCTAGCAAATTCCTCCCAACCATAAGTGAAGTACTTGAGAGCGCTATAAGCACACTAGCTAGATGGGCTAAAAACTGCGGACTGGGTGTTAACCCAGGTAAGACTGAATTGGTTCTCTTCTCCAACAAAAGAGTCATACCGCAATTTAGGCTACCATCTATCGAGAGATCCACACTGACGCTATCCGACAGTGCTAGATACCTAGGTATCATTCTTGACAGGAAACTAAATTGGAAACTTAATGTCTCTGAAAGGGTCAAAAATGCAACATGCGCTTTTTATATCTGCGCAAAAATTGTCGGTAAAAAATGGGGACCAAGCCCCAAGACCATCCTATGGATGTATACCGCTATTGTCAGACCCATCCTTACGTATGGCAGCGTAGTCTGGTGGCAGGCAGCATTGAAAGCCATTAATCTTAAGGCATTGACGAAAATACAAAGACTTGCGTGTATGGGAGTTACTGGCGCAATCAGCTCTACCCCAACAGCTGGACTGGAAACGATCCTACACATGTTACCGCTTGACCTGAGAATCAGTCAATCTTGCAACTGGCGCTCAGGTACCACTGGACATGCAAGTATTCTTAACAAACTTGCAGTATCAGAAGTCGAGAGCGACTACAGGCTCCCATTCCTCGACTTCGAGAGACCCTTCAAATGCCAATACCCCACCAGAGAGGAGTGGGCGTCCAATGAACCCATCAACAACTCGTCAATAAAGGTATATACCGACGGGTCAAAGATGGAAGCAGGCACAGGCGCGGGCATTTTCTCCAACGAGCTAAACTTGCACTGCTCAATCAGACTACCTGATTATGGCAGTGTGTTTCAAGCGGAGGTCCTGGCGGTCAAAGAAGCGGCCAAAAAGATATTAATGATGGCGATATCACCAGCTGATATTACCATTTTCATTGACAGTCAGGCGGCCATGAAAGCTGTCGCGAAGATCTAAAGGCTCTTGGCTCACAGCACTCGATTAATCTGTGCTGGGTCCCAGGACATAGGGACATAGCCGGCAATGAGATAGCTGATGAACTTGCCAGAACAGGGTCAGTGACCGACGCGTCACAAGCAATTCAGGGTATTAAACCGCCACTCTCAGAGCTGAGAAAAAAGGTGGATACTATGATCATTGAAATGGCAAACAGTAGATGGCGCGGTCTGTCGCACATGTAGACTACTAAAGCATTATGGCCCAGATACGACCGAGCAAAAACCGACAAGATCCTTCAGTGCGACAAAGAGTTGCTAACGATGGTGGTTGGATACCATGAAAATGGGACTCTCCAACGACAACATTTGTAGAGGTTGTGGTGATGAGGAGGAACGTGAGGATACTCCTCACTACCTCTGTCACTGCCCTAGTCCTTGTCAGTTGCGTCATAGAACACTGGGAGAATTCTTCTTCCAAGACTTACATGAAATCTCAAGTATACCTCTTAGATCTCTTTACAGGTTTATAAGGAAATCGGGATGGCTCCGGCGCAACGAAGGACCATGAGTGCGACAAGGGTAAAAAAAAGACACTATCCTCCAATTGGGCATCACAATGGGTCCCTAAGGACCTAAGTGAGACGTGGCTTAAGCCCGTCTACCCACATACCTACCTACCTACCTACTTTTTCACAAGCTGCTGAGTCAAGGTAAATGCCACAATCAAGATTTGTAAATCTTTTTGTATTTTTACAACAGATTCAAATAAATAAATGCTTGTATATGTAAAGACTATGTTATCCACAAAATCTGTAATATTACTGCTGAACTTTTGTTTAAAGATTGAGTGCACATAAATCAAAAACGGTAGAACCAACTGCCTTATATTCTTTTATTATATAAAAAAGCGACTAACATACATATATGTATTTTATGTTTACTGAAATGCATATAGCATCGGCAAAAACTTAAAAAACAATTAAACTTATCTTAATAATTGGTAGTATTTTTAACGGAATTTCAATTATTGATAATATTAATTTATTAATAATGAAAATTAATTAAATTAATATATAGTATTATGTATATAATAATATTCAGAATATATTATATATATAAATAAATATAATAATAATGAATATAATGAATAATTTTTATGTTTCAACAGCTTACGAAGATACCAATGATGTCCAGCTGTCAAAATATTCAATAAAGTTTGTCACTTTATCATACATCATTGCAAGCTTGATAAACGTGCAAAAATTATTAAAAAATGTTGGCTTAGGCTGCGGCCACGAATAAAGCGACGCAAAAAATTAAAACACATGAAATCATATGGAGGTGGCCACGTACAGTCAACGCTTGTTTTTTGCACATTTTTCTTATAAATTGATTTAATTACTTTATGTTTACAGTTTTTTTTAAATGAAATATAGTGTTTATTGAAGTATGAGTTAAAACCTTTAATTTGATGTGCCCATGTCCACCGTAGCTCATGCTGGTATATTTTATTTTTGAGGATGAACTTTCTCCCGATGGCTGTACACTCACTTTTGACGCTGACTGTAAGTACTGAGTGATTTGCGATTTTTCTAAGAGACAGAGCGACGTCGCTCGGCAGCAAAATCTGTTTTAATTGTTTAGTCGACCGCTGAGCGACGAAATAAGAACATAAAGAAACTAAACGTAAAAAGTTTGATCTCAGTTGTTCAAAACCGCCCAGTTCTATGGAAGAACAGCCACAAGGATTATAAAAATAAAAATGTCTGCGAAAAGCACTGAAATGAAATTGGACACATTTCTAATTGTTTTTTTTTTTTTGAAATGATGAGATTCGTAAAGCAGACAGTTGTTCCAGAGGATTCACACGAACGCGACTTTCAATTAAAAGACTACGACGAACTGAACTTGAAAATTACATTTTCGCAACTCAGTGATTACGCTCAGTAAATGGCTACCCATCGTTCAGACTCGTCGCTCTATCGCTCAATCGCTCAATGCGTGGCCGCAGCCTTAGATGTAAACATGCAACGTGAATTTCATCGTGAGATCTTGCAACCAATTCGTCTCACCCTGAAATAGTTTGACCTCGGGTGCAATTATGTGGACCTCAAGCCACTGAGCATGTAGAGACTGGTGCGAAATGAAGAAAACATAACCACCGTAGCAGCCAGTATCGCAGAAGATCTAAATGTCGATGCGGCGCATCATCTTCTGGGACGGTGACCATTTTTGGCTCAGTGGCTACTTCATCAAGAAAAATTGCTGTTATTGTAGCTGACACAGTCCACAAGTTTTCGACCAAGTATCAATGCATCAATAAAGATTGACAGTTGGCGCGTTTTTCTTTTTTTGTAATTGCGGCATCATCAGACTATATTTCTTTCGGAATGAGGATGAGTACACCATTAACGTCAGTGGTCTCAGGTATAGAAAAATGATAACAGACTTTCTCTGTTGTTCCTACCAGATGGCGCTGCATGTCATACAAACGGCACAACGCTGGAAGTTGTGAAGGAATAATTTGACGATTGAGTCTCTCTCATCTCACTGCGAGCGTTCATTAATTTGCCGCCACAATTTTGCGACTTGACGCACTCGATTATTTTTTCTGAGGCTATATCAAGTCCTTAATCTACGCTAACAACCCAACGCCAACCACTTCGGACCAAGTTAATGTATTCGATACGTAACGCCATGAATGTATTTTCAAAATAAAGCCAAAAACAATTTTAAATTGCATTTCACAAATATTGTATTTCACAAATTATATAAATATTTAGTGTATTATGTTTCTGTTTGATTTATAACGAAAAAATATGACAAAAAAGAGTTATTAATATACACAATATATTTTTAAGCTAATGTTCGAATCATTATCCAATTCTTCTTTTTCTTCTTAGGGCGCTACAGTCCGAGCTAGTGATGGACAAATACCCGGTATTTACCCTTTATACCCAAATGTGTATGTACGAGTATATGGGTATTTATTTTGAATGCCAAGTTATTGCAAAAATCTGTTCATGGGGTGTATGTTTATTTATTTAATTACAAATTACATAATATTGACAATATTGTTTTTTGAACATAAACGGTATTGGCAAATTCTTATTTGAAGTTATGAATTCTACTGATTCAATGGATTTCAATGTATCTGAAGTTATGAATTCTACTGATTCAATGGATTTCAATGTGCTGGGTATGGATTATGTATAACTGCAAATTGGTTCATTTGTTGTATCTGTTGTCCCATATATATTAATACTAGAACCTAGATCGTTTTCTTCTTTCTCAGATTTATTTCTCTGTTTCATTTATGTGTGCAATTCAGTATTCCAATTATGGGACATGCACGCTAACTTTCCTCCGCGTTCAGTTGTAAGGGGATTTCTTTTCTTGTTATGAATCCAAATGAAAGTGCTAAGAGAACGTTCTGTTGCTGCCGAAGTAACAGGTACTGATAAAATGCGTGCTGCCACTATGCTTAGATTTTTATTTGCATAGTTACTATAATAGCAAAAATTAGTATATGATATATATTATTAAATAATAATTAAAAATTGATTAGTGAAATATTACGTTTTCCGCTGTTGATAATGCCTTGGATGGATCTCAAGATTTCAAATTTGATTGACAATTATTTAGTGTTTTTGGTGTATCACGGAAAATGCTGATATCTTTTTGAACACATTTCGCGGGATAGTGTTCAGAATGTTTACCATTTAAATCTGCTTTAATATCAGCCGGGCACTTTAACCAGTCAAATGCTTTGTTATTTAATTTATGTTATAATAGTACGCCTTGGCGCCAAATATGCATTTAGCCATGTTATCCACTCTATCAAAATATTTCCACACAGCGCTCTTATTTTTTCCCAATTTGTATAAAGAATAAAAATTAATTTACTAAAAAGAAGACTGCATCAAAAGCTTCAATATACTTGAATATACTGGTGTTAAAAAACAACTAAAGTTTAAACACTTCGCCTTTTATAATAATAGCTGGGTAATTACAGATTTCTGATTTTTTCCTACATTTCGAAAAGTGGACCGGATATTATTTTATGACACTACGATAAAACCAAGTTAAGATCAATTGCAATTGTAATTAGTACGGAAGTAGTTTATAACCCATGTCCACTCATTTAGGACATGTCGAATGTAATAAAAAAATAATTAAATAAACAGTTTTTATTATCTTATACTTATACTTATAGGGGATGGCTGGATGTTGTAGGAATCGGGTAGGCACTGATTGGCGTCAACCTGACGATGCCCAGTGTTGTAACTTTTCCTACACATCAATTGTGCTTATTTTACCTCCAAGTGGTAGCCATCGGGTACTGGTTGTAGTTCACCCGAACCCAACCTCTTAAACTTATAAGTGCGACCTCTTGTCCTAGGGGTAACAAAAAAGGAACTGGTCCTCCAGGTTGGGGGTTGTGCCGTCGGGGTACCTGCCCGACCACACCAAAAAAAAAATCAAGTTACGAAGCAGCAACAACAACAACGAAGCAGCAACTGCATACGAAATAAGGACAACGATCATCGAATTTGTACGTGGAATGTAAGGTCCCTTTATAGACCACGTGCAGCTGAACAATTAGCGGAAGCCCTAGACTGCTACAAAGCAGACATCACCGCCATCCAAGAAGTGCGATGGGATGGGCCGGGCAAAAAGAGGATGAAAAGCTGCGATATTTACTACGGTGATTGCTACAGGTAACAAAAGCAGTGCTTGTTTGGATGTGGATTCGTCGTTAGAGGCAGACTTAGGCAAGAAGTCTTATCGTTCAGATGTGTGAACGAACGCCTTACGACAATTCGCGTCAAGGCTAAATTCGCCAATATAAGCCTAATATGCGCACATGCCCCCACAGAGGAGAAAGACGACGACACCAAACACAGTTTCTATGAGCTCTTGGACAAGACATACGAGCAGTGCCCTAGCTATGACATTAAAATTGTCATAGGCGATTTTAATGCAAAGCTGGGAAGAGAGAGTGTCTTTGGTAGTACGGTCGGGAAGCACAGCTTACACGACACCACCTCCGATAACGGATTTAGGCTGATCGACTTTGCTGCGGGGCGAAATGTTGTAGTAGCCAGTACACGGTTCCCACATCTCAATATTCACAAAGGAACATGGAGATCTCCTGATCAATCAACCGTCAACCAAATTGATCACATTGCGATCGACGCAAGGCACTCCTCCAGTATTATGGATGTCCAAACGTTTCGAGGTGCTAATATCGACTCAGCCCACTACCTTGCAGTAGCAAAGGTAAGGTTGAGGATATCCCGAACACCACCAAGAAAATAAAATACTGTGAGGAAGTTCGACGTCGGAAGGCTACAATCACAAGAGATCGCCAAATCCTTTTCCGATCGAGTCTCCCCTAATCTCAGAAGTAGTTCTTTGCCGCCAACCCCAGGTATTGAAGTCCAGTGGCAACATTGCCAAAAAGCTATCAGAGATGCCGCCTTTGATGTGTTGGGTTTCATTCCGACACCACAACGAAACACCTGATTTGACAACGAGTGTCGGCAGGCGAATGCAGCTAAGCAAGAGGCCTATAAAGCGGCACTGCAAAGAAGGACAACAGCTGCTCGCGAGTTCTACGAGCAGAAAAGGAGAGTCGAATACCGGCTTTTCAGGAGGAAAAAGAAGGAGCATGAGAAGCGCACGATCGGTAGAATAGTGAGCTACGGTAAAGTTAACCAGTCAGGGTTATAAAGCCCGAACCGAAGCCTGCAAGGACGATCAAGGGAACATCGTAGTAGAATAACGGCGATGAAGAACGGAATTCCGCTGTCAGGCAGATTGAACCATTCAACCCGAAAGAAAGGGGCGATGTAGATCAACAATTCCGTTCCCCCGACCTGGATGAAGTGAAGATAGCGATATCTAAACTAAAGTCCAACAAAGCTGTTGGAGCTGACGGCCTAGCGGCTGAGCTTTTCAAACTAGTAGGAGATGACTTGGTAAGGAGCATGCACCAACTCATCTGTAAAATATGGTCGGAAGAAAGCATGACCGATGAATGGAACCTCAGCATTGTTTGCCCGATGCACATCTTGGAAAATATCCAGTAACAGCAAATCGATACCCACCACCTTTTCATCGATTTTAAGGCTGCGTATGACAGCATCTATAGAGACGAGCTATACAGAGCAATGTCTAGTTTTGGCATCCCTACCAAACTCGTCTGTTTGTGTAGGATGGCGATGGAGAATGCACGCTGCTCCATTAAGGTCAGACAAGGACGCGCTGTCATGCGTCTTCAACATCATACTTAAAGGAATTGTACAAAACTCACACGCCAACACCAGAGGCACAATCTTTCAGAAGTCCGTCCAACTCTCTACTCGCTTATGCTGACGATATTGACATAATCGGAAGAACACAGCGTGTTGTCAATGGCACTTTTGTGAGTATTTGCGACGGAGGCCGCGAAGATGGGTTTAACCGTACATGAGGGCAAGACCAAGTATATGCTGCCAACCAGAAAGGACACCCAACACCGACGTCTCGGACAGAACGTCAGATATATCTTTGAGGTAGTCAAGAACTTTGTCTACATAGGAACCGCTTTTAATTCAGACAATGACACCAGCGCTGAAATCAAACAATGAATAACTCTTGCTAATCGCTGCTTCTTTGGGCTAAGAAAGCAATTAATAAACAAAGCCCTCTCTCGAACAACTCATATTACTAAAATATATCTAATATATATCCTTTTTCATAGCTTGAGTCATGCACAAATCGAAAGCATATCTTATTCCGTTTACACGATCAACAGCATAAGCTGTGACACCAGTGTGTTGGCGAATAATTTGTTCGTTTTTTGCACGTAATAATGTACTTCCAGGAGGTGTTGTTACCCACTTCATATCAAGATCCTTACTAAAATATTCCGTCGGATTTCCAAGTGTTTCTTCTTGATCATCATTGCTATCACTTGCAATGTCTGAAACTTCGTCCTCAACTTCTACTTCATAATCTTCATCGCCGCTAGTACTATCCTCATCTTGAAATCCGGCATAAATTTCATCTTCGTTACCTTTCAGTAACGCAGTAATCTGAATTTCATTCTAGTGTACCTTTGTAGATTGGATTTTTAGGTAACAGGCTAGTACCGATATATAATAATAATAATATTATAATGGCGGCGCTACAGTCCGAGGTGGACGTGGGTCTTTTTTTTTTTTTTTTTGTTTACGTCCAAGGATGTGGCAATTTTCGAAAGATACTGAAGGCCCGGGCTATCAGCATGCACGATTCGCAAACCCAAGTATTCGATTTAGGGAATAAGCCTACGTACTAATCCACACCCTGCACTCTTCTACCACTCTCCCCGCGGAACTGCCGTTAGGTATTACTTCTCGGGGCTGGCAAGCAATTAATGCTACTCCTGTGCTTCAGCAGACTCTGTTGCTTCTACTGCTGCTGCTCTTCTTGCTGCTTCTATTCTCCGCAGCTCAATCTGCATGTTTTTTATGCGTCCGCATATGTCCACCCAGTAATCTTCCGACTCCATCAGTCTCTTTACTAGACCTGGTGGGTCTGGTAGATTACCTCTCCATTCCGTAAAGCGTCCACAGTAAAAGAATGCGTGCTCCACATCCTCCTCCTGGTTTGGACATTCTGGACAGTACGGCGAGTCGTCATGGCCAAAACGGTGCAGGTACTTTCGGTACCTGCCGTGGCCAGATAGAAACTGCGTTAGGTGGTAGTTGCAGTTTCCTTGCGATCTGCTAATCCAGGCATAAATTTGTGGAATCAAGGTATGAGTCCATCTGCTCTTCGTGGTGCTATCCCATTGAGATTGCCACAGAGCTGCTGAACGAGTCCTTTCTTCCTTTTTCATACTCCTTATTTCCCCGGCCTCCGTTGGGATTAAGGGTTTCCTGTGGTGAATCCTCCTCATCTTATCCCCAAGGATAACAGTGGGGATCATTCCAGCTATAACAAATGCGGCTTCGTCCGAGATCGTCCTGTAGCCGCTTATTGCTCTTAACGCGCTTCGCCGGTAAATCGAGGATAGTTTCCGGCATGTTGATTTATTTTTTTTGAGGGTATCCGCCCAGACTGGTGCAGCGTATAAAATAACCGAGCTCCTAGATATGTTGCCGCTTCCTTTGATCTAACATTCTGGTTGCCGACTTGAATATTGATATACTCCACGGTTTTTCTGCTCGTGATGAGAACGGCTTCCGTTTTGTGGTCGGCTAGTTCGAGCCCTGCTGATTCGAGCCACAGCTTTATTTGGCCGATTGCTGCATTCGTGGTTGACTCAACTTCGTGAATGTGTTTTGCAACGACTACAATAGCTATATCATCAGCGAAGCCGACAGTATTTACTCATGTGGGCAACCTTAGCCTTAGTACTCCATCATACATGATGTTCCAGAGCAGTGGGCCCAGCACCGATCCTTGGGGGACGCCGGCGGATACGTTATAGTACTTGACCCCTTCTTCTGTGTCGTATCTTAGTTTTCTACCTGTGAAGTAGCTGGAAATTATCCGTTGTACTCGTGAATAGTACGGTGTTTCCATACTCAACGATATTATTTGACACCAATCGGCTGTATTGAATGCGTTCTTAACGTCTAGTGTGACAAGAGCGCAGTATTGCTTTGTGCCCCACCTCCAAGAACGGTCTTCTATGGCTGCAGCCGCTATGTCGATACTGTTTTAATAGCATCGACAGTAGAGCGTGACTTCCTGAATCCAAACTGGCGGTTTGACAGGGCTCCCTTCTCTTTTGCTATAGTCAACAGCCTATCGTATATTATATGTACTCGTACGTTCCAAGACCTTTCCCATTGTATCTAGTAGACATATTGGGCGATATGACGATGGATCTCCGGGTGGTTTATTTCCTTTCGGTAACAGTACTAAATGCTGCAGCTTCCATTGTTCAGGGGAACACGCCTTCCTCTAGGCATTTTTGCATTGTTGCAATGAACATACCTGGATTTATTCCGGCAGCAGCTTTTAATGTTTTATTCGGAATTCCACCTGGTCCAGGCGCCTTTTTGTCTCCTGTTCTGTTCAGAGCTCTCTGTAGCTCTTCGATCGTGACATCTGGTATACTGCCTACATCCATTTCGCGAACGATTGTGACCATTGTGTGTGGCCTATTTGGAAACAAGTGCTCCACGATAGTTCTCAGCATGTTTGGGCATGTCACTTGTGGAGACCTACTGGTTTTTATTTTGGTCATAACCATCCTGTATGCCGTGCCCCATGAGTTAATTTCAGCTTCATCACAAATACGTTTGAAGCACATAGTCTTGCTCCCTTTTATTGCCTTTCATAGCTCCCGTCTCGCCTGCTTGAAGGTATCTACCCCACTCCGTAGCCCATGCATTGAAGTCACCCCCTATGATCACTGCAGTTCTGTGTTGTGCATCAGTCCTTAGCCTGTCTAGCATGGTTTGGTATTGGTCGATTGACCAGCTAGGTCGCGCGTAACAGCTATAGAAGTCGATCCCACCTATTCTTGCACGTACGAATCCTTCTGCGTCTTTATCGATGTTCTGAAAGGCGTGGTTTCCGCATATCCATATTGCGGAATATTTTGTCTTGTCGCTGACCCGGGTACAGTTGTCAAGATTTTTGTACGGTTCGCTTATTAGAACCACGTCCGCCTTTTCGCATCTTACTGTTTGATTCAGGATGTCCTGAGCTACCTCACCATGGTTTAGATTTATTTGTATAGTCTTCATCATTGTTTGCAAGTAATAGCTTTCTTAAATACTGGGCATTTTCCACTGCCAGCTACGTGTTTTGCGTTCTCGGGGTCGTTTTTCCTGCAGAACATGCACAACGGCTCCTTCCTGCAGTTCATCGCTATGTGACCTTCTGTTCCGCATCTCCTACATAATTTGAACGTTCTTCTTATTTTTGAGACTGCTTTGCCAACTTGTTCTAGTTTAGGGTCTGCTCTTATATTGCACAATATTTCCGCGTACGAAGCTTCGCCCTTGGACTCGATAACAATGGCGTCGGGTTTAGCTTTCTCGATGACTGCTCCTTTTTTCGTTGCTTCCTCTTAACTGCTTTAGACCAGGCTGACTCTTTGGTAATTGAGTCCTTTGTTGGTACCTGCGCTGCACCTTTCTTTGCCTTACCCATGTCCTTTCCTGGTCGAGTATCTTTAAGGTTTTCCTTCTTCTTCTTTTTCTCCTTTTTTTCGGTCCTTTGCTGCTTTCGCGGTGGCTCCGTTGTTCCTTTTTCAAGAGTCGACTTTCGTTTCGGCTCAGTGTTAGATCGGAGCCATAGAGAAGTTTGCGAAGAGGTGTTCATCCTGATAACATCTTTTGCTTTCTCGTCCTGAAATTGTATAGCTGAGAGCTCGTAAATACCTCGTATGCTTTCGATGGCATCCCTCATCGGTTGATGTATAGAACGCCTTTTACCATCTTCTAGGGTGATAACTAGCTCCCTTATCTGCTCTCCTAGATTAAGGAAGGCTTCGACACCTTCGACACCTATAGGGGTGTCCGACGTAGTTGCTGCAGCCGGAGATCTCCTCATTATAGTGCTTCTCTGAAACGGGTTTTCACAGATGCCCTCATTTTGTGACTCCTTATTTGGGTTCTGCGTGTTTGGTGTTATGGTTGTTGTTGTTTTTGGTTATGTTGTACTCATTTCAGTTGGGTCTCCACTCAAAGCCGTTATCAATGTTCGAATGTGTTGTCACACAGGAACCCATGGTTATCTTTGCAAGCAGGGAGGTCATGCAAGGGTTGACACATGCCCTTATGGGGTCATGTGCCAGAGCCGGTTCGGTGCTAAACAGGAATGTTACATCTGTACCTACACCACCAACTTAATGGCGACGTAACATTGAGCGTTCTTTGAGTCCTGCCAAGGTTTTAACGGGACGGGGGTGTTTGTAGCATTAGCCTGAAAGCCGTTTCAATCGGATTTCACTCCAACTTACCCGGGTAACAGAATACTACAAGCGTCAGCCCACATAACTTCAAGTCCAAAACGTGTATTCCAGTATTCCATAATTAAGACCTTACTGGGCTAGGCCTTAATGCCATAGGCAGATTCGTTGATAATTGAAACCATTGGTCCGGACGTTTTAAGTCCGTACATGTTAAGGGTTATACCGCCCTTACTCGGTCACCAGAGCCTCGTTAGTTTCAAAGCAGGGTACACCTAGGGATGCAACATCGTTCTTAAAAAAATGTTTGAAAACATCGATGTTGCCACGACAAACATCGATGTTAAAAAACATCGATATTAACAACGATACATCGATGTTTTTCCGATGTTTTATTTATCTTCTCCATCACACAATTTGTTGGCTATATTAACGATGTGCTGTATCTAAACAACAAAATATACTAGTCTTTCCAGTTTCACCCCAAAAACCTTCTCTGTTTTCCGTTTCGTTGATGATTTGATTTTTACCTTGTGGCTTATCGGGCCAACGAAAAACCCAAAGTGACGTTGGAGGATCCTACGGTTCGGGATTAGGGTTCCCGAGCGGGACCATCATGCACGTTTATACAGCTATTCGCTTGTTCAAAGAATGACACTCGCTCCCAGCCGCAGCCCCTTGGTGAATAGGCACTAATTTGGCTGTTGATACAAGGTCTGCTATGCTTACGCATCCAGCCAATTCATGCCGAAACATTAACTCGATCCGACCGACTCACAGTTCCATAGGAGTTGGATACCCAGTCTCCTTGAGGATTGCTCGATGCCCAGGGTGCACCACTTGGAGGTTTTATGTCGATGTTTGACAATTTTGCCGTCGATGTATCGGTGATGTATCGGTTATCATGAACGAAACATCGATGTATCATTTGCATTCCTAGGTACACCACGTGCAGGTGAGGATGGTATTTTGTAAGTTGAATTACGCTTTATACCCCAGGTGGACCTGGGCCCAGCTTCTCAGCAACCACTCGTGTTGTGCGTGCTATTGTTCTCCCACGAGTGGAGGGGACCTACAGTTTAATGCCGACTTCGAACGGCGAGATTGAGAAGCTTTTTCCAGACAGTTCTACTCTTTGAGCATTGTCAGTGACTCGAAAGAGGTGGAGCCGTAAAAAAATGTTAGATGTTTATTTTTCGAGTTTCGAACATTAGACCTCTAGCGTAGGAGTCGACGCACTTACACACTACGCCACGGCGGCGCCCACAGACTAGATCTATTCACTTTTATTTTCGTTCACGCTGGTTGGCGCTTCAGATATTAAAAGGTATTTTCGCCATAATACTCTAAATTAGCAACACCAGTAGACAAAAGGAGCCACAAATTTGCGGAAAGTTTACGAGTTGCTTCAAGAACAGCTAAGCAATTGTCAAAAACAACGGTGGCTCATCTTATACACAATTTAGGAAATTTATAGCAGCAAAACTAAGCCTTAGACTACAGTAATTGAACGATAATGCAGAAACCGTGTAAAGTTTTATTGCAACGGTAAGTACATACTCTAATATACAAAACGCTGACGCGATAAGAGGATTTTCGCCCCTTTTAATAGATAAATAATTTAATTGGTGGCAAGAAATTCAAAACTTATAAATATCTTACTACGTCACTACATAATAAATACGCAACATCGACGCCAGCTTACAGAATTTAGTTGAAAGTTTTAAAAACAGGCAAAAACCGAACGAGTCGACCGATGAGTCAACAAAACACACATTATTCTCGAAACTGCCCAAGCCAGCGTCATCACGGACAATGTTGACTGACTTTGTGTATGACGTAGCATCACTTCCTATGTACACTACAAGTCCTGTTATCAAGGGCACGGGCAGTTAAATTTACAAATGTGGAAAAAGAAAAAAAAAAAAGCATTTAACCGAATCTCTAAAAAGGGGTGCACAACTAACGAATGTCACAAAAATAAAAGCAGGATCTCGCAAAGAAATCCATTCTTTCTGCAAAAATCTCTATCTATCCTTCACTGCTAACAGTGTAAAGCACGAAGATTCGTCAGGTAAAATTGTCCTACCTGCAAGGACCTACCAAAAGAATCACCTACGGTATCATTTAACTGTATGAAGACGACAATGAACACAGATCTAGCGGGTATACCGATTGCCGTAGTTGGAAGATAAGTTTTCTTGCATCTCCTCCGAAACGCTATAAAGTTTTTTAAGACCAATGCTGCCGTTGTGACAGAACAATAGCACGCACAACACGAGTGGTTGCTGAGAAGCTGGGCCCAGGTCCACCTCAGACTGTAGCGCCGCCATTATTATTATAATTAATGCTGCCGTTACTCTTCCGCTCAAGAAATATAAAGATAAAGTTCATTGTTCTATCTATGATAAAGCTGTAGACAACAGAACGTTGCTCTGAACGTTCTCGACTTAGGACAACGAATGTGGTAGGTACTTTGCGGACCAACTTAGCAAGGTATTTGATTTATATGACACTACCAACACGAAATTCGTTAGCAAGTCCACACCAGAACAATTTTTAGTAAATTTAGTAGTGTCACCAACGGAGACATTCATTCGACTAATGGGAACCAATTTCGCCGTTACCTTCAACACCATGAAGTAAACTCTACACTTGAAACTCGATGAAGACGGTATCATTTAACTGTATGAAGACGACAATGAACACAGATCTAGCGGATATACCGATTGCCTCCGGGTATACTCTACACTTGAAACCCGATGACCTACTTCTTCCATGGTAAGTATCGAGTACTCACCGAGGCCCATACAAAACATATTTAACGACTCTTTGCCAGGCACGGACACCTCTCCAGAGCATGAAAGTGAAAAAGAACCTGTTTTCAAGTCGAATGCGCACTCAAACAGATCTTGATTCCCTTTTGAGCGAAATAAATGCTGTATGTATTGAATAACGACAAAATAAAGCAATTAAACTCAACGAAGGTTAACGATAAATGCTAAATGTATTTTTGAAGCAGCTTGATGGAATATAGACTGCATCAAAGAACCAACTCCATTTGCCGAACATAAAATCAACACTGGAGACAATAATCCAATAGCTGCAACTCCGTACAGATTATCGTCAACTAGAAAAAGCCAACTAAAAGCCGAACTAGACAAAATGTTATTATTGAAGAATGTGAGTCTCATTCAACTAGACAACCCCAGTTGTCATGGTACCTAAGAAATCAGTGACGAACGCGTCGTATAAAAGTATTTAGAATTTACATTCTAGATACTACGAAATCGCAAGGAAGAGTAAGACTGCGATAAAATGACTTTCATCACATCATTTGGACTGTTCTGTTTAAAACGTATGCCATTTAGCTTGCGAATTAATTTTCAGAGACTGATAGATTTCATTAAATTTATTATTTATTGTGGCATAAGGTACACAATACATACAATATAAAATGTTGGTTGTATAAAGATATGGTAAAAGTAGTATAAATACAATTGTTCAAAATAATATCACATAATTTTTAAAATGTTAAAGGAAAAGCCACAAAAACCTTCATTAAAACGAGAGACTGATAGATAAATTTTGTATTGCCCTACCTAATACTAATACCTAATACTAGCTTATATATAATGATATCATCATATATATGTTCCGGCGAACTCGGTAAGCATTTATCAGATCAGGACTTAGTCTTCGAGCGACTAAAGTTATTCAAAGCAGTAATAGTAGGATATAAGAGAATAACGGAGAATAAGGTGTTGATGGTCTTTTAAATTTCTAAGAATAAAGGAACAATTATCTATTTGTGCTTTATATAATAGGTAAGGACTCCTAGGTGGTATATAACTTGCAATAACTATAACTTCAGCTCCAGGAGTACATTTGATTGAGAGTGCTACTTGGTCAACATTTAAATCAGCTGCTATGGAGGGCAAATCGATTCCATCACTGCACAAAGAGGCCCGAACGGCAACCATTACTCCTCCACGTCTCTCAAAATCCGTTAGAATGGAGCTACGGTCCTTGCCGAAAATTTCGTACTGGTCCTTGTTGAACATTTCCTCGTTGTGGTGATTCAGCGTAAGCCAAGTCAAGACCAGATGAAGAGAAGAGCAAGACAACGCGGAGTTTAGTTCTTAGACCGCCAGTATTTTGGTAGTAAATGTTAAAGGATGTGTAGGAGTTAAACCAATTGGTTTGAGTTTTGTGGAAGGTTATGTGGCTGAGTCATCTTAGATTTACGTCTGCTCACGAATTCTTTAACAAGAATATCTTTAGGTCAAAAGCTTGGGCCGACCAGTACTTTTCCAGTTGGTTCAGGCGAAAAAAAGATGAAGTCAAGCGACCTAAGAAGTTATCCGCTGTCAGGCTATGGCATTTTATATTACTAATATCGATGCCTTTTGAAGCGATGTAGTTCACAATGTCACTATTTTTGGTACCATATTCCAGCCGTGACAAAAACACAGCAAAATGTGGTGACACAACTTTAAGAGTACAGTCCGTACCAGGAACACCGGCCAATCCATTGCTGCTTTCTTTGCTGTGTCCTCTTTCCAGTTGCTGCCATCTACATCCGCTTTCTTCTCTTTAGACATTTGTGCCAAAAGGTCATGTGCGGCCACGTAGTGATTTAGGTTAATTTGTATAACCTTCACCATCATGTCTTATTTATGAGAGCCCATATGAAAACCGGACATTTTGCACTGCCAGCTACATGTCCTGCGTTGTCGGCGTTGGTGGTCTTGCACCAGAAACTCTTCGGCTCGTGGGAGCAGTTCTTAGCTATGTGGCCCTCTGTGCCACACCTTCTACACATTCTGGAGCGGTCCTGCTCACTCCTGCACTGACGTGTGGTGTGACCAAGACCTAAGCACCTAAAACACTGTGTTAGTGCCGTGCGTTCCCGAATCCAGCCTATATTTTGATAGCAGCAGTGCAATTGCGCTCTCTGCGGGTAATCCAAACATTGCGACTTGAGTGCCGCCTTTGCGGCAGACTTATTATATCTGATTATTTTAGCCCGGTCAGTTGGGTCCAGGACGCTAATGCCTCGCAGATATCCACTTTGGTTGTTACCTCATCTATATCCTTGATTTTGATTGTAACGCAGTCAGTCAGTATTCTGACCTCTGCGTCTTTTCTCAGAGTCTCTCCAATTATGCCCTTAAATTGATCGGCTTTTCTTCCCGCTCTTTTTAACTGGAAGAAAAGCTCGCCTTTTGTGTGCGACGGATTTTTGTTACCGATTCTCCTAGATTGCCAAGCTTACGATCAGTTTTGACTTTCCGCAGTATTTCCGCGTAGGACAAGTTACCACTATTGCGTCAGGTCTTGTTTTCTCCTTGATTCTCCTCGGAGAATCCTCTTTCTTTTTTATTTCCTTCGACGAGCTATTGTTTTGGCTGCTATCAACCAGATTCGCCGGTTTAGGAGTTTATTGTGGTCTGACTTCCGCTTTCTCTCTTTCTTCGATCTTACGAGAGATCTGTTCTTTCCGGGTAGTTTTTTTTCCCGTCGTTTCTGGCTGATTTTGCCTCCGTTTTGGACTCGGGTTTTCCCGTTCGGCTCCTGTCTTCTTTTTATTTTTTCCGCAACTGCGGGTTTGATCAACGGGAATGTTTGTGATGCGTTGTTCCTTCGTATCACTTCTTTGGCTTTATCATGATGTGCCTCAATGGCTCCCAGTTCATAGAGCGCCTTGGTGCTCTCGATGGCGTCTCGCATTAGCTGATGAATGGAGCGTCTCATGCCATCCTCCAACATTTCAACCAACGCTTTAATCTTTTCCCCGAGTTTGTGGAAGATAGATGGGTGGCTGCTTGTTTCTGTTGTCGGAATTGCGCGTTCTTCTTTGTTAACGGCGCTATCTTTTTCGCTTCTTTGGCGCTTTGGTATTTGTGCTACTGCTGATCTCTGCACCTTTGAACTGCTTTGAAAATACGCTACAAAAGTCTTTTCACTTCCTCCATTTTTAATTTTTTTTGTTGTGTTCATGCTGATTGGTCCCCACTTAAAGCCGTTGTTCATACATTATTAATATAATATTATAATATATCGAGATATCTTTATTATATTTTCGTACTTTAGATTAGAGTAGTAATTACTATTAAATACAAATGAAGTTCAAATTGTGAATTAACAAAAAAATCTAAAAAAAATTGGCTAAATTCCAGAATTGAAAAAGACATTTTTGTAACATTAGAGAATAGAAGACGATTCATTCCTTTTTTTGCGTCTGATCGTGAAACAATAAAGTTCGTAGATTCACCCGCCATCGATTTGTGTATCATTTTTAATTTTTATAAACTAAAAGTCGAAATCCCAAAACTATTGTGGACATTTTTTGGTGCCCATCATATATTAAAGAATATCGTAATTATAATCAAAACATCGTAAATAATAATAACGTAAAATAATCAAACATTATTTGTTTCAACAATTGGTTTGCCGGCTACAGCGAGGGGGGTTCTTGCTGCTGATCAAAGTTTTTGTTGGAATATTTTCATACTGAAAAAAAAATTAACATTTCGTCGTTGTTCCTGGATTTGGGTGTTGTGGCGGTTTGCTGAGCGCTCGCTGGAATTATCTCAATACTAATTGCATAGTGTTAAACTCTTTGGATTTTCGTTTAGTTGAATTTACTTGTTGGTTGAATTGTTTAACAATATGTTAATTATTTGAGGAAGTATCTATCTGTTGCTGCGCTTAATGCAATTAAGGTGTTTGAATTAACGACCGTCAATTATCATAAGGCATTAAAAAAATGTCGGTTAAAAACACGATTTTATGGAGTTAGGAACATAACAAAGGTTTCGAAATGCTCTGCTCAGAGTCTTCGTAATTTAGAAGACAATTTCAATTCCCATAGAGCAGCTATGCTTTCTATCGGAAGTTACGAAAAAACTTGTGATGCTTTTTTTTATTGCGCTCGCATTGGATAAAGTGGATGCTGATACTAGGACAAAATGGGATGAATTAGTCCATTATTCAACACTTCCAACATGGGATGAATTCTCAAAAGTCTTGAATCGTCGTTGTCAAACTCTTGAGGCAAGAGAATCAAAACTTTTTAGCTCAGAAGTTAATACCAATCAGTCATAAAATTAGTGCATGTGAAGCTTTTATTAAGCTTCCAGTTGTCACCCTTTTTCAAGAAGTAAAGAATCGAATACTCTGCAGTAACTGTCTTGCAAAGGGTCACTCAGTTCGGAGATGCCAAGCGCCAAAATGCAAAGTTTGCTCAATGCCTCAAAATCAATTGTTACATAGGTTTTCAACAAATTAAACTTCCAGCGTAACTAGCGAGCCTAGTGACCATTCGTTACCAAGTATTTCTGGTAGTACATACCTGGCATCAAACATTTCTAAAAAAGATTCTTCTCAGGTAATACTAGCTAAAAGCTACTGCTGTAGTGTACATTCGAAATTCCTATGGTCAATTGTACCCTGCCCGCGCTCTGCTTGACTCAGCATCGCAACTTAATTTAATCACGCAAGATTTGGTGCAAAAGTTGAAGTTGAAGAAAATTCAAGCTAATGCAATCGTTTCTGGAATTGGAAAGTCGAATGCGGCTATAAACTACAAAGCAGACCCAACTTGTAGATCTCGAATTTCGGAATTCAAAATTAATCTCGATCTGCTTGTTCTGAAAAATATCACTAATATCCTTCCTGCGAACAAGTTAAATGTATCAAGTTGGAAGATACTTTGTAGATACATTGTACTTGTGGATCCGAATTTCCATTATCCAAGTCATATAGATTTGCTGGTAGGAGTTGACAGTTTTTTCCAGCTGTTATGCGTTGGCCAAATCAAATTGAACGCTCATTTACCAATCCTCCAAAAGACCTTATTTTAATGGATTGTAACGGGCAAATACGTACTGTCCTCCAATCCTCAAACCGCATGTAGCTTAGTATCCTGCTCCAATTTTAATGATACATCGCTTAGTGAAATCGTAAGAAAATTTTGGGAGATGGAAGAGGTTGGTCGGCAACGATTTTCGTCAATGGAAGAAGAAGAACGCGAGAAAGAATTCTTGAAAGGTGTGAGAAGACAGAAAGATGGAAGATTTTTAATAAACATATTGTTGAAATCGAATGGAGGTACTTTGGGAGATTCTTTAGTTCATGCGCAAAACCGTTTTCTTAACCCGAAAAAAAGATTAGTAAGGAAGGAAGAAGGATCAGGGCACAATATATCGAATTCATGAGGGAGTACGAAAGCTTAGGTCATATGGAAAAGGTTCCCAAGGATGAACTTCATAAAATAAAATACTTTGCTCCTCATCAGTTTGTGTTGCGACCAGATTCTATAACAACAAAACTAAGAGTTGTTTTCGACTGCAGTGCTAAGACAACGTCGAATTTTTCGTTGAATGACCTTATATTGAAACGTCCTGTTATACAGGACGATCTGTATAATCCTTCGTTTTCGAACATATAAATTCGTTGTTACTGCCGAGATGAAATACTTGTGCATGACAATGATCAAAATTATCAATGCATTTTGTGGAGGTTCTCTGAGCAGCAGGAAATAGACACATATCGATTGCCAACCGTGACGTATGGTACTACCTCTGCTCCATTTATTGCAACGAGGTGTCTTAACTTGTTGGCAGAACAAAATATTTGTACATACCCTTTGGGTTTTAAAGTGATAAATGAGGACTTTTACATGGATGATATGATCACCGGAGGAGATTATAGCGAAGATATATGTATTCTGAGGTAAAAACAATATTGCTGAGTGCTGGATTCGACCTTAGAAAATGATACTTTGTTTTTTTATAATTTCTTTTTTTGGCGTCACAATGATTAACTTGATTTGATTTCCATAAATAAGTAATTTAATTTGGGTCACTAAAGTCTTTCATTTTTTTATAATTATTTATTAACTTCAATGTCAAAAAATAATCATTATGAAGTGTGTTTTGTGCAATTTAAAAATTGGCAGATTGAAAGAACTTAAAATTCAATGCAAAAGTTGCAGTAATTATGTACATTCAAAGTGTGCAAAGCTTGAAAAGAGAGTTGGTGAGTATTATGAGAAGAACAAGTGCGAAATCTGCTGCGACCAACGACGGAGATCTCTTTTGGTAAACGAGACGCCTGTTGACTCTCTCTCCTCCACTCTTTCTTTGTCGCCTAATATCGCAGAGATGGATAGCTACACCGATCCTACGATCTCTCTTCCTTCCTGCTCTGCTATTGATGCTGCTTCTACGAACCAAGGTATTGTTACTTCTCCCAAGGAAACGGTTGCTGGAGAGAACCAGTACTATATGTATGTAGTACTATATGTATGCAGTGAAAAAAACATTAAAATTGCATGCTGAAAACGGAACGAAAAGGGATGAAATTATACCTTGTTCAACCGAGAATCCGCTTTGAAAGTGGATTTTCGGTGGAAGAAGGCCGATTTTCGGCGCATCCAACCCATCTCCCTCTGGCTTGTGAAATTCGTATATTGTATCAGTCTCAATCCTGCCTTCTTCCGCTCATGTAATCAGGCCAGTGCATTTTTTTTCTCCACTGTGGTAAATTTTACTTTAAAATACTGGCAGCACTGAATCAGGCACTAACTCTTGATATTCTTTTTCGAGAGATTTTAAAACTATAGTAACTAAACACAGATGCTCTTCATAAAATCAGATCTTTTGAAGAAAGTAATGCTTCTCTTACGGTTAAGGTGAACGTATTAGAGTCTTAAGTAAATGCAATGGCGCAAAGAGAAAAACAAGATGCAATTGACATTGTGGGTATACCAGATTTGAGTCATGCTATTGCGAAAGAGAAAGTCATTAAACTATTAACGGTCAGTGTGGGAGTTGAATTAGAATGGAATGACATTGTCTCTTGCTTTATAAAAAAACGAGAAAAAAAAGAGTACCGATCCAAGTAATTCCGCTACCTCTCCGTCTGAAGTTTTCTTCTCTTGAAGAAAAAGCAAGTAATGCAATCTTTGAGAGAAAAGAAACTTAAATTATTTGCTAACAACAACAAATCTCGCATGTACATACTCGTAATTGGCAGTCTCACTGCGTACACTAGATCTCTTCTACAGAAAGCAAGGCAACTTAAATTTCAACACAAATGTAACTCATATGTTTTCATCAGAAGGGAGGAGGGCGACAAAGCTATCAAAATAAGAAATTATGAGGATTTTTTACCTAATTGTTTTGACAATAATATCTAAATTTTTTGTATTAATTTTGTATAATTAATAATACTAATATAAATCCATCATTAGAACCTCATAATAATAATATAAGTAGTAGTACTAACATTAGCCTTTCTCAATTAAGTATTGAATCAATGAATTGTTTTTGTATAGATCATCCTTACCTGGATTCTTACTCTGGCTTATCTGTAATTCATCAAAATATTCATAGTTTACGTAAAAATGTCGATGTTTTCCTTGCTCATCTTTTATCACTTGATCATTTGCCAGATTTCATATTTGTCTCTGAAATTTGGATTTATGATATCAAAGTCTCTAAATTTCATATTCCCAATTTTACATTCGAGGCAACTTGCAACAATGCTCATTCAGCTGGTGGAGTCGCGGTCTTTTATAGGAGTGACATTGTGTGTGAAGTTTTAAAATCAGATCTTAAAAGCGCTGATATAATATGTTTAAATTTTAAATTTGCTGGTATTCAAAACAGTTTTGTGAGAGTATACAGGCTGCATTTATACACAGTTAACGACTTTTTGATAGTATTCTCAGAGTTTTTGGATTCTCAAATTCAAATTCTCTTAGGGGATTTTAATATAGATATTTTGTCGAATTATAATGATGCTGATAGCTTTCTGGGGATCTTATCTTCTTTTGGTTTTAGTTCCTTGGTGAACATTCGTACCAGGGGGTCCTCCTGCTTAGATCACATATTTATTAAATTCCATAGGAATAAGGCTATTAGCTACAAAACAGCAGTACTAGGTCTTAAAATAACTGATCATAGCTTAACCACTATTCAGCTTGAGTGCTCTGCTGAAAGGGATAAACCATCATGCGCAAATTCTTTTCAAAAGTTAGATTTTTATGATTCTTATGAATCTTGGGAAGATGTATACAATGTAAAAAATCCATCTACTGTATTTGATATCTTTCTGCAAAAACTTCAATACCATGTTTCAATTAGCAGTCAGCAATAATAATAAAAAGCTAATACCATTAAAAGTGTAGATGAAGGTAACACTACTTAAAAAAATAAAACTAAAGAACAAACTTCTTGTTAAAGTTAAAAAACATCCTAGCAACATCAGGCTCAAAAAATGTTACGATAAACTTTCTAAAGAGCTAAAAACGGAAATACCGCGTTGCAGAGATATCTATTTCAGTAGTAAGCTCGCGGACAGTTTAGGTAATTCAAAAAAGGAATGGGAAGTTGTTAACCAGATCTTAAATAGAACTAAGCCAAAAGGTGATATTTCTATACTAAATGGTAATTCTTTAGTTAATGATCCCTTAACACTTGCAAATTTGTTTAATAACATTTTTTCGAATATAACCCTTAATACTGATTTTACTCCCGCCTCGTGTTATTGCCAATGTTCGGATGGTCTTATTAAAGATCCACTTAACGTCGATAGCTTCTTCTTTTAAAACTTTTCTTCATTGGAAATTTATAATATTATAATGTCTCTCAAAACTTCTAATTCAACATCTAGTGACATGATTTCCAGTAAAATTTTAAAAAATATTTCATACAACGTCTCTGACGTATTAATGTATATCTTTAATCTAAGTTTGCAAAACGGAGTATTTCCGGATTGACTTAAGGTAGCAGTTGTTATCGCCCTGCACAAAACAGGTGAAGCTTCGAATCTGGACAATTATCGTCCAATCTCTCTTTTATCAATCTTCGCTAAGGTTTTTGAAAAGGAGATGAAAAGAAGAATTGTATCTTTTCTGGACAAAATCAATTTTCTTAGCGATTCCCAATTTGGGTTCGGAAAAGCTAAATCGACTGAAGAAGCAATTTTGAAGCTCTGTAGTGAGCTTTATCACAGTCTGAATGAATCCCAGACTACAGCGACCCTATTTATTGATATTACCAAGGCCTTTGACATGGTGGACCACAATATTTTGCTGCAAAAGCTATATAGAATAGGTTTTCGAGGAAATGTCTATGACTGGCTTGCGAGTTATCTAAACGATCGCAAACAAAAAGTTAAAATTCGTCATTGTTTTAGTTCTGGAAAAACAATAAGCTTAGGCGTTCCACAAGGTTAGGTTTTGGCTCCGGTTCTATTTTTAATATTTGTGAACTCACTCTTTGTTCAACGATTTAAAGGTCTAGTTAGTGATTTAGAAATTCTGCGCAAATGGTATTCTTCTCATAATCTAACCATAAGTGAAAAAACCAAATTTATGATTTTCAACATTTCTGGTTCTACCTGTGAAGACATGGTGTTAAGTTCTCATTCATCTAGCTGTCGTAAATATAATTTAAATATGTGTTCTCATCAATTTGGCAAAATCTCTTATGACGCTAATAATAAGTGTTTTGTTGGTTGTTTTTTAATATCGAACTTGTTGAAAGTTTTAAGTATTTGGGGATACTTTTGGATAGAAGGTTAAGTTGGAAACATCACACCGCTCATTTGTCCAAATATTTAATTAACGTTTTGCGACAACTTTATCACCTTAGCCTCTACTGTAGTCAAGATATCTTAAAACTAGTTTAGAATGGCTTATTTAAATCAAAGCTACAATATGGGCTTACTTGTTGGGGTGGTACTCATTCCAACAAATTGTATCCACTGATTACTAAGCGAAAACATGCGATACATATCATTTGCAAAGTTAATCGCAGAACCCACAGTTCTGAATTATTTAGGAGCCTTAAAGTTCTTCCTCTAAAACACTTATATTTTTATAAAGTTTTTAAAGCTTTTTTTTGAAAGGTCTGGTTACTACTCCTCAAGACTGTATGATTCCCATAATTTACGTGTCAATAACTAGTATTTAGTGAATGTACCTACCATAAGGAAATCACACTTTTCACACTTCTACAAGGTCACTGCTATCACTATCTTACCTGTTACTCTGAGATGCGAGAGTCATAAATCGATTTTTCTGAATAAATTGAAATCATTCCTATTTTCATTGAATTTTGAAGAAATATATTCATTATTAAATGTATTAGTTTAAATTTTAACTTATTGCACAAACTATACCGAAAATTGTAAATTATAATCAGTTTCACATTTTGACTCCCCATCAATATTTATTAAAAAATGATTTATATCTTAATGGTTCATTCGCCTCTTGTCTTAGACAATAGAATTTAAGGCTTTATATGAATTTTTAAAGTATTTTGGTAAGAAACATTAATGTTAGCTTTAAGATCTTACATGAAATAATGTATCATTATTATTTATTATTTATTTATTTATTTATTTCTTGCAGCAATAGTATGGAGATACTGAAATCTATCTCAAAAGAAGAAAGGGCAGACAGCTCATCCCTAACGATAAAAGATAGCAACGTTATCAGGACATTAGGTATTACGTGGATTCTGGATACTGGTGAATTTCAATTTGCAAATCCAGAGAAAATCGATACAAAATCGATAACAAAGAGAACAATATTATCAGAATTAGCTCAATTTTTTGATCCTTTAGGACTTATTAATCCAATTGTCGTAAAAGGAAAAATTGTAATGCAAGATATTTGGATAACGAAAAGTAGTTGGGATGAATCTCTTCCCTTGGAGATAGGAACTCGCTGGGAAGAATTTCGGAAAGAAATATCTAATATCTGTCTACGGAGAATATTAAGGTGGTGATACGAGTAGATGGGTTGTTATTATTATGGTTGAGGGTATATTGCACCGCGATCTTTAAGATCTATTGTGCCCCTTTTCAATACCTTAGCACAATTACGAGTTCTCCTCAAATACAGTTCTTTTCAGAGTTGTATTGAGGGTAATGGACTCCTATTGCGCATAGGTGAAGAAATCTGTTCTAGAGTATTCTCTCTAAGCCAGTTTCCTTCAGGAATCTGAGAATGAGAAATGGTTCTAGTGATTGCATTTCTTTTTCTGATAGTAGGTACTTGCCCAGACTTATTTTTCTTTTGTGGGCTACTGCCTCACAAAATCCCAGTTTACTCGTATATTCTGGAATTTCATTAAATTCTGCAGCGATCTTCTTCTGATACCCCTAGTTTCCTTAGATGCTCCCTGAGTCTACAGTGCCCCGTTAGGAAGCCTGTTAGGATACGGAGGTTGTTCTTGCTCATTTTGATGCATGCCTCGAATCTCTTCCGGTTACAGTCCAACACGCATATAAGAAACTCGTATATAAGAAAAAATCGCTTAAAAGAAACGCATGTGAAAACACCGTGTCTTTTCTCTGGCTCTCCATACAAAAGGGAGCTGATATAAGAAACATACGGTTATAAGATGCATATTGCCCTAGGAGTTTCTTGGCCTGCTTCATTCCACGAGCGTTATTCCAGGTTTGAATCCGATTCCTTCTTTCCAGTTCCCTGAATTCTTCTCTGAGGAGATGGTCTCCTACAGCGCAGAATGGTTCAGTGCCTTTGAAGGGTTCTGATGCTCCTTTCCTTGAGAGGCTAGGCCATTTCATTGCCTTCCATTCCCGTATGGCCAGGTATCCAGCAGAGTTTTACTCGGTTTCTCCTACTCAATTCTTTGAGATTTTGCAAGCATTCCCATACAAGTTTGGATTTGATGGTGTAGGAGTCTAGTGCCATAATAGCGGCTCGACTGTCCGACATTATTGCTATGTCGCAGTTGGTATAAGTCCTTTTAAGATTTATCTGAACGCATCTGTCTATGGCATAAATTTCCGCTTGAAAGATGCTGGTACATTTGCCCATGGATTCAAAGTATTTTGTCCTAGGTCCAAAAACTCCTGCTCCAGTTCCTTCATCAGTTCTTGATCCGTATGTATACCATTTTACCGTGTTGCTGCTCAGCCTGTGGACCATGGACACTGCTCCAGTCCCTTTCGGTGCTGAGCTTGCTGGTAAATTTCTTTTGGAAATTGAATTTCCTAATCACGTCATCCTTCGGAATCGCCAGGAGTGGTAGCTTTTTGATTAGTGCGTCGAATTGCCTCGATGTAATGCACCTGGGTTTACCTATCCCTTCTTTTGCCATTCTCATGATTGTTTTGTTTGCACACTCTGCTACCACTAGATGCAAAGGAGTCAGCTCCAGTAGCACCTCCATGGCCACAGTTGGGCAAGTTCTCATGGCTCCTGTAATACAGAGGCATGCCAACTTTTGAACTTTGCTGAGTGTCTCCCTCGCGCTGATCAGATTTTTCTCTTGGTCCATGCTATTGCACCTTAGGTTATTGTAGTTCGAACAATAGAGATGTACATCCATCTTAGTATACTTGGACTGCATCCCCAGGATTTGCCCGCGAAGCTTCGACAAATCATCAGAGCACGCGTCACTTTCCTGGTTATCTCTTCTGTATGTTTTATCCAGATGAGCTTGCTGTCCAAGATTAGTCCCAGATATTTAACTTCTTTTACCGGAGTCAGTGTTGTACCCGACAGACTTATTGGTTTTAGTCGTTCCAGTTTTCGTTTTCCTGTGAAAGGTACTATGGTAGTTTTTGCCGGATTTAGGCTCAGCCCAGCCGACAGGCACCATTCCTTAGTTAAAGTTAGCCCCCATTTGATAATGTCGCATAGGGTCTCCTCCATTTTTCCTCTGGCTATGATTACTATGTCATCGGCATATGCCTGACATCTGGTGCCATGGTTAGTTAGTATCTCTAGAAGCTCGTCTACAACTAGGCTCCACATGAGAGAAGATAGGAATCCTCCTTGTGGGCATCCTCTTGTTGTGTCGACTTTTATTATGCCTCCTGGTGTGTGAGTCTCCGCTGAACTTGTGCTCAGGAGTTCATGCAATACTGTGTGGTTTACTTCCTTTTTGTCCAGAGCTCGAACAATTGCATCATGGGATGTGTTGTCAAATGCTCCTTCAATATCCAAGAAAGCACATAAAACTATATCTTTCGCATCAAGGGCGCTTTCTATAGTTTCTGTCAGTTGATAGAGTGCAGTCTCTGTGAATCTGCCTGCCCTGTAAGCATGCTGACAGTAATGAAGAGGGGATGTCTGTAGCAAATTAGTACCTCACTTTAGGTCACATTTTTTGGAAGAGGTAAACTTTGAGTGATATGGTAATTTTTCTTCTCCAAGGTGGTAAATTTTACTCAAAAATACTGGTAGCACTGATACAAGGGCATCTTCTAGGCCTTTCCGGTCTTCAGCATACAGCATCTCCCTTGGATAATTGCAAGGGAGAATTGCTACCCTCTCGGCTATCGCTGTCCCAGTGAGCTTTCTGCCAGCTCCAGCTGCTTTTGCAACAGTTGCATAGCTTCTGCTCTTTGAAACAGCAACTTGCCTCGAGGATCCTGCCTCCGACCTGACCAGCTTCGACGATACCCTTTGCCTTTTGTGTGCATTAGGCACAGGAGGCGAAATGGAGCTACTGCTCCTTTTACCTGAGGTGGTAGGCTCCGAGCTGGTCTTAGCCCTGTGCTCTTCTGCCTTTTTCCTCGCTTCCTCAGGTGTGAAACCCTTTTCGAGGCAGCGAAGATACCACCTACTTCCAGCACCACTGAGCCCCTTTCGGAGTGGATCATCCATTCCGCCGGGTTGTCCCGGAGGAGGCATCTGTGGACACCTGCGCCTATTCCTCGTCGCCTTGGTTGAAGAGGGTTGGGGGGTCACAGAGTCTTGAGCCTCCACTTCCCCTTTCCCCCCCACATCAGTTGGAGGTCGGGAAGATAGAGCTTGGGTCCCGCTTACCCTTGTGGCAGTCTCTGTGCTCACGTCTATCGGTTGCCTTGGGGTTTTCGCTTTGTGGCTAGTGCTGGATTGCACCAACCTTCCGCTAATCCCGCAGCTTGCGACAGGCTTAGCACTTTTTTCGAATTTGAGCCCATGCTCAACCCGGCTTGCTGCATCAGCTACGGTAACACCCCGCAGCCTATTCAGCACGCCTTTTAAACTTTTCTTGTATTTTTAGAATCTATATTGATCCCACAAGTAGCAGAGGAAAAGGTGGTCAGCCGCAACAGAGCCTCGCAGTAATGCGGTAAGGCCAGAGTTACTCTCCAAGGTGGCCCGGTATCAGAGAGGCTCCCTTAGAACACAGCCGGTATTACCCCCTGGCTGCGAACCATCCAGTGGGCACGGGTCGCATTACACCCTGGATTAGGGGGATGATGGACTTAGTTCGCCAATCACCCCATCCTTCTGATTGGAGCACCCCTGTCCGAAGCTGTTGCGTTGCACCAGTGCCAGGCAGAGTCGTTCCTTCGCCAGGCTTGCGGGTCGGCTTAAGCCACCGCACCACGACAAGGTATATATCCGCGGGAGGAGATACATGGGTTTCCTGATGCATCCTTGGGTTCTCTGATGCATCTTTGAGGGCATATGGTTGCTGTCTTTACGTGAGAACCATTGATTCTTCTGGAAATATAAAATGTACGTTACTTTGCGCAAAATCTGCGATAGCTCCAATAAAAACAAAGTCTCTTCCTAAATTGGAACTCTGTGCCGCTACTTTGCTGGTTGAATTAGTTTTGAAAGTAGTTCCCAATCTAAACTTGCTAATCTTGCTGATATCTATTAGATCAGAATAAAATACTCCACGGGATACAATATCAGCGGGAGCAAAAACTAAGCAAAAACCAAATATTTCACTCTGTAGACATGAATATAATCATCCTACTGCCTTGCTATCGAAATCGGATGAAATTATGGAATTCGCTGAGAATTTTTCGCGATTTAATAGCTTCGAAAAAACAAATATAATCCTTGGATACGTAGTGCGATTCTATAATAATCTAAAACTCAGAAAATCTAACCGCTCTAACCCCACCACAGGTTCTAATGGTCATAGTTTAACACTAACATGCGAAGAGTTGGAAGATGCCTTCCTTCGTATTATCTGGACTATTCAACAGATTCATTTCCAGAAGGAAATTAGAAATTTGGACAAATCAAAGAAGATTAGCCCGAAAAGTGTGATCAGTAACCATAATCCCTTTCATGATACGGAGCAGAAAGTGGAACTCCTTAGAGTAGGTGGGCGTTTGCTGAATGCAAACATTCCCTATAATTCCAAATGTCCCATCCTTCTTCCAAAAAAATCCGTTTTTGTTCAAAATGTGGTTGTCCATTTACACAAATGCAATTTTCATGCAGGTCCTCAAGCTCTAATCGCTATTATTAGACAACTTCTGGATAATCAACGCTCGTCAATTAGCCAAAAAGGTGGTGGATAAATGCATTCATTGTTTCAAATACCGGCCAAAAGTGAGACAGCAAAACATGGGAGATTTGCAATTCCAGCAACCTGAGTTAATACATCCAGGCCATTTGCCACCTCCGGCGTGGATTTTTGCGGACCATTCCATATTTCACAAAAACGACGAGGGTACTGTACTCACAAGGCGAATCTGCCAGTTTTTATTTGCTTTGCGACAAAAGCATCTCACCTCGAAGTTGTTTCCGACCTATCCACCCAAGGGTTCATAGCGGCCCTTAAGCGGTTTGTCGCCCGAAGAGGAGTGTGCAGCGAAATTCACTGTGACAATGGCACAAACTTTGTTGGAGCCCGAAATGAGTTCAAAGAACTCCATGCGTTATTTTTGGAGCAGCAAACACAGCATGAGATACAAGCCTGTTGCGCTGCTAAACGTATCAAATTTATTCATATACCGCCCAGATCCCCTCACTTTGAAGGCTTGTGGGAGACGGCAGTAAAGTCCGCTGAAGCGTATTTATTACGGACAGTATGGTTGGCTGACTTGACTTACGAAGTATTCTCAACAGTTGTAGCTGAAATCGAAAGTATTATGAACTCGCGTCCACTGTGTATTCTAAGCTCTGATCCGAATGATGAGAGCGTTTTGACTCCAAGTCATTTTTTATTTGGTGTACCATTGAACTCCATTCCAGAAAGAATATATTTTGGAGCTGCAAAGACGAACAAAATGGCAAACTGCAGTTGAAAATGTTGATGTCGGATCGCTGGTGCTGATAGAATAGAACGAGTTATACCGGGTGCTGATTCCAAGATACGTGTTGCGGACGTCCGTGTTAAGGAAACCGTGCTAAGACGACCAGGTCTTGGTTTGGCCCCACTACCACTTAATTAAAGAGATCCTTCACTATGTCCGTCTCTTTAAGGCGGGCAGGATGTTCATACATTATTTATATTATATTATAATATATCGAGATATCGTTATTATCTTTTCGTACTTTAGATTAGAGTAGCAATTACTATTAAATACAAATTCATGAAGTTCAAATTGTGAATTAACAAAAAAAAACTAAAAAAATTTCCCATTATTCCAAAACATATGGCTGAATTCCAGAATTGAAAAAGAAATGTTTGTAACATTAGAGAATAGAAGACGATTCGTTCCTTCCCTTATGGGGTCGTGTGCCAGAGCCGGATCGGTGCTAACCAGGAATGTTACATCTGGACCTACACCACCAACATAATGGCGATGTAACATTGAGCGTTCTTTAAGTCCTGCCAAGGTTTCAACGGGACGGGGGCGTAGCATTAGCCTGAAAGCCGTTTCAACCGGATTTCAATCCAGCCTACTCGGGTAACAGAATACTACAAACGTCAGCCCTCATAGCTTTCAAAATCCAAATCTTTGTTTCCAGTATGCCATAATTAAGACCTAACTAGACTTGGTCCTAATGTCTAGGGCATTAGTGCCTAAGGCGGGATCGAAAGTTCGAGCCGCAAGCCATCGACGCTACGGCTTCTACCTCCTTTTAGTCCGTACCTGTTGCGGGTGATACCGCCCTTACTCGGTCACCAGAGCCTCGTTAGTCTGAAGCAGGGTACACCACGTGCAGGCGAGAATAATATTTTGTAGGTTGAATTACGCTTTGTACCGTTACATTGGGGGGGGAGGGGGTACAATCCTGTGTGCGATTGGACTTTTGTGTGAAGAATGAAGAGAAGAGAGAGAGGTGAGAAATTATGAAAATTGTATTGAGTAAGTGTCATATGTGCAGAAATAAAACCTGAACGTTGTCACTCAAATAATTCCATAGGAACTGAGGATTGAGTTTATTACTTTGAGAATTTTTCCTAAGGAACTATTTGAGTGCTCGTGCAAGAAATTATCTTGCACATACTTGCGTGTGAATGGCATTTTGTGTGAACAGGTGAATGTTATGTAGTTTGTATTATTAGAAAATAATTGTGTTTAGGATGCGTTTAGAAATGCATGGGCAGATTAAACGCGGATTAGACGAATTAAAATTTATTTAATTGCATTTTGTTTGTTTAGGCTTACAATGCGCCCCCAACCGCTTGGCGCTCTGTGCATGTCAACATCCAGCACATATGGTGGGGCCGGCCCAGGTCATGTCCACATACCTACAAGAAGATCAAGCGAAATTCATGAAGCAGACCTGAAAGACGATCATTTGAAATCCATCATGAAATCTTTTGAAAATAACGACAAAACGTCACTTAAAGGACATCCCGTGGGTGATATGAATACTCTATCGGTATTTATTCGAGTCAGATTTTGATAATGCACAGCTTGTCATACCATCGGAAGAAAGAAAAAATATTCTCCACAATAATCACGACGCTACTTCTGCAGGTCTTTATGTTGTTGACAGTATTGGTATGGTATGAGAAGATATGTATTACTATCGCAGATACAAACCAAGCAACATAAAACTAGTTGCACCACTACATATACACAGTTTTCGATAGTTCACAAAACCAAACCCTATTTCTAACACTTCAAAATATATTCTTTATTTTTTAATTACACATATTTTTGATCTGTGAACTGTATTGCTCAACGTTCGATACCATAGTGGCAGCCGTGAAAGTGCTTCGCATTCGATGTCAGTTTTTCCTTTTTTCTTGTTCAACGAACTGTCGCTATCTGTACGTGTAAGGATTAGCGGCGGCATCGTATGATGATGCCGTTTTGGGGCGACAATCTCTGCTGATTGCGTGGTTGGTTTACTCAAATGTTATGTGGCGGTTCGGAACAAACAGTATCCAGTAATTTTTATTTTTTTAAATGCGTATTTTTATTCAAGAATTCATGATTCTTACATCCTAGACAAATTTAAAACTAGCTTAACTAACTGAACTATTATTCTTAAGTCCAACTAACTGACCCAACACGGGTACTCTAAGCTAATCTATAATTAATCTATTGTGAAATTGCTTTTCGGTTTATCTGTTATTTAATTATTTAAATTATTTACTGCACTCTTTTTAAAGTATCCGAGAAAATTCCAAAAAAACGGGTGCTCTTTGTTTTTGTTTTGTTTCTTTATTCTAGCTTAACCTAACCATAACTTAGTATCCAGTAATCAGCGTTATGAAATTCTCTCAATTTAATTATTTGGTCCTCTGCCCACAACACAAAACGGTGATCGCTGAAGATCTTGCAAGTGATGGAAAGAAATATTTCCATTATCCGAAGGTTTTGGCAAGAGATTCTTCACTGAGAGTTCCTGCTAATAGCGCTACTAAGCGTGATATGAATTCACCGTTCTAGGTCAAGGAGTTTAGTCCTTTGGCGGAAAACGTTAGATAGATAGATAGATAGAATATTTTCCAATAAGCCCGTACAATTTTTCATATCTTATTTGGAGCTCCTCGCGTTTCTTTTTGGCGTTGGCTTTCCACCTAAGCTTTACATCGAGAGTCATACCGAGGTATTTCGCTAAATTATTTGAAGTTATTCACGTTATATGCAAAATTAATATGAACGGACTTATGTAGGTTAATTGAGTTCAATTCGCCAAGTGTCAATTCGTCTATTAGTGTACCCGATTCAAAGCATATTGCAATTTTCTAGTTGACTCTTCCACCGTTTTGGCAGTTACCAAAATGGCGGTTTCGTCAGCAAATATGCCTTGTACGGTGTCTAAGTCTTGTGGTATATCGCTGCTATAAAGTAAGTAAAGGAGAGGACCAATAAAACTTCCTTGTAGCACTCCAGCTTCTATAGTGTTAAATAGCGTGTATTCTTCTCCATTTTTACACGGAAGATTCGATCAGATAGATGTTTTGATAAAATTAAGAAAAGTTTTCCTGGAAGGAATTGCCGAAGTTTGCGTCAATAACATTAGCTATTCGATTTACTTGGTCAATAGTCGAATGCTTACTTTTGAAACCGAATTGGTGATGAGGTATAGGTCGTTTTTCTTCCACAATCGGGCTTAAACGTCTAAGTTATATTCTTTCGAACACTTTAGACATTATCGGAAGAAGTGAAATCGGTCTGTAAGGCATTTTTTCTGATGGAGGTTTACCCGGTTTCGGTACCATTATTACTTCCGCCACTTTCCACTGACTAGGGCCATGTTCGAATCTAAAGGCGGCGTTAATACGGTAAAGAAACTTCAGAACCGCTTTCTTAAATAATTCTTTAAGCCCTCTCCTTTGATTAAGTCATAACCAGGAGCTTTTTTGGGTTTGACCTTCTTTGAGTTCTAACAATGTATCATTCCTCATAGTATAATTGTCAATATTTATGTCTGAACCATAGGAGTTTACAGAAAGTGTTTGTCCGTCGTCCGCGATTTGTTTCATTTTCTTTATTTTCTTTTGCCCACTCGTATTTATTTTTTCGAATTGGGGTTTTATGTGGTTTGGGTTTTCTTAAACTGTTAACTACTTTCCAGAGCGAGTAGTTGGTATTCTTTTTCGCGGACTTTTAAACGACTTAATTTTCGCCTTTAGCAGATTACACAATTTCTTACAAGCTTTTCGTTTTTCCCTTACTAATGCTCGTATTTGAATATCGCAATGCATGTTTTACCGCCGTTTTTCTAATAAGTGATGTGTAAGAAACTGAATATCATTTATATCAGGTATTACACCTTTGTCGTTCATATTAATTTTTTGTTTTTCTTTTCATATCCAAAGTAATATCGCTCTGTCCATAAGCGTGGACCAGACACAAAAGCAAAAATTTACGCATACCTTGTTACTCATGCGAGTAGACTTGAGCTCTCATTTTGGGTACTCGTATTTCGCAGGTGAATTTTACGCTAAATGTATGATCCCACACTTTGGACCAAAAATGAAGTTTGTAACCATTTCCAAAAGTAGACTTTTATTAGCGTCCGACGTGTACACATGTTTTAAAGGTTCCGTCTACAAAAACGGAAATATGGTAGGACGCTGATATGAGAAAGACTCCATCATACCTGGCTGAGCGTTTGGCAAAACAAGGAAGTTTTTGGAAAGAGAAAGAGACAGTCAGATTAGAGAGGCCTTTTCTAGTGAATTGGAATATCCCTATTTCCAGTATATAACAGTGCGCAAGGTGAAAGATCACATGCGAAGTGGCATCGAGCGTCGACTCGCATAGCGATTCAAAGACAAACCAGCATTCGTCGAGGAAGAGCAAGAATTGGAGCAGGGAGCAATTAGTAAGACAAGTGGTTTTATGAGAGTTGGCGCAGTCAAGCAGCTGGGTGCTGTTACCAAGCAGAAATCAGCAATGCCTGCCGCTAACCCGCTTCCATCACAGAAAGTCGCAAGTATAGTGAATCGTAAGGACAGGTTCCAATTGTTGATGAACATCCTGAAAAGATTACTAGACAAGCGTGTAGTGCAGGCGGCGGAAATGCGTACAGAGCACTTCTTTCAAATAAAATCAATCAATTCAGCAAAATTGGGACAAGACGACCAAATGAGCAGTCCCTCCCTGAGGGAATTTTTAACTTTTGCAGAATCAAGATTCCAAACTCTAGAGGCAGACTAGGCGATGGGAGGAAGACGACCGTTGATGTAACACTCCCCGCAATTGCATTTCGTCACCACAAAGTTTGCTCAAGCCTTGGGAAGCAAAAGGCGTCGAATTGATTAGCCCATTAGCGGGATTGGTGCTCAGGAATCCAAAGCAGAATATGTGACTTCAATAGCATTTGAGCCCTGAACATCAGCATACAAAGCAACAGTGTACAAACAGTACGAGCCATCATGCCATGAATAAGCGAATATCAACCTAGTTGCGAAGTGGAAATGCCCTTTTGGAAGATTCCAGCGCACAATTAGCCGACCCATCTTTCTATAAGTCGCAACGTATCGACATTTGCTATTCTTTTTATCCATTCATTCAAATAAAATATTTCATATTTCAAGCTGTCCGACCATCCAATTCTTTGCAACACCAGGTTGGGATGGATTGTGGCAGGCAGAACTTCAACAAATATTACAACGGCATACTGTCACATAGCAACTCAGTCTCCAGTCACATCTTTGGAAAAACTTGTACGAACATTTTGGGAATCTGAAGGGCATGATATGCCAACAAACAGATAGTAAGATTGAAGTAAGATTGACATTCAAAAAGGAACCAGGTGTGTATCTGGGAGATTCATTTGAGGTGGCAAGAAAATTAATCATTTTTGGCCCTGGAAAGAAAACTGAGTAAAGACACAAAACTTAAGAAAGCCTACGTGAATGTCATGCATGAATATGAAGAGTTGAGTCATATGACTTACGTACTTCCGCATGATTGCGTCATTAAATCCGATAGCTCATCAACAAAGCAATGAGTGGTTTTTGATGCCTCAGCAGAAACCTCGTCTAGGCATTCACTCAATGACCTGTTAATGATTGTGCCAACGGTGCAACAAGATCTATTCTCCACTATAGTGAGCTTCCGAACTCATGAATATGTTTTCACTGGAGACATAACCAAAATGTGTCACCAAGTGTTAATAAGCTCTGAAGATCGACCATTTCAGTTAATTCTTTGGAGATCGCAACCTAAGCAGTCTTTGCAGATATATCAGTTAAACACCATCACTAACGGGATGGCATCTGCTTTATATTTGGCAACGAGGTATCTTATGAAATTGGCTGAAGATAACCAAGCCAGATACAGTCGAGCTTCAAAGGCACTCAAACATAACGTGTATGTAGACGACTGTCTCGCAGGAGCCCACACAGTTAAAAAAGCTCAAGAGCTGTTGGAGGAAGTCATCCTTTTATTAAAATTTGGCAGCTTCGAGCCGCTAACAACCCTTCAATATTGAAGAACCTTCCTGAAGAACTTAGGGAGAAGCTTGTGACTCTTCATCAATCAAAAGTCATAAAACGTTAGTAATGATTTGGGATCCCTCATTGTATTGAATCGAATAAATTCAACATCGAAAGCACGAGAATAAGTAAGCGAATTGTGCTGATCTTGCCAGACTATTTGACCCTTTGGTACTCCTTGGACTTCTCATAGTGATTGGCAAAGTATTTCTATAGGAGCTGTGGAAGTTCAACTTATCTTGGGAAGCAATCCAGCAAAATAAGCAAATCCCAAGCGATCTAGCGGATAAATGGACACCGCACCTCGCAAATCTACAATTTTGTTTAACGGATCTGAATTTCTGTCTCAACCTGAAGAGCCTTGGGTAAAGTGGGAGTGTGCGATACCTCAGGAAGTTCCAGAACAACGCAAGGTAAAATCTGTCCAGTTTCTTTGCACGGTGTTTAGGATTTTATTGCAATTCCAAAAAAATCGAAATCATTAACGAGTATAGGAAACAAAGTAGATGAACTGCGACAGGGGAGTCGTTTAATTTTCTTATACACTTAAAGAACAACATTTCCAGAGGACTATCACAAATTACAAAGGAGTGAAAAAGTGAATAAAAGATCAAACTCGCTAATCTTTTCCGATTTCTTTATGAAGAAACCGGATTAATTCGTGTCGGAGGAAGATTAATGAACGCATCTACCAGATGCTAAAATATTTTGCTTCCGATCGAAATCAACAACAATAGCAAAATTAATGTGTAATTTACCAAAGGAAGGAGTGAATCCAGCCCGTCCCTTTTACCACTCCGGGGTAAACCTCTGTAGACCGGTCAAAACACACTATAAAGTCAGAGGTGAAACTCCAACCAAATCCTTTTCAGCGGTAGTTGCGTGTTTTTCCACTAAAGCAATGCATATCGAAGTGGTAGTAGATTTGTCATCCGAAGCTTTTATCAAAGCGTAAAGCGGGAGAAGATGTCTATGTGTAAGGGGAAGTGAGGTAAAAGTAACAAATTTTATGATAGGATATAAAAAGAATAGAAAAACAAACCCCGCCACAATGTATTGAAACATATGTAGGTACCAAAATGGGACGCACTAGTTTTGCATATTGGATGATCCTTTTTCATTCTCCTTTTTCGCTATCTGCAGCGGAAAAAAGGGTTATCTGGCGAGTGTATGTCGATACGGTAGAAAGGACGGGAATGCCGATGAATGACCGGCACCTGTCTGGGACCGAGCAAAAAGGATCGCGACAACATTTCCGTTGCTCACACAGCGAAATAATGTATACTCGGTGTCTATGCACTACACGATTGTCATTCAGTGTCTACTGCTACGACAGCGTAGAATTAATTATTTAAAAAATAAATTATTTTAAAGTGTAGAGTAAAAATAAGTACATATATTTTGAAGTGTGTGATCCTCAAAAGAAGGGGTGAGTTTTCACTGAGTAATGTTTAATTTTTAGCTACTAAGTTAGTTATGTGAGTTATATTTGCATTTTATTTATTAAATTACTTATGTGAGTTTTTATTGAACTATATGTGAGTGTAAGGATGCGATCGGGTGGTGCTACGAGAGTGAGTCCGTTACGGTAATTCTAATGTTATACGGGTTGTAGCCCGGTGTGTGGAATGAGTGAGAGGATCTAACCATCTGAGAGGTAATAGGGGTGCGTTTTTCTCCCTGTTCGAAGATGTGCGTATTCCTGCTCCGTGTGTTGCGTGCGCACTTTGACTCCTCTCCTAAACTCTACGTCGGTCGCTGGTATGGTTTGTTTATAGTAATAAATAAATAATAGTAATAGTAAATAATTAAATATACTCAAGGTGTGTTTTAATATAATCCACAGATGATGATGACGTCCCTGTACCGCGCGACCAGCATCCAAGCCCAAGGATAATGCGTTCCTCTACACGTTCATTCAAACGAGAACAATACTTTAAAAAAAAGAAAATAAAAAACATGTTTTATGAAAAAAAAATAAAATAGTGTTTTCGTTCTATATGTGCTTATATGTGCTTATGTAATACCATTTTTTTGCGATAACGCAACTAACTTTGTGGGTGCAAAATCTGAACTTGCAGAGCCGAAAAGGGCATTTAACTCCTAAAAAATATGATCATCTATATTCCCACATTTTGGAGGCCTTTTGGAGGCGGCAGTGGAATCAGCAAAACATATACTAATTCACCACCTGCGTGAAGCTTCGTTAACTTATGAGCAAATACTTACAATGGTAATACAAATAGCAGCCATTTTGAACTCACGCCTTCTGACTCCAATATCAACGGATCCCAATGATCTAGACGATTTAACACCTGGTCATCTTTTAACTGGTGCATCTTTAACAGCTTTACCGGAGCCGAACGTTACAGATATCAAACTAAGTTCCTCAACAAACTCCGTTAAGTACAACACATTCAGCAACATTTTTGGAACCGATGGTCCTTAGAATATTTACATCTCTTGCTACAGAGAATGAAATGGAAGACTGAATCGAACAACTCACGTTCTGGGACGCTTGTTATCATAAAGGAAGATAATATCCCTCCTATGAGATGAAAACTGGTGCGCAAAGTGGAAGTTTTTAAGGGACTAGGACTGTAGCGGCGCCGTTATAATTATTATTATTATGATTCTTCAGTAAGAGTAGCAAAGGTAAAAACGCAATCTGGAATATATCAACGAGCGATACACAATTTATGCCCATTGTCATTAGAAAAAGCGATGGATGACGAATCTCATAAGTCCAGTGAATCTTATTATACCCACATCAGTAGCACAGATTAATGAAAACGTTCTGGTGAACAAACTGGATGATGCAATAGGAATATATTTTGAATATATTTGAAGAATCCATACAATCAACAGTTTCTGGAGTATACATGTCTTCTACAATTTGACAGCTTAAAGAGATAAAGTCATATATACTGCTACCTGATGCAATGTGCACAAAGGAAATACCTCAGTATTTTAACTAAAATGACTGGATGACGAACTTGGTTCAGTGCCTGCCCCACGTTAGAAGAGTCCTAGGTTAGAATCCCAGTGAAATCGAATCTGGTCCAGTCACCATTTGCCGTTGGGATCAAATTAACGGCATTGGAGTTGCTGCCTGGCAGTACAATGGACCTGTTTTGAGTCTGAGTGCTCCAGTAGTGTTTCAAAAATTCTCCGAAGAAAAAAAAATGCTAACTGTGATCCAATAATTAAAGCAGCAAGACACAGGATTCTAATCATTGAACACAATAACGAGCTCTTGCACAGCTTCAACTCATCGAAACACAGGAGATCCAGGATGGCGAGATCTCCGTTCGACTTTGTTGGTACAGTGGCCCATAGTCTTGAATCTTAGACCATGACAAGTAAAGCACATAGAAAATGAAATAGCTTTTGCTAAGAAAAACAAACAACATCTGTCAGAGTTGATACGCAAGCAAAGCTCTATTGCGGATTCCATCTCAAATATTATCAAACGCAACACGGAATATCTCTCTCGAACCGTTAACATCACCCGTAAACCCCAAGAAATCATTGAGGTAATTTTAAACCTGTCTTCACTAACTTCATATTTGACACTACTGATTACAAAATTTGAAAACGCTCAAGACAGCTTGCTAGACGTGTTGCTAGATCTAGACCATGCAAAAATAAATCCGCTATTAATAACACCAGATCAGCTTATTGGACAGATGCAGCTGATACGATGCAACCTGCCACCAACATTAAGCCTTCCCAACGGATCCGTTGCCGATATCTGTAAAATAGCGACAATCAAGGGCCGTAGTCTGAATGACTCGATTTAATTTTTTTTCATTCATTCATTTTATTTATTCAATTAGTTTATAATTTTAGAACTAATATAATAAGATGCAGCTGCCGCTAACCAAGACCGAACAGCTCCAAGTTTTTAATTTGATAAAAATTCCCGTACTCCACCGAAATTCAAGTTACATTAACGAGAGATACATTTTTTTCATTAACTGAAATGAAATTAACATCTTGCAAATCCCTTCAATTCGGGAGCTATCTCTGTGCCCAGATGCATCCAACTTCCATACATAGTGATAGTGAAATTGCCTTATTGAACAACGATCGAAACGCACTGTCGGAGTGCATCCTAAAGCCAGTGCCTGCTGAAGACCAGTGGAGAAGTCTCAAGGCATCCACTGGCTGGATATTTTTAATAGTATCGAGTGTAACTGGTCATCTTGATTGTCAACGTAATTCCTATTCTGTACATCGGAATGGGAATGCCCCTCTGGAGTTCAAAAGGGTTTCTGTATTAAAACTGCCGACTATCAGTATCCACGAGCGGATTGAATATAGCAACCCCATAAAGACCTCGTTTATACCAACTACCAACATCTCCAACTGGATACCCAAGATAAAACCCGAGATAATTGGCATTGACAATTCATCTTCTTATTAGGGTGCTACAGTCCGAGGAGGACCTGGGTCTCACTCAACATGCCTCTCCAGCCAGCACGATCTCACGCCAGCTGTCTCCAGTTGCGCACACCAAGCCGGCCGGGGTCCTCCTCGACTTGTGTGCGCCATTTTATACATGGACGTCCTCTGTTGCGTTGTAAAGCCGTAAAGCAGGACTGGGATGATCAAGGTCTTATACAAAGTCAACTTTGACTTCCGAGAGAGGGTTCTGCTACTCAATTGCCTTTTGAGCCCAAAAAAACAGCGGTTGGCAAGAGTTATTCTGCGTTTGATTTCGGTACCGATGTTGTTTGTACTGTTTACCGCGGAGCCAAGGTAGACGAAGTCCTTCACTACCTCAAAGTTATAGGTGCATATGGTGACGTTCTGGCCAAGTCGTCGATGTTGTTCGTCCTTTCCCGATGACAGCTTATACTTGGTTTTGCCCTCGTTTACCGCCAGACCCATTTTAGCCGCTTCCGTTTTAATGAAAAAAAAAACGCATCATTGACGGCTTACTGTGTTCACCCAATTACGTCAATGAAATCAGCGTAAGCTAGCAGTTAAACGGACTTTTGGAAGATCCTGTCTCTTGTATTGGCCAGTGAATTTTGCACGATCTTCTCAACAACGATGTTAAAGAAATCGCATGACAGCGCGTCGCCTGGTTAAAACCTTTTTTGACACTGAAGGTCTCAGTGAGTTCGTCACCGACCTTGATGGAGCAGCGAGAGTTCTCCATCGTCATCCTGCTCAGTCTGACGAGTTTGGCAGGAATGTCAAACCCAGACATGGCGCTCTATAGCTCGTCTCTATGCACGCTGTCATATGCGGCCTTGAAATCGACAAATAGATGGTGTGTATCGATCTGCATTTCTTGCGTCTTCTCCAGGATCTGCCGCAGTGTGAAAATTTGATCGATGGTGGACTTCCCCGGCTTGAAACCACACTATCAGTTTAGTGACGAAAGGTTTCAGGCGTTCACACAGAGTGGCAGTTCTTAAAGGCGATGTTAAGGAGTCAAAGGGGTCTCCTTTCTTGTGGATCGGGCAAACGATAGATTCCACTCATCGGGCATGCTTTCCTCCAACCATATCTTACAGATGAGCTGATGTATGCGCCCTACCAGATCATCTTCAGCTGCCTTAAACATTTCAGTGTCCAGACTATCTGCACCAGCAGCTTTGTTAGACTTCAGTCTCGATATCGCTATCTTGACTTCGTCTAAATCGGGGGACGGTAATCTTTTCTATCATCGTCCGTTGTGTTGAGTGGAACATTCTGCCTGACAGCGGTATTTGTGCCCTCATCGCCGTTTAACAGTCTGCAGAAATGATTTTTACAAATTCTCAGAATCTACTACTAGCTGTCCATTCTCGTCCAGGCAGACTTCTGTCCGAACTTTATACCCATTCGATAAAAGTTTTACCCTTCCGGACATCATTCCTGCTAGAACACCTCTTCATCTCCTCCATCGCACGAGTTACATCGGACATTCACACCAACAGTGAACTGCCGCTGTGTCGGCATATGAAGTTCAATTGCTTTGCTCCGCACGTCGTATATACCTTGCAGTTTTCTCATTTCGTAATGAGTCAATCGCTGCTCGAACGATATGGGTCGCTGCAATCGTATTGCAAGAGCTATTGAACATGCCGGCAATTAGGAAACTAGTGTAACATAGAATAAGAACTTATGAAAATAATAAATATAGTCATTAGACCAACCTGAAACACATCAGTGTTTTATGTATTTCAACTGGAGCAGTCGAATTTAAAGAAAGCCGATAAACGCTCTCGGTACTAAATAATGTAGAGAACTATCGTACCGTGCTACTGTGAATCTTTATTTATTTATTATAAGCTTCAATCTTAATACAAGCCATAAAAACCTTAAACTATACCTTAAACAATTTTAACTTAACCTATTTAACTTAAACTAACCTTAACTAAGTGTGTGTGTGGGGGGGGATCATAAGGAGTAGAGAGAATTTCTGAGAGAGGATAAACTGCGGTGAAAGTCCAGGGAGTTATGAGCATTGTTGGCCAGCCGCAGCATTCTGGAGATTGGTTCGAAATGGCCATATTTGGTGCGGTGAAGAGGGAGACGAAAAAGGGGAACAGACCTAAGATTACGTGGGTTAGTATGAAGGGATATCATACTTAGTAATTCAGGGGAGTCTATCAAACCAGTTAAAATCTGATGCACAAAGAGAATGTCAGCGACTTCACGACGTTTTTCTAGGGTTTGCAGACTAATCAGTTTTAGCCGGTCTTCGTAGGGAGGTAGTCTAAACCTGTCAGCCCATGGGAGACCGCGTAAAGCAAAACGGATGAATCTGGGCTGCACATTTTCGATTCTACGGCAGTGAGTTGATTGAAAGGGTGACCAGACTTGGCTGGCATATTCAAGTAAGGGTCTGACAAAGGTAATGAAGAGGAATTTCGTTACGTAGGGATTAGAGAATTCCTTAGACCAGCGTTTTATGAAACCCAGAGAACAGTTGGCTTTGAGTATAATGTGATCAATGTGCAAGCAGAAATTTAGCTCCCTGTCACAAATGACACCCAAATCCCGTATTGAGGAGACTGAGGGAATTGACTCGTTGAGAAAGTAATAGGCTCTATTGGGAGGGGGAAGGCGTTTACGAGAAAAGGTTATAGATTGACATTTGTTGACATTTAGTTCCAAGTAGTTTTTGTCACACCAGAGGTAGAAAGAGTTTAGGTCACTTTGAAAACAGAGAGAGTCATTGAGGGTAGTTATGGTCTTAATAATCTTCATGTCGTCCGCGTAAATAGACGATCAGAATATTTAATAATATGACCAACATCATTTATTGTTAGAACAAAGATCAGTGGACCAAGATGACTGCCTTGGGGAACGCCTGAAGTGGCGTTAATGGGATCAGAGGCAGAGGATCTAAAGATGACTCTATACTGGCGATTCTCAAGGTACGATCTCAGCCAAGATATAAAGGATGGTGGATAACCCAGGGCTTTGAGTTTTAGGTAAATAGTAAGGTGGCAGACTTTATCAAATGCTTTGCTGAAGTCGGTGGTAATAACATCCACCTCCTTGCCTTCCTCTAAAGATTTCAGGGTCTTAGAGACGAACTCGGTTAGGTTAGTCGTAGTGGATCTACCCTTAAGGAACCAGTGCTGATGTGGGGGGCAAATATAGATCTGCAGTGGAAATACAATGCGTCATATACAATACTTTCGAAGAGCTTGGGGATGGATGAGAGTTTAGCTATGTGGCGGTAGTTAGAAATGTCGCTTTTGCTCCCTTTTTTATGGATAGGAAAAATGAAGGAGTCCTTCCATAAATTTGGAAAAGTGGCTTGGGAAAGCGAGAGACGAAAGAGAGAAGTAAGTGGAAGATACAGACCATTGACACATTTCTTAAGGAATATGGCGGGCAGACCATCGGGACCGGGGGAGAAGTCATCCTTGAGTTGATTAATCTTTTCGCATACCGTATCGCTAATTATGTTAATTTAGACAAGAGTGGTCTGAGGGCAGTTGCTCAGGTAGCTGAAGTAATCAAGGTCAGGTTCTTGAGAGCGGTCACTAAACGATTGGCTAAAGAAATTTGCAAAAAGGTTGGCAATCATTTTAGGGTCAGCAGATGATGTATTAAATAATTTTATAGAGGAAGGGAAACCATCGGATTTTCTTTTCGCGTTAATAAATTGGTAAAAGCGTCTAGGATCATTAATTAGACTGGATTGCATTTTGTTGAGGTATTCAAGATAGAGTGATTTGCAGAGGATTGAGAAGCGGAGGTAAGCATGTTGGTAGATAGTAAAATCTAAGCCAGATCTGGTTCTCAGGTAACTTTTCCAAGTTTTGTTTCTGATATTGCGAAGGGTACGGAGTTCTTTATTGTACTAAGGAGGGGAAGATGAGCAGTTTTTTCGCATCAGATAAGGTACAGATTGGAGAAGACAGTCAAAGATTGCTGTGTAGAAGAATTCGAGAGCGATATCGATGGGGGTAAGATTGTTAAGAAAGAGGCCGAAGTTAATGTTATTGAGAAGGTCGTTTAGCTTAACGAAGTCAGCTTTGCGAAAGTTGAAAGATGGAACATTTTCAGAGTCAACGACATTATTGTGAAGTTCGAAATAAAATGTAAGGGCGAGAGGGGGGGGAAGTGGTCAAGTGTGGAGAGAAGTTGATTAATCGCGGTGACCAGGGAATTAAGGGCATCTAAGGAGAAAATAAGATCTAGCTGCCTACCAAGGTTATTTGTGATACCGCTGATCTGAAAAAGGCCAGAGTCAGAAAAACGATCGGTAAGCAGAATTTCCGTGGTTAAGGAGGGATTAGTTGGAACGAAATATGATTCGTCCTCTGACAGCGCCCATTGCAAGTAGGGGAGGTTAAAGTCGCCAACAATAATGAAGTCAGCGACATCGAGTAGAGAGTCGACCGCATCAATAGCCAACTGGTATGCATGGATGGGTTGAGAAGGGCGGATATAACAGCAGAGAATGTATACATACCGCTTGGATACTGTTATTTTAGCACATACGGATATGAAAGGATTGTCATTTGATACCTTGACGAGTGTGGCATCGAGACGATTATGAATGGCTAAAAGAACGCCACGGCCTGTGGGAAGCTCGTTGTTATCGTGGCCATCAGCCCGAAAAACTTCGAAATCGGAAGAGAATAATTCACAATTTAGGAAATTCGGGCTAAGGTTAGTTTCAGTAAGGGCAAAAATATCATACGGCAGTTTTTGAGAATTGATGTAAACCATTGAGGTTTTGGTGCGAATCCCTCTGACGTTCTGATAATAAATTGATAGGAACTGTCGGGTGTTACTAACACAGTGGGATGGAGGGGCCGGGTAGGAGTTAGGGGCGAAAAAAATCCTTGAAATTACTACGTGATTTTTGGGGGTACGAGAGACGTTTGGTGCTTATAGGAGAAGCAAATGTTGAAAGGTCTTTAGAAACAGTGGAAAAGGAAATGTTGAAACTTTCGTGAAAATGATTATAGATGTTTCTCAAAGCAGGAGGATCGGTTGGGAGGCCTTATTTTTTAATTAGTACCGTGAGATTAGTCTTTGTCTTGCCTTCGATGCAAACGGAGTCTGGTTTATTATGCAAATATACTAAAAAAAAGACTAACGTTTTCAAAAAGCTGGTGATCACGTAATCTTGACATGGTATATCTCCCATCTAGGTCGTTAATTGTTGACGAGGGGTCCGCCAGTTTCGACGTGAGTTTGACGGAGGGGGGAAGCATTGGGTCAAGAATAGGAGGTGATATTGTAGGAGGTGAAGTGAACTTATTAGGCGCGGAAGCCGCGGATTTGTTGCTGGAAGTTGATGACGAAGAGTTTGAGGAAGGATTGAGAGTGTGGGAGTGAATGAAATTTGGGTAATTCATAGAGGGTGGAGTTATTTGAGTAGAGGCTTCGGATGAGAGATTGAAAGAAACACGATCTGACTTTGGAAGGAGGTGGGTTTGTGGTGAAGGATTATAGTGGGTAAAGCGAGGGGAAAAATGGGAAAAACTCCCGCTTTAAAACTCCAATTAGGCTTAACTCTAGGTGGCTTAATACCACGCTCAACCTGCTTCTTGTTGTCCTGCCTCTTGTTGCCGGGCTTCTTGTTGTCATTGATAAACCATTTGAACATGGTCATTTTGCCCAACTGAAATTCATCACCGGTGGTGGTCGAAAAAACCATTCGTATTTAGACGGAATGTCAACTTTGAAACAGCTGGGGTTTCTGGATCTTGGTGGGGAGATCTTGTTGCAGCTTTCTACGATGATGGAAAATTTCTGGTGAAAAAGCTTGCGTACCCAGAGAGCATTCGCCTTTTGGGGAGCGCCATTGATGATGAAGGTGGTAAGGCTGGCATTGGTGCTTCTCAATTTTTCGAGTCTTCTATTCCATTCTGAAACGGTCCATGTTGTACCAAAACGATGAATGACTTCCGAGTTAGGACGATTATTAGGTGGTGTGTAAGCTGTTGTGTGCATTTGTACGGCCGGAGATGATGGGGGGGGGGGGGGGGGAAGGTTGATGAGCAGGCGGCGAAATGTTGGCAGTAGTTTCAAGTATTTCGGCCTGTATTGAAGTGTTGTAAGATCGGTTGGGCTGGAATTGATCAGGCAAGCTCTCTATTTTGCATGATGCCGCCCTGATATTGATAATTCACCGATAATTAACCGATTAACAGCAAGCTCGTTACCTATACTATTTATTTTGGACACCAGGTCCTCCAGTACCAGGTCAGTTTCCTGAGGTGAAGGTGAGATCGTTACGGGCATGCGAAGCGATTGGATATCTTCCTTAAGATTTCCTATGGAAGATTGGATGACCGATTTAATAACTGGAAGACGTGAGTCAAGGGCGGAAGTTATGTCACTACTCGATAAAGTAGAAGTTTTCCCCGATTCACTAGGAACGTTTTTGGGTACATCTGTTATGATGAAGAGTTGCTTGTCTATATTGTATAGTTTTTTCTTGCACCAGTTTGTTGTCAACTCATTGGAATTGCTCCATTCATCAAAACTTTTATTTATTTCAACGAGTTTCGATAGATGGCTGATTAAGTTTTTTGAAACGCAATTTGTTGTCGTTTCTTAAAGACGCGATGGAGTCACTTATACACTTAATAGCGCGCATTAAGTGGGACAAGGAAATGTTTTTGCATTCGTCGCAAAAAAACCGAAAGTGATTGGCAAAATCTTTGGCGTACACGATAGCGCGTTTGCTAATTCCAATACACGTCATGTGAAAGAAACTGCCGCATAAGCCGTTACACTGCACTAATAACGCGTCGGTATCATTAAATACACAGTCGGGGATACCACAGAGCTGCAACATTTTATTGGGTGTTGGGGTGGGTCAGTGAAGCGAAAAATGGGCACAAAAATAAAGGTGGAGACCGAAAACTGCAAGTACGCAAAACTGGGGGAGAATAAATTGCACTATTAAGGAGACGGAAGAAAACACGTCCAAACTGTAAGAAGGTTGGGCTAAGACCACTTCTTGGTTTCGAGGCCAGGGTTCTGGATATGAAGTCGCGCCAGCACATCTGCCGTTTTCCTGAGGTGCCCCGGAATCCAGCAGACACCGCGCGTCAGTTTTGGCGGCCTGAAAACCTTAAAAGTTGTGGTTCCCAGGGGGGGATTTTCGCACAGATTTGCTCAGCCATTCAAGGGTTTGCTGGGTGGAGCACTTCAACACAAAGATTCCGTTTTCCAAACCACAGCCCTCCACTTGAAAGCAAGCATTTTCTGCCGTTGCTAGCTCCCACTCAGCTTTGGTCATACTGTCATCATTGCCAGCTTTTCCAATTCGGAGTGCCAAAGAGGAGATAGTAGCTCTTTTGTAGGGCCGCAATTCTCGCTCCTTGCGCTCGGTTTTTTTCTTCTTCCTCTTTGCGGTTTCGTCTGCATCGACCAATTTCCATCCACTGGAGCTACAGCCTTTGCTGGTTGTAGCCAACAGGAGTTGGGATACTTCTGTTGGTGGATTTTCCCGCGTCATTCAACCTCCGTCCGCCAGAACTGCGTCCTTTGAGGGTTGCAGCACTAGTTTCATTCGGACGTTGTGCGCGGGGAGAGCCATCAGCAGAGGGATCAGGAACGCTTGAGACCTGTTCGAATCAATAGAAGAGGAGGTAGCGTTGGCTCCAATAGACTGGTCGGTTTCGGTTGGAGTTACCAGGATTTCGGTTTCGGTTGGAGTCAGGATTATGATGATCTTTTAAATTTTCTGAATCATTTAGAGCACTCTAATATTATGGTCGTAGAGGATTTAAATGCAAGAATAGGCTGATTTCAGAACTCAGTGTCATTGTTAAGACATAACTGTCTTAGTTTTAATAATATGAGAAATTCTTTGGATGAGATGCTAAACGCTAACGGCAAACTTCTTTAAATTTAATTGAAGACTTTGACTTTGCTGTGATAAATGGAGTCACGAATAGCGATTGCAGAGGGGAATTAACTTTTGTTTCTGTTCAAGGATGTTCAGTGATAGATTATTGTTTGGCTAAAAGTGATTGATATTAAAATGGCCTAGTTTAGTAGATGACTTTAAAGTTTTAGTACCCAGTCTTTCAGTTCATCTGCCGACAGTGACAACTCTAAAATTTGTTAATCTTGAGCCTAATTCACCACGAGTACCTCTGACGAAGATAAAGTGGATATCAAATTTTGTAATGCAGTATAGAAGAAGATAATCACGCAAGTAATTTCTCAAGTGTAGCCACTCTTTCTTGTGAGCAAATCACAGTATCACTTTCAGAAGCAATCATCAGTTCCGCTTGTATAAAACCTTTTTCACCTGGCGCAACTAGATCAGCGGTGTGGTTCGATGGTTTGTGTAGAAAACTGAGAAGTAAATCATTTGCCCTCCTGAACTTAGAAAAACTAACACTGATGTCTTTAGGCTATTGTATGTAGAAGCAAATAAAACGTACAAGGGGTAGTGTGTGTAACAGGCAGATTATTATAAGAAATTAGCTTATAAAATGGAGGACTGCAAGGACTCAAAATCTTTTTGGAAAACTGTTGGTCTGTTAAGTGGAACTAATTTACGGGCAAGTTGTGCTATAGATTCAGAAATACTGGCAAATCATTTTAGACAACTGCTAAGCCCATTAACGGACCAACTAAACTTCCAGTATGCCCTGTCCAATACCACAGTCCCTGAGCTTGATGCTCCCATCTCGATGGTTAGGATAATAACAGCATTGGGAAAAATTAAAAACAATAAGGCTCCGGGGGTGGATGGCATTCCGGTTGAGTTCCTAAAAAACTTTTCTCCCGCATGTTTCGAAATACTGCTGATCTCTTATAATAAAATATTAAACTCAGTGAAAGTATCAGAAGTATTTCTAAAATCTAAAATTTATGCTGCATTCAAAAAAGGCGAAAATAGTCTCCCTGAAAACTATAGAGGCATCTCCCTTCTCGCAGCTTTTAGAAAGGTCTTCACACAAATCTTATACCATAGGTTGACAGTTTGGGTGGAGACCAACAATCGTCTTAATGTTTTCCAAGCAGGTTTTCGTGCAGGGTTCTTGACTGTAGACCAAATATTTGCATTAACAACGATAGCTAGAAAATTTAGAGTGAGGGGGAAGAAACTATACACCTTTTTTGTCGATTTGAAAGCGGCCTTCGACACAGTAAATATAAATTCGTTGCTTCACAAGTTATCTACCCTGGGACTCTCGACCAAATTTATTAGAGTCTACAAGGAACTTACCACACAAACTTCGGCCACGGTAGTGTTTTTTCAGATTAAGTCCACTTTTATTTGCTGTCTACATAGATGACGTAGCAAATTATCTACCGGGAGTGGTCAGAGTTGGTGAAGTTGAGCTTAAAGTTCTCTTTTATGCTGACGATCTAGTTATTTTGACGGAAAGTCCACATACTCTTCAGTTGCAAATAAATAGATTGAAAAGCTACTGCGACATATGAGATTTAAAGATTAACAATTCAAAGTCGAAGATTATGGTCTTCGGCACAGGTGGGGATAGCAGGACAGCCCTAGTAAACTGGACTTTGGAGGGCGAGCCGATCGATATTGTCAAGGAGTTTAACTATCTGGGTTTTTTTATAAACGCGAATCTAGACATGAAAGCACATATACATGGAAAAGCGGTAGCTCCTAAAACTGCCATTAGCCTAATGTGGGGAAGCTTCTTTGGCAACCAACGTATCGGCTGTGCTATAAAGTTCAAAGTGTTCAATGCCACTGTTAATGCATGTCTCTGCTACGCTAACCAAGTGTTTGGCTAGAAATACTTTCAAGAGTGTGAATCGGTCCAACGGTTTTTCTTCAAACTTCAACTACTCCTTCATATACCATTTGCGTTGAATCTGGTCTTCCTAAAAATCTACCTCATAAACTTAAAAGCAAATGCTGATTATATAATTAAAGTGATGCACCAAGGCCAAACAATAGTCTTCAGAAGATACTTCTCAAGATGGTACTTCAATATAACCTACCACCTTTCAAAGAATGGAATGAGCTCACATGCTCATATAACATTGAGTTGGGTCTCACAGAGGCAAATGTCTATAAATGGGAAGATAAGTTCTATAACGAGTGTATAAATAGAGCCCAATCTTCTCCTTCGCGGAATGTCTATAAACTTTTGAACCATACATTAGGGTCCCTTAACTATTTTAGCACAGAATATTAAAATTACCAAAGAAGTGTGATATTTTGGGCTAGAAACGAACTCCTGAGACTTAATTATAAATACAGAAGAAATACTCGTATATAGAAGATTGGGCGTATAAATAGAGCCCAATCTTCTCCTTCGCAGAATGTTTATAACATTTTGAACCATACATTAGGGTCCCTTAACTATTTTAGCACAGAATATTCAAATTACGAAAGAAGTGTGACATTTTGGGCTAGAACTGAACTCCTGAGACTTAATTACATGTCACATCGACATGATGTCAATGCTATCTGCACGCTTTGTAATCCTATACTATTAGAATTGCGTTTACTCTACTTCTCTAAAGATTTCTCACATTTGAAACTTTTCTAACTGGAACAGAGGGATGGAACCTGCTTTTTCGTTTTTGCACTCATGCCTTGAATTACCGAAACAGCTTTATTTAGTGCCTCGCTTCTCTTCTATATCTATTCTCTAGAATATCTTTTTACTTTTGTGATTTATTGTTTCCCTTTATTAAAGTAACGTCAACTCACAACAGACGGCATCTTGCCATGTTAACTTTTCTTTTGTAACAAAATTGTAATAACATAGTATACCAATAAAGAATGTTTAATAATAATAATAATAATACTGACTACCTAAATTTCAATAAAAACTATATTTTCCAACTCGAACTGAGTGGAAGAGCGATAGAGTCATCCAAACCCATGACATAGCCATCTTCACAGACGGTTCGAAGATGGACTCTGGTATGCGCGCTGGAATCCTCTCCGAAGCAGCAGACGAGCTACCCAGACAAGGATTAAGTCTAGTTGTAGAACAAGTCCAGGCTCTAGTCTAGGCTTCATAAAAAATGTATGATCTGCGATATATGTTCGATGACAGCATGTTTGATGTTCTTTATCTTTCTGAAACATGGCTAACGAAAGGTATGCATTCAAAAATGTTTGCTTTAAATAATATGCGTCTTGTTCGGGCAGACATATGCCGGAAAGGCGGTGGGGGCGTCGCTGTCTATATAAAAAAAATTTACCAGTTTCGCGTCATCAAAAAATCCGACCTAAATGAATTGGTAGAGTATGTTTTCATTGACAGGTGATGGTGGTAACTTACTGGTAGGTTGTGTCTATATGGCAGCTGATGTAGCGAATTACGCGCACATCAGAGACGTACTAGAAGAATGTTCCCCTTTATACTCCAAGATTGTGATTTGTGGTGACCTAAATCTCAATTTTCTCAGTAGAGGTAATAACAAAACGAAAGTTGCAATTGAGTCACTCAACCTCAACCCAATAGGCTGCCGTCTCTAATCGGCGTTATGTTGGTTTCACCCCCAAACTTAATTATGCACTATGATCATCTTTTAGCGCCTGCTTTTTCACATCACGATATGCTCTTCTTAACAGTAGATGCACTTCCAGCTTTAGTGAATGAGCTAACACAAAGTCTTACCAATACACTGACATAAATCTGGAGTCACTTTTTAACGAATGTCAAAACCTGAATTGGTGGCCTATAAACAATATAGTACAATATCTCATTAACAAGTATGTTCCAGTTAAAATATGAAGAAACAAAAAGAATAATTTACCATAGTTCACACAAGAAGTGCATGATCTTATCAAAACACGTAATCTATTGTACTCCAGGTGGAGACGATATGGGCGCACTGCAATCCTTAGAGAATTTAAAGCCCCTCGTAATGCAGTAACAGTTCTTATTGGAAAAAATAAGAGGATATATTACAAAAATAAATTTAGTACTGCCAATTCAAGCTCTGAATTCTGGAGAAATGTCCCTCAAATTGGACTTTCATCCGAGAAGGCTTCGATGTCAAGTGATATTAGCACAGAAGAGCTTAATGAGAAATTTGTATCCACCTATGAAACAACTAGTGCTTTATGTCCTCTACTATACAATCACAATCATGAAGGAACATTTTCGCTCTCTCGAGTTGACGACATAAATGTTGAAAATGCTATTCTAGGTATAAGATCCAACGAAATGTGGTTAAAATTGGCTGATAACATCGATCCGCAATTTATGAAAATCTTACTGCCAACTATCACCCATCAAATTACGCATATTTTTAATACAATTTTAACCACTTCTGTTTTTCCTGAAAATTGGAAAATTGCTAAGGTCCTGCCTATACCTAAAACCTCGTCATCTCAGCAAAACCCGGAATACCGACCAATTGCCAATCTTTTATTTTTGAGTAAATTTTTTGAAACCATAAAATACAAGCTTCAAACTCAATTTTTTTTCGAAAGCTCTTTACGCAATCTTGTTAGTTCATATCTTACTAATCGCTCACAATATGTGTTCTACAATAATATAAAATGTTCTTCAAGCCGTGTTGTTCCGTCGGGTGTTCCTCAAGGATTGGATTGGCCATTGGCCCGGTTTTATTTACGTGCTTTATAAATGACATCTCCAAATGTATTACAACCTGTGAACACCACATTTACGCTGACGACGTACAATTATATTCTTTGTTTCCCAAATCAGACAAAATCCTAGCCACAACTAAGATGAATGAAGCACTAAGTAAAATTTAAGAATGGTCTTTAGAAAATCATCTTAATCTCAACCCTACTGAAACCAAAGCAATGGTAATTAGTGGATGCAGAACCATTAAAGGGCTCCCCCAGTTGTGTTTAAATCTTAGTCCGATTGATTATGTACTCGTAGCTAGCGTTAAAAATCTCGGAGTTTATTTAAGCCAGAACCTCAAATGGAATATACATATTAACAAAACTATATCTAAAATATATGGTGCACTTCGTGGGCTTTTAATAGCTCCTAGATGCAAATATCTCAACACGTCCCGTCAATTTTTTGTTCATGTGATTCCACTTTGGAATCTTTTACCCCTTGAAATAATGCGTAGCAGCAACACTAACGCTTTCAAAACATAAGTTTTTAGATATTATGCAGACAATATTTAAATAATGTAATGAAATTTGCTCTATTTCCTTTTTCTTTCTTTTACGTTTTTCCTTTTCTTTTCTATTCTTTCAATAAGCTAAATATAAATTTGTTAAACATATATAAAAGCTTGTTCACATTTTACAAAAGATGTAATATTATCTTAAGTGAACGATTAATTTTTAATAAATAAATACTAATACTAATATTAAATAATAAAAACTACATACAAACTTACTTCGACTCCTTGTCTCCACTTTGTAATGGAAGGGACTGTAATCCTTAAAGAGGATCAGTGGTTTTTGACAGAAGCGGAGATTCTTGGTTAAGTCGAGGAAGCGACGATCAAAGTTTCAAATTAGCACTACTACTGATACTTAGGCTACTAGGTTTTTTTTGGAATAAGGGAAGGCCGTCCTTCTTCGGGGTAGTTGATAGAGTGGAACATAAGGCTGTGGCTAAAGTCTCCGCTAAAGGGCTATCTTCCACAATATTTCGCCTAGGGAGATAGCGAAGGTCATGTCGATTGATATGAGGGGTGGGCAGGCGGACTTGCGCCAAAAACAATAGGCACCCTCTGGTTCTTGACGAATCTGCATCGTCAAACGACACTGAAAGTTGTTTCGTGCAGGGCTAAGCTAAGTAGTTTTAAGGTAGATTTGGTTTAGTTTAGGCATTGTTTTAAGTTAGGTAGGTTAGTTTGGGATAGATAGCTTGGCTTCGCGAGCTCTCTTCCGGTCTCTTTTGGAGGTAGAGTCATAGACTTTTTTCCGTGTACTATCTTTTAGTTGTCCGTCCGTGGTCTGTTAGATTATTAGGCTTTCTTTTCTCTATCTTTTCACCTCTTCCTATCTTCTCTTAGCTAGCTACAGGCACGATATTTTTTTTGTTTGCAAACTGGTGGTGTGCGAGTGGGAGGACAAGAACCACCCCGTCCGACGAAGCTAAGCCGTGCAACCGCAAGCGTGCCGCCTTGCTTCCATCTGCTTTATAGCAGTCTAGGGCCTCCACGAATTCATCGGCTGCACGTGGTCTGTTCAGAGTAGGAGTTCGATAATAGAAGCTAGGTGCAGACGCTTGTGTCTGCATGGTTCACCTTTTAACGTTTCGAAGTCCAATATCTATATTACCGGGTTAATTGAATTCGCGATCCGTCAGGGGAATATTTTTTGGTATTGGCCGTGATGAAGTTTCAATGTGTTGAGATGGTTGTGGAGGGATAATCTGCGGCAGAACGAATGCTTCCAAATGTGTATTTATTAAACATTGTTATTCTTGGCTGCAGTCTTACATTCGCCCTTTGATGAGCTTCCTTCCTTACGTCACCAATACCTTGAATACTCATTGCTGAGTGTCTTGTGATGAGCCGCAGTTTCTTAATCATGCGTGCTGTGATCAAGTTTACTGGAAACTCTGAATCCAGAATGGCTCTACATTGCATCTTCTGTGCATTAATGGCAACCAGCTCTACGATGGCCGTGCTCAGGAGTACGTAATGATGTCATTACGTGGCCCTTGGATGCGGTTAGCATTACTGATGGACTCATAGAACTCTGCTGATTGTTGCCCGTGTTTGTACAATGTTTATTGGAATCTTTTGTGTTGCTTTCAAGGTGAAGCACCGTGTTATGTTTTTGGCCGCACCTTAGGCAGCTTTTTGAGATGTAATTGGCTGCTCCATTTACTGGAAACTCTGAATCCAGAATGGCTCTACATTGCATCTTCTGTGCATTAATGGCAACCAGCTCTACGATGGCCGTGCTCAGGAATACGTAATGATGTCATTACGTGGCCCTTGGATGCGGTTAGCATTACTGATGGACTCATAGAACTCTGCTGATTGTTGCCCGTGTTTGTACAATGTTTATTGGAATCTTTTGTGTTGCTTTCAAGGTGAAGCACCGTGTTATGTTTTTGGCCGCACCTTAGGCAGCTTTTTGAGATGTAATTGGCTGCTCCATAACCAGTCTTCATGCAATTTAGGCAAAATTTGTGTTTTTGCATCAAATGTAAGCGCTCAGCTGGCTTTAATTGACGGGCTTATTGCAATAACATGATAAGCCACAAAATTGACAAAATGGGTTTCAAAGATGTAAATAAATCTACATAATAGGGTAACAAACAATTGAACTACTTACTACTTTAAATAAATGCTACTTATGTGTTGATAGCTTACCAAATTGTATTGTTAGTTATGGTATTCCTGAGTGGAATGCAACTAAAATTTTTGAGACAATGTGGCTTATCATGTTATTGCAATAAGCCCCACAATTGTGTAAATCGGTTGCAGGCAAATAGTGTATGCATTCCCGTTCCACACGCCTTGTAACTAACCTTGTTATTGTTATTCGATGTTAATGACGCGTATCCCTTTTTCTTCATCCGATTGATTTCAATGAGCAAAATTGGTTCTAAAGAAACGTTTGGAACTCCTTACTGGTCTGCAGTTCCTTTGGCTTCTTCAAAGATTGTTCGTACAACATCCTTATGTTTTGATCTAGTTTAGGTACTAGAAAATGTAGAAGATTTTCGAATATCAACGCCAATGTTATTTAATGCCATTAAGCATTCTTGAGTGGTGTCATGTAGTCCTTTAATAGCGCAAGCCGACGATTCGGGCTGTGTTTGATTTGGTTGCACAAGTAATTTTTGTACAAGGGTTGACGAATGGACTCGTATATTGTTGTATCGACCTTGAAGGATGCTCCAGGTTTTGATATAAGTGATGAGCTATTCTGCTACTCAGCTTAGATGTGTTTTCAGATACCACATGTTTTGTATCTCTGGTATCAGTTGCTTGTCAACCATTTGAGAGAACAAGTAAAAAAACTGTCTCTATTTAAGATAATCACCATTAAATTTCGGAATTGTAACCATTGGTAGTTAGGAAGTTAGGAACTGTAACAAGTGGTATTACCATTTGATGGGGGATCTTCGGTAATTCCATTGTCTTGCGTTTGAATCCTTATTGAGATGTCTCCAAGGCTCTCTTGAACTTACCTTTCGAGTTTAATATATTTTTCTTGGTTGTAAACAACTAATATTGGGTCATCACTTAATTCCCAAATCGAATAGTTGAGTGATTCAACTTGCTGCCCTTTGTGGTGTAGATTGATGAAAAAATCAAAATCGATTAATGTGTACAGATAGACTCACGTTTATTGCTTAATGCTCTTTGCCTTTTATACTTAATTCTAGCTTACTCTAACAATTTTAATATTTGCTTATGCAAATTACTGCAGGCATGGCAGCGTCAGCACGATGGGTTATTGGCTTGCCATGTGCCAAATAATATTTATGACACAGCAGCAAACTAAGTTATATTCCAATACGAGCTGCGTCATCGGATGGGTTGATGCTGAACCTTACACTTGTCACATTGATGACGTGATGGATCATGTGTAAGTGAACAAACGTCACCAAGTAAAGCAAAGGTTCATTCCGCAGACGGAAATTATTATAAACAACCACAACAGAGAAATCGTAGAAAACCTTATGTTAGCGATGTAAACAGGATAAATCGGATGGCCTAAAGTTTTGAGAAAGGTTGGAGAAGCTCTCAACCCAAAAAGTACTATAAAAACTAAAAAACATGGGGTTGGTGGTATCATGGTCATTCGCCACTTTTGGTAATCTGGTTATAATCGTGGGGATAATGGACAAAGCAATTTACCTGAATATCTTAAAGGAATATCGTCGAATAAGTGCAGAAAGACTAGATAGTGTAAACAGCTTTTCGTTCCAAAAAGATAACGTTCCAAAACATACCGCAGTGGACGTGTTCTGGGCTTAGCTTCTCAGCAACCACTCGTTTTGTGCGTGCTATTGTTCTCTCACGAGTGAAGGGGACCTACAGTTTAATGCCGACTCTGAACGGCGAGATTGAGAAGCTTTTTCTAGACAGTTATACTCTTTGAGCATTGTCAGTGACTCGAAAGAAAAAAAAAATGTTTGATGTTTTTTTCGAGATTCGAACCGACGACCTCGAGCGTAGGAGTCGACGCACCTTTTTTTTTTTTTTTTTTTTTTTTTAAACGCATTTTTATTTCATTTAAACAAACATTTCTTACATGCTAGATATAAAAATACTTAAAACTAGCTTATATTAACTAAACATATGTTTTACTTATCTAACTTACTGACCCTATGCGGGTGCTCTAAGCTAACCTAATCTTATTTATAATTTGCCTTTCGGCGCAAGAATTTGTTTTTTATCTTTTTTTTTATTATTGAAAAGAAAAGAAGACTTATGTACTAAACCAAGAAAATTTTAAAAAAACTTGGCATAAGCAATTCATTTTTTTTTCTTAAAACTACTTAACCTAACTTAAAATAACTTATCCTAACATACAAACTACCTTAAAAACTATCTTGACTATGTCCGTAACAACATACGGACGCGTGCACCAGGGCGTAAGTACAATGTATGCATTTCATACATTTAATACGCCGTGGTGCACCTTTTTTGTGTTTTTTTTTTTTTTTTTGTATTTTGTATTTTTTTTTTTTTTTTTTTTTTTTTTTTTTTTTTTTTTTTTTTTTTTTTTTTTTTTTTTTTTTTTTTTGTATTTTTTTGTATTTTTTTGTATTTTTTTTTTGTATTTTTTTGTATTTTTGTTGTATTTTTTTTGTATTTTTTTTTTTTTTTTTTTTTTTTCTTATTCTACCTAATACCTAATAACTTAAACTATGTGAGTTGGCCACCAAAGCTCAACCAAAAAGTCCTGCTCTACGAAGTTAGCGGCGGCGAAGGCTGATTTTGGTGCAACCACCAATAAAAATGCCGTTCTTTGGCAGACTCTGTCCTGTCCCGGGCAGAAATCGCCCTGCTGAACCGAAGAAGATCCTCGTGGCTGCGAGCGACGTCCGGCTCGTATTGGAGTCGCCTGTCCACTGTTCGGCGTACGACATGGAAGATAATAGGACATCCTTCCATATCCTGGATCAGGCCTTTCTCATCCAAATAGAGGAATGCTTCGGGAGGGATAAAGCCGTTCAGGCGCACCTTCTCATTGTACCTTATATTGGGGTAGTAAGCCCCAAAGATCAGACCATTGGTTGAAGTCATAGCTCGTGCAACATGCCTTCGAATCAGCTTAATAATAAAATTATCTATCCTGATCAGGTTTGCCTCGTTGTACAAGACCTCATTGGGATAGAATTTCTTGTACTCGGATTCGGGTGTGCGATACAAACGGAGGCAGGCCCGAAGACACTGCCTCTCGAACACCCTCATCTGTTCCATCTGGGAAGGACTCACGTTGAACCACACTGGACAACCGTATACCATGACTGGCCGGATGAGGGCCATGTAGCAGATTACCTTCACCCTGGTATCAAGTTGGCTGCTATAAAACAACCTTCTTGCCACGGCAAAGGCTTTCTTGGCTTTCGTCAGAGCAGTAGCTATATGTCTGTCGAAATATAGATACTGATCCAACCAAATGCCTAAGTACCTGACTACACTTTTCACTGCTAACGGCTCCCCCTGCGGGTCAACTATGCCGAACTTGCGCCAGTTTCTTTTCGTATCCCCCGAGGCCTTGGACAGCGGGGTTCTGAACAGAATAGTTTCACACTTCCGGAAGTTGATTTTCAACTTCCAGTCGTCGCAAAATCGCTGAATCTTATCGAAGTCACGCTGCAACAAGATATTTATTACTTCGACCTTAGGACCTGATCTGTACGCTATCAGATCATCGGCATACGCTATTAAGTTTGGCATTGAACCTATAAGATCGCTAGTGAATATAGCGAACAGAATCGGCGAACCAACTGCCCCCTGTTGCAACCCATTTTTTATGTGGAATATTGTGGTAGAAGTTACGTTGCCATTTTTCACAACGAACCTCCTTCCTGTGATCATATCATAGATCATATATAGCAATGGTTTACTGATACCCAGCCTGACCAACTTGAGGAAAAGGCCTTCTAGCCATACGGTGTCGAACGCCTTCTCCATGTCTATCAGGCAGGCACCCGTGCATTCGGTCTTGTTATTATTCCATTGAATGTCGGATACCAATTTGGACGCGGCATGTATGGTATCATGCCCCGCCCTAAATCCGAATTGGTTGTCCGGTATAATTTGTTTTTCCTCGACCCATTCTTTCAGAGTTCTAATGACAATCTTCTCAAAGACTTTGCTTATACACGGAAGAAGACTTATCGACCGGAGATTTGTCGGGATTGAAGTATCTTTGTCCCGTTTAGGGATCGGTTGTACCACCGCCGTTTTCCAATGGGCTGGGTAATAAGCATTACTCAGCGCATTGTTAAACAGGACTGTGTATACATCCACCGCCTCGGAGGGGAGATGGCGCAGAACAATATTCGGTATACCATCGATTCCCACTGACTTCTTCTTCTTCAGTGAGTTGAAGATACCCTGGAGTTCATCTCTCGAGATAAGGATGGAGTTGTTTCCATCATCGGCGACGACATTATTTGCCAGAAAATCGTCATTGAACCTGGTGAAACCAGGGTTCTCAGATCGCCATTGACTTATCTCATTCCGGAGATAGAAGTGGTTCAGCAAGGCTCTGTTCTCCAAGTCGTGGTTACGACAACGGAGTTCGTTGACCGTGTACACTTCCTGGAAGACAGCACCAATTGCTTTCACCTTCTCCTGGGGATCCTCAACTACGAAGAAGTCGTTGTCGAGAACTGCCCCATCTGGATCGATGCCAACTGACGTCAGTAAGTTCGCGTTATTTGTCGTTCTGTCAAGTCGAACGGTCTGAATGTCGTTCTGATCTTTCCTCCTGAAGATTTTATTTACTTGCGGGAAAGCCCGAATTTTATTGCCCCAGTGCAAGCTTACAGCTAGGCTGTACTGTTGGCGAATTAATTGTTGGAGTATTTTGATCTCCGACTTCAATGACCGTACTTCAGCGTTTTGTGGATCTGTAAAACGTCTGTACAAGAGCTTGAGTCTTGACAGCATTCTACTCTTTTGCACGTGGAGTGCATCGATGGTAGCATTCCGATAGACGTCGCCGTCATCGGTTTGTGCTACCTTCGGAATTGTTTTGTCCATTGTACGTTTTATTATGTCGTCCATTTGTACGAGGTACCTGTCAACCTCTTCGTTCGTCAGGTTTCTGTTCGTAGGTGGATTGATCGCACTCGAACGTAGTTCCCTGGATAAGGCTCTAGAGAAGCGTGGCCAGCGTGCCTTACTATAATCATAAGGATACGACTGGACATATTCCTCCAGTTCCTCCAGCTCGTTCGGGAGCTGAGTAACCGCTGCAAGACCACAGTGATCACTGTCGTACTCTACAGTGGTTAAACAGTTCCTTGTGTGTCGTTCCACGTTCAGTAACGTAAGTCGTCTGTCTATAAGCATCACATCCAGATACGACCCGCCTCTGGGAAACGATGGTCTATCGGTTGCAAGCAAATCAAGCCTGAACTCAATACCATTCTGTTCCATCCACTCTAGGAGAGCGTTTCCCCTCTCGTTCGGAACACTGTTACCCCACTCGCCGTGCTTTGCATTCAAATCACCGGCTAGGATATAATAGTTTTCCTCCGAGTTTAAGCGAAGGCTAGTGAAGAGAGCCTCGAGCTCCGAAATGAAATTCGAGTTTCGAGCGTCCGGTGCGTAGATGGCAATCACGAACAATCGCTTCCCACCTTGGAGAGCGATGCGAGTCGACGCACCTATCCACTACACCACGGCGCCCACGCGCAGTTAAAGAAATATTTCACCAAATATTATGTTAACAAAGTTCCTCATATTGATAAGAAAAACCACCTTAATAATATATTTTTCTTAAAGGTACCAACATTTTTGCTTGATGCAATTCAAATCCAATTTTCAAAATCTGTACCTAATTTCTTTTTTTAGAGTCTCTTTGCTTTTCTTGTTTCTTTAATGATACAGTACATTATAGATGAATAAAAACTGGTACTTACTTTGTAATATCTTAATTCATAACAGAACTTGTTAATATTTTTCGAAATTTATGATAGGGTACCTTAATTTTTGTCCGCATCTGTATATATGAAGAATGTAATGATGTCCGGCCATAGAGGTCTTCGATTCTCCAATGCTTGAATTTATTCTATTGATTGATCTGTGAGACGCGCCGTGGCGTAGCGAGTCGACTCCTAGGTAGTAGACTTGCAGTCTTGGTCAATTCATAGCACAGACAAGCAAAACTCAAAAAATGCATTCTATTAGATATAATACGCTATTTAAATTATGATAGACATTTTTATCTGACATGTGAAATTGATAAGTCTTTTGCACGATCATGACCTACTCATGAAGCATTAATTCTTTAGTTCATTAGCTGTTAAATCTTTATTCGTGCGAACAGACCTCACGCAAGAATCGTTGTGGGGTCGTAGTTATTTATTTATTATCATCTTTTTTCAATCCTTTATAAGATCGAAGTACATACTTTTGTTTGATTGACTGCTCGAAATATAAAAATATATAATAGGTACATATGTCTGTAAATACATATTGTTTCTACTTATGATGTTGGAAATGGCTTAAGATTACGTACAGATTTCTAATTTACAAATCAGGTTTATCTAGTTCCAAATAACCATATCAAATCAGTATTTTCTTTTGCCACAAATTTGACCTCATAAGAAGTGCTCTTCCGGGAATTCTCGTTCGTAATACCACGTATCGTATATATATATACACATTTCTACACATATCAGGGTGTACGTACCCGATATAATATTCTTATTCAAAAGGGGAGATTCCAATACAAATCAATCGGTTTGTCTCTATCCGAAAACACATAAAACGACCTTACAATGGATGACAATAAATTATGGATTGGGGTGGAATCTTTTAGGAATCTTCGACGAATTGAAGCTTGTAAAAATTAAATTGAATGAAATCAAATTAACTCTCTTCGCTTGGTTAGCGTTCGTAAAGAGGGCGTTTGAGGTTTTCATTCACAAAATTGTGTTCGTACAGGCACAGAATTGCACATATTTATTAAAGTTTGTACTACCACTACAGCCATAATCATCTCGCATTTTAAATTCATAGCATACGTGCCTTATTTTAAAACTCTTTTATTTAAAATAATATTTAGAAGAATTATAGTTTACTTAAGGTTTAAACTTTGGATGGAATATTTCAGAAAACTGCAACTATATATAATAATCTAGAGGAGAATTTCAAGAGAGACGATCAAAATAAAAAGGAGTCGTATTTGTTTTTTTTTTTTTTAATAATAAAGTTTTTAAATATTGGTTTTTACTTTTATTTACTTCTTTTTTTAAAGAATAATTTCCAATATTGTTTCAGACTTTTTATAGATGGAGCTATCTATTGCATTCTCTTTTTAAAAGCTATAAAAAATCAAAACGATTGATTACGTGATAGTTGAACGTTTTGTGTGGCACGTAAACCCAACATGTTGGGATCGTGGCCCGTCCATGTACAAATTTTAAATTTCTGGCCAACAAAATGTTCTTGTCATGCCTCGGTTGTATTGTACTAAACATTAATTGCAACCTTTCCTTCACTGTCATTTTTGAAGAAAAATGGGTCGTTACTGTTCTGAATCCAAAACTCACACTAAAAAGTCATTATATATATCTTGGGAAGTAAATAAGGTCATTATTGGAGCTTGGTTACGTAGCCGCCGATATGGAAATGCACCTGACAAGAAAACTTTGAGGCTGTCTGGTAATTTCATCTCATTTTTAACGTATTTTTATTCAGAACTCAGTACAGAAACATATACAAATTAACAAAATACTATGTTCCATATCTTGAACACTATATTATAACTTTATCAATTTATTTAATACAATGTTTCTTGTAATAACTTATAACTAGCGAAATGTGTCGGTTACAAACCAAAACCAAACAAACTTCCACTTATTAATCAATCAACCCACACGAAAAGTACGAATCTCGCTGTCTGTACAAGATATCGTATTGGGTTTTATAGGCACATCGTCATCACCGATGGCAACGAACGCTCGGAACGCATCCGAGTCAGCAACTTTCGGCGAAGGCGATCGCCTTCGACTTGTTTACTCAGTTTGAATTTCGCTGATCGTGTTAACTTACACAGTATCCAAAAATAATTTGTAGAGATACGATCTACAATTAAGGAAAGGCATTTACAAATGAATCATGTTAACAAACGGAAATAGACTAATTGACAAGAGGTTTTTCCCAGTTTGAATATGGGTTTTACAATTGCGAGTTTTCAGTGCACCAGATAATTTGCATTATTCATAGCATGGTTAAACAGGATTGTATATATAATAATCTTTTCTAGATAGAGATAGCATAATTTTGGAAATTTCGTCGATTCTAACTGTTTTTTTTTTTCTTAAGTGATTGAAAAACCGCTTTGAGCTCAGTCTTCGCACGGTAAATTAACTCCTTCATTGACGGTGACAGTATCTGCCACGTTATCGTCAATGAAATTGACAAAGCTGATTTTCCCAGACCGTATTGCTGCAGATCATCTCGAAATAGGGAGGTGCTACCTAGTACGCGGTTGTTTAAGTCGTAGCTCGTGCGAACAATCTCGTTCACCTTACAAACTTCCTGAAAACTGTACCCAGTTTTTTAGGCACAAATTTTTGATTACTTTTTTTTTTCAATTTGCCGATTTCTTTAAAATATCTAGCACAACACTTATTTAATTCAATAGTAATAAAAAATACAAATTTTCTATAAAGTTATAATGTTTAATCCAATACTTAATATTATATGCTTGTACCCGATATATCTGTGGTCACAAGGCATAACCGCCTAAGTCGGTTTTTATTCTTTTTCAAGAGAGGCGTTCAAAGTTTGAAATCAGCACTACTACTAGTACTTAGATATATTATATCTAGGACAATGCTTTTTTTTTCATATATAGAAAATCAAATTGAATGAAGTCAAGCTGCAAGCTGTCTTTTTCACTAGAAAAAGAAAACCTTGTTTTCTATTTTCATCAAGTTTACAGGTGAATGTAACTTAAATCGAGTTTAAAAATTGCATAAAGTACTTGGATAAACTAACGCTTCATGAACATATCAGACAGACTATCAATAAAGTGAAAATGGCAACGAATAAGTCACTTTTATCTAAAACTATTGAAATTATAATAAGGAAAGTAATTCGGCTAGCCCACTTGACCATCGTTTGTTAAAATAGCGACAAAACAATGACTAGGATGAGATATTACGGCGATGTTCGAGCGAGTCTATCGACTTCGTGATATTACTGTCTCCTATAAGCTTTAACGCTCACTGTTGTGTTCTATCTAGCAGGTGCAGAGAAGTCTTGGGAGCACCAGACCAGATATGAGCGTTATACTCAAGCTTGGGGCGAATTAAGGCCTTATAAGTTGAAGCCAAATTAGAGGGGGTGAAGTATTTCTTGCATCGTTTTAGGAAACCTAGACATTTCGCAGCATTTTTGGCGATCATTCCAACTAAGTGTTGAGTTGATGCACATACCGAGGATGGAAAGTTTTTCTTCGATGCAAGTGTCCTTCAGGGATAATGACTGATTATTTTGGGATCGCTTAAGTGACAGTAGACAGCATTGAGTTTTGGAAGCATTAAATTCTACTCCATTGTTTTTACCCCAATTAAATGTGCTGTTAAGGTCGGAATTTAATGTGCCTAACATACGCTGCTGAGAGTACCGTCGTCAGCGAACTAGTGGATTGGATTAGAAGTAGCAGACAGGAGATCATGAGGAAAAAAGAAATGAGGAAGAGAGGCGGAGACAAAACAGAGCCTTGGGGAAAACCAACATTTTGGTGAATATCAGAATTGAACCCATCCAAAATAACTTGAATTGAACGGTTCGAAAGGTTATTTCTAATCTATAGAAGAAAAGACTCATCAGTGCCATAAGCACGCACTTTCGACAAATGAGCTTGATGCCAAACTCTGTCAAATGCCTTTGAAATATCAAGCGCAACGATCTTGCTTTCTCCTGCATTGTGCAAGGATTGGTTCCACTTTTTGGTGAGATTTGCCATGAAATCACCAGTGGACCTGTTGCTGCGGAAACCGTACTGCCGGTCATTAAGTAAGTTTTGGCAAGTAGCAGCCGTATTCGTGGTTGTATAAAATATTGCGATGCCCACAGGGTACGTTACACACCATACGTTTTTCCAACTATGCAAATTATGTCCATGTCCCAGGAATGACATTACGGTTAAATGTCATTCCTAAGGTTTTTACACACCCGACGTATTCTATAGTGGCACTATTAAGGTTAACATGGGGGAAATATAACAGGTCTAATGCATTCTTAGAAATTATGAGACACTTAGACTTAGAAGGACTTAGGACAGGACTATTAATAATAATAATAATAATAATAATGGCGGCGCTACAGTCCGAGGTGGACCTGGGCCTAGCTTCTCAGCAACCACTTGTGTTGTGCGTGCTATTGTTCTCTCACGAGTGGAGGGGACCTACAGTTTAATGCCGACTCCGAACGGCAAGATTGAGAAGCTTTTTCTAGACAGTTATACTCTTTGAGCATTGTCAGTACTCGAAAGAGGTGGAGCCGCGAAAAATTTTTTTTTTTTGAAAAATTGTTTGTCGGAACTTGGATTCGAACCTAGACTGTGAAAGTCTAATGCGCATGGGACGACGCACGAACCCACACGGCCACGGCACCCACGGACAGGACTATTATTGTCCAATAATTACGGCGAAGGTGAAGATTTTTTAAGATTCTCGTTAGTGGAGTAGACACAGTCTTCAATTAACCCCAAATAAGAGCTTCTGTACATTTGGAAGTTGTCAGCACACATATGGATAGAAGAATCCGTGACAATTGCAGGGAGTTCATTTATTTACAGAGAGAAAGAGATTGGGCCAAGAATGGACGCTTGAGGGACTCCTCTAAGAATTGGTTGGAAATTAGCCAATATATCATTTACTGTAACGGCTTGCATTCACCCTGAGAGGTATGACCTAATAACTTTGACGGCGGTTGCAGAAAAGTTATATAACCTAGATAGTTTCTTACATAATAGTGAATGGTCAAATGTGTCAAATGCTTTTGAAAAATGGAGCACTACGAGGACAGTAACTCTATCCTCGTCTAAGGCCTTTCTAATATTGTCAATGACACTGATAAGTGCAGTCGAACAGCTGTCGTCATTCCTCCTGAAGACATTGGAACGACTCATGGATATATACAGTCAGCGTCAAAATTGAGTGAACATTCAGTCATCTGCTGAAGGTTTATCCACAAAATTAATATTCACCGAAATGAGGTAGAACAGACATGGATATATCAAATTAAAGCTCAAAAGTCATATTTTGAAATATGGCAAATAATATTTAACATAAGTATATATATAAAACAATTAATTGAATTTCAAACAGTGCCAAAAACAGCATTAAAAAGTGAGTGTATATATGGTTGTGTTAGTGACTGTAAGACATAAAGGCTCGTTTCTATCAAACATTTGTATGAACATTAAGACCGCCATATACGATAACTGAAAAAGCGGTAAAGCCATACAAAGTACAATTTTTTCTCAATAAGATACTGTTTTTTAAAGAGATGTGTTCACTCACTTTTGACGCCTGTTTTTAGCTCCTTTTTTCGTTTGAACTAAATAAACTTCTTTATGTTTACTGTTTACTAAAAAATATAGCTTATTTTGAAGTATGATTTCAGAGCTTTTATTTGAGGCATCAATGTCAGACGTCGATCATTCCAGTCAATTTAAATTTAGAGGAATACCTTTCAGCTAACGACTGTTTACTCACTTTTGACGCTGACTGTATGTAAGGCATGTGATGGGCGAAAACTATCTTTCAAAATCAGAACACGCATATCTAAAGAACAGGTCAGTGAAATACTGCTCTACATAGTGTGGTTTCCACAGTAGAAAAATCTTTGCATCAAAAAAAGTTTACAATGGGCGCGTTCCTCGACATAGAGGGAGCGTTTACAAAACTACTAACGATACAAGTCTAGCAAATCTTCAAGAATAGGAATCGACGACGGTCTTTGCGAATGGATCGGACTTATGCTGGGGACACGTCAAATGAATTCCTCTCTAACACGTGCTGTAAGAGGAAAGTGGATAGGGAAACGCCGCAAGGTGGGGTCCTCTCACCTCTTCTGTGGATTCTAGTAGAGGACGAGATCATCAAGACGTTGGAGAGGGATGGACTTACTATCACTGCATATGCAGACGATATAGCTATCCTTGTATCTGGGAAGCTTCTATCAACGCTAAGCCAGCGCCTCAATCATGGATTGAGGTTGCTCAACAATTGGACTGCCACTGCCACAGAACTGATGCTCTTCACGAGAAAAAA